>OY743170.1:55482817-56738468 GCA_963555705.1 Ligustrum vulgare
GAGGATTATTATTTCTATTCATGTTAGTCAAAAAAATTGGACAAAAAAAATTTATTTATTCTATAAAGCATAGATTTTGAAAATTGCATTATTTAATTTAAGTTTGAGCAACTTTTTAAAATATATTTTGTCTGTAACAATTTCTGTACATCATACAGGTGTGAACAACCACAAATTTTACAAACAATGTAGTATTTAAATAGGCTTTTCAAAATTTATGAGAATTATAATTTATTTCTATTTTGAGCAATTTGTATCATTAATCATAGTAATTGTGTTTTGAATTTTTATTTTTTAGGATATCATTCTATCTGCCTATCTGGAATGGAGAAGATTTGACTCCTAATGAGCATTAATATTAATAAAGATTCAAGCGTAATCAGCATTATCACCCTAAGTTACTAGAGTCCAGATTTATAAATGTGACAAGCAAAAATATGTGGTGTATTTATAAAAAAAAACTAGTATTTCACTTATGCGATGCACAAAAATTGCTATCTACAGTATTGATTTTAATAAGTATTCGTAAACTTTATGCTTATAAATAATCAACACAATTACAAATGACATAAAAAATAATATTCTATTACAATATTTATTTATTAAAATTTTAAAATAACATAATTAATCCGAATTATTAAAAAATTCTGTGAGCAAAAGTTTTTTTTAATGGTATATGATGTTTGATGTCAATATCATGAGTATAAATATTGATGCATGTGGACCTTTGTTTATAATCAAAACGGACACGTGGAAGCATCTCATAATCATTGGACAATATTTTAAAAATCAATAATTTCGATTGGTCAAAAATTCATGTCTATCATATTTTACTTTTCAAGAAATTAGACTAAAGAAATATTTTCCCGTCACTATTTAAGTTGGGGATCAAAACTATAACTTAAAAAATTGTCAAGAATGTACACATAATTTTTTTTCGAGTGTTTGTCTATCTTTTTTGAGACACACACACACACACACACATTTATTAAACATTTTTCTTTAAATCGTTTTTGTATGATATTTACAAAATATATAATGTTATTTTCTTAAAATCTTACAATATGCATTTTAATTTAATAAGTTAAGAACGTATTAGAAAATGTAGAAAAAAAATCATTTGACTCTTTCAATGTTATAAAGATAGATATAAATTCCTATATATTATATGCTAATTAACATATTTTTCCAATCAAAAAATAAATCAAAAAAAATAAATTAATATTAGTTAATAGATTTTTAGTTAAGATTTTTGTTAATTTTAAGTTGGGACCAAAATTGTACCTTAAAAATTGTCAAGAATGTACACATAATTTCTTTCAGAGTGTGTGTTTTTTTTACATATTAAAGGGGTGAGAAAAACTTTATATGTTCTTAATAATATATAATTAGTGTAAAAGTAATAAAATGGTAAAAAATTAAAAAAAGTACTTCAAGGAATACACACACACACACACACACTAATTATCATGTTTTTTTTGCATTCACACTTGCCAACTATCTTTATTTGCATTCACGCTTGCAAACCATCTTCATATAATTACATTCACACTTGTCAAATCAGTTTCATATATTTTCTCAACAAAAAAATAAATCATATAAAATAAATTAATATTAGTTAATATACTTTTAGCTAAACTCTTTGTTAATTTTAAGTTGTCATCAAAATTGTAACTTAAAAAATTGTCAAGAATGTACACATAATTTCTTTAGGGATGTTTTTCTTTATATATTAATGGGATGAGAAAAACTTTATATATTTGTAATAATATATAATTTGTGTAAAAGTAATAAAATAGTAAAAAAAAAAAAAAAGTACGTACTTCAAGGAACACACACACACACACACACACACTCTTACCAATTATCATATTTTTTTGCATTCACACTTGTCAACTATCCTTATTTTGCATTCACACTTGCCAAACCAATTTCATATATTTTGCATTCACACTTACCAACTATTGATGAGAACCGAGAAAGTGTTGTTAGCCCAATACTAAACTAACCAAGAGGGAGGTGAATTAGTTTATAAAACTTTTTCGATAAATAATCTCAATCTTAAAAACCAATGGGTACAAGTATAAGCATTTAGTGTTGTAATTAACTTAACTATCAATGTATTGTGCTATAAATGTGTAAACTTAATTGATAAAGCAAGTATAATACTTAGATATAGTGTTGCACAATATAAATTGATAGAATAAAGTAAGTGCAATGTAAGTAAATAAAAGAGATAAGAGAATGCAAACGCGATTTAAGGAGGTTCAATCAACCAACGTGATCTACGTCCCCCGTTACCGAGCTCTCCGTCACGAGCAAGGCCAAATCCAATATATTGGTAACTTACAACAATAAGTACCAAATCCTTAAGTGACTTACAACAAGGAGTACTTATCCTTAGGTGACTTACAACAAGGAGCACCTACCCTTAACCAACAATCAAGTTTTCACAAGGCTCTCAAAACCACAAGATATAATGAATTGAATTTACAATTGAAATAACTCTCTTGAAAAATGATATAGTCAAATTAAGTACCGAGAGAGTTAGGATAACACTTAAATAAATAGCAATGAATTAAGCTCGAGTGTTAGAGAAAAACTTTGATGCAAATGATAATGAAAAGTTCAATGCAATCAAACAAAGTTTTTCAAATAATCTCTTGTTGAAATATTGAATCAAATTAAGTACCAAGAAATGCCACACTTGAATAATTAACAATAAGTTAGCTCAAAGTGTTTAGACAATGGAACTTTGATGAATCAAATGATAATGAAAAATGTAGCACAAATAATCAAAATTCCTTAATTGGAATTTCTCCCTTTTAAAAGATTAAAACAAGTTTAGAACAAAGAGAGACTTACACTTCAATTCCAAAATATAACGTGAAGATATTGAGGAAGTTTATACAATGTAAAATCAAGAATTTTCACAAAAACTTTCTTTCAAAAACTTTGATGAATTTTGATAAAACAAAGTTGGATCAATCAAAGTATTCTAATAAAGATAGATAAATATAAATAAAGTAAGAACAATGAATTTTTCACAAGAAAGCTTATCTAAAATCTCCTCTTAGTTGTTGAAAATGAACGCAAGAGAGAAGTCTATTTATAGAGCAAATTTTGCACATACTGTCTTTTGCGGTCAACCTATCCTACCATGCGGTCGACCTCAATATAGCCGTTGCGAGAAAATAGCCGTTGGATTTCAAAAATAGGCAGTGCGGTCGACCTGAAAAAATTTGCGGTCGACCTCAAAAATCAGGATTTCAAAATTTTGATTTTTCAAGGTTTTCTGATCAAAGTTGATTTTGAAAAAGATATTTTAATGTCTTTAAAAATGTTACTTGAGCTTTATGAAGTTCATTTCCAACTATTGATGCATTAACCTTACATAAGATTGAAAAAGCAATTTGTAAATGCTCAATTCTTTGTAGGCTTCATTACTTGGTCTTCATGCTTTCCGACTTGAAATTTGATCATGAATATCTTCGATTCTTTCTTGATCTTCTTTGCGTCTCATCTGCTTGATCACATAGTTTTGATTTATATCTTTGATAGACGATTTGAACATTGAATGCTTTGAATATTTATCATTATATGAAACAGTTGAAGCACACTTGTTAGCAACACAATATATTCTTGTTTGTTATGATCAAAACAATAAGGTCAAGTTGACCATTGGTCAACAATTCCCCCTTTTTGATTATGACAAACAAGATGATTTGTAATGATAATATAAACAATTGAAGCGCATAATCAAAGCTTAGGGAAATGAGAATAATTGATAAGTTCAATTTTAGCATATATTCCCCCTATCTTATACAAACCAATGAGGCATAATCTAGCATATAATATAATCCTTTTCATGCAAATAGATTATCCAAAGTCAAGCTAAAAACAAATCATCACCATATTTTCCCCCTTTTGGCATAAGCAAAAAGGTGACATTTATCCCTTAATCATGAGTATAGGTGTGATAAGCATAATAATGAGGCACAAGTAGAATATCTTGATTGTAATCATATTCCCCCTTAGTGAAGCATTCCCCCTTAGTAAAGCATTTGTAGCATGAAATGAGTTAAAGGGTATAACAATGCATATCGGTGTTAAGCCATATCTTCGAGTGGTTAGATATGAATAGCATCATTTATCTCATATATAGACTTGAAATTTATTTCTCTATGGTATAATCATGTATAACAAGAGTATGAGCATATAGGAAATGGGAAAAATTCTGCTCTTTTTTTTTATACATGGATGATGCAATAAAATCACATATATTTGCGTATAAACATATCAACATATTTAGCCATATTTTTAACTTTCATTGATAATACTCAAACATCTTTCAATATGAGAAATTCTTAGAAAGTGCTAGAGGTTTTTATCAAACATGTTGATTAATAGATTTCTAAATCATTGATCATTCAAAGTCCAAGAGGTATCAAAGAAATTTACCTCATCCTCAATAGTCATGAAGCACATGTTGGCCACTTCATCTTGACTCTCATCTTCATCTTGCTCATCATCACTTTCATCCCAAGTGGCTTGTAGAGCTTTCTTTTTTAAGAATCTTTTCTTGCTTCTACACTCGGTACTTTAGTGACCAGGTTTGTCACAATTATAGCAAACAATCTTCTCATCTTTTTCGTCTCTCTTTCGGATTCAATGATTGTTGCGAACGACTCTCCACTTCTTGATAAGGATAGCAAGATCATCAAGTTCCTCATCACTTATGTTTGAGTTTGATGCGCATTTACCATGTGATGATGTAAGAGCAATTTCGCGCTTGGCCTCTTCTTTTCCTTTTCTTGTCCTCTCCTTTGTTTCGGCATTGTTGAGCTCAAAAGTCATCAATGTTCCATAAAACTCTTCCAATGGATGTGTGTTGACGTCTATTGTGTTTTCGATCAACATCCTCAATGGATTCCAATCTTGTGAGAGAGACCTAATGATGAGATTCGAAGTGCGGAAGAAACGCCGGAAAGTTCCGAACTCAGGTTGTGGTTGGACGGATGAATCATGACCCGATATTCATGACGCGATGGCTCGACGATGCGGAATAAAGAACCACGACTTTCGAAATGCCACAAGGATTTGCCCAATCTCCTTGATAAGTCTCTGATTTGAACGCCACAAATATTCTAGCAAATATTTGATAAGTTCGATATTTGAACGCCACAAGAAATATTCTTGATAAGTTCGAAAAACATAGGAATCCACCTATAACTTTTATTGAATCCTCAATAAAAACTGTTTATATCAAAATTGAAGTCTTCATTACAATGAATGAAAAAAGGGTATAAATAAGAAAAATAAAACTCTAGTCGCTAATGGACTCAAAATAGAGTTCTAACTAACCTAAAATAGCTAAAACTGATAAGGAAATAAAATAATGAAAAATCTTTAAATTCCAACAGCGGCGCACGTCCAGAAGCTATCTTACGGTCGTGAGTGTCTTCATTTACGGCCGTAAATTGTGTAATTGAAATATGTCACGGCCGTGAATATATTTTTGTTACGGCCGTAAGTCCTTTTATCCGGTTATGAAATAGATAGAGAGCAGGTTATGGCCGTGATCCTTCATTTACGGCCGTGAACTTCAAAAGTTACGGTCGTGACCAATTCCATTTACAGCCGTGATTCAATTTTTTGTTCTTTTCGACACAGTTTGATCTTCAAAGCTCGTCGAACCTGCTGAATTCTTGTTTTGGCTTGAATATTTAAATTTTCCCGTCAAGCCTGCTATGACTCCGATTGTCGAGGGTCCTGGATCACATCATACCCTCCTTCTTTAGGATGATTCGTCCCGAATCATAGCTTTGTTCCTGTTGTTTCACTTCACCTTCTGGATCAAACGGAAAGTTATTGTTTCCATGCCACGAGTTCAATAAATTATGCTCCTTTGATTGGAAAACATGGAAGAGATGGAGCTTGAACTTCCTTAGCCATTTGCAGTGTGGTTGAAGCTTCTAAACATAATTAACCTACAAAAAAGATTTAAACAAAATGGGGAAGGACATGTTAGCTTCATGAGGTACAAGGTATGGATCCTTGTATTCATGATAAACCACCACTAACTCCACTTCTTGAACCACAATGCTCTTCTCTTCGCCTCTTTCCTCCTTTGCAATTTCTTGTTCAATTTTTTTATCATCTAACTCAACCACATCTCCGACCTCCACATTTGAATCACCATGTTCATGTACTACCTCATCACTACCAAAATGTGGATCTACCAATTCAAAATCCAAAATTTGAACTTCTATCCCAACTTCTAATTCCTCATCAAATTTTGGAGTTTGTTCACCTAACTCCACCTTTTCAATTCCTACCACAAAGTTCGGGGCCTCTTCAACTAATTCATGTCTCAAGCCTCCCTCCTTCTTTTCAACTTTCATATCCCGAGGCTCAACATGATTTTCACTCTCTTCTAACAATCTAATTACTGCCTTTCGTTTCTCCTCCTTCTTTCGCAATTTAGCAAAATATTTTCTTTCTTCCTCCCGTTCACACCTCAATCTTTCTTCATAAATTTCTTTTTGAATTTTCAAAATTGCTTTTGGATCAATCTCGGCTCCTCTCTTAACCCCGATTCAGTCCCTAGGCTTATGATCACGCCTTTATTGACTCTCATCACTACGGTTTACTTGAGATCGCCCCTTTTTCAATTTTCCTTCCCTTCCATCTTGTTTATCCAACCTCATCAAAGCATCATTCAAAAATCTCCACATACGATCTTTATCATTATCATTCCCCCTTCTAGATTGATATTTTTCTGGAAAATTGGACATTATAGAATTTATGTAGAACGGAATGGAAAAGAACAATAAATAAAGGATCAAGAAATTCAAGAAAGTGGTTCTTGAATGGACTCTTATTTTATTTTTTATTTTTTTGAATTTTGGATGAATTTTCGGAATAAATAAAATAATTTTTTTTTTAATAAACCCGAAAATTTGACAACGATCACGACAAAACAAACAGAACTTAATTCAGATAAGAATTAAGTAAAACAAACACTTTTGAAATTTTTTTGGAACGATTTTCTAGATTAACGACTCAACAAACTCAAGAACTAGAAGAACACAAAAAATTGAAAACACTCAACAAGATATGGATGATTTTTATTGGACTCGATGATAAACATAAAAATCAATCTGGATAGAAAAACCTGAATTCAGAGTCCAGCTCTGATACCAGATGATGAGATTCGAAGTGCGGAAGAAACGTCGGAAAGTTCCGAACTTAGGTTGTGGTTGGACGGATGAATCATGACCCGATATTCACGATGCAATGGCTCGACGATACGGAATAAAGAACCACGACTTTCGAAACGCCACAAGGATTTGCCCAATCTCCTTGATAAGTCTCTGATTTGAACGCCACAAATATTCTAGAAAATATTTGATAAGTTCGATATTTGAAAGCCACAAGAAATATTCTTGATAAGTTCGAAAAACATAGGAATCCACCTATAACTTTTATTGAATCCTCAATAAAAACTGTTTATATCAAAATCGAAGTCTTCATTACAATGAATGGAAAAAGGGTATAAATAAGCAAAATAAAACCCTAGTCGCTAATGGACTCAAAATAGAGTTCTAACTAATCTAAAATAGCTAAAACTGATAAGGAAATAAAATAATGAAAAATCTTTAAATTCCAACAGCGGCGCACGTCCAGAAGCTATCTTACGGTCGTGAGTATCTTCATTTACGGCCGTAAATTGTGTAATTGAAATATGTCGTGGCCGTGAATATATTTTTGTTACGGCCGTAAGTCCCTTTATCCGGTTATGAAATAGACAGAGAGCAGGTTACGGCCGTGATCCTTCATTTACGGCCGTGAGCTTCAAAAGTTACGGTCGTGACAAATTCCATTTACAGTCGTGATTCAATTTTTGATTCTTTTCGACACAGTTTGATCTTCAAAGTGGAACCTGCTGAATTCTTGTTTTGGTTTGAATATTTAAATTTTTCCGTCAAGCCTGCTATGACTCCGATTTTCAAGGGTCCTGGAGCACATCACCTAAGAATTTTACTCACAAGTTCACCGTTAGTAAATTTATGATCAAAGCCTTTAAGACCATTGACAATATTGGTAAAACGAGTAATCATGCAAGTAATTGGCTCATCTTGCTTCATAAAGAAATTTTCCAAATCTTTAAATAAAAGATTTGTCTTAGTTTCTTTCACTTTGCATGTACCCATGTGTGTAATTTCTAATGTATGCCAAATATCAAATGCGGAATCACATGTACAAATACGATTAAATTCATTCTTATCCAAAACACAATAAAGTATATTTTTGGCTCTAGAATTTAAAGTCAATTTTCTCCTATCATCATCATTATATTCCTTTCAAGGTTTTGAAATAGTTTGATCCGATTTTCCATCAACCTTAATAACTTTAGTAAGCTTATGAGGACCTTCTTCGATGACTTCCCAAATATTATAATCTATTGATTGAACAAAAATCATCATTCTAGTCTTCCAATAGTTATAATGTGTACCATCAAAGAAAGGAATACGATTTGTAGAATGCCCCTCAAGATTATGGTTAGCCATAAACTCAAGATTGTAAAATCTTTTAAAAATGAGCACCTAAGCTCTGATACCAATTGTTAGCCCAAGACTAAACTAACCAAGAGGGGGGTGAATTAGTTTATAAAACTTTTTCGATAAATAATTTCAAACTTTAAAACCAATGTAGTGTGCTATAAATGTGTAACCTTAATTAATAAAACAAGTATAGCACTTAGATATAGTGTTGCACAATATAAATTGATAGAATAGAGTAAGTGCAATGTAAGTAAGTAAAAGGGATAAGAGAATTCAAACGCGATTTAAGGAGGTTCAATCAACAACCGTAATCTACGTCCCCCGTTACCGAGCTCTCCGTCACGAGCAAAGCCAAATCCACTATATTGGTAACTTAAAACAATAAGTACCAAATCCTTAAGTGACTTACAACAAGGAGCACTTATTCTTAGGTGACTTACAACAAGGAGCACCTACCCTTAACCAACAATCGAACTTTGATGAATCAAATGATAATGAAAAATGTAGCGCAAATAATCAAAGTTCCTTAATTGAAATTTCTCTCTTTTAAAAGATTAAAATAAGTTTAGAACAAATAGAGACATACACTTCAATTCCAATATATAATGTGAAGATATTGAGGAAGTTTATACAATGTAAAATCAAGAATCTTCACAAAAACTTTTTTTCAAAAACTTTGATGAATTTTGATAAAACAAAGTTGGATCAATCAAAGTATTCTAATAAAGATAGATAAATATAAATCAAGTAAGAACAATGAATTTTTCACAAGAAAGCTTCTCTAAAATCTCCTTTTAGTTGTTGAAAATGAATGCAAGAGAGAAGTCTATTTATAGAGCAAATTCTGCACATACTGTCTTTTGCGGTCGACCTCAATATAGCCGTTGCGAGAAAATAGCCGTTGGAGTTCAAAAATAGGCAGTGCGGTCGACCTGAAAAAATTTGCAGTCGACCTCATATATTTGCAGTCGACCTAAAAAATCAGGATTTCAAAATTTTGATTTTTCAAGGTTTTCTGATCAAAGTTGATTTTGAAAAAGATATTTTAATGTCTTTAAAAATGTTACTTGAGCTTTATGAAGTGCATTGCCAACTATTGATGCATGAACCTTACATAAGATTGAAAAGCAATTTGTAAATGCTCAATTCTTTGTAGGCTTCATTACTTGGTCTTCATGCTTTCCGACTTGAAATTTGATCATGAATATCTTCGATTCTTTCTTGATCTTCTTTGCGTCTCATGTGCTTGATCACATAGTTTTGATTTATATTTTTGATAGACGATTTGAATATTGAATGCTTTAAATATTTATCATTATATGAAACACTTGAAGTACACTTGTTAGCAACACAATATATTCTTGTTTGTTATGATCAAAACAATAAGGTCAAGTTGACCATAGGTCAACACGTGTCTGTGGGACCCATGAAGAGATCAGATGCCAAGGAGGTTCAAGATTCGAGGTTAAACAATGTGAATAAATCAAGAAAAGAAGTCAAGGATCAAGTTGGAGCCAAAAATAAGAAGAAATCGGATTCAGCCAATTTTGGTCGACTGAATGTCATTCTGGTCAACCGAAACTCTGCAGAGAATTTTGGAGCTAGCCTCATTCAGGTTCGGCCAAGGATTGGTCAATGGAAACTGTCATTTCGGTTGACCATGTGATCGACCGAAAATATTTCGGTAGACTGATTCGGTCGATCGAAACACCCTGTTTAAGAAAAAAGGGATTTTTCTTGCAATTTTTGAAATTTACTCATTTTACCCATATTTTGTACAATATATACACCTTTTCATTTCAAACCCTATCAACTTGGATGTTCAATGTATTGCTCTTGAGAGAGTCCCCATGGGTGAGGTAAATCCTTTTATCTTGTAATCTTCTTGGAATGTCTTTAACTAATTCTAGAATATTATTATTCTTGTGTTTGTTGTTGATTTTCCCCACCTTGAAATTTGTTTAGTTGATACCCATTGGGCTTGGTTCTTTAATCAATGAATTTTGGGTTAGATTTAAACTTGGGTTAAGGTGTTTTATCGCTTATTTTACTATATTAGCTTTCTTGGGTCGATTTCAAATTGTTGTGAGAATTTTTGGTCAATATATCAAGGGATTCTCATCATTTGGTATCAGAACTTGGCTCTAATTTGGTAAACATATCATTTACATTATTTTTGATGTTCTTCATATAAAAAAAAAATTAAAAAAAAAATTGGGGAAGTTCTATGTTTTTGAGATATTTTTTGATTCAATGTATTGGTTATATTGATTGTGAGTTTGTTGGGGAAATTCTATTATTCATTCACTACAAAACCTACACTTTCCAAATTATATACTCAAAGTGTTTGACAAAATGCCTCAATCAATACTACACTATTAATTCCTATGTGTTCAACTTCCATGCCTTACTAAATATTTGTGGTTGTTCATTCCCCATTATTGAGATTGTGTTATCAACATTTTATTCTATATATCACTTGCTCCATATATTGGGTAATTGTTGATCATTCATTTCTTACCACATTAGTGTTGGGGGGGGGGGGTTTCATATATCCACATTATACCCATTCAAGGCCACTTCAAGATTGAGTACAAAGTGTTTCCTAAATTGTCTCATTGAAAATTACACTCTTTGTGCTTATTTCTCTACATCTATGCTTTGTCTATTATTTGTAGTTTGTCAATCTCATTGCTAAAATTGTATTCCTAACATCTTATCCTACATATCAATTGTTCCTTTTGAGTATAGCAAGCACACAAATTCCACTTGTTATTATGTCTACTTGTTTTAAATTCATTCTTCTTTGTTTGTGATTCTTGACTTCACAAGAATTATACTTATTGGTTTAATTGATTACATTCCTTGGAGAACTTGAGAAATGGAGCTTTGATTGGAAAAAGGCAAGAGTGGTAAGCTCATTAGAGGATAAAAGCCAAATTTGAGTGAAACACGAGAGAAAATATTCCTTGTGAGGACACTACCACACTTGCACACATGTCAAATTTCAATACTCAAAATGAGAAAATTTCCATGCTCAAGCTCAAGATTTGAAATACTTGTAAAATCTTTCAACCACCATGGCTAGACAAATGGAGAAAATTGAGGGTAGGTTGGAAAATTTGGGAACAAGAGGGGAGAGAACATCAACTAGTAGTGGTGAAGAAAAGAGGGATGGTAGGAGAAGGTTGAGGGATAATTTTGGGGACATTGTGTATAGGGACGAAATTAGAAAACAAAATGGAATTTTGAATAGGAAAATTAGAAGGGATGTATGGGATAATGAAATGGATAGTGGACAAAATGGGAGTATGAATAGGAAAAGAGGAGAATGGTAAATAGGAGTGGAGATGGAATTGATGATAATACTGATAGAAAAAAAATGAAGAGTCCATCATTCCATAGGAGGGGTGATAATGAGAGGGGAGAGTTGGAGAGAATTTCTAGTCCACCAACATCTTTGATCCATGATAATGAGAGGGAAACACATGGAGAATATAATTTCTACACTAGGCGTCTAGTGAGGGATAAGCCATGTAGTCTTGTTATAGATGGGGAAAGTTACACTAACTTGGTGAGTGCTAGTAGAATTGAGAAGTTGGGGTTACCGATTATGAGGCATCCTAATCCTTGTGTATTGCAAGGATTGGGTGACGATGGGGAAGTGAGAGTGATTGAACAAATTCTTCTTACCTTCCACATTGGAACCTATAGTGACCAAGTGATATGTGATGTAGTTCCTATGCACACTACACACATAATTTTGGGGAGACCTTAGAAAAGTGATAGGAGTGTGGCACATGATAAGAGGAAGAACCGATGTAGCTTCCAAATGAATGGGAAAAAGGTTTTGATCTTATATTTGAGTCCGGAGGAAGTATGCAAGGACCGAATGAAGCTCAAGAAGGAATTTGAGGAAGAAGAAAAAGAAAGGGAGAATAGGAAAAAAAAAAAGAAAATTCAATTGAGAAAATTGAAGAAAACAAAAATGAGAGCATGAGAGTTGGGGTTATGTCCCTAGAAAAAGGAGAGGCAATGAGGGTTATAGTCACGACTCCAGAAAAATGAGAGGTAAGATCTGAAGAACCAAGAGTTGAGGTTCCTACCTCAAAAAAAAGGTGAGGAAGTGATGAGTGCCACTAACCAATGCAACCGAGGTAAAGAAAATGAAATAACCAATGCAACATATAAGAGGTTTGCTCCTAACAATTCTTTGAATGCAAGGTTATTATGTTTCGAATGTATTAGAGGGTTGTATAATGTTGATGTGGATTTGACAAGTGTATTTGTGACTAGTGGAAATGTTTCATATAGTAACTTTCATGGGCATGATGAATTCCTATTTTGTGAAAATATGCTTGATGTGCCTATTTACCCTATAAAGGAATTGCTAGTTAGTGGAGTCCATGGGAGAAATTTATTGAGATGTCTTGATGATAAAAGGACTTCACTTCTAACATTTCTAGATGCTGCCTCATTTTGTATTGAACATGTTAAGGGCATGCATGTTAATAATTCGAATTTGTTAAACATTTATGAATCATGTTGTGAGCAATATCTTGATGGATTCTATGGGCATGATAATTATTTTTTTGGAAAATTGGATTGTTTCTTTTTAAATGTGTCATGCGTGAATTACTAGTGGGAGATGCAGGTGATGGTTGTTTGATGGGGTGATTTAAAATCAACGCGGTCTTAGGGGTATTATGTGATCAAATTTATTGGCATAATTTGAAGATTGGTGTTAAACATGTTTGCACTTGTAGTAAATTCCGAACTTGCAAAAATGGCTAAACTCAAATTTTTGCCCCAAGAATTTCATACATATTTGCCCATCATGAGTAAACCTTAGATTACTAATTCTATGAATTTTATAGTGGGTTTACTTGGAACAAAGAAAAAAAAATGATGCTATTTTTGTGATTGTTGGTAGGAGAATTAAAATGTCACATTTGATTGCATGTCATGAAACCAAGAAAGTCATCAACATAGTTAATCTTATCTTTTGGGAAGTCGTGCATTTGCACAATGTTTGTGTTAATTTTGTGGTTGTTAAATTTGCTTGCAATTTAATTGCTCATCCTTTTGGAAAATTTTCTCCACTTAATGTTGCTTATGACCCTAGCCTACTAACTCCTTTGAACTTGATGCACTTGTTTATTGATGGAACTGTTAGTTTAGGTGGGCATAAAAAGGTAAATTTGGTTAAGCCCCTGATAGAGCAAGGTGAGCTTCAATTTGGGGCGCATATTGAAAAATGTATTTCCAATCCCAACCAAGATCGAATGCGAGTTGTATTTGACCCAGGTGGTTGGATGTCCTTCCTTCGGAGGAAAGAACGGGTTCCCGATCGAATAAAATCCAAATTACTACTCTGGGGTGTTGGCTCATTTCAAGCTCTTGGCAACACCTACAAGTTGATTTTGCACAGTGAGTCTGAAATTTCAAATACATTTATTGTGTTTGAATTTTCTATTTTTATTGTAGGTGTCGATTCGAGGTCGAATCTCTTTCAAGATGGAGGAGATGATGAGAATTGCGAATGTCCAACTTCATTGTACGAACATGTGACCCACAATGTTGTAAGATCAAAGTTCAAGGAGTCTCACGAAAGTGCATTTAAGCAAGATTTGAGGTCGAATCCTTTTTCAAGAGGGAGGGGATGATGAGAACTGAGAAAGTCAAATCTCGATGCACGTGCCTGTGAGACCCACGACGAGATTCGATGCCAAGGAGGTTCAAGATTCGAGGTTAAACAATGTGAATAAGTCAAGAAAAGAAGCCAAGAATCAAGTTGGAGCCAAAATAAGAAGAAATTGGACTCGACCAATTTCAGTCTACCGAAAGTCATTCCGATCGATCGAAACTCTACAGAGAATTTTGGAGCTAGCGTCAGTTAGGTTCGGCTGATGATTGGTCGACTAAAACTGTCATTTCGGTATTTCAGTCGACCATGTGATCGACCTAAAATATTTCGGTCGACCGGTTCGGTCGACCAAAACACCTTGTTTCAAAAAAATGGGGTTTTTCTTGCAATTTTTGAATTTACTCCTTTCACCCATATTTTGTACAATATATACACTGTTCGCTAGAAACACACCGCAAGTGCATGTATTACATACAAGTAATAGTGGACTAAATGAGTCCATTTATCGATCCCACAGGATTGTCTATTTCAATTACACTCTAATTTAATCAATTTCAACAATAAATACACACAATAAAGTTTGGTTTTGGAAATGTTCTAGTACGTAACTTAAATTCACAATATTAACTAAATAAGTAGAAAATGGTGATAACTTGGTGATAAAGGAGTGTTGAGATTCTTGATTTCACTTGACCATTATCTAATTGAATTCTCAACATGCAAATTGAAATGTGATTTATTAAACATGTTAGATCCGATTTTCCAAGTTTAGTCAATTACCTCTCTAGTGCGAAATCAACCTTAATTAGTGGAATTAAGCTACTATATCTCTATGTCGATTAAAAACACACCATTTGCATTAAACATTTGTGAAAATAACTCAATGGATCATCTAGGGTTTAAGGTATATCTCTATCATTAACAAGAACCAAGAGCAAATATTGTATTAATCTAGAATACACAACAATTTCTCAATAATTGCATATCCTATGAAATTCAAGTATAAATTTGGCCACAATAAATACACAAGATAATAAATAGCTTAAATTCTCAATACAAGCATCAATATCAACTAAGCTAAGTTAAGCTTCATCAATCATCCCAACACTAAATAACTTAGCCCATGGTGAAATAACAATAAAATTCAAGAATTAAATGCATTATTTCAACTATGAAGTAAAGTAAATAGATAAATATGAAGATTAAACAATAAACACTTCACTTCACCAATGATTCTTGCTTCAAAATATCAATATTCTTACATAATGGTGTAGGTATTTATCCCCTCAATCAACATTCATCAACCAAACTAACTAATTACAAGAAAAAAATTACAAGATAGAAGTGAAGAAGATGAAGAAAAATGAGGGAAAAGGGTTTTGGATTGGAAAAGAGGTAAGAATAATGACTCAAACCCTAGCAAAATCACTAAAAAAAGCCTAAAATCACATAGATCCGAGTACAACAGCGTTTGGGCCAAACCGGGTCGCACCGGGTCGGCCCAGTTAAATCTTTTTTATTTTTATTTATGCCGCGCGATCGCGCGGCACACTTAAAAACGGCTCTGATCCGATTTTTGCCTTGAGCAGCGTGGTCCATCCAACTGGTTCGGACCACGTGTTCGCGTGGTTCAGCTAAGTGAGTGTTTGCGGTCTGGTCCTACAATTAATTTCCATAAAGGTCCTCCAATAATCAAAGTCGGTCAATTTGGTCCCCAAAATTTTCGATTTCTTTCAAATATTTCCTTCTAAAATTGTATTTGAGATCCTTCAACTTTTGAAAACTTGCAATTTAGTCCCTCAGCCAATTGCACATGCGGTACACACTTTCCAGAAGTGACAAATTGATCCCCAAACTTTGAATCTTTGAAAGAATTTACTATTTTCTCCTCAATTTCTTCAAGTATTCATCCATTTAGCTTCTTTCTTATGCTTTCTCCATGAAGTTGAAGGTTAAACCTATTTAACCACAAAATATGCACAATTAAATAGATATTTGTCCAAATTACTCAAAAAGTACTACCATAAATGTATGAAATATGCATGTAAAATGCACTCAACAAATACCTCCAAACTTGAACTCTTGCTCGCCCCGAGCAAGAATATTTACATGCATCTACAAAAATAATGACATAATGATCAACAATGCTAGTTAACTTGCAATCTTCCATGAGTGTGAAATTGCACAGTTAACTCACAAATACGTTCCCAAATAATGGTATAAAAATGAATTTGACTTATCCGATGTTCGATCAGTGTGTGTATGCATAACCACTTTCAATCGTCAAATAAGTTCGAGAATGTTGATGAATAAAGAGGTTTCACGTAAAATCTAACCCACCATAAGTGGTCAATTCTTTCATTTCCCACTCTTGACATTCATCCCCCCAATAGATATTTATTTCCCCTCCTGAGATATAATTCTAGAGGGTACTCTTAAATCACTCTTTTCTTTTTCCACTCTAGTTTGAGTGTGTTTTACCGACAATCTTAACAACCTAGAAATGCGGTGACTTTCCAATAAATGAGTGCTTCGACATTCAAGTTTATACTAAGCAATTCAACCACTATTAATCTAAGCCCTTATACAAGTACAAATGCATGATTTCTAAAAACTAATATGATGATTGTTCGTGCCTTTCCCACTCCCTTAAGCTTTCTAATTGACCCAGGCAGCTCGCTTTCAGTCGGCAGCTCCCCGATTGTTTTAAGATCAAAGGGTACCAGGTTTTAAAATACCCCTACGGACTTAATAACTCGAGTAAAAAAGGTTACGAAGTAGGGTAGACTTATTAAGGAAATACAATGATGATGTGCTTTTTTTTTTCCAAATTTGTGTGTGAGTATCCTACTCTTTTACTTTATAATTGACCCATGTAGCGAGCTTTAGGTCGGTGACTCCCAAGTTTCAAACTTAAGGCACCAAATTTTAAGATACTCCTATGGGCTTAATTAATCAAGTCAAAAAGGTTTCGAGATAGGGTAATGCAATGCAAAAATTAAAATGGGCTTAGAACTTTAGCATACGGTCATTACTTAGCTTATACTTGGCGAAAGACACTCCACACAAAAAATTACTTCCACATGCATGGAGTCACCACACGTCTAGACCGTTTCCTTCGTCGGGTCGACCAACCCCAAACTTTTACATTAGGTCAAGAGATCTAGAGCATTAGGAAACATTGGATAGGTTGATAAAAATTAAAATACAAGCTCACAACCTAGTTTTTCTACTCTTTTAACCTCTTCACTCTTCAACAATTCCTAAACTCACCAACAATCAAACATGACTATTGTGCTCAATGTACATAGAATCTTGCATGAATAAGCATTTTATAGAGAGTAGCACAAGTAGCAAATTTGGTCATAACTCATGAATTAACAACAATTTCAAACATCAAAATCTCTTAAGTCGATAAGGCTATCTAGCATGTCAATATTCCAAACAAAATAAGCAATTTCAAACATCAAAACATCAAGAGCCAGCAAGGTAATCTAAAATGTTCACATAGCAACATGATCCCAACACTCCCAAACTTAAGTCAAATATGTCCTCAATATTGACAAGAGCATAATATAAAGAAAGGAATGGGTGATGGAACTTCCCCAGATTGATGCATGAATGATGTTCAACATTGATCTAAGCTTTTGATTCTCTTGGAAAGCAAATCTCCCCCAAACTTGTTGAGGACAAGGTCGCTTAGGAGTTCAAAAATATTGAACCTATAAAAGTTGATGATTAACCAAATTAGAAATAATAAAAATGAAACAAGTAAATATCAACAAGTAAGCAAAAGAGTAGAAATTTGGGTTGCCTCCCAAAAAGCGCTTGGTTAGAGTCGTAAGCTCGACTTTAGGATACAATCACTCTGAATCTGCAAGATGGATGGATGACTTCTCCTTTTCATAATCACCACCCAAGTATGGATTCAAGCATTGCCCATTGACTTTGAAGTTCCCTTTGCTCTCATGATAAAGTTCGATCGCTCCATGTGGGAAGATTTGAGCAATAGTAAAAGGTCCCGACCATCTAGACCGGAGTTTACCGGAAAACAATCGAAGTCTAGAATTGTAAAGAAGTACTTGTTGCCCAACATGGAGGTCTCGCTTCACAATGTTCTTGTCATGCCACCTCTTCTTCTTCTCTTTGTAAATCTGAGCATTCTCATATGACTCAAGGAGAAACTCATCAAGTTCATTGAGTTGGAGTAATTTTTTCTCGCTAGCCAACTTCATATCAAAATTCAATATTTTTGTTGCCCAATAGGCTCGGTGCTCGAGCTCAACTGGAAGGTGACATGCTCTTCCAAATAAGAGGGGAAATGGAGACTTGCCAACTGGGGTTTTGAAGGCAGTGCGGTATGCCCATAATGCATCATCCAATTTCTTGGACCAATCTTTCCTCGAGACATTCACCGTCACTTCAAGAATTTTCTTCAACTCTTTATTTGAAATCTCCACCTAGGCACTGGCAACGATCACATTTGGATACAAGTGTGTGAGCATCCTTGAAAAAGGTGGGTCAATAAAATCCCGATTGAAGAACCTTTGATGTGGTTTTCACAACACCAAAATGACCTCCATAAGGTGAAGAGTGATATTGCTCAAGAATATTCTCCATCTCTTCCTCGGGCACACATCTTCGAATGATTTGATTCGGAACCCTTTTGAAAAACAATGGGTCATCCCAAAAATTATGCTTTATATTCGCAAAGAACTTTTTCATTTGTTAATAAGAGTGGTTCGGGGGAGTGATGCCACTTTCAAGAAAATTAACATGGTCCGCATACCATGGCACACTAAAAGCTTGTAGAAGATCCATGATTTGGAAAAGTCTCATCCGGGAATACCTCACTTATCTCTTCATCAATAACTTCCTCGGTTTGCTCAAGTCTAGACAAGTGATTGGCTACAAGATTCTCGGTTCTCTTCTTGTCACGAATCTCCAAATCAAACTCTTGGAGAAGAAGATCTCATCTAATCAACCACGGCTTGGCATCTTTCTTTGCCAACAAATACTTGAGGGCTGAGTGGTCGGTATACACAATCACCTTGGAACCAATGAGATATGACCGAAACTTGTCAAAGGCAAAGACCACCGCTAGCATCTCCTTCTCGGTAGTAGCATAATTCAATTGGGCATCGGTCAATGTTCTACTAGCATAATAGATGACATGCAAGATTTTTTCCTTCCTTTGCCCCAACACCGCCCCCACGGCATAGTCACTTGTATTACACATAAGGTCGAAGGGAAAACTCCAATCCGAAGCTACAATATTAGGTGTCGTGATGAGTTTCTCTTTAAGAGTGTTAAAATCTTGAATACACTCTTTAGAGAAATCAAATGTGGCACTCTTCTCAAGTAATGAACAAAGTGGCTTCGTGATTTTTGAGAAATCCTTGATGAACAGCCTATAAAATCCTGCATACTTCAAGAAACTTCTTATACCCTTCACCAAGGTTGGGGG
The DNA here is from genome assembly GCA_963555705.1 of Ligustrum vulgare. Classification (NCBI taxonomy): domain Eukaryota; kingdom Viridiplantae; phylum Streptophyta; class Magnoliopsida; order Lamiales; family Oleaceae; genus Ligustrum; species Ligustrum vulgare. The sequence goes on from OY743170.1 coordinate 55,502,499, forward strand.
AGGTAGTTTTTCAATAAGTTGAATTTTTGCCTTATCGACCTCAATCCCTTTGCTCGAAATCCGGTGTCCAAGAATTATCCCTTCTTGAACCATGAAGTGACATTTTTCTCAATTCAACACTATATTGGTATCCTCACATCATTTAAGCACCATATTCAAATTATTCAAACAATCATCAAATGAAGTACCAAAAATTGAGAAGTCATCCATAAATATCTCAATAAATTTATTCACCATGTCGGAGAAGATGGCCATCATGCACTGTTGAAAAGTGGCAGGAGCATTACAACGACCGAAGGGCATCCTTCTATATGCAAAAGTTCCGTATGAACATGTGAATGTTGTCTTCTCTTGATCCTACGGGCTATAGGAATTTGATTATAGCCCGAATACCCATCTTGGAAGCAATAGTGAGAGTGACCCGCCAATCGCTCAAGCATTTGATCGATGAATGGAAGGGAAAAATGATCCTTCCTAGTAGCATTGTTGGAATAAGCTCATTATTTTCATTCTTCACCACCATGACACCTCCTTTCTTTGGAACTACTTGCACCGGGCTTACCCATGCACTATCTGAGATTGGATAGATAATACACGCATCAAGCTACTTTACCACTTCGGCTCTCACCACTTCCTTCATGTTAGGATTCAACCGACGTTGATGCTCCACCGAAGGTTTGAAATCATCTTCCATAAGAATTTTATGCATGCATAATGAAGGAAAAATACCTCGAATATCTGAGATGGTCCATCCAATAGCCTCTTTGTGCTCCCTCAATACCCGAAGCAATTTATCTTCCTCCACTTCATTCGACAAGTTAGAAATAATGACCGGAAGAGTAGAAGATTCCCCCAAGTAAGCATACCTCAAATGAGAAGGAAGATGCTTTTGTTCGAGAGTAGGTGCTTTCTCAAGAGATAGTAGTGGCGGTGAAGAACTCTTTTTCAACTCCTCAAAGTAGGTGGCCCTCTTGTGTTGATATTGTGGTGACGCCTCCAAGTAGTGAGCCATTTGTTCAAATTCATGATCATCATCCTCGATAGTCAAAGAATGGGCAATGCAAGACTCCAATGGATCCTTAGAAATCCCAAGGTTGAAAGAGTTTACCACTAGATGATCAATTACATCCACCCGAAAACATTAATTGGACTCTAAGGGATATTTAATGGCCTTCAACACATTGAAAGTAACTTGTTCATCTTGCACCCTCAAAATCAATTGGCCTTCTTGAAAATCAATAAGAGCTCTCTCGGTTGCTAGAAATGGCCTTTCCAAAATGATTGGAATGTCATGATCTTCTTCCATTTCAAGAATAATGAAATTCGCCGGGAAGATGAATTTATCCACCTTCACAAGAACATCATCAATGATACCCCGATGATATTTGATGGATCTATCCACCAATTGTAGAGACACGGTGGTTGCTTTAGCTTCCCCCAATTCCAATTTCCTGAAAATGGACAAATGCATCAAATTAATGCTAACACAAGATCACATAAATCTTTACTAAAATTAACATCACCAATAGTGCATGGAACAGTAAAACTCCCTAGATCTTTGATTTTTGGAGGTAGCTTATTTTTAATGATTGCACTACATTCCTCAGTTAGCATCACCGTCTCATGCTCTTCAAGTCTTCTTTTATTGGACAGAATGTCCTTCATGAACTTGGCATAACTTGGCATTTGAGGCAAGGCATCGGCAAAAGAAATGTTGATGTGTAGCTTCTTGAACACTTCCAAAAAATTTCCAAATTGATTATCAAGCTTTTGCTTTTGCAACCTTTGAGGAAAGGGAATAAGAAGCACATAAGTTTTGATTGGTGTTGGAGCCTTCGATGTTGATGATTCCGGTTCACTCTCCTTGGGTACTTCAACACTTTTTTTGGGTGTTAGAATGGACTCATTTTCTTCAATGGGAGCCTTACTTAATTGAGTTGTTGGTTGTGGAGTTGTGATCTCAGACAATTGTACCCAACTCCTTGTTGTAATAGCTTGAACATTCTCCCTAGAATTTGTTTCTGTGTTGCTAGGCAAAGCTCTTTGTTACCTTTCCGAGAGAAGTTTTGCTATTTGGCCCACTTGCTTCTCCAAATTTTTCAAAGAGGCATCATTGCGTTCTTGATATTGCAATTGATGATTTGCTAGCTTGGTGATATCCTCTTCCCATCCTTCTTTCTTTTCTTGTGACTTTGGATTCAACACATTTTGATTGTTGCCATAAGATAGATTGGGATGACTCCTCCAACCGGGATTATAGGTAGCAGAATATGGATTGAACCCTTGGCATTGGAAATTTTGAGCATAAGCAATTTGCTCGGTAGATGAAGAATCACTTGCCACCAATGGACACATTGAGCTTTGATGATTAGTCCCACATATCTCACATACCGGAGGGGTTTGAACCATGTTGATGGGCCGAGAGTTTGAAGTAGATAGCCCTTCCACTTTCTTGTCTAAGGAGTCAATCTTTTGACAAGACGAGTGCATAATCATCACCCCCACGTGCACCACTAGAACTCCTTGGTGCACTTCTATCCAGCCACATTGCACTTTGTTCACTCATGATCTCAAACAAGTCATAAGCCTCTCGAATTCTCTTTATTTTGATGGACCCATTAGAAGATGAATTCATATTTGAACGGCAATGAGGAGTTAACCCGGCATAGAAGTGGTTGACTTGTTTCCCCAATGTGATCCCATGATTTGGGCACTTCTTCCTAAGCCTATCTTTGAACCTCTCCCAAGCTTCAAGAAAACTCTTAATCTCGAATTTTTAAAATGTAGTAATATCATGCTTGAGTTTAGCAACTCGAGAAGGTGGAAAAAATTTTGTGGTAAATCTTTGGGCAAACTCCACCCTAGTAGTGGTGCTCCCCGGATGCAAAGTGTCAATCCATTCTCTTGCCTTGTCTTTCAAGGTGTGCACAAATAATCTCATCCGGGTTGCTTCCACATTCACACCCTCATAGTTGAAGTTGCTACAAATCTCGAGGAAGCGTGCCACATGGGCATGTGAGTTCTCACCGGTCCTTCCATAGAATGATGTAGTGTTGGAGAACAAATTGATGACATCCGTCCGAAGTTGAAAATTTGGATGATTATAGGAGGGATAGACATTGCTTGATTGATTCTTGACAATAGGGGGATTCACGAAATCTCCAAAAAGCATGTCTTCTTCATTAACAACAGACTTTTGAACTCTAGCCGCTTGAGGATCAAAATCGGGTGGAATTCCACCCCTTGGAGGAATTGCGAGTGGAGTATTAAGCTCGATGTTAACTCTTTATCCTTCCATCCCAGTAAGAAGTTGTCTTCTAGCTTCCTGTTGTTCCCTTAATCTACGTCGAAAAGTTTCCCTGATATTCGGATCTAATTCAATTAGATCAAGACTTCCAGTTCGACGCATGCACAATTGACAACCTAGAACAACAAGAGAAATTAGAAGGCTTCCTACATAAAACAAAAGAAAATTTGTACAAGAAATAAAAGTAACTAATTGTCAAAACTAATATCAACTAAAATGTAATTCAAATAGAAATAATTCCCGACAACGGCACCAAAAACTTGTTCACTAGAAACACACCGCAAGTGCACGTATTTTATACAAGTAATAGTGGACTAAATGAGTCTGGTTTATCGATCCCACAAGGATTGTGTATTTCAATTACACTCTAATTTAATCAATTTCAAAAATGAACACACACAATAAAATTTGATTTTGAAAATGTTCTAGTACGTAAATTAAATTCACAATATTAACTAAATAAGTAGAAAATGGTGAAAACTTGGTGATAAAGGAGTGTTGGGGTTTTTTATTCCACTTGACCATTACCTAATTGAATTATCAACATGCAAATTGAAATGTAATTTATTAAACATGTTAGATCCGATTTTCCAAGTTTAGTCAATTACCTCTCTCAAGTGAAATCAACTCTAATTAGTGGAATTAACATACTATATCTCTATGTCAATTAAAAACACACAAATTGCATTAAACCTTTGTGAAAATAACTCAATGGATCATCTAGGGTTTAAGGTATATCTCTATCCTTAACAAGAACCTAGAGCAAATATTGTATTGATCTAGAGTACACAACAATGGATCAATAATTTCACATCCCATGAAATTCAAACATAAATTTGGTCACAATAAATGCAAGTCAATAAATACAACAATAAATGCACAAGATAATAAATAGCTTAAATTCTCAATATAAGCATCAATATCAACTAAGCTAAGTCAAGCTTCATCAATCATCCCAACACTAAATAACTTAGCTCATAGTGAAATAACAATAAAATTCAAGAATTAAATGCATCATTTCACCTATGAAGTAAAGTAAATAGAGAAATATGAAGATTAAACAATAAACTCTTCCCTTCACCAATGATTCCTGCTTCAAAATATCAATATTATTCCACAATGGTGTAGGTATTTCTCCCCTCAATCAACATTCATCAACCAAACTAACTAATTACAAGAGAAAATTACAAGATAAAAGTGAAGAAAATGAAGAAAAATGAGAGAAAAGGATTTTGGATTGGAAAAGAGGTAAGAATAATGACTCAAACCATAGCAAAATCACTAAAAAATCCCAAAATCACGTAGATCCAAGTACAACAGCGTTTGGGCAGAACCGGATCGTCCCAGTTAAAAAAAACTTTTTTTTTATGACCGCGCGACACACTTGCAAACGGCTCTGATCCAATTTTTGCCTTGAGAGCCGCCCGTGCCACCTGTTTCAGACCACGTGTTCACGTGGTTCAGCTGAGTGAGTGTTTGTGGTCTGGTCCTTCAATTAATTGCCATCAAGGTCCTCCAACTATCAAAGTCGGTCAACTTGGTCCCCTAAGTTTTTGATTTCTTTCACACATGTCCTTCTAAAATTGTATTTGAGGTCCTTCAACTTTTGAAAACTTGCAATTTAGTCCTCGATCAATAGCACATGCGGTACACACTTTTTGAAAGTGACAAATTGATCCCCCAAACTTTGAATCTTTGAAAGATTTTACTCTTTTCTCCTCAATTTCTTCAATTATTCATCCATTCAGCTTCTTTCTTGTACTTTCTCCATGATGTTGAAGGTTAAACCTATTTAACCACAAAATATGCACAATTAAATAGATATTTGTCCAAATTACTCAAAAAGTACTACCATAAATGTATGAAATATGCATGTAAAATGCACTCAACATACACCTTTTCATTTCAAACCCGATCAACTTGGATGTTCAATGTATTGCTCTTGAGAGAGTCCCCTATGGGGTGAGTTAAACCATTTTATCTTGTAATCTTCTTTGAATGTCTTCAACTAATTCTAGAGTATTGTTATTCTTGTGTTTGTTGTTGATTTTTGCCGCCTTGAAATTTGTTTAGTTGATACCCATTGAGTTTGGTTATTTAATCAATGAATTTTGGGTTAGATTTAAACTTGGGTTAATGTGTTTTATCGCTTATTTTACCATATTAGCTTTCTTGGGTTGACTTCAAATTGTTGTGAGAATTCTTGATCAATATACCAAGGGGGTCCTCATCAACTATCCTCCCTTTATATATAATATGATATGATTATGGTGAAAATTTCTGACGATTGTGCCCAATGTCGAATACCATAAACATAATTTGCTCATAGTGTAGGTACCATGTACGTAACCAGTTATGATTGTCTCTTCCTCTGCCCACCCCTCTGTTTCATCTTTCGACCTCAATTTAAAAAATAGACAAGAAAATCAGTCATCATATTCAACGTCAGACACTTGGCACGCCCTCATTGGAAGAACGTTGCCCACGTCGGGCAACAGAGCAATTTCAATTTATAGATATGTCCAACTAACTGAACTAATGAGGTGATGACAACTCAACAGTCCTAATAACTATACTAACAAACTAGCATGTGAAGAAAAAAAGGAAAATGGAATTAAAACTCTACTGATATTTCTACATCCCCTCCTCAAGTTGGAACTTGGTGAAGATTAGACAGGCCCAAATCGAAAATTAGAGGATGAGACTAAGGTGCAGCAAGATCCTTCGTAAAGAGGTCTGCTAATTGATGTTGAGATCCAATGTGTTGAGGGAAAACAAGAAAATCTTTAAATTTATTCCTAACCACATGACAGTCAATTTCAATGTGATTTGTCCTTTAATGAAAAAGTGGACTTGTAGTGATATGTATTTCTACCTTGTTATCACATCAAAGAGGAATGGGTAAGGACAGAGGAATGTAGAGATTTGTAAGGATGTAAAATATTCATTGAAGCTCACAAAAAGTGGTAGATAAGCTCCTTAAGAAATGCACTTTTTAAGATACTTTAATAAGTGGATTGATGAATCCTAGCGAGTTTGACAAGGAGTATTGACAAATTGGCTTAGTTGCTGAACTCTTAAAGTAATATCATGTCTGGTAAGGTTTAGATATAGCAGCTTGGTAACAAACCATTTGTATTTCTCAGGATGTGTGAGAGCAAAGGACCTATATTGTCAACAAGTTTAGTTCCTTTAGGAATAGGAACTGAGGAAAACCATGCACCAATCAAACCAACATCTTGGATGATGTCCAGAATATATTTCCTCTAATTCACAAAGGTACCATCTAGGCTCCTAGCAATTTCAAGACCAAGTATTTAGCATAACCAAGATCCTTGATGGTAAACATAGTATGCAGATTTTGTTTAGTGGCATATATATCAACCTTAGGAGTCTATAATCAAGACATCATCTACATAGACTAATAAGAATATAACACCAAGAGAAGTATGTTTGACAAATAAACAATGATCATGAGCAGATTGATTGTAACAAAAACCCCTGAGTTTGATGCAAAATTCTATATTCCACTGTTTTAAGGCTTGCTTCAAACTATATAGGCTTCTTTGAAGTCTGCAAACTTGTCCATGTTTAGCCTTATCATAACCCTTAGGTGGTGTCATGTAAAATTTTTCATAAAAAACCATGAGAATAACATTCTTGATGTCAAGTTGGTGTATTGGCCAGAATTTTGCTGATGCTATTGCTAGGAAAATTTTTATTATGACTAGTTAGCTGCTGGGGGAGAAACTATAAAAATAGTCCACTCTTTGCAATTGATGGTTCCCCTTAGCTACAAGCTTTGCTTTAAGCCTTTCTACCGTGCCAGCCATCTGGATTCAATTTTACCTTATAGACCCATCTTGAACCAATTACTTCCTTACTAGTTGGAAGTGATGTTAGCTTCAAAGTTTGATTATCCTGAAATGCCTCAATCTCCTTATTCATTGTCTGAACTCATTCTAGATTCTTCTTAGCTTGACAATAAGAGTGAGGTTCTTGGATGTAGTGATGGCAATGAGGCGGGTTCGGGTCGAGTATCCCTTCCTGTGAAAAATATTTAATTCCAAACCCGCCCCAATAATTTCGAGACGGGGTGGGTCAACTCTTCTCCCTGTTAATTTATTGCCCCATTTCTTTTATATTTTTTTTTTGCTTTTAATATATATATATATTCGAGATGGGACGGAAAAAACACGTCGAGACCCGCTCAGGTCGCTTAATCCCGGCCTAACCCATGGGGCAGTTTTTTCCACATTAGGGTCGAATATACATCGAGTTCGAGATAGGTCGGGGTCGATTTTTCTTTCCATCTCTAACTGGATGCTAGATATACTTTCCAGAAATAATATGCATGTAGTGATGGCAACAGGGCGATTTCGGGTAGGATACCCCTGACCCATGCCCCGCCACATGATATTTTTTTAAAACCAAACCTGCGCCCCGCCTAGTGAATTTAGGGGCGGAGCGGGTTCGGGTAGAGGTGGGAATGAGCCGAGCCGAGCCAGTTCGACCCATAGCTCGGGATGCTCGACTCGTCAAACGGACGAGCCGAGCAACGAGCTCGGGTCAAACGAGCCGAGTCTGGGCTCGGCTCGTTTGACCCAAGCTGAGCTCGGCTTGGCCCACGAGCCGCGAGCTCGGCTCGTTGAGCTCGGTGTTTTTTTTTATATATAAATAAAACCGTCTTTTTAAAAATAAAAAAAAATAAAAAATCCCTCTACCGTCTTAAGTTGATTTAGTCGACAATCGAATCGATAATTAAAATATTTGAAATCTTGAATATAATATTTAATATTATTGATATAAATTATTATTTAATTATTATTTATTTAATATTTATTCTTAATTAGTTATACACTTATATTTATAAGTTATAAATATAAGTAATAAGTTATGTATTAAATAAATGATTAATAACTTAATTTTTTTTTTTTTGACGAGCCGGCGAGCGGCTCGGCTCGCCGGCTCGTCAAAGCTCGTTGGCACGAGCTTAGCGGCTCGTGCCAACGAGCCGTTCGTTTACCACCAGCCGAGCTTGGCTCGGCTCGTGGTTCGGCAACTGTGATTGGCTCGTGGTTGAGCTCATGATCTTGACGAGCCGAGCCGCCCTCAGCTCGTGTTTTCGCGAGCCGAGCCAGCGAGCGGCTCGGCCCGTTTGCCACCTCTAGGTTCGGAGCAGGTCAACCCCACTGTCCCGTTTAATTTTTAATTTTTTTTTTTTTTTTTTTTTTGAGATTTTTTCCTATATATATATTTTTTACTATTAATTATTTGGGTCAGGCCGTCCCAAACCCGTCCAGTCGACCTGTAGAGTGGAATTTTTTTGCCTAACTTGGGGCGGGTATCCATCGGGTTCGAGGTGGATCGAGTTTTTTTGTCATCTCTATATGCATGCATGGTTTAGACATGGTGATAAAGTGCAAATGTACTTTATGTAGAGGAAAATGTAGAAGGCTATCCGCGGAGATGAGTGATGGGAGATAGTAGGTAGGTTATGAGGTGAGCTATAGGATATGAGTGTGACTCATCAAATATTGCCAAAGGAACAGGCGTATGAGCCATGGAAAATGTTTTATTTTTAATAGGAAAAGTATGCTACAAAAAAAAAAAAAAGCAATATCAGGATACATAAATTTTCCCTGACGCAATCTCCAAAAACCTTAAAACCCATTTGTCCTGAATTTTATCAATTGATAGTTTTGTAATTCGAAAATAATGTTATAAAGTATTGCGTAAGAACTTTATATTGATAACAATGTCTCGTTATTAATATTCCATTTGAGTCCACAAGTTGATCGAACGAAGAAAAGTAAAGAAAAAACAAAAATACCACTAAAAGATAAAATATATCTAATCATAAATGAATAGTGTAAAAAAAAAAAAAAAAAAACTCACAATTATAAGTTGAGAAGATGTGAGAATTCAGTTTGTTTCATTGGACATTGTGAGAACAATGAAAATAATGGAAGCTCTTAAAGGGATTTACCCCTTGATGTCAAAATCATTGATGAGACACAATCCAATGTTAAAATAAGTTATCATTTATAATTATAATAAAAATAAATCCTCATTTTGTAGCGACCAAGAATTTTTACGCGATTAATAATTATTTTAATAGAAAATCATGTCGCTACTATTTCACCCATTTTTATTAAGTTAACGCCACGACGTATTCGTATAGCCAAGTCAAGAAATAATCGAGATCGTTCGATTTTAAATTAAATTCCGAATTTCTAAAAATATCTCCATTCTCTTGATTTAAAGTATATTAAGTCTAAGTACTTAATTCAATGTTATCCCAATATTTATTTGTACAAAAATTACTTTTATTATTTAAATTAAGAAAATATATGCAAGCATGAGAGGTTCCATTATATATAATAATTATGAGAATCTTAATTTAATAAATATGGAAAAGTATATAAATGGTTGATAGATTCCATTATATGTAATCATGAAGAGCATAATATTTGTATAAATATGGAAAAGTATATGAATGAATTATATACTCCATTATATATAATCATGAAGAGCATAATATTTGTATAAATATGGAAAAGTATATGAATGATTGATAAGACTCCATTATATGTAATCATGAAGAGCATAATATTTGTATAAATATGGAAAAGTATATGAATGAATTATATACTCCATTATATATAATCATGAAGAGCATAATATTTGTATAAATATGGAAAAGTATATGAATGATTGATAAGACTCCATTATATGTAATCATGAAGAGCATAATATTTGTATAAATATGGAAAAGTATATGAATGGTTGATAAGATTCCATTATATGTAATCATGAAGAGCATAATATTTGTATAAATATGGAAAAGTATATGAATGGTTGATAAGACTCCATTATATGTAATCATGAAGAGCATAATATTTGTATAAATATGGAAAAATATATGAATGGTTGATAAGACTCCATTATATGTAATCATGAAGAGCATAATATTTGTATAAATATGGAAAAGTATATGAATGGTGCTTTACTTTAAGAAAAGGATGTGTTAAAATTAATAGAATTGAATGATTATGTTTACAATATGCCAACTTTATACATCTATTTAAACCCATCTCTTTTACACACAACTCTACACATATACACTTATTTCCAATCTCTTGACAAAATCCACAAGTAAGAGAAATTCAAGGTGGTCAAGAAAGTTTTGGTCCATTTACTACTACACTTCATTTTAATCTTTTAAAAGGTAAGTATATCTTATGTTTTTATGAAAAGTAAGTATGTTTTTATGAAAGGTAAATACATCTTATGTTTTTATGAAAAGTAAGTATGTTTTTATGAAAGGTAAATACACCTTATGTTTTTATGAAAAGTAAGTATGTTTTTATGACAAGTAAGTATATCTTATGTTTTTATGAAAAGTAAGTATGTTTTTATGAAAGGTAAATACACCTTATGTTTTTATGAAAAGTAAGTATGTTTTTATGACAAGTAAGTATATCTTATGTTTTTATGAAAAGTAAGTATGTTTTTATGAAAGGTAAATACACCTTATGTTTTTATGAAAAGTAAGTATGTTTTTATGACAAGTAAGTATATCTTATGTTTTTATGAAAATGTTTGGATCATTGCTATGAAATCAATCTCACAAGATTGTTATGGGTTCCATATGATATGTTTATGATTATGCTAAGGGGACCGGAGTTTAGTAGCGCTACACATAAGAATTCTTGCCATTTAAGTTCGGTAAAATTCTTGTGTCTCCCTATGTTTATGAGTATTTCGATCATATCCTATGTTATGATGAAAATGATCCATATGCTTTCAAAAGAAAATTTATGCTTGGTATACTTACTGGGATTTTATAAATCTCACTCCACGATATTTACCATTTTCAGATAATAGAAGGTTCGAGGCGGTCAACATGGAAGTGGCAAAAGTGGTTAAGATTGATGAGATAATTATGTTGAACTTTATGTAAGAAGATTATGTTCTATTTTTATTCACAAATAAAATTATGGGATTCTAATTTATTCTTTTGAATAATTTTACATTACTATTTAAGTCTCGATAATATGATATGAGTCACTTTTAGTGGCACTCGAATGGTCGAGAATTCGGGTCGTCACAGTTGGTATCAGAGCAAGAGTTTTAAAAACGATTCTGTAGATTTTTGAAATTTTATTTCTTTAAAAAAAAAAAAAAAAAAAAAAAAAAAAAAAAAAAATCACTATTCACGTGAACAGTAAAACGACGTGCTATTCATGATGAACAGTGAACGAAATCACTATTCATTATAAAAAAAAAAGTTGAATTTTCACATGTCAAGTATGGTTATGATTTTGAAAAGCATGATGAAATTTGATGTGCGAATTTCAAGGACAAAATTCATTTTAAGCAAGGGAGTTTGTAATGTCCTGAAAATTTTATGGAATATAATTAGTTAGTGATATGATGTTTATATTGATGTCTTTGATAAATTTCTAGAAGTTCGGGGACTAAAGGAAAAATAAGATTTGACGATAAATTTTATTTGGGTTAAGTTATTAATTATTGATGGGGAGATAATTACTATATCGATATTGGATTTGTTTTGAAGACTGTGATTAATTAGGAATTATGATTCAAGAAAATGTTGATTTGGATACAACCACATTAAATTATTGTTGATTAAAGAAAAATAAGATTATATGAAATATTTTAACTCATCACTCTACTATGTCACTCTCCACGTATTGACTCCTCGAACCAGGTATGTTATATGCTTTGCAAGTCATTTACGATTTTATTAAGACATGTTAAGTATGAAATCTTCATATGTTATGAATCTTTATGTGTTACACATAATATACATGTCAAGTATGATATAAATTGATAGAAGACTCAATTTTTTTATTCTTTTCAATGTAGAATCATGAGACAGAGAGGATATTTATATGAATTTTGGTGCATATTAAGCTTAGTAAGATTGACTCAATTAGAAATTAAGTTGGGTTGTAACTTTTGCCCAAAATATATGGAATAATATATTAAACAAACAAAATTGATAATGAATTCGTACAATAATTTATCCCTTTATCACTACCTTTGTGTAAAAACAAGGGAAAAACTGTGGATGGTTATTAGTACTTCCTCTTCAAGTTTCAATTTTCGGTTCAATAATTTATCCCTTTATCACTACCTTTGTGTAAAAACAAGGGAAAAACTTTGGATGGTTATTAGTACTTCCTCTTCAAGTTTCAATTTTCGGTTCAATAATTTATCCCTTTATCACTACCTTTGCTTAAAAGCAAGGAAAAACTGTGGATGATTATTGGTACCACTCTTCAAGTTTCAATTTTCGGTTCAATAATTTATCCCTTTATCACTACCTTTGCTTAAAAGCAAGGAAAAAACTGTGGATGATTATTGGTACCACTCTTCAAGTTTCAATTTTGAAAAAAAAAAAAAAAAATATGATTTACGAATGATTTTCAAAATAATCTTTGTCGTCAAGTTTAGAAATGATGAGCCCTAAATGGACTTTGCATAATTGATTTTAGACATGGCACTAAGTATGAGAAGTCAACAGAAAGGACTAGATAATATTTTCGAATTATTCATCGTTTAGATTAAACGAGAAATAGAAAGTCAGTTTTATGAAGTTATGATGAGATGTTGAGATTATAAGTGATATGATTTTATTGAGATTTTTATGAGAAGAATTATGAAGTTGGAGATTTAAAGTTTAGGCTCTTAATTATTGAGAAATAAGGACTTGATATGGTGATATTAGAAATTATGATTTGAAATTTCTATGTTGAGGAATTATGAATTGATTTTCTGGAATATTTATGATGATATTGAAGTTTGATGAAATTGTGATCAAATGTACAATTAGTTATTATTGTGAGTTATGAAGTATGCTTACGATTTGGATAAGTCCAAATTTCAAAGGAAAACTCTTCCTAGAATTTTATCGTTTGGAGTTAAGAGCATAGTATGGTATGCAATCACTAAGAGAATTGAAGTTAGACATACAAGTTCATTTACATCACAAACGAGATTTAGTAGATGATAACAGAGATATTATTATTTTCTCATAAGGAGAACACACAAGAGTCACCCTAGAAAGGAAATACATGAAAACACGCAAAAGCAAAAGAAAGCAACATGGGAAATTCCTCAAATTGAGAGATGTGTTTCCGGAGTAGCCGTATCCTACCACCTCTGACCTTTTGAGGAAATAAAGAAACCTTCAAAAAGGTGTGTTTCGAGAGTAAGAATACTCCGTAATCTACCACCTGGAACCTTTGAGGTACACACAAGATTTAAACATTAAGGAAAATCCTAGGAAATTAGAGGGGTGTCTCGAGAGTAAGAATACTCCGTACTCTACCCCCACCTATTCTAAGATTCATAAAGTTAAGTTTACATTAACCGGACTCCATTTTCGCTTGATTCCCCTTCCTTGCGACCAATCTATCTTAACCCCTGCTGGATCTTGTATTGAGATATATGACTGCAGCTTATCCAGTAGTTCATCAATAGTAGGAGCAGAAATAAGGAGTCTTCTGGAAAATGGAGAGATGAATCCCTGTTCCACAGCATAATCAAGAAAGGTTAACAAGCCATCAAAGAAATTGTTAACATTCAGAAGCCCAATAGGCTTAGTATGGAGATCTAGTTGAGCCCACGAGGTAATGTTAAAGATTTCTTCTAAGGTACCAAAACCTCCGGGCAGGGCTATAAAGGCATCAGAACCATATAGCATACAAGTTATGCGTTCATGGATGGATAATGTTTGAACTTCATGCCCTCGTGTTTTGCCTGCAACATCTACCAAAGGGACAGGTATGACACCGATTACTTTTGATTTCTCTGCAAGAGCAGATTGGGAAACACAACCCATTAGACCACTGCTACCACCCTCATACACAAGAGTGATACCTTTTTCCCCCAGTTTCTTTCCAAGATCTACGGCCGCTTCTAGATAACTGAAGCCTTTCGCCACTTTTGATCCACAAAATACACAAATAGTTTTGATCTGTCGAAGTTTTGGTGCTTCCATCTTTGATAGTATAGAAGAGAAAACTTACGAAGAAGATGTGATTTTGGGATGCCTAAACTATGAAATATGTTTGGCTATTTAAAGCCGAAAAAATTTACTGTTTTTGATTGATTATGAAAAAGTAAAGATTTACTTTTGTCAAAATCGGCCAACTTTTGACTGTTTTACCAAAGATATCACCTTTCGGTGATTTATTTCCAGCTTTATCAAAACTCGAGAAAGGAAAATATATTTTATTTCCAAAACGCGTGAAAGAAAACAGCAAAATATTTTAAATGTGTATCAAGAGATTTACCTTATATCATTGTTGAACTGCCAGAAGCCTCATTTTGTAAAACAGACTGGAAAACAGGATCTTTTGCTATTATATTTTGGAGACTATAACGATTTTTGTCCTCGTTAAACTGAGCGTATAAGGAGAGAAGTTCACGTTGCACATAACCACTTGGGTGCGTCTCAAGAGTCAGTCGAATATCATCCAAAGACTCCTTACTCAGTCCACCCTTTATGAATTTGATTTTATCATCCCGATTAGTAGAAGAATATCCTACTGTTTTGCAACGAGTATCACAGTTCCAACGAGCACATTTGTAGCAACCATTCAGCCTTTTTGCTCTTCGTTTCTTTGCGAAGGTGCTTTTGCCTAAACCAGGCATGTGCTTTGGAAATGTCATAGGTAATTCACCAGATAGTCGAACCTTTGCTTCGATCAACCAGCGAACATCTTCTGAAACACCATGAGCCATCAGCAACCTCAATCTTTCGAGTCTTATTCGATAAATTTTCCTCAGATCATTCATTGGAAGACTGGAATAATACTTGCGAATGTTTGTAAGAATGATATCCATGTTTTTGATGGATCTAACCTCTTCCCAGCATGAACTATTTAAAAGCATTAAGGATCGGAGGGAATCCGCGTGATATTGATTCCAGCAAGAAAGCGCGGAATAGAATAATGGAAAAGAGGGAACAAGAGTTTATACGCCGTTTACTTTCTTGATAAAAGGAAGATTTGATGATGACGGGATTTGAGATATGGAATATTTTCTTGGATTTTGGGTACTGATATTTTGATATAATAATCAAGGTATAGAAATAATACGGGGATACGTGAAAGTGAAATAAGGACTGTATTGAATCAGGATTAATAAGTTTGTGCAAGTGAAAGGAATACCTTACGGGAAATGTTATGATATTTGAGTTAAGAATTTTAATTATTTGGGAGATATTTGTTTATTGAATTTTGCAGAAATTTTGGGTTACAAATATTGGAAAGATAAACTGATGATTATGTTGATATGTGAATAACATGTTTGGGTATATTACATAGAGAATATTCAGGTAATCGTTTTAATTATTTTGGGATATTTGGTGATAAGAAGAAATGACAAATTATTATGGTATGATATGTTAGTAAAGATTTATTGAAATTTTAGAGATATTAATACGAATATTTGAGGTCACATGATACGATGATAAATGACAAGTTACATGAATACTACAAGATATGATGAAATATCACATACGATTGGGAATTTTCATTTTGATTCAGAAGAATTTATGAATAGACATATGTCTATTATTGATAGAAAAGTCCATGTCTTAAGAAAACAAATTGATGCATTTAGTCAAAGTCCAGTGGGTTAAATATGGTTGGGTTAAATATGGTAGCGATGATGCTACATAAGAAGAAGAAGAAGAGATTCTGATTAAGTGTTCAGAAATCATAAGATCAAGTAAGATTAATTTCGAGGACGAAATTATTTTAAGGGGGTAAGTTTGTAGCGACCAAGAATTTTTACGCGATTAATAATTATTTTAATAGAAAATCATGTCGCTACTATTTCACCCATTTTTATTAAGTTAACGCCACGACGTATTCGTATAGCCAAGTCAAGAAATAATCGAGATCGTTCGATTTTAAATTAAATTCCGAATTTCTAAAAATATCTCCATTCTCTTGATTTAAAGTATATTAAGTCTAAGTACTTAATTCAATGTTATCCCAATATTTATTTGTACAAAAATTACTTTTATTATTTAAATTAAGAAAATATATGCAAGCATGAGAGGTTCCATTATATATAATAATTATGAGAATCTTAATTTAATAAATATGGAAAAGTATATAAATGGTTGATAGATTCCATTATATGTAATCATGAAGAGCATAATATTTGTATAAATATGGAAAAGTATATGAATGAATTATATACTCCATTATATATAATCATGAAGAGCATAATATTTGTATAAATATGGAAAAGTATATGAATGATTGATAAGACTCCATTATATGTAATCATGAAGAGCATAATATTTGTATAAATATGGAAAAGTATATGAATGAATTATATACTCCATTATATATAATCATGAAGAGCATAATATTTGTATAAATATGGAAAAGTATATGAATGATTGATAAGACTCCATTATATGTAATCATGAAGAGCATAATATTTGTATAAATATGGAAAAGTATATGAATGGTTGATAAGATTCCATTATATGTAATCATGAAGAGCATAATATTTGTATAAATATGGAAAAGTATATGAATGGTTGATAAGACTCCATTATATGTAATCATGAAGAGCATAATATTTGTATAAATATGGAAAAATATATGAATGGTTGATAAGACTCCATTATATGTAATCATGAAGAGCATAATATTTGTATAAATATGGAAAAGTATATGAATGGTGCTTTACTTTAAGAAAAGGATGTGTTAAAATTAATAGAATTGAATGATTATGTTTACAATATGCCAACTTTATACATCTATTTAAACCCATCTCTTTTACACACAACTCTACACATATACACTTATTTCCAATCTCTTGACAAAATCCACAAGTAAGAGAAATTCAAGGTGGTCAAGAAAGTTTTGGTCCATTTACTACTACACTTCATTTTAATCTTTTAAAAGGTAAGTATATCTTATGTTTTTATGAAAAGTAAGTATGTTTTTATGAAAGGTAAATACATCTTATGTTTTTATGAAAAGTAAGTATGTTTTTATGAAAGGTAAATACACCTTATGTTTTTATGACAAGTAAGTATATCTTATGTTTTTATGAAAAGTAAGTATATTTTTATGAAAGGTAAATACACCTTATGTTTTTATGAAAAGTAAGTATGTTTTTATGACAAGTAAGTATATCTTATGTTTTTATGAAAAGTAAGTATGTTTTTATGAAAGGTAAATACACCTTATGTTTTTATGAAAAGTAAGTATGTTTTTATGACAAGTAAGTATATCTTATGTTTTTATGAAAATGTTTGGATCATTGCTATGAAATCAATCTCACAAGATTGTTATGGGTTCCATATGATATGTTTATGATTATGCTAAGGGGACCGGAGTTTAGTAGCGCTACACATAAGAATTCTTGCCATTTAAGTTCGGTAAAATTCTTGTGTCTTCCTATGTTTATGAGTATTTCGATCCTATCCTATGTTATGATGAAAATGATCCATATGCTTTCAAAAGAAAATTTATGCTTGGTATACTTACTGGGATTTTATAAATCTCACTCCACGATATTTACCATTTTCAGATAATAGAAGGTTCGAGGCGGTCAACATGGAAGTGGCAAAAGTGGTTAAGATTGATGAGATAATTATGTTGAACTTTATGTAAGAAGATTATGTTCTATTTTTATTCACAAATAAAATTATGGGATTCTAATTTATTCTTTTGAATAATTTTACATTACTATTTAAGTCTCGATAATATGATATGAGTCACTTTTAGTGGCACTCGAATGGTCGAGAATTCGGGTCGTCACACATTTACTTCCCAAAAAAGCCTCAATTGGATTACCGTTTATGACATTTTAAACACGTGAAATGATGAACAATTGACAAATTTTATAATATGTTATTTTATCTTTAATCATGTTTAATTCAACGTATCAATTGCATCTTAAATTTGCTATTAGTCAATTTTCTTTTCTGGAGGGAATCCACAAGAAGTGACTTTTTTTTTCTTTTATTCTTTTTTCCCCCCCAGAACGTTAAAATACAACATTTTAACATTTTAGCATTTATAAATAATCATACTTTAATCACACAACTCCATGGACATATAAGTACTATCAAGTTATTAATCTCACATCTATATTTATAATTTTTAAATTAAACCATTTATAAATTCTTTTCTAACCAAGTTCAATAGATAATTTTATATTTTTAAAAAATGAGAATCAGAATCATTTTAAAAATTATAGCTCAATAGATAATTATTGACTTGGTTTATAAACCAATTTTTTGAAAATTTCGAGATAAGATATAGGATTAAAAATTAGATAGAGAAAAAATGTACAGTTAAAAAGTGGTTTGAAAAATTGTGTAGATTATAAATTGATTTAAAAACCAAAAAAATATAAATTACGGAACAGAGGCTAATATTTGTGTGTATGTTTGATATAGGTAGTAGTAGTAGTTGTTGTTTTTATTATTATTATTATTATTATTATTATTATTATTATTTTTTTTTAAAAAATTTGGGATTTTGAAAGGATGTGGTTGAAAAATGATTGAAGAATGTGAAAAGTAGTGATCCCATATAAATGTCACACCGTTCTTTTATGCGATCATTACAATTTACAAACAAATTTATAAACAACACAATTTCTCAAATCATTTTTTAACCACATACATTTTCTCTCTCTAATTTTCAACCACACATCTTACCTAGAAAACACCAAAAACTCAAAATAAATGGTCAACTCAAGCCGCCGAATACTTTGTGTGTAGTTGAAAATAAATTTGAAGGAAATATAAAAAATTTAGTGAGGGATAATTTTCCCTCTTCTCTAAAAAATTATGAATTAAAATATAATATGAATTAATAAAATATTTACATATTTTGAAGGTGAGACGAAAAAGATTGTAAAAGAAAGAGTAGGAGTTAGTGGTACATTTGAAAAATGAAGCTACTAATGGAGGCACCAAAAGATGTGAAGTTGACAAGTTTGTGCCAATTATGTTTCTTCAGGTTAGGTTTAAAGATGTCGTAAAGTATTATTTATATGGTTATTATAGAATTAATTGTTAGGCAAAAAAAAAAAAAAAACAGATCTGATTCTAAACCTTTCATGAAGTCCCGTCGTGATTTGTTTTCTCCCAAATAAAGGGTTTCTCCTTTCTTTAGACGTAGCCAAATTGAACTCTGATGCTATAGAGACAAAAAAGTTTATAATTGACATTTTAATTGAAAAGTTGAAGTCTTTAGAATAGAATACATTTATTATTATTAGAATAAGAAAATTATGTAATGTACACCTAACAATTTCTATTGTAAAACTTTACATTTTACATTTATTGCTAAACGGTAACACAAAACACTTAGGCTGCGTTTGGTAGCGATGGTGGAATTTGGGTGGAAAGAAAATGAATTCCAGGGAATTGAATTCTTGGGAATTGGAAGTTTAATATGTTTGGTTGGTTTAATTTTCTAGGTGGAAAAAATGGAGAATTTTTCAACTTTTGTTGTTTGATTGACATTATTTTCCATGGAAAATAAAGTAAAATTTAGCTATTATAATATTTTTTTTTTTTTTTTTTCATTTTTTAACAAGTTTGTACTTAGTAATAATAATGTTAATTTTTGGGAAAAAAATAAATCAATTAACAACAACAAAAATGATCAAACGTAACAAAAATGGTATAAGATTTTTCATGGAAAATAAAACCTCCTCCCCCCGGGAAAACGAATTCATCCAAAACAAGGAAAATACCGGATTTCGAGGCAAGTGGAAAAATGAATTCCATGGAAAACTTAGGCAACCAAACAGCGCAATGTTAGAAAATCACGTGGAAAATCATATTTTCCATGGAAAATACCACGAATCAAACGCAGCCTTACTATAAAATCTATACATTTATCATTATATATAATTAATTACAAAAACAAAATACTATTAATTAAAATAACAAATCACGACTTGATTAGATTATTTCATTGCTCTTCAAAATTTAAAACATTTTATATGCATGTCTTAAAGTAGGACTTGATTTGATAAAAAAGAAACTTGTGTCGATTAGTCATTGAAGTTTTAAGATTTATCATCTCTTCCAAAGTCCAAACAATGACAAATGGGCTTTAATTCTCGTTAATGACAACAAATTCATTTTTTTTTCCTGTTTTTTATTTATTGAAAAGTTAGGTTAGAAATTATGTGGTTCCTTTTCTAACACGTGGAGAGATACAAAATTGATAATTGTCAATTTAATGAAGAAGGTAGAATGATCAGGATCAAATGACGTGCTTATTACGATACACTAAATTGTTTACTGTTACTCCTCGTGCAAAGAGGCTTTAGACAAGGCTCGCGTGACGATCAACTAACAAGCTTCACACAGACTCACGCTCCAATTCATCATCATACTCGTCGAATCTAAGCCACTATAAAGTTGGTGAAGTGATGCACCGCCTCAGTCAAAGCGCCATGAGTGACGTAGATCCTCATGGCCAAAGCGAGGCACAATACAAAGGCACATTCCAATTCATCGACATACTTGACCGAACCGAAACCACAAAAATGTTGGTGAAATGATGAATCGCCTCAACTGAATCGCCATGAGTGAGGTAGAACCCTTGACCAAAGAGAGGCACAACACATGTCCACACTTCAATTCATAACCATACTTTGCCGAACCTAAG
Organism: Ligustrum vulgare; assembly: GCA_963555705.1. Taxonomy (NCBI): domain Eukaryota; kingdom Viridiplantae; phylum Streptophyta; class Magnoliopsida; order Lamiales; family Oleaceae; genus Ligustrum; species Ligustrum vulgare. Next base: position 55,523,517 of record OY743170.1, read on the forward strand.
CCACTACAAAGTTGGTGAAGGATGAACCCTCCCCCAACCCAAGCGCCATGAGCGAGGCAGACCCCCACGGATGAAACAAGGCACAACATAAAGGCCCCCACTCTAATTCGTCACATAACTTCGTCGAATCGAAGCCACTACAAAGTTAGTGAAGTGATGAACCACCTTAGCCAATGCTTCATGAGAGAGGCAGATCCCATGACCAAAGCGAGGCACAACACAAAGGCCCACACTCCAATTTATCATCATAGATGAAGTGAAAAACCGTCTCAGTCAAAGTGCCACAAGAGATGCAAATCCTCATGACCGAAGTAACAAGATTCTTATGAATTATTGATGATACATCTCTACAACAGACGCATAAAAGGTCAAGTCATCCGTCTATATTTTAGAGTTCAGACTTGGCTACATGGTTGTTACTTGTTATAAGCATTTAATGTCCGTCAGCCTAGGATTGATGGAGTGATACATAGGAGAAGATATCAACTTCCACGATAAGCCCACGTGCCTTCATCTGATGGCCACCACTCCATATACCCTTTTAGTTGACCCCCTTTGTAATTGAAGTGGCTCATGTCTTTGCACGTCCCGCACCCATTTATATTCTTCTAAATAGTCTGACTTGTTGGAGTGCTCGCGATCACCTCCACCATCACCGGTGTATGCCACGAGCTTTAACGATGTGTCCAATTGTGCATGACCAATGCTACGTGGGTGAGAGGAAACGAGATATGTTAGCCATGTCGTCCATACAAAAAAGGAGGTCAACATTTAAATTATATTCTTGTGAACTGTAAGTGTACACACAAATAATAAAGTGGACTTAAGATTCTGGATATCGTACCTATGAGGATTGCAAATATTGTATTTTAGGTCAAATTACTTAACTGGAACGAGAGAATTCTATTGAGAAATTTGTTTGAATGAATTAAAACTATGAAAACAATAAAGAATTGATTCAAAATAAATGAAAGCAGGCATGTTGAAAATTGAGAATCCACTTTAATTCTATCCTCTATATTTTGATTAAATTATTTAACTGCAGTTCATGGGGTTTTAAAAGTCCGTGTTCCTAATTTTATTTAAGTCCTCTTTCTAGGATGCATTAATTTTTTTCTAAAATGTAACCCGACTATATCTCTACTACGAATTTAACGCTAGAAAAACATTTTAATTCCATGAACATTTTTTAAGGATAACACAAGGTGTCAGTCATATATCTCTATCCCCTATCAGACCTTGTGGTAATTAAATATGTCTAACGATCTTCTATTCTCTCAATATATATAATAAAACGTCACAATGTTATACAAAAGTTGGTCAGAAATTTGCATAAGATAAAAATGCACAATTTAATTACTCAAATTCATGAATTATATAAATTAAACGAAAGTCAAAACATAAGTTCAAGAAATTAAAGTTTCATCATAATTCTCAACACTAAACATCTAGCCTAGATACACAGATGAAAATAAATTACAAGAATAATAAAAAGAGATCACCACGTTCATCTCCTTGTTCTTGTATCTTCAATCTTGCTTTTGGCTTCGCGTGGATCACTCAACAATTGAACAACAATTTCGGATGAAAACACACAAGTTGGGAACCCTTAATCCGTGCAAGACAACTGGTATTTATAACTTTTTGGTGAAACCTAGGAAAAAAAGGACAAAAGATGTTGAATTCCGCGTAAAAAGCCCAGCTCCTAGCCCAGTCGGATAAGTGCTGCCATGCAGTTGAAAGTCTCGTGGCTGCGCAGCTAATCGATTTCAAATTCTATTAATTCGATGACCTTCGCGCGACAACGCAGTTATGGAGCTCGTGGCCGCATGGTTCAACGAATAAAGAGCAATTTCAACTTTTGATCTTGTTTAAGTTGGTCCTCCTTTCTTATTTGCATTCAAGTCCTCCAACTTCCAATTGTGATTGGTCCATATACTTTTGATTTCTTCACTTTTCTTCATTGTTCTCTTCAATTGGTTCTTTGCTCTTCTTCCTTTTACAATTTAGCTCCAATAATCATCTGATTCTTCCATATTTACTCCATTTGCATCACTTCCTCAATTTTAGGTTGCTTTTCTGAAATATAAACAAATATATACCAAATGAATTGCGAATATTCTTAAATAAACATATAAAATCCTACTTTTGACACATAAATAAGTGTATAAAATACACTTATTAGTGATAGTGGTGGTGGTGGTGACGGCAGTGGTAGTTGTGCATCGGAGCTTGGAAAGTTATGGCGATGGTGAAGGTGAAGGTGATGGTGATGGTGATGGTGATGGTGATGCTGACGGTGGTGGTCATGGTGATCGGAGATGCGGGCGGCGATGGCGATGGTGGTCGGAGGTGATGGTGGTGGTCGGAGGTGTTGGTGGTGACGGTGACGGTGACGGTGACGGTGATGGTGATGAATTGTTGATACAATCTAAGAAGATTTAGATTAGATTGGATTAGATTGGGGGGGTGGGGTGGGTTGTAATTATTATAAGTTTTTTATTACGAGCTCATCTCGAAATGTTTAAACTATTTTCTTTATTTTTAAATTGTTGTAACATAACAACATGATTTGTGTAATCTTTCCAAAAATAATTAAGGGTCACATTCTATTAAGACCCTTTGGCTACACCGAAGGGCCAAGTCTGCCTTAGCCATTATAACTAGAATAAAAACCATCCGTTTCTCTTGAAAAACAAATGAATTGCTTGTTTATTGTCGAGTCTTCAAATTCAGATGTTGAGCTTAATATTTATCTTCATTATGAACGATTCAAATTTACATGATTTAGATGTTATCTAAAAGTCTGAGTTATGAGTTTTATTTCAAAGTATTCGACTTCTTATGTATGTCGAAAAAGATTCAATATTAAATGCTATCAGAGGCAGATTTTCTGGGGGCAGCCAGGCCAACTACCCTCATTGGTCGGAAATATTTTTTACAAATATTAATGAATAAGTCTCCGTTTGGTAAACTTATTTATAAATAAATTTCTATTAGGTAAAAAAGTCTTTTATAAACAAAGAATGTTACGTTTTGAAGTAAAATATGTGGTTTAAAAGTAATTTGAAAAAATACGTATGGTTAAAAAGTTTTATGAAACAAAGACTAAATTTCTATTTTACACTTTTGTCCCCACGGTAAAATTTGTACATATCAAATTTATCACACACAAAAAGGACAGTTTAATAGAATTTTAACTCCCAAACAAATCCCACTCATTTTTCTGTATCATTCATTGCTCTATCAAGAAATGTCATTTAGCCACCGTTTGATAAATTTGTTTAAAATCACATTTCTTCAAATTATTTTTTAACGATACATATTTCTCAAAAACACTTTTTAAACATATATTTCACTTTGAAAATATAACATTTTTCTTTTATAAACAAAGAAATTGTACCAAACGGAGATTTATCATAAACTATTATCATTTTATTTGCTCCCACGACACAAAACTCTTGAATCCGCCCCCTAGTCGCTACCGTCCATTATGATCATAATCAGAGTTTATAGGCATTGTGAATTAAACAATACATATATAGCTAAATGCCCTTTGAGTCATCAACCTTTTGTTTAATAATTTTTTTTTTTTTATAAACAAATAATGTTATGTTTTCGAAATAAAATATGTAGTTAAAAAGTGATTTGAAGATATCTGTATGATTAAAAAGTAATTTTAAAAAATATATTATTTATAAACAATTTATCAAACGAATACCAAATTACTATATGTATAACAGAAAAATATTTATTATTTCTTAATTAAATTATTAATATTGACCTAGATTTCATCACGCATAACAACTTATACCTGATAATTGGCCATAACGTTTAACAATTTATAATTGCGTCCCATCATCACAAACTTTTGATCCACTTTTAATGTTTAAATTTAAAGCATTGCATACATAGTTATTATAGAAGTAATAATAACTTTAAAACAAGTAATTGAAAAAAAAAAATAAGTTATTTTATTTTGAGGAAGAATGCTACATATACAAACAGTGGCGGACGCAGACTTTTTATTTTACTGGAGCACGATTTATATTTTGCCAACGGCTTGTACGGGGGTTCGCTGCTCCCGAAATTTTTTTTTTAAGGAAAAAGATCGAAAAATGAAAAAGTATTTGAAATTTTATTACAATTATTCTCTACGCGTTTTCATACTTTGATAATGTTCCATAATTATATCATTGTCAATATTAAATACACATCATTCTCAATATTTGCTACATCAAATTTAAGAGTGTCACTCCTAACATTCCCAACATTATCCCCGACGTTGAGACATATCTTCAATTTTAACATCAGTTTCCTCACCAAATTCATCAACCCTTTTATTTCTAACTTCATTTTCATTACTTTGCTTATTAGAAGAAAACGTGAATTTACGCTTAAAATATTTTTTCAAAACTGATACAAACAAATAAATAATTGTAAACATATATTAGCCCTAAAATCTCAAATAATCCAATATAATTTTAGGAAATCAAGTAATGACTATGTTCAAGAATCAACTATTTTTTTAATTAAAAAAAAAATAAGGTCGAATTTTTATTGGGGCACGTTCCCCGACGGGCCTCTATGTGGGTCCGCTCCTGTATACAAACAAATTTGTACAAATTGGTACACTAACCTCATATGGAGGGCCCGCACAATAAAAAATATGTGTAAGCCCCCTCCACGTAGGATCAGTATTGTCATTTGTACAAATTTATTAATAGAAGTAGTTTAATTTTATTTTGAGAGTAATGGCTTGCTTTTAAAATAAACACAATTTTCTTTCTATAAAACTCATGCACCAGCTAGTTTCCTCATGCATAACTTTATCTGCAAAACAAGCCTCCAATATAATGATTCCATCTGAAACCTTAGAAATGAATAACTTCTTTGCTCTTCAAAACTCCTCAATTTTTCCTGCTGATTCAGGCAACTCACAGTCACCGGAATTTCAGTTCAGCAGATTCTTAACAAACTTACAAAATTGCCATACATCTGTTCCAGTGCATGAGTTCATACAAAGCTCCTCACACATGAGCATTAATACAAACTCTGATGAAGCTGATGATAATCAGATCAGTATAATTGACGAGAGAAAGCAACTACGAATGATATCTAACAGGGAATCTGCTCGAAGATCAAGGATGAGGAAGCAAAGGCACCTTGATGAGCTATGGGCTCAGATTTTGCATCTTAGAACCGAGAATAAGATTCTCATGGAGAAGTTGAATCGTGCATCGGAGAGTCGTGATAGCGTTGTTCAAGAGAATGTGCGGCTCAGGGAAGAAGCTTCTGATCTTCGCCAAATGCTGATTGATCTCCAAATTGGCGACTCATACGCTAGTTCTTGGAGATTTACCTTGCAACACAGCTATATATCAAGGCTGAATCTTCTAACCAGTCAATCACTAGTGCCTCAAATCTTCTTCACTGAGCTTTTCCATATATAGAAAGGTTAACCATTTTCTTTCTTTGTGTTAGTGCATTGAATAACTGTTTTAAGTTTTTAGACGATCTGGGAACATTTTTTTACTGTGATGAATACGTGAATCCAGCCTACAAGCAAAAGAGATGACAACAGTGTAAATTAATAAAAATTGTACATGGTGAGTTACTCTGCCAAAAAAAAGAAAGTGAATTTGATATATTTAAGAAGGCGTATTGAAGACAATTTAAACCCTCTTTTGGTTCAATTAACAAAATTAATGAAAATCTAAATCTAAATTAATAATTAATTTTATTCACAGATTTTATAGGACACAAGATTTTTCAACCATATATTTCTCCCTTATTTGGTATTAATAAAAAACATATTTTTAGCAAATTTTGATAAAAGTTGATGAAATGTATGGTTGAAAAGATTGGATACTATACAAAGAGTGGTTAAAACTAGATGTTGACTTTGAATTAGATATAAATTTTTATCAAAATCTAATAATTTTTTTCATTTTTGTCAGATTTACTAAATTTTATTTATTTATTTATTGTTATAAAATCATCGAAATCATAAGAACAACATAGAGAGAGAAATGGAGAGAGTTTAGAGGAGAGAATTTCTCTTCAAGAATTGGTGTAATAAATTGGTAAGTATAGGCTCCTATTTATAGGAGTGGACAATGGCACAATCGTAATATTGTAAAGTTTACAGGGATATAATGGTAATGTCATTCACATATATACATTATTTATAACACTCCCCCTTGAATGACATATTACGCAATTGTCTGCCTCGTTAAAACCTTGCTAAGAAAACCCAATGGGATAAAACTTGAGCGAAGGAAAAAGAGTACAGTTGCTCCCCCTGATATTGGCCATCGTCAATCGTTGAGTCTTAATGTTCAAGTAGAACAAATCATGTATTGAATCTTTGAAGTTCTTCAGTGCTTCAGTGCTGCCTCGTTAAAACCTTGTCAGGAAAACCCTGTGGGACAAAACCTGGACGAAGGAAAAAGAGTACAGCATGACAGCATGATTCTCCCCCTGAAGTGTGCAATCAAGTATTCATGAACCTTTTGAATAATGATATCATCTTTCTTCTGGAATATATATGAAAATCTTTTTGTGTGTAGTCGATATCATAACATTCTTCATAAGATGTGTATGATTTTCTTCATTTGTTGATATCATTCCAGTATAACAATGTGTTGCTGAATTATAGCTTGTTGATAGCTATGATGATGCCTCAAAAACCTTGCTAGGAAAACCCTGTGAGACAAAACCTCAGCGAAGGGAAAAAGAGTGCATTATTCTCATTAATTTTCATCAATACGCCTCAACTGTTGCCTCATTAAAAAACTTGCTATGAAAACCCTGTGGGACAAAACCTCAGCTAAGGGAAAAAGAGTGCAACGCGTATTTATTCCTTTCATGGAATATTACATGTATATTGGTGCAATCACGAATCTTTTCATTGTATTTTTCACTTCTGGTGAATAATCAAATTTAGAATTCACTTCTGGTGAATAATCAAATCTATAATTCACTTTCATAGATTGCATCTTTCACTTCTAGTGAATAATTAAATATTCATTTTCAAATTCACTTCTAGTGAATAATCAATTTCAAATTCACTTCTGGTGAATATTCATTTTCGTATTCACTTCTAGTGAATAATCAATTTCCCAGATGTCATAAATAGTACACTCCAATTTCACTTTCAACATATTATATCATGGAGTCATTTGTATCATTCTATAGTGATACTAATCTGGGCATATTGAATCTTTCAATGATTTATACATGTATGTTCTTGCACTTTATAAACTGCAATTTCTAATTTTGCAGGAGCATAATCAATAATTGAAATAGATATCAATTTCGACATATAATCTACAATCATTTTACTTGAAATCCCAACGTACCGCGATCAACTGGTACATCAAAGAATACTCCCAAAGTACCGAGATGAGAATCATACATTTTGATCTCACTCATTGGTATATCAAGGAGCTCAAGCTAGTGATTTAGACTATAGTCTATCCACCATATGTCATGCCAGTTCTATGAAAAATTTCGCGCGCAACTAGTCGTCTTTTACGACTGTGAAATATTTTTCATTTGTACATATAATTACTGGCTTTACACATTTAAGCATTTGGACTTCAGGTCCTTGAACAATAATCCCTACATTAGGGTTTCATACTTGGCCAAAGAATTATGATTTCATCAATCTTATTTCATAAGAGGGTATGCAGTCGACTTATTTATCGATTCCATCTCAATATAACGTGGAGAGATCTCTTTATATGTTCTATCATCAGGTACCTGAATATCTCATCATTTGACTATGTCCCTTTTACTTACTTTGAGTATTTAGCCTCAAAGGAATCATTTCAATCATTCAAGAGATATTTATTTTTGGAATCGATAGTCATTATGCTTCAGGCATAATTACGCTTCAGGCGTGTTTTCACCATAATGTTCTCAAATATTATCAATCGGCTAAAATGCCATAACACATGTCATTCTTTTAGGGATGTAATTTCAATCATATATCTCAGTGCGCTTTGGTGGAGTGTATGCATATCGCACTTTTACAAATAATAAAGCTTCTTGAGCTATTCCCTGTTTGACATAGAATATTGTTGTATGATAAACAATTTCTGAATAAGTTATTCTCATAGAAAATAATTTGGAACTTTTGATAATCTAACCGTTTATTATAGAACTTCTGGTTCTATACGGTTTTATTTCATTTCTATGTATGAATATTTGATTCAATACAATATCGCTAAACTTCTGGTTCAATACAATGTATATTTCATTTATGAGCTTCTGGTTCATACTATATACATATTTCACTTGTACGTATGAACTTCTGGTTCAATAAGATATTTCACTTGTACATATGTATGAACTTCTGGTTCAATACAACATTTATTTCATCAGTATTCTATATAGTTCAAATCAGTATACCTTTATTACTTTTAGTATACCGAAAAATCAGGTACAATATCCAAGGAAATATCTCATAATCTCAATCTTGTCGCCAAATCTTCCCTTATATCGAAAAAGGTAATGGCATATTATCTCACCTTTTCAATAATTTATTCCATTATTTCTTGATGGAATCCATATCACTGACACGCGGAGCCGCCGCTCTTTTACGCGTTGAATAATGCATTTAAATAGATGATTTGGGAAGAAGGCTAGATCCATCAAAAATGGATATCATACTTTCAAATATTCGCAAATATTATTCCAATCTTCCAGTAAATGATTTGAGAAAAATTTATCGAATTAGGCTCGAAAGATTGAGGTTGCTGATGGATCATGGCATGCCAGAAGATGTTCGCTGGTTGATCGAAGCAAAAGTTCGATTAGCTGGTGAATTACCAGATTCATTTTCTAAGCACAAGCCTGGCTTAGGTAAGAGTACTTTTGCAAAGAAGCGAAGAGCAAAAAGATTAAATAGTTGCTACAAATGTGCTCGATGGACATGTGATACCCGTTGTAAATCAATAGGATATTCATCCATAAATCGAGATGATAAGATAGACTTCATTAAGGGTGGACTGAGTAAGGAGTCATTGGATGATATCCGATTGACTCTTGAGACGCACCCTAGTGGATATGTGCAGCGTGAGCTACTATCTTTATGGGCTAAATTCATCAGCGATAAAGAGAGATATAGTCTCAAAAATATAATAGCAAAAGATCCTGTTTGCCATGCTGTTATAAACAATGATGCTTTGGCTATGCAGCATTAATACAAGGTAAATCATTTGATATATATGCACATATAAAATATTTTTTCTGTTTCCTTTCACGAGTTTTGATAAAGGCTGGTTAAAAATATTAAATCGCCGAAAGGTGAGTAGGATGATTTTGTCAAAAGTAAATATTCACTTTTTCGAAAAACGACCAGTAAATAGTGAAGTTTTTCGGTTTTAAATAGCCAAACATTTTTCATAGTTCATGCATCCCAAAATAACATTTTCCTTCTTTACTTTCAAAAATGGAAGGACCAAAATTTCGACAGATCAAAACTATCTGTGTATTTTGTGGATCAAAAGTGGGAAAAGGTTTTGGGTATCTAGAAGCAGCCGTGGATTTAGGAAAGAAATTGGGAGAGAAAGGTATCACTCTCGTGTATGGAGGAGGTAGCAGTGGATTGATGGGTTGTGTTTCACAATCCGCTCTAGTAGAGAAAGCAAGAGTGATAGGTGTTATACCTACTCCTTTAGCTGATATTGCAGGCAAAACACGAGGGCATGAAGTACAAACCTTATCTATCCATGAACGCATAACTTGCATGTTATATGGTTCTGATGCCTTCATAGCCCTGCCTGGAGGTTTTGGTACTTTAGAAGAAATCTTTAATATTACTTCATGGGCTCAACTAGATCTCCATACTAAGCCTATAGGGCTTTTAGATGTAAACAATTTCTTTGATGGTTTGCTAACATTTCTTGATTATGCTGTGGAACAGGGATTCATATCTCCATTTTCTAGGAGAATCCTTATTTCTGCTCCTACTATCGAGGAACTGCTGGATAAGTTGCAATCATATATTCCAATACAAGATCCAGCAGGAGTAAAGATAGATTGGTCGCAAGGAAGGGGAATCAAGCGAAAATGGAGTCCGGTTAATGTAAATTTATCTTTGTGAACTCTAGAATAGGTGGTGGTAGAGTACGGAGTATTCTCACTCTTGAGACACACCATAAATTTCTAGGATTTTATCAATGTATTAATCTTGTGTACCTCAAAGATTTAAAGTGGTAGAGTATGGAGTATTTCTTACTCTTGAAACACACTTTTTTCTTTATTTCCTCAAAAGGTCAGAGGTGGTAGGATACGGCTACTCCCGAAACACATCTCTAATTTTGAGGATCATAAATGTTTTCCCCTTTTGCATTTTGCATGTATGTCTCGTTTATGCTTCTTCAGGAGCAATAATAATATCATTTCAGTATGTTTAGATGATAATTTTTACTTCTTCTGGAGTAAATATGTACTTCTTCTGGAATATATAAGTGCTCGTGCAAGAACTTTTCCAGGCACTTATCATCTAACATTCATCTCATAATACTGATGAGATTATTTTCACATTAGCTATATCCGTGCTATCATGTGATATTATCTTATCATACATCAACATTCTCTTGTTGAATAATTTTCATCCACCCATTCAAATTCAGATATTGGTAACTTCTGGTACTATTGGATAAAACATTTTATTAATATTTATCAACCTTTTGGTAATGATAACTTCTGGTATCATTTGATAAAATATTTTCTAACTTTAGTATTGATAACTTCTGGTATCATTTAATGAAGTATCAAATAACAATAATATTGTATATATATATTAACAATAACGATACTGGGGTTATACCACCAAGTATATATGTTGACAACAACCCTCTAATATGTTAGAATTAACCAACAACTGAGGTGTTTATATGTATTCAATTGATATACCGACCATATAGGCGGTGTCAACGTGATGAAATAATTAAACCAGCCATATAGACGGTATCAACGAGATGAAACAATTAAACCGGCCATATAGGCGGAATCGACATAATGAAATAATTAAACCGGGTAAAGCCAACCATGTAGGTGGTAAAACCAACCATGTAGGTGGCAGCATAATATAATTCAATTGATCACATATTAATCGTTAATTTACGATTATTATACTTGTATGTATTATTAAGGGCAAAATCGTCCATATTTTAATATATTGCTCATATGAATAAATTGAAACCGTCAATAGGTTTAAAATTTAATTTAGAACAAACTTACTTTTGGTCCGAAGTTCAAAATCTCGTCAGGATTGCTCCAAAAACAGTTTTTAAGAAAATCGCCATGTTCGACCGCCGGAATATTTTAAAAACTGCACAAAACAGAAAAATAAGATCATAGAAAAATCCAATTCATCAAAACGGACAAACTGCCTTTCGTCATCGCCGGATCTGCCACGCGCCGCCGCCGCCGGCCGCCACGCGCCGGTGATCGGAAAAATTAACCCATCACCATAATATGTGCCTCGGCGTCCTGAACATGCCGGTGGTCTCCGATTTTCCAAAAGATCAACCGTTTGGCCGGAATCATCATTTTTCAGTCCGCCAGCATCTTCTTCTCCGGACAATAACTTCCGTTTTAACCGTTGGATTTGCGCCAAATTTCAGTCGAGTCTTCTCCTAGAAAAACCCGTTGATATGCCGCTGGCCGATCGTCGATCGGAGTTCAGAATCGTCCGGAATAAGCATTTCAATTTTCGGTCAGATATCTGTTTTTGCACAGTTTTTCAAATTTTCTTCTTCGGTCGATATCTTTTGTTTCAGCCGTTGGTTCTGCGCCAAATTTTAGGCGAGTCTTCTCCTTGACAAGCCCGTTCTGATGGCGGTGGCCGATCGTCGATCGGATATCTGGATCGGCCAGAATCATTCTTTTTCAGTTTGAGAGAAAAGGAAACATTGGTTAGTAATAATCAGGTTTCTGATACAGAGGCTCATCATTTAGATGCAACTGTAGAGCATACTCCCGTTATTACTCAATTGGTTAGAGACTCGTGCTGATAACGTGTTATAAAATCATCGAAATCATAAGAACAACATAGAGAGAGAAATGGAGAGAGTTTAGAGGAGAGAATTTCTCTTCAAGAATTGGTGTAATAAATTGGTAAGTATAGGCTCCTATTTATAGGAGTGGACAATGGCACAATCGTAATATTGTAAAGTTTACAGGGATATAATGGTAATGTCATTCACATATATACATTATTTATAACATTTATAACTTTTTTTAATTAATTGGCTTCTTTTTGGAGCGGGTCCAAGATAAGAACCCTACCCCGAAAACCCTCAAGGGGAGGAAAACCCACCTCAGACCCGTCCTGTAAATCTAGTTATTCAAAGTGGGATGTCCCTAATGGGATGGGGTCTCCACAAGTCTCGAGTATGTTGAAATTTTTGTTATCCCTTAAAATCTTTAAACTTTTAAACTAAGTCCCTATTTGATATAAATTAAAATCTTAATTTTAATATAAGACAAAGTCAACAATAAATCCAAAACATAGATTCCATGGGACCTACAGCATTTCAATCACACATCTCATCAACTTTTATCAAAATCTAAAAAAAAAATTAATTTTAATCTCCAGCAAACATGGACTAAATAGTATTTGAGATAATTAGCAAGTGTGACGTGATTCCTCTTGGGAAACATGGGCGGACTCGCGAAATTATAATTCGTGAAAACACTGAAAAGTTCTAAATTTAGATAACAATAAATGATAGGATCTTGACCCAAGTCTCATGACCCAAGAACTTAAGGTATAAAAATCTTAAACCCGTTACGATGCGAAAACAAGAACCAATATTGTCGAACGCCACAAAGGGTGTTTAATCCTTTTATAAGTTCTTGAAAAGTTCAATGAAGAAAAATGAAAAGAGAATCCCAAAATAAGGAGGGTTTGTTAGTGGGGTTAAGTGCAAGGAAGAGTTCCTTGTACATCAAATTTTATGCAAAGAAACTCATTTTTTTGTGATCTCTCTTTTCTTTTTCTCTCTGCATACATTCTCTCATTTTTTTGAGGTTTGCACCTCTCTCTCTCTCTCTCTCTCTTTTCAATTTTCTCCACATCTTCTTTTTCTAAAGTCGTGACTTCAACTCTCTTATTTCTCTCATCAAGCTCACTCTTCAATTTCAATTGATCCTCGTGGATATACATTGGTGTCGGTGACATTGGAACAAAGGTAAATTTTGTTCCATTCCCCACAAATCGGAACGATTAAATTCATTATGTGCCACCATTCTATCATGTTGTTATGGTCTTCCCAATAATATATGTCCAACATGCATAGGCATCACATAACAAACTACCTCATCAATGTACCTACCAATAGTGAAATTCACCATGACTTATTTGTTCAGCTTAATCTCCCCATATTCAATCAACCATCACAAGTTATAAGGTCTAGGGTGTTTCATTAAATGTAATCACAATTTCTCCACTAAGGTAGTTAGAGTCAGTCCTTTATTGAGGCGGAAGAGTCAGTGGACTCAGTCTAAAATAGCCTAAAAATTTTTGGAGCCCGAAATTTTTAAGTTTGATAACAAAATTAAAAAAAAAAAGGCATAATTGCATTACATACTATATTTTTAGGGCTAATTGCTCAAATAACCATTTGAAGAAAAAATTGAAAAAATACGCTCATCATCTTCTTCCCTCTTCCTGCTGCTACGGTGCTACCTTCTCCCGACCACACAAACACCAAGCCACCACCCAACCACTGCCACCGTCGCCACCGCCGTCTTCATCATCATTGGAAACGGCTGGAGAACATGACGCCACCACTACTGCAGTCTTATTGGAGGCGAAATATATGGCAGACTGTGTTGTTGTGTGTGCGATGGTTGTGCAGTGATGGTGCTAGTGATTTGAAGGTGGTGCGATGGACGTGAGGCATTGTTGCTGGTGCGCGGTGGTGTTGCAACCAATCAGATTGAAGCTGACTACTATGTTGTGTTTGCAGTGGTTGTGCGGTGGTGGTGGTGGTGGTGATTTGAAGGTGGTTAGGTGGACGTGAGGCAGTGTTGTTGGTGCACGGTGGTGGCTGATTCGTAGCTTATTGGAGGAGACTAATTGGTTGTATGGAAGTGACATGGTGGTCCGATGATGATGGAGGAGACCCATTGGTTGTATGGAAGTATCATAAATATTATGTAAAGTATTTGGTGTGATAATAAAATTTCATCTTAAGTATCATAGAATAATGAAAAAGTTTCATATTATGATACCAAAAATTTGAAAGTATCATGTTGTGATACTTTAAAAGTAGCATAAGATACTTTTAATGCTTTTAAAGTATCATAATGTGATACTTTGATAAAAACAATATTTTTCCAAAAAAAAAAAATGAAGTATTTTTTTGTGATTATTTAAAATGAAGTAAGTTTGAATTATGATAACAAAAATTGGGTATTTGTACAAACGCCCCTTAAAAAATAGCCCATTAATCTTTGGCCCAATTATTCTTTGAGAGTGCAAATACGGTTGAAATTTGATAGATGAAGCACAAGAAGATGAATTGGATGAGACTGATATTGAATAAGTGCTCGAACCTCCCAATGTGGATGAATTGGATGATAATGAAGAAGTGCTTGAACCACCAAATTTGGACGAGTTAAATGATTATGAAGAAGTGCTCAAACATGCCAATGTGGATGAATTGGATGATAATGAAAAAGATGATGAACATGTTCAAAATGAAGATTTAAATCAAGAGACTTGCTGATGATCCAGAAAAGTGGGATAACATTGATCAAAAAGTTAGGGATTTTTTAGTGGAAAGAGGTCCAAAGAGAGAAAAGACATTTTAATGCTTCACATTATAAAAGGATACTGTCAAATGAAGAGGAAAATGATAGAAGATGGCTAGTATATTCTATATCTTTGGACAAGATTTTTTGTTTCTGTTGCAAGTTGTTCAAGAAGCAAAAAACCAAGATTGGATATGGTCAATTAACTAATGAAGGTTACAATTATTGGCATAATTTAAGTCGTTGTCTTACCACTCATGAAGCGAGTAAGGAGCATATGGAGTGTATGACTGATTGGCTTGAATTGGAGAGAAGATTCCAAAAATAAATAAATAAGACGAATGATACAAGAATACAAGAACAACTCAACAAAGAAAAGGAACATTTACAGCAAGTGTACAAAGGATAATTGCCAATGTGCAAGGATTGGCACAAAATAACTTGGTATTTCGAGGAAGTTGTGAGAAATTTTATGTTGAAAAAAATGGTCTCTTCCTACAAATGATTCAAATGATTGCCCGGTTTGATCCAGCAATGAAAGAGCACCTTCGACGTATTAAAGACCACAAGACTTATACTACATAGACGTATTAAAGACCACAAGACTTATACTACATATCTCGGTCGTAGAATTCAAAATGAATTGATACAAAATATTGGCAAGTGAGGTAAGAAAAAAAATACTTGCAAAAGTTAAAAATGTAAAATGTTTTGCTGTCATCCTAAATTGTACTCCAGATGTTAGTCAAAAGGAGCAAATGTCTTTTATCTTACGATGTTTGGATGATTCAAAAAACTCTACGAAAGTAGAAGAATATCGGGTATAGTTTTTAGGGTAGATGATACTTCAGGACTTGGACTTTTTACAGATCTAAAAAAATGCTTTAATCAAGCTTGGACTTGATATTGATGATATAAAAGGTCAAGGGTACAACAATGGATCTAAAAGGAAAGGGAGGTACAAAGGTGTAAAAAGTAGATTACTTGAAATAAATCTCAAAGCTTTTTATACTCTTAGTACTTGTCATAGTCTTAATCTTAATCTGGTCTTGTGTGATATGGCGAACTGCTGTCCTAAAGCTGTGTCATTTTTTGGAGTGATTCAACGTATTTATACATTGTTCTCCTCTTCTACCAAGCGATGTAAAATTTTCAAAGATCATAGGAAAGGTTTGACAGTTAAGCCATTGTCACAAACACGCTAAGAAAGTCATGTTGAAAGTGTCAAACCTATAAAAGAGCAAACTTCACAAATCAGAGATGTTTTACTTGACTTGGTTAGTGATACTGAAGATCCCAAAACAACGAGTGAAGCTGAATCTTTAGCATTTTATGAACTTGAGAGTTTTGAGTTCTTGCTTGGTATGGAAGTTGTTACATGTCATCAACACTGTGAGTAAATTTCTTCAATCTGAAAAATTTAAGGCTGTGCTGGTCGGTTCGAACCACAAACCTCCGACCTAGTAAATAATGTCTCCATTTCCGTATTGTGAAAATAATTTCCATGAGCTCTCTTTCGTAGATTGACTTGTCCTTAGCCCTTGGCGGAAGGACTTGATTGAAGAATGCAATTGCCTGGTGCTTTTGCATGAGGACTACCCCTAACCCAATCCCAGACGCATCGGTCTCCACAATGAACAGCTGTGTGAAATCTGGCAATCCCAAAACTGGTACAGTGATCATAGCTTCCTTCAATTTCGTGAAGGCTTCTTCCACCTTCGCATTCCACCGAAGATCCTTCTTTAATTGTTAGGTTAATGGCCATGCAATGCTTCCATATGATTTAACAAACCTCCGGTAATATCCAGTCAGTCCTAAGAATCCTCTCAACTCCTTAATAGATTTAGGCCTAGGCCAATCCCTCATAGATGCTAACTTAGATTCATCAACTGCTACCCTCGATGTTGAAATAATGTACCCCAAGTAGTCCAATTTCTTCTAACCGAACAGGCATTTCTTACCATTAGCAAACAACTGATTATCCCAAAATAATTTCAGCACTTCAAATAAATGATTCCTATGTTCATGTATTGTTTGGCTACACACCAAAATGTCATCGAAAAATACCAAGACGAATCTTCAGAGGCAGTTTTGAAAGACTTGGTTCATGAGGGATTGAAATTTTGCTGGCGCATTTGTCAACCCAAACGGCATAACAAGGAATTCATAATGTCCCTCATGCGTTCAGAAGGCCGTCTTGGAAACATCCTCGTGCCTCGCTCTAATTTGATGGTAACCGGATTTCAAGTCTATTTTCAAGAATACGGTGGCCCCATTAAGCTCATCAAGAAACTCGTCGATCACTGGAATTGGAAATCTGTCAGGTACTATGACCTTATTCAAGGCTCGGTAGTCGACACAAAACCTCCAACTTCCATCTTTCTTCTTGACTAACAACACCGGGCTCGAGAAAGGACTGATACTTTGCTGAATAAATCCTGCCGCTAACATTTCCTGGACAAGCCTCTCAATCTCATTCTTCTGGAAATGGGGATAACGGTAGGGCCTTACACTGACAGGGGCAGTTCCAGGTTGCAAGTTAATAGCGTGATCATGACTCCTTGAAGGCGGAAGATTGTTCAGCATCTCAAAGACAGCAGCAAATGTTTGTAACACTTCTGAAATGATTCTTGGAGGTTCTTGTCCTCTCGTTTCAGTCTACACCATCATATTACTCAATTCCAGTAATGCTCCCTCTCCTTGCATCCTGAGGGCCTTCAACATTGCCCTCATAGATACTGAGGCCCTACTCAAGCTCGAATCTCCTTTTAGCATGGCCTTCATGCCCGACACTATGAATGTCATGGTGAGGTTCTGGCAATTGACTTACATTTCTCCCAGCTTGCATAACCACTGCATTCCCAAAATGACATATGAGCTTCCCAACTCTAGTGGTAGAAAATCCTCCTCAACCAGAATGTTCTGCAGCTGCAACTTCACCCCCTCCCAGAACCCTTCTCCTTTTACCGTTAGTCCCGTCCCCATAATTAATCCATAACCAATAGTTCTGGACAAGGGTAGTCCCAATTGTCGGACTACGTCCACTGTGATGAAGTTGTGAGAGGCCCCACAATCAATCAGAACAATTACCTCTCTTGGGTCGATTACCCCCTTCAGCTTCATGGTATACGGTGCAGTGAGGCCCACTACCGAGTTAATAGACAGCTCAACCGCGGATCCAACTACAGCCAGTGCTTCGGCATCACCTGCTGGGTGTTGGTGTCCATCTTCTCGATTTTCTTCCAGTTCCTTGATCAACACTTCTTCTCCGTCTTCGTCTCTTCATTTTCTCAAACCACCATCACTTGTAGTGCTCTATTCTTACATTTGTGGCCAATAGTGAACTTCTCATCACATTTGTAGCACAACCCCTTTTCTTTCTTTACCTGTAGCTCCACATCTGTGAATCATTTAAAAGGGACGATGGGTTTCGGTGGAAGAGAGAGGCGATTTAAAACTCACCGGAACTGTCAATTTCTGGACTGCTGCACTATACGAGGCTGCATTAGAATTAAACCCAGCTGTTGGTCCCTTAAATCTCGCTGGACCGGAAGAAGTTGGGTTGGAATGCAACATCATATTTCTTTCCTCCACTCTTTGGGCCACCTCCATTATTTGGTCCAACCCCATGGGGTTTAATAATAGGGAAAAGTACATAAATATACAATTAAAACTTTCACTTTTTAAACATAACAAACTTAAATTTTTTTTGTAAAAATCAGGTCTTAATATGTTAATTAATTAATACAATATTATAATAATTATAATGAGTTGACAAAGAAAGGTATAATATTAAATAATAAAATAAAAACAATATCTAATCCACAACCACTCCATCCCAATCTAACCCTCCACCCACCCACCCCTCCACCCACCCCATAAAATAACTTTTTTCCTTATACTTTTCCACACTCACCCCCACCCCCAACACCACCTTACCCACCCCACCCAACACTACTCCCCAACCCCACCCACCCACCCACCCAACCACCCCGCCACCCCGCCACCACTCACTAACCCACTCACCCCCACCCTGACACCAACTTATCCACCCCACCCAACCCCTCCCCTCCCCAATCCCAACCCAACCCAACCCACCCCACCCCCACTCACCCACCCACCCCCACCAAACCACACCACAAAAATAATTTTACTTCTATTTTTTCTCATCTCAGACAAACACCCACCCACCCGTCCCATCCCACCCCACCCCACTGCTCCCCAAACCCACCCCACCCATCCCTAGTCCCACCCCACCCCACCCTATCCTACCCTCGCCTCACTCAAAATGATTTTTTTCTACTACTTTTCCACAACTCGCCTAGACCCTACCATATCCTACCCCGCCACCTACCCCAACCCCACCCACCCCACCCAAAATTAATTTTTTTGCACTAATTTTCGACTCCCCCATCAGCCTTGCCCCAGACCCAACCCCAACCCACCTCACCCAAAATGATTTTTTTTACTACTTTTCCACGACTCACACAGACCCTACCCCGTCACTCATCCCCAACCCCACCCCACCCCACCCAAAATTAATTTTTTCTTCTAATTTTTCACTCCCCTACCCACCCCCGCCCCGACCCTACCTCGCCACCCACCTACCCACCCCACCCCATCCTACCCCACCAAAATATGATTTTTCTTCTATATTTTCACACCCCACCCTAACAACCCCACCAGACCCCACTCTAGCAACCCCACCACAACCCACCCCACCCAAAAATGATTTTTCTTCTATTTTTTCACACTTCACCTCAACCGTCCCATCCTATCCCACCATACCCCCATCCAAAAATGATTTTTCTTCTATTTTTTACACCCTTCCCAACCATCTCCACTCCATCCAAAAATAATTTTTCTTCTATTTTTTTACACTTCCCCCCAACCGCCACACCCCACCCCATCACACCGCACCGCACCCCGCCACCCACCATACCTCATCAAAAAATTGTTTTTCTTCTATTTTTTCACACTTCACCCCAACCACCTCATCTCATCCCACCCCACCCCCACCCACCCACCCACCCACCCAAAAAATAATTTTTTTCTTCTACTTTTTTCAACCCCCAACCCAACCTAGACCCCCACCCTACCCATCCACCCACCCACCCCACTCCAAAAAAATGATTTTTTTCTTCTACTTTTCCCCACCCTGACCCACCCCTCCCTACCCCCACCCACAAAAAATGATTTTTTTCTTCTACTTTTCAACCTCGATCCCCCCCCCCCACCAACCCACCCACTTCGACCCTACATCACCACAAAAAAATGATTTCTTCTACTTTTTCTAGCCTCACCCGACCTCTACCCCACCATCCCCACCCCCAAAATCACAGTCAATCACGTAAGTTGACACGAGATCGCAGTTAAGTCACACAGAGTCACAATTACAAATTTAGTTGTAAAATCTCACCCCTCCAAAGTCACAGTTGGTCACACAAGGTCAAAGTTCGATCACACAAAGTCGCAGTTTGGTCAAACGTGGTCACAGTTAGGTCACTGGAGGTCACAATTAGGTCAAACGAGGTCACGGTTAGATCACACGTGGTCACAGGTCGATCACATAAAGTCACACTTCGTTCTTACAAAGTCACACTTCGGCCACACATAGTCATATTTGACACAATTGTAGGTCACATCACGTCCTCGTTCAATGGTCACACCAAGTCACAGTTTGTCACAAAAAGTCACAGCTGATCACACAAGGTCACAGTTCCATCACACAAAGTCACAGTTAGGTCACAATTGGTCATACAAGGTCACAATTTGGTCACACAAGGTCGCAGTCCAGTCACACAAGGTCGCAGTCCAGTCACACGAGGTCACAATTCGCTTACATAAAGTCACAATTCGATCACATAAGGTCACAGTTCGATCACACGAGGTCACAGTTGGGTCACATAAAGTCACAGTTCGATTGCATAAGGCCACAGTTCGATCATACGAGATTACAATTCGATCACACAAGGTCACAGTTAGATCATATAAAGTCAAATTTCGATCGCGGGAGGTTACAATTCGCTCACAAAAAGTCACAGTTCGATCACACAAAGTCATATTTAACACAACTGTAGGTCACATCACATCATCATCAAATGGTCACACAAAGTCACAATTGATCGCAATTAATCAATATTTTAGTCACATTTACCTAATAATTGGTCACATCCTTTACTCGTCACAAGTCGCACAAAGTCACAATTAATCAATATTTTGATGACATTTACCTAAAAAATGTCACAATCACCTATAATCAATCACAATATATCACCCCACCACCCCCCACCACCCCCCCCCCCCCACAAACCCCCATAAAGTCACATTTTGATTGCACAAAAGTCACATTTTGATCACACGATGTCGCAGTTTGGTTACACAAGGTCACAGTTCGGTCACATAAGGTTACAAACCAGTCCCATAAAGTCACGTTCGATAACATGACTAGCATTTCAATTCAATATGAAGATAATACCAGAAAAGTTTCTAAGCATGAAGTTCTAAAAAAGAGTAACTGTGAAATAAACATTAACTTCAATGCAGAGTCATTTCTCAAATATGAAAAACCAAAAGCCCTCTTTTTCTACTTTTCCACACCATGTCCCGTCCCGACCCTACACCCATCACCCACCAATCCCACCCCTGCCCGCCCCACCCAAAAATGATTTTTCTTCTTTAAATTTTCCACACTCCGCCCCTACTCCGCCACCCACCCAACAAACTGACCCCACCCAAAAATATTTTTTTCTTCTACTTTTCCACACCCCACCCAGACCCTACCCCCACCACCCACCCCACCGCACCAAAATATGGTTTTTGTCTTCTAGTTTTCCACACCCCACCTACCATGTCCCGCCCCTACCAGCTACCCACCTAACCAATCGACCCCACCCATCCCAGCTAAAAATGATTTTTTTTTTCTCACGATATTTTCCACCAGACAACCCCGCCTCATCCCCAAAGTCATAATTGGTCACACAAGTCATGTTTCAGTCACAAAATCACAATTACAAATTTAATTGCAAATTTCACCGCAACCCCACACCACCCAACATAACTCAATTCCACATGCAAAGTCAAAATTTGGTCAAAATAAAAAATTTAGTTGCAAAATTGACCCCACCCACCCCTCATGTCAAGTCACATCTGACCACACAAAATCACATTACAAATTAAGATGCAAAACCCCCACCCTCACTTCCAAAGTTACAGTTGGTCACACAGTAACAATTGGTCACAGAAGGTCACATTTTGGTCACACAAAGTCGCAGTTAGGGTCACAGTTGGTCAAAGTTCGATCACACAAAGTCGTTGTTAGGTCACATGAGATCACAGTCTGGTCGATCACATGAGGTCAACATTCCAGTCACAGATCAATAACATGAAATCACATATAGTCACAATTTGGTCACACAAGGTCACAGTTCGCTCACGCAAAGTCACAATTACCTAATATTTTTTCACGATTAGTTAATAATTTTGGTCACAATTACCTAATATTTTTTTCCTGTAGTATACAAGATTGATAAGTGTAAGTCACATACATCGTCGTCCAATGGTCGCGCACAGTCATAATTGGTCACAATCTCTAATATAATTGATCACGATTATCCATAATTGGTCACATAATATTTATTAATTGGTCACAAATTACGCATTTCTTTAGTCAATATTTTTTTGTATCAATTACCTAATGATTGGTCACAATCATTCATAATTGATCACATATTATTTATTTATTAGTCACAACTTACATGTTTCTTGGTCATAGTTAGTCAATATTTTTATCACAATCATTTAATAATTGGTCACATTATGTAATCGTCACAAGCCACACAAAGTCACATTTAGTATTTATTTTGGTCACAATTACCTAATAATTGGTTACAATTACTAATAATTGATCACAATCACCCCAACCCACAACCCAACCCCTCTATCCCACAACCCAACCCCTCCATCCCCACACCACCCTACCTCACAAAACCACCCAGTTGTTTGTCTTAGATCCATTTCGCCAGTTTGTTTATGAGATTCAAGACCAAAAAAAATTGCCGCCGGTGAGCTTCAAGACAAAAAATTGTCATCGGCCGACACCACCGCCTCGAAGCAACACGGTGCACCGTCACCACGAAGACCTCCACCTCCACTTCACAGGGCCGCCACTATTACCCACAGGCCACACACCACCACCACAGCCGCCACCAAAACTGCCACCATACAGAACCAAACCACCCCCGCACACCACCACCACAACTGCCGGAAGTCCCATAACCACACCACCACTACCTCCAAAAAACAGATCACAGCCACTAATATCTCCAACCTCACACGGCTGCACGGGAGACAAATCAAATCCACCATTACATCTACCTGAATATCGTCTCCGTCTCCGCCACCCAATCACAATAAAAAAGGACATCGCTGCGTGCGGCGGTACAGCGCTTCACACAGGCGTCGCCGCCTGCGCAGCTGTAGCAGGCGCCCCACGCACGCCTACTGCAACCGCGCGCTTGTTTCTCCCTGGTGCCTCCATCGTCGCTATGTCACCGGAGTTTGAGAGAGGGAGGTTTATAGATGGCAAAGGAGGGGGGAGAGAAATAGGGGCAGTTTCAGACGTTGTGTGTGTGTGTGTGTGTGTGAGAGAGAGAGAGAGAGAGAGAGAGAGAGAGATTAATTTCTGCCTGAGTTGGTTTGTTAGTTCAGGGTTAGGAAATTTAATTATATTTAATTAGTTAATTAAATGAATTATCACCTGAAATATAGAAAAAATTTGTACCTCACAAGATTTTTGAATTGCATTTTTAAAATGCAAGTGTCCATGTAATTTTCCCTTAATAATAAGACCTCAGCCCTAATGTTTGGAGTAAGCCCATTAATAAAATTACACTCCAATATCTCCTCCGAAACGTTCTGTAAGGGAGAGAGTCCAGCTTCTCAAATTGCCGGCGGTACTCCTTCACTGTCGCTGTTTGCCGGAGTGCCAAAAAATGGGCACAAAGTGACCCTTCTTGTGAGGGACGAAACCGGTGAAGCAAATGAATTTTCAGTTCCTTCCAATTCTTCATGGGATGTCGGCGTTCCTGCCATTGGTACCATGCTAGGGCATCTCCATCTAAGCATATCGCAGCTGCTTCCCATTTTTCCTTCTCCATCATGTGATTAACACTGAAGTATCGTTCCACCCAGAAAATCCATCCATCTGGATCATTGCCATCAAACACCGGCATGTCAAGTCGCCGGATTCGTGAATCATATCTCCAACCTCCATCAATGATCAACCCCACTATTTTCACTTTCCCTGGCACTTGTTTGTGCTCCCCCAAGTTCTGGTGTCATCTCCATCCGGGGATGTCGTTGGCATTCTTTTTTTCTCATTTCTGTCTCCATCCTGTGTCTGCCAAGCTCGTATCAGTACATCAAACTTCTCCCTCAATTCTGTTCTCATAGCTTCCAATTCAGACTGCAAAGAAGCGTGATTGTTTGCTACTTGTTGTTCCAATGCTCCGACTCGATCATTGAGTGTCATAGTTGTAGGCTGGATCTAGTTCTCTGATACCACTTTGATAGGAATTGCAAAATATATATTGTTAAGAATATGAAGACAAGTGATATTTGTGGGAATTTTCTGATATATTTATACTAACGAAAATGGAAGTGACATGAACGAAAACAAAATGAACTGATATTCAGCACACCCAGCTGACCTTCCCTCTTTCCACTTAATAATATGCACACCTCTACCTCTCATCTATGTTTTATTTATAACCCTCAGCCTAAAATGGTTCCTAACCAACTGGTGAACAATTCAAATAGAAAATAAGTGACTCAGCTAATTCTAGAGACTTCTGTTGTGCCTTGTGGGCCTTTTTTTGGAGCCTGGAGTATGTGAACTTAATTGAGGGTCTATCATAATATTTCAAAAGTAATTAAATATATATTAATGTTTTATCATCATATACATGCTAGGAAAGTAAAACACACTCACCTTGGGGTAACCAAATTCATTTCCCATGGAACTTAGGTATGCTAGGCCTGCAATTGTAAATGTAAATAATCTGATCATCTAGAAAATAAATAAATCGTATATTCAAATACATGAGTTGATAGTAATATTGGTCCATAAATAAACTTCAATCATTATTACATTACATGCTTGTGTGTGAATCAGATGGTTGACTTAGGGCATATAGTTCATAATAAAATATTGTTTGATGCTATAAATTTTAGATATTTTTTGCTTAAGTTTAACTGAGAATATAGTCTAAGTATCACTTGAATTCCACAAAAGCTTCTGTAATGCTTAGAGTTTCGATCCCCGGCCAAGTTTGCTCAAGAAACTGGAAAATATATAATTGAAAGTTAGATGCGTTCTAACATATTATTAAACAATATACCCCAAATGCCACCAATTTAATTTCCAAAATCTACGACCCAATTCAGAAATTCAATTTCTAGAACCAATATGCGAAGGTCAGATTACATTTTGACAGTTGACAGTGATCTAAGAGATAAATTACAACATCTGAAAAATTTTACAATATTGATGGGATTTCCTAGATGGGCATCTCATTTTCTAATATTTTTATTGTTAATCATTTTTACTTAAAATCATTTTTAGTGTTTTTTTTTCCCTTTGTGTGGGAGGGTCGATTTGAAGATCGGAAATCGAGAATTCTAATGGTTTAATTAGGGTCCTAGATTTATTCTATTTCATTGTTTTCATGTGCACTTTTTATTTTATTTTTCAATTTATGAGACTTGTATGAGTTGCTTATCTTATGTTTACAAAGTCAGGTTTTTTTTTTCACTTTTTTTTTTTTAGATCGTTGAAATATTTTATGGGATAATTGTTTATAGATATAAGATGTCACAGAATTTTGGAAAAAGAAAACTACGTGATAATGACTGGGGCCAAGCCAATTGTGATGAGGATATGCAAAGAGTAACTGAATCTTTCAATTTCAATCAGTCTGTAAGATTGTCAGCCCGAAAACATCTTATTATAATAAACCAAGAAACCAGTATAGTTGAGTGTTGTAATGATGAAGTTGGTAAGTGGCTATTAGTTCTGATTATATTAATTTCTTATGTTTTCTTATGTTCATTTTTTTGCTATTTTTCAACCCAAGTTTCATTAGTTGTGTTGTGTTATTATCTTATGTACTCTGGTATTGTTTTTGTGTTTTGTGTAGGTGGAGTTGCACAAAGTTTAGACAAATTTCAAATGCATGGAAAACAAACACAAAAACTTCCTGATGCAATGAATGTTGATTACGATATCCAACTTCAACAAAAAAAAGACGAGGATGTCAAGACGAAGTGGGTTCTTTATGTTCAAAGATTTTCATTCCGATGAAAGATCTGATAAAGAATCTGGTAAGAATTGTTATATCTAATTATTCTGTATCGACTCATTGATTGGTATTCTTTTAAAAAACTGATCTTGTATGTTCTAATTCTTTTTTATCATTTTTTTAGGATGACCTTGCTACATTTAAGAGAACTATTTACTTTTTAAGCAGGTTGTTCGAGTGTTCGACAAAATGATGATAATATTCCTTCTCAACATAATTCCATCTCAACCTCATATGTTGCCTAAACCAAATATTTGCATTCATTGTGGCGCTCTTAAATTTTATAAAGAAACTAAAGCCTTTCGTTGTTCAGATGGACAGGTTAGTTTAAAAATAAATGACATGCCTCAAGAACAGTGTACATTGTTCACTTCAAATTCTGACGAATGTTTGAGTTTTAAAAATTGAGTGTAAAGTTACAATTGTAATTTCACAATGACATCATTTGGTGTACATTATGACAAGGATTTATGTGCAAATTACAATGGCATTTATACATTTAGGATCCAAGGTCAGGTATGTCATTTTATAAATGAAATTCTTCCATCAAATAACCGCCCTTCTTATTTGCAGCTGTATTAGTCTGACACTGACAATGAAATTCAAAATCGATTAAATCTTTCAGAAAAATTAGAACAGTCAATTGTTTCTAAGTTGATTGACATTGTGGAGAAAGATCCTTATGTTAATTGTTTTCGAAGTTTAGGCACCTATTGTTCAATTCGAATACGATGTGATCCTACCCTTGATCAAAGAACATATAATATACCAACTGTTTCACAAGTTGCTGCTATGTGGGTTGATGGTGGTGATTGTACAGATATTATTATGCGTGATATCGTTGTACATTGCAAATATGGAAAAGCTCACAGAATTCAGTATTACTTTGGATGTTACGATCCACTTCAATACCCACTCTTATTTCCCTATGGCGAATCAGGTTGGCACCGGGTATCCATCAATTTGATGTCAAAAAGAAAAAGGAAACATTTTGCAAGAATCAAAATATTATTGATGTGAATGAATTATTCTGTTGAAGATTTAATTGAAAAGAAAACAAAAGGTTAGTTACCTCAAACATTAAATTCTAAGTTAATTTTTTTTCTTTTTTTATGTTTACTTTTTTATTAGTTATTTTCTAATTAATTTTTTATTGTACTTTATTTCAGTTTAGGCGAAGAAAAAAGGTAGGATGTAGGTTACATGTAGAGAGTATTATTGCTACAAATTTCAGGTTAGACCTACAACTAATTCTATATTATTACATACCGGAAGACTTTTGCAACAATTTGTGGTTGATATGTATGATAAAATTGAAACATCAAGCTTGGATTATATTCGTCATCATCAAAGTGAATTGCAAGCAGAATTATATCATGGTATTATTGACAACATTGAAAAAGGCGAAAATAGAGGAAATAAAATTGGTCTTCAAGTTATTTTACCGAAAAGTTTTACTGGTGCTCCCAGAGATATAAGAACAAGATATTTGAATGCTATGACTTTAGTTCAAAAATTTGGTAAACCAGATATTTTTTAACGATGATTTGTAATCCAAATTGGCAAGAGATTAAAGAACATTTGAAGTATAATGATGAAGCTCAAAATAGACCTGATTTAATTGTGCGCATTTTTAAAGCTAAAGTTGAGGAACTAAAGCAGGATATTCTTAAGATAAACATTTTTGGACTAGTTGTTACATATATATGTGTGATAGAGTTTCAAAAACGAGGACTGCCTCACGTTCATTTTCTACTGATACTTAGAAAAGATGTTAAAGTTATTTCTCTTGATTTAGTAGATAAATATGTGAGTGCTGAAATTCCAGATGAAAATATAGAACCTTATCTACATTCTCTTGTTGCAAAAATATGATGCACGGTCCTTGTGGAACATTGAATCGTCAAAATGTATGTATGAAAAAGAAAGATAATTGTAAGTTTGATTTTCCTAAAAACTATAGTGAAGAAACGATAATTGACAAAAATTGTTTTCCAAAGTATAAACGACCAAATAACAATAGAAAGGTAAAAGTTAGAAAACATTATTTGATAATAGATGGGTTGTTCCGTACAATCGATATTTACTAGTAAAATTCAATTGCCATATCAATGTTGAAATTTGTTCCTCAATTCAAGTTGTTAAATATTTGTACAAGTATGTTTACCAAGGTCATGATAAAATTAGTTTTTCTATTGATACTGATGATCCTGAATCAATTTATGCTGAATCAATTTATGATGAAATCAAAATGTACCAATCTGCTAGATGGGTTTCTCCGCCTGAGTTTGTATGGATAATTTTTGAATTTCCATTATATGATATGAGTCCATCTGTTATTTCTCTTCCATTACATTTAGAAAATCATCAATGTATTACCTACAGAGAACGTGTTGATTTAGAAAAAATTGTGCAATGTGATTTTTTTCAAAGAACCATGTTGACAGAATATTTTCATATGGACATTTTAAATCCGAAGGCTAGAACGTTGTTGTATAGAGATTTTCCAGATCATTTTGTATGGGATGCAAAAAGTAAAATTTGGCATGATAGAAAAAGAAAGACTGCCACAATAGGAAGAAATGTAGCTGTAAATATTGCAGAAGGAGAAAGATATTACTTAAGAAAATTGTTAAACCATGTTAGAGGAGCAACATCGTATGAAGATTTGAAATTTGTTAATGGAGTTCATACTGTATCATTTCGTGAAGCTGCGCTGTTACATGGTTTGCTGAATGGAGATACAGATTGTGAATATGTTTACAAGAAACTTTTCAGTATCAGATGCCCAGTACAATACGATAAATTTTTGCTACAATTTTAACTTTATGTGATCCGCATGATCCAAAAAAGTTGTGGAAAAATTTTAAACAATACATGATTGAAGATTATATACAGCATGTGTATAGAATCAGAAGAAACAAAGGCTTTGCATGAATTGAATGAATTATTACAGCCCTTTGGGAAAACAGTAAATGACTATCATCTGGTGCAACATAAAATCATTTTGAAGAAATAAATTGCCTCGCTAAAGCTGTTACTGATCAATTGAGCATAACTATTTCTGATGAAGATCTCTCTTATGAAAATCAGTTAAATCTAGAATAGAAGAATGGTTATGATATGATTTTGCAAAGTGTTCTTGCTAATAAAAGTGCTAAGTTTTTTGTTGATGGCCCAGGAGGAACTGGGAAGACATTTCTATATCGTGCATTGCTTGCAGCTGTAAGATCAAGAGGAATGATTACTTTGGCCACGACATCTTTTGGAGTGGCAGCCGAATTACTTCCTAAAGGTAGGACTGCTCATTCTCAATTCAAGATTCCTCTTCAAATAAGCAATGAATCAACTTGCTCAGTAAGTAAACAATCTGCATTAGCTAATTTATTCTAAATGAAACGATTAATAATTTGGGATAAGGCTCAATGCTAAATAAATATGCTATTGAATCTATAGATAGAATGTTGCAAGATATAACTGATTCTAAATTACCTTTTGGTGGAAAAGATATCCTAGGAGGTGATTTTCGTTAAATTTTACATGTTGTCCCAAAAGGTCAGAAAGAAGATATAATGAACGCAACATTTGTACATTCATATTTGTGGCCATCATTTCACAAAATAAATTTAGTTCAAAATATGAGAGCTCGAGTAGATTCATTATTTTGTGATTATCTATTGCAAATCAGAAATGGCACCGAGAAATTACATGATTGTAACATGATTCAACTTTCATCAGACATAATTGTTCCTTATGATAATGAAGCAAATTCCATTGAAAAAAAAAGCAACATAAAAATGCACCAAAAATATTGTGTACAAAGAAATATTAGCTTTGGTCAATCCTATAAAAGTGACGTGATGTTTTACTTCTAGACATGAAATCATTTGTCGTTCTTGCTGCCTCTAAAATCTCAGTGAGTATATTTTCTATTGAATAACATTCAATCTTTTTATCATTGATTTGCTACTTATGTAATATCATTTTCAAGTGCAAGTTTCATGTGGACATCACAAAGCTGCTAGTTATATGAGTCAAAGAATCAGAAGGAGTGTCTTTTGCTTGTACTACCTTATGAAAGGATTAATTATTTTCCTTTGCCAACGTCAGCCACCCCCATCTTTCAAAATCAAATCATCCATACTGCAAATATGCTAAAAAGAGAGGGATCAGTTACTTCTATTCATTTGACCATTGGAGAATGTTTCTGGTTTTCATGTCAATTTATTTTTTCTCTTTTCAATTTATGAGACTCTTTATGAGTTTTTTATCTTGTGTTTATAAAGCCAAATTTTTTTAGTAAATTGTTGAAATATTTTATGGGAGGCAATTTTTTGTCTAAAATTCATTAATATATTTTTTGCAAATGATGTTTTTTTCCCTATTGATTGTTTTTACTTTTTACTTATGTGCAGGAATCTGGTGAAATTAGAAAGAGGCTAGAGGTGAAAGAGAGAATTTCTAGAATTAAAAGAGAAGTTGAAAGGCCAATGAGAGATTGAGCACTTGCATTCCCATCGAACTCTTCTTCGAATTTTGTAGGAAAAAGGGGAATATGGGTGTTTGTGAAGACATTTGGATCAGCCCACATTTTTAGCCCAAGATTCTAAATTAAAAGGATCAACCCATTGCTGGAAATAAACACCTGAAGCCCAAAATAAGAGGATTCAAAGTTGGAGCCCAATACCCATATAGAAACCCAACATCCAACCCATTCTTGATACCTGATCATTGGCCCATATCATCACCGCCTCTTTATCTACAACCGTTGGATCATTTCTAACTCATCCAAGCCATCCACCTATCTGGTAAGGACTGAAGACGACGCCTCACCTTTCATTCTTCTAGAATACTCTCATCTGATCTCTCTCTGTGTTCTCTCTTCCATTTGGTCTTCTTCGTGGTTCTGAAGAGAGAACTCTCATCTCTCGCATTTTCTGTGTGGTTTTAACTCTGATTCTTCGTGTATAATCAGAGGGAACACTTAGTGGTTGATTACAGTGTTGAATCTATAATATTTCTTTGTGGTTTGTGCAAGTTTGAGCTTATTCTGATTTCTTTAGATCTGTTTATAGATTTGTAAATTTTCTTTATGTACTTTACGATTTCATTTGAGTAATAAAAGTTTTGAGGTTTTTGTTTGAATCGTATTTTGTATACTTTGTGGTTGATTCTGAGGCTTCAAAATATAACAGTGTTTGTTGTGTGCAACAAAACACATAAAACAACAAGCCTTTAACTGGCGTCAGTTCATTGAGTTTGCTATGGTTCTGTTGAGGCTGGGAGATAGAAGAATAATTTCAAGAGAATTTGTTGGTTTGACTTGGCTATGTTTATGTAAGTTTCTATATGTCCAGAACTGAACTTACAAATTTTTGTTTCATTTGCAGATATTTTTACCATATGCCATTCTTTTGCTTTTTTCCTAAATTTTTAGAGTGACAAGTATTATTGATTATTTCATTTCCTAAATTTGTATTTATTTAATGGTTTAGTGTATTTTAATTTCTTCGTACTTGGCATTTTAGATTCAACTTTAAGCATTGCAGATGTTTTTCATCCCTCGAAATTGTTCGTATTTTCCAGATTTTCCTGCCTCTTGTGTCGTGTTTTTCAGTTTGTAAATGATATTCATAGGGAGCTTTTAGCAACTGTAAGTTTTGCTTCATTCTCCCTTCTTTTTTTACAAGTGTAATGTAATGAGCATGGAGTACTACAATTATTAGATTGATGTAAGAATTAATGTTAGGTTGTTATTTTGAAGTAAATAAAATTCTTTTTGAATTCGTTCTGGTTTTGTAATGCCTTTATATATCTTTGCCTATATCTCTGTTAATAGATAAAGAAGTCTATTTCATCCACTGATATGGCGACTAAGAACTCAGCAAAGCTTCAAGGTGGAAATACCAAAGCTCATTAGAGCAGTGTCATTGGTTCCCCACCTAATGCTAAAATACGCAAAGCTAGATCAGTTATTGCTAAAAATGCTAGGTGTGCAATTTTGATTTCATTTTGCAGCCCTATTAGAAAACAATACATTGCATAATGCATTAACATAGTTATGTCTAATTTTTACGCTGTTGTATATACCCAATTCTTATTGCATCCGTTCAACGCACGGGTACCACTAATATTTTTAGAAAAGGGACAATTAGATAAGGGAAAAATACATAATACAAAGACTTTAAGTATCACTTTTCAATCTTAATAAAATTAAAAATTATGTCAAAAAATAAAAAAAATAGACAATTAATGATATTTTATTAATAAAATAGGTAATTAATATATATTTATTAATTAAATGGATAATTAAACAGGTCAAAGTCATACCAACTTACGTTTATGGTCACGATCACAAATTACAAATTTTAAATTTTACAAATTATTTATCAGTAAGAAATTATCAAATTTATCGATCACGATTTATTTCTCAATCACAGATTTTCGAATTAATCGATCATAACTTAACTGGTCACAAATCACAAATAAACTTTGTAGATTACGATTTATTAATCGATCACGAATCAAAAAAATTATAGGTCACGACAAATTTCGGGTCACAAATCACAAATTTTATAGGTCACAATCATTTCTCAGTTACAAATTATCAAATTAATCGGTCACAATTTCTTTCACAATCCCAAATTACAAATCTTATAGGTCATGACTTATTTTTCGGTCACAATTTACAAATTTCTTAGGTCACAACTTATTTCTCAATCACAATTCACGAATTTATCGATCACGCCTTCTTTCTCGATCATAAATAATAAAAATAACAATCAGAGCTTATTTTTTTTATCACAATTTACAAATATATTATGTCATAACTTATTTATTGATCACAAATCACTAATGATATAAGTCGCAGTTTATTTCTCAATTACAAGTCTCGAATTATATAAGTCACAACTTATGTTACGATGACTAATTTTAAATTAATTGGTCATAACTTCCTAACTTCCCTCAAGATCCACCTTTCTCTCTCTTTCCCACTCCAAATCCCCATCGGTGCTCCAATGCCTCGAGTTCCTCTCTCCATACCAATCTCTGCCTCGTCCATTCTCTTCTTTGTCCCTGTCTCTTAGAGATTTTTTTTGCCACACCAATCCAACTTCTTCATCCAAGTCTCACTCCTATTTCTATATTTTCCATGTCGGAAGTATCCTTCGCGATTTCTTTTGCCAACTCTTCGCAATTTCTTTGCCATTGTTGATCTGCCGTCGGCACTATCACAGTGATGTAGCTTCGCTAGCTGCTTCTGCCACCTGTAGAAGAGGCTCCGATGGCTGGGGGACTCTGAGATTATTAAATAGTTAAATTAACGCTTGATTTGTAAATTAACAATTTATAAATCTGATTTTTTATTTGAATAGTTATAATGTAGGGGTTGGGGGTAGTTTTCCCTTTAAATAAATGCCCTAGGCGTGGGCATTTATCAGTTCAGTTTAGTTCCATTCAACCAAAGAATCGAACGGATTCGATTTTAGTTTGGTTTCGTCTATTTATAGATTTTTGTCGGTTCTTATTAAAAATAAATTGAATTTGATGCAAATATCCAAATGTTTGTTAAAATCAAAGGTATAGGAAAAAAAAAATATTGCACGTAAAAAAATAATAAAACTATAATTTACTAAAATGTCTTCTTCGATCATAGAAAAGGAAATACACGGCTTTCTGAATTTCTAAACGGTTATCATAAAAAATAAATAAAAATTAACAAGAATTCACATCATAAATAGTTCGACATATTGGTAAAAAATAAAAATTCATGGAACATAATTCAAGAAAAAATATAGCAAAAGATATTTTATCAATTTTGCTTTTGGTTTTCGATTTCAATTTTGATTTTGAGAATCGATCAATTTCTATTTTTTAATTATTTTTTAATTTTTACCATATGGCTTCGATTTTCTGTTCGGCTTCAATCGAATTAGTTCTGACTTTTTCCCACCACTAACTAAAATGGCAAAATTTGATCAAATACATCGTTTTTAAAAATGATTAAATACTTCACTTTTAAAAATAATTTGGTTAAATATGTTATCACTTTTAGGAACTAAAAATGACATCCTTTGCAACTTCTTGGAAGTAGACATACATTTTGACTTTTTGAAATGAAAAGTGACACGTTTAAGAATATGTTTGGTAAGTCAAATATAACTTATTTGGAGAGCTTATTAGATCCATCTACTCAAATAGCTCCATTTGATTGATCATCTTATTTGAGAAGTTATAACTTATCTCAAAAGTTTCTTTTACAAGCGTTTCAAATAAGTTTTATGAGCTTTTCATTTGTTATTCATTTTTAGCCTCTTTATTTTTTAAAAAATTATTGCACATTACACCCCTATGCCACTAGGATATTCAAGATATATTTTCCTTTTATATCATTTTGTATTCATGAGAATTTAGTTTTGCCAAATACTTCTATTTCAATCAGCCTGTTTATCAGCTATCAGCTCCGAAAAACTATCAACTAGTTTATCATCTTGGTCTACCAACCATTGCCTAAAATTTGACATAATTTTTTGCTATCAAAAAGTCACAATTGATTCTAATTATTTTTAAAAAGGAAGTGCACGGCCTAATTTTCACAAAAAATAAAATAAAAAATAGGTGGGATTTTTTTATTTTTTGTTTTTTGAATTCTCACTTTTAAATTTGAATCCATCATAATCCCACGGGACAATCTCTCAAACCAGTAAAAATGAAGAGAGGAAAAAAAATAAACCAAGGGGAGAAAATAAATAAGAAACCAAATGGTTAAGGCATGCCATTTTTTTCGTAACTCTTTTTTTCATACTCATTTTTAATTATGCATCCACACAATAAAATATTATACATATAAATTCAAAATGTATTCTTACTTTTCAACCAAGCATTCTTAAAAAAAATCTTTATTTAAAAATTATTTTTTCTTTAAAATAGACATCAAACACGAGCTAAATTGTTGTTCATAATTTTATTATAATTAAATTCAAGTTATCCTCATTTTGCTTCCATTACTAAGAAGGCACTGTGAGTTAGTTCTTACCATTCTAACTAAGGCTATAAGCAAAAATCACTAAACTAAAAAAAATCGAACTGGCATTTTTAAAATCATCGACTTAGAGCATGTTTGTGTTGGTTGTATTCTGGAGATTTTGGAGAATTTTAGGCTACGTTCTCTTTGGCGTATTTCAGCCGTTTTCCGTTTTTCATTTCTGAAAACGCGGAAAACGCGTTCTCTTGCGCCGTTTTCGAGAAAAATTTTCGAAAATGTTTTCAAATTTTGTAAAGGAAATGGAAATCACGTTTTCCAAAACTTATACCTATTAAGTGGAAAACGCTCCACTTAAAAAAAAAAAAATTAAAATTTGTCAAAATTTGACATTTTTAATTACATTATTGGTCCCTATTTTCAAAACTTGTCATTTTAATCCTCAAATTTTGAAATTTCTTTCGAAAATATCCTAATTTATTTGCAACTTAGGTCCCTCAACTTCAAATTTTCTTGCACATTAGTTCGCAAATTTTACTTTTCTTTCAATTTAGTCATTTTCGTATTTGCTTTATAGGTAATTGTCTTCAAACATGTATAGCTTTTGATGTACAATTCCGAATTGCACTCCATTTTTTGCGTCGAACTCCAAATTCAACCATCTTTCTGATGATGTATCATGTACTTAATTATTAAACATTTCTTTTTTACTTTTGTATTGTAGACATTATTTTGTAAGGGCATTATTAATTAACGTAAATTGATTTTTGCAAATTTTATTGAAACTTAAATTTTAAACGTTATGAGTGCTTACTGGAAGGATGTATATATATATATATATAAAGTATTAAATGGAACAATTACTTTAGAAGGGAAAATTACTACTCAAATGTGAAACGATTACTTTAGAAGGGTAACATGAATTTTTGAACTTTTTTTGCATAACCAAATTGTGTAATTGGGGCTATTTCATTTATTTTTGTTGTGCAACTCAAATATGACATCTTTATTTCATTTATATTCACAAGCAATATAATTACAAGTTTACAGAAATAATTTTCTTTAAAATTTTAAACAGAATGTGTTTTTCAACTTTTCATTTTCGAATACATTTTTCAGAAATAACAAATCAAACGCGCTACCAACAATTTCGAAAAAAGACACAGAAAATAAAAAATAGAAAATATTTTCAAAAATAAAAACAGGAAACTTAAATGAAAAAAAAAAGAAGAAGAAGATAAGAGCAAGCTCTTAATACCAAGTGGATCCATCACTGAAACAATTCTGAAGGAAGACATATAGTGTTGTTACATTTATTAATTTATGGCAAATGTTGAAATTTGATTGAGCAACATTTAACTACCACATGCCTAAGATGTTGTCTATTTATTGGTTCAAATATTTCATTCCTTAATTTTCTTACACATATGCATGATATGGAAAATTATTATTGAACCAATTTTACAACCAATTATTTTCAAACATATTTTGCTAGACTTGTTGTCTCATGATTGGTCCATTCATATAGTAATGATTAAAATGCTCATATAAATTCATGCACTTTGCAACAAGAAGATATATACACTCGTTGCATTTCACAATTAATTTCTCTACATATTATATATGTTTAATTTGGCCAATAGAAGGGTGTTCTTGTAAGAGAGAGCTTTGGGTTAATCCTTTAGTGCAAAATAAGGATTTAACTACACAACATTTAAGTTGGGCTGTTGTATCCTGGAGGGGACAAGTCAGAGATTTCTGTTGCACCGGTGATTGATGTTTTTCCAACACCGCAGAGGGCTTGAATCTCCTTAAAGAAAGCGAGATATCCGCGCCTCAGCCTAATTGGTTACGGTTATTGTATCCATTATTATTATTGTAATATTTTATATTTATATTGCAATATCACTAACAATTTTAAGGAGATTCATGCAATGGATCAAACCGTGGAAAAGACCAATGAAAGTGTAGGAGATCTCAACAAGCCTTTTCGCTTCAAAGGCGTGAACTTTAAGCGCTGGAAAGGCAAAGTCCTCTTTTACCTCAACCTGCTCAAAGTTGCTTATGTCCTCACGGAGAAGGATCCAAGAAAAATCAAAACTGATGGCATGGATGATGATGAATATTTTGAGCATGATGAAAAAGTGGAGAAATACAAAAAAGATGAGTATAACTGTCGGAATTATCTTTTAAATTGTCTTGCTGATCATTTTTATGATTACTATGATACTACTTTCTCGTCTGCCAAGAAAATTTGGAAAGCTTTGCAGAGCAAATATGATACTGAAGAGGCGGGCGCGAAAAAAATATGCAGCAAGTCGATTTTTCCGCTATCAAATGGAAGATGGAAAATCTGTGGTGGAACAAGCACAAGATTTTCAAATGATAGTTGCCGAGCTCTTATCTGAAGGTATTAAAATTGGAGACAATCTTATTGTTGTTGGCATGATTGACAAACTTCCACCATCTTGGAGGGAATTTCAAAAGAACATGCGCCACAAGCAGAAGGAGATGTCTCTTGAAACTCTTATCACACGCATTCGCGTGGAAGAAGAAGCACGTGGACAAGATGCACTTATTGAACAGCATAATGAACATTCCACGAAGGTAAATTTAATTTCTGAAAATTTACCTACTGGTCAGAATTCTAAAAAAGATGTTTTGAAGCCCAATAAGAAAAATATGAAAATGCCTTATAAACAAAACAAGGGAACTTCAAGCAAGTGGAATAAGAACCAATCACATCCTTCACAAAATAAACAAAGCAAAACTTGCTTTGTGTGTGGAAAATTTGGGCACCTTGCTAAAAATTGCAGATACCGGAAGCGTGAGCCTGTTCCACAGGTTAATGTTACCGAAGAACCATTTGTTGCTATGATTACTGAAATTTATATGGTGCAAAGTGCTGAAGGATGGTGGGCTGATTCTGGAGCAAGCAGACATGTTTGCTATGATAAAGAATGGTTCAAAACTTATAATCCTTTTAAGGAGCCTATGACTGTAATGCTTGGAGATTCTCATACTATACAGGTTCTTGGAACTGGAGATGTTGAACTCAAATTCACCTCTGGAAGAGTCCTGACATTAAAAGATGTACTACATACACCTTCCATGAGAAAGAATTTGATGTCGGGTTATCTTCTGAATAAGGCTGGCTTCAAACAAACAATTGAATCTGATCAGTATGTGATTACCAAAAAAGGTATTTTTGTTGGAAAAGGATATGCTTGTGATGGGATGTTCAAATTAAACATTGTAAGTGCTAATAAAGATGCTTCTACTTCTGTTTATATGCTCTCTTCACTGAATTTTTGGCATGCTCGTTTATGTCATATAAATAAAAAATATGTGGGAATCATGAGTAGTTCAGGATTAATTCCCAATGTGAAAAAAGATTTAGAAAAATGTGAGACTTGCAGTCAAGTGAAAATTACAAAACGACCTCATAAAAGTGTTGAAAGAAATACCGAATTGTTAGAATTAATTCATACTGATTTATGTGAATTTGAAGGAATTTTAACTCGTGGAGGAAATAGATATTTTATCACTTTTATTGATGATTGTTCAAAATATACTTATGTTTATTTATTAAAAAATAAAAGTGATGCTTTTGACTATTTTAAAAAATTCCTCCTAGAAGTTGAAAATCAATTCGGTAGAAAAATTAAACGTATTCGAAGTGATAGAGGTCGAGAATATGAATCATTTGGATTTAATTCATATGTTGAATCATTGGGAATAATCCATGAAACTACTCCACCATATTCACCTGCTTCTAATGGTGTAGCAGAGAGGAAAAATAGAACGTTGATTGATCTTACAAATGCTATGCTATTAGATTCTGGTGCACCCTCAAGTTTTTGGGGTGAAGCGGTTTTAACTGCTTGTCATGTGTTAAATAGAGTGCCACATAAAAAGACTAAAATTACACCTTTTGAGGTGTGGAAGGGGCATAAGCCAAATTTGGGATATCTTAGAGTATGGGGATGCTTAGCCTTTGTGAGGTTAACAGATCCTAAAATACCTAAATTGGGAATTAAAGCTAACACTTGTGCCTTTATTGGTTATGCAGAAAATAGTACAGCATATAGATTTTTTGATATTGAAAATAAAATTATTTTCGAGTCTGGTGATGCTATTTTTCATGAAGAAAAATCTCTTTTTAAATCGAAAAATAGTGGGGGCCAACAAATTGAAAAACATTTTTTAGAATCTAACTCTTCTACTCAAAGTTTGCAAAATGAAGAAAATTCTGAAATTAGAAGGAGTAAAAGAGCTAGAATTGAAAAAGATTTTGGTCCTGACTACGTGGTTTATAACATCGAAGAAACACCACTTTCTTTGCAAGAAGCCTTTTCATCACCAGATGATGTTTTCTGGAAAGAAGCTGTACATGATGAAATGGAATCACTAATTTCAAATAAAACTTGGAAATTGGTTGATTTACCACCAGGTTGTAAAACTATTGGGTGTAAATGGGTCCTTAGGAAGAAAT
Organism: Ligustrum vulgare; assembly: GCA_963555705.1. Classification (NCBI taxonomy): domain Eukaryota; kingdom Viridiplantae; phylum Streptophyta; class Magnoliopsida; order Lamiales; family Oleaceae; genus Ligustrum; species Ligustrum vulgare. The sequence continues at coordinate 55,563,133 of OY743170.1, forward strand.
TAAAACCGGATGGTAGTATAGACAAGTACAAAGCAAGGCTTGTCGCAAAAGGTTTCAAACAACAAATTGATTTAGACTTTTTTGATACCTTTTCTCCGGTTACGAGGATAACATCCATAAGATTGCTAATTGCAATATCTGCTATTCATAATTTGATTATTCATCAAATGGATGTTAAAACTGCTTTTTTAAATGGTGATCTTGATGAAGAAATATATATGGACCAACCCGAAGGTTTTTCACAACCAGGTGAAGAAGGCAAAGTGTGTAAGTTGACTAAATCCCTTTATGGCTTAAAGCAGGCTCCTAAACAGTGGCATGATAAATTTGATTCTTGCATGATTAAAAATGGGTATAAAGTAAATGAGAGTGATAAATGCATATTTTATAAATCTTAGGAAAATTCGCATGTTATTATTAGCCTATATATTGATGATATGTTGATTTTTGGCTCTAATATTCATGTTATAAATGAGGCCAAAAATATGCTCAAAAAACATTTTGACATGAAAGATCTTGGTGAGGCTAAATTTATTTTGGGAATGCGAATTACTAAAACAAGTGATGGTATTTTTCTTGATCAATCACAATATGTTGAGAAAATCTTGAAAAAATACAATTATTTTGATTGCAAGTATGTTGCTACTCCTTTTGATTCAAGTATACACTTATTCCCGGTTGAGAGGGAAGATGAAGTGATAAATCAAAAGGAATATGCTAGCATAATTGGAAGCTTGCGATATGCAACTGATTGCACGAGACTAGACATTGCATTTGCAGTGGGGGTACTTAGCAGGTATACGAGTAAGCCAGGTAAAGAACATTGGCATGCTATAAATCGAGTAATGAGATATTTATTTGGTACCAAAAATTATGGCTTACTTTATCAAAAATATCCTGCTGTTGTTGAAGGATTTTGTGATGCAGATTGGAATACTCTATCAGGAGATTCTTTATCTACCAGTGGATATATTTTCAAATTGGGAAGTGCTGCTATTTGTTGGAAATCTAAAAAACAAACCATTATTGCTAACTCTACTATGGAGGCTGAACTAATTGCTTTAGCATCAGCTAGTGAGGAAGCAAATTGGTTAAGAGATTTATTACAGGAAATTCCAATGTGGGAAAAACCAATACCTCCTATTTTGGTTTATTGTGACAGCACTGCTGCTATTGGTAGAGTAAATAACCGTTATTATAACGGTAAATCCAGACCTATAAGAAGAAAACACAGTACTGTGAGATCCTATTTGAGTAATGGGATAATTAATGTGAATTACATTAAATCATGTGATAATCTTGCAGATCCATTAACCAAGGCCTTGGCAAGAGAAAGGGTCTGGAATGCATCGAGGGGGATGGGGCTAATGCCTATATTATCATGAGCCATGTATAAGGATACCCAACCTGGTGACCAGAGATCCTGTATCCAGGTTCAATGGGAAGAACGAATTATATGATGGCTGGTAGAATGCACAAATTCATTTTGTCCATCCCTATGGTGTATGTGCATTATTCTGTAACGATGGAGGGTTGAGTTTTATTGGAAAACTCTTAATAAAATTTGTATCTCTTATGAGTGGGGTGCTACAGTTACAGGTGCACTCTTGACAAATTTTACCTATATGAGTGCGAGAGTGGGGCCGCTCTCTATGAGAATATTGGGCATATTCTTGAAATACACTCATGAATACCGGGATCAGCACAGGGCCGTAAGTGCTGGCTATTAAAGCTCAAATTAACATCTTAATTATTATGTGTGAGCAGCAATTCTTTATTTCCCTTAACCAGTTATGGTTCAAGTCTGAGACTACTACTAACTGTGGAATAAAGATTACTGTTTCACTAGTGAAGGTTCAATGCAGAGTCACACCTATCATGATGCATAATAATTTGTCTATTGGCCAAAATGTATATATTAATAAATGAGTGGGGGATTGTTGTTACATTTATTAATTTATGGCAAATGTTGAAATTTGATTGAGCAACATTTAACTACCACATGCCTAAGATGTTGTCTATTTATTGGTTCAAATATTTCATTCCTTAATTTTCTTACACATATGCATGATATGGAAAATTATTATTGAACCAATTTTACAACCAATTATTTTCAAACATATTTTGCTAGACTTGTTGTCTCATGATTGGTCCATTCATATAGTAATGATTAAAATGCTCATATAAATTCATGCACTTTGCAACAAGAAGATATATACACTCGTTGCATTTCACAATTAATTTCTCTACATATTATATATGTTTAATTTGGCCAATAGAAGGGTATTCTTGTAAGAGAGAGCTTTGGGTTAATCCTTTAGTGCAAAATAAGGATTTAACTACACAACATTTAAGTTGGGCTGTTGTATCCTGGAGGGGACAAGTCAGAGATTTCTGTTGCACCGGTGATTGATGTTTTTCCAACACCGCAGAGGGCTTGAATCTCCTTAAAGAAAGCGAGATATCCGCGCCTCAACCTAATTGGTTACGGTTATTGTATCAATTATTATTATTGTAATATTTTATATTTATATTGCAATATCACTAACATATAGTTCTAAAACTACATAATGCTAGATTGAATCACTGAAATTGTTTAAACAAGAATGAAGCAAACGAATTTTAATACTTATCAAACTGCAGAAAATGAAAATTTATTTTTTCTTTTTCTGCTTCCTAGAATACACCATTCCCCGGATCCCATCAGGATCCGCAACAAAACCCAGGGGCCTATAGAACCCCAAAACCCGGGGCTCCGAATACAAAACAATATTGGTAATCCCCTTATCTAACAGGGCGTTGATAAGTCTCTCCATCACAGCCTTCCCCAATCCAATCCCCTGGAAGCTCGGATCTACAACCACATCCCAAATTATCGCATTAAACACTCCATCACCTGTCGCTCTAGCAAATGCAACGGGCCTTTTCGTCTTTTCGTATTCGACCCACAGAAGCGCGTCTGTGTGCTCCAGTGCCAACTGGATCTTACCTGTGTCCCGCCGCGGGAATCCGACGGCCACAAAGACGGTGTTTAGGTGGTCGAGGTTGAGGTTGTCGATCGTACGGTGGAGAGTGAATCCCCGAGACGACAGCGATTCGTCGGAGATAGAAAAGTTCGTTGCCAGGGGTGATGGATTAAGTTGTTGGGCAAAAACGGCGGCATTTTTTGGGTGGTGTTTGGGTGTGGGTTTTATGGGGATCAATGGTGTACGCAGAACAATGGAAATTTGGTTGTGAAGAAGCATTTTTTATTTTTATTTTTTCAATTTGATTTTTGAAGATTTAAATGTTTATAATTATATAAATGGATGAAATGAAGGAGACGGTGTATAAATCTTGTGGCTCTCTTGTTCTTTTCCCACCCTGAGAAATGTAGGCCTCATTTTTTTATTTTATATTTAACAAAAATGGGTTTATTCATAAAGAATTTTGATTTTTGAAAATGATCATAATCTTTCATTGATTAATCATAATTCTCTTTTTCAGAATTTTAGTTATTTAAATCATTAGTTCAAAATTCAAATTGCATTTGTTTTAAATCATTTCTTTAAAAAAAAGTAAATACTTCAACAAAATTATTCAAACAAACTCAACAACAGTTTTTGGTTTTTTAAAAGTATTCTTAACAAATAAAAAAAATACATTAGACACAATGATCGAAAATTTATAAACAACACAATTTTCTAGATTACTTTTAAATCACATATTTTATCATAAAAATATCACATTCCTTATTTATATACAAAAATCTTTTACCTATTAGGAGACATCTTTAAAATTTGTTTTACTTTTACATAAGATTGACTTTTTACGACTTTTAAGGATTTTTTGAATAAAATACATAATATGTAAACGAACGTTATAAAAAAAATAAAAAAGATGTTATATTTTTTAAGGCACTTTGTATGAAAAAGATTGAATGTCCAACTTAGAATATCAACATATAATGAGAAAAAGAATCAACATGTTTTTTTATAGAATAATGCTATATAGGGTTGTATTTTAAAAAGGGTTAATAGTAAAAAACGTTCCTACCTTTAACATGTATTGTGCAAAACGTTCCAACGCTGTGATTTTTGACACTAAACGTCCCAACATTTACATTTTCTTGTTGGAAACATCCTTTCCGTCAAATTTAACCCCAACATGTAACACATGTAAGGGCATTTTCGTCAAAATCAAAAACTGTCTATTCATATTTGGGTAATTGGTACAAAACGTCCATACGTTTGACACTCATTGTGGAAAAACGTCCATACCTTTAGATTTTCTTGCTGATTAGTCCCCAAATTTTACTTTTCTTTTAATTTAGTTATTCCGTATTTAATTTAAAGGTCATTGTCTTTAAACGTGCATAACTTTTGATCTACAATTCCGAATTGCACTCCGTTTTTTGCATTGAGCTCCAAATTCAACCATCTTTCTTATGATGTATCATGTGCTCATTTATTAAATATTTCGTTTTTACTTTTGTATAGTAGATACTTATTTTGTTAGTGCATCATTAATTAATGTAAATTGATTTCTGTAAATTTTATTGAAACGGTGAAATTTTAATTTTAGTATGTGTTCGGTGGCCATCGGAATTTATAAATTGGATTTATTTGACTTTTTTATTTTTTTAAGATAAAATGTTTAGTTAAAAATTGGTATGTTTAATCCCTGTTTGAGCCATATTATAATCTCAAATCACTTTTTGAACAACACACAATGTTCGGTAGTCAAAACAGTAGCGAGTCGAGTAGTAATGATGGTAAAGGGAAGGGTAAGGATAGATCTAAGTCTAGGACAAAATGTAAGAAATACTATGGTTGTCATAAAATGGTCTCTTGATAAAAGATTGTTATAAAGAGAAGCATGAATATTTAGATGAAGAGAGAGATGACACGAATGTAGTATCTTGTTTTAATTTGGACCTGATTGTATTTTATGTGTTTATAAATCATGTTGACTCCACTGAATTAAATCTAAATGCGAAACCTTATATGCATGAATGGATACTTGATTCAATGCATATTTTCATCTTACATCCCATAAAGATATGTTCAACAACTTGAATGAATATGATTTAGATCACGTTATTTTGTGTAACAATATTCCATGCAAAGTTGTTAGGATATATGATATTTCTGTTAAATTTTATATGGGTTGTATGCTTACTTTGAGATGAGTTATATATATTCATGGAATGACTAGTAATTTGGTCGGTGGATCAATTAGAAGAGATTGAGCTAATTGGTAGAATTGAGAATAAGATGATAAAAATGATTAAGGGTGTTCTAGTAACTTGTAAGGAAATGAAAATAAATGGTGTATATGTTACCACTGCTGATGTGATTACAAGTGTTGATTCATTTATTTATTTTACCAACACAAATGATATGGGCAAGTTGCACATTTTAAGTGCACATATGAATGAAAGCTTCTGGGTGATTAATATGTTTTTGTTGGAGACCATGTTTCTAATGTACCTTTCTATGATAAATGTGTTTCTTATTTGACTGTATGTCTTACATGCATTTATGTGATCATTTTGTTTTGGTAAGTATCGTAGAAGCATTCTTGAGAAAGATTGTATGTCTAATATACTTTTATGTGATTTTTGTGTGCTGGTAAACAATGGTGTCTTTTTATTCAAGTATTTGTGACTCTACTCATGATATTTTGCATGGTAAATGTGTTGATCATTCTATGTTTAAGACTTTTGCATTTGCTATATCTTCTCTTCAGAATAGGGGAAAGATTGGACCTATTGCTAGAAAATGATTTTTCTAGGGCATCCTGAGAGGATTAAGAGTTATAGTTATGTGGTAGAAGCAAAAAGGATGATGAAATCATGGAATGGATAAGTCACAGGTAATGAAGTTGATATGTCATGTTTAGGACATAATTTTTATTTGCATTTGAGAGAAAAACAGCAAGATAATACTAGTTACCGATTGCAAGTGGAGTCGGATATATTGAGTGAACTCATCTCGAGCATCTCGAATGAGGTGGAGACTCAAAAAGTTTAGTCAAATGAAGTAGAAGATGGTGGAGAGACACTAGTAGGAGAATACCCGTTATAGCCTATTCTTGTGTTGATTAGTAGTTGAGTAGTGATAAAGTGAGGAGGCTAAATAAAACATATGCAGTTGATGAATTAATGGAATGAGACAAGAGTTCTCTTGTTAAGAATTAAAATAGGATAACACTAACATTTTAGATTACTAGATAAATGAGTACACATATAGAAGGAGGTGTTGATTATATAAACTTTTGTTGGTTGTTAAGTACATTATTGTTATGGTCCTGCTTGCATTGGTTGCAAATTTTTGGCTGGTAACTTGAAAAACTTGATGTAAAATTATATTTTTTAAGGGTAAATTTGGATAAAAAGTTTTATATGAACCAACATCTAGGTTTTATAGAGAAAAATAAAAATCTGTGCATTTATGTTATTTTCTTAAAATTTTCTTGTATGACTTAAACAGTTTCCTTGATAATGTAAATGATTTGATTTGTTTATTCTCATTGTTAGCTTTAAAGCAAAAAGTTTGACCATTGCTTGATTTTATGTTCTTGTTATTATATGTTGATGATATTTCTTTTGATTTGTTATTTGATGATGCTTATAGACAAGAAGTGTTGAAATGAGTATGTTGGATATGAGAGGATCTTGTGATATTGGTCTTATGCTTTTGTGCTATATATAATGTGAAATTGTAAGGATTTGTTGATGTATGTTATGCTGGGGATATTGATTATGAGAAGTTCACATCTAAGTATATTGGCATCAGAGTAGTCATTAAAGATTGTAGTTTAATAGTCTTCTATATAAATTGTGTGTTTTTTTGTTGGTGATGTAATTATATACTTTGATAGTTATTATGTTATACACTTTATCAAAAAAAATCGATTGCACTTACATATAGACAATTTGATACGTTTAATTGAGATGTGTCAAATGGTGAAATAAAGCTTGAATATAAATGATTTTATCTATTATTCCCTCAGATATGAGTACTAAATCATAACTTGGTAAAGTTCAAGAGTTGTTTGGATCTCTTGAACATTGGTAAAGATAGAGAATTCCAATTTTATTGGATTCTTCGTTAAGTTGTGACTAATTTCGCTTAATTTTATTTGTAGGTACGGTCTTGATTTTATAGGAGGGGTATAAGGAGATTTGATTCTCTTATACAAAGCTTCTTGACATCAAGGTAGATATTTGTTGGGTCTTGTGTCAAAGAACCTCCGGAGGGCTATAATGAGAATAGTAAGACCTCAATATGGTGATGCGCATGGAACCAAAGATAATTGAGTAATGTTGGTGACTTAAGGTGGAGAATTGATGGAATGGTATGTCTCACCAACATGGGTTTATGTGTTGGGGTATACTTGTCACTTTTGATAAGTTGGTTGCATTGAATTAGTTTAGAAAATGTGACTAGATTGTGTTACATAAGAGTCAATTAGGTCCATTAATCTTGATCAATGGTTGTCATTAACTTGATTAGTTGCAAAGCTCCTTTGATTAGTCACTTGGTCATTAGTTAGTATTTTAGAATTAATCACTTTATACACAACACAAAGTGGGTATCTCTCTAGGTTTTGGTGATATCCAAATAGGTTATTTGATATTGGCTTGAAATAGGAGCAAGATTAGGAGGATATATTTTTTATTATTGATCCAAGTGATATTCGATTGCAAGTGTGTCTTCCATTGTATCGATTATCTTTTGAAATGATGTGTTATGTACTAGATGCTACAAAACTGAGTGCAAATAAGGTGTTGAAATTCAAAGGGAAAGCTGATGATGAATTCTTGTGGAGGTTGTATGATTGAAGGCTTCTTTTTTCTTTTTTTTTTGAATAATTTATTGGTATTGATTTCTTAACAAAAACAATGATCTTATAAATAATTACTCTTTTTTAACAAAATATGAAATGTGGTAAAAACAAGACTCTAGACAAGCTCCTCAACAATCTAAAGCTACAACTAAGGGCATATAACCAGGAATGTATTGTTGTGACTTTTTTCTTTCTTTGTCTTGTTTTCTTCTCTCTTTTGTCTGTTGTACATTGATGACAATGGCAATCTAAGTTTTGGGTGGTTTAGAATTTTGGAAAATGACAACCACCAAAATTGGGAGAGGAAAAAAAGTAAAAATGACTTTAGTGTCTTTGTGAGTCTCGACTCGGTTTGATAAACAAGGTGCCTATGATAATAGCTAGAGTGCAATTGAATACAATTCTCACAAATTGACATATGTTGTCTTTGTTTGTGCTTAATTCTTGTGTTAATTTAGTATTATGTGCAATTCTCTCGACTGTTTGAGCACATAGCCATGATCGAGTTAACATTTTTTTCCCAACTACAATCCCAATAAAAGTGATTAAAAAAAGAGAATATTTAATGCATAACAGAACAGAGAATAGTTAGGTTGGTGTGGAAGGAATCCATATATTGATTGAATTTGTACAAGATATATAGTCATAATTTATACACAGAGATAAAGCTAAAAGTGGATATAAACAGCACGTAAAAATACACAAAATACGTAGCAAAATAGGCAACTACTATTTCCTTATAACCTGCATCTTAGACTTCAATTATAGAAGGCTGATGCATTTCTTTTATCCATCAAAGATCAATTTTATACAAGACAAGATAAAGTCAACCCGATCTTTTTAATTTTCTCAATACTCCCCCTCAAGATGGTGAAGCTATAGAGTGGATTCCCATCTTGTTCATCAAATAATGAAACTGTCTAGATCCGGTTGCTTTGGTTAAAATATCTGCAACCTGTAAATTTGTAGAAATATGAAATTTTTTTAATAAACCTTCTCGAATCCTTTTCCCGAATAATGTAACAGTTAATCTCGACGTGTTTTGTTCTTTCGTGATAAACATGATTGGATGCAATGTAAATGGCAACCTAATTGTCGCAAAATAACTAAGCAGGTTGATTGAGAGTTATACAAAGGTCTTATAAGAGGTCTAAAACCAAACTTATTCACATGTGGTAGAGGCCATTGAGCAATATTTAGCTTCCACTGCTGATCGAGATATCTTTCTTTGTTTATTTGATTTCTAAAAGACTAAGGCATCACCCAGAAAAATGCAAAAAAACAATTATTGATCTCCTTGTCTTTGAGCATGCTCCCCTGTAGGCATCACTGAATGCTGCTAATTGTAGCGGCTTGTTGGCTAGGTAATAAAACACTATGATGGAGATCATTTGATGTATCTTACAACTCTAAGAGCTGCTTTCCAATGGAATATTTTTGGTTGGCTTAAAAACTAACTTAAAACTTGCACAAAAGTAAGAGATATCTGTGTGTGTGATCATTAGGTATAATGGCAATTAATCTTCTATACTCTTTTGAATTAGCAAGTTCGGGTCATTCTTCTCATTAAGCTTCAAGTTTTGTTCCATTGGAAATTTAACAGATTTGGCTCCAATTAACCCACAATCTTGTAATATCTCCAATGCAGATTTTATTTAGCATATGAAAGACCCCCAGCGGGCCATCTCTATTCCGAGAAAAGATTTCAACTTCCCAAGGTCTTTCAATTTGAAGTGTTTTCCTAGATACTCTTTTAGGTGTTGAATTTCAGTCTCATTGTCTCCCCCTATCGCCATATCATCAACATAAACAAGCGTAACAATGAAAGAGGTGTTCATCCTTTTGAAGAACAATGAGTAATCGACTTTGGATTGTGTGAACCCAACTTTGGTGATGACCGAAGTTAACTTGTGATTCCATTGCCTTGAAGCTTGTTTCAAGTCATATATGTGTTAGCCCAAGAGTAAACTAACCAAGAGGGGGGTGAATTGGTTTATAAAACTTTTTCGATAAATAATCTCAAACTTAAAAACCAATGGGTACAAGTATGAGCACTTAGTGTTACAAGGGACGCGATCCCAGTCGGGGAATCTCGTCGAAAACGCGGAATAACGAAATCTAAAACCCTAGGAAAGATCTAAATCAGATCTGACTCGAAAATAACAAGAACACGAAATAATGAACAGAAATTAAAAGATAGATTGACGATAAAACCTTGACCCAACAATCACGACGCAATTAATGACGATGCGGATTGAAGAACCAAGATTGGTGAACGCCACAAGAGTTGTCAATTTCTTGATAAGTTCGTCGGGTGAACGCCACTTTGATAAGTTCTAAACAAAGGGAATAACTCAACCTTTCAATTTTGGAGAATCCTCTCTCAAATTTTATTAATCTCAAATCAAACTTGTCTTGTTTACAATGATGAAAAGAAATATAAATAAGCAAAAAAACCTAGCATCTAATTACTCAAAATAGAATTCTAATTATGCTAAAATTCTAAAATAGGAAAATAACCTGGAATAATAAAAGGAAATAAATTAATTGAGAAATCCGGAAAATCTGGAAAATCTTGAATTACGGCCGTAACGAATATTCTGCCTCAAATTCCAATCATGTGTTACGACCGTGATCAATATATTACGGCCGTAAATGATTTCAATTTCAGTTTTATGGTCGTGAGGAATATCTTACGGCCGTAACAAGCGTTCTGCCTGTTTTTGCCTGAGGAATGTTACGGCCGTAAAAATGGAGGTTACGGCCGTGAATCAGTTTATGCCTTATTGTTTGATTTCCTGCCTCGGCTCGATCCTTTCGCCTTCTCGGCTCGACCCCAACACGGAACTTGCTCCGTTTTGCACGTAGATCACTATCATATTGCCGATGGCTCGACTTCGCCCTTCGATGCCTGGTCCGGATCACATCATACTCCCTCTCTTGAAAAGGATTCGACCTCGAATCCATTTTTGGTCGACTTTTCAGACTCCTCCTGCTTTTCCGGGCTCGTTGATCATGTGTAAGCTTTGTGCAATCCTTTAGACTTTTGTGCTGATTATTCTGGCCAATAAATTTCTGCCCCGTCTTAAATCCATGGCTTGATTTATGTCCCTACAAAACAGATTTTAAAGAACCGGGGAGGGAATTGTTAGCTCAGTTAAGTGTAAGGTGTGGATCCCCGTACACCAACCTATGTGCAAATAAACTCAATTTGGAGGTGGACTCTCTTTTCTTTTTGCACTCATTCTCTCCTTTTTCTGAGGTCGTGGCCTCAACTCTCTTATTTTCAATTTTCACACCCTCTCCTTTTTCTGAGGTCGTGGCCTCAACGCTCTTATTTCTTTTTTCAAACTCACTTTTGATTTTCAATTGATCATTTTGAGCTTCTTTTGGAGATAACGGAATAAGTGTAAATTTCTTCCCACCCTTCACAAATGAATATTGATTCTTAAACCCATCATGCACTACCCTCCTGTCATGTTGCCAGGGTCGCCCCAACAATATATGACCAACATGCATAGGTACCACGTCACAGACCACCTCATCCTTATAACCCCCGATGGCAAAATTGACCCTAGCCTGCTTATTTACCTTAATTTCCCCCGACTCGGTCAGCCATTGCAATTTATAAGGGTTTGGATGTTTCATCAAGCTTAAACCTAATTTATCAACCAACATTGTACTAACCACATTAGTACAACTTCCCCCGTCAATCACCATACCACAAGCCTTTTTGCCCACCAAGCACCTAGTATGAAAAAGATTATCCCTTTGCTCGCCAATTTCATCCACCCTAGCCCTAGTGCTAAGGACACGCCGATTAACAAATGATTCTTTTTCAGGATAGGTCAATCCTTCCTCATCACTACTACTAGCCCCAACATCCACTAACTTAGGCATTCCCTTAAATTCATCCTCGGAACTAATTTCACCATTATCACGTAAGATCATTAGTTTCCTATTTGGACACTGGGATGCTATATGACCCATACCCAAGCACTTAAAACACTTAATACTTCTATCCCGAGTAGTTTGACGATCAGAAATATTTTTACCTTTGGTTGTAGGCTCCTCCTTTTCTTTCGGCTTATGTTCAACGTTGGATTCCTGCTTCGGTTGTGATGTAGGATAAGAGGGTGAGTGTCTTGCTGCCCCCTTTCGCCTTAGCTGTCTTTCCACCTTCATGGCCATGTGCACCATGTCCTCTAACTCCACGTAATGTTGCAGTTCAATGACATTGGCTATATCTCTATTTAGCCCACTTAAAAACCTAGCCATCGTAGCTTCCCGATCCTCCACCACATTAGCCCTAATCATCGCTACCTCCATATCCTTGTGATAATCCTCTACACTCCTCGATCCCTGAGTCATACCCTGCAGCCTATGGTAAATATCCCTATAATAATGAGTCGGCACAAACCGCTTCCTCATTATAGTTTTTAATTCACCCCAAGTCTCCACCGGCTCCTCAAGGTTCCTCCTCCTACCCGTAACTAGTTGATCCCACCAAATATTTGCGTAGTCGATGAATTCAATCACGGCTAATTTCACCTTCTTCTTTTCCGAATAATTATTACAATCAAAATGTCGTTCGACCTTTGTCTCCCAATCCAAGTATGCCTCCGGATCACTCCTACCCTGGAACGATGGTATTTTCACTTTAATTTTCCCAAGGTCGTCATCAACATCACCTCTACCCCCACGATGCCTCCTAACATCCCGACGCTCCCTATCATGCCTTCTTTCGTGTCTATCTCCTCTATCCCTCCTTCGCATGCTTCCCAACGATATACTTCCACTTTCACTACCCATTCCTTCATCATCCATACCAACCTCACGCCTATAATTTCTCCTAACCCGAGAACCATCATGAGATTGATCCCGCTCGGCACCCCGATTTTCCATCTGTGCCATAAGCCTCTCAAACTGCGCCCTCATTGCTGCCATATCATTGTTACCCGGTTCATTCCTTCTGTTCACACCCCTGTGCTGTTTTCTGTCTCCAATAGAAGATGAAGATGTGGAAAACTCTCTATCAGACATTTTAAGACACGAACAAGGAAATTCGGAATATTTGGGGAATATTTTGGGAATTTTCGGAATTTGTTTTTATAATCTGCCAAAGAATTGGACTACGAGTATGGCAAAAAAAACGGAACTGGATTTGGACGAAAAACGAAGAAGAAAAATACTTTTGAATTTTTGGGACTGACTCTTATGGATCAAACTGGAAAAATTTATGACTGACACGAAGAACGCGAAGAACACAAAAAAATTCAAGAAACGCAAGAATCTGAAATAGATCCAAGTTCTGATACCAGATGACGCGATCCCAGTCGGGGAATCTCGTCGAAAACGCGGAATAACGAAATCTAAAACCCTAGGAAAGATCTAAATCAGATCTGCCTCGAAAATAACAAGAACACGAAATAATGAACAGAAATTAAAAGATAGATTGACGATAAAACCTTGACCCAACAATCACGACGCAATTAATGACGATGCGGATTGAAGAACCAAGATTGGTGAACGCCACAAGAGTTGTCAATTTCTTGATAAGTTCGTCGGGTGAACGCCACTTTGATAAGTTCGAAACAAAGGGAATAACTCAACCTTTCAATTTTGGAGAATCCTCTCTCAAATTTTATTAATCTCAAATCAAACTTGTCTTGTTTACAATGATGAAAAGAAATATAAATAAGCAAGAAAACCTAGCATCTAATTACTCAAAATAGAATTCTAATTATGCTAAAATTCTAAAATAGGAAAATAACCTGGAATAATAAAAGGAAATAAATTAATTGAGAAATCCGGAAAATCTGGAAAATCTTGAATTAAGGCCGTAACGAATATTCTGCCTCAAATTCCAATCATGTGTTACGACCGTGATCAATATATTACGGCCGTAAATGATTTCAATTTCAGTTTTATGGTCGTGAGGAATATCTTACGGCCGTAACAAGCGTTCTGCCTGTTTTTGCCTGAGGAATGTTACGGCCGTAAAAATGGAGGTTACGGCCGTGAATCAGTTTATGCCTTATTGTTTGATTTCCTGCCTCGGCTCGATCCTTTCGCCTTCTCGGCTCGACCCCAACACGGAACTTGCTCCGTTTTGCACGTAGATCACTATCATATTGCCGATGGCTCGACTTCGCCCTTCGATGCCTGGTCCGGATCACATCATACTCCCTCTCTTGAAAAGGATTCGACCTCGAATCCATTTTTGGTCGACTTTTCAGACTCCTCCTGCTTTTCCGGGCTCGTTGATCATGTGTAAGCTTTGTGCAATCCTTTAGACTTTTGTGCTGATTATTCTGGCCAATAAATTTCTGCCCCGTCTTAAATCCATGGCTTGATTTATGTCCCTACAAAACAGATTTTAAAGAACCGGGGAGGGAATTGTTAGCTCAGTTAAGTGTAAGGTGTGGATCCCCGTACACCAACCTATGTGCAAATAAACTCAATTTGGAGGTGGACTCTCTTTTCAATTTTCACACCCTCTCCTTTTTCTGAGGTCGTGGCCTCAACTCTCTTATTTTCAATTTTCACACCCTCTCCTTTTTCTGAGGTCGTGGCCTCAACGCTCTTATTTCTTTTTTCAAACTCACTTTTGATTTTCAATTGATCATTTTGAGCTTCTTTTGGAGATAATGGAATAAGTGTAAATTTCTTCCCACCCTTCACAAATGAATATTGATTCTTAAACCCATCATGCACTACCCTCCTGTCATGTTGCCAGGGTCGCCCCAACAATATATGACCAACATGCATAGGTACCACGTCACAGACCACCTCATCCTTATAACCCCCGATGGCAAAATTGACCCTAGCCTGCTTATTTACCTTAATTTCCCCCGACTCGGTCAGCCATTGCAATTTATAAGGGTTTGGATGTTTCATCAAGCTTAAACCTAATTTATCAACCAACATTGTACTAACCACATTAGTACAACTTCCCCCGTCAATCACCATACCACAAGCCTTTTTGCCCACCAAGCACCTAGTATGAAAAAGATTATCCCTTTGCTCGCCAATTTCATCCACCCTAGCCCTAGTGCTAAGGACACGCCGATTAACAAATGATTCTTTTTCAGGATAGGTCAATCCTTCCTCATCACTACTACTAGCCCCAACATCCACTAACTTAGGCATTCCCTTAAATTCATCCTCGGAACTAATTTCACCATTATCACGTAAGATCATTAGTTTCCTATTTGGACACTGGGATGCTATATGACCCATACCCAAGCACTTAAAACACTTAATATTTCTATCCCGAGTAGTTTGACGATCAGAAATATTTTTACCTTTGGTTGTAGGCTCCTCCTTTTCTTTCGGCTTATGTTCAACGTTGGATTCCTGCTTCGGTTGTGATGTAGGATAAGAGGGTGAGTGTCTTGCTGCCCCCTTTCGCCTTAGCTGTCTTTCCACCTTCATGGCCATGTGCACCATGTCCTCTAACTCCACGTAATGTTGCAGCTCAATGACATTGGCTATATCTCTATTTAGCCCACTTAAAAACCTAGCCATCGTAGCTTCCCGATCCTCCACCACATTAGCCCTAATCATCGCTACCTCCATATCCTTGTGATAATCCTCTACACTCCTCGATCCCTGAGTCATACCCTGCAGCCTATGGTAAATATCCCTATAATAATGAGTCGGCACAAACCGCTTCCTCATTATAGTTTTTAATTCACCCCAAGTCTCCACCGGCTCCTCAAGGTTCCTCCTCCTACCCGTAACTAGTTGATCCCACCAAATATTTGCGTAGTCGATGAATTCAATCACGGCTAATTTCACCTTCTTCTTTTCCGAATAATTATTACAATCAAAATGTCGTTCGACCTTTGTCTCCCAATCCAAGTATGCCTCCGGATCACTCCTACCCTGGAACGATGGTATTTTCACTTTAATTTTCCCAAGGTCGTCATCAACATCACCTCTACCCCCACGATGCCTCCTAACATCCCGACGCTCCCTATCATGCCTTCTTTCGTGTCTATCTCCTCTATCCCTCCTTCGCATGCTTCCCAACGATATACTTCCACTTTCACTACCCATTCCTTCATCATCCATACCAACCTCACGCCTATAATTTCTCCTAACCCGAGAACCATCATGAGATTGATCCCGCTCGGCACCCCGATTTTCCATCTGTGCCATAAGCCTCTCAAACTGCGCCCTCATTGCTGCCATATCATTGTTACCCGGTTCATTCCTTCTGTTCACACCCCTGTGCTGTTTTCTGTCTCCAATAGAAGATGAAGATGTGGAAAACTCTCTATCAGACATTTTAAGAAACGAACAAGGAAATTCGGAATATTTGGGGAATATTTTGGGAATTTTCGGAATTTTTTTTTTATAATCTGCCAAAGAATTGGACTACGAGTATGGCAAAAAAAACGGAACTGGATTTGGACGAAAAACGAAGAAGAAAAATACTTTTGAATTTTTGGGACTGACTCTTATGGATCAAACTGGAAAAATTTATGACTGACACGAAGAACGCGGAGAACACAAAAAAATTCAAGAAACGCAAGAATCTGAAATAGATCCAAGTTCTGATACCAGATGACGCGATCCCAGTCGGGGAATCTCGTCGAAAACGCGGAATAACGAAATCTAAAACCCTAGGAAAGATCTAAATCAGATCTGACTCGAAAATAACAAGAACACGAAATAATGAACAGAAATTAAAAGACAGATTGACGATAAAACCTTGACCCAACAATCACGACGCAATTAACGACGATGCGGATTGAAGAACCAAGATTGGTGAACGCCACAAGAGTTGTCAATTTCTTGATAAGTTCGTCGGGTGAACGCCACTTTGATAAGTTCGAAACAAAGGGAATAACTCAACCTTTCAATTTTGGAGAATCCTCTCTCAAATTTTATTAATCTCAAATCAAACTTGTCTTGTTTACAATGATGAAAAGAAATATAAATAAGCAAGAAAACCTAGCATCTAATTACTCAAAATAGAATTCTAATTATGCTAAAATTCTAAAATAGGAAAATAACCTGGAATAATAAAAGGAAATAAATTAATTGAGAAATCCGGAAAATCTGGAAAATCTTGAATTACGGCCGTAACGAATATTCTGCCTCAAATTCCAATCATGTGTTACGACCGTGATCAATATATTACGGCCGTAAATGATTTCAATTTCAGTTTTATGGTCGTGAGGAATATCTTACGGCCGTAACAAGCGTTCTGCATGTTTTTGCCTGAGGAATGTTACGGCCTTAAAAATGGAGGTTACGGCCGTGAATCAGTTTATGCCTTATTGTTTGATTTCCTGCCTCGGCTCGATCCTTTCGCCTTCTCGGCTCGACCCCAACACGGAACTTGCTCCGTTTTGCACGTAGATCACTATCATATTGCCGATGGCTCGACTTCGCCCTTCGATGCCTGGTCCGGATCACATCATACTCCCTCTCTTGAAAAGGATTCGACCTCGAATCCATTTTTGGTCGACTTTTCAGACTCCTCCTGCTTTTCCGGGCTCGTTGATCATGTGTAAGCTTTGTGCAATCCTTTAGACTTTTGTGCTGATTATTCTGGCCAATAAATTTCTGCCCCGTCTTAAATCCATGGCTTGATTTATGTCCCTACAAAACAGATTTTAAAGAACCGGGGAGGGAATTGTTAGCTCAGTTAAGTGTAAGGTGTGGATCCCCGTACACCAACCTATGTGCAAATAAACTCAATTTGGAGGTGGACTCTCTTTTCTTTTTGCACTCATTCTCTCCTTTTTCTGAGGTCGTGGCCTCAACTCTCTTATTTTCAATTTTCACACCCTCTCCTTTTTCTGAGGTCGTGGCCTCAACGCTCTTATTTCTTTTTTCAAACTCACTTTTGATTTTCAATTGATCATTTTGAGCTTCTTTTGGAGATAACGGAATAAGTGTAAATTTCTTCCCACCCTTCACAAATGAATATTGATTCTTAAACCCATCATGCACTACCCTCCTGTCATGTTGCCAGGGTCGCCCCAACAATATATGACCAACATGCATAGGTACCACGTCACAGACCACCTCATCCTTATAACCCCCGATGGCAAAATTGACCCTAGCCTGCTTATTTACCTTAATTTCCCCCGACTCGGTCAGCCATTGCAATTTATAAGGGTTTGGATGTTTCATCAAGCTTAAACCTAATTTATCAACCAACATTGTACTAACCACATTAGTACAACTTCCCCCGTCAATCACCATACCACAAGCCTTTTTGCCCACCAAGCACCTAGTATGAAAAAGATTATCCCTTTGCTCGCCAATTTCATCCACCCTAGCCCTAGTGCTAAGGACACGCCGATTAACAAATGATTCTTTTTCAGGATAGGTCAATCCTTCCTCATCACTACTACTAGCCCCAACATCCACTAACTTAGGCATTCCCTTAAATTCATCCTCGGAACTAATTTCACCATTATCACGTAAGATCATTAGTTTCCTATTTGGACACTGGGATGCTATATGACCCATACCCAAGCACTTAAAACACTTAATATTTCTATCCCAAGTAGTTTGACGATCAGAAATATTTTTACCTTTTGTTGTAGGCTCCTCCTTTTCTTTCGGCTTATGTTCAACGTTGGATTCCTGCTTCGGTTGTGATGTAGGATAAGAGGGTGAGTGTCTTGCTGCCCCCTTTCGCCTTAGCTGTCTTTCCACCTTCATGGCTATGTGCACCATGTCCTCTAACTCCACGTAATGTTGCAGCTCAATGACATTGGCTATATCTCTATTTAGCCTACTTAAAAACCTAGCCATCGTAGCTTCCCGATCCTCCACCACATTAGCCCTAATCATCGCTACCTCCATATCCTTGTGATAATCCTCTACACTCCTCGATCCCTGAGTCATACCCTGCAGCCTATGGTAAATATCCCTATAATAATGAGTCGGCACAAACCGCTTCCTCATTATAGTTTTTAATTCACCCCAAGTCTCCACCGGCTCCTCAAGGTTCCTCCTCCTACCCGTAACTAGTTGATCCCACCAAATATTTGCGTAGTCGATGAATTCAATCACGGCTAATTTCACCTTCTTCTTTTCCGAATAATTATTACAATCAAAATGCCGTTCGACCTTTGTCTCCCAATCCAAGTATGCCTCCGGATCACTCCTACCCTGGAACGATGGTATTTTCACTTTAATTTTCCCAAGGTCGTTATCAACATCACCTCTACCCCCACGATGCCTCCTAACATCCCGACGCTCCCTATCATGCCTTCTTTCGTGTCTATCTCCTCTATCCCTCCTTCGCATGCTTCCCAACGATATACTTCCACTTTCACTACCCATTCCTTCATCATCCATACCAACCTCACGCCTATAATTTCTCCTAACCCGAGAACCATCATGAGATTGATCCCGCTCGGCACCCCGATTTTCCATCTGTGCCATAAGCCTCTCAAACTGCGCCCTCATTGCTGCCATATCATTGTTACCCGGTTCATTCCTTCTGTTCACACCCCTGTGCTGTTTTCTGTCTCCAATAGAAGATGAAGATGTGGAAAACTCTCTATCAGACATTTTAAGAAACGAACAAGGAAATTCGGAATATTTGGGGAATATTTTGGGAATTTTCGGAATTTTTTTTTTATAATCTGCCAAAGAATTGGACTACGAGTATGGCAAAAAAAACGGAACTGGATTTGGACGAAAAACGAAGAAGAAAAATACTTTTGAATTTTTGGGACTGACTCTTATGGATCAAACTGGAAAAATTTATGACTGACACGAAGAACGCGAAGAACACAAAAAAATTCAAGAAACACAAGAATCTGAAATAGATCCAAGTTCTGATACCAGATGACGCGATCCCAGTCGGGGAATCTCGTCGAAAACGCGGAATAACGAAATCTAAAACCCTAGGAAAGATCTAAATCAGATCTGACTCGAAAATAACAAGAACACGAAATAATGAACAGAAATTAAAAGACAGATTGACGATAAAACCTTGACCCAACAATCACGACGCAATTAATGACGATGCGGATTGAAGAACCAAGATTGGTGAACGCCACAAGAGTTGTCAATTTCTTGATAAGTTCGTCGGGTGAACGCCACTTTGATAAGTTCGAAACAAAGGGAATAACTCAACCTTTCAATTTTGGAGAATCCTCTCTCAAATTTTATTAATCTCAAATCAAACTTGTCTTGTTTACAATGATGAAAAGAAATATAAATAAGCAAGAAAACCTAGCATCTAATTACTCAAAATAGAATTCTAATTATGCTAAAATTCTAAAATAGGAAAATAACCTGGAATAATAAAAGGAAATAAATTAATTGAGAAATCCGGAAAATCTGGAAAATCTTGAATTACGGCCGTAACGAATATTCTGCCTCAAATTCCAATCATGTGTTACGACCGTGATCAATATATTACGGCCGTAAATGATTTCAATTTCAGTTTTATGGTCGTGAGGAATATCTTACGGCCGTAACAAGCGTTCTGCATGTTTTTGCCTGAGGAATGTTACGGCCGTAAAAATGGAGGTTACGGCCGTGAATCAGTTTATGCCTTATTGTTTGATTTCCTGCCTCGGCTCGATCCTTTCGCCTTCTCGGCTCGACCCCAACACGGAACTTGCTCCGTTTTGCACGTAGATCACTATCATATTGCCGATGGCTCGACTTCGCCCTTCGATGCCTGGTCCGGATCACATCATACTCCCTCTCTTGAAAAGGATTCGACCTCGAATCCATTTTTGGTCGACTTTTCAGACTCCTCCTGCTTTTCCGGGCTCGTTGATCATGTGTAAGCTTTGTGCAATCCTTTAGACTTTTGTGCTGATTATTCTGGCCAATAAATTTCTGCCCCGTCTTAAATCCATGGCTTGATTTATGTCCCTACAAAACAGATTTTAAAGAACCGGGGAGGGAATTGTTAGCTCAGTTAAGTGTAAGGTGTGGATCCCCGTACACCAACCTATGTGCAAATAAACTCAATTTGGAGGTGGACTCTCTTTTCTTTTTGCACTCATTCTCTCCTTTTTCTGAGGTCGTGGCCTCAACTCTCTTATTTTCAATTTTCACACCCTCTCCTTTTTCTGAGGTCGTGGCCTCAACGCTCTTATTTCTTTTTTCAAACTCACTTTTGATTTTCAATTGATCATTTTGAGCTTCTTTTGGAGATAACGGAATAAGTGTAAATTTCTTCCCACCCTTCACAAATGAATATTGATTCTTAAACCCATCATGCACTACCCTCCTGTCATGTTGCCAGGGTCGCCCCAACAATATATGACCAACATGCATAGGTACCACGTCACAGACCACCTCATCCTTATAACCCCCGATGGCAAAATTGACCCTAGCCTGCTTATTTACCTTAATTTCCCCCGACTCGGTCAGCCATTGCAATTTATAAGGGTTTGGATGTTTCATCAAGCTTAAACCTAATTTATCAACCAACATTGTACTAACCACATTAGTACAACTTTCCCCGTCAATCACTATACCACAAGCCTTTTTGCCCACCAAGCACCTAGTATGAAAAAGATTATCCCTTTGCTCGCCAATTTCATCCACCCTAGCCCTAGTGCTAAGGACACGCCGATTAACAAATGATTCTTTTTCAGGATAGGTCAATCCTTCCTCATCACTACTACTAGCCCCAACATCCACTAACTTAGGCATTCCCTTAAATTCATCCTCGGAACTAATTTCACCATTATCACGTAAGATCATTAGTTTCCTATTTGGACACTGGGATGCTATATGACCCATACCCAAGCACTTAAAACACTTAATATTTCTATCCCGAGTAGTTTGACGATCAGAAATATTTTTACCTTTGGTTGTAGGCTCCTCCTTTTCTTTCGGCTTATGTTCAACGTTGGATTCCTGCTTCGGTTGTGATGTAGGATAAGAGGGTGAGTGTCTTGCTGCCCCCTTTCGCCTTAGCTGTCTTTCCACCTTCATGGCCATGTGCACCATGTCCTCTAACTCCACGTAATGTTGCAGTTCAATGACATTGGCTATATCTCTATTTAGCCCACTTAAAAACCTAGCCATCGTAGCTTCCCGATCCTCCACCACATTAGCCCTAATCATCGCTACCTCCATATCCTTGTGATAATCCTCTACACTCCTCGATCCCTGAGTCATACCCTGCAGCCTATGGTAAATATCCCTATAATAATGAGTCGGCACAAACCGCTTCCTCATTATAGTTTTTAATTCACCCCAAGTCTCCACCGGCTCCTCAAGGTTCCTCCTCCTACCCGTAACTAGTTGATCCCACCAAATATTTGCGTAGTCGATGAATTCAATCACGGCTAATTTCACCTTCTTCTTTTCCGAATAATTATTACAATCAAAATGTCGTTCGACCTTTGTCTCCCAATCCAAGTATGCCTCCGGATCACTCCTACCCTGGAACGATGGTATTTTCACTTTAATTTTCCCAAGGTCGTCATCAACATCACCTCTACCCCCACGATGCCTCCTAACATCCCGACGCTCCCTATCATGCCTTCTTTCGTGTCTATCTCCTCTATCCCTCCTTCGCATGCTTCCCAACGATATACTTCCACTTTCACTACCCATTCCTTCATCATCCATACCAACCTCACGCCTATAATTTCTCCTAACCCGAGAACCATCATGAGATTGATCCCGCTCGGCACCCCGATTTTCCATCTGTGCCATAAGCCTCTCAAACTGCGCCCTCATTGCTGCCATATCATTGTTACCCGGTTCATTCCTTCTGTTCACACCCCTGTGCTGTTTTCTGTCTCCAATAGAAGATGAAGATGTGGAAAACTCTCTATCAGACATTTTAAGACACGAACAAGGAAATTCGGAATATTTGGGGAATATTTTGGGAATTTTCGGAATTTGTTTTTATAATCTGCCAAAGAATTGGACTACGAGTATGGCAAAAAAAACGGAACTGGATTTGGACGAAAAACGAAGAAGAAAAATACTTTTGAATTTTTGGGACTGACTCTTATGGATCAAACTGGAAAAATTTATGACTGACACGAAGAACGCGAAGAACACAAAAAAATTCAAGAAACGCAAGAATCTGAAATAGATCCAAGTTCTGATACCAGATGACGCGATCCCAGTCGGGGAATCTCGTCGAAAACGCGGAATAACGAAATCTAAAACCCTAGGAAAGATCTAAATCAGATCTGCCTCGAAAATAACAAGAACACGAAATAATGAACAGAAATTAAAAGATAGATTGACGATAAAACCTTGACCCAACAATCACGACGCAATTAATGACGATGCGGATTGAAGAACCAAGATTGGTGAACGCCACAAGAGTTGTCAATTTCTTGATAAGTTCGTCGGGTGAACGCCACTTTGATAAGTTCGAAACAAAGGGAATAACTCAACCTTTCAATTTTGGAGAATCCTCTCTCAAATTTTATTAATCTCAAATCAAACTTGTCTTGTTTACAATGATGAAAAGAAATATAAATAAGCAAGAAAACCTAGCATCTAATTACTCAAAATAGAATTCTAATTATGCTAAAATTCTAAAATAGGAAAATAACCTGGAATAATAAAAGGAAATAAATTAATTGAGAAATCCGGAAAATCTGGAAAATCTTGAATTACGGCCGTAACGAATATTCTGCCTCAAATTCCAATCATGTGTTACGACCGTGATCAATATATTACGGCCGTAAATGATTTCAATTTCAGTTTTATGGTCGTGAGGAATATCTTACGGCCGTAACAAGCGTTCTGCATGTTTTTGCCTGAGGAATGTTACGGCCGTAAAAATGGAGGTTACGGCCGTGAATCAGTTTATGCCTTATTGTTTGATTTCCTGCCTCGGCTCGATCCTTTCGCCTTCTCGGCTCGACCCCAACACGGAACTTGCTCCGTTTTGCACGTAGATCACTATCATATTGCCGATGGCTCGACTTCGCCCTTCGATGCCTGGTCCGGATCACATCATACTCCCTCTCTTGAAAAGGATTCGACCTCGAATCCATTTTTGGTCGACTTTTCAGACTCCTCCTGCTTTTCCGGGCTCGTTGATCATGTGTAAGCTTTGTGCAATCCTTTAGACTTTTGTGCTGATTATTCTGGCCAATAAATTTCTGCCCCGTCTTAAATCCATGGCTTGATTTATGTCCCTACAAAACAGATTTTAAAGAACCGAGGAGGGAATTGTTAGCTCAGTTAAGTGTAAGGTGTGGATCCCCGTACACCAACCTACGTGCAAATAAACTCAATTTGGAGGTGGACTCTCTTTTCTTTTTGCATTCATTCTCTCCTTTTTCTGAGGTCGTGGCCTCAACTCTCTTGTTTTCAATTTTCACACCCTCTCCTTTTTCTGAGGTCGTGGCCTCAACGCTCTTATTTCTTTTTTCAAACTCACTTTTGATTTTCAATTGATCATTTTGAGCTTCTTTTGGAGATAACGGAATAAGTGTAAATTTCTTCCCACCCTTCACAAATGAATATTGATTCTTAAACCCATCATGCACTACCCTCCTGTCATGTTGCCAGGGTCGCCCCAACAATATATGACCAACATGCATAGGTACCACGTCACAGACCACCTCATCCTTATAACCCCCGATGGCAAAATTGACCCTAGCCTGCTTATTTACCTTAATTTCCCCCGACTCGGTCAGCCATTGCAATTTATAAGGGTTTGGATGTTTCATCAAGCTTAAACCTAATTTATCAACCAACATTGTACTAACCACATTAGTACAACTTCCCCCGTCAATCACCATACCACAAGCCTTTTTGCCCACCAAGCACCTAGTATGAAAAAGATTATCCCTTTGCTCGCCAATTTCATCCACCCTAGCCCTAGTGCTAAGGACACGCCGATTAACAAATGATTCTTTTTCAGGATAGGTCAATCCTTCCTCATCACTACTACTAGCCCCAACATCCACTAACTTAGGCATTCCCTTAAATTCATCCTCGGAACTAATTTCACCATTATCACGTAAGATCATTAGTTTCCTATTTGGACACTGGGATGCTATATGACCCATACCCAAGCACTTAAAACACTTAATATTTCTATCCCGAGTAGTTTGACGATCAGAAATATTTTTACCTTTTGTTGTAGGCTCCTCCTTTTCTTTCGGCTTATGTTCAACGTTGGATTCCTGCTTCGGTTGTGATGTAGGATAAGAGGGTGAGTGTCTTGCTGCCCCCTTTCGCCTTAGCTGTCTTTCCACCTTCATGGCCATGTGCACCATGTCCTCTAACTCCACGTAATGTTGCAGCTCAATGACATTGGCTATATCTCTATTTAGCCCATTTAAAAACCTAGCCATCGTAGCTTCCCGATCCTCCACCACATTAGCCCTAATCATCGCTACCTCCATATCCTTGTGATAATCCTCTACACTCCTCGATCCCTGAGTCATACCCTGCAGCCTATGGTAAATATCCCTATAATAATGAGTCGGCACAAACCGCTTCCTCATTATAGTTTTTAATTCACCCCAAGTCTCCACCGGCTCCTCAAGGTTCCTCCTCCTACCCGTAACTAGTTGATCCCACCAAATATTTGCGTAGTCGATGAATTCAATCACGGCTAATTTCACCTTCTTCTTTTCCGAATAATTATTACAATCAAAATGTCGTTCGACCTTTGTCTCCCAATCCAAGTATGCCTCCGGATCACTCCTACCCTGGAACGATGATATTTTCACTTTAATTTTCCCAAGGTCGTCATCAACATCACCTCTACCCCCACGATGCCTCCTAACATCCCGACGCTCCCTATCATGCCTTCTTTCGTGTCTATCTCCTCTATCCTCCTTCGCATGCTTCCCAACGATATACTTCCACTTTCACTACCCATTCCTTCATCATCCATACCAACCTCACGCCTATAATTTCTCCTAACCCGAGAACCATCATGAGATTGATCCCGCTCGGTACCCCGATTTTCCATCTGTGCCATAAGCCTCTCAAACTGCGCCCTCATTGCTGCCATATCATTGTTACCCGGTTCATTCCTTCTGTTCACACCCCTGTGCTGTTTTCTATCTCCAATAGAAGATGAAGATGTGGAAAACACTCTATCAGACATTTTAAGACACGAACAAGGAAATTCGGAATATTTTGGGAATTTTCGGAATTTTTTTTTATAATCTGCCAAAGAATTGGACTACGAGTATGGCAAAAAAAAACGGAACTGGATTTGGACGAAAAACGAAGAAGAAAAATACTTTTGAATTTTTGGGACTGACTCTTATGGATCAAACTGGAAAAATTTATGACTGACACGAAGAACGCGAAGAACACAAAAAAATTCAAGAAACGCAAGAATCTGAAATAGATCCAAGTTCTGATACCAGATGACGCGATCCCAGTCGGGGAATCTCGTCGAAAACGCGGAATAACGAAATCTAAAACCCTAGGAAAGATCTAAATCAGATCTGACTCGAAAATAACAAGAACACGAAATAATGAACAGAAATTAAAAGACAGATTGACGATAAAACCTTGACCCAACAATCACGACGCAATTAATGACGATGCGGATTGAAGAACCAAGATTGGTGAACGCCACAAGAGTTGTCAATTTCTTGATAAGTTCGTCGGGTGAACGCCACTTTGATAAGTTCGAAACAAAGGGAATAACTCAACCTTTCAATTTTGGAGAATCCTCTCTCAAATTTTATTAATCTCAAATCAAACTTGTCTTGTTTACAATGATGAAAAGAAATATAAATAAGCAAGAAAACCTAGCATCTAATTACTCAAAATAGAATTCTAATTATGCTAAAATTCAAAAATAGGAAAATAACCTGGAATAATAAAAGGAAATAAATTAATTGAGAAATCCGGAAAATCTAGAAAATCTTGAATTACGGCCGTAACGAATATTCTGCCTCAAATTCCAATCATGTGTTACGACCGTGATCAATATATTACGGCCGTAAATGATTTCAATTTCAGTTTTATGGTCGTGAGGAATATCTTACGGCCGTAACAAGCGTTCTGCCTGTTTTTGCCTGAGGAATGTTACGGCCGTAAAAATGGAGGTTACGGCCGTGAATCAGTTTATGCCTTATTGTTTGATTTCCTGCCTCGGCTCGATCCTTTCGCCTTCTCGGCTCGACCCCAACACGGAACTTGCTCCGTTTTGCACGTAGATCACTATCATATTGCCGATGGCTCGACTTCGCCCTTCGATACCTGGTCCGGATCACATCATACTCCCTCTCTTGAAAAGGATTCGACCTCGAATCCATTTTTGGTCGACTTTTCAGACTCCTCCTGCTTTTCCGGGCTCGTTGATCATGTGTAAGCTTTGTGCAATCCTTTAGAATTTTGTGCTGATTATTCTGGCCAATAAATTTCTGCCCCGTCTTAAATCCATGGCTTGATTTATGTCCCTACAAAACAGATTTTAAAGAACCGGGGAGGGAATTGTTAGCTCAGTTAAGTGTAAGGTGTGGATCCCCGTACACCAACCTATGTGCAAATAAACTCAATTTGGAGGTGGACTCTCTTTTCTTTTTGCACTCATTCTCTCCTTTTTCTGAGGTCGTGGCCTCAACTCTCTTATTTTCAATTTTCACACCCTCTCCTTTTTCTGAGGTCGTGGCCTCAACGCTCTTATTTCTTTTTTCAAACTCACTTTTGATTTTCAATTGATCATTTTGAGCTTCTTTTGGAGATAACGGAATAAGTGTAAATTTCTTCCCACCCTTCACAAATGAATATTGATTCTTAAACCCATCATGCACTACCCTCCTGTCATGTTGCCAGGGTCGCCCCAACAATATATGACCAACATGCATAGGTACCACGTCACAGACCACCTCATCCTTATAACCCCCGATGGCAAAATTGACCCTAGCCTGCTTATTTACCTTAATTTCCCCCGACTCGGTCAGCCATTGCAATTTATAAGGGTTTGGATGTTTCATCAAGCTTAAACCTAATTTATCAACCAACATTGTACTAACCACATTAGTACAACTTCCCCCGTCAATCACCATACCACAAGCCTTTTTGCCCACCAAGCACCTAGTATGAAAAAGATTATCCCTTTGCTCGCCAATTTCATCCACCCTAGCCCTAGTGCTAAGGACACGCCGATTAACAAATGATTCTTTTTCAGGATAGGTCAATCCTTCCTCATCACTACTACTAGCCCCAACATCCACTAACTTAGGCATTCCCTTAAATTCATCCTCGGAACTAATTTCACCATTATCACGTAAGATCATTAGTTTCCTATTTGGACACTGGGATGCTATATGACCCATACCCAAGCACTTAAAACACTTAATATTTCTATCCCGAGTAGTTTGACGATCAGAAATATTTTTACCTTTTGTTGTAGGCTCCTCCTTTTCTTTCGGCTTATGTTCAACGTTGGATTCCTGCTTCGGTTGTGATGTAGGATAAGAGGGTGAGTGTCTTGCTGCCCCCTTTCGCCTTAGCTGTCTTTCCACCTTCATGGCCATGTGCACCATGTCCTCTAACTCCACGTAATATTGCAGCTCAATGACATTGGCTATATCTCTATTTAGCCCACTTAAAAACCTAGCCATCGTAGCTTCCCGATCCTCCACCACATTAGCCCTAATCATCGCTACCTCCATATCCTTGTGATAATCCTCTACACTCCTCGATCCCTGAGTCATACCCTGCAGCCTATGGTAAATATCCCTATAATAATGAGTCGGCACAAACCGCTTCCTCATTATAGTTTTTAATTCACCCCAAGTCTCCACCGGCTCCTCAAGGTTCCTCCTCCTACCCGTAACTAGTTGATCCCACCAAATATTTGCGTAGTCGATGAATTCAATCACGGCTAATTTCACCTTCTTCTTTTCCGAATAATTATTACAATCAAAATGTCGTTCGGCCTTTGTCTCCCAATCCAAGTATGCCTCCGGATCACTCCTACCCTGGAACGATGGTATTTTCACTTTAATTTTCCCAAGGTCGTCATCAACATCACCTCTACCCCCACGATGCCTCCTAACATCCCGACGCTCCCTATCATGCCTTCTTTCGTGTCTATCTCCTCTATCCCTCCTTCGCATGCTTCCCAACGATATACTTCCACTTTCACTACCCATGCCTTCATCATCCATACCAAACTCACGCCTATAATTTCTCCTAACCCGAGAACCATCATGAGATTGATCCCGCTCGGCACCCCGATTTTCCATCTGTGCCATAAGCCTCTCAAACTGCGCCCT
The DNA here is from genome assembly GCA_963555705.1 of Ligustrum vulgare. NCBI lineage: Eukaryota > Viridiplantae > Streptophyta > Magnoliopsida > Lamiales > Oleaceae > Ligustrum > Ligustrum vulgare. The sequence goes on from OY743170.1 coordinate 55,592,160, forward strand.
CATTGCTGCCATATCATTGTTACCCGGTTCATTCCTTCTGTTCACACCCCTGTGCTGTTTTCTGTCTCCAATAGAAGATGAAGATGTGGAAAACTCTCTATCAGACATTTTAAGACACGAACAAGGAAATTCGGAATATTTGGGGAATATTTTGGGAATTTTCGGAATTTTTTTTTTATAATCTGCCAAAGAATTGGACTACGAGTATGGCAAAAAAAACGGAACTGGATTTGGACGAAAAACGAAGAAGAAAAATACTTTTGAATTTTTGGGACTAACTCTTATGGATCAAACTGGAAAAATTTATGACTGACACGAAGAACGCGAAGAACACCAAAAAATTCAAGAAACGCAAGAATCTGAAATAGATCCAAGTTCTGATACCAGATGACGCGATCTCAGTCGGGGAATCTCGTCGAAAACGCGGAATAACGAAATCTAAAACCCTAGGAAAGATCTAAATCAGATCTGACTCGAAAATAACAAGAACACGAAATAATGAACAGAAATTAAAAGATAGATTGACGATAAAACCTTGACCCAACAATCACGACGCAATTAATGACGATGCGGATTGAAGAACCAAGATTGGTGAACGCCACAAGAGTTGTCAATTTCTTGATAAGTTCGTCGGGTGAACGCCACTTTGATAAGTTCGAAACAAAGGGAATAACTCAACCTTTCAATTTTGGAGAATCCTCTCTCAAATTTTATTAATCTCAAATCAAACTTGTCTTGTTTACAATGATGAAAAGAAATATAAATAAGCAAGAAAACCTAGCATCTAATTACTCAAAATAGAATTCTAATTATGCTAAAATTCAAAAATAGGAAAATAACCTGGAATAATAAAAGGAAATAAATTAATTGAGAAATCCGGAAAATCTGGAAAATCTTGAATTACGACCGTGAATATGTAGTTTACGGCCGTAATGAATATTCTGCCTCAAATTCCAATCATGTGTTACGGCCGTGATCAATATGTTATGGCCGTAAATGATTTCAATTTCAGTTTTACGGCCGTGAGGAATATCTTACGACCGTAACAAGCGTTCTGCCTGTTTTTACCTGAGGAATGTTACGGCCGTAAAAATGGAGGTTAAGGCCGTGAATCAGTTTCTGCCTTGTTGTTTGATTTCCTGCCTCGGCTCGATCCTTTCGCCTTCTCGGCTCGACCCCAACACGGAACTTGCTCCGTTTTGCACGTAGATCACTATCATATTGCCGATGGCTCGACTTCGCCCTTCGATGCCTGGTCCGGATCACATCAACAAGTAACTAAACTATCAATGTAGTGTGCTATATATGTGTAAACTTAATTGATAAAGCAAGTATAGAACTTAGATATAGTGTTGCACAATATAAATTGATAGAATAGAGTAAGTGCAATGTAAGTAAGTAAAAGGGATGAGAGAATGCAAACGCGATTTATGGAGGTTCAATCAACCAACGTGATCTATGTCCCCCGTTACCGAGCTCTCCGTCACGAGCAAGGTCAAATCCACTATATTGGTAACTTACAACAAGGAGTACCAAATCCTTAGGTGACTTACAACAAGGAGCACCTATCCTTTACAATTGAGTTTTTACAAGGCTCTCGAAACCAACAATCGAGTTTTCACAAGGCTCTCGAAACCACAAGATATAATGAATTGAATTTACAATTGAAATAACTCTCTTGACAAATGATATACTCAAATTAAGTACCGAGAGAGTTTGACTAACACTTCAATAGATAGCAATGAATTAAGCTCGAGTGTTAGAGAAAAACTTTGATGCAAATGATAATGAAAAGTTCAATGCAATCAAACAAAGTTTTTCGAATGATCTCTTGTTAAAATATTGAATCAAATTAAGTACCAAGAGATGCCACACTTGAATAATTAACAATAAGTTAAGCTCAAAGTGTTTAGGCAATGGAACTTTGATGAATCAAATGATAATGAAAAATGTAGCACAAATAATCAAAGTTCCTTAATTGGAATTTCTCTCTTTTAAAAGATTAAAACAAGTTTAGAACAAAGAGAGACTTACACTTCAATTCCAATATAGTGTGAAGATGTTGAAGAAGTTTAAACAATATAAAATCGAGAATCTTCACAAAACTTTCTTTCAAAAACTTTGATGAATTTGATAAAACAAAGTTTAGATCAATCAAAGTTTTATAATAAAAATAGATGAATATAAACTAAGTAAGAACAATGAATTTTCACAAGAAAGTTTGTATAAAATCTTTTCTATGTTGTTGTGATTGAATGTGAATGAGATGGCTATTTATAGATCAAAATATTCAAATTCAGCAACTTTCGATTGACCAATTCTGGAGTTTCGGTCGACCGAATCATTAATATAGCCGTTACACATTCAACCGTTGAACTTTCGGTTGACCAATTGGTCGACCGAAACTTCGGTTGACCAGTTTCGGTTGACCGAAAGTTGACTTTCGGTTGACCGAAAATCCATTTTGAAAAACATGAAAATGTTCAATTTTTAGGTTTCTAACTTGTTTTTCAAAGTGGTTTAACATAGTATAATCATGATATAAGATCAAATAACCTTTGAAAGACAATCTTGACTTAGATAAAAATATTTTATGCAAGTGACGAATTTTCAAGTAAGTTTCTTGATGCATAGAAAATCATTTTCGAGCTCGTTGAATTTCATCGCTAAAGATTGAGAGTGTTATACCTTTACATAGGTTAAATCAACTCTTGAACTTGAACTCTAATCTTGTATGCTTGAATTCTTGATCTTCATGTCATGCTTTTCAACTTCAATTTTGATCTTTGAATATCTTCAATTCTTTCGTGATCTTCTTTGCGTCTCATGTGCTTGATCACATAGTTTTGATTTATATCTTTGAGAGACGATTTGAACATAGAGTGCTTTGAATATTTATCATTACATGAAACACTTGAAGCACACTAGTTAGTAACACAATATATTCTTGTTTGTTATGATCAAAACAATAAGGTTAAGTTAACCATAGGTCAACAATATGGACTTTTTTTTAGCTTGCATACACGATTCTCCCCTTCTCTACCTTGCATACACGATTCTCCCCTTCTCTACCACACCCTAGTGATAATGACATATAAACTTCCTCTTCCAGATCACCACAGAGGAAGGCATTATTAAAATCAAGATAGTAGATGAACCAACCTTTAGAGGTTGCAATGGCCAATAAGCAGCGGACTGTGGGCATTTTGGTAACTAGTAAAAAAGTCTCAAAGTAATCCTCCCCTTCCTTTTGTATATATCCCTTGGTTACAAAGCGTGCTTTGTATCTCTCAATGGTATCATTCGCCTTGTATTTAGTTTTAAACACCCATTTGCATCCTATGGTCTTTTTGTTTATCGGTAGTGTGAACAACTCCCAAATATTGTTTTCTTCAAAAGCTGTCAATTCATTCTGCATAGCTTCAGTCCATTGAGGGTACTGGCTCGCAGTAACAAAAGAGGTGGGTTCAAGCTTGATGGCAATGGCTAAGCTGAAGTTGCGGTGAGTAGGGAACATGTTATCATAATTTAGAACAAAGGAAAGGAAATGAGATTTACCTTCATCCATTAGCTGTGCAATTGCAGAAACATGTGGTCTTGCTAGAGAAGTGACAAATCGGCAATGGAAATCTTGGAGATATCCAGGTTGCCATCTATGTCTAATGGATCTTCTCAACTCAGAGACATTGTTTGTTAGAGATGGGAAAGTTATTTTAGGTTGGGGGGTCAATTTGGTGATAGTGCTCTACAAGTGGGTTAATCACATGAGTGGTTTCGATATTATTATGAGTAGGTGCTGCTGGTATATAATTAGAATATTCGGATATGGGATTAGGTATTATGAGTAGGTCATCAAGTCTTGAGAGAGGATGTGTTTTTAAGAGTGATGACACCTGGTTTATGTTTTGAAAAAGGAAGGTGTTTTCACTTTTCATAGAAGACTACATCACAACTAGTAAAGATTTCTTGAGTCTTTAAGTTAAAAAGTTTGTATCCTTTAATGCCATTCGGGTATCCTATGAATAAACACCTACGTGCTCTTGGATCAAATTTGGACCGGTGGGGGATTGAGATTTGATGCATAACATAGACATCCTAGAGGTTTTAGGTAAAGATATGAAGGAATTTTGGAAAAAAAATGATTTGGAATGGGGATCGATTTTGAAGATTTCTATTTATTAAATATTCTATTGTGACAACACATTCTCCCCAGAATGTCAAGGGCAAGTTGGCTTGAAATCGAAGAACTCTTGCTACATTTAGCAAGTGTAAGTGTTTTCTCTCAACAATGGAATTTTGTTGAATTTTGTTGAGGGGTATAAATGCAACTTTGTTGGTGAACTACCCAGTTGAAGCAAAAAATTCTGTCAATTGAAATTCTTTTCCTTGATTTTCGCAAGATTGAAGAAACTCTTTATGATCTGTCTTGTTTGGCTTTTAGAATGCATGAGGTAAGTCCATGTCATTCGACTATGATCATCAACAATTGTCAATTGTAAGGAAGTAATGAGTGAGAACCATTGAGTGAATTAGAGAGGACCTCAAATATCCATGTGTATTAGTCTATTAGATCAAAAGGTGCATCAACAAAATTTTCACTCTTCAAAAAAGGCAAACAAGTGTGAGGCGTTGGTTAGAGGGGTGGCCTAATTGTAAATGCCACAATTCTGGAGTCAAAATAGATGAAGTGCTGGCCACATATTGGTGAGATGGCAGCTTGCCCCCGAGCTAATTATTCTCCAAAAAATAGAGCCCTTGTTTTTCTCTAGCAATTCCAATCGTCTTCCGACTGTTCAGCTCCTGAATAAAACATTGTTTAGATAAGAAAATGAAACAAGCATTTAGATCTCGGCTAATTTGACTAGCAGAGATAAGATTGTAATGGAATGCTTTGATGGAGAAAATCACTCACAAATAATAAACTGACACCAAGGCTCTTGTACAAGTTTGGGGTAGATATTATGGGATCCTCACAAGCTCCTCAACAATCTAAAGCCACAGATAAGGGCATATAACCGAGAATGTATTGTTGTGACTTTATTTCTTTGTTTTGTTTTCTTCTCTCTTTTGTGTGCTATACATTGATGATAATCTAAGTTTTGGGTGGTTTAGAATTTTGATTATTCATACTATCTGCGGGGTAAAAAATGACAACTACCAAAATTTGGGGAGGGGGAAAAAATAAAAATAACTCTAGTGTCTTTGTAACTTGTGAGTCTTGACTCGGTTTAATAAACAAGGTGCCTATGATAAAGTGCAATTGAATACAATTCTTACAAATTGGCATGGGTTGTTTTTGTTTGTGCTTAATTCTTGTGTTAATTTAGTATTATGTGCAATTCTCATGACAGTTTGAGCATGTAGCCACGGTCTAGTTAACATTTTTTCCCAACTACAATCCCAATAAAAGTAATTGCATCAGTCAAGCTATGCCAGTTTGAAAAAGCTACCTACCTAAAAAGAATATTCTTGAGTGAACGTATTAAGTTTATTATGCTCTACTTGATTGATTTTCAAAGTGGATTAAGCTACGTGTAGACATATATTCTTATTAGCGTGTAAGGAAGTGCGTAAGCCAAAAAGTACAAATAGCTTAATCCTTTCAAAAGTACTCTCGTAACAATTGAGACATGTTTCGGGCATAGGTACAGTTTTAACACCTACTCTATGTATACTTACTATCTTAAGACACAAAGAAAGAGCTTTAACGGCTCTTAGATACACATTACACCTCAATAACGAGACTTTGAAGCTATAAAAATACTAACATATTAAGATTCTAACAGTTCAATAACAAACTTTTATAACCCCATAATGATTTTTTTTTTCAATCATCATCTTCATCCATTACAAACTACCATAAATCATCTGGGGCCGGAGAGTTCCATTGCTTGGACAAGCAGAGAAGAGTCATCCGTAAGGTCAGAATATCTCTCCGAAGAGGAGAATTCATTGGCTCTGCACCTTGTAGACTCGGCTCTTTGAGAAGCTTCCCACTTTTCTGCAAGCCCGTCTCCTTCAAGCATTCGAACTACTTCAGACATCTTGGGCCGATGGCTTGGAATATACTGAGTACACAAGAGGGCAACTTGCACCATTTCCTCGAGTTCTATTCGATCATAATTGTTCTTAAGATCCTTGTCTACCAGCACATCCAGCTTCTTTTCTTGGTGGATTTTCTTCACCTGTGGCCATAAAAATACGTTCGGTTTTGTTTCAGAATTTTGTATCAGTATTTTATTTTAGGAAAGGAAAAATGAATCAGTTGCTTACCCACTCAAGCATAGCCCCTTTCTGATTTGCTTGTTTGCCAAACTCTAGAGCCCTCTGACCAGTGATCAATTCTAGCAGAAGAATTCCGAACCCGAAAACGTCTGTTTTCTCTGAGGACTGGCCTGTGGAGAGATACTCAGGAGCAATGTGCCCCACTGTGCCCCTAACAGCAGTCGTGACATGTGAATCCCTGTGGTCAAGAAGCTTTGCCAATCCAAAATCTCCAACCACAGCCTCATAGCAGTCATCTAGCAATATGTTTGCAGCCTTGACATCTCTGTGTATGATCTTGGGGTCACATTGTTCATGAAGGTACAGTAAACCCCTAGCTGCTCCTAAGGCGACACGTTTCCTCGTACCCCAGTCCAATGGGGGTGTGGCTGCAAAAGACGAGAAAGAGACAACGCAATTGAATGAAACAAAAAACGGAAACGCGCTGATCTATATGAGAAGATGGGCAGATGGCTACCTTTGAGACGGGAGGCAACACTTCCATTGGACATGTAGGGATAAATCAAGAGTTTTTCGGTAGGTGTCAAGCAAAAACCATACAATTTGAGGAGGTTTCGATGCACTGCTAGGCTGATCATCTCCATTTCTGTTTGAAATTGGATCTCACCCCCATTGGTATTGCCATCTTTCAGCCGTTTTACTGCAACCACAGTTCCATCTTGGAGAGAACCTTTGTACACATTTCCAAAACCACCCTTTCCAAGTATGTTCTTACAGCTGAAGTTATTTGTGGCGATCTGAAGTTCTCTAAATTGGAATTTTCTCAAGTTTCCAAGGCATACTTCTTCTTGATGTTGTTCTGAAATTATAATAATTGTTAGTTTATGGGGAAAAAAAAAAAAAAAACAATTGGATGTTTGTTAGAACGTTTTAACGCGTACTATTTACCATTAATGTCCAAGAATATCTGCTGGTTGTGTTTATGTCTCCACCAGAGAAGGAAACCAAACCCAAGAATCAGTAGGGAGATGCAGCCAAGGCTTGATCCAAAGGCTAATGCAACTTTGTGACTATTTTGCCTTCCTGATGGCTGCAGATCTTCAAGAGAAAATACAATAAAAACAAGAGGAAATTAGAAATTAAAAACATGGAATTTCCAGAGCAATTCCAACTCTATTAGAAATTAGCAAGGATATGATGACTCTAAAATCATACTTTGTGAATTATTCAAAGAGAAAGACAGAGGAATTGGTGCAGTTCCCTTGCAGTCTGGCTCTTTCCCAGTTGCACATATCAAAGGATTTCCCAAAACACTGCGCAGTAAAAAAAAAAAAAAAAAAATGTAATCAAGAAACTTAACATCTTATATTTCCTAATAAAGCAAAACTGAATCCGCAAAATTCCAAGAAACTTACTTGAATGTTTTAGCAAGAAGCCTTGGTACTGGCCCACTCAAATTATTGAATGACAAGTCTCTGAAAAATGAAACAGAACCTTCAGAGTAGAATCTTATAATAAATGCAATTATTGTAAGCAAATAGATCGAGAAGAATACAGAAATGTCAGCTGAGTCAAGTTTCCAAGAGACAAGGGAATAGCTCCAGTGAGACTATTGTTATTCAACCTCCTGTATTAATTTTAAAACCAGCCGTTAGAATTCAAGCAGAAGTGTTCCCAGTCGAGGGGCAAGACGCGAAATTGAGGAGCTAAGCAACGTCGAATTTTTTTCCTTCCCACATACTTTTCTCCCACAATATTGTGTAGATAGGTGCTTACAGGTATTGGAGGCTCTTCAACTGAGCTAAAGAAGATGGAATTTCTCCATTAAGCAAGTTATCAGAAAGATCTAGTGTTTGAAGTTTTGGGAGCCTTCCCAACTCATGAGGGATTGGTCCTGATATACTATTATCCTGCAAAAGCCTGCCAAAAAACAATTTATGTTAAATCATCAGATAATTTGTGCTGCAGTTAGTCTTTTAACTCCTGCTTCATTGCCCGTCATGGGCAATATAAGTGGGTTCTCTCAAAATATTGAAGTGATACGGGCAACAGATCTGAACTGTTAGTCTTTTAGACATGTTTATTACGCAATACTAGACATGACTCGACAGTATGACAATCAAAAGTTTAGCCTTTTTCCTTCTGCTTAACAGTGCCGAGTACTATCCATTCGCGGTACAAAATATTGTTATACTCACACGCTCTGGAGGTGCGTCAAATTTCCAATACTACGAGATAATTTCCCAGACAGACCTTGGCTTGGAATTGCTCTGCAATATCAGCAATTCAATTATTTCAGACTAAAATATGCAGAAATGTGAATTTTTTCATAGACTGTATTGTGCTAAGATCTGAAAGTGATTAGCTTACAGTGTAACGACTAGATTGTCTCGAGAACAACCCACCATGCTCCAGCTACATGGATCAACAGCATTTTCATCCCAATCCAGAACTCCATGAGGGTCTTTCAAAGAATATTTTATATCCATCAAAGCTTGGACTGCAAAGATTCAAATTTTAAAAACTGTATTTGAGTTGAAGTAAATTACTACTATCCCAAACTCCAAGTGTGTGTTTGGGGTGAAATACTCCAAGATTTTAGCTTAATTTCACAAGTATAGTCTGTTGCCATCTAATTCTCTGTACCAAACACACTAAAAATATAATTGCAGGTTTGATCCAAGAGTTCTCTTCTGTATAATAAACAAGATCTTAACTTGTTTCTCTTTGCTAATACTTTCTAGTGGTATCCAATCTTCCCCACTAAACATGTTGATTGATAAACTACTGCTATGACAATTTTAAACTATATAGCAAGAAAAGGAAATTTTACCTTCAAAGTTGACACCATTTGGGGTAAGCAAAGCCCTTACAGAAGCCCAGAAGCCAAATAAAGCCAGAAAGCATATACCAGCTTCTTCTCTTACCATTTCTGTATCAGAGAAGTTCAGAAACTAGTAATATGGGCTTCAAAATTAGTAATCACAAAAAGCTAAGAATAAGGTTGTTTTATAGGATCAAACAAAGTTCCTTCTGAATTATCAAACAAGCATGTCACATGAAAACAGTACCATTCCTCATGGTTGCAGCTTGCCACACCAAAACTTCACCGACTCACAGCTTCTGTCAGAGCCCAAGAAAATATAGAGGGATTTCTTGAAAAAGTGAGGACTAACAAAGTATCGTGTCTGCCCCTTGTCCACCAAAGTTAAAAAAGAAAACAGCATATAAAAGCAAAATGTTAAATTAACAAAAGTTAGATAAATTCAAAAGTTGATGGGAAAAGAAAAGAAAATTCCAATAATCAATTGGGAGATTGGTTATGGGCTTCTTTATCTTTACCAGATAATTAAAAATTTTAAAGCAGACGATATGCAGACTGTTGAGCAAATAAATCTTGTTAGAACTTATAATTTTTTTGTTGGTGGGGCCAGAAGTTTCTCACATTTTTCTTTACAATATTTATGATATACCATACATATGTTAAGAAAGATTATGGGGCGCGTTTGGATTTGCTTTGGGTGAAGAGTTAAAAAGAGGACAAGCGCATCGGGATTTGCTATGGTTTTGATCATGGCCAGTCATAATCCAAACATTCCCTGTGTTTGTCATCTACATGAAAAGAATTAGGCTGTTATGGTGTGTGTAGCAATTCATAGCCGGTTCGGTAACAGTAAAAAGAAGTCAATAAAATAATTTTATTTACACAATTTCTCAAATCATCTTTTAATCACACACATTTTGTCTCTACTTAATTGTTATTATTTATTTTATTTTATTTTATTTTTCTTGAATAAATTCTACTTAATTGTTGTTATTTATTATTATTTCAACTTTTATCCCAAAATCAAGAAAAATAAGAAATTGTAGCAAAATTTACATTTGGATGCTAATGGAGCTAAATTGGACAATCGAGAGGCTAATGACATCACGGGAAAGATATAATGTGCCAAAGTAAAGAAATCAAAAATTGAAGGATTGAAAATAAAATTAAACATGAGTGAAAAACTTGCAAATATCCAATGATTGACTTGGATCACAAGACAATACTTTGAGTATTTTTAGGAGTCAATTGGATGCAAGTAGAAGCCAAAAATGAATGGAATATGATAATGATATTACCGTAAAATTGATTCCAACTGTACAAGATTCTGGACAGATTTCTAGTCGTACTTTGAGACCTAATTTTAGGTAGTAAGCGTTTGAATTGGAAAAATCCTATTTCAAGAAGAATTGTAGTCCTTTAAGTTATCTTTCTAACGCAATTTGAATCACCTCAATCAGATAAGGGAATAGAAAGATATAGTCAAAATACTGAACGCTGTGCAGATACAAGAAAAGACTCTCGCGGGTTTGACGAATTTCTTTCCTTCTTCAGCTGGGTTTCTTTACCAACTATATAAGAAACATGTCTTGCATGAAAATCAGACATTTGCCTCACGTAAGAACATCATAATTTTGGGATTTCAACGTCAATTTCTTGGAAGATTAGAGAAGCCAACTGGAACCAAAAGAAAAGGGCACGACTGAACTAATTTTGGTGGTGCATGGTTAGGACGATACTTGGACTTCAACTATTCAAACTCCTAGTTTTACTTACATTATTTTTTTTTCTTCCAAAAACATGAGTATCTAATTTAATAATCGGGATTGACGATATAGATTTAATGTCTTTAGTTTAATTTTGATTCTCAAGTTGGTGTTTTATTTTCATGTATTGATTTTAATGCTTGAGTTGCTTGATCACCAATTCATGATTGAAATGTTGTTTTCATAATTCGAGAAGTGAGTTAACAATTAGATCACGTAATAAAATTCGACAATTTCAACAAAAAGATAGAGATATGAATTTGTGGTTGCCTGTGTCACTTATGAATTCCTAGGTAATTTAATGCATTAGCTAAGGAGAACTCTGACCCATTATAGAAATACATGGTTGACTTAGTTAAATAGACCTAATTTGAACTCGAGAGAGGTAAATTAGATATATGCGTGAATTCGACCAAATACAATTTTAAAAAATAATTTGAGATGAAAAATTAAGATAGAACATTATTTCGAAATCGTTAGTCCCAATATTCATTTAATTGTTCAAAAACCCACCAATTTATTTATTACTTTATTAGTTGTTTTTAGTTTTAAATTTCTACTTTTATTTTAATTGAATTCTTTATTTCATTTAATCTCAATTTTATTGTCGTTTTGAATTTTCTTGCAATTTTATTCTTAGTTAGTTTTTGTTTTAGTTTAGAAATTTTAGAATTGAAGTAAATTTATAACGAATTAACTAGTCCTCGTAGGATCGAAAATTCAGACTTAGAAGTCCACTTTTACTACTTTTTTTATGATATCGTGCACTAGCGATTTCACACCAAAACTAAATAAAAAAAGGAGGTTTTTTGAGCCAACAAACGGTCAATAAATTGCCTAAAATATGTTTTTCTTAACTATGTGGGAAGGGTTTAGGAGTTTGAGATTAATATTGGGAAGATCATGAAAAGTTTTCTATTTCTTTTTCCTATTTCGGTATTTCCTTTCTTGCTCATTATAAAGTTAAGGGTAAACTTGTTTTTCCCCTGCATTTACTTGTGGCTATTTTAGAGGGAAAATATTAATTGAGACAATACCGTTTACAAAATGTTCAAGGTAACAATGTCAAGAAATAGAGAAACAGATGTAAAAGGTGTATAGACGTCAACCACAATCTTGGAAAGGGTATTTTATATTGATTAACATCGTATTTTACTATTTTTCTTTTGTTGCATTACTTTTAATCAATGTTTTAGACTCGACCCAGTTATCGATCTGAACGAGAAAATGGGTAAAGAGTCAGAGGGTCAATTCAGAGTCGACTTGAGGTCGATCCGAGTATTAAATAATATTAAAAAATAAAAAAGTACAAAACCCAAGTCCCGTCGGCCGAGTTCCCTGGTCCACTCGAGTAGTTGGCTGAGTTTGACATAATTGAGTTTGAGGTGTGACCCGACCCGATTTCTGACCCGGGTCACGGATTTCAGTCGGTTTGAAAACACTGCTTTTAATTCAACTAAGGTTTCGCTTGATAGCGATAGTGAAATTTGAGTGGAAAGAAAACGAATTCCAGGGAATTGAATTCCTGATAATTGGAAGTTTTATGTGTTTGATTAGTTTAATTTTCTATGTGAAAAAAGTGAAAAAATTTCAACTTTTATTGTTTGATTGATATTATTTTTCATGGCAAATAAAGCAAATTTTAGCTATTTTAAACAAAAAAATAATTTTATTTTATTTTCTCACACATTTGTATTTGATAATAATAATAATATTAATTTTTGAAAAAAAATAAATCAATTAACAACAACAAAAAAAGATCAAACGTGATGAAATTAATCAAATGTTTTTTCATGAAAAATAAATTCACCTCCCCCTTGGAATTGGAATTCTTTGAAAACAAGGAATTTGGATTGAATTGATTCATGCCAAGAAAATGAATTCAATGGAAAAACTTGCCCATAAACATGTCAAAATTGAAAAATTGGATGGAAAATCATAATTTTCATGTAAAAATTTGGAAATCAAACGCAGCCTAAAGGTCTCCAACCTTTATTAGTTATCACACTTTGCTCTTTGAGTTAAAATTAGATTTTTAGTAAATTTTTATATATTGTATGTTTGATGTTATTTTAAAAAAGTTTTTTTGAAATTAATTATAAATTTTAGGAGAATAGATGATTGAAATTTTGTTTAAAAGTCAAATATTGTGGACTTGACTTTTAGTAGATATTTGAGATTAAATACTATAGAAAAAAGAAAAAAAAATTAAAGGGTAACAAACAATGGCATAATTTATAATAAAATATGTAATTGAGAAGTTGAAAAAAAAATGCGAATTCCACAAAATGTGTGGTTAAAAATAATTTTTTAAAAAAATGTGTTTTATAATATGAGGACCAAACAAGAGTTTATTGTTCTCAAATTTTTTGTATTCGTATTGTTATCCTCAAAAACTTCCATTAATTAACATAACTCGTCTCCGATAATGATTTCTATATGTATATTAGCGTGCTATGAAATTCTGTAGCACTTTTATATTCGTTTTTTTTCTTATTTAGAAGTATGAGGAAAAATAAGGTAACGTTCTGTTGTATTTCATTTTTTATTTTTATTTTTAAAAATATTTTCTATTTTTTATTTTCATTTTCTTTTTTAAATATGCTGAAAATTAGTTTTATTTGTCATTTTTGAAAACTGTTTCTAAAATGAAAAACTAAAAACATGTTCTATTTGATATTTTATAGAATGTTACTTTAATTATTTGTAATTAATTTGCTTGTGAGTTAAAAAAATGTGTTTTTTGAAGATTTACTTTCTATTACAAGAAATTAACTGATCTAATTTTTATTGGACTGATTTAATAATGACTAGAAATTATTATAAAAATAAATAGTCATTAATGACTAAGTCCCAAAAATATTATAAGAAATTAAATTATTTAATTATTGTTGTCACATTAATGTTCATGTCACAATTAAATATGAATCCATGTAAACAAAATAATCACACAAAGAGTTTAACACAACGAAATGGATGCAAGTGGTCCTAAGCCAAAATAATTTCACATAGAATCCATGTTCAATGCATTTTTTGAATTATTACCCCATATGTAGAGTTTACAGATCCAACCTCATACATAAAAACAAAATAAATCATATTTATAATATTGAGGATTTTATGTTTTTTGTAATGTTTTTTGCCAACACAATAATAACAAGAATTCTCATTGAATGTTTTTTGTAATGTTGATATTGAATTCAATAAAACTTTATTCTAGGTTTAGTTCCAAATTAGGATAATTCTCCCCAAAAAAATGTGTTTTGAAACTTTTTGTTGCAATACATTTAAAACGTTCAAAACGAAATTTTGGACCTTTTTGCATTTTGTATACAATTCTTTTTTTGCTAAAATACGTTTTCGAAAATGGTAATGAGAACGCGTTTTTAATTTTTTCGAAAATAAAAATAGAAAACGACCTGAAAACAGTAAAGAGAATAGTGTCCAAGCCTTTTACGTATTTCCTGCTAATTTTTTAGACAGAAATGGTCTCATGAGTAAATGTGCAAAGCTATGTGGTTGAAAAGTAGAGAGAAAATTTAAATAATTAAAAAGTGATTTGAAAATTTGTTTTGTTTATAAATTGGTTTATAAGAGCTTGTTTGGTAAAAGTAAAATTTTAACCACAAATTTTCAAATTCAATCTCAATCAATCATTCTTAGTCAAGTCCACCATTTTTTACTTTTCAAATATTTTTTAACTACACATTCATAAAAAAATCAAAAAAAAATTACAAAAATCAAAACTTTTCACATTACTAAACAGACTCTAAATTGTAATAATTGCGTTACAGAACAAAGTACAAATTGATGATGTTGATTAATTGATTTCTTTTCTTTCCTTTATTCTATTCTTTTTCGTTGTCTCTTCCTCTCTCTTCTACATCGTCAATATGTACACAATAATGTACCGATAACATTTTTTTTTTTTTTTTTGCTACAATTATTGTGTGATGTAATTAATAAATATGTTGCCTCAATATAACTAGGAAAAATTTATATGGACTGAATAATATATATGATTTCAATGAACAAAATAAGATGGTGTAGACAAAAAATAAAATCTTTATAATATATAAAAGTAAGGTAGTTTCTAAATACAATTTTCCGTCCATTTATTTATTTCTATTAATTTTATTATTAACACTAATAATACTGAATGAGTTCAATTAATATTTTTAATTTTCAGTATTAAAATTATCATTTAATTGTTTTATTTATTTATTTGTTATTCTTAATATTATAAATTCTATGTATATCCATCAATATAAAAATTGTGTTTTAGCTATTAATTGTCAATTCATTTGTTATCTTTAATATCAAAAATCATATTTTCTAAAATATATATGTAGTTGAAAAAATGCGCTACTTATAAATAATTTATAAAAAAAGTTATTGAATGAAGACTAATATTGAATAATTAGTGCTTTGGTTTCTTTTTAGTTAATAATATCAATATAATGATTAATATTTTTAATCATTCTTAATTTTAATAAAATTTTAAAGATTATATGGTATAAGATTATTTGTATAATTTTGTGATCTCCAACTTTAATCAGTTGTCGTATCATGATAATTGCAAGATTTTTAAAATATTATTTTGACTAGTTGACTTTGATTTTTTTAGAATTGTTTTTGTGAAATAGTGATTTTTTAGAATGTATAGTTAAAAAGTAGTATGAAAAATTGTAAAATATAATTTTTTAAAGAATGTATGATTGAAAATGAATGTTCAGAAAAATTGATTCTTGAAAAATCAATTCCATATGAGTAAGTGATAAAGTATTATATCTTGTGATTAAACAACAGTGTCGCTTTTATAAATCGAGATGCATAATTGATTTCTTAGTAAATAAAGTTAAGTTTATTTACGATATACATTCGTTAAAATTTAATCAAAACTAACATTTCCTATTGCTTAATTTGCTACATTTATTTTATGACCACATCTGTTTAATTTGTAATATTAAAGTAAATATGAAATGAAATATTTGTTTAATAAATTTAAATATCAAATATTGTAATAAAATAGTTAGTACCAATTCTAATAGTACTATTTGGATAGTGATAAATTATTTGTGATAACCTAAAAATTATATTTTGAAAAGATTAACTACATTAATAATCATTAAAATTGAATAGTTATGCAAATGGTCATTGAAGTTTTTTTTTTTTTAAAGTAGTAAATTATTTAAGTTCCTAAGTATATTACAATTGTGGCAACTTAGTTTTAAAAAAAAATGCCCATATAATTTACATATAAATTAAAAAAAATAATACTTTTTAACAGCTCATTGTACCAAAATACGAACTATAATATTTGAAATAATGAGTCTCAAACATATGCTTAAGTATACATTCTCTATAAAATCATTATTATTAAACTCATTTGTAGATAATGAGTGCTCAAACAATGACTAAATATGCTCACGAAAGAAAAATGTAATATATAAATGGAGAGGACTTCCCAAAAGCAGGTATTGACCAATTTTCTTGTCTAAAACACATTTTCTAAAATGGTAATTAGCAGTAGTAATTCACTATTTATTATTCATTTTGGACAAAATTCAGATTTAAATTAATCCAAATGAATGTAGATTTTTAAATAGATGTAATTTTTAAGTCCCGAGATTTCTTAGTCCGTCTTCCTCTCTTGAAAATCAATTACATTTTTTTAAAATTCGTAAAAATAAAAAAATAAAACTTTGTTAATATCACATAAATATTTTTATTTAAAAATAAAAAACGAAAGATAATGAAATAAGAACGTTCATCAATCTATTTTTCTTTTCCTTTTAATAAAATTCTAAGCGTATATCACAGATATATCTATTTTTTCTACTTATTACAAATTTTATTTAAATGTAATTTTTCTTTTCCATTTAAAATTTTAGATTAATTCAAATTACAATATTTAAAGAAATTCCTAGAACGATAAACATATGAACCGTAAAAATAATTAAGGTATGTGTAATGTACCTTTGTACTTAATTGTTTTCATTTATTTCTCATTTTTAATTAAATATTTATTTCATATGTTAAAATCTAATTTTGATGTATGTAGGTAACAAATGACATTGCATCGCACGAGTGTAATAATAGTTCCATAAAAGTATATCCCCCCAAAAATAGGAAATCAATGAAACTTTTGAAAGTTAGTCTTTGTTTGATTCTCATTCTTTCAAATTATAATTTGAATTTTTAAAATTTAATAGTTAAAAAGTGGTTTGAAAAATAAAAAATTGTGGGCTTGACTTTTTTGAATAGTCGAGATTGATTACTGTATAAAAAAATTGTATTTTTAATGAGAAATAATGAGAATCAAACAAAGGCTTAATTAAAACTGATAAACATTTATCATTATGCGAAGAGAGATGTTAATAATAAATAAAAAAGGTTAGAATCTCGAGACAAACTAAAGATTTGTGATGTAATGGTTCCTCTTAGATCTTTATTGTGGACTAGTATTTCACCCATGCGATGCACGAAAGTTATTATCCGCAATATCGATTTCAATAAGTATTCATAAAATTTTAGTGTTTATACATAATCAACATATATAAATGCATAAAAAAGAATTATCTATTACAATAATTATTAGGATTTAAAAAAATAACATAAGTAATTCAAATTATTAAAAAATTCTTTGAATAGTAAACGTCAATTTAAATTATTATTGATTTCAATTATTTTAATGAATTATCAATAACTTCATTGAAAATGTAAATTTAGTAGTTTTTTAATGGTATATCACATTTGATGTAATATTATGTGCACGAATATTGATGCATGTGAAATGTATTAGTATATTTCTCATAACATTTACATTTACCTCTTATGTTTAACGTACTTTTTAATTTTCATTAAAAACATCAATCACAATAATTAAAAAATAAATAGTCAAAATATTTGAATTTAACCAATAAAAATTCATTTGCAAAAATAAGTAGTCAAAATAATAGTTTTGAAAATCTCGTGATTATAATGATATGACAACCGAGTAAAGTTGGAGATTACAAAATTATACCAAAAATTTTACCCTATAAACTTTAAAAATTATTAAAATTAAGAATGATTAAAAAATATTATTCATTCTATTAGAGGTAGGCATCGGGTGGTTCGGTTCGGGTATCCTAAGAACCGGAACCGAACCAACACTTTTCGGGTCTTGTAAAATGGAACCATTCAGTTCCATTGAATCGCAAGAACCAAATCATTCGGTTTCGGTTCTAATTCGATTCTACAATATTAATAATTATTTTTCGAGAGCCTTATCGAGGAGCATCAGGCTTTGGGAAGTGAGTCAATAACCTGAAATAAATTTCTACCGAATTACCAAAATAAAGGATTTCGAAAATTCATTCACCCCAAAGAAAGTATATGATTCTCCATGAAACAGACGATATTCATAAATAAAAATAGGAAACAAATGGCCTAGAAGGTTTTTCGAGTATAGCAATATAGTAAACTTGTGGGATGAATCATAAGTTTTAAATGCATTATTAGTAATTATTTTATATTTGTATTTAAATATTTAATTAACTCCATCGTGGTTATTTACATCTTTGCTTATTAATAAGTTAGTCTCATTCGATTTTCATTTACTAAGAATTTCAGTCAAAGTATGAAGTTAAATGTTACAATGAGGTATAGACGTAACAAATTTGATAAAAAGAAATTAATCATTTTCACTTTACCCAAAAAAATTACAAATTCTTTTAATTTTTAATTTTAGGATAACCAATTAAGACCATAAAAAATAATAATAAGGATCAAAGACCGGTTCTAACTTCGATTTTTCGGTTCTAAAGGCGGAATCGAGAACCAAACCGAAAACCAATCGGGTTGTCTGTTCCAAAACCGATTTCCTATTTTATTTTTTTAAAACCATACGGTTCCGATTTTCTTAGTTTGGTTCCGGTTCGATCATATTGGTTTCCCTTTTTTTTGCCCACCCCTACATTCTATTAATATTATTAATTAAAAAAATCAAAGCATTAACTCTTCAATATTAATCTTCGTTAAATAACTTTTTAAATATATTATTTATAAGCAGCATATTTTTTCAACCCACTTTTTAAGCACATTTTTTTCAAAACTATTTTTCAACCACATATTTTACTTCGAAACAAAAATATAGTTGTTGAATAGAGGGTTAATTAATTAAAATATATAATAATAATATATAATATATATTTTAGAAATTTTGATTTGTAATATTAAAGATAACAAATGATTTGACCATTAATAATTAATAGTTATTGATGACTAAACATAGGATTTATAATATTAACAAATAAATTAAAAATCAATGATTAAATAATAATTTTAATATTGATAATTAAAAATATTGATTGAACTCATTTAATATTAATGTTAATAATAAAAATAATAATAATTATAACCAAAATATACAAATAACAATAACATCATATTAATTATTTACTATAATACTAAAATATAGAGAATTTAAGAATTAAATTCTGTCAAACTATCCTACTTTTATCTATAGTATAGATTTTCACCATTGCTATGAACTGAAATTGCTATCCGCAATATTGATAAGCATTCATAAAATTTAATTGTTGTACATAATCAACGCAAAAATATTTTTTTTATCACCACAATTATTTAAATTTAAAAACAACATTAATAATCGAAATTATCGAAAACTTTATTGAATGATAAATGCAAATTCTATAATTTTTTAATTGTGCATCATGTTAAATGTAATATTATGAGTACAAATATTGATGCTTGTTCAAGATATAAATATATTTATTATAATTTCTGTATTTGCCTTACATATTTAATTTTTTCTCAATTTTCGTTCAAAAATCACAATAAACTATAAATATGTGTTTAATCTTAACTCATCAAATATACGAAAATTGAACAACATTGAAGATCAAGGAATTATTGTATGATATAATCTTTGCACAATTATTAAAATTAAAAATTATTAAAAAAAATATTAATCATTATTTGGTATTTACCATAAAATAATATTAGTATAAACATACATACATACATACATACATACATACATACATTCACATCAATCCACTTTGCATTCACATTAATCTAATATTCCCCATTTACCCTTTATATATAGTAAGTATAGTATATATAGATATGAACATTGCTACTTGAAGAACCAATTTGAATAAACACTTAAATATCTATCTCACATGGGGTGTGGGGCCCACACACACATGTGCATGTGTACCTCACACCCCATGTGAGTGGATTGTTCAAGTGTTTGTTTAAAAAGGATATTCAAGTAAAATTTTTGTATATGTATATATATATATTTATTATATTTTCTGTATTTGTCTCACATTTTTAACTTTTTCTCAATTTTCATTCAAAAATCACAATAAACTATAAATACGTGTTTAATTTTAAGTAATCAAATATACGACAATTGAACAACATTGAAGATTAAGAAATTATTTTATCATATAATTTTTGCACAATTATTAAAATTAAAAACTATTAAAAAAACTATTAATCATTGTTTAGTATTTATTATAAAATAATATTAGTACTTTTATATATATATATATATATATATATATATATATATTTATATATATATATATATATATATATATATATATTTATATGTGCATAAGACAATCAATAAATGCATTCACACTAATTCATTATTCTCCCTTTATATATAGTAAGTATAGATTATATGCCTTCTCTTTAATTATGTCATATGTTGCCTTTGCTTTATTTGATGCCCTATTTGCTAAAAGTTTTATGTTTAAAATAAAAAAAAAAATGTGATATTTTAAAAATAAAATATGTGATTAAAAGATGATTTGAAAAAATGAATTCCTTATAAACAAGTTAATCAAATAGTTATTTCCACGTAGTCAAAGGACAAACCAATAAAATGAACATACTTACAAAAGAATGTCCATTATTGAGAATATAACATTTAAATAAATACTCTCTTTACTGGCTTAAGTTCTTACTTGCGGTAGTTTAACCAAATTCAAAATCTATATTACTTTTAAAAGTCCTTAAGGGTATTGCGTAATTAAAAATTTGAATAATGTTTAGAGATTGAGTTAGATATTTAAATTGTTTAAATCAACACTTTGAATATTTTTTTAGGTAAAACATGTAGAAAATTGGGACAATTTTTATTCAATTTCAAAAACATATATTTGAATAAAAATATCATAATATCGTTACAATATCACGTGCATCACACGCAGTGGCGGACCCAGGATTTTTGATCAGTGGGTGCGAAACAGAATAATGTAAAAAATAATTTCAAATAAGACAACGATAGTATTCAAAAATCAAAATGTAGTACATTTTTTACAATTGTTCCTTACGACTTTTCATACTTTGAAAACGTCGTATAATAGTCTCATTATCAATTGTTCCTTACGACTTTTCATACTTTAACGGCTTGTCTTCTAAATGTGCCAACTATTCATTGAAAAAGTTGTTTCCATGAAGTAAACGACAAATCAAACAAATTCCAATTTGTGAAATTGAATATTTAGACTTTTCCATATCAACTTAGAGACATTTGTAGAGGAAGAATCCCCCCCCCCACCCAACCCAAACATATTTAGATGAACACGTTGCACAAAACCTCATATCCCAATCATCAAATTTCAAATTTAAGCGTGATAATCTCCTTCAGATAAAAAGAGAAATTAAAATTTAACCCTATTCAAAAATATGTCCTCGAATAATGACTCCAACAATAACAAATCTGAAACTCGAGTCAAATCTTTATTGTTTGATTTGACCCTAATTCTTTTACCAAACACAACTAATTGAATCCTCGGCATAAAAGATTGCAGAGCTGAAGAGCCTCTCCAAATTCCTATAGATGTGAAACAAATACTACAAGTCTACAACTCACAATTATCAACTACAAGTCTACAATTTAGGCAAAGCTTAAATTATATAATATAATTTTTATCCACATATTCAGTCCAAATCTTACTATCCACTTATTATCCACACATTCCATAAGATCCACGGCTTATAAGCACTTAAAAGTCCTACCAAACCAGCCCTAGATCAACTCATTAAATGGCAGGCAAAAGATATCCCCTCTACAGTAACCTTTCCCATCTTTGGTACACAGCACTAGGTACACTATGACCACACAGTAAACAAGAATTAAGCCTATTTTTTACCAAACCTGCCATAAGAATAGGAAAATTTCCAGATTATTTCAGGCCATTATCGTTCTGATTCCCACATTAATTTTCACCAAAAAGAGCATGGACAATTAAGTTTTATCGCAACCCAAATTCAAAATATCCAGATAAATATATGTAATATAAAGTATATACACACAAAAAATCGAAATTAAGGAGGAAAAACCTTGGAGATGAGATCAGAATAAACAGCAAGATGGGTTTGGCATCCCACACTGTCCACCAGAGTCCAGAGACTGACTCCAAGTCCAAGGCCGAAGCTCCAGAAGATGAAATTGAAAACCAAGTAACCAAAACCAACCACACGCAGACGCGGCAGACGCAGTGCCGGCACTCGGCGACGGCAGTGACGCAGACGCAGTCACGACTCAACTCACGCATTCGGCATTACACACAAAACCAACCAATGAAGTATGATTTATGAACCAAAATACCAAATAAAGCTAGAAGTCTGAAGAACTGAGTTACCGAAGTGCTTACAGGCTACACTGCTGTGGCAGGAGGACGGCGGCGATGGCGATGGGTTGGACTTCTAGGTCGATGGGGGTGAGGTTGTGGGCTGAGACTTGAGAGGATGATGAGAGAAAAGAGAACGGGAGGAGAGCGAGCGAGTATTGGGCTCTGCTGCGGTTCTGCCGTGATGAAGGAGAAGGAGTGAAGCCGTGATTGTGAGTTTGTGAAGGTCTCTCCCTGGTCTGGCTCTACTGAAATGAGAGGAAGGGACGAGGAAGCAGTATATAAAAAAAAAACGGGCGCTCAATTTGGGCCAAAAAATTTTGGCCGGATCCAGTGGGTTCGGCTGCACCCACTGGACCCTTAATGGGTCCGCCCCTGATCACACGCATTATATACTCTAGTAGATACAAAAATCACTAATGGTGAGAAATATATTAAGTAATTTAGAATCATTAAAATCATTTTCATATTTATAACAACTGTTTTACAAAACGAATTCTTACCTAGATTTTTTTTAAAAAAAACATCTTGTTCATAATAAAAACTAAAGCATATATAAATCAACAATCTCTTTAGTTTTAGCTCTTCATTTCACATTTTTCAACTACCATTTATTATTTTCCCCTTATTTTGTAATTCATATAATATTTTATAATTGTGACTACACAAAATATTTAAATATTAATTGAATAATTTAGAAAGTAAAGTATTGATACTTGTAATTTATTGATTAAAATCATTAATATAAAACAAATTAAAAGTACATTTGGCTTTTTAGATGTAGAGAGTCAAACCCACTCTTTATTTTAAAAAGTTAAAATAAAGAGTCTAAAAAACTTAATTTCAAGAGTTGGCTTTTAAAAAAAAAAAATATATATATATATATATATATATATATATATATATATATATATATATAAAGAGTCTATGGAGATGCTCCTACCGTCACACAGTCACACTCATCATTTCAACCAGCACTTTGATATAAAAAACTTTCATCAAGCAAGTGAAACCATATTTATTTGGAAACTAGCTCTTACTATTATTTGTTAACATAACTATTTTAGTTGTTAAGATTAAAATAATTGATTAAAAAAAATTACATAAAAAGTAATTTTGACAGCCAAACTTGACGCTAATAACATATGATCTAAAGGAGCAGGTGTTCATACTAATCGTATTTTAACAAACAGCGACTTTAACGCGGTAAAAATAAGGATGCGTAGGGACACGATCCACAAACCATCATAGAACCACAGTGTGCTTTATAGTATTGGACCCTCATACACGTGTATTTAGAAACTCATCATGCGTTGACTTTCCTTTAAACATTCTTTGATCCAATGGCTTAATGATGTTTTTTTTTAACGTGAAAGAGTTTAAAAATTATCAAATATTTGTTAGATAGATATCGAATTTGGTCGTGGTTCATAGCCATCATACGTTACCCTATAATATGTGAACTTATTGGAAGTGGAAGGCTTGAGAGATTTTATATATGAGAATTAAGCTTAGGTGGTCATATTCGAGATACACGAGTAATTTGAGATAAGTTATATTTTTTACGCTTCATATCATATTTTGTGCCTATTCGATGAACTTTACTATCGTATCAAGCTTTTATGAGACTAGCTGAGGTTGTGTGAGCTCCGATTTCTAATATCGATGATTTGTTGTCATGTATTACTTGAGCTCTAGCCTCTGTAGCTAAGCCTCACCCGAGTCCCGACTTTATCCATGACCTTCAACTATTCTTTGGATAGCCAAGCTCTACACTACTATTAGAGACTAAACATGTCTATTCGAAAACTTTCTACACACTTTTTGATCTTATATTTACGATTTGAGGTTCTATATTGAAAATGTCAACTTTATTAAGAAGTCTAGTCTGACCCCTTATATATTGACTATTAACATCATCTATATAGAATGGATAATTATATGGACACCGCTCTTTTTACTATTCACACTACTTTATATATACACATTTAATAAAATATCAATTTTATATATACACCACATTACATTTTACAAGAATATCATTTCCTAAATCAAATGAAAATGTCAACTGTACACCACAATAAAAAAAATCAAATTCACCATTTTCTCTTTCTTCTCTCTCAAATCTCTAATCTACCTCCTCTGTTCGCTGCTACACACAATCTCCAGATTTGCAAAACTTAATTTATTACTTTTATTCTCATAATATATTAATCTTCAGTGCATTATTGAGCAAAAAAGAAATTTTTTGGAAGAATTTTGAAGAATTGCAGGTTGAGTGGCGACGGGGGTTACTGCGGTGGATACAAATGGGATAATCAAGAAGAAACACAGTGTGCTCAGTTCTCAATAGTCAGTGCTAAAATTATTCACGCCTTCATGATCTGACCTTGTATTTTATCATGGTTTCCATTTTTTAGTTTTTCAAAGTTGGAATGTTTAGGCCCATTATTAACACTATTGGAAGTCACCAGAATGTGAGAAGTACTTACACGTGCATTGCCAGTTGATATGTATACTTACTGCAATTGATTGTAGTCACCAGACGATGACATGGTTCAATTAATTCCGTTGAATTCTTATACTTGCGCAGATGCAATTGAAATTGAAATTAAAATATAGTAATAACATACACAATTTAGACAATTTAAGGTTTTTTATATTTATGGTGTAAATAAGAATGAAAAATAAGAAAAATTAATATAATTGGGTGGTTATTTTAGTCAATTTAATTGTGGCTAATTCAATAAATATGAAAATTGTGGTTTGAATAACAAAAATAGTGGTGTCCATATAATTACCCATATAAAATTTATCCCTTAACAAAAAGTTGTTTGCACATTATCTTAAGTCCTTGTTTGATTCTTTTTTTTTTTTTTTTCAAACATATTTTTTCTTATGTTCATTTTCAATCACATCTCATACAATAAAATATTCTGCATATAAACTCAAAAAATTTCATTATTTTTCGATTACACATTCTCCAATAAATCATTTTCTCTTTAAAGTGGACATAGGGTCTAAATTGTAAATGGTTTAAAAGTTTTAGATGACAGAGAGAATGAAGTTAAGAATTTCAAACGAATTACAAAATCAGCTTTATTTTCAATATGTTATATTTGAAGAAGTTATCAAGGCTGAATGATAATTACCGATTAGGAAAGGCATTAGCTATAAAGTAATTCAAGTTCAAATTTATAAGGATTGATTTCTATTAAAAAGTCGAGTTTATAAAAAAATTAATATAAATCCTTAAATATGTTAACTATTAATTTTATCTTAACTAGTATTTCACCCGTGCGATGCACGAAAGTTATTATCCACAATATTGATTTCAATAAGTATTCGTAAAATTTTAATATTTATACATAATTAACATATATAAATGTATAAAAATGAATTCTCTATTACAATAATTATTAGAATTTAAAAAATAACATAAGTAGTTCAAATTATTGAAAAATTCTTTGAATAGTAAACGTCAATTTATATATTTATATAATAAATTATTATTGATTTCAATAATTTTTATGAATTATTAATAACTTCACTGAAAATATAAATTTAGTAATTTTTAATGGTATATCATATTTGATGTAATATTATATGCACGAAATTGATGCATGTGAAAGGTATTATCATATTTCTCATAACTTCTACATTTACCTCTTGTATTTGACATATTTTTTAATTTTCATTCAAAAACATTAATCTCAATAATTAAAAAAAGAGTAGTCAAAATATTTGAATTTAACCAATAAAACTTTATTTACAAAAAAAGTAGTCAAAATAATAAATTTAAAAATCTCGCTATTATCATGATACGACAACCGAGTAAAGCTGGAAATTATGAAATTCTACTGAAAATTCTACCCGTAATCTTTAAAAATTTATTAAAATTAAGAATGATTAAAAAATATTAATCATTCTATTAATATTATTAGCTAAAAAATCAAAGCAGCATATTTTTTCAACACACTTTTTAACCACATATTTTTCAAAACTATTTTTCAACTTCACATTTTATCTCGAAATAGTTGCTGAGCAGAGGTTTAATTTATTAAATATAACAAATTATTTGACCGTTAATAATTAAAACACAATTTAATTATTGATGGTTACACATAGAATTTAAAATATTAAGAACAACCAATAAATCAATAATTAAATAATATTTTTAATACTGATAACTAAAAGTATTATTGAACTCATTCAATATTAACGTTAATAATAATAATTATAACCAAAATATACAAATAACAGTAACATCATATTTATTATTTATTATAATACTAAAACATAAAGAATTTAATAACTAAATTCTGTCAAACTATCCTACTTTTATATATAAGCATAGATTTCCACCAGTGCAATGAACTAAAATTGCTATCCGCAATATAGATAAGCATTCAGAAAATTTAATGATTATACATAATGAACACAAATACAAATGATACAAAAATAATTTTTTATTACAACAATTATTAAAATTTAAAAACAACATAAATAATCCAAATTATCGAAAATTTCATTGAATGATAAATGCAATTTTTTTTTAAATTTTTTTAATTATATATCATGTTAGATGTAATATTATGAGTACAAATATTGATACTTGCTCAAGATATAAATATATTTATTATAATTTCTGCATTTGCCTCACATATATAACTTTTTTCTCAATTTTCATTAAAAAATCACAATAAACTATAAATTTGTATTTAATCTTAACTCATCAAATATATGATAATTGAACAACATTGAAGATCAAGAAATTATTATATCATATAATCTTTACACAATTATTAAAATTAAAAATTATTAAAAAAATATTAACCATTGTTTAGTATTTACCCTAAAATAATATTCACTAATCCACTATTCTCCCTTTATATATATAGTATAAATTTTCATTCAAAAATCACAATAAACTATAAATTTGTGTTTAATCGTAACTCATCAAATATACGACAATTGAACAATATTGAAGATCAAGAAATTATTATATATATCATATAATCTTTACACAATTATATACATAAATAAAGGACAACAAATGCATTCACACAAATCCACTATTTTCCCTTTATATATAGTATAGATTATCAATACGAGATTCATCCCTCAATAAAATGTTGTGTATATATTATCTTAAAACCTAGAAGGTTTAAAAATTTGTGTTTAATCGTAACTCATCAAATATACGACAATTAAACAACATTGA
Source organism: Ligustrum vulgare (assembly GCA_963555705.1). Taxonomy (NCBI): domain Eukaryota; kingdom Viridiplantae; phylum Streptophyta; class Magnoliopsida; order Lamiales; family Oleaceae; genus Ligustrum; species Ligustrum vulgare. The sequence continues at coordinate 55,619,859 of OY743170.1, forward strand.
AGATCAAGAAATTATTATATCATATAATCTTTGCACAATTTTATATATATATATATATATATATATATATATATATATATATATATATATATATATATATATATATATATATAAAGGGATAATAAATGCATTCACACTAATCCACTATTCTCCATTTATATATAGTATAGATTATCAATACGAGATTCGTCCCTCAATAAAATGTTGTGTACATATTATCTTAAAACCTAGAAGGTTTAAAAGTTTGAGACGAGAAAGAGAACGAAGTTATGAATTTGGAAAATATATGATTTTCAATTTATAAATTTGACAAAGTCTTATGTTAACTATCAACTTATCGCAACTCCTTTTCTTTATCCAAGTTTGGGATCGACCAACTATGAAACAACAAATTGACAATCAAAAGATAGTCACATGCATGCATCTGTTTGGTGTAGGCAATGTAGACTATTAGTGGCATTAGTGATGAAGACATATCATCCTTAAAATGTTCAAACAAGCTAATAAGATCCAAGGATGTCTGTTTGGATAATTCACTTGTTTCACGCGTTTGATTTGTGTTCATAATGAAGAGCAATTTCAGACGATGTGTAAAGAACATGACCATTTGAGACAATGTCCCAATAAGGAGTGTTTAATTAGAAAGATTAAGATTACACTTGCTTCCAAGGGACAAATATACACAAAAATGCAAAGCTTGCGAGAACTATGAAAAGTTAATGAAAAACGATGAAAATTTACATATTCTTCTCAGAGTTGTGTTCGTGATTTTTTTATTGTCTTTGTTCAGCACTATATATATATATATATCTTGATAATCGCTTTCGTATAATTCTCGCATTATAACCGTCCACTACTTCATACCACTTCTTCCAATAATTTTTCATAAAGATACTCTTAACTGTTCTCATTCCAGTAACTATCATAATGGCTCACATTAATACATTATCTTGAATCATGATTCGAGTGGAAAAAACATTCCTTTAATCATGCGCTCGTCTAATGTTGCATTCACCCAAATGTTACTTCATTCGTCAAATCGTCCAAGCATTTATATGAAGAGCGATTATGAGTATTGTTCTTTGACATTCACCCTAATTTCCATATTTAGGCATCCCATTTCTGGACCTTTGTATTGAGGCTTCAAATTGAGTTTTTATCCATCAACAAAATACTAGTCTCCATAATTCTTCCCAAGCAAAAGATTATATATATGATCTCAACTTCTTGTTGCCTTTAGATCTATAAAAATCTCTTTTCAATAAACGAGTTTAATGGATGTTCAATATATAGTACGTACTAAATATGTACTCATAATACAAGACAATATAAGATAAGGAAAGATTAATACTCTTTTTGTCTCATAAAGATAAACTTGTTTATTTATTTCTTTTTTTTACACAAATTAATAAAATATAATTACTATATGTTGAAATTATAAATTAATTACTTACATTTTACTTAATATATCCCTACATATAATAGGTAGTTCATATTTATTAATTACAATGCATATTAAATAGTGGTATATTAGAAAATTAAGATATTAATATCTAATATACTCTCAACAAGGAAAGTGATATATAATTTGAAAAAAAAAAAAAAAAAAGGAAAATATTTGTGGGACGGATGGGGTATTAATTATGTGAACTCTTGATGATCAATCTTTTAAATGTAAATCGAGGGACTTGAAATCTTAAATGAGACTTGTATTCCTACATTAAAAATAAAGTTTTAGTTTAATGTTGTCAAAGAAATGAGGTGGGGGTCGGACACTAGAAGAAAAAATAAAGATTTGCTCTTAGTGGGTGGTACCCAAATGAGTAGGAAATTATTACAGTTTGAATGGAAGGAGTTGTCATTGCTTCTTTTGAACATAAATAAATCATACCAACTTATCATGTGACTCTTGGCTCTAGTGAAAAAGAGAATACATAAAAAAAAAAATACTGCATCCAAAAATGTTGACACTTCTCAACCCCACATGTCTCATACGTAACTAACCACTTTGAATCTAAAAGTTCCACCCCCCCCCCCCTCCCTCCCCCTCCCACCCAGCCCCAAGGCCTAGCTATGGTCTGTAATTAATGCAGAAAAATCTTATCACGAGCTCAGCCTTTTTATCTTTTTCTTTTCATTCTCTTGAGTGGCTGGGGTGGAGGGGCCGGGAGATGGTTGGTTTAAAACATGATTAAGAACATAAGCATTCTTGATCGATTCGTGTATTGGAGATGTGGGAAGAGATGACGTTCAATTCTAAAAGATTATTCTTTCATCTAAGGTGCCTAACTTCTATACCGTTCATTTAGGAGGAGGCGACAATATCTACCGTTGATTTATTCATATCTTAATTTCATGTCATATAATCCTAAAAGATACAAATTCATATAAGAGAGCTTATATATGTTGAGTAGATCAATGAAATTCAAATATTTATGGAAAGTGAATTAGAATTCCTTATAATGGGTGACAAATGTTCATGTTTGACAGTTTGAGAGATAAATAGTCACTAAGTCAAGAGAATCTGATAATACAATTAAAATTTCAAATGAAATGTAGTGTTTGATTTGAAATGAAATATCTGACTTTTGAAATAAGTAATTGAGCATAATATTTCATCTTTGGGTTTATGATATTTTTAATTTGTTTGGGATTTTTTTATTAAACTTGTTAATCGCGGACGGGTCTAGGGTGGGTTAGGGACGGGGACCGCCATCCTCGATTCGGGGATACTTTTATTATATATTTAGTATTGTAATGTTGCTTACTCATTAAGCTCTTATCTAAATATAGTATGTATATCAAAATAATTTAAGAATTAAATAGATATAGAATGTGCTTGGTATTATTTAAAATGAGTTTTTTTTTTAAATGAATAGTGGTTGTTAGGAAAAATGATGGTTGAGATTTTGTTGAAAAGTAAAAAATTGTGAGTTTGACTTTTGATGGATGATTGAGATTGAATACTTTAGAAAAATGAGAAAAATTTAATGAAAATCATGCGGGGGCATAATAATAAATGAGGATGTAAATGAGAATTTGACATCTCATTCCCGCCTCCGTTTAAACGGAGACGGTAAGTATCCAGCTGGACATGGCCGGGAAATTGCATCCCCGTTCCAATCCCACCATGTTGCCCATTATAATATTGACTCACTAAATAAGATTTTAAATTATTTTCATTTTATACTACTATTAAATTAATATTAGGCTGCATTTGATAACGAACGTGAAATTTGAGTGGAAAGAAAATGAATTCCAAAGAATTAAATTATAGGGAATTGAATTCCTGGGAATTGGAAGTTTAATGTGTTTGATTTGTTTAATTTTCTAGGTGGAAAAGTGAGGAATTTTTCAACTTTTGTTGTTTGATTGACATTATTTTCCATGGAAAATAAAGCAAAATAAAGTTATTTTAATCCAATTTTTTTTAAAATTTTTTTTTCACACATTTGTATTTGATAATAGTAATGTTAATTTTTAAAAAATAAATAAATTAATTAACAACAAAAAAAATGATCAAACGTAACGAAATTGATACGAGATTTTGACTGAAAATTAAAACCTCCTATATGGGTTGGAAAACAAATTCCTCATTTGGCTGGAGTTGGAGGCAGTGACTGGAAAAATAAGAAATGATTTCTATGGAAAAAGTTGTGAATCAGACATGTTAAAGTAGTAAAATAGGTTAGAAAATTTTGTTTTCCATGAAATTTGGGTTCACCTACCAAACTATCTACAAGAGTATAACTTCTCATCTCTTTGAGCAACCGAAGGGACAAAGAAAATGGAATAAATGTAAGGATAATTGTGCTTCGATATATAGAAACTGCTTTCTTTATAAAGAACGTCATGTTTTATAAGCCCATTATAAGGGTAGAATTTATTCCCAATTTAACTTTTGTAGACTTGCCCTTTAAAGCTTAGGATTCTTCGTTCACTGCCTTTACTTTTAGCAGTGCGTGAATCATCTTTACTATTTGAAAATTCCTACTACCACCAACTAAAAGATGGCTTTAATTAGATTTCTTTCTAAAATGACATTAGCACATATATTCATTACTCATGAATAGAGTAACTTAGCTAACATCAAAACTGAAATTGAATGTAAAAAGGTCTGTACATGGTTGGAATTCCCCAAGACGTTTTCTGCGTTTTTTTAGTACGATAATTTCAATAACTTCATGTTGAATTTCCCTCAAAACACTCTTATATTATGTTGAATTAAAAAGAACTCAACTCCAAAAAAAACATTATTTTTGGTCACGTATATCGTTATTGTAATATTATTATCTGAATGTATTGAGGTAAATATTTCTCATATTCTTAAATTTAGTTAAAATGAAAACTTAACATGTTCATTTTAACAAAAATTAATAGCTAACTTTAACATGCATATATGTAATTTTAACATGTTGATGTAATTTCATTTTTTACTTATGTGACTAGTTTTATTTAACTTATCCATCGTGGATGCTCTAAAATCCACATTATTGTAATACCAAATAATAAATCTTAAACTGTGATTTGATTTAACTTATTTGGAAGAACATTATTAAAGGGAAAGGGTCTATCATTAGTTGGAAATAAAGTACAATAATGGGCCGAAACAAACAAACAATCTTATCTACTAATCTTTCGATTGATGCTAGATTTTTAGTGCACCCATGTTATCTTATTTTTCTTGAACTAATATGTACTGGCATTCATTGCCAATAGTACTTAAACAAGATGCTATTTATGTGGAAATAATCAAATCACTACTAATTCATTATTTATTCATAAAGTATAAATCAAAAGACCACTTGATGGAGATTGTTTATCGAGCTAGGTTTTCGTTGTCGGACAATTGAATTAAAACCGGACGTAATATAGAGAATATAGTTTGTTTATTTATTTATCTCATTTTTTTTGTAGGTGTCGTTGATCAAAGCCTAACAAATTCAAATTTCTAATAACTAATTGTAGAAAACACAATAACATATATATCCTTATATATGTTCTACAAATAAATTAAGAGAAAGAAGAAAGAATGGAAGAAGAGAAAGAGAGAAGAGACAACCCTTAAAATCACTACGAAGTGCCATCAAAAACTGAACCAATCGTTGCTCCTCTCTATAAATAATATAATCCGCACTTGCTTTCAGACCTGCCGGTTCAGTAAGAGTTAACTCATCCCAAATTGATGTCATAGCAGTATAAAAATCCAGAATGCTCATATTCTTTTGTTGCAATGCTCGAATGTCAATCTCTAACTGATATCGTTTTGCAAAATTAGATTTAGTGTACAACTTCTGCAAATGGTCCCAAACCTCCTTTTGTTGGAATTATATATGCCCATAGAGTATAATTCACGACATTTAAAAGTAAAATATTAATTGGTTGTATTAATATGATGTTGTGTTTGTCCACGGGTCGATTTGATATTACAAATTGAGTGTTTAAGTTGTTAAACACAGAAAGATTCAATTTGTGATTCGATCTAAAATTAACGTTCACGATCAGTAAATAAATATGGACAATTTATTTTGATAAGATCGTCTCGATTTTATTAAAGTCTGTCTTTGACTTTGGTAATAAAATTGAGAGTACGTTTGGAACGTATTGGACGGGACCACGTGAAATTAATTTGTGACATTGACCATACAAATTTAATTTCACTTGATTATTGTACGTGGGACCTTAATCCTAATAGGATAATGGACTTCGATTACTAACTTGAAGCTCTTTGAGGTATCAATGGGTGAGATCAAATTGCTGATCAATATCTCGGTACTTTGGGAATTAAAGTAAACTAACGAGGAACATATATTCGTATTATGGAATCCGTCACCTTTTAGGTATGATCATAATCTCACTGGTTCTTCTAGTGGACAGTTGAATCTGAGCTCAGTAATTCGACAGTGACTGTTGAATTCTATGATGTGATGGGATCACATCGAACTGTCAGACAGAAGATGAGAGTTGAGAATTTATGAATATTCGAAGAAGGGCATTTTGGTCATTTTAACTTGCTCCGAATATTCGAGTTGATCGACGGGGGTAACATGTAAGAACGATAAGTCAGAGGATATAATTATTGATTAATTGTTTCAGTAATTTCAATTTTACTAAGAGTGCAATCTCGTTCTTTTAGTGGAATAGAACGTGATTAATAAATTAATTTTGACTGATCAAGAGTTGATCGGGTCATAATTAATTTATTGGAGCTTAGTTTAATTGGGTCCGATCAGGTTCCCTCGGTGGCTTCACTGTAATGGGTTTATACATGCTTTTTACCTGTATTGGGTTGTGCAGAAATGGGCCTGGGTTATGGTACTAGGCCTGGTAGGGTTTTGGAGTGTAAAGATGTTACAAATAGTCTCCCAAGACTATTTTTCTTAACCTAATAGGAAAAGTGGCGAGACACACACTAAAGTGTGTAGTGTGTGTTTCCTCTTTACAAAGAAACCCTAATCCTAGTTTAACCTAGATCTTGAAAAAGGTGACCACACACCTGCACAACTGCCATTGGAGAACACCGAGGAAAGCTTGAGGGTTTGAAGCTTTGGTGGAATCAAGCAGCAGTCGATGAAGATTATTGTAAAGCACGCTACAAGGGTAATCTTCTCAAAATCGTTTTTAGTGCACAATATTATTTATTCCAAGTTGAATACATAGAACAGAAAATCCTGTAACGGGATGATCTATCACAAGAAATCAATTTTTGTGAGTAGAACAACCCGGGTTCCCAACAATTGGTATCAGAGCGTCAGGTTTTTGATACTGTTTTGTGTATTTAGGAATAAATATTTTTGTCTATGCATGTGTTAGTTGAGCGGTGTTAGGTTTTATGTGATTTGATTGTTATTGGATGAATGATATTTTTTATTGAACAAATTTATGGCCTTAGATTTTTGTCGTGAAATCTTGTATTTGTATTATCGAGTCTTGTAACAAAAGGGGTGGATTACGATTCCATGTTTTCCCTTTTGATTTTTTGATTTTTGCAATAGAATTAGGGTTTGTATTATTTCTATTGTAATTATAAAATTCGAGGACTAGATCTGCAGTTTCGGATTGAGGGATCAATTATGCAGTTTCAATGAAGGACTTCTTTTGCAAAAATCGGAGGACTTCCAAGGCAATTTCGAAAAGTAGACTCAACTTCGTCTTCCTCAACAAATAAAGGACTTGGCTTGCAATTTCTGAAAATCCACCATGAACGGCATGCAGGCAGTCGGCGGGACTCGTGGGTGCTACCATTGTGATCGGCAGTCAATGACGGCGCTTTTGGCACTGCTATCTTGGCTCGATCGCGACGGTAGTGGAACCCACATATGTCGCTGCAAACGATCCGCAGCACCTGGGTCATGCCGTTGCGACGGGTGGTTGAACATGGTGTCCTTGGCATCGTGATCTCGCGGGGGAAGCGGCACCTGTGGACGCTGCTGCCTGTGCAGCGCTGCGGAAGATCGGCAGCACCAACCGTGGTGCTGCCGCTACTGCCATTGTTGGTGTATTACACCATGTTGGCGGCGGCGGTGGCACCCGGAGGTTGGCACCGTCGTGACATGATTCCAGGCATTTTCCGACGATGGCATTTCGGAAGGCAGCGGCTGAAATCGTGGCTGAAATCACGGCTGAAATTTTTGAGTTCTCGGTTTGGAGGTTACACAGCAACCTTACAGTGATGGGTGAATTCAGTTGGGCCAATAATTTCAATTGGGCCGGCTGTGAGTTCTTAATGGGCTGGCTGTGACTTCTTCTTGGGCCGGATGGACTGAATTAAAAATTGCAGAATGGACCAGTTTAATTTTGGGCCAGATTATTATTATTTGAAGAGTTCGAGTAATGGGCTGGACACTTGCAATGGAAATTGAAGAATTGGGCCGGGTTGTGGCTCAATGTAATCTTTAATTAATTTGTAATTTTTGTGTCTAGGTTTGGCCATAAATGATGTTCATATTTATTTTATTATCGCATTTATTTTATGCTTTAATTAAATTGTGAATGAATGTCATTAGATAACATTTCATGTAGATCGCATAAACACCGCTCTAGGTACTATACTGTCATGCATTGTTTTATATTTTATTTTCTTTTCTTAATGTTAGATTAGAAAATAAATATATTTATTAATAATTAAATTGATTTTAAGAGTTAAAATTGATTGGTAATTATTAAATTAAAACCCAACAGTTCAAAATATTAAGTGAGTGAGGGTGCAAAATATTTTGAACCCACGGCCTCCCCTATTAGCCCATTAGTAAAAATTTGTGTATGCCTCGTGCTAATCTAATTAGTCTCCCTATAGGAGGGCTGCACTGTTTTGGTTACTAGATTGGGCCCAATTAGGTGATAATTTTTTAAGTGTGAATTAATCATGATTACCCTATAGGTGACATAATTAATTTGGTACTTGAAATATTATTAATATAGGGGTTAGACACTTAAATCAATAACATCGTGGGGACTTCCTATAGAATATCCAAACGATGTCAATGATGGCCAAATTTTAACGACTATAAATTAAATATTGCATGAGATGCTAGATATATTTAATTTAGTGGGAGGGTCCCAGCCTAGCCATAAATCACATTTATTTCTCCTATAGAGAAATGTGTTTAAGATTTTGGGGTTTTAGGTTGTCGTCATATTATAGTAGTTTTGGGTCTACTTGTGCATAATTTTTTATTCATGCATCATATATAAAAGTATTCATCATTTATGCAACTCGTGTTTAATACATTTATTTTATTTGAATGTCGTATTTCCACAACTAGTTATATGTTTAGACATCACCAACTAATTTGCGAAAACTGTAACATGTCTCGTTATAATTCTTTTCCACTTATGACATTTGTTCGTGTTAGAAGATCCTTGTTCAAAAATAATTATAAATCTTCCAATGAAAATGGTTTTATTTTGATGAGATGGTTTATTGCATAATTTTGATTCTCACGTCAAGTACTTCGCAATAAAAACATCAAAATAGGATACCATATTTATTTTCTCGATGGAAGGGTATTTATGATAATTTGAACATTTTAATTATACAAAATATGCTATCAAGCTATAATATATCTCTACTTATGAACCGATCACGTTTTTGCAAGAGACCATTTGGTAAAACATGATTGGTCACTTTAACGTGGTGGAGGTTCCATTTGCAAACATTGATTCATGTGACATAATGTTTGAGAAATCTTTTAAGATGAGCTCTTGCGGTTCAGTGTGGACTATATTCACCAGGATGAACGTGTCCCTGAAAGGTTCAATGTAAGCTATTCATAGAGAAGAGATTATTTTAAAGCAACAGATAGTATGGTAGGCCCTCTAACCTTTTTGCTTTTGAGCAAAGATAGGACTAATGAGGAAGTAGCCTTTCCTGGAAACTCTATAATGGAGTAAGACTCTATTCATTGTGTTATGGTTAGTAATTGAGTCTATCTTGATTATAGATTCTAGAGTAACTAATCACTATTGCAAGTTGTTGCAATTTGGTCCTAGGTGACCAAATGATACAATGAGATAGAGTATAATATAAGGATAAGCACGGGTACGGTAATATGGAAAGAGCCGTAGGGCTTTTATGTTTGTGAAACAATTTAATTGTTATTTTGTCTCTTTATTATTTGAGCGGAATTATTTAGCACTTAATTTCCAGTTATTAGTTGGAATTAAGTTAAATAATGCTCTTATTATTGCGAGACAAATGGTTAACAATCTCAAAGCCTTGTAAATGGTTCTAAGTGTAATATTACTACAAGTGATAAGGGATAGACGACTCCTTGTATTAATGAACTCTTTGATAAGATCTTAAGATAATCATATTTATCTAAATAAGATTGAAAGACTAGTACAGATAGCCTCTAAGAATTTTGGAGGTGGAATCTATGTGGGCTTTTGAATTTTATTTAGAGGGTAAAATGATTAAGATCTTAGGCTTGGTTACACTTATCCAAAACTCGATTTTAATACTAGTAAGGGATGGACCTCAAAAGGATCTGAGGTGGAATCTATACTATTTTTCTGAATCTTGTTTAGAGGATCATATAACCAAGAGTCCTTATACTTTATATGGACTTAAGAGTTTGAGGATTAATACATTTCGATATGAATGGATTCTTTTGTGCTCAAGATACGAGAGAGTACGAGTAATTCATCACTTTTATTGATGATCACTCCAGATCTCGATTATATACTTAATATCTCATTAATCCGAAATGTTGAAGAAATTCTAGAATTTTGGATAGAAGTTGAGAAGTAATTAAGAGAATCGAAATACTTCGATTTGATCGAGGTTTGTGTATCTCTCATATGAGTTTAGGAACCATTTATCGGAAAAGGAGAACAAAGTAATACCAAATCAATGATGAGTTATCCTCATTACTAGTTTCATTTGGGAATGTATACCGGAGATAGTCAGGTTCCTTCATAGCCTAGTACTATTGATTCGTTTCCTGAAATACCCCTAGAGTTGTGGCATGGGTGCAAGCTCAGTTTACACCACATTCGGATTTGGGGACTTTTGGCACACAAGCTGAAAGCCAGGATTGACGAGATGGAGGCAACAATGAAAGTTTGATTATAAGGTATGCAGCAAAACTAGAAATTATTTCTTCTATAGTCCTCTAGTCAAGAAAGTATTTGTTCAGTAAAATGTAACTTTCTTAGAGGATAAGGCATATAGAAGAATACAAATCCACAAGTAAAATTCTATTGGATAAGATGTTAGAACGTGGTTCAAACAACTTGATTCCAGGTTTCCGCATAGAATTAATCTTGATGATTTGGGACTTCCTACGGAACCGATGGTTGCTGATCCTAGTGGGAGAAATAGGCAAGTGGTTCAACCACTATTTTTGCCCGGTGAACCCAATGGACAGGGAAAAACCAAAGGTTGTAGTCGAAGTTGTTCTCACTATTCTGCCTCTTCTTTATGTTCATAAAGAGGTAGTGAAGAGGTTGATCCCAATTAGGGATATAACCAAGTAGTGGGAGGAGAGGAAGGGACTCTGTTTGGACATAATGGAAATACACTTCCAGCGACTAATTGGAGTGGGAGGGTTGTAAGACCACCTTCTTGACGATTATTCTACGGAGAGTCTTTTTAGACAGTCTCTACTGAAATAAGAGAAGGACTCCTCATTTAGGGAAGTGGTAGAAGTTATAGACTTGAAATCATGGAAGGTGAATGTGAACTCGGAATTAGATTCCTAGTAATCCAACAAGTTTGGATATTTGTAGACGCACCCAATGTGGTCAAACCTATAGGGTGTGATGATTTTTAAGATGATAAAAGAATGGTAGATGGAAAGGTTGATACCTTTAGTGCAAGGTTTATGGTTGTGGGTTTGTGAAACCCTTCTCGCCAATAGTCATGCAACAGTTTACCTGGTTCTTTTATCCATTGTCGTTCATTGTCAAAATGAGGTACGACACATGGATGTCAAGATGTTGTTTCTTGAATGCATCTTGAGGAAATCATTTACAAAGTGTAATCTGATGAGTTCATATTAAAAACCATGAAAGTAAAATTCATGACTTACAAGTTTCCAACTTTGGATTTGGGTATTTGTTCAACATATGGAATACAGAATTTGATCGAATGATTGTGATACATGTTCTTGATCAAAATCTTGATATATCTTAAGTATACTTGAGTATACAGAAAGATGAGTCAGTTTTCGCGACTATTTATTTGAATGACACTCTACTAATGTGTGAGAGTATTTTCATTGAATAGTAATTGGCACCAGCAATTAGACTTGAAGGACTTGTAGATGACTGTCTATTTTTTCTAGACATCCGTACTTTTCGGAGTGGGAGAAAAATGAAATAGAAAGTCTCAAGTTTCATGTAATAATAAGATACTATCTACATTTGCAATATTGAAGTCTTGAAAGGAATAATATTCTTTGTGGACTTTATCTATCTTATGAGTATTATCCTAAGACTCATGGTAAGATAGAGAAGGTTCCTTATGCTCCGGCTATAGGAAGCCTTACTTTGCACTAGATAGGTCATATCTTATGCTGGGGATATTGTTGGTATTTATTAGTTTGATCCAGGATCAGATCATTGAATAGAGGTACAGCATATACTGAAGCGTTTTCGAAAAACGAGTAAATATTTGCTTATCTATTCAGTTGGTGATCTGATGGAATAAAACTAATTAAGATCTGATTTGACTAGGATTCTCGAGAGTCGTCAAAATTGGAATATAACTGGGAGATATTGTGGTTAATTGGTTGGGAATAACACAATCTTGGATTGTTTGTTATACAACCGTGACTTACATCGAAAGGAGTTACTATCTTGGTTGAGAACATAATCATTAGTGTAATGATGATGTTGACAAGATGGATGATTCGATGTTTCATATATACTCTAAGGGCAAGTGGGAGATTGTTGGAATTATATATGCCCATAGAGTATAATTCACGACATTTAAAAGTAAAATATTAATTGGTTGTATTAATATGATGTTGTGTTTGTCCACGGGTCGATTTGATATTACAAATTGAGTGTTTAAGTTGTTAAACACAGAAAGATTCAATTTGTGATTCGATCTAAAATTAACGTTCACGATCAGTAAATAAATATGGACAATTTATTTTGATAAGATCGTCTCGATTTTATTAAAGTCTGTCTTTGACTTTGGTAATAAAATTGAGAGTACGTTTGGAACGTATTGGACGGGACCACGTGAAATTAATTTGTGACATTGACCATACAAATTTAATTTCACTTGATTATTGTACGTGGGACCTTAATCCTAATAGGATAATGGACTTCGATTACTAACTTGAAGCTCTTTGAGGTATCAATGGGTGAGATCAAATTGCTGATCAATATCTCGGTACTTTGGGAATTAAAGTAAACTAACGAGGAACATATATTCGTATTATGGAATCCGTCACCTTTTAGGTATGATCATAATCTCACTGGTTCTTCTAGTGGACAGTTGAATCTGAGCTCAGTAATTCGACAGTGACTGTTGAATTCTATGATGTGATGGGATCACATCGAACTGTCAGACAGAAGATGAGAGTTGAGAATTTATGAATATTCGAAGAAGGGCATTTTGGTCATTTTAACTTGCTCCGAATATTCGAGTTGATCGACGGGGGTAACATGTAAGAACGATAAGTCAGAGGATATAATTATTGATTAATTGTTTCAGTAATTTCAATTTTACTAAGAGTGCAATCTCGTTCTTTTAGTGGAATAGAACGTGATTAATAAATTAATTTTGACTGATCAAGAGTTGATCGGGTCATAATTAATTTATTGGAGCTTAGTTTAATTGGGTCCGATCAGGTTCCCTCGGTGGCTTCACTGTAATGGGTTTATACATGCTTTTTACCTGTATTGGGTTGTGCAGAAATGGGCCTGGGTTATGGTACTAGGCCTGGTAGGGTTTTGGAGTGTAAAGATGTTACAAATAGTCTCCCAAGACTATTTTTCTTAACCTAATAGGAAAAGTGGCGAGACACACACTAAAGTGTGTAGTGTGTGTTTCCTCTTTACAAAGAAACCCTAATCCTAGTTTAACCTAGATCTTGAAAAAGGTGACCACACACCTGCACAACTGCCATTGGAGAACACCGAGGAAAGCTTGAGGGTTTGAAGCTTTGGTGGAATCAAGCAGCAGTCGATGAAGATTATTGTAAAGCACGCTACAAGGGTAATCTTCTCAAAATCGTTTTTAGTGCACAATATTATTTATTCCAAGTTGAATACATAGAACAGAAAATCCTGTAACGGGATGATCTATCACAAGAAATCAATTTTTGTGAGTAGAACAACCCGGGTTCCCAACACCTTTGCCGTTTCATACTTAGCCAACTGTGTACCAATACTATGTTCTACAGAATTATTTATCCATGTATGAATTTTTGAATTATTTGAATCCCAGGTATCTAACAGAGTTGCATAATTTGCATCATTATTTTCCGGTTTCTCAACTATTCCACTGACATAACCCCACAACTTTTTACCCTTAAGAAAGTGTTTCATAACATGACTCCAGTAAACATAGTTTTTACCATTCAAACGCACATTAATAGCCTGAAGAGAATCATCGGATGCCATTAAAAGAGAGAAAACGATACTAACCAACAAAGTCAAGCAAAGCAGTGTGTAAAAAGAATGGATAACTGAAAACCAACACCACAAGCAGATAGAGGATGAATAGTCGATCGCAAATCCGTCAACCGTGCCGCCAGGAACTGCCGCACTCGCCCCCACGCGCCACCAGAAGATCCGACTGCCTGACTCACGCGCCTCCTTACACCGGCGCGTGTAATCTCACGTGCCACTCCGGTCGACGCGGCTCCACCTGCAGATTCTGAATATGGTCTTAGTTCACCGGAATTCCTACTGCAAGTACCTCGAAATTCGTGAAACAGTACGGTTTAGGGTTTTTCGCGAAAAAGAAAAATGCACGCTGATTTCGTTTTTTTTTTTTTTTCGAAGGCAATGTGAATCAAATAGCTCTGATACCATGTAGAAAACACAATAACATATATATCCTTATATATGTTCTACAAATAAATTAAGAGAAAGAAGAAAGAATGGAAGAAGAGAAAGAGAGAAGAGACAACCCTTAAAATCACTACGAAGTGCCATCAAAAACTGAACCAATCTTTGCATAATAATATTGAAATATGAAATATTGATAATTATTGAAGTGAACAATAAGTTTTAGCTTACTTCAAAATTTAAAAGGAGTACATTGTATCCATTTCACAGTATCTTCGTTCCTAAGTACACAACATGGCTTTTCTACTTATAATTTTATTTAGTATTAGAATATATTATACCATATATTCTATATATTATATTTGTAGTATAGCGAATATTCTGTAATCTATATATATGATAGCTAACTTGTTCTCTTCTTATAAAAAGGGACGGACCCTTGTATAGTTTTACACGGTTCAATATATACATATTTCTCTCTTTGGTTCACCAACAGGAGCTTCACTCACCAACGCGTGGGGTGAGAGTGGGAGACGTCGTCGATTCTGTTTCCAGCTTGTGAGGGTGCGTGAAGTGTTACTTAGGCGAAATTTTTCGGCAATGCGATCTTCATGAGATTTCTGACCTTCCAGTGTGATTGTTTTTAATTTTGGAGGTCTGGATAGTATTTTGTAGTTCAGGGCAGATTCATCTTTGTTGTTATTTTTTCTTGTTCACCCATGGCTTCTGCTAATGATATTAATATCACTCGTCCCATTGATATTGTTTTGGATGACACCAACTACAATATCTGGTCTCGACAGATGTCGGTCTTCCTTATTGGTCGTCGTTTGTGGAATTTTGCGACTGGGAAGAAAACAGAACCAACGAAAGAGGGAAGCAAATCTAAGTCAGAGTTTGATGAACGTCTTAAGGTATGGGAGGCCACTCACTTAAAATCTTGTCGTGGTTCATTAATTCATCATGTTCGTCGATTCAGAGTCTTCTTCTTTCGAAGTTTCGAAATGCCAAACTTTCTTGGGATTTTTTGACAAATCGATACAACTGCTCTAGTGATGCCGCCCTACAATTTCAGTTAGAGTCCAAGTTGTATCAGATGCATCAAGAGCCTGGTCAATCTGTTGTTGTTTTCACTCTCAGGTCAGCAGTCTCTGGGATCAGGTCTCACAAGTTGATCCATCTTTTCCGAATGCTGATTCTGCTAAACTCTTCTCCAATTATCGGGATCGTAGACAGTTCATTCACTTCATGATGCATATCCGAGATGTGTTTGAAAACACCAGAGCTTCGTTACTTCATCGCTCTCCATAGCCAACTCTCCACGTTGCCCTTACTAAGCTCATATCTGAGGAGATACGACAACAAACTCGTCGAGCTCAGTCTATTGATCTGGTTATGACTGTCACGCCTAGTACTGCTCCTCCAGTAGCAGCAGTCTCTTCTTTCATGCCATGATGGTTTGTTGGTCAATGTCATTATTGTAAGGAAGAAGTTTATCGAGTTTTCGATTGTCTCAAGAAAAAGGTTAAAGACGCGAGAGTTGCTCAAAAGGCAAAGGCCTCTACCCCCAAGTGTGCTGCAGTATTGACCAGTTCACCAGCTTCTGAATCTTCTAATGTACACACTACATCTCTTACTGCAGTTGATCTAGAGGCACTGGTTCACCAGGTTTTATCCCGTACCTCCACTGCCTTGACCGTCCCTTCAGGTATATTTTCTTCTTGGTTTATTGACCCAGCTTGTTATAACCACATGACTCCTAACTCCTCTTTATTTTCTGAGAAGAAATCTGTAAGTAATGTCCCACCCATTTACACTACTGATGGTTCTCATATGCCTGTTAGTCATATTGGTTTCATCTCTACTTCAGCTCATTCTATTCCTGATATATTTCTTGTGCTAAAATTATCACTCAATCTTCTTTTTGTTGGAGAAATTGTTGAACTTGGACTTGTCTTAACATTTTCTAATAAAGTCTGTGATGTGCAGGATCAGAAGACGGTCAGCTAGTTGGGACAGGGCATAAAGTTGGTCGTCTATTTGAGATTTCATCCTTGCAAATCCCTGGTTCACGTTTTATCCTACCTTTTACAGCTGTTGTTTCTTCCCAATCTTTGGCATTCTTGCCTTGGTCATACATCTTTGTCCCGTGTTAAGTCGTTAGTGTCTAATGGTCATCTAGTCAATGTTAGTTTTGATACTCTTGATTGTGTCTCCTGTCAATTGGTAAAACAAAAAGCTTTATCTTTCAATAATAGTGACTCTTTATCTTCTGCACCTTTTGATCTTGTTCACTCTGATGTCTGGGGACCTGTACATACTCCTATTAAAGGGGGATCTCATTATTTTGTTTTATTTATCAATGATTATTCTCGCTATACTTGGATCTATCTTCTACGTCATAGATCTGAGTTACTCATAGTTTTTCGTGAATTTATACAGATGATTAAAACTCAATTTGATCACACTATCAAAGTCTTTTGCTTCGACAATGCAATGGAATATGCGTCTGTTTCCCTTCTTGATGCTCTTAAAGAGGATGGTATTCTTCCCCATCGCTTATGTCCATATACCTACCAGCAGAATGGTCGTGCAGAACGCAAACATCTTCATGTGCTTGATATTGTACTATCTCGGTTACACTCAGTCTCACTCCCTAACTCTTCTTGGGGAGAAGGTACTCTCACAGTTGTACACACGATCAATTGAGTTCCCTCCCCAACCATATTTAATCGGTCTCCTTATGAGCTCCTTCATGAAAAGGTACCAAATTATTCTCTGTTAAAATTTTTTGGTTGTGCTTGCTTTATCTTACTTCTACCTGATAAACGTACCAAACTTGAACCAAGATCTCGTCTCTGTTTTTTCCTTGGTTATGACATTGAACACAAAGGTTATCGATGTTATGAACCCATCGCTAACTGACTTCGCATCTCTCGTCATGTTCAGTTTTGGGAACACAAGCCCTTCACCACTATATACTATTTTCCATCACAATTCCCATCTCCGTCTGTTATCTTTTCTGATGCCAGTACAGAATTTCCTTTAGTGTCTGATGCAGGTGTTGAAAGCTCATCCAGTGACCAGTCATCACTCGTTCCTCCCGAGTCCGCACCATCTGCTAATCATGTCATTGCTTTCAAGTACACTACTACTCCAGAATATCGTCAGTCTACTAGAGTAAGAACCCTTCCTACTCATCTTAGTGATTATCATTGTTATTCTACTATTGCCACTCTTCATGAATCTCGCACTTATCGCGAGGCTAGTTCTGATTCTCTTTTGAAAAAAGCTATGTCTGATGAACTATAAGCTTTCTTCAATACTCATACATGAGACCTGGTTGATTTGCCTCTTGGTAAGTCTGTAGTGGGATATAAGTGGGTATACAAGATTAAAACACGGGTTGATGGGTTAGTTAAGCATTACAAAGGTCGACTCGTGGCACGAGGTTTTACTCAGGAGTATGGTATTGAGTATGAGAAGACTTTTGCACCTATCGCTCGCCTTACTTCTTTTCGTTGTTTACTTGTTATCGCGGGTGTTTGGCACTGGCAACTATTTCAAACGGATGTTAAGAATGCATTTCTTAACGATGATCTAGATGAAGAAGTCTATCTCAAACCTCCTCCAGGATTTTAGCATCCTTCTCAGAAGGTTTGTTACCTTCGTAAGGCACTTTACGATCTCAAGCAGTCTCCCCGCTCTTGGTTTTCCAAGTTCAGTTCTGTGTTGGCTCTGCAAGGCTTTACTCCCACTGTATATGATTTCGTTCTATTTATTCGATGATTTGAATCTGGTGTTGTCCTCGTTCTACTTTATGTTGACGATATGGTTATCACGGGTCATGATCTTCATAGCATCCAGGCACTTCAGCAGTTTCTTACTCACCAGTTCGAAATGAAGGATTTGGGTTTGCTCAGTTATTTCTTAGGTCTAGAGGTCTCAACTTGCTCAAGTGGTTACTATCTATCACAGGCTAAGTATACATCTGAGTTGTTGTCGCATGCTAAACTGACAGATAATAAGCTCGTGGATAGCCCTTTAGAGACAAATGTCAAGCTTCTTCTTGGTGACAGAACACTCTTGGCTGATGCCACTCTTTATTGGCAGTAGGTTGGTAGTCTCATTTACCTAACGGTGACTTGTCCTAATATCTCTTATGTAGTTATCTTGGTTGGTCAGTTTATGCATTCTCCTCGTTCCACTCATTATGCTGTTGTTCTTCAGATCCTTCAATATGTAAAGGGGACTCTATTTCATGAGATTCACTTTTCTGCCCACTCACCATTGACTCTCTAGGCATATTTTGACACTGATTGGGCAGGAGATCCTACCGATCTTTTGTTCTACTATTGGCTATTGTTTCCTTCTTGGAGCATCTCTTATCTCTTGGAGAAGTAAGAAACAGTTAGTTGTCTCTCGTTCTTGTACGGAATACGAATACCGAGCCTTGGCTAACACCACCTCTGAATTGTTGTGGACTCAATGGTTACTCATAGATATGGGTGTTTCCTTTACTGACCGACATGTCTTCTCTCCATTGTGACAATACTAGAGCTATACATATTGCTCATAATGATGTCTTTCATGAGCGCACGAAGCACATTGAGATAGATTGTCATTTCATTCTTCATCATCTAAGACAAGGTACTCTTCAGTTGCGTCATGTTTCTTCTAATGATCAGCTTGCTGACATGTTTACCAAGGCACATCCTCCTGGATGTCATCGTGATTTTGTTTAGAAACTTAAGTTGGCATCTTCGCTCCCATCTTCAATTTGAGGAGAGTGTTAGAATATATTAGAATATATTATACTATATATTCTATATATTCTGTATATTATATTTATAGAAAATATTCTGTAATCTGTATATATGGTAGCTAACCCCATTCTCATCTTATAAAAAGAGACGGACCCTTGTATAGTTTTACACAGTTCAATATACACATATATTTCTCTCTTTGGTTCATTATCTTGACATTTAGGAAGTCTTGATCTCCATTTTTTTTTGCACGGTGACGTGGTCAACAGATTTCGACTCCACTCACGTTAGGGTGAACAAATAAACCGTCAAATCGCAAAATCGAACCAAACCGCTAAAGTGGTTTGTTTTGCACGTTTGGTTTGTTTTAAAAAGTTAAATTGTTTGATCTAGAAATTTGAAACGATTCGGTTGGCTTGGAATTTCTCCACACTATTTTGAATGGTTTGGTTTTAAAATAGGTCGGATCGGAAACCGTTCAAATCGAACCGTATTCACCCCTAACTCACGCCCCCGTAGATAAGCTCATACACACTTGTACAAACCGTAAGAAGCACGTGATCTTGTCCGATGGTGAGGAAGGCGACTGCGAACACTTTGATGATCAAGTTAGTCAACTTGTGTAAATATATTTGAGTATGCACAAAAGACTTGGAGTCACGCTAGTGAATGGGCATCAAAGGTTATAAGAGAACAAAACAAGAGAGACAAGTGAGTGTGTAAATCTCATTACCTTCAAATGTTACTAAGTGTGAGTTTTTATAGTAAAAGATGAATGGTAACCTTTTGATGAAAAGATATGTGACATCATCATGACGATCGAGACGTCTTCTCATAGGCATCATTCTAGCAGTCATAAGTTCTAGAACATTTAGTAAGCTGACAAGTTGATTATAGAAAGATCTCGGAAGTAGGCTGACAAGTTGATTATAGGCAATGGAGGGTTGCCTCTCATTAGGACTGCACAAAAAAATTGTCAAACCGTAAATCGAATCGAAACTGTTGGTTCGGTTCCACGTGGACCCACCAATGTTTTCAAATCAAACCAAACCGTTTCAAAATGGTTTGGTTTAGGTTTCAATTTTTAAAAATCGTTTAAACCTAACCGAACCGCTAATTTTTTAATTGAAAATTTATTTTTTATTCATTTAAATTTAGAGTTTTTTCCAAAAAAATTCAAATTTATCTAATGAATAAAAGTTCTCTTCTAATTTTTTTTAACAACATACTCTAACTCTAAAACCCCATTAACATATAACAAATACTATCATTAAACCACATACACCAACCCTAAAAGCCTATTTAATTGAAATTCAAACCTAAAACGTTTCCACTTCCTAATCCAATTAGTAATTTTCTGTTTTCATTCATCTTCCTTACCTCTTTCCAACTTCCAAGTTCCTCTTCACTAATGTCAATTAGATTCTTAGAACAATAGATAGAGGCGATATGTGTACTTTCAATTTCTTCCTGCATTTGATTTTATTTTAGAGAGTCATGGAAGATTTTTCGATCTATATCAGAATGTTCGAATCAGGGTAAGAATTTGAATATCACATGTTTAAGTTTCTTTGCAAGCAATATAATTCGATTATTTTATTTTATTTTTTAGAATTTATTCCTTACTGAATTCCGGAATCTAGACAACAAAGGTAAGCCACCAAGAAGAGAGCTAAGACAAAATGTAATTACTGTGGGAAATTGTATAAGCGTCATACTAATAATTGCGAGACTATAGTACTTTATCGAATCATATCACACATTTATGCAAGAAAAATATCCGTATATGATTTCAGATAAAAAAAGAATGACTAGCTATGGTATATCTAAGACTAGTGATTTTTCTTAGAATTTTGATGATTATGACCCGTCCTGTTTGTTCGAAAAGAAGTTAGGAAACAAATACATTGCAATTACAAATTTACAATTATTTTTTTACTCCATGTTTTTATTTTGAATTGAAAAAAAAAAATCGAATGAATTTAGCATCTAACATTATTAATTTTAATATTAGCTTATATATTAACTTATTTTATCTTTATATTAAAATATACAAGTTAATTTAACATTTAAATATATATTATATTATGTTGGTAGGTAAAAATCACGAATTAAAACGGAGTCAAATTTAAAAAAATGATTTGATTTGGTTTGGTTTGGTTTGTAAAATAAAATGATTTGGTTTGATTTGAAAAAAAAAATATCAAATCGCTTGAAATAATTTGATTTGAAAATATGTCAAAAATCGCTCAAATCAGTTCGCGTTGACCCTTACTCTAAATGTCACCTTGACGTAGGTGGTACATCACTTCGACTATTTTAATTATGGCGGTGATAAGGAGTTTGGGCTTGATGAGGCTTGTTATTCCACATGATCTATACTTGGAGCCTCGCTAAATGAGACGTAACAGGAAGGATTCTTATTACAGAGAATTATAAGCCCCTAATCCTCCAAAGAAAATTACATTTATCGAAATTGTGTTTCTTTATTAATCAAATTAGTATTTTCATCCGTCCGATTTACGGGAGTATTGTGGGGTTCATGAATAATTCAATTTGCCCGGTCACAAGCCCAAATTCTTAGTCCAAGTGAGGTTCCAACCCAAAACCAATTAGTAATGGATGAAGTAGACCACTTGAGTTATATAGTGGTTTATTTCATTCCTTACAATCGATGTGGGATTGTTTGCATTCTCAACAATCCCTCCCTCAAACAAAGCCCACGAGGTACACTTGGTCCATCTGGCCCTCCCTCAAGATAAATCCCGTCACATCTCCTCATGCTCAGAGAGATCACCATTCACCGAGCTAATCCACCATAGTCGTTGTACACTATGTTACCATGGATCTTTCCATCTCGTGAGAAACCATAGGAATTCATCATCTTGAGGCTTATCATCTCGATTCATCTGTCATTGTTAGGGAGTCACATCCACTCGATCGTGCGTCCACCAGACAATCTTTTCGGCTCTGATATCACTGTAGGATCTTCACCTTGATTTACAAAATCAAGAACATCAAAAATAATTCTCCAAGAATGCCAAAATCAATGAATTCGATTACCGACCGAAATGTAGGCTCACAACCATACCATTGGGAAATCAAAAATCACGCACTCTCAATCCAATTAAGAAGATAAACTTTTTCTTGACTCTCTTGAAGAAAAACCCCAAGTTATATTTTTAGAGAGAAAACTAGAAAAACCATTTTCTAGAGAAATATGCACCACCCTTTAAAAAAACTTGTTGCATCCATTTTATAAAACTTGACCACCTTTTGGTAAAAATACCAAAGTCTAAAAAATTAACTTGTAAAACATTTTAACAAATTTATGCAACTACTAAAAATTATTTCCCAATTGGTTTTAACGGTCGTAAGCCCTTTTTTTATTTTTGCCCCCGATTACTTTAAGTAATCCTCGAAATGCTACACAAGTTTATGTTAACACAAGATAGCATTTCTAAGGGCTTGTTTGTTTGGTTCTAAACCAATGCGTCCACCAGACAATCTTTCCGGCTCTAATACCATTTGTTGGGATCATGAATAATTCAATTTTCCCGGTCACAAGCCCAAACCCCTGACCCAAGTGAGGTTCCAACACAAAATCGGTAATGGGTGGAGTAGCCCACTTGGGTTATATAGTGGTTTATTTCATTCCTTACAACTGATGTGGGATTATTTGCATTCCCAACAAGTATGTTTGTGATAATGATTTCGATCAAAATTTATGAAAAAAATGTTAATTATAAAACTATATCAAATAAAAACATAATACAATAACATTTTAATATAAAATATTATCGAAAAATTTTAAAAAAGACCAAGCTAATCAAAATAGGAAATGCAATGTGTACAAAATTAGGAATTTCTGATCTTTATAAGATTTTTCTTTTTCTTTATAAAAATTTTTTTTTATTATTTGTTTGTTGAACTTTCTTCTTATTAATAAGTTATTTTTATCTTATTTTTTATATGTTAAAATATTTTGAAATAACAAAAATATAATAAATAAAATTAACAATCATAAATCTATATTTGTTTTGAATTAGTAATCTATCTATACACATATAAAAGTAGAAATGAGAAGTGAGAAGAATTAAATCTCATTTTCTCTCCAAAATGTACTTACAATTTTTTAATGAAAAAAATAGAATAAAGATTTCAATAGAAAATTCACTCAACTCATAATCTATATCTATCTATCTATCTTCTATACATAAAATAAAAATTTGTGTAAATAATATTTATTATCATTTAAATAATAAATCATATTTTCTAAAATTTATATTATTATTAATTATTTAATAAATTAAAACATCCGTTCAAATGCCTTGTTTTTGTTTACAAATAAAAATATTATCATTTTCGAGATAAAATGCGAGGTTAAAAAATAGTTTTAAAAAATGTGTATAGTTAAAAATTGGATGAAAATGTATTGTCTGTAAATAAATTTATAGACAAAATTATCGAATGAATGTTAATATTTTTAATTGTTCTTAATTTTAATAATTGTGTAAAGATTATATGGTATAAGATTTTCGATATAATTTCTTGATCTCCCATGTTGTCCAATTATTGTATCATGATAATTGAATTTTTTTTTGTAATTATTAATTTAACTTCTTTATTTTGTAAATAAAAGTATAATTTTATTGATTAAATATTTATAATTATTAGCATTTACTATTCAAATAAGTTTTAATAATTTTGATTAGTTATATTTTCCATGTTCGATAACTCTAATACTTTTGACTAAAATTCAACTCAAAGTCAACAATTGATATAACTAATCCAAATTATTAAAACTTATTTTAGTTTTTTTTTTTCAAAAATTGTAAGTGTATTATGGAAGGAGGGTGACATTTAATGCTTCTCACTCATCAGTTCTACTTTTATATATATATAGATTGATAGATATACGTTACGTTGTTTTAGAAAATTATACATATATGAACATAAGAACATTCCAAAAGTAAGTCCCTCTTTTGAACAAATTTATAATCATATTCATAATCTTTAATTTGCTTAAATTATGGGATCTTTTTAGATTTTGAATTATATATGTTCATGTTCATAAATACAAAATTCTCGTCAAAGTAGACAAGCACTCCACTCCTTATAGACTAAAATATTCGGGCATCAGGGTTATGTACATAAAAAGTATCGTGGTTTAAGAAAAATTCAATCAAATAATTTTCAATTTTTTATTTAATAACGTGTCTCTACTTGGTGTCGAAATTCAGCTGAAGACGGACTAATACTGCTGTAAATTTTATGCCAGACACGTTACTTTCATATCGTAATATCACATACTTCAATATTTTTAAATTCACACTTTTAAAACTATATAGTTATTAGATTGTCAACCCATCATGTAAATTACGATTAACACCGGATTAAATCAATAATCTTGTTTACAAACCTCCTTAAAAACACACTTCTTTTCCTTATCCCTTGTTTCTGGATGCATTGTTGCGTCTCTCTCTCCTCAAATTAATTTTCTAAGCATAAAATATGTACAAGTTAAAAGATAAATTTCAGTTTTTTTTTTTTTTTTTTTTTCATTGAACACGAGCCAATTTGTGAACACCCACAAGGTCTTCCCTCCATTAAAATTTCAAATTGCAGAAAAGTACAAATTCATATATAAACCAGGAAAAAAAAGTAAAGTGCCTCCTATACAAATTTCCCTAGTGAAAGTAAAAAGTATTCGCCGTTTGATAACCCTTTTAGAAAAGAGATCACCATGCTTTGCTTCTTTTAATAATTCTTTTTGGCAAATTTTGAATTCTTTTGAAAATTTTATTAGTGTATCAATCAGGACGTGGGATTGACAAAAAAATTTGACGAATCCAAAACGTGCAGGGATCTGATCCCATTAGGAGTACCCCCATTGCGGCCCAAACCCACCTTTCGTTTTTTTCCTATTAAAAAAAGGAAAAAAATAAAAACGGGCAAGAGGGTCACCACACCCTTAACTGAACTTGGTCCATTGTCATCCTAGAGAAAATATTCTATAAAGAAACATATATATTTATTGAAAACAAAATTTAAATTATTATTTATTTCAATCCACTCATTGAAAATAATAGTTAGTTACATGAAATGTAAAGGATATCTTAAGAGTATTTAAACAGAAGAAATAAATCACAACAAACATTGGATAGAGAGGGAAATTTTTGTTCCGTGAATCCCCGAATCGGGGTTCCTGATTGTGAGGGGGGTGCGTCCCACCCGTATGGTGGGGCCCACCCCTCACAATCGGGAACCCCGATTGTGGGGATCAAAAAAGCCCCATTGGATAGAGTTCGCAATATGTTATTAAATTAAACCGCAGTCATGAACATATAACAAGATAACACAAATAAGAAGTCAAAATAACCATCAACGCTACCATATGAACGAAGATCAAGACTATAGTAGAGTATTATGACAGTAAACACAATTTATTAATGCCGAAAAAGTAACCCCTTGACGTTATTCCTCTTCTTCGCGGTCTCCCCAACATTTCAGAATCGATCCAGTCTTGACAAACTTCTGGTAGACAATTGAACCAACCATTCCCAGCTCTTCATAGTTTCTCTCTTGGAGAGAGTAACCCTTCACGTTGAGGCAGCATGTGTGATCAAATAACTTTGAACCAAAATAAGCATACAGAGCAACAGAAAACTCCTCCGGTTTGAAACATGCTAAAACCCGCTCAATCAGAAGACCCAAATTCATAACTTTGAAATCATAACCAGCTGCTTCAAAGCTCGCATAACTAAATCCATCCTCGGGGGTAACATGAATGGTAGACAGTGCAGTGCCTTCAATGGAATTCATGGAGTAACCACATGGCTCAAACTCAAAATCACATATATCAGATGCTGGAAGGATCTTCCTTATACCAGACATATTGGTCATCAGGGCTGCAGAGCTTGATTCCTTCTTGTAGAAAATAGAAGCCATATCCCTGTCCAAACCAGTCATACACATCTCTAAAGTGTAAACAGATTTAGCAACTCCACAACAGGCAGAATAAATATGCCATTTCTGTTGTTTATCAGAACTACCCATAACATAAGCCTTGGTGCATGAGGAAAGTTCCCTAAAATAGCTATCAAGAACTGACACTTCTTCGGAGAAGCTAGTGTGAGGATATGACTGAGCTCTAGGGAAAATGAAACTCCCACGGGTATATCTCACCGTATGTACTGAAAGAGAGAGGTGGCTAGCCAACTTCAGTATGGGTGGGATGGACAGAAGCAGTTTTGTTGTACCGCAGGTTTTGATAATAATCTTGTAAGGATAAACAAAGAGACTGGACTCGGAGAGAACATAGGAGTCTACGTATTCATTCGAAAGTGAATCAACTATCGTGCACTCAGCAGGACATAGAATCTCATCCAATTGAAATTTGGAAAGAGATCGAAGTCCCTTTCCTTCAGGATCGGCAAAGAGGATCCTAGGCTCGAAGAATGAGATTTCAAGCCTCTTTTCAAAACCTTCAAAACCAATAGCAGAGGCGGGCATAGCCATTTCTAGGAACAAGAAAGATTTTCTTGTAACACCCTAGACGGCAAAAAAGGCAACGAAGAACAAAGAAAAAGGAGGACAGGTATTAAAAAGAAAATCTAATGAATTAACAGTTTGCTTTTGCACGTCAAATGACGTGATCCAGAGACCAGAAAGGGATGTCAGGATGGCCTGCGAGCGCGCTGCAATACATTCAGAAGTATGTCAGGTCTTCAAGTTCTAAAAAAAATACTCGTCAAGAAACAAACATTCTAAAGTTAGTAACCACAAACTTACGTTGGAGTATTCGGCAGATTGAAACTTCTTGATGCCACCGTTTGGTCGAATGTCTTCGATGCTGTATCCAAAGGGAGCTTCATAGAATAAGGATTTATTACTGGACTTCTTGCCGCCTTTAGACTCCATTAAATCATCTACTCTTGGCTGGAAAATCACCAGATAAATTAAAAGGCCATACAAGATTGTAAGATGATTACAACAAAATAATAAAATATGAACACACAAGGAAGTAACACAGTTTAAAGTGCAAAATATGAATACCAGCCATGTATACATTCATGCAGCAGGGTACTAATACTATCAAACATATTTTCGTTAAAAAAAAAACCAGCCATGTATACATTCATGCAGCAGGGTACTATCAAATATATTTTCGTTAAAAAAAAAAAAAAAAAAGGGATGAACATGCTGGAAACACAGGGTACAACATAAAAATGAAAAAAGATAAAATAGATGCCAAGGATACATGGTTAAAGAATGAAACTCATCAGATAATTACTAGCATTTATCAATCAATCAAAAAATGAACAAGATTCCGATACGAATACCGTCATATCTTTATATAAAAATCTCTTTATTATTCATCAAAGATTTCACCCTACTTGAGCAAGACAATCAATTTTGTGGATAGTCGTTAAAAACTATACTTTTCATTGAGGTAGTCACACGCCCTATTGAACTTTTGATGAATCAAATTATTTCATAGGAAACCAATTGAAAATACAGACTAAAACAACCCTTTATCATCAGACATCTTATAGCACTTCCTGAGATGGAAATCAGATTTCAATCTTCAAATCAAGATTAAAGGTTACATTTTTTATTACACAAAAAAAATGCAAAGGCGGATTTATATTTTATATGCAAAAAGTAAAAAAACAAATAACCAAACAGAAGAAATAACACAAGATAGATTGGTTATATCAGCACCACAGATTAAAACATAGCAACGAAAACCAAATATTTCAACTGAATCATATTACAGAATTCTTAAACAAAAAAATCAAACTTACAGTAACAAGATTCAAACTTTATGAACCAATGATCCCAAGAAATCACAATAGACGTCCAATAATAATTCCTACAAATAGCAAAAACAGCAGAATTCAGGAAATCATTTATACAAAAATTACAATTCCGTAATTTTTCTTCATTTTAAACAATGCTTACAGAAAAATAAGAATTGCCGCTTTGTTGAGGAAGAGATGAAACCCTATAAAAATCTGGAACGCGATTGAATTCGGATTCTCCAGAGAAACTCTAGTTAATGTGGCTGGAGCAATGTATTTATATAGTTGGACGCAATTAATTACCATTTATTTCATCCGATATATTGCAGTAATACACTAATGTGTGATTTGCTTTCCTTAGTTGGAATAAGATAATTAAGGTAAGGTTTTTGCCTAATGGTTCAAGATTTTTATTTGTCCATAGGGATCAAAATCAAAATTCAAATTATATAGATTTTAGATTTTAATAAAATAAAATGTTGAAATGTGTTCTTGAAAAATTATAAATTTCATTAAATATATGATTAAAATTAATTAAATTAAATTAAAATCAAGATTTTAATTCCTATCAAACAAGATCTATTCTTTTTGTTTTTCCCTAAATTGACCACATTTGTCTCCATGAGTAATAGCACAAATTGTAAAAGTTTTAAAGAGTTTCATAAGGTCTTCTAATGTTTAACGGATTTTTTGAAGAATAATTTTATTGCCACTGTAAAAATTTTACTGCACAATATAAGTACACAATAAGTAAAATATAAATTTTATAAATATACTACTATAAATTTACAAATATATCCCTAATTTATTTATATACATTTATAATATCAGGATAACCGTCATCATTTTAAGTACATAGTTTCCCTTCAAAATTAACTTTCTAAATCGGAAAACTTTCTTTCCAAAAACAAGCAAAAAAAAAAAAAGAAAAAGAAAAAGAAAAAAAGAAAAAAATGCATTAAATGTTTTGAGTACCTTACAAACATTTAATTTCAATTCAAAAAAAAAAATTTCTTGAGCACCCTGCAACTTTTATCATTTCTTTAACTAGTATTCGCACCTGTGCGATTTACGGGACAAAATTTAGAATTTAACCACTATTTGACATATATATTTTATAAAAATTAATGAAATGTGTGATTTAAAAGTGGTATGATTGTGAAACGTGTTGTTAATTAAAATTACAAATTTTAACTATGACATAGATTATAATTTTTATCGTATTTTTTATGGGCTTCGTTTATACCCGTTCACGTGGTACACATCTTTCGACAATTTTTAAAAAATAAATAAAATAAAATCCTCAATTCTTGACAGAAGCAATTCTTTGTTCACCTATTTCAGTATTTCAAAATAGACTAATGGAATATTGTTATATCGCTATTTATAAATAAATTTTTTAAACGAATTATCAAATAGAGGTTTATCAAGAAATATGTAGTTATAAAAGATTTTTTATGGAAAAATAAACAATGGGAATAAATGTGTTATAAAAAAGTACACGTGGTTAAAAAACTATTTGAAGAAATGTTAAAATAATTTTCATTAATAGTAAGTAGTGATATTTCAATTTAAAATAATTGATAACATTATCCTAGTCATTTATCGATTTAATCTGAATTAGCAATATAATTTTATTGTAGTTTTCTTCATTAACTTGAAACATTGAGCGAATATTTGGTAGATATATTCGACATTTTCTTGATCAACATTATTTTTAACTTATTATTATTATTATTATTATTATTATTATTATTATTATTATTATTATTATTATTATTGTAAAGTAATCATTTTTAACTACCCATTTTATCAATAAAACAATTTACCAAATGATGGCAATAATTCATAGGCTCATTATTTTATTTCAAATTTAGAATTCATTTTTTTTATTACTAATGAAACTTTACTAAAATAAAAATTCATTATTTTACCTGAATTCGAAATTTGAAATAAAATAAAATATTGGTTATTTAATTAAAATTACAAATGTTAACTATGACATAGATTATAATTTTTATCGTATTTTTTATGGGCTTCGTTTATACCCGTCCACGTGGTACACATCTTTCGACAATTTTAAAAATAAAATAAAATAAAATGCCCAATTCTTGACGGAAGCAATTCTTTGTTCACCTATTTCTCTATTCCAAAATAAATTAATTGAATATTGTCACATAACTATTTATAAAAAAAAATTTTAAACGAATTATCAAATAGACGTTTATCAAAAAATGTGTGGTTATAAAAGATTTTTTATGGAAAAATAAACAATGTGAATAAAATGTGTTACAAAAAGTACACTTGGTTAAAAAGTTATTTGAAGAATGTTAAAATAATTTTCATTAATAGTATGTCGTGATATTTCAATTTAAAATAATTGATAATATTATCCTAAATATTTATCGATTTAATCTGAATTAGCAATATAATTTTATTGTAGTTTTCTTCATTGACTCGAAACATTGAGTGAATATTTGGTAGATATATTCGGCATTTTTTTGATCAACATTGTTTTTAACTTATTATTATTATTATTGTAAA
This sequence comes from Ligustrum vulgare, assembly GCA_963555705.1. NCBI lineage: Eukaryota > Viridiplantae > Streptophyta > Magnoliopsida > Lamiales > Oleaceae > Ligustrum > Ligustrum vulgare. The sequence continues at coordinate 55,650,448 of OY743170.1, forward strand.
GTAATCATTTTTAACTACCCATTTTATCAATAAAACAATTTACCAAATGATGGCAATAATTCATATGCTCATTATTTTATTTCAAATTTAGAATTCATTTTTTATTACTTATGAAACTTTACTAAAATAAAAATTCATTATTTTACCTGAATTCGAAATTTGAAATAAAATAAAATATTGGTTATTCAATTTATAGGAATAAATGCTTAACAATATTTATTTTAGGTCACGTTCTTTATGTTGGAATAGACGCTGCATGACAATATATCATATAATATTTTCGATTCTCTTTCATTTTCAATATAGCATTCATTCGTTCTTTTTACTTTTCTTTTGTTGGTTGATAAGAAATAGATGATGGTCAAAGATGGTTAAAATATGTTTGGATAGTTCATAGTTAAACTTGAGTTTTGTATTGAGCAAATTTTGAATTTTTCTTTAGCATGTCAAATTTCAAATTTTCGTAATAATAATGAGGTAAAACCAATTTCAAAGTGACCATTTATATTCTCTAGATAAGAGTAATTCTGAAATTTATATAGATAATCACAATTTTTTTTTTTAATTTCTATAAATCATGAATTTCCATTTTAGGTAAGTGTAAAAAAGGCGGAAAACTGTGTGGTGTTTTATTTGAAAACTTTATTATTATTATAATATATATATATATAATATATAAAGATGTGTGTGTGTATGTGTGTGTGTGTGTGTTGAAGTTTTTTATAAAATATATGTAATCAATATATTAAAAATTAAACTTAATAAAAAATTAAAATAAATTAAAAATAAAATTGGTGATGAATACAAATAAAATTAATACAAAAAATTTAATTAAGTGTCAAATTTTAAGACGCGTGTTTATTGTTTCTTTTCCTATTTTGATTAGTTTTGTTCTTTTTAAAATTTCGAATTCGATAATATTTTATAATAAAATATTATTTGTACTATATTTATATTATTGTATAATCAACACATTTTCATGAATTTTAAATTATTATCATGAATAGAAATTTCTGCATCGCATAAGAGAAATCTTAGTATCTTTAATAATAGGATGGTTGGAAAATAAAATAAGTGACTATGGAATGCGTGATGCATTGGAAAACAATACATTAATTGTTAACCACTATAATGAATATCATGTTAATGTTGATTTCTGTGCATTTATGATAATAGCTTATAAATAATTGTTTGGTAGATATGTTTCAACTCTTTTTTTTTGGCAGTATATAAATCTAAGAGGAAATAAGTTTTAAGTAGTTTAATTTAGTTTGATTTCGTAAACTTATCTTTATAATATATAAAGCTTGGGTAGTTTCTAAAAACATTTTTTCGTCCATTTTTCGTTTCCATATATAGTAAGTTCTCATAAAATTAAACAATGTGAATGCAAAGTAGATTAATGTGAATACAAAGTGGATGTAAATCATATATGAATGCAAAATCTGGATAAATATGAACACATAAAATTAAATAATGGTTGATATTTTTTTAATTAATTTTAATTTTATTATTAACACTAATACTGAATGAGTTTAATCAATATTTTTAGTTATCAGTATTAAAGTTATTATTTAGTTATTATTATTTTATTTATTTGTTGTTCTTAATATTATAAATTCTATGTGTAGCCATCAATATAAAAATTGTATTTTAATTACTAATGGTCAAATCATTTGTTATTTTTAATATTAAAAATCATATTTTTATAAATATAATGTGGTCAAAAAATGCGCTGCTTATAAATAATTTATAGAAAATGTTATTGAACGAAAAACTAATATTGAATAATTAATGCTTTGATTTCCTTTTAGTTAATAATATCAATAGAATGATTAATATTTTTTAATTATTCTTAATTTCAATAAATTTTTAAAGATTATAAGATATAAGATTTTTCGTATAATTTCGTGATCTTCAATTTTACTCAATTGTTGACTATTTGACTTTGACTTTTTGAGAATTGTTTTTGTGAAAAAGTGATTTTTTAGAATGTATAGTTAAAAAGTAGTATGAAAAATTGTAAAAAATATTTTTTTAAAGAATGCGAGATTGAGAATAAATGTTCAGAAAAACTGATTCTTCAAAAATCAATTCCATATGAGTAAGTGATAAAGTACTATGTCTTGTGAGTTAAACAATCGAGCCACTTTTAAGAATCGAGATGTGATAAGTGTATTTTATACACTTATTTCTATCCTAAAAGTATGATTTTATATGTTTGTTTTAGAATATTTGCTATTTATTTTGTTTTATTTGTTTATATTTCAGAAATAATCTCAAAGTCGAGAAAACAATGGAATTGGAGCAAAAACAAGCAAATTGGATGATAAAAGAACCAAAGTATGCAAATCAAGAATGGATGAAGTAGATCAAGGGCTAAATTGAAAGAAAAGTCAAAGAAAGAACCAAATTGGAAGAAATTAGAAGTTCAAGGACTAAAATATACAAATTAAATGAAGAAGGACCAAGTTACAAATATTCAATATTTGATTCGGATCAAGATAAGATACTTGAGGACTTTTAGGAGTCAATAGGATGCAATTAGAAGTCAAAAAGGAATGAAATATGGTAAGAATATTACCATAAATTCATTCCAATCAAACAAGATTTCTGGTAGATTTTTAGTCGGACTTTAAGAGCTAATTTTGGGGAAGTAAACATTCAGATTTGGAAAATCCTATTTCAGGATGAATTGTAGCTCTTGAAGTTATCCTTCTAATGGACGTTGAATCACCTCAATCGGATAAGGGAATAGAAAGATATGATCAAAATACTAAATGCTGTGTAATAAAAGGATGATGACCAAATTACTGAAATTTAAAGAAGAAAATTGTTGCTGCCGGTATAACCGTGCGGCCGCACGGTTGAAAAAGTGTGCAGTCACACGGCTTGAAAAAATGACGACTGAAGGTTGGTTTTTCGAGGCTGCGACCGCAAAAATTCCTACCATGCGGTCTCACGATAGTTCCGACTGGCCGCAGCTGGACTTTTTGCGCGGATTTTAGCCAAATTCTCATATTTTTGACCTAGACTTCGTGAACATTTATAAATAAAAGACTTGGGACACGAAATTAGGGGTTCCAAACTTGTCAAAGGTGATCCCAAAGGGTTGTCGAACTTTCAAGGAATCAACTGGGGCATGATTGAAGATTCTTCTACAACATGGTGAAAAGGGTGATGAACTCCAATTATCATAGTTGTAATTTATCTTTTATCATGTTTTTAGGCTAGAAATCTTGTATTAGAATTGTGATGAAGTTTTAACTATTTGATTCCATATTTTTACTAATTATTTAATATATGCAGTTTATAGGTTTGATGCAATTAAATAAGTGTCTTTATTATTATGCAATTGCTTGGCCAACTTTTGTGTGATTGTCTTCAAGATTTTCTATTTTCGAAAGAGTAGGATTTCATTAGACGCTATTTAATTGTCACAAAGTCCGATAGGGGATAGAAATATATCCCTATGCTTTGTGTTATCCTGTATAGTGTTCATTGACCTTTAATGCTTTTCTAATTGGTTAATTGTCATAGAAATATAGTCAATTGGCATTTCAAGATAGATTTTTATGCATCGCTCGAAAGATGACTTAAAACATTTTAGGAACATGGATATTCAAAACCCCATAAGTTGTCTTTAAATGATTTGGTTAAATACATGGATGATTTGGTTAAAATAGAATCATAATTCTAACGAGTTTGCTTTTATAAATTTTAACAAATCAAATTTTCTTATTTTTAGTTTAATCTTTATTTTAATTTTCAAAATCAAAATTCTCAAATTCAAACAATTTCTTGTTCCGGTTAAAGTAATAGTCTAAAATAAAATTTAAAGCAATCTCTGTGGGATCGATACTTGGACTCACGTCCACTTTATTACTTGCGAGACCCGTGCACTTGCGGATCGTATCAATATGCATAGATGATTTATTAGTATATAAAATTAAATGTATTTGTGATATACCTTCATTAGAATTTAATCGAAACTAAAATTTCATGTTGTTTAATTTGCTACATTCTTTTAAATATATGACCACAAGTATTTAATTTATAATATTAGAGTAAATATGAAATAAAATATTTGTTTAATAAATTTAAATACCAGATATTGTAATAAAATAGTTAGTATCAATTCTAATAATACTATTCAGATAGTGATAAATTATTTGTGATAATCTAGAAATTATATTTTGAAACGATTAATTACATCAATAATCATTAAAATTGAATAGTTATGCAAATGAGTTATGTAAATGGTCATTGAAGTATTTTTTTTAAGTAGTAAGTTATTTAAGTTCCTAACTATTACTATTGTGGCAACAAAAAAAAAAATATTGGTACCTATTCTATAGCGACCCAGAATTTTTACGCAATTTTATAATTATTTTAATATTTAGAAAATTGTGTCGCTACTATTTCACCCATTATTTTGAAGTTAACGCCGAGACGGATTCGTCTAGCCAAGTCAAGAAATATCGAATTTGTTCGATTTTAAATTAAAATCCGAATTTCTAAAATTATGTTATTTTAATTATTTATTTAAAGTATTATTTTCAAAATCATTTTGAATTCCAAATTTATTAAAATATCTCAATTTTCCTTATTCAAATTATTTCAAGTCCAAATACGTAATTCAATTTTTATCTCAAAATTTATTTATTCTTAAATTTATTTTAAGCCCAAAATATATCAATTTTAATTTCATTTCTTAATCGAAGTTAGTCAAAATTTTAATTAATTATCTTAACTTAATCCTATAATTCCTAAACCGTCCATTTTTCCCCAAACCTCTCCCATGTGCATTTTCCTTTAGAGCTCCTTTTTCATCTCTCAACCATTCTTTCCAGCAAGGTCCTCTCTTTATACATCACCATACCCCACCACCCTGAATCATTATCATCATCTCCACCCATGTCTCAACTCCAAATTCTAAACAATTTGTTCAAAGGTGCCACCAACACTAATTAAAATATTAGCCTCATCATTAGCCACCACTTCCAGCAAAACTCATAATTTCTGTCAAGATTCCCACGTATTTCTCTTCTCATCCATGCATTCATCATCAACATAATAATTCACGCACTCATCATTTCTCCAATTCCTCCATCCCCTCACAATCCCATAAATTCAGCCCTTTCTTCAAACCACATCACTTCCACCAGCCTGCATGATTCAATCCACCATCATATACATCAATCTGAAACCAATTCGGATAGCCTACAACCACTACTCACCAGCCTCTCTCCTCAGCTCAAACCAACACACGATTTCCATCACTCCCAGCACCTCCATTCAGATCAAATTCACCACTGCCAACCCATCAAACTAAACCATAGCCATGACGATTACTTCATCAATCTAGTCAAGCACCACCAATTCGCCAACCTTCAGCCATGTCACAACCAACCACTACACTGGAATCACTCAATCTCCACCATCACAGTCAGCCTAATCACCATCCACAGCAACCGTATATCATATCACCACCGGAAACTCAACACTGACCTTCCACCACCAGCAACCAATCGACATTATCAAACCTAGTCCCAAATCAATCATCCAAAATCAAAATCCAAACCAAGAAATAGAAGAAGCCCAGAACATTACCTCTACCGCCGACTGATTGACCGGTTTTTCGCCGGAAATTAACCATCTTAAATCACGATTTGGTTTCGGTTCTTCGCACCAATCAACCCCAAACTCGCACCTAAGCCCTCCAATCTAAACCTTACTCTGATCGCCACCAGTAGCCGCACCCTACGCCGGTGCTGCGCCGGCAAATCGACGATTGAACGCCGGATTCCTCAGCTTTCGCCTCTCACCCGTCTCTGCCCTCAGTCTCTCTCTAATGCTCTGATTTACGAAATGGTAGAGAGAGAAAACAGATCTGAATAATGAAATATAGAGAGTAAAGTTTGATTTTAATATTTAACTTTCGAAAATTTTCATTTCGGTCCCTAACTTTTGAAGCCTTTCAAATCAGTCCCTATGGTTTTAAAACAATCCAATTCAGTCCCTTTTGGTTTCAAATCATCAAAATCAGCCCCCAAGTTTTTAAATGAGTTTTAATCAGCCCCTATTGTTTTAAAATATATTATTTCAACCCTATTGTTTTGAGTTTCCGACTCAATTTTCAAAAGTACTCATTTTAGTCCCTCAACTTTCAAAACATCAATTTTAGTCCTCAAATTATAATTTATCATTTTGAACTATATATTCGATAGACTAAAGTGACTTATTGGCTAAGACGAAGCGTACGGAGAATTTAAAGGAATTGAAGTCATTCCCGCTCAACTTTGCACTCGTCGGATTTGAGGTAGACTCGCACTTATTAATTGATTTAAATTATGATTTCATATAAATGTCATGTGACTTGTGAAAGTCAATTTTCAAGAAAATTAAGTATGTTTTATGAAAGGTAAATATACCTTATGTTTTTATGAAAAGTAAGTATACCCTATGTTTTTACGATAATGTTTTATATGTTTTGGATCATTGCTATGCACATAAGAATTCTTGCCACGAAGTTCGGTAAAATTCTTGTGTCTCCATAAGTTTATGAGGATTTGCCACGAAGTTAGGTAAAATTCCTATGTTTCCATATGTTTATGAGGATTTACCACCTAAGTTCGGTAAAATTCCTGTCTCATATGTTTATGAGGATTTCGATCCTATCTTATGTTATGATGGAAATGATCCCTATGAATTTCAAGAATTATGTTTTGGTATACTTACTGTTATTATGATTTTACTGTTACTATGATTTTACTGTTATTTTACTGCATAAGAATTCTTGCCACCTAAGTTCGGTAAAGTTCTTGTGTCTCCCTATGTTTATGAGGATTTCAATCATATCTTATGTTATGCTTTCAAAAGAAATTATGCTTGGCATAATTAAAATGTTTTTATAAGTATATGGTTTTCAAAGAGCTGTTTTCAAAGAGCTATTTTCAAAGAGCCTATGATTTGCAAAATATGTCCCGTGCTGTAATGCACAATATGAGTTTTATCAAGAGCCGTTTTATAAAGAAGCTCTATCAATGCCCGTTTTATAAAGAGCCGGGATTTATGTGTTTAATCATCTTATAAATTAAATTAATTTGCGATGAGTCTACTGAGTATTTCCCCCATGAAATACTCACCCTACTTTTTAACAGTTTTGCAGATTTCGGAGACGGTGGCGAGCGATGAATGATGGTGGCAATAATAGTTAAACGGTTGAAAGTTTGACGTTAATGATTTCCGTATTTTTCCAAACAATCGAATAATTTAGAGAAGTTCATTTATTTGAGAAATTATGACATTGTCAATTTCTTTACAAAATTGATGGTTCGATTTACTATTTCAAATAGTTTCATAAATGTTTCAATTTTATCGGCCATTACAGTTTATTTAATGTTGCCAAAAATGAATTTCAATTATTTCTTCCGCAAAAATATTATTCGAAAAATTTAGACAGAAAACGACGTAGTGAATCGGGTATACGGAACTCGGGGCGCTACATATTCAGTACAATTTATTCAAACTCTCATTTTTTTTAAAAAATAATTGTCAACTAACATTCTATTAATAAAATAATATACATATAAATTAAAAAAATTCATACTTTTTAAAAGCTCATTATAGAAATTTCTGGACCGATAAACATACGAACCGTAAAAAAATTTAAAAAAAATTAAGTTATGTGTAATATACATTTGTAATTAATTGTCTTCATTCCTTTCTTATTTTTAATTAAGTATTAATTTCATATGTTAAAATATAAATTGGATATATGTAAATAACAAATGACTGTACATCGCACGGGTGTAACACTAGTTCGTACATAATGAGAGTTTATTTGTACAACTACTACTATAATAAAAATAAATTCATGAAACGGGTTGTTTTATTTATTTTTTCTTATTATTATATTATTTTAATATGCTTTCAGTTAAAAATGTCAAATTTAATATGTTTTCAGTTAAAAAAGTGAACATGAACAATTTTACATTTTCAGTAGTAATAAATTTATTTTCCGTGCACTATTTTGTATTTAATTTAAATTTATGTGTTGGTCCATAATTTTTTTAAAATTAAATTGTGATATATTTTTTAACAAGTACCGATAGGGGTTTGAGTATATCATAATCATAAATTATAAAAATCTTGATAAGTTATTTTCTCACATTGAGTACATCATTATTATTGATATTAGTTGCACACCCGTGCGTTGCACGAATATATTTTTTTTCAAATAGATTATACATAAATAAATGAAGATAGAAAAAAGAAAATAAAAAAAGGAAGAAAAAGTAATGTTACAGGCACTAATTAAAAAAAAAAAAAAAATCATTCTTATATTGATAATATTACAAATTCTGAATAATTTCCTTATACACAACATTTGTTATTTTATTTGTTGGCTTCCCATCTCTATCACGTTAAAAGCTTGATCGAAAATAGACCAATGCTAATCATTAAAAGCTTGAGCATCATGTTTTAAAAGGTAAAATTTTGTCTATAAATAATGCTAGGGACAATGTCAAACGACAAAATATTTATCCTAAGAACGTCATTGACTCCATACGATGTGAGGTTGTCCTTCAAGTTCTAGAGAAGACAATTTTCATTAGTAGTGTTGAATGCTATTACTATCAACAAAAGTTAAGGTCAATCGTTGTCGAATGTAGGACTCTTCCTGAAGAAGCCATCGTTCAATCATGGACGTATATATAGAAAATATTTTCCTTCCAAAAGTTGAAAATTTCATTTGCTGTGAAAATAGGGAAAATGAGACACTATTAATTAAAGTTGAAAAATATCTTCTAAGGAAAATTTTAGTATTCAAACCTGGAAAAGTTGGAAAACGAACAAAAATTTGCCATCTTCCTTGAAAAATGTGCAAAATACGTGTTAAATTAAGGTTTTGTTCGGCGGCCAGGCCAATTTAGAATCTTGGTTTATTTGACCTTTTTTATTTTTTTAAGGTAAGATGCGTGGTTAAAAATTGGATAGAGAAAATGTGTGTGGTTAAAACGTAAAACTAGTTTGAGAAATTATGCAAATTATAATTTGTTATTATTACCAAAAAATGAAAAAAAAAATGCAGTTGAAAAAAAAAGTGGTTTGCTCTTAATTACATTGGATATTATTGAACAATGTGCAAAATACGTGTGAAAATATTTTCCTTCCAAAAGTTGAAGAATTCATTTGCTGTGAAAAGAAGGAAAATGAAACACTGTTCATTAAAGTTGGAAAATATTTACTAAAAAAATTTTTTGCAATCAAATATGACAAAGTTGGAAAATGTTAAAAAAATTGCCACCTGCTTTGAAAAAATGTGCAAAATAAGTGTTAAATTAAGGCTTTATTCGGCGGCCAGACCAATTTATAATATTGGTTTATTTGACTTTTTATTTTTATTTTTTTTAAAGGTAAGATGCGTGCTTAAAATTGGACAGAGAAAATGTATGTGTTTAAAAGTGGTTTGAGAAATTATGTAAGTTACAATTTGTAATCATTACAAAAAAATGAAAAAAATGCAGTTGAAAAAAAAAGTTGTTTGCGTTTGATTGCATTGAAGATTATTGAAAAATGTGCAAAATTCCTTGAAAAATATTTTCCTTCCAAAAGTTGAATTCATTTGCCATGAAAATAGGAAAAATGAGACACTGTTTATTATAGTTGGAAAATATTTTCCAAAGAATTTTTTTGCAATCAAATATGACAAAGTTGAAAAATGTTAAAAAAAATTGTCATCTTCCTTGAAAAATGTGAAAATAAGTGTTAAATTAAGACTTTGTTCGATGACCTGACCAGTTTATAATCTTGGTTTATTTGACTTTTTTTTTAAGGAAGATGCTTGATAAAAAATTGGACAGAAAAAATGTGTGTGGTTAAAATTGATTTGAGAAATTATGTAAATTATAATTTGTAATCATTACCAAAAAATTTAAAAAAAATACAGTTGAAAAAAAAGTTATTTGCATTTAATTGCATTGGAAATTATTAAAAAATGTGCAAAAGACCTGTTAAAATTTTTTTCTTCCAAAAGTTGAAGAATTCATTTGCAACGAAAAGATGGAAAATGAGACCCTGTTAATTGAAGTTGGAAAATATTTTCTAAGGAATTTTTTTGCAATCAAATATGGCAAAGTTGAAAACTGTCAAAAAAACTGCCATCTTCCTTGAAAAATGTGCAAAGTTAATGTTAAATAAAGACTTTGTTCGGCGACCGGACCAATTTATAATCTTGGTTTATTTGAATTTTTTTATTTTTTAAGATAAGATATGTAGTTAAAAATTGGACAGAGAAAATGTGTTTGTGTGGTTAAAAGTGGTTTGAGAAATTATGTAAATTATAATTTGTAATCATTACCAAAAAGTGAAAAAAAAAAACGCTTTTGAAAAAAAGTTTGTGTTTAATTGCATTGATGATTATTAAAAATTGTGCAAAATACGTGTGAAAATATTTTCCTTTCAAAAGTTGAAGAATTCATTTGCAATGAAAAGAAGAAAAATGAGACAATGTGTATTAAAGTTGGAAAATATTTTCCAAGGAAAATTTTTGTAATCATATATTTGCAAAGTTGAAAAATGTTAAAAAATTGCCATATTCCTTGAAAAATTTGCAAAATTAGTGTTAAATTATGTTATAAAATATGAACTTACCTCGAGTGGTTGTAGACGAAATCATCGAATGCCACTTGAAGAATCACAAATCAAAACACATGGAAACATCCACTTGAAATTATGATATGAATGAAATAACGCCGAATTATGGAATCAAACGAGAGGCTTGAACACGTGATTACACGTTGTCCTAAAAGTACATTTGCTCCCTCTCGTTCGAGATGCTTAAAGGGTTAGATAGCAAATGCTTTAGCGGATTAATCAAGCCTTCAAACCATGTATTTATTAAGCACTAATAATCCATGGAAAAGGAACAAAAAACAATTGAAAAAATGAGTATTGATTTTGGTGGAAAATTGCTTCTATATTTTATGGATGTTCTCACTCATATTTCATATATTGAATTGATCAATATAACATCCTTTATATAGAGATTAGTCCACATTTTATGAAAGTACACACCTCTTAGACAAAATGGCACCTTTTGGTGCAAAAAACCAACTTAGGCACCAAAAGGTGCCTTTCGGAAACCACCACGCGATCGCGCGGTACAAGACTCACGCGATCGCGTGAAGCCTCTTTATTTTGAACATATTCAAATCCGTTGAACCACGCGATCGCGTGGTTCATATTTTGGCCTCTTATGTTCCTGTTTTTCTCATTCTTTTGTCTTCCTTATCAATACCCCTTTGTATTGATTTAATTGTGTACTTCATCTTATCATCTTTAAATATTTGAACAACCATTTGGAAACACAATTTTCCAACAATCCCCCACTTGTTCAAATATTTTCACCAACTCATTTTATAACGGTGTTATGCATAAAGTAAGGTATCTTTCGATTTAAACCTTACCTTAGTGTAAACGTCGCAAAGTATTATCGAAATCCCGGGTAGCCTTAGCTTTGAACCCGTTATTCCATGTGGCAATACCAGCAACATCACACACACAACACTCAAAGTCTTTTGTTCCACACAAGTTTTTGCTTTAGCGTGTTAATGGCCTTGCGCCTATCCGATTCGTGAACTTTTCAGAAAGTAACTCCAAACTTTCCTTGAAGCGGCACCACTTCTAAGTTCATATAGGTGAAGTTCTTCCAACATCTTTGTTACATTTAGAGATACTTGTAATTCTGAACTTCATTAAGAGTTTTAAAACTCAGCCCTCCAACTGTAACAACCAATACTTTTAATCTAGAATGAGGTATGTTTTGATAAAGTGTTGAAACTATCCACATATCAAATAACTTGTTGTTACCCTTTGAACCCGTGAATTACTCATTTCGTAATGACAGGTAGGGTTGCCGTCATTGGCGGATCTTTTATAAAGGAGTTTCACCTCATCCTACTCGATTATGTTCTTATGATTTTACATAAGATATAAAGTCAAGTTTTAACTTAACTTTTTCACAAGTTATTGAATCACTCTTTGATTCAATTTATGTCTAGACTTCTTTAGAATATTTAAACGTGATCACTTCTCAATTATTTGATAACACTTGTCAAATATTTCACAATATTTTGTAGTCTATTTTGTGCACTTTATAGACTTCAAAATAATATCACTTAAAACTTTATTTAAAGTTTAGTTGTACTACCCCATACTTATAGGGTAGACTCAAAAATTATTCTTTCACTCAATGAAAGAATCTAAATTTAGATTACAATTTATTTACTTCATAAAATAAATTGTTTTTCGCAATTCTTTCACTCAATTGAAAGAAATAGAATCGTAATTCCATGAACACAATTGTTCTACCAATAATTAATTGTCTCCTCAATGAGTACAATAAATATTTTAAAATATTTGTTTGAGTGTTACCCCCACACTTTGGGATAATCTTCAAATTTCTCAATTTCATTTAAGTGAATGATTCTCTTTGTGAACCACAATGTTCAACAATAATTCATATTCACTTGTATGTTTCATATTATTACTCTCCATTAGTAATAATGCTTTTCACATATACATGATATCAACCATTGATATCAATATCAATTAGATAGACTCATTCTATCATATCATCTTGCATACTTTCTTAAATTATATAATAATCAAATTGGATTATACACAATAGTATGAAATAAGATGATAACAAATTTGAACAAAGATTTTATAAAATGTATTTATGTATAGTACATAAACTTCTATTTGTTCAAATTTCTCAAATAAGACAAATTTATAATAAATACTTTACAGAAGTATTTGCAAATGATTCACATGTTTTAGGACAAAAATACTTTATTGTCGCGGGATAAATATTTATCATTTGCCTCATATTAATTCCTTATAATTATCTCATATACTAAATCCATTTAGTACGTAGCAATTTATATTATGAATAAATGTAGCATATATTTATTCCTCAAGGAGTCCAAGCAAATGAAATTTACATGATTCAACATTTATATCACGTTGTTATAAAGAGTAACATACTAATCATAATGAGAATTTTAAGAAAACCACTAAGGTTATTAAAATCTCATGTATTCATGAAACTCTACTTTCATAAATTTTAAAGCTTGAAAATCATATACTTCATAATTTTCAAATAAATAAGCAATATGCTATAATCAAGTTAGATTATCACATAATCAATGCACCAATAATATTATTAAATATGGTATTTAATAACTAAATCCAATTTCAATGATATGTTATATGTCAAAATAAGGTATAATAATATAGTATTCTATATTGCAAATTTGACATGCATTCCACGCATAGAATATATTATATAAATTTATAATGTATAACAACTTACTTACCTTTGTCACTGCAATCCATGATTTTTTTTATTTTTATTTTTTCACTGCTTGTATCCATCCCTTCGCAACTTTTAAAAGTCTCTTTTAGGACTTAATCATATTACCCCCACATTTGAGGTATAGCAAAATTAATTTCAATATTCTTTTTCGCAAAAAGAATGAATTTACAATACATTTTGTCAAATGTATTTTAGTGATTACACTTAATCACTTGTTTGCATTTTAATATCCTTTAAACTTGTTAAAGTTTCTGCTAGGATATTTGATCACAATCACAATATAATTTCACTAATTTCGCAAATTATAATTTGAATATTTTGCCAAAATGTCACTCCACATTTTAGGCTAAATTCAACTTTTATATATAATCTTTCAACTCAATTTGAAAGAAACAATTTGTAATAAAACCTCAATTGTTTTATTGATATTTGCAAAAGATTATTATACAATATGATAAATCTCAATATTCATCAATGATTTTCTTGATCTTAGTTTGATCACACCTCCATAATTCCTTAATTAGGAAAACAACATTGCTTTCACAAGCAATATATGGCATCTCCATAATTCGTTGTAGAGCCATTTCACATTTCTTAATACAACAATAAGTATCAAGATTTTCACTACCACATTTAAGCCAACAATGGGCATTTTTAATACAAGTGGTAGTCTCCAATTTACCATTGAAAATGGTCACTTTATTAATACTGATAACATTATTAGCAAACATGTCATGAGATAATTGAAGTAAACTATCATATTTACTTTCTCTACAATATTTGATTAAATATTTTTAAAGCAACTTGTGCAAATACTCATACTTGCATGCCTAAATATTTTAGGAATTATATTTTCCATAAAATAAAATGGTATCACAAATAAGCATAATTTTATTCACCAATTTATAAAATTCTCATGTCATTTTCAAAAGGTCCAGTTGATTCAGACATCAATCAATGTACTTGCATAATGTAAAAGAGAAATACACTTCTCATAAATGAATCAAATGGAAACAATATTATTGAAAGAGCATATACTTTCAAATTTCCACTATCATGAAAAATTTCTTTATAATGAATAATCACAGATAAAATATCATATCTCAATTATTCAAAAACACATATTTTCCATCATGATAAGAGAATATAAAATAATATAATATAATATTCTTCCTTATCAAAGTCCATTTAAAATACAACTTCTATGTATTATTTGAACTTTGAAGTATAAAATAATATCCAAAATTGAACTAATACACAGAATGTCAATATATGAAAGATTCAATTTTATCAATTGGCACCGGTTTACTTTGGCGTGAAACAATTTTCAAATCTCAATTGACAAACCAATTTCAATCTCGAAAATGAGAAATCCCTCTACATTGTAAAGACATTATGCAAATCTAAGTCATGCATAAAAGGCTTCAATGGTTTCTGGATGAAAATTAATGATTACTCAAATGCATGATTCAAAAAATTCCAAACAAATTTCCTACTTGATGAAAAAGGGCACCTTTGGAACTCATGCCTTTACAAATTTAAAAATAGTATGCAGTTAGCATTTCAAAAGATGCATTGTTCCAAAGTAACACACTTTCAAAAATATAACTAATTAATGAAAAGACATATATAATTTCTTTTCATTTTCACACATAATTTTCTCCAATCCGCGAATTATCATAGATGAAAGAAATTAAATTAGAAAACTTATCTTACATAATCCGGATGAAGAATGTTGATTATCTTCACAATAAATCTTGATTATCGTCATGGTTGTGTCTCTCTCCAAATAATTTGGTCTCCATCGAGAAAATGTACTTTTAGATTGTTATAAAATATGAACTTACCTCGAGAGGTTGGAGACGAAATCATCGAATGCCACTTGAAGAATCACAAATCAAAACACATGGAAACATCAACTTGAAATCATGATATGAATGGAATAATTCCGAATTATGGAATCAAACGAGATGTTTGAACACGTGATTACACGTTGTCCTAAAAGTACATTTGCTCCCTCTCGTTCGAGATGCTTAAAGGGTTAGATAGCAAATGCTTTAGCGGATTAATCAAGCCTTCAAACCATGTATTTATTAATCACTAATAATCCATGGAAAAGGAACAAAAAACAATTGAAAAAATGAGTATTGATTTTGGTGGAAAATGGCTTCTATATTTTATGGATGTTCTCACTCATATTTCATATATTGAATTGATCAATATAACATCCTTTATATAGAGATTAATCCACTTTTTTATGAAAGTACACACATCTTAGAAAAAATGGCACCTTTTGGTGCAAAAAACCAACTTAGGCACCAAAAGGTGCCTTTCGGAAACCACCACGCGATCGCACGGTACAAGTTCACGCGATCGCGTGAAGCCTCTTTATTTTGAACAAATTCAAATCCGTTGAACCACACGATCGCTGGACCATGAACCACGCGATCGCGTGGTTCATATTTTGGCCTCTTATGTTCCTGTTTTTCTCATTCTTTTGTCTTCCTTATCAATACCCCTTTGTATTGATTTAATTGTGTATTTCATCTTATCATCTTTAAATATTTGAACAACCATTTGGAAACACAATTTTCCAACAAATTAAGGCTTTGTTCAGCGGTTAGACCAATTTATAATCTTGGTTTATTTGAATTTTTTTATTTTTAAGGTAAGATGTGTAATTAAAAATTAGACAGAGAAGTGTGTGATTAAAATATGAAAAAAAAAAAAACAGTTGAAAAAAAATGGTTTGCATTTAATTGAATTGGAGATTATTCGAAAACAATGAAAAATATGTGTGAAATTAATGTGGATAAATCAATTTTTAAAAAAAAAGTTAACATGAAAGTTGGTAGTAGTCCATGATGTAGATTATCAAGTAGTATTAATTATATATTTGACTATGTTCCAAAAAACTATAATATAAAAAAAAAAAAAAAAAGGATGAAAAGGAGATTTTCATTTAGGCGGAAAAAAGTGGGGCCCAAGCTCAATTGTTATTATATATACTAGTTGTCTACCTGTGCGATGCACGGAATATATAATTTTTAAATCATAATTTTGAAAACATTTTTATTCAATCATATCAAATAAAAAACATAATTTAAATGAAATTTCAATACAAAATGTTATTGAATTTGAAACTTTAAAAAGATAAAACTATTCAAAATAAAAAAATGTTACATGTACATTTAATATACCGCGCCACTCAAAATTTGACATTCATTTAAATTTTTTATATAATTTTTTTTAAAACTTTTATTTACATTTTTCTCTGAAAATTTGCCCACTTCATCATCTATTTCCCTTTTAATAAGTTATAATTTATTATTAACTATATTTTTTAATGTGTTACTTAGATATATTTTATTTGAAATTCAATATATTAATTAATATATTTTATTTTTCCTTATTTTTTAAACATGTCAATTTTTATCAAAATAATGAAATAATTAAGCATCCATTTGGTAATAATATTTGTATTATACTTATTGAAGAACCTACTCATTTATTGACATATTAGGAAGTAAAACTTCAATGATTTTATTTATTTATTTTCAAAATATATTGATTCAAAATCTTCATTTTTAACTTAACAAATTTATATTGCATGGATTTTTTATTTTCAAATATATTAATCCGAAATTTTCAATTTCAATTTAACATATTTACATAGATATGACATTTATTTATGTTCAAATACATTAATACAATTTTTTGATTTCATAAATAAAATAACATATTTACATAGATATTATATTTATTTATGTTAAAATATATTAACTCAGTTTTTTCATTTCCTACATAACACATTTACATAAATATCACATTAATTATGTTCAAATATATTAATCTAGTTGTCTACCCATGCGATGCACGGAATATATAATTTTTATATCATAATTTTGAAAATATCTTGATTATATAATCATATCAAATAAAGAAAAACATAAATCAAATAAAATTTCAATACAAAATATTGTTGAATTTGAAACTTTAAAAAAGACAAAACTAATCAAAATAAAAAAATGTTACATGCATACTAAGTATACCGCACCACTCAAAATTCAGCACTTATAAATTTTTTATATAAAATTCTTTTGATTTTTAATTACATTTTTCTCTTAAAATTTTTCCACCTCATCACCTATTTCCTTTTTAATATGTTATAATTTTTTATTAACTATATTTTTTAATGTGTTACTCACATATATTTTATTTTTCCTTATTTTTTAAACATGTCAATTTTTGTCAAAATGATGTAAAGATTAAGCCTCTGTTTGGTAATATTGTTTGATTTATAAACCTGTATAAATGATTTTGAGGTAAAAAAATAATGACTGAAAATTGGAGAGAAAAATATGTGTGGTTGAAAAGTTGATAGAAAATAATTAATTATTTTTGTAACATGCGTATTGAAGATCCTACTCATTTATTGACATATTAGGAAGTAAAATTTCAATGATTTTATTTATTTATTTTCAAAATATATTAATTCAATTTTTAAATTTCTAACTTAACAAATTTATATAGCATATATTTATTTATTTTAAAATACATTAATCCAATTTTTTCATTTCCTCCATAACACATGTCATTGAGTTTAAAATTTAAAAAAAAAAACAAAACTAATCAAAATAAAAAAATGGTGCACACACAGTGTACTGCACCATTCAAAGTTTGACATTTAATTAAATTTTTTATATTAAATTTTTTTTGATTTTTATTTACGTTTTTCTCTGAAAATTTGCCCACCTTATCACCTATTTTTCTTTTAATATGTTATAATTTTTAATTAACTTTATTTTTTAATATGTTGCTTACATATATTTTATTTTTCCTTATTTTTTAAACATACCAATTTATGTCAAAATAATGAAATGATTAAATTTTCTACCAACTTATCATTGGCTGTAAAAGGTTGATAGCAAATAATTAATTATTTTTGTAATATGCTTATTGAAGAACCTACTCATTTATTGACATATTAGGAAGTAAAATTTCAATGATTTTATTTATTTATTTTCAAAATATATTAATTCAAATTTTCATTTTTAACTTAACAAATTTATATAGCACGTATTTATTTATTTATTTTCAAATATATTAATCCAAAATTTTCATTTTCAGTATAACACATTTACATAGATATGACATTTATTTATATTCAAATATATTAATACAATTTTTTTCATTTTCTATATAACACATTTAAATAGATATCACATTTATTTATGTTCATTTCCTACATAACACATTTACATAGATATCACATTATTTATATTTAAATATATTAATCTATTTTTTTCATTTCCAATGTAACACATTTACAAATATTACATTTACTACAACTCTTACTAAATATATAATAAATAATAAATTTTCCTACAAAATCTTTATCTTTTCTATATTTATTTTATTCATTTATTTTCAAAATATATTAATTCAAAATTTTAATTTCTATGTTAGCAAATTTATATAGCATGTATTTATTTATTTTCAAATATATTAATCCAAAATTTTCATTTTCAATATAACACATTTATATAGATATGGCATTTATTTATGTTCAAATATATTAATACAATTTTTTTCATTTCCTACATAACACAATTAAATAGATATCACATTTATTTATGTTCAAATATATTAATCTAATTTTTTCATTTCCAATGTAATACATTTATACATAATATATTTGTTATAACTCTTATTAAATATGTAATAAATAATAAATTTTCCTACAAAAGTCTTTATCTTATATATATATATATATATATATATATATATATATATATATATATATATATATATATATATATATATATAAAGATAATAATAATAATATAATAGAATAATAGATAATAGATAGTAGATTTCAAATTTATTAGTTTGTAATGATAAGACACAATTCAATTTCTTTGTGTTTTTATATTCTCTATGGATTGATCAATGTAGTATTTTATTTTAATTTGCAACAAAGCATTTAAAAAGTTTTCTATTTTCCCAATAAAATTGTAAATAGCGAAGAGTGCTCATCATTAATGCATATCATTTTCAAGATTTACTTTGTTCCTTTGCAGCCAAAAAAATTTAGATGGCTACATTGTGCTTCAATATCTTCCCAGATTTTAGAGGATTTCAAATATAAATTGATGTGATCCAGATCTCGAATACAAGTCTTCAAGCAATAATGGATGAAAACACATTCTTGGTGACAAAAGAGACAAGTTTCATGTTGGGCTCGAGTTCGAAAATTAAGTTGGAAATCAATGAAGAATAAAAAAAATCGCAAATATTATAATTCAGATTTTAAGTCAGAAGTTGAGACTCAATGTTCATATTGAAAACATTTGAATTTGGAAATCACTATTTCTGGAAAAATTGTAGCACTTTGACCAAAATACCAAGCGAAGGCGTCACTGATTTTCTGCGCCAAAGGGTTACAACTGTAACATAGGGTGTCATGGCTGTAATTGGATCGCTGCTTCTACCGAGAATGAATTTTGAGAATTTTTATGTTTTATTCCATTTTAGTCCAATTAGAAGTCTAGTTTTTGATAACTTTTTAATTTCCATCCTTATTGTTATAAAAGGGATTACCTTTATTAGATTCCCAATTAGATTAGAAATTGCTTTTTCAATTAGATTAGGCTATTTATTTAGTTTCCTAATTAGATTAGGTTTTATTTCTTTGTCTATTTATATGCTTGTTCTTTGCATTATTTAGGTTTTATTCTTGTATGTTCAAACTTGGGTGAGAACTAATATTATTTGTGATCAAGAGGTCAATATATTAATTTGATTGTATTGGTTGCTTGATTCAATTAATCTTCAATTAATCTCTAAATCATGATTCTTTTGGAGTCTTGGATTGAGTCAATCTTTTGTGGGTTGCGTAACTATAATTGTTACGTGGTTCGCATCAGTTGGTATCAGAGCTTAGGCTTCAAAAAATTAAGGTTATATCTTTTTATTCTATCTAATTTAATTCCATATATTTATCATAGAGTCCGCATGAGAATTATCCATATCTTGTTGTTGAGCCTTTCTTTTCTTGAGTTTTCTTGTTTCTTGTTATTCTTCGTGCCAGTAAAATTTTCCAGTTTTTTGATCCCTACAAAATCCAACAAAATCTCAAAAGCGTTTATTTTCTTCAATTCTTATCCGAATTCAATTCCGTAAGTGTCACTACACTCATAGTCAAATTTCGGATTTATATAACCAAAAAAAATATAATAATAATTTCGAAAATTCAAGAACCACTTTCTTGAATTTCTTTAATATTCTTGATATCCTTTTCCTTTTGAGTAAATATTATAATTCCTACTTTCTTGAATTTCTTTAAAATTCTTTATATTCGTTTCCTTACGAGTCAAATTAAAATTCTTTCTTGCTATTTGATGTCCAGATCCTCTTATTTTGAATTTTCTTGAAATCCACATAAAGGAATGAATTATGAGCTAAATTCTACTTTCATGACTAGATGTCGTGTGGGTGATAAGCTGTATAGTTTGGCTATTGATAGGGAGTACATCTCTAATTTGGCTAGTATCAACATGGTTGAAAAATTGGGGTTGCATTTACTACAATATCATAGACCTTATAGGATGACATGGTTGAAGGAGTTTGGGGAGTTCAAAGTGACCAAGCAAGTCTTAGTGAATTTCACCATTGGGAGATATAGTGATGAAGTATTATGTGATATGGTACCTCTAGAGTCTTGTCATATATTGTGGGGGTAGGCCATGGAGGCATGAGAGGAAAGCATTTTATGATAAGAATAGAAACATGTACAAATTTGTGAGGATGGAGAATCAATCACCCTAGCTAGTTTAACACTAGAGCAAATACTTGAAGATTAAAAGAAGGTGAAGGAAAAGATTAATCCGTTATCCAGATGGAATTATCAATTAAAACTTCTAGAAGAGGACATGATTGCACGGAAGGATAAAAATGTAGTTAAGTTGCAAGAAGAGCCTCAAGATATGAATGTTGGGAAGAATGAGGGAGATTTGAAAGTAGAAATAGTTGAAAAAAAATCCAACATTTAAGGTAGGAGATGAGGAATTGGGTAATAAAGAGGTGGACGAACAAGAAGTTAAAATTATTGATGAGGATATGCATGAACTAAAAGTTGACGGGGTAGAGAATGAAAAGGTGAAAGAGTTGGTTGAGGCCAAGAATTTAGAAGAGGTAGTTGAGCTTGAAAATGTAGAGTTAGAAGAGATGGATGGGCTTGAGAAAAAATAAATAGAAGAGATTGAGCAAGAAGTTGCAACAAAAGAAGGAGGCGAAGAGAAAAACCTCATGGTTCGAAAGGAGGTGAAGATGATATGTCATGAGTACAATGATCCTTATCTTGTACTTGGTGAAACTAATATTCCCCATCCTATTTTGCTTAAATCTTTTTGCAGGTTGAATATATATACTTGGAGGCTTGAGACACACCACATATGGTCAAAGAAGTTCTTATTTTGACCCGTCCATGCAATCCAAGTATTGGACTACTATTGGTCGATCCTATGTAATGGAGGCAAGAATTTTCCATTTGATCTAGGCGGTGCATTGAAACATCATGAACCAAGTTATGATTCGGAACGAATCATCTTGAAGAAGAAGGGAATAATGTAATCTAGATCTCGAATACAAGTCTTCAAGCAATAATAGATGAAAACATATTCTTGGCGAAAAAAGAGACAAGTTTCACGCTGGGCTTGAGTTCGGAAATCAAGTTGGAAATCCCCGCAAATATTATAATTCAGATTTTAAGACTGAAGTTGAGACTCGATTTTTCTATTGAAAACATTTGAATTTGGAAATCACTATTTCTGGAAAAATTGTAGCCCTTTGAGTTAACTTTCTAATACACTTTAAATCAATGCAATCAGACAACGAGAGAGAAAGTTTTAACCAAAATACCAAGTGAAGGCGTCACTGACTTTCTGCACCAAAGGGTTACGGCTGTAACAGAGGGTATCACGGCTGTAATTGGATCGCTGCTTCTACTGAGACTAAACTTCGCGAATTTTTATGTTTTATTCCGTTTTAGTCCAATTAGAAGTCTAGTTTTTGGTAACTTTTTAATTTCTATCCTTATTGTTATAAAAGAGATTATCTTTATTAGATTCCTAATAGATTAGGAATTGTTTTTTCAATTAGATTAGGTTATTTATTTAGTATCCTAATTAGATTAGGATTTTATTTCTTTGCCTATTCATAGACTTGTTCTTTGCATTATTTATGGAATTTACACACAACTTTGAGAGATTATTGTAAGGTTATTCAGCTTTCAACAACTTATTCTTCATTGAATAAAATTTGAACTTGCGAGTTTATTCTAATTTGTTCAAACTTGGGTGAGAATTAATATTATTTTTTATCAAGAGGTTAATATATCAATTTGCTTGTATTGGCTGCTTTATTCAATTAATCTTGAATCAATCTCTAAATCGTGATTCTTTTGGCGTTCTTGGGTTGAGTCAATCTTTTGTCGGTTACGTAGCTACAATTGCTACGTGGTTTTCATCATAAATCCTTCTTCTCACAATTCTATGAACGATTCAAATATACGTCAGTTTTCTATTTCTCAAATTTTTATTAAATAATGAATATATTTGTTTAATTATTATTATCCAATAAATAATAATTATATTTTTTTTGTTTCGTGCATCGCAGGGGTGCGAATACTAGTGAAGATTAATAAGAGAACCTACAACGTTTTTGTCATTGTATTTGTGCCTAAAGAAGCAGAAATTTTAAAATTGTGGTGTAGAAATTAATTTTTGTGGTGGTAATATAGTTGACCTATTTTGAATAATTTATGAGCATTTCTTTAGAGAAATTAATCTATCGTTACCAAAATCGTGTTTGCTAATATATATATATTCACTCTAAAATAAAAAATGAATTCGATCCTATTGAAAAATCGAAGAAATGATCAAAACAAAATGATTTTTCAATTGGATTCCATAATAATTTTATTCACAAATAAAAATTCAAAATACCTAAACTTGAGGATGCTCCAAAATCTTTTGGTAAATGACATTGATATTAAGCCCCATTTAGCTAATTAAAATCAGATTTTAACTTAATTCAAAGTTAACAAAGCAATTTTAACTATTATAGAGCTTCCGATTTTTCAATCACATATTTCATCATTTTTTTATCAAAATTTACTAAAAATGTAATTTTAATTCCCACCAAACAAAAGCTAATATTCATTTACATTGATCCACCATAGTATTTTGGTACATACCTTTTTTATTCAAATTTGGGGTGGAAAAATATAAAAGGAAAACATTTTGATCCCAATGTCATTTATTAATAAAGTAACAATTTATTTTACATATATACACAATGAATCGCTGCCAAAACACAATTATTTTTAGCTTCTTTTCCACCTAGAGAGTAGAGATCATGGAGATTTTGTGATAAACATTTTGACTTCTTTTATTTCAGCGTACAATTTTTTCTATTTGGCTTGACTTGGAGAGACTACTTCGTGTATAGAATATAGAATAAAATATAAAAGTATTCATAGAATGAAAATTGTCTTTCATATATAATAAAAAATATAAATTATAAGTTTTTATAATTGGAGAGGGAGAAAAAAAAATGTAGAAAAGTAAACAGACTTACGAGAGCATCATATATATAGAAAAGAATCAAGGATACAATTATAATAGTAATTAGAGCTACGAGAGTATAAATGTCATTCACTAATAACTTATTATTTACAACTTCCTTCTTGAATGACACATTACAAAATATATACATCGTTTAAATATTATTGGATAAAAACTCAATGAGACAAACTATCTAGTGAATGAAAAATGGTACATTCATTTTGAAGTATTAAATTAAATATTGTTTCATTAAAATCTTGCCATGAAAACTCAACAGGACAAAACTTAAGCGAAAGAAAAATAGTACAACTACTCCCCTTGGTTTTAATCACCATAAATCATTGAATCAACACATTTCAATATCGTGAAGCAATTTCTTGAATGTAGATGTGACAATACTTTTGTGAATAAATCATCATATTGTCACTTAAGCGAATTTGTTGAACATCGATAATATCAACATTCTTCTGAAATATGTATGTATTAAAATTATTTTTCATCAATTAATGATTTTAATAAATTTTAAAAAGTTTAAATGTTCTAAAAAAACAATATGAAGAATTTTGTAAAATTCCTAATCTTCCTACTAGTTTGAAATTCGCTACTGCTCTCATAGAGATTTCTCACAATGATTCGTTGGATATTGATATTGATCTTTACCGTTGAATATGAAGAACAATGAATTCTGAACTTCATGTCTAAATTTCATGACAATCGAACCATGATTTGCTGAGATATCAACGTTTAATTACAGATGCTGCAGGCTGTCCAGATCCTGTGAATTTGTGCACTGTTGATTCCGATATTATAATAAGTTGCTTCATATTATACAAAATCATTTTTTTTTCACGAATATCAATCTAATATTTTTTTGTAATATTGATTTGTATAAATTTATAATCTTATTCGAAATCAATAACAGAATATTCTTTATAACTTCAATATGTATAATGTTCATACATCTTCAGGAGTATTAATACGACATTCCTCTAGATTCTTATTTAAATAAAGTCAAGTTTCACAAGAAAATCGACACATGAACTTCGTTTAGGATATGAATGTTCACATATTATACTTTTTAAAAGTAACAATAAAATATTATTTTCAAATATTGCTAGATGTGAACTTGTACTTCTTTTGAAGCAACAAATACTTAAAATATAATATCTCTTTTCAAACGACACTACAATATTCTTCTAAAATATTGATTTAATTTATTTATTTTTTTCAATAATTATAATTAGAGAATGTTATTTTGAAATATTGATTTAGATTGTTTCCTTTTCATGAAAGACAATACAATATTTTTCTAGAATATTGATTTAGATCGTTTCATTTTCAAGAAATACAATACAATATTCATCTGCAATATTAATATAGATTGTTTCATTTTCAAGAAATATAATGCAATATTCTTCTAGATATTGATTTGGATTATTTTCCTTTCAAGAATTATAATTTAATATTATTGATCTTCTGGAATATTGATTTGTATTTAAAAAAAAATTATAATACAATATTTTTCTGGAATATTGATTTGGGTTGTTTCTTTTTTCAAGAATAATAATATAATATTCTTCTTATTACTGTACTGAAATATTGGATGAAAAAATTACACTCAAACAAATATTTATATATCATAAAGTGGTATAGTCAAAACGATATGATCAAATCGAATAACTATACCATTTGTTATGCAATTTCAAATTAAGACAACATAATTTTATTTTATTTTATTTTTTGAACGAGAGGATTTCTATGTCAATTCAATTGACTAGAAATTTGTGACTTTAAAAATAAAAAGAATCAATTTGTTTGTGTTCGTTTGATTAGAATTTCGGACTGATAACGTGCTATAAAATAGAGGGAAAAAAAAAGGAAGAAAATAGAAAATCCAATAGACTTATGTATTTTCTTAACAATAAAATCGGAGCTCAAATACAGCGAAGAATCAACGATACAATTGTAATAATAACAAGGGTTGGAGCTTTGGAGGGGTATAAATGTAATTCACTAATAACAGTATTTACAACACCTTCTTTAATAATTCTGGTTAAACCGTATCATTTTCTCTGCCCGGAGAAAAAAATAAATAAATTGAAGATCTTGCACACAACAATAAATAAAAAATTCAATGGTTCCTAATTTCCTATTCTGCCTTTCGGGTAGCGAAATTGTTATGAATGCTTAAGAACAAATATGGTGGGAGTGGTGTTCTTTCATTTTGTTGGATTATTGAAGGAACTGTATTCGAACCGAGACTTTCGATTCGATTTTCTTCAAACGCAAAATTCGAATGGTTTATTCAACTTCAATTCCATTTCGCTTTTAGTTATTTTTCAGCCTTTACTATTCTTGAAAATAATTTACTTCGCTAAACGTGTGAAAAAAAATTAAAGCTTGAAATGTTTGATTGCCTTAGTTTTACTTAAAAAAATGTCATATCATGGAAAATATTTTTCACCTTTGGTGTTTGATTAATGGAAAATCTGACTTGAAAAATATTTTATATGGTATAACCAATTAAAACGTACCTCAGCCACTTGCCTTGAAAATATTTTATTATTTATTTGGTGAGAAAATATTTTCACTTTAGGGTGTGTTTGATAGAAAAGATGGAAAATAGATGGTAGGAAAATATTTTCTAGGAATTGATTTGGTTGGAAATTATTTTTCTGAAAAATGATAATTGGAAGTGTTTGATTAGATTAATTTTCCAGGTGAAAAAGCGGAAGATTTTCCTAATTTTGTTGTTTGATTAATATTATTTTCTATGGCAAATAATCAAAATTTAACTATTTTAATAAATTTTTTTTTTTTTTAATTTTTCACTCATTTATACTTGATAATAATAATGTTAATTTCTGGAAAAAAAATAAGTCAATTAACAATAATAAAAATGATCAAACGTGACGCAAAATGATTTTCCACCTTAGCTGGAAAATATTTTCTCAACAAATAGGTGAGAAAATATTTTCAAGGCAAATGAGTTAGTTGTGCTTTAAATGGTTGTACCTAAGAAAATATTTTTCAAGGCAAATTTTGCCAACCAAACACCCAACAAATACAAAAACTGAAAAATATTTTCCATGATTTGACATTTTCTGGAAAATAAGGCTGTATCAAACACAGCCTTAGATGAAAAAGTCATTTCGTCACGTTTGATCATTTTTGTTGTTGTTAATTAATTTATTTTCTTCAAGAAATTACATTATGTTATGAAATAGAGAGAAAGAGAGAAGAAAATAAAGAGACAAATAAACTTATGTTTTATTAAGAATTAGAGCCCCATATATATAGGGGAAGAAATGATATACAAAGTAATTATCTCTAGGGTTACAGGAGTATGAATGTCATTCACTAAATATTATAATATTTATAACACTCCCCCTTGAATGACATATTACAAAATATCTGCCTCGTTAAAACCTTATTTGATAAAAACCCAATGGAAAAAAATCAAACGAAGGAAAAAGAGTACAGTTATTCTGGAGTATTACAATAAAAGTTGTCTCGTCAAAACATTGCCAAGAAAACCTAGTGGGACAAAACTTGGGCGAAGGAAAAAGAGTCGGCTACTCCCCCTGATACTGATCACTGTAAATCTTTGAGTCGACGCATTCCAATCCCATGAATCAATTTCTTGAATGTGGATGTTGGCAATGCCTTTGTAAATAAATCAGCTACATTGTCACTCGAGCGAATTTGCTGAACATCAATATCCCCAGTTTTCTGAAGCTCATGCGTGTAGAAGAATTTTGGAGAGATATGCTTTGTTCTATCTCCTTTGATGAAGCCTCATTTGAGTTGTGCAATACAAGCTGCATTGTCTTCATACAAAATTGTTGGGCTGTCTCTAGTCGAAGTTAATCCGCATGATGCTTGGATATGATGGGTCATGTTCCTCAACCATACACATTCTCGACTTGCCTCGTGGATTGCAATAATTTCTGAATGATTTGAGGATGTTGTTGTCAAGGTTTGCTTCACGGATCTCCATGATATAGCTGTTCCTCCACATGTAAACACATATCCTGTTTGCGATTTAGCTTTATGTGGATCAGAGAGATAACCTGCATCTGCATATCCCACTAAAGAAGATCCCAATTTTTGAGAATAAAATAATCCCATATCAATAGTACCCTTTAGGTATCGAAAAATGTGTTTAACACCATTCCAATGTCTTTGAGTTGGTGTAGAGCTATATCTTGCAAGGAGATTTACAGAGAAAGCTATGTCAGGTCGAGTACAATTTGCAAGATATGTTAGTTCTCCAATTGCACTAAGATATGGTACTTCAGGACCAATAATTTTTTCTCCATCTTCAGGAGGACGAAATGGAAATATTTCACATCAAGTGATTGATGTGTGTCGCAATGCACCAAAATAATAAATAATTCCTTACTTGCTAAATATTAATTAATAATATAGTAGCGAGAGTAAGGGTCGATCCCACGAGGAACGGAAACTAATTTTAGTTGTTCGATCAATTAGAATGGAATGGAGGGTTTTTTGTTTGAATTGCTTGAATGAAAACTATGCATAAAATAAATAATTAAATATGACTAGAAAAATAATATGAGAAGAAATCTTGTTCTCGAGTTCGGTTGTGCCCTCAATTAATGTTATACCTTTCCTTGTAACGTGTTTCTATCCCTAATTCAATTATCAATCATAAATAATCAATAAGCTCTGATTATCTAAATTCTTCCTTATGTGTATTGATTCAAAATAAGCTCTTTGAACCAATTCTAGCCATGGACAATCCTAAACAAGCTCTTAGGATTTAATGCACGACTAGTATGAAAATTTAGAAGAATAGATTGAATTGGATCGTTAATTACACAAGCTCGAATTAATCAATCCAAGTTGAATTATTACTAAACCTGCACGAGATTTATTTGCTACTAAAGTAAAGACTCAATGACAATTACGGATCAAGAATCTAAACATAGCATATTCATGAATCCAAAGATCAATAATCCAATTGGCCAAATTAAACTATTAATCAAATAAACTCAATTGAACATTCACAACATAATAATCCAACAATTGAAATAAAGGAATAAATTCACGCTACTAATTTGTAGGAAAAGAAAATAACATAATCAAGTTAACACAACTTCCCCTTTGAACAAGATATGAAATTTAGCCTAGCATTGTTGTGGTAGATTCTTCAAGTTGCTTCATGAATTCCACCGTTATTGATATTCTTGCGCTTGAAAATCTCCCAAGAATGCTCTATATTTTTTTCTCAATTTTCCTCAATGTCCAACCTCCTTTTTGTGGCTATTTTGCTCCTTTAATATTCACAAAATCGTGCCCTAACTTTACCCCAAAGATATACCAAAGATAGACCTTGAATCATATAAGGAAATTCCTTGGTGAGCAAGTTACGGCCGTAAGTTAGCTACTGAAAATTTTCGGAATTTGTAAGTTACGGCCGTAAATTTACCATTTACGGTCGTAAGTGCATTTCAGCCGAGAAGCGCCTGTGCTCGATATTTTGGTTATAACTTTCTCTTCCGAAGTCCGATTGTAGTGATTCAAGTTGCGTTAGAAATAAAACTCAAATATCTACAATTCTTTGTGAAATAACTCTTCCAAAATTCGAAAGTATTCTATGACAAAATTGAGCTTCAATCTATGACTAAAATTCATGATCACAATCCTTGCGCGTTTTTGATTTCCAACTTCATTCCAAACCTTCTTTGACCATAATTTTTGCATCTAATCTTCTTCCCACATGCCATTATTGATTTGGAGCTCTTTGAATATGCCCTTGAACCTCACTTCTTGATTTTTTTGTATTTCTTTGGTCCTGTTTCCTTTCTTTTTCTTCTTTTTGACCTTACATAGCACAATAAATGAAAATGCATTAAACGATACTTCAATAGGATCAAAACAATAACAAAATAAGATAATAAATGAATTAATTATGTGCTAATAAAGCACTTATCAGTGATCGAACAACCATAGGGGATGCCAATGGATGTGCTTTGTCTATATAAAAACGATTTAAAACTTTTTCTGTATAAGAAGATTGATGAACAAATAATCCTTCTGGAAAATGTTCAATTTGCAACCCAAGACAAAACTTAGTTTTTCCCAAATCTTTCATCTCAAATTCATTCTTTAAATAATCTGCAGTTTTATTAAGCTCTTTAGGAGTTCCAATCAGATTTAAATCATCCACATAAACTGCAATAATTGCAAATCCACAATTTGTTTTCTTTATGAAAACACAGGGGCAAATGTCATCATTTTTATAACCCTCCTTCAACAAATATTCGCTAAGGCGATTATACAACATGCGTCCGGATTGTTTCAATCCATATAATGATCTTTGCAATTTAATAGAGAACATAGTTCTCGGTCATGTATTATTTGCTTTTGGAATTTTGAGTCCTTCAGGGACTTTCATGTATATGTCACTATCAAGTGAACCATATAGATAGGCAGTTACTACATCCATAAGGCGCATATTAAGCCTTTGTGACACAGTCAAACTAATTAAAAATCTAAAAGTGATAGTATCCATTACGGGAGAATACGTTTCCTCATAATCAATTCCTGGTCTTTGAGAGAAACCTTGAGCTACAAGTCGAGCTTTGTATCTTGTAATCTCATTATTTTCATTCTTTTTCCTTACAAAAACCCATTTGTATCCAACATGGATTACATTTTCAGGTGTTCGAACTACAGGTCCGAATACTTTTCGTTTCTCTAAGGAATTTAACTCCGCCTGTATGACTTATTTCCATTTTGGCCAATCATTTCTATGCTGACAGTCTTTCACAGATAGTGGTTCAGGATCCTCATCTTTCATTATTTCAAGAGCCACATTAAAGGGGAAAATGTCATCTATGACAATAGTATTTCTTTCCCATAGTTTATGAGATACTAAATAGTTTATTGAAATCTCATTATTTTCGGATACTTGTGGTTCTGTAGGAACCACATTCTCAATATCCGATTGATCCATATTCTCAATATCCGATTGATCAATCTTTTCAAATACTACTTCTTCTAAAGTTTTTGGTCGATTTTTCTCTTGTACTTTTCTTTTTCGAGGTACAGAGTCTTTAGCACCAACTGGTCGACCACGCTTCTGGCATATTTGAGATTCATTTGCTACAGCAGATTGTCCTTCAGGGACATCAATTTGTGCAGGAATATTTTCTACAGGTATATGTGACTTCGTCACTTTTCTTGTGTCAACAAATACATCCGGTAATTGATTTGCAACTCTTTGTAAATGAATGATTTTTCCAACCTCTTGTTCACTTTGATTGCTGCGGGGATCAAAGTGAGACAAAATTGTTCCATTCCACGAAATTTTACCACGTTTTTCAGGACGTAATTTTGTTCCTCCCAAGGTTGGGAAAGTCATTTCGTCAAAATGACAATCTGCAAAACGTGAAGTAAATAGATCACCCGTTAAAGGTTCAAGATACCTTATTATTGATGGTGAATCAAAACCAACATAAATTCCAAGTCTTCGTTGGGGACCCATTTTTGTACGTTGTGGGGGTGAAATTGGGACTTGGACGGCACAACCAAAAACTCGTAAGTGAGAAATATTAGGCTCATGACCAATTGCAAGTTGCAAAGGAGAATATTGATAATACGCAATTGGTCTTAAACGAACCAATGATGCAACATGTAATATGGCATGACCCCAAACAGAAGTTGGAAGTTTTGTTTTCATGAGTAATGGTCTAGCAATTAATTGTAGATGTTTGATAAACGACTCAGCTAATCCATTTTGTGCATGGACATGAGCAACCGAATGTTCAACCTTAATTCCAATTGATATACAATAATCATTGAATGTCTGTGATCTAAACTCACCAACTTATCAAGACGAATTTTCTTGATTGAATAATCAGGGAATTGAGCTCGTAATTTTATAATTTGAGCAAGTAGGCAAACACGGGACCATCTAGTAGATGAATCAATTAAAACCATAAAATACCGAAATGGTCCACATGGTGGGTGTATTGGCCCGCATATATCTCCATGAATTCTTTCCAAGAAAGTTGGAGATTCAATATTGACTTTTGTAGTCGAAAGTCTAATGACCACTTGCCTTGCGAACAAGCAGCACATGGATAATCATTAGGTAAAAGAATCTTCTGGTTCTTTAGAGGATGTCCATGTGAGTTGTTAATTATTCGGCGCATCATTATTTTTCCTGGATATCCAAGTCTATCATGCCAAAGTATAAAACTTTTTGGATCAACGAACTTCTGGTTCGTGATAATATTTGATTCAATCATCTTTATAGATGTACAATACATGCCACAAGGGAGTGCCGGCAGTTTTTCTTTTATCTGCTTCTGGCCAGATATAAAAGAAGTTATACAAAGATATTCTGCATTATTTTCATGCATCGTCTCAATGTGGTATCCATTGCAGCGAATATCTTTAAAACTAAGCAAATTTTTTCTGGATTTGCTAGAATAAAGTGCATCGTCAATATATAATTTTGTATTATTTGATAAAATAATACAAGCTCTTTCGGAGCCTTCTATGATTTTTGATGCACCTGATATTGTATTAATATTATTCTCTAATAATGTTAAGTTCAAGAAATACTTTTTGTCTTGAAGAATAGTATGTGTAGTTGCACTATCGACTAAACAAATATCCTGGTCATTCATCCTGAATTTATAAACAAAACAAAATAAATATTCTAAAACTTTGATTTCATAAAAAGAAATTTAGCTACATTTTTAATCAACTAAAAATGCTTAATAATGTAAATGTCTCTAACTTCAAAAAAAAATAAGTAAAAACATAATTCATACTAACTTTTAAAGAAAAAGAACAATTCAGATACTGAAAATTAAACTAATCAATATTCTCAAGTACACCGCCTCCAATTAAATGATCGATATTGCCATTTGGGTCAGCAAAGAAGTCAGAGACGTCCAAATGAGTCACATCAATTGGACCATCACAATCAGCGAAATTTGTCTCTACTTTTTCTTTTCCCTTGACTGATTTTTGATAAAGATCCACAAGATGTTTTGCGGTACGACAGGTACGTACCCAATGCCTTTTCATTCCACATTTAAAGCAAATTTCTTCATGCTCCTTTCTTGATATGCTATTTTCGTTTGCTTTATGCCTTTTAAAATTGTTCCCTTGTTGCTGATTGTTTTGTTGAAAATTTCGTCCATGATTTCTTCCACGTCCATGTCCGCGCCCGCGTCCACGTTCATGTCTTGATATTGCATTTACTTCAGGAAATGCGGTACCATTTGCTTCAGGAAATGGTACAGAACCAGTTGGACGTAACCCATGATTTTTCAGCAGCAATTCATTATTTTGTTCAGCTACAAGCAGACATGATACAAGTTCTGAGTACTTTTTAAAACCACGCTCACGATATTGCTGCTGTAGGAGTACATTCGAGGCATGGAAAGTGGGAAAAGTTTTTTCCAACATATCTTGATCAGTGATTTTTTCTCCACACAAGTTTAACTTAGAACTTATTCTAAACAATTCAGAATTGTACTCACTGACCGTTTTGAAATCCTGCAAATGGAGATGCATCCACTCATAGCGGGCTTTGGGGAGAACTACAGTCCTCTAATGGTCAAACCTTTCAGTCAAGTTTTTCTAGAGAATTTGTGGATCTTTCACGGTAAGATATTCAACTTTCAATCCATCATGAAGATGGTGACGAAGGAATATGAGTGCTTTTGCACGATCCTGCAGGGATTCTTTGTTTCCTTCTTTTATTGTCTCTCCCAGACCTTTCGAGACAAGGTGAATATCAGCATCTAAGACCCATGATAAATAATTTTTGCCAGATATGTCGAGTGCAACAAACTCGAGTTTAGTGATGTTGACCATTTGTATAACTACACAATGAATAAAAAAATATAATTAATTTCGAAGAATGTGATTAAACCACATAATAATAAATCAAATCATCAACATCACAAAAGTTGTATGTTTTCCTTCAGGGATAAACATTATGACATATTCTTCGATATACATGCTACTTCGGGAGCATGTTGTATTTTTCTATTATTTCTTCAATAATAGGTCAAATATTCTTCTGGAATATTGACAATTATAATTTATGCTCTTCTGGAGCAAATAATAATCTTTCTTGAATATTATAAAGTTGTGCTACTTCAGGAGCAACAACAAACTATTCACGATAGTCATATTAATATTCTTCTGGAATATTAATTATATACAGTTGCGCTACTTCAGGAGCAATAACAAATTATTTATGATAGTCCTATTAATATTCTTCTGGAATATTAATTATACAGTTGCGTTACTTCAGGAGCAACAACGTAATGAAAAAAAATTCAACAATAATATATAAATTAAACACACATATTAATATTCTTCTGGAATATTAATTATACAGTTGCGCTACTTCAGGAGTAACAACGTAATGAGTTAACTAATTTAAATGATAAAAAAAGGCAACGACAATTATAATATATTAGTTAAACACACATAAACAAGAACCTTAAAATAAAAATTACAGCATGAACTTTAAATTAAAACAATTAGATTCTGCGTTGGTTTGACCGAATTGAGAAATTTAGTTGAATTGAAATGGCCAGTTTTTTATAAGTTTGAAACAAATTCCTTGGGTTGCGTGTACACTTGATGAATAATGAATTCAGAATTGAAATACACGAATTAAAAATTAATTGAATTCAGACGTGGAAGGTTTCAGAATTGAATTCACGCGTAGAATTAGAATTGAAAGAAAAATAGGATTCGGCATCATTATGATGCATATGTATATATAAAAAAATTCACGTATTATCAAATTAATTTTGATACACATGACAGATGATTATGTTAAAAAAATTACCTTCTAATAATTTTAGAGAATCGTGCTGATAACGTGTTATGAAATAGAGAGAAAGAGAGAAGGAAATAAAGAGGCAAATAAACTTATGTTTTATTAAGAATTAGAGCCCCATATATATAGGGGAAGAAAGAGATATACAAAGTAATTATCCCTAGGATTACAGGGGTATGAATGTCATTCACTAAATAGTATAATATTTATAACATATTACTATTATTAAGTACAAATGAGTGAAATAAAAAAAAAATATTAAAATAACAAATTTTGCTTTATTTATCACTGAAAATAATTTCAATTAAAAACAAATGAAATTTTTTCACTTTTTTCACCAGGAAAATTAATTCAATCAAACACTTCAAATGACACTTTCTACAAAAATAATTTTTAAGCAAATTAATTCCTGAAAAATATTTTCTCACGATGCATTTTCCATATTTTCAATCAAACACATCTATGAAAAAGAGTTAGCGAACTTGAAGAAAACAACAATTAAATAATAAAAAAAAAATACAACAAAATGAAAAAAAAAAAAGCATCATTAAAACTTTAAAAACATCTATAAAAAAAAAGCAAGCAAGCAAGCTATGGGAAATAATGGTCCAATGGGTTTAATGGCCAATTGATATTATTTGGGGGAATGGGGAAATTACACCCACTCAAGTTTTTGGGTAATAAGCACAAATGGTCTCCAACATTTAGGTTTTTTGCGAAAATGGTCTCTAACGTTTAGATTTTTGCAGTTATACCCGCAGAATCACCAAACGTTACGAAAATGGTCCCTACCGTTAGATTCCGTTAGTTTTTTCAGTTAAAAAGTGTAAATAGCACATAGAGGTGTCAAGACGGACGGGCCGACCAGACCCGTGAAAACCGGCCCGGATTGACCCGGGGCCGCGGGCCGACCCGTGACCCGTGCGGGCGGTTCACAGGTTAAGAAGTTGTGAACATCGGGTTTTGCGGGTCAAACATTCGCGGGCCGCGGTTAACCCGCTGGACCGTAAAAAATAAATTAAAAAAAAAAAACTGTTTTATTAAATATGGTAACATTGAAAATCTCTCTTCTTCTAGAAACTCTAATACAACTTTTAAAGTAAATCTTATTTTTTTCTCCATAATAGCTAAAAAAGTAACGTTTTTTTATAATAGTAATTAAAAATGCATTTATCATTTAATTGTTATTTGTTTATGTTTTATTTAAATTTGCAAATTTAAAAGTAACTCATATAACATAAACTATAATTTTAAATTCTATGTAAATATTTTATGGTATAAATATGAATTTATCATTTTAATCATTTTGTATTTAGAAATTTGAAAAAAAATTTGCTATAAATATAATAAAATCTATATTTTTATTCATACGAGCTAAATAAGAACAAACCGCGACCCGTATGGGCTCGACCCGGATGGGCCAACGGGCGGGCCTGGGTTGTAGTTCAAAATTTACGGGCTGACCCGTAACGGGCCCGTAACCCGTAGCGGACGGGCTTTTTTTCAAGTGGGTCGTTACCGGACTTTTTATTAGCGGGCTGACTCTGCCCGAACCACCCGAATTGACACCTCTAATAGCACAAATGGTCCATAACCTTTGAGTTTTTTACGATAATAGTCCCTAACAAATTAATGTCACGTTTGGCATTTTTAGTTTGTAGCCTCCAAACGTTTGGCGTATTTAGTCTCTAACATATTAAGCCCCTATACATTTGGAATATTTAGTCCATAACATATTAAGCCCCTATTTGAAAATAATTTTTTCAAATAATATGATTTGTAATTGTAATTTTTTGAAGAATTTTTTGTTAAAAAATTGAATTTATTTGTAAATTATTTTATTGATAGAATGTGTAGTTAAAAACGGGTTTTAAAAAATAAAATTTATTTTGAATTTCTAAAATACACAATAAAATATTTAACAAAAACTCTATTGGAAAAAAAATAATGAATCCATGGAACATAAACAAACAAATACATTGGACATTATTTTAAAAAATTGAATAAAAAATATGTTTGTATCAATTCTATTTTCGATTTTGAGAACTGATCAATATCGATTTTCGAAATTTCATTTTTTTTTTCAAAACTCATTTTCTTTTACACGTTCTATCAATATTTTTTTTAAATTTATGCATAAATCAAAAAAAACTACGTTTTAAATAATGTGGTTTGTAGTTGTAATTTTTTAAAGAATTTGTGGTTAAAAAGTAAAAGAAAAAAATTGAATTTATTTGTATATTATTTTATTGATAGAATGTGTGTTGAAAACGAATTTTAAAAATAAAGTCTATTCTAAATTTTTAAAGCGCACAGTAAAATATTTAACAAAAATTAACCGCATTAACATTTCAACTTATTGATAAAAAAAAATAATAAATTTATGGAATTTATCAAACAAATACATTGGACATTATTTTAGGAATTGAATAACAAATATATTTGTATCAATTCTACTTTCGATTTTGAGAATCAATCGATTTGAAAAGTAAGTTTGGAGAATTTTGGTTAAAACATAATTTTTTTTTAAATTTATGCATAAATTAAAAAAATATATTAATAGAACGTGTGGAAGAAAATGAATTTTGAAAAAAAAATGAAATTTCGAAAATCGATATTGATCAGTTCTAAAAATCGAAAATAGAATTGATAGAAACATATTTTTTATTCAATTTCTAAAATAACATCCAATGTATTTGTTTGTTTATATTCCATGGATTCATTATTTTTTTCCAATATGTTGAAGCGGTATATTTTTGTTAAATATTTTATTGTACATTTTAGAAATTAAAAATAATTTTATTTTTTAAAACTCGTTTTTAACCACACGTTCTATCAATAAAATAATTTACAAATAAATTCAATTTTTTTTAACATCAAATTCTTCAAAAAATTACAATTACAAACCATATTATTTGAAATAATTGATTTCAAATAGGGGCTTAATATGTTAGGGACTAAATATGCCAAACGTATAGGGAATTAATATGTTAGAGACTAAATACGCCAAACGTTTGGAGGTTACAAAATAAAAATGACAAACGTGATCTTAATATGTTATGGACTATTATCGTAAAAAACTCAAAGGTTAGGGACCATTTGTGCTATTTACACGTTTTTAACGGAAAAAACTAACGGAATCTAACGGTAGGGACCATTTTCGCAACGTTTGGTGATTCTGAGGGTATAAATGCAAAAATCTAAACGTTGAGGATTGTTTTCGCAAAAAACCTAAAGGTTGGGGACTATTTGTACTTATTACCCCAAGTTTTTCAACATTATTACAATTAAAAAACAAGGTTTAGAAATTATTTCTTCTAAAATCAGGTTATATCTCGATTTTTTTTTCAATATTAATAATAACATTATTAGTTTATTTTAATATCTTATAAACATAGCCCTTGTTTGGTAGAGATTAAGATCTGATTTTTAGTAAATTTTGATGAAAATTGATGAAATGTGTGATTAAAAAGTTGTGAATATCATGAAATATATGATTAAAATTGATTCTTGATTTTAAATTAGAATTAAATCTAGATTTTAATTAGTACGAACTACCAAACATAGACTTAACTGCCAGTTCAGAAAGTAGAAAGAAAATACAGCCAAATGACTTCGGCGACACCATTTGACTCCGCATCCACCTTCGCCGGAATCAGAGGTATAAACTCACTAAAATGGTTGTAAGCTTCTCAGATCTCTGCACAAAATCTCAAATCTGCATAAAAAATCTCAGATCTGCATTACATCTCCGGAGTGGCCTGTGACGAGACATCGCGGGCAGCGAAGCGGCGCTGGCCATGGCTTGCGCTTTTCACTGCCAAGTCATGTCCGTGGTTTCTCCGCGAGATCTTTTACCGGATGAGGTGGTAGTGTCTATGCACCGTCGTTTGGGTTGTATGTGGCGGTGGTGTTTGTTTTGTGGTGCGGTAGTATGTGTAGGGCCGGTCCTGAGTTTTGAGGGGTCCTAAGCGTGCCTCCAACCTCAAAATTTATTAAGGTCCTAGGCCAAATACAAAATTTGACAATTTCAAAAATTCAATAATTAATAACTATAAGTAATAACTAAATATTAAAAGACTTACTAAATTTTTAACAACATATTTGACATTTAATATTTTTATAGATATTTTCACAGCTATATTTCACAAATTTTTTATATGGATTGATATTTATTGGTTAAAAATACTAAAAATAAAAGAAAAATAAATTGTAAGTATAAAAAATTGAACCAGTGACCTATATCATAAGTAAAAATTATATTCCACTATTCTACCAATTGTGCTAAACTTAAATTATTATTTATTACTCTACTTTCATATTATATATATATGTAAAACAATGAGTTTGGTTTTTTCAATTTTGGAGGCCTTAATTGGTTGGGAGCTCTAAGCGACGGCCTTATTCGCTTATGCTTAGGGCCGGCTCTGGTATGTGATAGGTTGCAATAGTGGTGTACGGTGATGGGTTGTGATGGTCGATGTGTGTGCGTGTGTCTCCAAATATCCATGCATGCATGGTGGTTGTGGTGGTTTGTTGGAGGAAGATGAGGATCAAGAGGTGGCGGCGGCGTTGCAGTGGTGCAGGTAGAGTGGTGGGTTATGGATTTGATGGTATGCGACGACATGGTGTTCTTGGGTGTACCAGTAGTGGTGGTGCCGGAGCTGGTGAGGTGCACAAAAAATCGCAAAATCCTAAACTGAGACTTTCTCTTCGGTTTCAATGAAAGACTCTTTCAGGAAAGTCAGGTTGTTGCACATTTTGACCTCGAGTTACATCAAATGGATGTTAAGACGACGTTTCTCAATGGAGACATTGATGAGACGGTTTGCAAATTAAAGAAATCCATTTATGTGCTCAAGCCAGCTTTTCGTTAAGGGTAATACAAATTTCATCAAGTAATTATCTCATTTGGTCTTGAGATTAATGATGTTGATGGTTGTGTGTATTACAAGTTCAGTGGGAGTAAGTATATTTTTCTGGTTTTCTATGTTGATTATTGCTTGCCATAATGATATAGGCATGTCACATAAAATTATGAGATTTTTGTCAAGGAATTTTGAGATTAAAAATCTTGGTGACGTCTCTTTTGTATTAAGAATTCAGATACATCGGGATTGTTCTCGAGGTATTCTTGGATTGTCACAAAAGGGCTATATCGATAAAGTACTTAAGAGGTTTGGCATGCAAGACAGTAAATCAGGGGACAGCCCTATCGCTAAGGGAGACAAAATTAGTCTCGACTAATGCCCGAAAAGTTATCTTGAAATTAAAGAAATGCAGAGGCTCCCATATAGTTAAGCTATAGGGAATCTGATATATACTCAAATTTGTATGCGTTCGGATATTGCATACGTTATTGGGATACTAAGGAGATATTTAAGTAATCCTGGGATAGATCATTTGGAAAGCAGCCAAACATGGGTTATAAGGTATTTAAAGAGAACAAAAGATTACATGCTCACATACAGAAAATCGGATCAGTTGGAGATCATATGGTATTATGATTCCGATTTTTTACTAGATGCCAAAACAGTAGAAGATCCACATCAGGCTACATCTATCTGCTGGTTGGAGGAGCTATTTCCGGATGGAGTGCTTAACAGACACTTTAGCTTCTTTCACTTGGTAGCACAGTTGTAGCAATTTTGGGGGCATCTAATTATGGAATATAGCTGCGAAATTTTGTCACTGGGCTGCATATTCTGTACGGTATAAAAAAACCAATAAGTTATATTGTGACAATAACTCAGCAGATTTATATTCCAGTAACAACAGGAGCTCAACTAAGTCAAAATACATTGACATAAGTTCCTGGTTGTGAAGGATACAATTCAGAGTGGACACGTGTCAATAAGAGCACATTGGGACAAACTCCATAATTGCGGATCCGCTTACTAAAGTATTACAACCCAAGGTCTTTCATGAGTACATTACTCATATGGGTGTTGTATTTCTTAAGGATATTCGGTTTCAGTGGGAGTTTGTATTTTGGGTGCATTAGACACATTTATTGTCCTTTTGGATACAGTTTAAAGTTAAAGTTATTTACAGCTGTAAGGTTTCAGGTTTATTATTTCTGAACTTGTTTAAGAATGATCTCACTAAAGTTGGACCAGTTGGAAATATGCATGTTGAAGATCACATTACATGTAATTTTCATGCTACACATCCATACTTGATCCATGTCATTCAGTTATGTCGATATACATGACCATTGAAGGTTTAGTTACGATTAATGTAGCGAAAGCCGCTTTGATCTTATGTTGATATAATTGATGGACCGGATTGTTTGGGGATGCATTCAGTAATGATAGCAAAATTCTGAGTACTCATAAGGTTATGATTGATACACAATTGTAAGGTTACACATATAGCCCAAGTGGGAGATTGTAAGGATTTTAATCAATCGTGTGGGCTTATATGTAAATTATTGTGTATTGAATAAAAGACTATCAATTTTGGTTAAGCCCATTTAAAGTGATCTAATAAGGATTTGGTATATTGGGCTTTAATGCATCTAATTAATGTATGGGCTTTTATGTGTAGATACCAGGCCATTACCTAATTCATGATGGGCCGGATTAGGTTAATTGGAAATTCAGTATATAAAGTCGGTTATGGTCCCTGAATCCTACGTACTGTTCATCTTGTCTGACATCCCATCATCAGAGAGAAAATAAGGACTACGTATCGATTTAGAAGATCCAACCAACCGAATCGTTTATCGTGAATCATGTTTGATTAAGGTACTCTTCCGCTTAAGTTATTTAATTCTTGATAATTCAGCATGATGATTTTGGATCCTGGATAAATAATTTATCCGTGATAGAAATTTTATAACATGCATGAGAAATCATGAGAAAAAATAGTTCTTGATTCATAATATATATGTGTACTGTACTATGAACAAAATCCATTTTTGCATATTTTTGCATTTAATTAAAAATGTGCATAATATATGTAATCATGTTTGTGGCATGATGACAGCGATTAGTGAAAGAGATAAGAGTTTAATCTTTCATTACATTTTTTTTTTTAATTATTTTTAGGGAAGCATCCAGCTTGAAAACCCAAAGTTTGTGATACAATTTTATTACAAACAAATTATATTACAAGAAGGGGGACGTTAACACCTTACCTTACAATTACAAGTATTTTTAATCACTCAAAGCAAATTGGGAAATAAGGAGTACTGCTCCAAAAACACAAATCAACAACTATACTATGGCATCAGCGATATAGTTGGGAAATCAAAACAAAACCAAACATACTGATACAGGCAAGAGCCAACTTCCTAGTATTTAACCATTCTAATATTGTCTAATCTCATTTTTTCAAGCCTAATAATTCCAGTAATCTTACCATGCAGATCTTTAGCTTCCATCATCGCATAGGATTTACCAGAATGTCCTTTATTAGCAAACCAATCGGCTGCCATGTTTCCTTCTCTCCAAACATGGGAAAATTTGATTTTCAAGTGCCTGGAAAGCAGATAAATGGATTCTAGTATGTATTGTATCTCCCACAGACCCTTGTCTGGTTGAGTGCAAAGCTAGAAAGTTGTCTTTGAATCCATTTCCACCCACACATTTGTGCATCCTTTATCCTTACAGATTTGTAAACCTGTCGCAACCGCCTTAGTTCTGCCTCGAGACGGAGCATTCTCCATAGTAGTCATTAAACGCCCAGATAGCTTCACCTCTGTTGTCTCTCAGAATACCACCGCCTACAGCCTTATTGTCATTTTTCAGAGAGCCATCCGTGTATAATTTATGCCAAGTTTCCTTCGACTTGTCCCAGTACACAATAGTAGGTAGGGAGGACCTCTTAGATTTGCCTTTTCAAATATATAGTTTTTCAAAATGCTCTTTTTATGCAAAATATATTTATTACCCTTAATGAATTACATTATTTTATTTGCAAGATATATCCTTAAATTAGTCAAGTTAATTTAATTCAATACTTTTTATTATATTCATATTTTTTAATCTTTTAAGTTCTTCTAAAAATACTCTATATTGTGATAATTTCTCAAAAGATTTAGAATGTTCTTTCTTAGTTATATACCCTAATGCTATTCCATCTGAAACTTCATCTTCTATATCTTCGTATTCTTCTATAATTTTATGAACCGTATTTATATTTTTTGCTGTTTCAACAGAATTAAATTCTATTCTATTTAAGATAGCATAGTCAATATCTTCGTATATTTCTTTTAATTTAGATTGTCTAACAGAATGTATATTTTTAGATTTTTCAGCAATAGTTAATAAAAATGAAATTTCTTTATTTTCTAAATATAATTTATGATCGTAGTTATTAGAAGTTGATGCTTGTGAAGTATCCATAAATTATTGGGTTGGTAAATTATTATACAAAATTTTCTGGTATAAGTCCATTCTTTGATCTAGTAAAATACAATAATCTGCAATATATTGTTCGTATTTTTCTAAGAGTTTATTATATTCTTCAGAAGATATGTTTTCATTTTCCATTTGATGTTTAATATCTTCCATTTTATCTTTCAGTTTTTCTAAAAGGTTATCAAGTCCTTCGATTGTATATCCTGGCATTTAAGTTTGGAATGTATTTTTCGTAATTTTATTTTCTAATTCCATTTTGAGCTGTAATATATCAGAATAATCTATAATATACTAATCATAATTTTCTGAAAGTATATAATATTGTTCAGATGATTCATCCATATCTATTAAATGAGATATAATGTAATCTATTTTTTCCATTATTTTTTCTAACAAATTATCTAATCCTTTAATAGTATATACATGCATTATAAACACAGAGATAAATAATTTATAAAGTTTCAAGTAATTTTTCAAATTCTATCAATGTTTGAGAATTGATAATATCTATGTCAGTCATGATATCTATACTTGGTTCAAATGGTATATTATATTTTGAAATACTTTTCTTTTTCTTTTCTAATTTATCAATTATATCTTGAATATCATGTATTATTATAGATCTTACA
Organism: Ligustrum vulgare; assembly: GCA_963555705.1. NCBI lineage: Eukaryota > Viridiplantae > Streptophyta > Magnoliopsida > Lamiales > Oleaceae > Ligustrum > Ligustrum vulgare. The sequence continues at coordinate 55,694,307 of OY743170.1, forward strand.
GTTCCTCTAGCAAAATTTTCTATTAAATTTTCTTTAAAACTTTTTAATATCTCTTGTGATGCGTAGAATTGCTCTTGGTATCATATTTTATAAATTTCATTTTCATATTCAATACCTTTTTTACTTTTGATATTCTTTTTAAATTTATATGAACCTCTCTTAGTTCTAGGTTTTTTCATGATATAATTACTTTCATTCATGATATTAAGATTTTCAAAAACTGATAAAAAAAGATTCATCTCTTTCATCACTGTCATAATCTATTACAGGATCATAATCATTATCACTACTAAACACATATTCTAAATATAATTCATTATTTATTTCATTGTTATCACTATCAAGCCAAAAATAAATAATCGATTTTGTAATTTCTAATCCTAATATTCTTTTTAATGTTGAAAAGATAGCTAACAAACATGGCATATAAACATGATATAACTTTTTTATTTCATTATTTGGTCTAGTAAACTGTTTATGCATGAATAAATGTTCAATTATGCTATGATATTCGTTATTATAAGGACTGTTTTGATAATTAAATTTAACAATTCTGAATTCTGTCATGTTAAAAGCACTTTTTCCTCCTAATTCCGTAAAGATAGATATATTAAGAATACTAACATCTTTTCATGTTCTCAGTACCTTTGTATTTTCCTTCTATTGTTAGTGACCTTCAGGCTTATAGGTTTCTGCTCCACACCCTTCAATGGCTTCCTGCCTTCACGGGTTATTAGCTAAACTTAGATGTCTTCACTGTATATGTAGCGACCGAGAAATTTTATTATGATAAAAGTTAAATTTATTAATATTAGTCGCTACGATTTCATCCATTTTAAGAAAAACGTGTTCGTCTAGCCGATTAAAATTATTTTAAAATTTCAAGAAAGAAATTTAGATTCGTTTAAATCTTTTAATCCGATTTATAATTTTAAATTGTTCAAAAAAAAAAAAAAAAAAAAAAAAATCATCAGTATTTCATTTTTTTTAAAACTTAAACCTTTATTTTAATCCAATTTTCAAGTTTCCAAATATTTTTTTTTATTTATTATTGGTGTCATTCAATGAGAGAGTTATTTCAAAATTTTGTTCATCTTCCTCAACCTTTTTCAGCAACCTGTGAATCAGTAAAATTAAGCCAGACACGTTCCTCACTTTTCAAATGCCACCATTAATTTTTCCAACTTCAGTTACAATCTTTCACCTCCCCAAGTGATCACTATAACCAGTCCCAATCTCCATTTTTCGTCCCTCACACACGCAGACTGCCTATCTGGGTAAGAATTTTTCCTATCTAAATCAGTTGAGTTCACCACCATCAGAGAAATCCAGCCATCACCCTGCCCCGGTTGAACTCCAAAACCAGCATCACCAGCCATTCACCCCCACCTTCATCCCCAATCACCACTGTTTCATCACTACCCAAACCACCTGCAATCCACACAATCACAATCCAAGAACCACCACTCTGCCTCCTCCAAAATTCACACAACGAACCACTCACCACCGCAAGCTCCAACCCACCATTTACGAATCAATGCATCATCTGCACCACCACCCTTTGCATTCATCATCACCAGTTTTCCAAAAACTTCATCACCAATATCAATCCACCACCATTGGCTGAATCCGTAGCATCCAATTCCACAGCCCACCTCCATCACCGGAATCCATCTACTGCAAACCTCATCTACATCAATCCAAACCATTTTCATCTTCACATCAACACCACCACAATACCACCAAAATGCAAAAAAAAAAAAAAAAAAACCGAACCCGAACTTCACCCAAACCAAATCCGAAACATCGGCTGCCCAACCCACGAAAATCAACCAAAATCAAACCCAAAAACCCAGAATCAAAGAAAGCCCAAACACTTACCTCCACCACCGGCATGTTCGACCGGAAATCGCAGCTCAAATCCCAAATCTCCAAGCCTCGGTTTCGCACCCAATCTCGACCAAAACTACTCAAAACCTAAACTCCAACCTCACGACCGCTCCGCCGCCACTCGACGGCGGTAACACCGCCGGGTCACCGCCTGGCGACGAGGAGTCGCCCATCGCTCGTCGCCTCTCTCTCTCTCTCTCGGTTGCGAAATGAAGAGAGAGAGAGAGAGAGAGGAGTGATTTTATTTAAGTTTTTATTTTTTTGCAAAATTGCCCCTTTAGTCCCAACTTTTAAAATCTGTCAAATTTGACCCCAAGTTTTTTATAGTTATTATTTAAGCCCTACAGCTTTTAAAATATCCGAGTCAGTCCCCTTTATTTTGGAAAAAATTTAATTCAGTCCCAAATCTTTTAAGTTAGTCCCAAACCTTTTTAAAAAATTAAATTAATTTTGTTAAATTCTCAAATTAGCCCCCAATCTTTTATTTTATTTTATTCCAAATTTCTAATTCAAAATTTATTTATTTATTTTTTTTTTGGCTAGACGACGCGAACGAACGAATAAAGACTTGAAGTTTTTCCCGCTCGATACATATACTCGTTAAGTTTTGAGGTAGACTCATACTCTATAATTTATTTAGCTATGATTTGCATGTGAATCTGAAATTATGTAAATCATATATGATGTTATGTTCATGTGATTAACCATGAGGGGTAAGACGGGCAAATGCTCTCCCGAAAATGGTGTAAGAAGAAGAAATGTTATATGCGCTATAACTTCCATGCATAATTGCATGTTGAATTAAGACAAGACAAGGCTACTTTCCGCACTTATGTGAATATGTGTTATGTTATGATATTATGAGAAAAGTATGTTAGCATGATTACACGTTTATGTGCAATTTATGGATTAAGTGAATTATTCGGTTATGAGTTTGCTGAGTATTTCTTAGAAATACTCACCCCGTTATTAACAATTTTTGCAGACTTCGGGAGCGGTGGCGAGTGATGGACACAAGTGGCAAAGAATTAATTAAATGTTATTTTAAATATTTAAATTTCTGGTTATTTTAAGTCAAACTTTATTTTACCGACTATGGTGAATTTGGATGAATGATTGGAATCATATTTTATGCAAAATAAAAAAAAAAATTTCAATTTTTTTTCCGCTAAATGAATATTTATTTTTAAATTTAGTTTGAGACGATGAAGTGGCGTTTCGAGTATTTAGAACTCGGGGCGTTACAGAATGGTATCAGAGCAAGGTCTACGTTTCTGTAGACTTGCAAAAAAAAAAAAATATTTCAAAGGAGGTTTTCAAAATTTGCCACTGTCATCATTCTCTCCGCCGATTCCGAAGGTAAAGAATTTTATTATGAAGTTCATGATTACTGTTATGTTTATTTCGGATAATAGTTGCATATATTATGAAAGTTAGATGAAGAAGAAAGAAACTATATTCCGAAATAAGTAAAAGAGTACGAGTTCGAGCATAATGGGAAATAAGAAGAAGAAGCATAATTTAAGAAATGTTTTTCATAATAAATTTCCGTCCTCGAATTATAAGAACCCTAAACTGGACCTTGCATAATTGGTATTTCTTTAGAAATGGCACATTTTGGAAAGGGTCAACAGAATGAACCAAGAAACGAGTTTTCAGCTTACTTGTCTTTCCGAGTGGACCCACATACCACATTGTCTGATCATATATTCGGGTACCGTTCCTTACGTCGAAGAGCCATAGCCGGTGGTCTTAGGACGACAGACACTCAGTCCATCAATCATTTGTTGTCGACATTCCCGATAGGTCAACAACAGCAAGCAACTCAGTTTTATAATGATGTAAAAGGACGTCTCGGTGATGACGTAAGTTTTCCGAGAATGTGTATTGAGTTCTTGGTGCACTGGGACTGCTTTAGAGGCCTTGCCCCAGTGCCAGAACCAGAAGTGATTGTTATTTCGGATGATGATGACTCCGTCCCAGCGCCAGCGCCTGCTCCTGCGCCCGCGCTAGAAGTAATTGTCATTTCTGACGACGATGAGGAGGATGAACCATTAGTGGTATCTGACGCGGAGTCAGGAATTTATGATTATACCCCTAGTTCACCAGGGTACTCGCCATGGTTCAATTATGGTGCCCCGCCAGCTGCACCACCGTCTGGAGGAAATGGTTGGCTCAATGAGTAGAATGGAATAGTATAGTTGTCAGCGTTAGCATTTTCCATTTCCAGTTATTCTCTTGATTTGATGTATCCTCACTTGAAGGAAATTTTAAGTTATGAATAAAAGATATTTTCCGTCAATTTTTCTTGAGTTGAGTACATTATTGTGATGATGGGTTATGAATCGAGAACTTAAAAAATATTTTCTTTCTGTTTCATTTTTTTAAGGAAAATGTCTAGGCGCGGAAACAGAAATGTGGATGAGTGTCCTGCCCTAGAAGAGGGAGCCACGGCTCAGTCCACTGCTATTAGAGACTTACTCAGGGCTGTACAAGACATGAGGCAAGCCCCAGCTGCTCCCGCGGTACCCATCATTGAGCAATTCAGAAGGTACCGTCCGCCTACTTTTGATGGCGGAAATGGCCCACTAGCTGTGGAAGAGTGGCTGCTAACCATCGAGAAGATATTTAGGCACATATCTTGCCCTGAGGACAGGAAGATTAATTGTGCTGAGTTTATGTTAGTCGGAAGAGCTGGATTTTGGTGGGAATCAGCATCGCGTACCAGGACTGAGGAGGAGCAAGCGCCCTTGACATGGGAAGAATTTAAGGCTGAGATCAAAGATAAGTTTTTCCCCCAAGCTCTTCAAGATCATAAAGAAGCGGAGTTTCTACGACTTGTACAAGGAGATATGGATATAACAGAATATGAGAAGAAGTTTGAGGAGTTGTCACGTTACGCTCCACATCTGGTGGAGACTGAGGCTAAAAAGGCCCGTCGTTTTGAGAGAGGTCTACGATCGGAGATTCGACAGATCGTTGGTTCTCACGAATTACCCACATATAGAGAGGTTGTGAAGAAAGCTCAAGCGGTGGCTTATGCTGGAATAAAGTTTGGAACTGAGGGAAGTCAGAGGAATGCCAGATTTCAGGGCAAGAGAAAGTGGAATGGTCCGAGTCAGAACCAGAACAGGAACTATGTGCCCAACAAGAAGACGAACTCAGGACCCGCTAAGGGTCAATCAACAGGCAACTGGTCACCTTGTCCGAAATGTTTGAATATGCACAAAGGAGAGTGTTTGATGGGCAAAGGAGTGTGCTACAGATGTGGCCAACCAGGTCATCTTTCCTTTGATTGTCGCAATCCACCAGCACAGGGCACCGATCAAAAGAAGAGCGTGGACCAGAATAAGAAGGGAAAGGCCAGAGTGTTTGCCATGGATGCCGTCGAAGATTCCGACGTGATTGCAGGTATACTAACTGTTTCCGGTATTCCTGTTTATATCTTGATTGATTCGGGTGCTACACATTCTTTTATTTCCGATGCATGCCTATCTAGACTGGATTTAGTTGGAGAGAAAACTGGTAGTATACTTGAGGTTAGTTTACCATCAGGAGGAACTATTGAGACTGATAAGATGGTTAAGACGGTAAAAATAGATTTCTATGGCCAAATACTTGAAGCAGATCTGAACATAATTCCGATGAGAGATTTCGATATTATCCTAGGAATGGACTGGTTGAGTATCAATCGTGCTGCTATTTTGTGCCATGAGAAGGAAGTCGTATTTCGTAGGAATGGCAAAGAAGTATTCAGATTCTATGGGTCGAAGATTAAGGCACTTCCTCGCCTTATTTCGGCTCTTCAGGCAGAAAGACTTCTAAGCAAGAGAAATTGTCAGGGCTTTCTGGTTAGCCTTCAAGACCAACCGACTAAAGAAGTTACCTTGGAGTCAGTGCCAGTTGTGTGCGATTATGGCGATGTTTTTCCTAATGACCTACCCGGCATTCCGCCTGATAGGCAAGTGGAGTTTGTTATCGACTTAGTGCCAGGAGCTGCTCCGGTTTCTAAAGCTCCGTATCGTATGGCACCGAAAGAGTTGCAGGAATTGAAGGTCCAACTGGAGGAACTACTAGAGAAAGGTTTCATCAGGCCCAGCGTGTCTCCATGGGGAGCGCCTGTTCTGTTTGTGAAGAAGAAGGATGGCAGTATGAGAATGTGCATCGATTATCGAGAACTCAACAAGTTGACGATAAAGAATAAGTATCCATTACCACGGATTGAAGACTTGTTTGATCAACTGAAAGGAGCTGCTGTTTTCTCAAAAATGGATTTGAGGTCCGGCTACCATCAACTAAAGATTAAGCCGTCTGATGTGCCAAAGACAGCATTCAGAACGCGATATGGACATTATGAGTTCACAGTGATGCCGTTCGGTCTCACGAATGCACCTGCAGTATTTATGGACTTGATGAATAGAGTTTTCCACCAATATTTGGATGAATTCGTTATTGTCTTCATTGATGACATTTTAGTTTACTCCAAGGATTCTGAACAGCATAAGGAACATCTGAGAATTGTACTGGAGACATTGAGAGCAGAAAAACTGTATGCCAAATTCAAGAAGTGTGAATTCTGGCTGGAGAAGATAGGATTTCTGGGTCACATTGTCACGGTCAAAGGAATCGAAGTTGATCCATCTAAGGTTGACACAGTGACTAATTGGGCTACGCCAGCAAGTGCTAGAGATGTGAGGAGCTTTCTAGGATTGGCGGGATATTACCGACGGTTCATAGAAGGTTTCTCTAAGATAGCTGGTCCCATGACTCGGTTGACGCGAAAAGGTGTCAAATTTCAATGGACTGAACAATGTGAGCATAGTTTCCAAGAGTTGAAGAATAGACTGGTTTCAGCACCAGTATTGACGGTACCCGATGGAACTGACGGTTTTGTTATTTACAGTGACGCCTCTAAACATGGATTGGGATGTGTCCTAATGCAGAAAGGTAAAGTGGTTGCCTACGCTTCGAGGCAATTGAAGTCATATGAGCAAAATTATCCAACGCATGATTTGGAGCTAGCAGCCGTAGTGCATGCTTTGAAGATTTGGCGACACTATCTATATGGGAGTAAATGCGAGATTTACACCGATCATAAGAGTCTCAAATATTTCTTTACTCAGAAGGAGCTGAATATGAGACAGCGCCGATGGCTTGAGTTGGTGAAGGATTATGACTGCACTATTCTTTACCACCCGGGTAAAGCCAACAAGGTTGCAGATGCGCTAAGCAGAAAGGATGCTGGACAATTATCATTCTTGGGAACGATGCAGGAACAATTGATTCGAGATTTTCAGAATATGAGGATTGAAGTACAAGCCCCATCGATCCAAAATTCTAGTAAACTTGCAAACTTGATTGTTAAGCCAGATTTGAGAAAAAGAGTAGTGACAGCTCAGGTTAGTGATAAATTCTTGGAAAGGATCAGATCTGAAGTAGGGACAGATAAGAGGATAGATTTCGAGATTGCCCCTGACAATGCACTTATGTTCAAAGGTCGTCTATGTGTACCAAAAGACGATCAGATCAGAAATGAAATATTGGACGAAGCCCATTCAGCCCCATATGCAGCTCATCCGGGAGGGACGAAAATGTATCGCGATCTGCGAGAAACATTCTGGTGGAGGAATATGAAAGGAAGCATTGCTAAATTTGTCTCGCGCTGCATGGTCTGTCAGCAAGTTAAGGCCGAACATCAGAGACCATCAGGATTGTTAAATCCTTTAGAAATACCCGAATGGAAGTGGGAGAAAATCACTATGGATTTTGTTACGGGTTTACCGAGATCTGCAAGAGGGCATGATGTAATTTGGGTTATTGTAGATTGACTCACGAAGTCAGCTCACTTTCTTCCGATTCGAATGACTCTCAATGTAGAACAGTTGGCACAGATATATGTTAGAGAGATTGTTCGACTTCATGGAGTCCCAGTATCCATTGTTTCAGACAGAGATCCGAGGTTTACCTCGAGATTTTGGAAGAGCTTACAAACGGCTATGGGTACTAAGTTAAATTTTAGTACATCTTATCATCCCCAGACTGACGGACAGTCCGAGCGTACTATTCAAATTTTAGAAGATATGCTAAGAGCCTGTGTTTTGGATTTGAGCGGTAACTGGGAAACTCACCTGCCATTGGTAGAATTTGCCTACAATAATAGCTTTCAGGCTACCATCGGTATGCCGCCATATGAAGCATTGTATGGACGTAGATGCCGATCACCAATATATTGGGATGAGATTGGTGAGAGGAAGATATTAGGTCCAGAATTGATCGAAAAGACAGTAGAGGCTATTGAAAAGATCAGACTGAGGATTAAAGCTGCTCAAGATAGACAGAAGAGCTATGCCGATAAGAGAAGAAAAGACTTGGATTTTCAAGTTGGAGATAAGGTATTTTTGAAAGTGGCACCGATGAAAGGAACTTTCCGTTTTGGTACAAGAGGAAAGCTAAGGCCTCGATATATTGGGCCGTTTGAGATATTGGAACAAGTAGGGAACGTGGCTTATCGTTTGGCGCTACCGCCAGAACTTGCGGCGGTACATAATGTTTTTCACGTTTCTCTATTAAGGAGGTATGTGCATGATCCCAGCCATGTGATTAACTATCTATCGATTCCGATTCAGAGGAATCTATCTTATGAGGAAGCACCTATGGCAATAATTGACAGAAAAGTCCATGTCTTGAGGAACAAAGAGATTCCCTTAGTCAAGGTCCAGTGGGGTAGACACGGTAGCAACGAGGCTACCTGGGAAAAGGAAGAGGAAATTCTAGCCAAATATCCAGAAATTATAGACCAAGTAAGTTTATTTTCGAGGACGAAATTATTTTAAGGGGGTAAGGTTGTAGCGACCGAGAAATTTTATTATGATAAAAGTTAAATTTATTAATATTAGTCGCTACGATTTCATCCATTTTAAGAAAAACGTGTTCGTCTAGCCGATTAAAATTATTTTAAAATTTCAAGAAAGAAATTTAGATTAGTTTAAATCTTTTAATCCGATTTATAATTTTAAATTGTTCAAAAAAAAAAACAAAAAAAAAATCATCAGTATTTCATTTTTTTTAAAACTTAAACCTTTATTTTAATCCAATTTTCAAGTTTCCAATTTTTTTTTTTTTTATTTATTATTGGTGTCATTCAATGAGAGAGTTATTTCAAAATTTTGTTCATCTTCCTCAACCTTTTCCAGCAACCTGTGAATCAGTAAAATTAAGCCAGACACGTTCCTCACTTTTCAAATGCCACCATTAATTTTTCCAACTTCAGTTACAATCTTTCACCTCCCCAAGTGATCACTATAACCAGTCCCAATCTCCATTTTTCGTCCCTCACACACGCAGACTGCCTATCTGGGTAAGAATTTTTCCTATCTAAATCAGTTGAGTTCACCACCATCAGAGAAATCCAGCCATCACCCTGCCCCGGTTGAACTCCAAAACCAGCATCACCAGCCATTCACCCCCACCTTCATCCCCAATCACCACTGTTTCATCACTACCCAAACCACCTGCAATCCACACAATCACAGTCCAAGAACCACCACTCTGCCTCCTCCAAAATTCACACAACGAACCACTCACCACCGCAAGCTCCAACCCACCATTTACGAATCAATGCATCATCTGCACCACCACCCTTTGCATTCATCATCACCAATTTTCCAAAAACTTCATCACCAATATCAATCCACCACCATTGGCTGAATCCGTAGCATCCAATTCCACAGCCCACCTCCATCACCGGAATCCATCTACTGCAAACCTCATCTACATCAATCCAAACCATTTTCATCTTCACATCAACACCACCACAATACCACCAAAATGCAAAAAAAAAAAAAAAAAACCGAACCCGAACTTCACCCAAACCAAATCCGAAACATCGGCTGCCCAACCCACGAAAATCAACCAAAATCAAACCCAAAAACCTAGAATCAAAGAAAGCCCAAACACTTACCTCCACCACCGGCATGTTCGACCGGAAATCGCAGCTCAAATCCCAAATCTCCAAGCCTCGGTTTCGCACCCAATCTCGACCAAAACTACTCAAAACCTAAACTCCAACCTCACGACCGCTCCGCCGCCACTCGACGGCGGTAACACCGCCGGGTCATCGCCTGGCGACGAGGAGTCGCCCATCGCTCGTCGCCTCTCTCTCTCTCTCTCTCGGTTGCGAAATGAAGAGAGAGAGAGAGAGAGGAGTGATTTTATTTAAGTTTTTTTTTTTTTGCAAAATTGCCCCTTTAGTCCCAACTTTTAAAATCTGTCAATTTTGACCCCAAGTTTTTTATAGTTATTATTTAAGCCCTACAGCTTTTAAAATATCCGAGTCAGTCCCCTTTATTTTGGAAAAAATTTAATTCAGTCCCAAATCTTTTAAGTTAGTCCCAAACCTTTTTAAAAAATTAAATTAATTTTGTTAAATTCTCAAATTAGCCCCCAATCTTTTATTTTATTTTATTCCAAATTTCTAATTCAAAATTTATTTATTTATTTATTTTTTTTTTTTTTTGGCTAGACGACGCGAACGAACGAATAAAGACTTGAAGTTTTTCCCGCTCGATACATATACTCGTTAAGTTTTGAGGTAGACTCATACTCTATAATTTATTTAGCTATGATTTGCATGTGAATCTGAAATTATGTAAATCATATATGATGTTATGTTCATGTGATTAACCATGAGGGGTAAGACGGGCAAATGCTCTCCCGAAAATGGTGTAAGAAGAAGAAATGTTATATGCGCTATAACTTCCATGCATAATTGCATGTTGAATTAAGACAAGACAATGCTACTTTCCGCACTTATGTGAATATGTGTTATGTTATGATATTATGAGAAAAGTATGTTAGCATGATTACATGTTTATGTGCAATTTATGGATTAAGTGAATTATTCGGTTATGAGTTTGCTGAGTATTTCTTAGAAATACTCACCCCGTTATTAACAATTTTTGCAGACTTCGGGAGCGGTGGCGAGTGATGGACACAAGTGGCAAAGAATTAATTAAATGTTATTTTAAATATTTAGATTTCTGGTTATTTTAAGTCAAACTTTATTTTACCGACTATGGTGAATTTGGATGAATGATTGGAATCATATTTTATGCAAAATAAAAAAAAAATTTCAATTTTTTTTCCGCTAAATGAATATTTATTTTTAAATTTAGTTTGAGACGATGAAGTGGCGTTTCGAGTATTTAGAACTCGGGGCGTTACAGTATAACTCTTTAGATGGAAAATATTTTAGAACAGAGTGTAGGGAGTTTTCTTAATAATATATCTTCTTTTTGGAAATAGGATTTAGAAGACTAGAATTTAGAAACTCATCATAATATGATAAGTAAATTGAGATTTTATTGATAATATGAAGATTGACAAAGGATTGGTATGAGAATTTTTCAAAGACAGAAGATTTTTGGCTTTCTCACAAACTGAGTGCTCAAGAGAGTTCTTTCTTTCAACTAGCCCGTATGCCTCTATTTATAATACTACATTGGACACAATTACATCACTGCTTACATCATCGACCTAACAATTTCACAGCTTTTTTTCACCTAAGTTCACACCTGTCCCTCTATTATTTATTACATCACATGACCCTTGCATTATAGGGACACTTATCCTTCTATTTTTTGGTCTTGACATGGCCCCTACATTATTCTGCATTGTTGAATTAAAGTAGATCTATTAAACAACTTCCACTTGTCCATCAATTCTGTTGACATGTAAAGCAGATCCATCAAGTGACTTTCACCTGTCCATCAATTCCTTTGGCACGTGGGGTAGTTCCTGACTATGCACGCCTCTTGCAAAGTGGAAAAGGTTCCATGGATTTGATGAGTATCAAATTTATTGATGTATTCTTGCAAGAGTGTTGACTTTTCTTTTCCTCGATTAGTGAGTAGGGTCCATCCATTGTACTGGCATATGCATTTGGATTTTTTCTCATACAGGTTTTTGGCAATGTTGTAGAGAACTTTAATTCCCAACACCCTTCGAGATCTAAACCATGATCTTGTAATGTTTGGTACTGACTTGGTATTTTTTCCAACTTCAATTTGAAAATTTCGAGCAACATACCCAATCGTGATAATATGCTCAGCAGGATAATATATCCTTCCATCAATTTCAGGACTGATCGAATAAAATTTTAAATATATGGGTCTTCCTTGAGCAAACTTTGATATTTCTCCTTTTAGTAAATCATCAAATTTTTCGATTTCTTTTAAATCTTTTCCTGGATAGATAAGATCCAAGAATCCATAATCAACTGTCATTTTTGTCATGACGGGATCTCCTCCCTGAGTAACGATCAATCGTGGGTATACATGGTCTCCATACGAAATGTAATAGCAATCACATTCTTGAAGTTCATAAATAACTTCGACAGTAGTTTTATATTCGTTTTCTTTTGGTAAAAAAGGGGAATTATCTTCCTCTTCAGCACGAATTCTGACTACCCTTGTATGTTCATCTTTGGCATCGATTGTGATTTTTTGAGGACTGGCTTCATTTATAACAACTTTTTTGGTACTTGGTTCATCTCTTTTAATTGTTGGTCCACCACTGCTTCCAGAAGATGTACCTGTTTGTATTTTTGATATAACCTGTTTGGTAATCAACAATTCAAACTGAGATTCAATCTCAATTATGTTATCGCTCAATTCTTTAGTATAATTGTGATGAAATGTTGAGATTTCCGTCAATTGCTTGAAACTCCCTTGGAGAGTTTCTGCAAGTTGTTCAATTCCAAGTTTTATATCTTCAGCTTCCTCCATGAGGAAGTTCATTCGTTTTTTGGCGTCTAGCAGGGATTTTTTTTATATTATTTATCTGTAAATTCAATATTCCTGCTTAAAAAGTCCGCAAGATAATTATTAACACCTTTAATATGAACTATATCAAAATTATAAAATGCCAAATAGGCTTGCCATCTATGGAGCCTTCTATATTGAGGTTCTGATAGTAATTTATTTTTTACTAAACCTACAACTTGAGAATTATCAGTTTCAACAATGAATTTCTTAGATAATAAAAACAATGAAAACTTCTTTATTCCTCTGATGATTGCTAATAGTTTTTTCTCATGAATAGTATAATTTATTTCTGCTTGATTAAACGTTCCACTTGAGTATCTATAAATTTCATTAAGATCTGTTTTTAATAATGTGCCCAATACTTATCTGAGGCATCAGTATTAATATTTTTTTATCTGGTAATCTTAATTTTGGAAAATTTTTACATTCTTTTTTTAGTGATTTGACAATTTCTGTGTGTTCATCACTCCATCCTTTGATATTTGTTTTCCTGAGTAAAGTTTGAATTTTATGTCTCTTTATTGATAGATTTTCAATAAATTCTTCTACATAATTTAAACATCCTAAAAAATTTTTTATTTTTTATTTTGATTCTAATTTGTCCAGAAAACTTTCTATTTTCTTAGATATATGGGTTTGTAATTTTATCCCCCTTTTATCTATTGATAATCCAAGAAAATCAATTTCTTATTTTTCTATTATAACTTTATTTTTTGAAAGAATAATTCCTTCTTTTTTGCATTCATTTATAAATTTAATTAAATGGTTTCTATGTTCTTCTCTATTATTAGAACATATTAATATATCATCGACATAGACAATTAAGAATTCATTAAATTTTCTAAATATGTTATCCATTCTTCTTTGATATATTTGTGGTGCATTTTTTAAACCAAATGACATAACCATCCATTCATACTTATCTTGGGGTGTACTAAATGTTGTATATTGAATATTATCTTCTTCCATTTTTACTTGCCAAAATCCTGATTTGCAATCAAATTTAGAATAATATTGCTTTCCTTTTGCAAAATTTATCAGTACATCTTTATTTGCTAAAAAATATCCATCAAATTTAGTATATTTGTTTAATTCTATTATAATTTTTTCTTGTTCGAAATGCTTCTTTCCTATTCTAAGTATTTCTTTTTCTATGAGTTTTTTTGTCTATTTTCTTATCTTTGCTTTTATTATTTTCTTTGAATTCTCTAATCTCTAGTTTTAGTATATTTATATCATTTCTTACTTCTTTTAATTCATTTTTTACTTCTTGTACATCACTTATTAATGTTTTTATTAATATTTTTAGATCTTCAATATATTCACTTATCGACATTTTATATTCTTGATTTTTGAATTTTTTGTACCTTAAATAGTCTGTCATACATATCATCTATTTTTATTTCTAGCATTTTGATTCTTTCTTCTATTGATATGATTTTTTCATTTTCATTCTTTCTTATTTTTTCATTTAACCTATCTATTTTTTCTATAATTATTCCAATTTTATCTTGATTAATTAATTCTCCTGATTTTCTTTGAAATTCTTTTAAGATTTCTTCATCTATATTTTTAACTTCTCCTATCATTTCTTTTAATTCTTTTAATTGTATTGTTAGTTTATTTTGAATATTTTGTAATTTTTCTTTGATATTCATGTCATGTATATTTAATTGTTGTAATTCTTCGATAGCTAATTTATCTTGTAAATTTATGTTTTTATATGTTTGACATAAAAATGCACTTATCTAATTTAATTGCATGTTAAGAAATCCATCAGATTCTCCCCATGAGCTTAATGGTTGAAATATAGTTGTATTAGCTCATTTTATTTGATAAGATCCAACTGGAAGTCTTATATTTTCTATTATTTGTTTTTCAAATTTTATTTCTGGAAATTCTGTCATTAATTTCTTCCTTTAATATGTTCGATTTCTAGAATAAGTTCTGTTTCATATTTTACTTCTTTATAATTCATTATTTGATATTCACAATATTCTTCTATTGATTCAATCATTAATTTTCTATAATATATTCTATAATATTTTAGATAGTCTTTCAATGTGTTTGTTTTATCATATTTTTCTTTTCTAGTTTTTTCTTTATCTTCTAAAATCGTTTGAATTTTTGGTAATTGTTTTAAAATTCTATCAAAATATTCTCTCTTTTTCTCCAATAATTTTAATCTTAATTTTTCTTGTCGTTTTATATTTTTTTATTCTCTTATTTGGTCCATTAAATTTCTTCTTTGTTCTACTATTAAATCTAATTTTTCATTTGTTTCTATATCTAGATATCTAACTAGTTGAGGATCCGCTCTATGATAATCCATTTCTATAATCTTTATATAACTCTTCTAGTATATCTTTGTGGATTAAATCTAATATTTCGTTTATGATAAAATCTTCTTTTATTATATCAAAATTTATCATATCATATATTTCTCTTCTTACATCTTTATCTAAATTTTTTAAAGTGTTTAAGATTTCTATTTTATAATTATCGGGTAGTATTAGTGTATGCATAATTATAAATCTTGATGTATATATTATATATTCACTTTTATTTTTTGTCATATAATATTTATCTTTTAGATCTGCCATATGGCTCTGATACCAAGTGAGAGGTGCTACTATGAGCGAACAAAAATCAAATAAAATCATAAACAAAATTAATAAAAGTATATAAAATTTCAAGGACTAGGTTGTAACTTTTCTAAATCTTAATGAGTTTAGTTGAAATATGATATATAAGGGTATTTGTGGTAGTTTATAGTGTTTAAGGCTATTTTTAAAAGATATAAAATTGTTAGAATATTTTCAAAAATTGATAAGTTTTTAAGGGTATTTTCATGTATTTCCTCGATCTCTTAATAGTTTTCCCCAGCATGATCTTAGTTAGGGATTCAATAAGTAATGTAACCCTTGATATAACTCTCCTGGTCTGAATTTTCCTGTCTTTATGTTTAGCATCATGTCTTTCTTTCCAAAGCAACCAATGTTAGATATATATATATATATATATATATATATATATATATATATATTAATGAAAAGAAATAAATAAATTACATAAAGTGCCCAATTGGTGAAAAATATGAAGTTTATGTGGGAGGTTGGTGGTTTGATTTACATGCCACGCATATTTAAATAGTATTTGATTGGGTCTTGGGCATTGAACTTCTTTGATTAAAATAAATATTTTTATTATTTATTTTTTAATCATTTTCGAATTAATTAAATAAATCATTATTATTGCTGACTGGTGAGGCAATTTCTTGTGTTTTAATTGAAATAATAATAATAAAATCCATAAAGTTGCAGTTTTTTTTTAATTAATTCTTGTGGAAGTTATTGGTATATTCTTCACTATAAATACAAGTTTTTTTTGTTTTTTTTTTCAGAATAATACACATAATACAAGTCCTCAAAAATTCTTTCTTCTTCTTTTATTATTTTATACACTATTCTGGAGTTATCTTGAGAGTTCTGGAAATCACTTGTGATTACTGCATACAGTAATTCGATCGTTGTATCATGAGAGTGATTGTCCAAAGAGGTTGCAGCAATTTATGACGGACAATTTCACTTTAGAATATCGTGCTGTCACGAGTCTCGATCTATAAGTTTTTATTTTCTACAATTTTATTGTTCTGAAAAAACGTGACTGCAACTAATTTTCTCCAACAACCAAATCACAACAAGGGGAATGATGGACATGGGTGAGCCACGCTTAGCATTTTTATCCAAGATCCAGGTCCAGTACAATTGTCTAGGACGTCTGTAAAAATCTTTCAACACAATACCAGCTTTGTTGGCAAAGAATGTCCAAACATCCTTAGCAGTTTCACCCCGAACAAAAACATGGTTAATGGACTCAACTTCCTAGTAACATTGTCACTTAGATGGTAATTGAATACCAAACTTGGATTGCAGCAATTCATCCACCGGAAGCTAATAATTTCATAATCTCCAAATAAGCATTGAAGCTTTAGGGGGTACAGCAGAATGCCATATGTGTTTGAGAGTCAGTTGTTTAGTTTTTTGTGTTGGAAAATGAATGAGAAATTCAATTCTCATGTAACTCTCATATTATTACAATTGATTGGGGAGTTATGGTTGTTAATTAGAAAATTATTATGGAGTTATATTGTAACTTCATAGTGCTCTATTTAATTCCTCATTTTGAAGAAACGAAAATACACACTTGACTTTGGTCATTTGGTCTATCCAACCTTTGTCCATTTATTTTATTTTGGTCCAATTTTATAATGTCTTTTTTTTTTTTGTGATTGTTCATACATATGCTCGGTTCGCCGGAGTGATAACTTTGTACTGAGTTAACTATTCAACCTCCGTTGTATCCTGAGAAACAGACGCTCAGACAAACCTCAAGCGCAGATTGATGAGGGGGCGAATCTGTTTTAAAAAAACTGTGATCGCATAGGCCTCGGTTCCAAATTCTACTCTAATTTACAATTTTTGATTTTCTTCAATATTTATATTATTGTATTTTATTTTATTATTTGTTCTTTTATCAATCAAATTCAACAACTACTTTTCCTACATTTTGGTGCCGGATAAGATCAATACATGTTTTGTTGGAAAATTTGTCATCTAGGCTCTGTTTCCAATATAGAATATTAGATTTAGAAGTGGTAGGAATTTCACATATTTCCTTGATAATGTTTGCAGGTAAGTCAGCCATCATTACATGTTTTGTTGGAACTTTCAGTTTGTTTATAGGTAAGATCTATGATTCATTCCACGTATCACCAACCTTCCAAGCAATATGAGGTTCCATAATATGTCTAATCTCCAACATCTTCTTCCATATAGTAGAATCTTGCTTTTGAATTTTACTGAGGAAGGGTGAACACCAATGGTTGTTCAAGTATTTATTAAGATCGTGATACAGTACAAATTAAATCAATACAAAGAGGTATTGAAAAAAAGACAAAAGAATGAGAAAAAATCGGAATATTGAAAGGCCATGCGATCGCATAGCCTTGACTTAAGCGATCGCATGGTGGTTTATTTTAAAAACAGATTATAAATTCGGAGGGCCATGCGATCGTACGACACAAAATCATGGGATCGCATGATGTATTTTGGCAATCACCGTTTTGGTGTCTAATTTGATTTTATATGCCAAAAGGTTCCATTTTGTCCAAGTGTTGTGTGGGTATAACCCACACCTTGAGAACCCGAACTGACTATGCCCTGGGCCAAAGTGTTGTGTACTTTAGTATATGGTGGTTCAATCACTACATATAGGATGTTATGTTAATCATAAATGATAAGAAAAACAAGTGAGAACATCCATTAATTATTTATTTATACAAAAGAGAGATCATTTCCACAAAAAATATACTCATTTATCATTGTTCTTTGTTCATTTTTCGTGTATTATTTGTGCTTAATTAATAAATACATGATTTGTAGGCTTAATTAATCTGCTAAAGCATTTGCTATCAAAACCCTTTAGCATCTCGACCGAAAGGGGACAAATGTACTTTTAGGATAACTTTTAATCATGTGTTCAAGCCTTTCATTTGATTCCATATTTTGACATTCTTCCTTTAGTTTCCAGATTTCATGTTGATGATTTATTGTGCATTTGTTCATGATTCTTCATTCGGTAAATGATAATTCTTCTCCAACTTTCGAGGTAATTTATTTTAATAACATTTTCATCTTTAGTCCCTTTTTTTGCGGTAAATTCCCCCCCCCCCGGGGGGTCTAAACCACCTACGGAATCGTATAATTATTTCTGGGAATGAGTTTGAGATTGTTCAAAGTTGTCTAGTTATTTATTATTTGGAATAAAATGCCATTATTAAATTTAAACTTTGTATTCGATAAACTATTAAACTTACCTCCTGTACATGTATTGACTGTGTACACGACTTGAAATGTATGAAAGGAACCTATATTAACATCATTAATTTTTATTATATTTTAAAAAAAAAATCATTAATTCTAATTGACTTATTTTGAAAATATATTATTATAATATCAATAGATAAACCGCAAATAATGATTTAATTTGGTTTGGTTTAAAAATAATATAGTTTGAGCATGAAATTGTTTGAATTGAAAATATGACGCAAACCGTACAAATTGAACCGTGTGCACCCCTTGGCGACATTGTGGTAGGGGGTGGAGCGAGGTGGGGGGATGATGAGCAGTTTGTGACCATTTAGTAGGATAATTGTGCCCATCAATTTGATGAGCTGTGACCCAAAATATAATTTGTGATCGAGAAATATGTTATAACCAATTAAATCGATATTCTGTGATTGAGAAATGAGTCATGACCAATTAATTTGACAATTTATGATAGTGAAATAAGTTTTGATCTATAAAATATGTAATTTGTGATCGAGAAGAAGTCATGTCATAACCTATTAAACTTGTGACTCGTGACCTATAAAATTTGTGATCTGTGACTGTGATCATAATTTGTATATTATATTGTGACCTTAACCTATTTAATTAAAAAAATATTTATTTTTAATTAATTGAGATGGAATTTTGAATTAAAATCACAAGATTCTTTAATTTGAAAAGGTATATTTTAAGCCTATGTTTGGTATCCATTATTCAAAAACTTATTTTTTAAAAAAACTCATTTTCAACCATATATTCTACTAACAAAAAAATCTACAATTAAATTAAAAAAATTTAACCACATATTCTCCAAAAACTTAGTAATAAAAATCACATTATTTAAAATAATAGATCAAACACGGCTAACTTTCTTAGTCATGTATTGAGGAAATTACCCCCACACAATGTTTTCGACTTATCAATTCAAAAGTCAAGTTTGTACCATAATTTTTTCAAAAATCGAGTTAAATCTTAATATTAAAATAATATTATTAACTTGATAATTAATTATTCAAACAAATTCTTCCTTCCATTCTCTCTACTAATCTTCCTTCTTCCCTATCTATCTCCATCCATTTGCCCCCACTCTATCTGCAAAAGAGAACCACGCTGGAGGTGGCGGCGAGATCTTGCCGCCTTCTCCTAGAAGAAATAGACAACAACGGTGATCTGCCAATGGAAGCGATGGCGGATCTGACCACTGCCACTTCCACGAAACAGGAAACAACAGCGGCATATCTCATTTCCGCCTGCATCTAACCGAACTGTGGTGACTTTTGTTGGTGTGTTTTGAATCTTTTGATGGTGCTTGTGAGTTGGAGACTTGGTGTGTTGCAGGCGTTGGTTTGTGGTGGTGGAAACTTTGATGCCAAAGTTATGTGGTGGTGCAGCTAGTGTTTGCAGGTGGTGGCGTCGAGGTTAGGTGCGTTTTGGTACTGTGGTTTTGTGGTGGTGCAATTTGTAAGGTGTGGCATCGTGGTGGTGAGGGTGGCGCCGTGGTTGGTTGCGGTTGTGTACTGTGGTTTGGCCGTGGTGCAATAGGTAAGGTGTGGCGATGGTGGTGGTGGTGTTGCAGTCAGTAAGGTGTGGTGGTGGTGGTGGTGGTGAGGTGGGTGGGGATTGTGATGAGGCGACGGTGGCTACAGTGGTGGTAGAGTGGGATTAGGGTCGAGAAGGTTGGGGTGGGGGAAGGTGATAGGGTGTGTAGGGTAGGGTAGGGTAGGGTGGGGTGCTTGGGTGGATAACTTGTTAGTGACCAAATGTGATAGATTAAATTTAAGATTGTGACAAAATTTGTTAAGTTGTAACAAATTAACTTAACATTTGTGATCGTAAAATAAATTGTAACTTATAAAATTGAGATTTGGGACTTACAAAATTCGATATATGTGATCGATAATTAAGTTGTGACTCAAGTGATTGAAATTTTCATAATTTGTGACCTATAAATTTGTAATTTGTAAACGGAAATAAGTTGTGATCCATAATTTTTCAATTTGTGATTGAAAAATAAATCCTGACCCAAAAATTTTGTGGCGGAGAAATAAGTCGTAATCTTTAATATTTGTGATGTGTGACCGGGTAATAAATTGTGAACATATAATTTTCATTCGTGATCGAGAAATTTCATAATTTGTGACCTACAAATTGTATGATTTGTGAATGTGATCATAAGTTGTATAATTGTGACCTTAATATTTCATTTGTGATTGAAAAATAAGTTGTGAGCAAATAATTTTATAGTTTGTGACCTGAAAAATTAGTCGTGACATATAAATTTTATGAATTGTGACCGAGAAATAAATCGTTACTTTTAATATTTGTGATTTGTGACCGATTAATTTGACTATTTGTGACCAACAATAAGTGGTGACCAAAAAATTGTAATTTGTGATTGGGAATTAAGTCGCGATCAAATAATTTTATAATTTGTAATCGAAAAATCTCATAATTTGTGATTTATGAAATGTATAATTTGTGGCTGTGACCATAAGTTGTATAATTGTGACCTCGACCTATTTAATTAACTATTTAATTAATAAAATACGTTTAATTATATATTTTTTTTAATAAAAAACTTGATTTTTGTATTAAATTTACAAGTTTCTTAAATCTTAAATTTCATAATTTAATTTCCTTACATATATATTTATCCCTAATGTATTTTTCCCTATTATTTGGGCTTATTGACTAGTTGGATTAAAAAAATGAATGATGTTAAAATAAAAATATGTTTTATTGATTTTATTTTCAATTTTTATTTTGAAAATCGATCGTTTTTTATTTACACTCAATTTTTATTTCTTTTTTTTCAAAATCAAGTGGCTTCGATTTTTCTGTTTAATTTCGGTTCGATCTGCTCGATTTCTTTTTTTTGCCCACCTCTAGACTATGGACACATCTGGCGAGGAGTTATGAGAGAGTTTGTTACATATTTATTATATGACTGAATTTTGCTCATTAAATCTTCATTGATTCTGAATGTCTTGGACAAATACCAGTTTTTATACAAGGTAGAAACAAACAAGTGAATGTTTGAAATTTTTTAGGAAAGCTTGTTAAACAATGAACAAATCAAATTATAGTAACGAAATAAATAATTAACAATAAGCAGAAATAGGTTGAACAAAATCAGTGATGTTCAAATGTCCACTGTGGGCATTGTGTTTGGGGTGGGGTGGCCCCCACTGCCACCCACCCCATGGGGTGGCCCACTTGTGGGCATTTGAACATTTTCATATGGACAAAAAATCGACTGAACGTTATGGAGTCGGGGCCTGTGTACCCTCTCACCAGAGTAACTCGAGCGCTTGTTTTTCAGGATACAGCGGCTTGAACTGCACCTTTGTAGTCGAACTAAAAATGTGTCTGAACTTTATTACCAAGCAACTGGAGGAAGAGAGGAATTTTGGGCAAAACTAGAGAGGAGGAAGAGAGATTTTGTGATTGTTGTGGTGTGTTTGAACTGAGGGGGATTGTTCAATATATATAGGCAAGGAGGAGCATTTGTCTCTTAATGCAGCCATTTAATTATACATAAGTACTACCATTACACTGCCCTTTTAATTTTGACCTTTTGGAGTTACAAAATAAATAGAAAACCGTTTTCAGGTTATGTTTTAAATGGAAAAACATAAAAGAAAATTTCCAAAAATGTGGCTTGCACTTTGTGACCAATTTTTGACTCATTCGGTTCGATTTTCGTGTACGCATGTCGCGCTCCTACATAAGTTCAAGACTCGAAGGCCAAGTCAATCCAAGATTTCCACCCCTCTGGAGGTGCGTAGGCCATGGAGGAGTCTCTATACAACAAATTGTTATACTTTACAATTTGTTAACAATATATAAATTGATACACAACCTCATTTTTATCCCACATTGCCACATTTCTATTCTTTTTTTCAATGTGGGATGGTACTATGTATAGTCCTTATATATTCTCACTTTTTCATTTCTAACAATGTGGGATTGTAATATCTTTTAAGGCCTTCTTAAAATTCCAACTTTCATTCAATGTGGGATTAATTTCTCATTTAGAAGTAAAAATCTATTTGCCCATCAATATATTTTCCAACAATTTTTTATAAACAATTTAGCATATATATATAAATAAATAAATAAATAAAAATGAACAGTGAATAAGTATGTAGTACTTATGGAACTTTCGAGATATGTGATTGAAAAGTGACTTGAATGCTTATAAACCGTTTACAAACATGAGATGAAACACACAACCGAGCAAACTTAGCGACACTGAAATATCATCATGTGCAAAATGATGATTAGGCTGTGCTAAGTGTCTAATTAGCTCAAACCGGCACTTGTAACTATACTCGACAAAATCAATTAGCACTTGTAATTTGATGCAAAGTTTCACGAATGTTGATTGAAGACACCAACAAATACGAGTAAACAACAATTATTAACATTGTATTGGGACCAGTCCGACGTATAGGAAAAATAAGAAAGAACATTGAAACTCTAGGAACAAAAAGAAGAGAATTAGTATCAATAAACATATAATTAAGGACTATTGAATTGTCCATAACTTATTTTTTCTTAGAAAATAAATTGAAAGAATTTGAGTTTGTTTGATTGAAAGTAGAATCGACATTTGAAAGTGTGGTAAATGTGAAAAATGAATTCTCAACTAAACCTAATTTTCCTTGTTTTTAAGAAAAATCACAAAAATCGAGATAAGATAAATTTCACTCAAAAAAATACAATCAAAAGGATCAAATTTGGAATTTTATGAAAATCATTTTCCATTTCTACTGAATTCGGCTGTATCAAACATTCCCAAGTGGAAAAGGAAAATTTGAAACAAGCTTGATACTAATTAAATTCAATCAATAGGACTAAAGTCTAAATGAAAGAATTTCCATGAAAATCATTTTTCCACCAACCCGATGTAGATCAATTGGTTGAATGGATTGCGGAGCAATTTGACCTAAAAGGGAAAGATCGTAAAATACAAGTTTTGAGCCCAAGCTCAAATTTAGGCCCATAATACCTTTTTGAAAAGGAAATGAAACGACAAGACGAACAAAACACACAACTATGCTATGATGTAAGGATAGTTTTAACCATTGGAGTTCATTAGGCCTCGAAAACAGACTTTTAATATTTAAGTTTTATTTCTGTCATTTAGTTTATTTCGAATTCTTTCTGTTTAGTTCATTTAGAATATATTTTATATTGGAAACAATACATAAATAAAGTATTTTAAAATACAAATTTCAAAAATAAGATCAAATTTTTATAATTTCAAAAATTAGGTTGTAATTAGAAATAATTAATAAAATTAAAAAATAAATATATATTTATTAAGATCACAATATTATATAATTTCTGGTCACAAATAAAATTTCAAAGGCCACGAACTTATTTTTAGGTCACAACTTTAATTTATTGTAGATCACAACTTATAAATTATTAGGTCACGACTTTAATTTATTTTAGGTCACAGCTTATAAATTTTTAACAATTTTTTGGTCACAAGTTTTAAATTAATCGATTCGTAATTATTTTTAGGTCACAACTTATTAAATTATTAGGTCACCAAATCTTTTAAGTCACAATTATCAAATTATTAGGTCACAACCACCACCATCTCAACCCCGTCGTCGCCATCGCCGTTTCCACCATCACAACTGCCCAAACCAAAGAAAAAAAACTGCATGAATAACAAACATCGCAGCCACGGTGCCCCATGAATAACAACATCGCTTCTGCCATCGCGGCCTCCACCGCCACCACAAGCAAATCTGCACACCATTTCCAAATTCCAAAACCAAAATTCCACTTTCTCCCTCATCGTCGCCACTTCACATCGCCTGCAATACCACCTACCAAAGTAAAAAGGCAAATCCCGAGAAGCAGCAGTTCCACTACCTCGATCTTGCAGCAGCGCTACTCCACTACAAGATTGAGGCAGCGGCGCCTGTGCCTCGATCAGGCAGCAGGACGCTGGGCCAAAACCTCCGCTGCCAGATAAGTCGCTTTCTCAAGGTGGCGCCACCTACCTGGAAATGGTCGCTGCCTGCAGTGGTCTTCGATCAAAGCATAGGCTGGAGTGCAGCAATCATGGTGCGTGGTCTGATGAAGGAGTGGAGGTGGATGTATGGTGACTCTAAGAGAATATAGAATAGGAATAGGGAGGGAGAGAAAATAATTAGGGTTTGATATGGAGTGGTATAGTGTGGGATTGAGATAGGGTTTAGATAATTAATTTAAATTCATAATATTATTATTTTAATTTATTAATTATTTTAATTGTTGAAATTTTAATTACAATCTGAAATTTGAAATTATACGTGTTTGGTCTTATATTTGAATTTGAATATTTAAAAGTAGGAGTTGATGTAATTTCCACTTTTATATTTTTCTAGTTGATTTAAACAATGTTTTATGACCCTATAAATTAGAGGGTTAAGTCTTTGTTTTTATTCATTAATTTAATTAATAAACTTTG
This sequence comes from Ligustrum vulgare, assembly GCA_963555705.1. NCBI lineage: Eukaryota > Viridiplantae > Streptophyta > Magnoliopsida > Lamiales > Oleaceae > Ligustrum > Ligustrum vulgare. The sequence continues at coordinate 55,719,386 of OY743170.1, forward strand.
AGAATATTCCCCAATTCTGGTGGATTTCAGTTTTATATTTCTTTTAAGGTTTTCGTTTAAATTCCTTAATTCTGCTGCGTCACAACCCCTTGGGGAAAAACTTCGTTGTTTTCAAGGAAAACGAGCCCTTTTTGTACTTGAGCAGACAACAAATTCTACTGAGTAATATCCAATCAAATGTCAAAGATGGAAAATGAGGATGAAAAAAATATTTTTTTTTTTCATTTTTCGCCCCTCAATCAAATTATTATTATTATTATTATTATTATTATTATTATTATTATTATTATTATTGTTGTTGACCACAAAATCCCGCTGGACCTTTGACCAACACGTCTCAGCTCCTACCTCTTGAACACGTAGATCTCCTGTGCACTAGGACAAACAATCAGTTTGCAAAGGGGGTCGAGGTGGCTCCCGTTTGCACTCCGATACCTAAGTCAGTACTCATTTTTTGCAAATATAAACTGGGTGCGGGAAATATATAAATGTGTAGAAGAGAGAAAAGGGAGTGAGAGATCTTTTATTTTTCAGAGTAAGGATGCTAACCCCTTCCTTGGAGATAATCGTGTTTTATTTATAAAGGAACTTGTCGTATTAGATTGTGACACATGACATACTTTACACTTGTCTCTACCCTAGCTCTTGGACGTGACAACCTTGCTTTTTGGCTGTAATCATTGCTACATCTCGTAGGGGATGGGCGCCTGTCACATCTTGGTAAAGACAATGTCCCATCACTGACTCCATCTCTCTGCTGGTCAGCGCCATAAAGTGCCCCGGCTATGCCATAAAGCACATCGGCTATGAGTAAACCAGTTCGGCTAGAAAGGCTTGCTTGGCAAACCACCTCGGATTTGGTCCCAATGTGATATTACGAATCTTAGCTATGGGTCAAGGTCCATTGGGTCTTAGTTGGTGGACTGCCGTACCTTTCTTTGGGGCTTAGATTCAACACTAGTCCCTCAAATCTGAAGCGATCATTCATGGTCGTGGAGGATTTGCTGTACATCCGAAGCACTAATTTTGCTATGGTGGCTTTCGTATGATGTTTCAGATCTGACGCTTATGATGACCTTCCTTATTGGGGGGTTTTGGATCCTCGTTATAGCCGACCTTCTACTTCGGATTTTCTCTCCTAGTAGGAATGGGATCGTACGAGCGCGTCTCTTTGCTAGAGCATTTAATACAAAGGGGCTACTGGTGTCCATTTCCCAGAACAATGATGAGTATGGAGGAGGACACGCCATCGCGCGTGGGAGACACTTTGCCAGCTGAAGGGTCTTATGCCTCCCTTTTGACGGCTGGCACTCTGATTAACCTATTTCCCAAGAAGCATGGGTTAATCACATTAATCATACAGTTCACAAAAATCGAGGAATCCAGATCATTGGGATCTATATAAACCCTTCTTCATTCCGTTATTTCTCCTTTGCCATTTCCTCCAAATTTTTCTTTCCTTGAGCAGTAACACTCTTGCGAAAAGTTGTACTGCTTTCTTCCCTTGCGAGTTTTGAGTCTTTTCTTCAAGGGTTCTCCATCCATCACCCGTCCTTAACGCTCCACAGTTTTTATTGGCGAGTTCCTCGTTCCAAGCGCACAATTTCAAGCGTCCGTTCTTTGAAGGTAAACTCCTTGGTCTCTGTATACGCGAGATTCCTCTAATTTTAGTTTTTTTTTTTTTTTTGTGGGTTTGAAAATTATTGCTTTTGCACCTTGCTTCTCTTTCATTGAGTCTGACCCACCCTTAAAACAAAAGAAAAATGGAAAGAGTTGGGGGAATGGGTTCACAGGAGATGCTAGCAATGGCGGTTCCCGTCAGAGGTTTCTGTCCCATCTCTCTGTCGGTTTTTAGTTCCCGCTTCTTTAGGGAGCAGATTAAGAGGAGAAATAGGAAAAATAGTGGCATAATCTATTTGAGTGATTCTGACAATGAAGAAGAAAGAAACGAGAACTACATGGCCCATCTATCGTCTGAAGAGGAATCTGCGCTAAGAGAACTCCGAAGCAAGCGTGATAGAGACAGGGGGAGAGAGGGAGCAACGGGTTCTTCTTCTGGCCCACAGAATCTTGATTTGGGCACCAGATCCCCTTTCCGGGCGCATAGAGAGGAGTTGGGGCTCTCGAGGAGGAGATAGCCCAGGTCGAAGGTTGGGTGGACCTGGTAAACAAAACATCAGGATATCATGAGGATCCTGACCCAAACTCAGATTTGTGGGAGAGCAGTGAGGTCACTACTGAAATTCGAGGAGTCGATTTAGGTGGGGCCTCGGCGAAATTCAGAATGCCAGAAGGGATCCATTTGGTGCATCCTACGCCTTCCTGCCGACCATGCAGTCCTCCTCCAGGCCAAGCGGCCATCTGTTACGATGCTTTATCCTGCGGTATGAGGTTGCCCCTGCACCCCTTCTTTAGGGCCCTGCTTAGGAGCTACAACTTGTGTCCCTACCAGTTGGCACCCAACTTCTGGATCCAAGCCGTGGGCACTTGGCTAGCGTGGCAGGTGGTCAACCCCGACCATCCTATCTCCCTATACATTATACATACTTTGTACACTCTGAAGAAGTCAGTGAGAAGGGAGAGGGACGTGAGAGCCGACGTGAAAGACTGATATTATTTGTCCCCTAGGGGCTCCTATCCTCCTGCCATTACTGGCCAGCCGACCTCTATAAAGAACTGGAGGAATCAATGGTTCTGAGTAACTGGGGAGTGGCAGAGTTCTCCTGTGAACCCTTGTCCAGAAATTTTAGTTCCCCGAACTTTTTCCCTTCCTAGTGAGTCGTGTGTTTGCTTTAGTGTCCTTAAATGTCATGTGTCACTTGTTTTTATTTTCAAGTCACCTTTCTTTGCTGGTTTTTTTTTTTTTTTTGACATGTTTACGATTTGTAACAGGGGATACTTTTGCTCGCCTCCTCCCCGACGCAGACCTAGCGGCAGTGAGGCGCTTGTTCGCTTATAGGGGCACCTTCCAAGGGGTCATTCAGCAAAACAAGCTGTTTATGAAGCACGGTCTTATGCGAGCTATGGGTAAGTTCGCTTCCTTATTACTGTTTCATCCTACGCCCCTTTTCTCTGCTTGCAGCTTTATTTTCCTTTCTTTCCTGCTAGGTTCTAAGGATTTTCCGAAGATCTCTCTGAAGGGTCTCGTGGCTACTAAGATTCCCCCTGCTCTTCACCATGGAAGTGAAATCGAGAGAAAACAGAAAGCGGTCCTGGCCAACTTGCAAGTTGGGGTGGAGAAGGAAACGTCTGAGAGGTTTGCTGCTCAACTTCAGGGCCCTCTTCTAGCCCTAATGCCACCGCCTACTCTGCTTCCTGTGGGCCCTCAGAAGCCTGACACAGAAAAGGAGGCCGACCCTAAGGGAGTCCTTCCAAAGGGGAAAGGGAAAAGGTCTGACATGGGCGGATCAAAAAGAGACAGGGAGGCTAAGGATGTCTCAGTGCCGCCTCATTTATCTGAGGAAATATTTGAACATGCTCCTGAGGAGGAGCCTGCCCCTCTGAAGAGACTCAGAAGAGGTAAGGGCAAGGAATCCACCTCTGCACCTCCGCCTCCCATGATTGAAGACCTGGAGGATGAGCCCTCTGTGTCCATTCCGAGCTTGGTCTATGAAATGACACCGGATGGAGCAGAGGAGCTCAAGCACATCAAAACCAGCATTCTCCCCAGGGATGTCACCTTCAGCCCTTCACTATTTGACTCTCCCAGCTCCCCTCCAGCCCGGGCCGCCTTTATTACTGAACAAATTTGGACAGAGGGTTGGTCTGCTTTCTCCTCCAGCGTTAGTTCGTCCCGGAAGTTGATCTCCGCCAAGGCCATGAACGCCAGGGCATTGGCCCTTATTGACGAGGTGGAGTCGTCCGTGGATGAGGCGCAGAGGGACAAAAAGAATGCAAAGACTGCTCTCCGGCACGCGGACAATATGCTCAAGGAGATCAACGACCTCAAGGACCAGCTATCCATAGCCCGTAAATCTTCTTCAGAGGAAAGGGTTAATGCGAAGAACCTCCAGGAGGACAATGATAAACTGAAGCATGACCTCCGGGCCTCCGAGTCAGACGTGGCGGTCTTGTGTAAGAAACTGGACGACTCCAACCGCGCACAATCTATCGCCTCTGAGGCCCTGGTCGTCGCTAACGCAGCCAAGTTGAAGCTGGAAACTGAGGTGGCGGCAGTCAATGAGAAACTGGAGAGGGAGGTGGAGGCTAGGAAGAAGGTTGAGGAAGATTACACTTCCCTGGAGAAGCATATTGACTCCAGAGTTGCCGAGGCTTTGGAGCATACCATAGAGGCCAGGGTGAAGGAGGTTCTGGACATAGAAGTGTCGAAAGCAGTTCAGAACTTCAAGGATACTTTTGAGGAGACCCCGGAGTACGAGGCTATGCAACGGGTGTTTGGGAACTTAGGGGCCAGGATGGCCTTGGGGGACATAAAGGAGGCTTTTCCTACCTTGGACTTGTCCTCCATTGAAGCATTCTACCCTGAGCCCCAAGATGCTCCTGCAGATCCTTTAGGTGCATCCAGCAAGGGCCCTCCAGAAGGCGTTCCCCCACAATGACCCTCTTCCATTTTTGCCTTGTTTTTAGTTTTTGTAAGTGCCCCGGCACCTGATACTGTAAATGCAACCTTTACTTGATTTGTAAATGTCTCATTCTTACGAATGGAACAGTTTTCTATGATTTCGCCGCAGTGACGTTTCAAAACTGTTTAAGTGAATGCTTCGTGATTGTATGATGATAATGTGGGAAATTATAAGTGTTTGTAGATGTGTAGTCCTTCAGATCTAGCGAGCTTAATGCGTTCACGCTTTCTGGTTGGATCTGATCTTGACCAAACATTTTTTTTTTTATATATGACGACATTTGGTTGAATTCGAGTGTTTCCAAAATGTAAATGCCTTTAGAAAATGCCTCTCAAACGTATCGCGTATTGCATGTTTAATGGGTATCTGAGTGGTTCGAGACATTTATGTTTACCAACGAGATATGATTTTGACAAACATTTAAACATACATAAGTCACACTTTGTAAAGTTTGTGTATGCAGTTTTGGTTGCACTAAGATCTTTGCGGTGCTAACACATTCAATTTCTTACGTAACGGCCGTAGTGTAGGCTTATAAGAGTCCCTTGTTTGTAATAAACTTCATGCATGGCGAATACGCATGGCTAATTAGTATTTGGTGCAATCCTCATCATAATTTACTAGCAATTTCATACAACCATGTGACAATGCTGTACCTCATTGAAGTGGAATTTGACTTATTGAAAATAGTGACGAAGGTGATCTATGTTCCAAGGATTACACAAAGGTACCCCGGATAAATCTTCAATTATGTAGGTACCAAGTACCACCTCGGCCGTGATCCTGTAAGGGCCTTCCCAGTTAGGACCCAAAGTCCATACTCTTGGTTCTTGAGTTGAAGGAAGAACCTTTTTTAGGACTAGGTCCCCAATATTAAAGCGTCGCCCTTTCACCCTTTTATTGTAGTATCGAGCCATCTTTTCCTGGTATCTGGCCATCACCACTTGAGAATCGTTCCGTTTCTCCATGAGGAAATCCAAACCGGCCCTTTGTACTTCTTCGTAATGAGTTTGTCGAAGTGAAGGGACCCCAATTTCAACGGGACATACCGCCTCGGCGCCATATGCCAATGAGAACGGTGTTTCACCAGTTGCGGTGTGAGAAGTGGTGCGAGCGCCCATAGCACTTGTGAGAGCTCATCTACCCATGCGCCCTTTTTTGATTCCAACTTCCTTTTCAGGGTGTTTTTTATGGTCTTGTTCACTGCTTCCACCTGCCCGTTGGCCTGCGGGTGATGTGGAGATGAAAACAGCTTTCTAATTCCCAGATCATCGCACAACTCGTCTACGCTTCTGTTTTTAAACTGTTTAGCATTGTCACTAACCAGCGAATGGGGTATCCCAAACCGGCATATAATATTCTTCCAAATGAACTTGGTGGTGTTGGCCTTAGTGATTCTCATAAGTGGTTCAGCTTCGACCCACTTGGTGAAGTAGTGAATTGCTACTACAGCAAAGCAATTATTTCCGGCACCCCTAGGCGTAAGACCTATAATATCAACCCCCCATTTTGAAAAAGGCCAAGGCTGGTCACCACGGTTAGTCTGTGATGTGGCTGATGCAGTATGGTTGCATGTCTTTGGCATTTATCGCACTTACGCACGAAGTCATGAGAGTCCTTTCGCATAGTGGGCTAAAAATACCCCTGTTTGAGGGCTTTCCGAGCTAGCGATAGTGCCCCGGCATGGTTTCCACATATGCCCTCATGGATTTCTCTCATTACATATCGCCCTTCCTCAGGCCCAACACATCTTAGCAACGGGGAGGTGTAACTCTGTTTATAGAGTAGATCATCCAAAAGTACGAAATTTGCAGCATACCTTTGCAATTTTCGAGCTGCTTCCGGCTCGTTTGGCACTGTCTGGTGCCTCAAATATGCAATCAGCGGATTCATCCAGGATCTCTCTTCCTCTACTGTCAAAATCTCTGGTCCTGGCTCAATAGAAGAGGTCAACATGCGCTCAACCGGGATCAGATTATATAGCTCTGCATCACTGCTGCTTGCTAGTTTGGACAGAGTATCAGTATTGGAATTTTTTGTTCTGGGGATCTGCTGCAATTCCATTTCTTCAAAGTGTACCGCCAAATCTCTTACTTTCTTCAAGTAAGCGATTATAGAGGGTTCTTTGGCAGAAAATTGCCCATTGAATTGATTTACAACGAGCTGCGAATCGCTGTTCGCCACTATGGACTTGATCTTCAAAGCTTTGGCAAGTCTTAACCCAGCTAACAATGCCTCATATTCAACAACGTTGTTCGAGGCTTTGAACTAAAAGCGGATTGCGCTATGTAGTTTAAACCCCTCTGGGCTTATTAGTAATATGCCCGCCCCGGATCGCTACTTAGCCGAGGACCCATCAACAAATAATTTCCACTCCTGGCTATCATCTATGTTATCAACCATTTCGACCTCCGGTGGGTGTGTGAATTTGACTACGAAGTCAGCCAAAGCTTGGCCTTTTACCGCAGTCCGAGGCGCGTAGTGTATGTCAAACTGGATGATTTCTATTGCCCATTTCAGTAATCTCCCAGATACATCTGGTTTTTGCAACACTTGTCTCATGGGAAAGTTGGTGAGCACGTGTATGGAGTGTGCCTGAAAGTAGGGACGAAGTTTGCGAGAAGCGGTGAGTAGTGAGAGGGCAAGTTTCTCCATATCTGGGTAGCGTGTCTCCGCATCTAGCATGGCTTTGCTCACGTAATATACTAGAAATTGATTCCCCTCCTCTTCTCTGACCAAAACGAAGCTAACAGCCTCCTTGGACACAGCTAAATACAAGTAGAGAGGCTCGCCAGCCTTTGGCTTCGATAGCAATGGGGGTCGTCCCAAGGATGTTTTCAGGTCGGCGAAGGCCTGCTCACACTCCGGTGTCCACTGGAATCGCTTCCCCCCTTTTAGGATTTTGAAAAATGACAAGCATTTGTCTGTGGATTTGGAGACGAATCGATTCAAGGCTGCAATTCTTCCCGTTAAGCTTTGCACTTCCTTTGGATTTCGAGGCGATTGCATGTTTAATAGAGCATTGATTTTGTCGGAATTAGCTTCGATTCCTCTTTTATTCACCATGAACCCAAAAATTTTTCCAGATGCTACTCCAAATGCACACTTCGCTGGGTTGAGTTTCATTTGATATTTCCTCAAAACATCGAAGGCCTCTGATAAATGGCGGATATGATCCACGGCGACCATGCTTTTGACCAACATGTCATCGACATACACCTCCATGGTGTTTCCCAATTTTTTTACAAACATGCGATTTACTAGCCTCTGATAGGTAGCTCCCGCATTTCTCAAGCCGAACGGCATTGCTTTGTAGCAATAGAGTCCTCTATCTGTTATAAACGAGGTATGCTCCTCGTTCGATTCGCACATGGGGATCTGATTGTATCCGGAGTAAGCATCCATGAAGCTCAGCAGCTCATGCCCTGCTGTAGAGTCAACCAATTGATCGATCCGGGGCAGTGGGAAGCTGTCTTTTGGACATGCCTGGTTCAAGTTCGAAAAATCAATACATACTCTAAGCTTCCCATTGTGTTTTGGTACCAAAACAGGGTTTGATACCCACTTCGGATAGCGCAATTCTCTGATGAAGCCATTTTTCAATAGCTTCGTGACCTCGTCTTTCAAGGCCTCATACTTGTCTGAACTCATAGGTCTTCTCTTCTGCCTATGCCCAGGGCTTCGTGGACCAATCTGAAGTCTGTGATAGGCCTCCTTAGGATCGATCCCAACCATGTCGCTATGCTTCCATGCGAAAACATCGAGATTTTCAAGTAAGAAGCTCTTCATTTGATTTTTGTATTCAATTGGTGAATCCAATCCGATCTGCAATTCCTTGATTGGATCAAGCGGGTCTACGCTGAAGCATTCTAGCCTTTCAGCTGGGGTGGAGTAGTTGTCTCCTACCATTCTTGGGTCTAGATCTTCAAGGTCCTCTTCTAGTGTCATCTTGACATCCTTGGTTCCAAAAAGCTCTTCACCCAATCTTTCAGGGTCTGGAGCAGCCTCTGCCATAGCTACATCGCTAATCATGTTCAAGCTTCGATCTTGAAACTTTCGGATTGCGTTCGTGTAACAGGCCCGCGACTCGGTTTGGCTCCCTCTTACAGTCGTAACGCCATGTTCTGTGGGGAACTTCATGCAAATGTACTTTGTATGCGTTGCATCCCCTAAGTCAATGAGACCGGGCCTCCTAATTGAGCCATGATAAAAGGAGATTTTGTCCACCACCAAAAATTCCATAGGGATTCTGGAAATGGCTGGTGCTTGCCCTACTTCAGTCATTAAGGTTATGGATCCTCTGGGGGTTATGCTATCTCCTGTGAATCCATATATCGGGTCAGGGACTGGGATGAGTGGAGCATTGATCCCCATTTTATCGAAAGTTACCCCGTAAATTACATTTACCGAGGCACCTTCGTCCACCATCATCCGTGATAATCCATTCTGAGCTACCACCACCCTGACAACCAATGCGTCGTTGTGTGGGAAGTGCACCCCAATGGCATCGTCTTACGTGAATGTGATGAATTCCGTCTGAGGCATCCCAACAGGATGTGAATGGATATGATAATTCACATTGGCAGGCTGTTTGGCCTCTCTTATATACCTTTTCTGGGAGTTGTTGGTGCTCCCACCTGGGTGGGGGCCTCCCAGTATTGTATCGATTTCAAGAATGGGGAGGTCGGCCACAGGTGGCTCCCGTGTATCTTTAGCATGTGCCGAGGTGGTATCCTGGCCCTTATTCCTGTCTCTTTGACGATTGTCAATTCTTTCTTTAGTTGAGTTCTTCCACGAAGCTCTCCTATCAGCTCGGTTGAACTTCTGACCACCAGTTTTCTGGGTTCTCCCTGTGTCGAGGGGAAAATCACCCCCCTTCTCCCCTGCGCTTTTTGGTCAGCTAGCATGTGAATTTCCCTGAAATCCTCCGTTCCATGGCCGTAATATCTGTGATAGGCGCAGTAAGCCCCAATCATAGGCTATTTTCCGCTTCGGCCGCTTTCCACTCTCCCTTGAGCCGTGGGAGGATTTTGAGAAGGGGTGTTGGAGTGCAAGTGAGGGATAGCTTCCGTGATTTCTGCTGCAAAGTTGGATCCCGTCCCTGGGAATGGACGAGGCACTCCACCTCGGTTACCGCCGACCCTATCCTTGTTTCCTCCTTTCTTGAGGTCCGCTTCGTTGGAGTATCCAAGGTTATATCTCCTTTGGAGATGATTGTCGCTAGCCCTAGCCATTTCCTCTAACACAATCTCTTCCTTCATCAGGTCTACTAGGGTATTGTAATCCCTTGGTTTTCTGCTCCGGACATCCCTCCAGAACATGCTGGTCATATCTAGCCCTCCTTTTAAAGCGGAAAACATCTCCGCTTCTTTGATATTTTCGCAGATATGCATCTCTTCAGTAAACCTAGCTAGGTAATTTTTCAAAGACTCGTCCCTTCCTTGCCTTAGATCCTGAAGGCGTTGTAGTGGGAGCTGGCCAGGCCTGGAGGAAACGAAGTCATTTTTAAAAGCCGTCTTCATATCTCTCCAACTGTGAATGCTGCCAGGAGGGAGTTTTTTATACCATCGTATGACACTTCCCTCAAGGGTCAAAGCAAAGGCTTTACATTTCAATGCCGGGGTGGCTCCGGCTATTTCCATGCTGGCGCGGTAATTTAACAGGTGATCATTGGGATCACCTCGGCCAGAGTATTTTGCGATTTCTGGCATCTCAAAGTCATGAGGTACGAGGCACCTATGGAGGCCCTCTGTGAAGGGACTTGTTTCCTCTTCATCATCTAGCTCGTACGAGGGCATTTCACTGTTCTCATCGCGACCGGAATCCATTGGATCATGGTATTGGTCATAGAGCGGCGGAGCATATTCTTGCCTTTGTGGTGGCAAAGCACGGCCGTAGTTTGGCCTTTCGTGGGTTGGTAACTCGTTGCGAGATTTTGTCCGACCTGCTTCGGCTCTTCTTTCCTGCCTATTCCTAGGCCCATGTGTTGAGGCCAACCTTTCTACTCCCACTCCATGTTGATCCTTATGGATTTGACCCTGCGACAAGTCTTCTTTAGCGCGTCGCTCCCGCCTATTTCTAGGCTCAGTTGCGTTGTGCCGACCTGGGTCCGTTTGCCCCCTTCCCTGGCCTCTGAATAACCCTCCTATTCGGCTAAAGACACTGCCGGATTTTGCAGGAGAAGCCTAACTGCGTCTAGCTGGGAGTGGGTCTTGTTCTTCAGGCCTTCCACGCTCCGGGACTTCCTCGTAGAGGGGCTCGGAATCCACTTCGGCATAAGCCTGTGGATCTTGATAATAATACGAGGCAGTGGCCGCCTCGGATGGTGAATAATGTGGCTGCGGGTATTGCTGAGGCATCACGGGTTCGTTCATAACATACCCTCTGGCCATAAAGGCATTCATTGCAGCCGTCTGTTCTATTTGCTGCTTCCGCACTTCTAGCATTTGAGCCGCCATGCGTGTCATGTCACGCATCATGTGGCGATTACGGTGACGACGGGGTGGGTTAGGTTGTGCCACTTCCTCGTTAGCGTTCTCATGAGGTCTTTGAGGAACCTCTTCCTCACTATTCCGGCCATTTCCTCCCCTACGGGGGTTAACATTACCGTCACTTTCGTCCATGTTCAGAGAGACTTATTGGTTTCAGTTTATCTCTCAAGTATAGATAGACTTATGTCTCGATGATCTAAGCATTTTTCAAGGTTGTTAAACTTATGTCTCAAAGTTTTAAGCCCTTTTTCAAGATTACCGAACTTGTCTTTCAAAGTTTTAAGCCTTTTTTTCTAGGTTGTTAAACTTATGTCTCAAAGTTTTAAGCCCTTTTTCAAGGCGAATCAGCTTATCTTTCAAAGCTCTTACCTTTTTCAAGGTTAACCAGCTTATCTTTCAAAGCTCTTACCTTTTTCAAGGTTAACCAACTTATCTTTCAAAGCTCTTACCTTTTTCAAGGTTAACCAGCTTATCTTTCAAAGCTCTTTGCAGTTTTCCGCTCTTTTGCAAGAGGCTATTCGTCCTTTTTCAGGACTACTTTTCTACGTATGGCTTTTTACCACGTGTTTTCGTGGTTAGCAGTATGGTTTCCCACAGACGGCCCCAAAATGTTGACCACAAAATCCGGCTGGACCTTTGACCAACACGTCTCAGCTCCTCCCTCTTGAACACGTAGATCTCCTGCGCACTAGGACAAACAATCAGTTTGCAAAGGGGGCCGAGGTGGCTCCCGTTTGCACTCCGATGCCTAAGTCAGTACTTATTTTTTGCAAATATAAATTGGGTGCGGGAAATATATAAATGTGTAGAAGAGAGAAGAGGGAGTGAGAGATCTTTTATTTTTCAGAGTAAGGATGCTAACCCCTTCCTTGGAGATAATCGTGTTTTGTTTATAAAGGAACTTGTCGTATTAGATCGTGACACGTGACATACTTTACACTTGTCTCTACCCTAGCTCTTGGACGTGACAACCTTGTTTTTTGGCTGTAATCATTGCTACATCTCGTAGGGGATGGACGCCTGTCACATCTTGGTAAAGGCAATGTCCCATCATTGACTCCATCTCTCTACTGGTCAGCACCATAAAGTGCCCCGGCTATGCCATAAAGCACATCGGCTATGAGTAAACCAGTTCGGCTAGAAAGGCTTGCTTGGCAAACCACCTCGGATTTGGTCCCAATGTGATATTATGAATCTTAGCTATGGGTCAAGGTCCATTGGGCCTTAGTTGGTGGACCGCCGTACCTTTATTTGGGGCTTAGATTGAACAATTATTATTATTATTATTATTATTATTATTATATAAAGTCCATACCAAAAATAACACACACATAGTTTTCCGTCCAAAATTACTTTCTAAATTTGGAAATCTTTGAAAAAAATAACATAATATATATTTTAGAAATTATTATATTATACATATGTCATTAATAACATTAGAATTTGTGCTATGCTATGCTATTAATGACATCGAGATTTGATTTTATTTTAAAGTATAAATTTTTTTTTCTTTTATAATAGATATTGTTCTTTTGATAATTATTGTATTATGTTAAAATCAAAAAATATGTAATATGAGTGTCATATCGAAGATCTCAATGAGAAGTTTAATGAACTAACAAGTGAGAGTAAATTGTAAACATATTGTCCGTAAAATCGTCTCAAAGAACAAATGTAAAATTTTGTTATATTATTATTATTTTTTTTACTTTTCATCAATATATTATTCATTTTAAATTATTTCATTTAAGTTTTATAATACTATCTATAAACTATTTTTTGTATTAATTATTATTCTTTTTGTAATTATTGTATTATTTTGAAGTCGAGAAAATTATTTAATACAGGTGTCAAATAGAAAATCTCAATGAGAAGTTTAATAAAAAAATAAAAGTGAAAGCAAACTGAGAATATATTGTCTGTAAATCGTTTCAAAGATCAAAAAAAACTTTTTACTTTTCCTCAATAGCCAATTCATTTTAAATTATATTATTTAATTTCTATAATACAATCTATAAACTACTTTTTGTAATAATTATTATGCTTTTGATAATTTATTAATTATTGTATTATTTAATATATGTGTCAAATTGAATATCTTAACGAGAAATTTAATATAAGATAACAACAATTTTCAGAAAGGTTACATCCTTCTTACACAGTGTCTGATTTACCCAACGACCAATCATGTTATTAATTCGGGGAACGTGCCTCAGATAGACGCGGCTTGGCATAATGAGTCCGACCGTATGGTGTTTCGAACAGTATAACACCTTAGCAACAATAACTTGTTTAACATGGGGTCCCACTGGTAACCAATAGGTCTTATGCGGGCCTTTACTAATGACAAGTCAAGTTTATTTAAGTATGGCCATAACACTAGTAGTGCCTCAAATCTGGTGAGTTCATTTATGTGCGAACCAGATTTGAAAAAGACCAAATAATTGGACTCGCTGAGACATCAATGACGAAAGGAAGTAGTTCATGTTGGAATGGCATGAATTTTTCATTTCTTGGGGTGAAATCCGCAGGGGTGAAACAGCGCGATTTCCAAAAGTCTGGTGTCCTTATTGCCACTTACGAAACGGAACCCTTGGACTTCTATTCCCTCAAATCAACTATTACCTGCACTTGCACATTTTATTGGAGGAAGTTTAAGGTGTGGTAATAATGTTTGCTGATTTCCAAGAAACCTTCTTACGCAATGCGTCTCTTTGCAAGTGTGTAGCACACTCGTGCCGTTAGACCATTATTATTTCCTAAAATTCCCATATGTTTAATTTTTATCACACTTACCAAAGGGAGCACGTGGACGGTCTGGGTTAATTTCAGAAACTCCTACAAAATCTCTAACACTACTAGTGTTATATTTTTACGCAAAACAGAAATTTCTAATGAGTGTGAGTCTATTCCTGCTTTTTTGTAAAGAAGTTCTTCTGCACCTCCCTTTCCTAGTGGATTTTTTCTGTTGGTGAGTGTTTCAGCGGGTGTGGTTTTGTCTTAGCCTTTCGTTCCAACAGAAGGAACTTCCATCTCCTTATCTTCAGGTAATATCTTTTTTCTTTGTGTGTGTACATTGTTTTATTTGGAATTTTATTCCTTCTTTTGTGTTTTTGAGAAGTTAGTTGATTCGGGGAACATAGAAGGAGTTAGGGGGCGGGTCGGGGTGACTTGGTTATTAAGGTTGACCCCATCAGAGGTTTCTGCCCTTAGTCTCACTTGGCTTTTTGTTCCCATTTCTTTAAAGAACTTGGGGAAAAGCGGAGCAGAGAATTCCATAGTATAATATGTTTGAGTGACTTTGACAATGAAGAAGAGAAGAATTATCCCTTCATGGCCAAGCTATCTGCCAAAGAGGAGGTACTAGAGCAGGAGCGTCGGAGCAAACAAAATAGGGATCTGAGGGGAGAAGAGGCGGGGTGTTCATCTTCCGGAGCGCAAGAATCTAGTTTTGGAGCTAGGGCCCCTTTTAGAGCCCATAGGGAAGAGTTGGGACTAAGGGCCCCTTTTAGAGCCCATAGGGAAGAGTTGGGACTAACAAACAGAGGCTTAATAAGAGAGGCTTATAAGCCATTTGACAAACAAAGGCTTAAATTTATAAACAAATTTTAAAGAAAAATTATGATTGTACAGCAGGATTACCCTCACCCCAATTGTGAGGGAGTGGTACATCGAGCCCTGCTGCACTTTAGCTTCTGTTTGACCAAAAACATGTTTTTAAAAATACACTTTTTCAAAATATTTTTTAATCGTTAAAATTATTTTTTTCTTAACTTTTCAACCACATATTTTATTTTAAAAACATAAAAATATATAATTTTAAATACAAAACTTTTAATAATAAGGACCTTGAAAACCAGCAGCTTAAAACAAAATATTCCCAGTGAAGTCAATTTGAGATTTTCCTGGTACAATTGGTTTCCATCGGACGTCGAATATTTAGATCACGATGAAATGATCATTTTATTATTCTAATAATTACTTTTTTCTTTTACGCAATGATTATAATTTATAAATAACACTATTTCTCAAGCTACTTTTTAATCACACACATTTTCTCTATCCAATTTTTAACTACATATTTACCTAAAAAATACCAAAATAAACAAAAATAAATGACGGCTTATACCGCCGAACGATCTGTTAGATAGCATCTTCTTAACCTCTGTTTGACAAAAATAATACAATGCCCATATCACTTTTTAATTACATACGTTTTTCCTCTCCATTTTTAAAGAATATATTTTATCTCGAAAATATTAAAAAATATATTTTTAAATACAAAAATTCTAATAAACAGAATCGTAAATGGCTTCTTCTTAATATATATATATATATATATATATGATAATGGGATTAGTGATTCGCTGTCTCTAAATTCTAGCTCAGATTTAAATTGTTCTGCAAATAAATATTTTTGTTTATTTCCTCCAAGAGGCTTTTTATTAAGCATGACTTGATGCAAGAGATGGGTAAGTTTTCAGTATCCTATGCCTTTACTCACTGTTATGGATTCCTTACGATTCTAAATCTGATTCTTTATGTTAATCTTCAGGGTCAAGGGAATTTCCTAAGATTCCATTGAAAGGTCTCATAGCCAAGAGAATTCCCCAAGTCTTCGGAGCCACTAGGGAGGGGGAGAAGAAATAGAAGACCATTCTTGATGGCCTTCATTAGGAAGTTCTTAAAGAAGCTGCCGACACTTCCTAAGTGATTTCCAAAGAGGTTTCTGCTCCGACTGATTCCGTTGCTAAAAAAGCTTTTGGCTCCCTCTTCTCTGATTCCATCCACGCAGCAACTTCTACTCTAGCCATAAGAAGGAACATGGCTCCTAGTTAACCCTGGGCAAGGAGAAGGAAAAGAAGCTCAAAAGGAGGAGCTATTGCCTAAGCAGGTTTTAGTTGGTGAAATGGGGGATGATGATGATGTAGTGGAGGTGGAGGTGGAGACGGACGTTCAGCCGCCATCAAAGAGACTAAAGAATGGCAAGGGTGGTCCTTCCCATACTGCTGACATTCCCTTGGGTGATGTTTCCCCCGATCCTCTGATCTGCCCAAGGATGCAGAACCCTCTAAAATTCCCAGTTTTGCTAGGAGTGGGAAGTCAGTGGTAGCTTTCGAATTGGCTTGGATTAAAGCCAAGTTCGTAGCTAAGCCAAAGGTTCTTGACTTCATCACTCTTGCAACTCTCCCGAGCCATCTTCTAAAGTAGCAGCTGCGATGGACTGCTACTGGACTGAATGATGGGAAGCTTATTCATCCAAGAGTTCCCTAGTCAACTGCTGGAAGCCATTAAGGCAATGAGTGTTCGAACTTTGGCTTTAATTGAGGAAATGGAATCCTTCGTACGAGAATTGGAGCCAAAGGAGGCAAGTACTAAGATTTCCATGCGCAATGCTGATAACATGGCGAAAGAGATTAAAGATCAAAATGACTCTTTAGCTTCAGTTCGGAGGTCCCTTCAAGATGAGCGAAGCACTCTGAGGGCCCCGAGGGAGAAAAATGAGAAGCTGAAGAAGGAACTTGATTCTTTAGAGGCTGATGTGGCTAATTTCTGTAAGAAGTATGACAACGCTTCCCAAGCTCAAGTTGTGACTGTGAACGCTCTTGTCAAAGCTAACACTGTGAAGGGCAAGCTTACCGATAAGGTGACTAAACTCACTAAAGAGCTCGAAGAGGAGAATGTGGCTAGGCAAGGAGATAAGGAGGCCTTAGCTCAGGCAGAGAAGATGTTTAAGCTTTTGGAGCAGAGCGTTGTGACTAACGTGGCAGATGGTGTCCAAAATTTCGAAGATACATTCGAGAACACTGAAGAGTATGAGGTGATGTAGAGAGTCTTCGGCATCATTAGTGCTCGAATGGCCTTAAGGGATGTGAAGGAGGATTTTACATATCTGGGTCTTTCCAAAATAGAGGCTTTTTTATCCAGAACTGGAAGATTCTGTCGAAGATGACTGCATGAAGCTAGCTGACGACACCTCAGCTCAAGATGCTCCTACTTCTTAGTTTTTTTTTTTTTTTTTGTAATGACTTTTATATTTTTATCGACCCAAGTGAGTTTCTTATTCTATTTTTCATTTGTATTTTCACTTTTCCTTTCTTGTGATGATCATCTCGTTTAGTCCACCCTTCGGTCCGACTTCACACTATTCGCAATAATTTACTACAAGAGGGGTTTAACCCCATAGTATCGTAATAATATTCTTCCATAACGAAGCAATGTTGCACATTGATGTGATAATCCCTGATATCTAAGCTTAAGACATTTATGTCCACTGGTTAGATCTGGTTGAATGGGCGTTATCTTGCACTAGCCGAGCAGTCTTTTATTTATGTTCGGAGTGCTTGAGTTGGTTCCATATTTTATAGAATGTAGTATGGAGTGAAATACCTTAGGTAATAAAGGTTGGTTCGAACGAATTGTAAGTTTTATTCTTAAAAACTGATTAGTGTATTTCACAAGGTACCACTTAGTTGAGGCACTTAATGTTAAGCGATCGAGTCCCTTGCGAAGGTGATGGCTCCATCTTGAGTGCTTTAATCAAATATAAACAAATCTTGTGACCATTGAAACTTTTTTTGTTATAGGTTATTTCCCCCTACTCTTATTTGAGGTGTCTACATTTTAATTTGATAATTGCAACACTGAGTGAGGTATTCGTCGTTATTTACCAAAGCTTCTTTGAACAACCCCTTTAAGTTGATTCAATTTCCTTTGAAAATACACTTGCTAGGTGGTCCCTAGTGGGAGCTCAGTGTGTTGAACTGATTATTTAGTTAATTTGTAGCTGTGTCATTTTGACACTAAGCCGAAGCTTATGACTATTGGTCTTTTAGGCCGTGCGTCATTTTGACACTTAAGCTGATGCTTCCAAATAAATGGTCTTTGAGACCATGTGTCTTTTTGACACAGAAGCCGAGGCTTTGTAATATGGGGTCTTTGAGACTATGTGTCTTTTTGACACATAAGCTGGGCCTTAAAAATATATGGTCTTTAAGACCATGTGTCTTTTTGACACCTAAGCCGAGGCTTACCAATATATGGTCTTTGAGACAGTGTGTCATTTCGACACTAAGCCGAAGCTTATTATGAATATTGGTCTTTAAGACCATGCGTCATTTTGACATTAAGCCAATGCTTGTTAATATTGGTGTTTTAGATTGTGTAGACCGCGTGTCATTTAGACACTTAAGCCGAGGCTTGTCAATATATGGTCTTTTAGACCATGTGTAATTTTGACACTTAGCTGAGGCTTACCAATATATGGTCTTTGAGACCGTGTGTCATTTTGAAACTAAGCTGATGCTTATTAATATTGGTCTTTGAGACCTTGTATCATTTTACACTAAGACGAGGCTTGTCGATATTGGTCTTTTAGATCGTGTGTCATTTCGACACTTAAACTGAGGCTTAACGAGTAAAGGTCTCTAAGACCGTGTGTCATTTTGACTCTTAAGCCGAGGCTTACCAATATATGGTCTTTGAGACCGTGTCACTAAGCCGAGGCTTGTCAATATTGCACTTTGAGACCGTGTATCATTTTGACACTGAGCTGAGGCTTGTCAATATATGGTCTTTTAGACCGTGTGTCATTTTGACACTTAACTGAGACTTACCAATATATGGTCTTCGAGACTGTGTCATTTCGACACTAAGCTGAGGCTTATAAATATTGGTCTTTGAGACCGTGTGTCATTTTGACACTATGAAGTCAAGAGTTAAACAGAGTCTCCTGGGACAATTTTCTTATAAATGGTCCATTTTTTGGGAAATTCGTCCTTCTTTCAGGGGAGTCATTTTTCTGGAGTTCATTTTCAGGAATTCCTTCTTCAGGGGTCTCTTATTCAAGGGTTCCTATTTATTTTTTCAAGGATTCATTCTTCAGGAGTCCCTTGTTCAGGGATTCCCTTTTTTCAGGGATTCCTTCTTCAGGAGTCATTTGTTCAGGAATTCCCTTTTTTTAGGATTCTTCTTCAAGGGTCCCTTGTTCAAGGGTTCCTTTTTCAGGGATTCTTTCTTCAGGAGTCCCTTGTTTAGGGGTTCCCTTTTTTTAGAAGTTCCCATTTTTTTAGAGGTGTCAATCCGATTGATCCGGGCTGGGTCAGCCTGTTAATATAAAAGCCCAGTAACGGACCGTTTGAAAAAAAAAGTCCGCCCGCTGCAGGTTTCGGGTTAGCTCACAAATTTCGAATTACAACCCAAGTCCGCCCACTAGCTCATCCGGGTCGAGCCCATGCAGGTCGCAGTTTGTTCTAATTTGGCCCGTATGAATAAAAATATAGATTTTTTTCATATTTATAGCAAATTTTTTTGTCAAATTTCTAAATGAACAAAATGATAAATTCATATTTATACTATAAAATGTTTACATAGAATTTAAATTTATATTTTATGTTACATGAATTACTTCTAAATTTGCAAATTTAAATAAAACATAAACAAATAAAAATTAAATGCTAAATATGTTTCTAATTACTATTATCAAATAATATTACATTTCTTAGCTATTAAGGAGAAAAAAAAAATAAGATTTTGCTTTAAAAATTGTATTGGAGTTTGTAGAAGAAAGAATATTTTCAATGTTACTATATTTAATAAATTTTTTTTTTTTATATAGGCCAGCGGGTTAACCGCGGCCCGCGATTCACAATTTTTTGACTCGTAAACCGCCCGCACTGGTCACGGGTCAGCTGGCGGTCCGAGGTTGATCCGAGCCGATTTTCACGGGTCTGGTCAACCCTTCCACCTTGACATCTCTACATTTTTCAAGGATTCCTCCTCAGGGTCCCTTGTTCAGGGGTTTTCTTTTTTCAAGGATTCCTTCTTCGAAAATCCCTTATTCAGAGGTTCCCCTTTTTAGGGATTCTTTCTTCAAGAATCCATTGTTCAAGGGTTCCCTTTTTTAGGAGTTCCCCTTTTCAGGGATTCCTCCTCAGGATTCCCTTGTTCAGGGGTTCCCTTTTTTCAAGGATTCCCTTGTTCAAGGGTTCCCTTTTTTCAAGGGTTCCTTCTTCAGAGTTTTATGGTTCTTCACTATTTTTCAAGAGGTTCTTTATCTTTTTTCAAGGTTTTATGTAGCCTTTTACCACGTGATTTCGTGGTTAGAAGTGCCAAAATGTTGACCACAAAATCTTATGGGATCTTGGATCAACACGTCTTAGCTCCTCCCTCTTGAACATGTGGACTTCTTGAGCACTAGGACAAACAATCAGTATGTAACAGGGGACGAGGTGGCTCCCATTTGCACTCCGATACTTAAATCATTACTCATTTCAAGCAAATATAATTTGGGTGCGGAAAATACAAGTGTGTAAAAGAGAGAAAAGGAAGTGAGATTTGTTTATTGGGCTTGAGTATAAAGTGTCTAATATTTTACTTGGAGACATCAATGATCTATTTATAGTGGAAGTAACCGTCTCGGATTATGACACGTGTTATGTTCTACAGGTGGTATCACCTTAGCCATCCATGTGGCAAACCGTTTCTTTGATTGTAATCATTACCACATGTCAGGGGATTAAAGTAAACATGACATCTCTTTAAAGAGATTGTCACACCAAGTTTCAATTCTCATAAAGGTTACATCCTTCTGACACAGTGTCGAATTTACCCAACGACCGATCATGTTACTAATCGAAGGCACGTGCCTCAGATAGATGCAGCTTGGCATAATGAGTTTGACCGTAGGTGCTTCTGACAGTATAACACATTGGCAACAATAACTTGTTTAGCACGGGGTCCCACTAGTAACCAGTTGGTCTTATGCGGGCTCTTATTAATGACGTGTCAAGTTTATTTATGCATGGTAGTAACAATTATTGTAAACATATTGTCCGTAAATTCGTCTCAATGAACAAATGTAGAAGATTTTTTTACTTTTCATCAATATCCCAATCATTTTAAATTATATCATTTAAGTTCTACAATACTATCTATAAACTATTTTTTATTAATTATTATTCATTTGATAATTATTGTACTATTTTGAAGTCGAAAAAATATATAATATGTATGTCAAATCGAAAATCTCAATGGGAAGTTTAAGAGCATCTCCAATGTATTATATGGATTGGGGCTAATGTGGCAATGAAATAGATGAATTTCTAGAAAACATGAATAAATAGACGTAGATGTCTAAATTTACGCTCTAATGGTTCATTCTACATTTAAATAATATTGATTATGTGACATTTTTTTAACTTTAAAATTAATTACTATGCATAAATTAGGCCTTATCTATTAAATTTCTTACTGTATAACAGTGTTCTAAAATGCGTAATGCGTTGTGATGCGTCGAGGTCGAGAATCAAGAATCACAAGTTTAGGCGTGTCAATGCGAAGAATAAGCGTTATAATGCGTTTCGTATTTTTAATATTATTTTAAGACATTAAATATATTTTTATATAAAAAAAATAGATTTTTTACAAAAAAAAAAAAAAAAAAAAAAAACCCCGGATTAGGCGCCGCCTAGGCGGGATTAGGCGCGCCTAGGCGGTCAACCAAAAACGTTGACCGCATTTTTTTCCGCATACCACATATGCGATGCGTTTTCTTCCCGCACCGCGCCTAGGCGGCGCATTTGCGCGCATTTTCGAACACTGCTGTATAAAGAGTCCAAATGAAAAAAACTTGAAGGAAATTACACATCCCATGTTTTTGAACTTCACAATTCAAAAACAAGATTTACATCCATATATACAAAAATCAGGTTTTAATTGAAAATTTTAAAATTAATAATTATATTAAATTAAATCAACCCAACCCCACACTATCCTACTACCCAAGTTACTCTAACCATAAATCACTTTCATCTATTTCTCTATCTATCCTCTTCCATCCGTCTCTACCCCTATTTCCAACGCCCGACCAACAGGTTAGTGCCGCCAGACGCCGGATAGCGAATCGCCACAACGACGATCCGAACAGTAGCAGCAACGGGCCGCCACAATGACAAGATCCAGCAGAGGTCTCACCGCTGCAACAAAGGCGAGATACGCTACTGCTATTGTGCTGTGCAACATCCACTAGCGGTGTTCCGCTGTTGCTGCTGTGTCAGCAGTTTATGGTGATGTTGTGTAGTCTGATGGTGGTGTTTGTATGGTGTGTAGTGTGGTGTGGTGTGGTGGTGCAGGTGAGTTTTGGTGGTGGATGTGGTGGCGATAACGATGGTATAATTTTAGTGGAGTTGTCCTAGTCGCTGCGTGGTGGTGCGGAGGAGGTAGTTGGTGGTTCGTAGGAGGCAGCTGTGACAATGGTTGCAGATTTGGAGGTGATTACGAAGTGGAGAGGTGAAAGGTTGTGATGGCGGCGACAGTGAGGCGAAATGGCGGTGGTGTTGTTGGAGGTGGTCGGTAGGGGTGTTGAACACGGTGGAGGTGGTGGCAATTGTGGTGTTGAACGTGGTGGTGCAGTGCAGTGTAGTGGGGTTAGTGGTGGTGGTGGTGTTTGTATAGTATTGTGACCAATTATTGTGATTGTTACTGATAAAATAGATAAGTTGTGACCTAAAAAATTTGAGAATGCGGTCTATAATTGTGACTTACATTTGTGCTCGAGTAAAAGATTGTGACCTATGAAATTTATGATTTGTGATTAGTAAATAGTATGTGACCTAAAGATTTTGATAATTTGTGACATTTAATCAGTGTTGTTAGACCTGGCCCGACCAGGTCGACCGGAAAACCCGTGACCCGTCCTAAAATCGGGTCGTGAAATGTTTAAAACCCGCATAATAAAAACCCGGGTAAAAACCCGGTGACCAGACTGGGTTTTAGTAAACCCGGGTTTTCCGGGTCGGAATTTTTTTTATTTTTTTAAGCCAAAAATCGATTTCTTTAGACCTTTAAGGCTTTTACTCTCAGTGTCTTTAACTCTCTCAACTTCTCACTTCCCAAAGTCCGATCGGTGGTCTTTCTCCACTTTAAGTGTGTGTATATGTTGTTCTGCATTTTGATTTACGTGGATGACGAACCAAGGGGAATGCCGCCATCTTCTAGGATTAATCAGGGAAACTTGTACATCTGAGTCATTTAAAAAAAAAAAAAAAAAAGTCAAAAAAATATGTCTTTCTCTATATGCGAGATACTGGGATAGTCAAAGCAGTCATAAAAAAATAGTTCTTTTTTTTAAAGTAAAAAATGTTGTGTTTGAATTTTTCATCAGTCAAAATTGTTGATTTTTCAAAAAATTGTCCAATAAAATATTTTGTCATGTGTTTATTTATAATAAAAACCCCAGTTTTGAAGATTAAAAAAGATTTTTAGTAGATTTTAATAAAAGTTGATGAGATGTGTGATTAAAAAATTATGAATCTCATAAAATATATGAATGAGATTGATTTTTGAATTTGAGTTAAATTAAATTCTAAATTTTAATATGTACGAAATAGGGCCAAAATTAATAACAAATTTTAACAAACAGAGGCTTAATAAGAGAGGCTTATAAGCCATTTGACAAACAAAGGCTTAAATTTATAAACAAATTTTAAAGAAAAATTATGATTGTACAGCAGGATTACCCTCACCCCAATTGTGAGGGAGTGGTACATCGAGCCCTGCTGCACTTTAGCTTCTGTTTGACCAAAAACATGTTTTTAAAAATACACTTTTTCAAAATATTTTTTAATCGTTAAAATTATTTTTTTCTTAACTTTTCAACCACATATTTTATTTTAAAAACATAAAAATATATAATTTTAAATACAAAACTTTTAATAATAAGGACCTTGAAAACCAGCAGCTTAAAACAAAATATTCCCAGTGAAGTCAATTTGAGATTTTCCTGGTACAATTGGTTTCCATCGGACGTCGAATATTTAGATCACGATGAAATGATCATTTTATTATTCTAATAATTACTTTTTTCTTTTACGCAATGATTATAATTTATAAATAACACTATTTCTCAAGCTACTTTTTAATCACACACATTTTCTCTATCCAATTTTTAACTACATATTTACCTAAAAAATACCAAAATAAACAAAAATAAATGACGGCTTATACCGCCGAACGATCTGTTAGATAGCATCTTCTTAACCTCTGTTTGACAAAAATAATACAATGCCCATATCACTTTTTAATTACATACGTTTTTCCTCTCCATTTTTAAAGAATATATTTTATCTCGAAAATATTAAAAAATATATTTTTAAATACAAAAATTCTAATAAACAGAATCGTAAATGGCTTCTTCTTAATATATATATATATATATATATATATGATAATGGGATTAGTGATTCGCTGTCTCTAAATTCTAGCTCAGATTTAAATTGTTCTGCAAATAAATATTTTTGTTTATTTCCTCCAAGAGGCTTTTTATTAAGCATGACTTGATGCAAGATATGGGTAAGTTTTCAGTATCCTATGCCTTTACTCACTGTTATGGATTCCTTACGATTCTAAATCTGATTCTTTATGTTAATCTTCAGGGTCAAGGGAATTTCCTAAGATTCCATTGAAAGGTCTCATAGCCAAGAGAATTCCCCAAGTCTTCGGAGCCACTAGGGAGGGGGAGAAGAAATAGAAGACCATTCTTGATGGCCTTCATTAGGAAGTTCTTAAAGAAGCTGCCGACACTTCCTAAGTGATTTCCAAAGAGGTTTCTGCTCCGACTGATTCCGTTGCTAAAAAAGCTTTTGGCTCCCTCTTCTCTGATTCCATCCACGCAGCAACTTCTACTCTAGCCATAAGAAGGAACATGGCTCCTAGTTAACCCTGGGCAAGGAGAAGGAAAAGAAGCTCAAAAGGAGGAGCTATTGCCTAAGCAGGTTTTAGTTGGTGAAATGGGGGATGATGATGATGTAGTGGAGGTGGAGGTGGAGACGGACGTTCAGCCGCCATCAAAGAGACTAAAGAATGGCAAGGGTGGTCCTTCCCATACTGCTGACATTCCCTTGGGTGATGTTTCCCCCGATCCTCTGATCTGCCCAAGGATGCAGAATCCTCTAAAATTCCCAGTTTTGCTAGGAGTGGGAAGTCAGTGGTAGCTTTCGAATTGGCTTGGATTAAAGCCAAGTTCGTAGCTAAGCCAAAGGTTCTTGACTTCATCACTCTTGCAACTCTCCCGAGCCATCTTCTAAAGTAGCAGCTGCGATGGACTGCTACTGGACTGAATGATGGGAAGCTTATTCATCCAAGAGTTCCCTAGTCAACTGCTGGAAGCCATTAAGGCAATGAGTGTTCGAACTTTGGCTTTAATTGAGGAAATGGAATCCTTCGTACGAGAATTGGAGCCAAAGGAGGCAAGTACTAAGATTTCCATGCGCAATGCTGATAACATGGCGAAAGAGATTAAAGATCAAAATGACTCTTTAGCTTCAGTTCGGAGGTCCCTTCAAGATGAGCGAAGCACTCTGAGGGCCCCGAGGGAGAAAAATGAGAAGCTGAAGAAGGAACTTGATTCTTTAGAGGCTGATGTGGCTAATTTCTGTAAGAAGTATGACAACGCTTCCCAAGCTCAAGTTGTGACTGTGAACGCTCTTGTCAAAGCTAACACTGTGAAGGGCAAGCTTACCGATAAGGTGACTAAACTCACTAAAGAGCTCGAAGAGGAGAATGTGGCTAGGCAAGGAGATAAGGAGGCCTTAGCTCAGGCAGAGAAGATGTTTAAGCTTTTGGAGCAGAGCGTTGTGACTAACGTGGCAGATGGTGTCCAAAATTTCGAAGATACATTCGAGAACACTGAAGAGTATGAGGTGATGTAGAGAGTCTTCGGCATCATTAGTGCTCGAATGGCCTTAAGGGATGTGAAGGAGGATTTTACATATCTGGGTCTTTCCAAAATAGAGGCTTTTTTATCCAGAACTGGAAGATTCTGTCGAAGATGACTGCATGAAGCTAGCTGACGACACCTCAGCTCAAGATGCTCCTACTTCTTAGTTTTTTTTTTTTTTTGTAATGACTTTTATATTTTTATCGACCCAAGTGAGTTTCTTATTCTATTTTTCATTTGTATTTTCACTTTTCCTTTCTTGTGATGATCATCTCGTTTAGTCCACCCTTCGGTCCGACTTCACACTATTCGCAATAATTTACTACAAGAGGGGTTTAACCCCATAGTATCGTAATAATATTCTTCCATAACGAAGCAATGTTGCACATTGATGTGATAATCCCTGATATCTAAGCTTAAGACATTTATGTCCACTGGTTAGATCTGGTTGAATGGGCGTTATCTTGCACTAGCCGAGCAGTCTTTTATTTATGTTCGGAGTGCTTGAGTTGGTTCCATATTTTATAGAATGTAGTATGGAGTGAAATACCTTAGGTAATAAAGGTTGGTTCGAACGAATTGTAAGTTTTATTCTTAAAAACTGATTAGTGTATTTCACAAGGTACCACTTAGTTGAGGCACTTAATGTTAAGCGATCGAGTCCCTTGCGAAGGTGATGGCTCCATCTTGAGTGCTTTAATCAAATATAAACAAATCTTGTGACCATTGAAACTTTTTTTGTTATAGGTTATTTCCCCCTACTCTTATTTGAGGTGTCTACATTTTAATTTGATAATTGCAACACTGAGTGAGGTATTCGTCGTTATTTACCAAAGCTTCTTTGAACAACCCCTTTAAGTTGATTCAATTTCCTTTGAAAATACACTTGCTAGGTGGTCCCTAGTGGGAGCTCAGTGTGTTGAACTGATTATTTAGTTAATTTGTAGCTGTGTCATTTTGACACTAAGCCGAAGCTTATGACTATTGGTCTTTTAGGCCGTGCGTCATTTTGACACTTAAGCTGATGCTTCCAAATAAATGGTCTTTGAGACCATGTGTCTTTTTGACACAGAAGCCGAGGCTTTGTAATATGGGGTCTTTGAGACTATGTGTCTTTTTGACACATAAGCTGGGCCTTAAAAATATATGGTCTTTAAGACCATGTGTCTTTTTGACACCTAAGCCGAGGCTTACCAATATATGGTCTTTGAGACAGTGTGTCATTTCGACACTAAGCCGAAGCTTATTATGAATATTGGTCTTTAAGACCATGCGTCATTTTGACATTAAGCCAATGCTTGTTAATATTGGTGTTTTAGATTGTGTAGACCGCGTGTCATTTAGACACTTAAGCCGAGGCTTGTCAATATATGGTCTTTTAGACCATGTGTCATTTTGACACTTAGCTGAGGCTTACCAATATATGGTCTTTGAGACCGTGTGTCATTTTGAAACTAAGCTGATGCTTATTAATATTGGTCTTTGAGACCTTGTATCATTTTACACTAAGACGAGGCTTGTCGATATTGGTCTTTTAGATCGTGTGTCATTTCGACACTTAAACTGAGGCTTAACGAGTAAAGGTCTCTAAGACCGTGTGTCATTTTGACTCTTAAGCCGAGGCTTACCAATATATGGTCTTTGAGACCGTGTCACTAAGCCGAGGCTTGTCAATATTGCACTTTGAGACCGTGTATCATTTTGACACTGAGCTGAGGCTTGTCAATATATGGTCTTTTAGACCGTGTGTCATTTTGACACTTAACTGAGACTTACCAATATATGGTCTTCGAGACTGTGTCATTTCGACACTAAGCTGAGGCTTATAAATATTGGTCTTTGAGACCGTGTGTCATTTTGACACTATGAAGTCAAGAGTTAAACAGAGTCTCCTGGGACAATTTTCTTATAAATGGTCCATTTTTTGGGAAATTCGTCCTTCTTTCAGGGGAGTCATTTTTCTGGAGTTCATTTTCAGGAATTCCTTCTTCAGGGGTCTCTTATTCAAGGGTTCCTATTTATTTTTTCAAGGATTCATTCTTCAGGAGTCCCTTGTTCAGGGATTCCCTTTTTTCAGGGATTCCTTCTTCAGGAGTCATTTGTTCAGGAATTCCCTTTTTTTAGGATTCTTCTTCAAGGGTCCCTTGTTCAAGGGTTCCTTTTTCAGGGATTCTTTCTTCAGGAGTCCCTTGTTTAGGGGTTCCCTTTTTTTAGAAGTTCCCATTTTTTTAGAGGTGTCAATCCGATTGATCCGGGCTGGGTCAGCCTGTTAATATAAAAGCCCAGTAACGGACCGTTTGAAAAAAAAGTCCGCCCGCTGCAGGTTCCGGGTTAGCTCACAAATTTCGAATTACAACCCAAGTCCGCCCACTAGCTCATCCGGGTCGAGCCCATGCAGGTCGCAGTTTGTTCTAATTTGGCCCGTATGAATAAAAATATAGATTTTTTTCTTATTTATAGCAAATTTTTTTGTCAAATTTCTAAATGAACAAAATGATAAATTCATATTTATACTATAAAATGTTTACATAGAATTTAAATTTATATTTTATGTTACATGAATTACTTCTAAATTTGCAAATTTAAATAAAACATAAACAAATAAAAATTAAATGCTAAATATGTTTCTAATTACTATTATCAAATAATATTACATTTCTTAGCTATTAAGGAGAAAAAAAAATAAGATTTTGCTTTAAAAATTGTATTGGAGTTTGTAGAAGAAAGAATATTTTCAATGTTACTATATTTAATAAATTTTTTTTTTTATATAGGCCAGCGGGTTAACCGCGGCCCGCGATTCACAATTTTTTGACTCGTAAACCGCCCGCACTGGTCACGGGTCAGCTGGCGGTCCGAGGTTGATCCGAGCCGATTTTCACGGGTCTGGTCAACCCTTCCACCTTGACATCTCTACATTTTTCAAGGATTCCTCCTCAGGGTCCCTTGTTCAGGGGTTTTCTTTTTTCAAGGATTCCTTCTTCGAAAATCCCTTATTCAGAGGTTCCCCTTTTTAGGGATTCTTTCTTCAAGAATCCATTGTTCAAGGGTTCCCTTTTTTAGGAGTTCCCCTTTTCAGGGATTCCTCCTCAGGATTCCCTTGTTCAGGGGTTCCCTTTTTTCAAGGATTCCCTTGTTCAAGGGTTCCCTTTTTTCAAGGGTTCCTTCTTCAGAGTTTTATGGTTCTTCACTATTTTTCAAGAGGTTCTTTATCTTTTTTCAAGGTTTTATGTAGCCTTTTACCACGTGATTTCGTGGTTAGAAGTGCCAAAATGTTGACCACAAAATCTTATGGGATCTTGGATCAACACGTCTTAGCTCCTCCCTCTTGAACATGTGGACTTCTTGAGCACTAGGACAAACAATCAGTATGTAACAGGGGACGAGGTGGCTCCCATTTGCACTCCGATACTTAAATCATTACTCATTTCAAGCAAATATAATTTGGGTGCGGAAAATACAAGTGTGTAAAAGAGAGAAAAGGAAGTGAGATTTGTTTATTGGGCTTGAGTATAAAGTGTCTAATATTTTACTTGGAGACATCAATGATCTATTTATAGTGGAAGTAACCGTCTCGGATTATGACACGTGTTATGTTCTACAGGTGGTATCACCTTAGCCATCCATGTGGCAAACCGTTTCTTTGATTGTAATCATTACCACATGTCAGGGGATTAAAGTAAACATGACATCTCTTTAAAGAGATTGTCACACCAAGTTTCAATTCTCATAAAGGTTACATCCTTCTGACACAGTGTCGAATTTACCCAACGACCGATCATGTTACTAATCGAAGGCACGTGCCTCAGATAGATGCAGCTTGGCATAATGAGTTTGACCGTCGGTGCTTCTGACAGTATAACACATTGGCAACAATAACTTGTTTAGCACGGGGTCCCACTAGTAACCAGTTGGTCTTATGCGGGCTCTTATTAATGACGTGTCAAGTTTATTTATGCATGGTAGTAACAATTATTGTAAACATATTGTCCGTAAATTCGTCTCAATGAACAAATGTAGAAGATTTTTTTACTTTTCATCAATATCCCAATCATTTTAAATTATATCATTTAAGTTCTACAATACTATCTATAAACTATTTCTTATTAATTATTATTCATTTGATAATTATTGTACTATTTTGAAGTCGAAAAAATATATAATATGTATGTCAAATCGAAAATCTCAATGGAAAGTTTAAGAGCATCTCCAATGTATTATATGGATTGGGGCTAATGTGGCAATGAAATAGATGAATTTCTAGAAAACATGAATAAATAGACGTAGATGTCTAAATTTACGCTCTAATGGTTCATTCTACATTTAAATAATATTGATTATGTGACATTTTTTTAACTTTAAAATTAATTACTATGCATAAATTAGGCCTTATCTATTAAATTTCTTACTGTATAACAGTGTTCTAAAATGCGTAATGCGTTGTGATGCGTCGAGGTCGAGAATCAAGAATCACAAGTTTAGGCGTGTCAATGCGAAGAATAAGCGTTATAATGCGTTTCGTATTTTTAATATTATTTTAAGACATTAAATATATTTTTATATAAAAAAAATAGATTTTTTACAAAAAAAAAAAAAAAAAAAAAAAAACCCCGGATTAGGCGCCGCCTAGGCGGGATTAGGCGCGCCTAGGCGGTCAACCAAAAACGTTGACCGCATTTTTTTCCGCATACCACATATGCGATGCGTTTTCTTCCCGCACCGCGCCTAGGCGGCGCATTTGCGCGCATTTTCGAACACTGCTGTATAAAGAGTCCAAATGAAAAAAACTTGAAGGAAATTACACATCCCATGTTTTTGAACTTCACAATTCAAAAACAAGATTTACATCCATATATACAAAAATCAGGTTTTAATTGAAAATTTTAAAATTAATAATTATATTAAATTAAATCAACCCAACCCCACACTATCCTACTACCCAAGTTACTCTAACCATAAATCACTTTCATCTATTTCTCTATCTATCCTCTTCCATCCGTCTCTACCCCTATTTCCAACGCCCGACCAACAGGTTAGTGCCGCCAGACGCCGGATAGCGAATCGCCACAACGACGATCCGAACAGTAGCAGCAACGGGCCGCCACAATGACAAGATCCAGCAGAGGTCTCACCGCTGCAACAAAGGCGAGATACGCTACTGCTATTGTGCTGTGCAACATCCACTAGCGGTGTTCCGCTGTTGCTGCTGTGTCAGCAGTTTATGGTGATGTTGTGTAGTCTGATGGTGGTGTTTGTATGGTGTGTAGTGTGGTGTGGTGTGGTGGTGCAGGTGAGTTTTGGTGGTGGATGTGGTGGCGATAACGATGGTATAATTTTAGTGGAGTTGTCCTAGTCGCTGCGTGGTGGTGCGGAGGAGGTAGTTGGTGGTTCGTAGGAGGCAGCTGTGACAATGGTTGCAGATTTGGAGGTGATTACGAAGTGGAGAGGTGAAAGGTTGTGATGGCGGCGACAGTGAGGCGAAATGGCGGTGGTGTTGTTGGAGGTGGTCGGTAGGGGTGTTGAACACGGTGGAGGTGGTGGCAATTGTGGTGTTGAACGTGGTGGTGCAGTGCAGTGTAGTGGGGTTAGTGGTGGTGGTGGTGTTTGTATAGTATTGTGACCAATTATTGTGATTGTTACTGATAAAATAGATAAGTTGTGACCTAAAAAATTTGAGAATGCGGTCTATAATTGTGACTTACATTTGTGCTCGAGTAAAAGATTGTGACCTATGAAATTTATGATTTGTGATTAGTAAATAGTATGTGACCTAAAGATTTTGATAATTTGTGACATTTAATCAGTGTTGTTAGACCTGGCCCGACCAGGTCGACCGGAAAACCCGTGACCCGTCCTAAAATCGGGTCGTGAAATGTTTAAAACCCGCATAATAAAAACCCGGGTAAAAACCCGGTGACCAGACTGGGTTTTAGTAAACCCGGGTTTTCCGGGTCGGAATTTTTTTTATTTTTTTAAGCCAAAAATCGATTTCTTTAGACCTTTAAGGCTTTTACTCTCAGTGTCTTTAACTCTCTCAACTTCTCACTTCCCAAAGTCCGATCGGTGGTCTTTCTCCACTTTAAGTGTGTGTATATGTTGTTCTGCATTTTGATTTACGTGGATGACGAACCAAGGGGAATGCCGCCATCTTCTAGGATTAATCAGGGAAACTTGTACATCTGAGTCATTTAAAAAAAAAAAAAAAAAAAGTCAAAAAAATATGTCTTTCTCTATATGCGAGATACTGGGATAGTCAAAGCAGTCATAAAAAAATAGTTCTTTTTTTTAAAGTAAAAAATGTTGTGTTTGAATTTTTCATCAGTCAAAATTGTTGATTTTTCAAAAAATTGTCCAATAAAATATTTTGTCATGTGTTTATTTATAATAAAAACCCCAGTTTTGAAGATTAAAAAAGATTTTTAGTAGATTTTAATAAAAGTTGATGAGATGTGTGATTAAAAAATTATGAATCTCATAAAATATATGAATGAGATTGATTTTTGAATTTGAGTTAAATTAAATTCTAAATTTTAATATGTACGAAATAGGGCCAAAATTAATAACAAATTTTAACAAACAGAGGCTTAATAAGAGAGGCTTATAAGCCATTTGACAAACAAAGGCTTAAATTTATAAACAAATTTTAAAGAAAAATTATGATTGTACAGCAGGATTACCCTCACCCCAATTGTGAGGGAGTGGTACATCGAGCCCTGCTGCACTTTAGCTTCTGTTTGACCAAAAACATGTTTTTAAAAATACACTTTTTCAAAATATTTTTTAATCGTTAAAATTATTTTTTTCTTAACTTTTCAACCACATATTTTATTTTAAAAACATAAAAATATATAATTTTAAATACAAAACTTTTAATAATAAGGACCTTGAAAACCAGCAGCTTAAAACAAAATATTCCCAGTGAAGTCAATTTGAGATTTTCCTGGTACAATTGGTTTCCATCGGACGTCGAATATTTAGATCACGATGAAATGATCATTTTATTATTCTAATAATTACTTTTTTCTTTTACGCAATGATTATAATTTATAAATAACACTATTTCTCAAGCTACTTTTTAATCACACACATTTTCTCTATCCAATTTTTAACTACATATTTACCTAAAAAATACCAAAATAAACAAAAATAAATGACGGCTTATACCGCCGAACGATCTGTTAGATAGCATCTTCTTAACCTCTGTTTGACAAAAATAATACAATGCCCATATCACTTTTTAATTACATACGTTTTTCCTCTCCATTTTTAAAGAATATATTTTATCTCGAAAATATTAAAAAATATATTTTTAAATACAAAAATTCTAATAAACAGAATCGTAAATGGCTTCTTCTTAATATATATATATATATATATATGATAATGGGATTAGTGATTCGCTGTCTCTAAATTCTAGCTCAGATTTAAATTGTTCTGCAAATAAATATTTTTGTTTATTTCCTCCAAGAGGCTTTTTATTAAGCATGACTTGATGCAAGATATGGGTAAGTTTTCAGTATCCTATGCCTTTACTCACTGTTATGGATTCCTTACGATTCTAAATCTGATTCTTTATGTTAATCTTCAGGGTCAAGGGAATTTCCTAAGATTCCATTGAAAGGTCTCATAGCCAAGAGAATTCCCCAAGTCTTCGGAGCCACTAGGGAGGGGGAGAAGAAATAGAAGACCATTCTTGATGGCCTTCATTAGGAAGTTCTTAAAGAAGCTGCCGACACTTCCTAAGTGATTTCCAAAGAGGTTTCTGCTCCGACTGATTCCGTTGCTAAAAAAGCTTTTGGCTCCCTCTTCTCTGATTCCATCCACGCAGCAACTTCTACTCTAGCCATAAGAAGGAACATGGCTCCTAGTTAACCCTGGGCAAGGAGAAGGAAAAGAAGCTCAAAAGGAGGAGCTATTGCCTAAGCAGGTTTTAGTTGGTGAAATGGGGGATGATGATGATGTAGTGGAGGTGGAGGTGGAGACGGACGTTCAGCCGCCATCAAAGAGACTAAAGAATGGCAAGGGTGGTCCTTCCCATACTGCTGACATTCCCTTGGGTGATGTTTCCCCCGATCCTCTGATCTGCCCAAGGATGCAGAACCCTCTAAAATTCCCAGTTTTGCTAGGAGTGGGAAGTCAGTGGTAGCTTTCGAATTGGCTTGGATTAAAGCCAAGTTCGTAGCTAAGCCAAAGGTTCTTGACTTCATCACTCTTGCAACTCTCCCGAGCCATCTTCTAAAGTAGCAGCTGCGATGGACTGCTACTGGACTGAATGATGGGAAGCTTATTCATCCAAGAGTTCCCTAGTCAACTGCTGGAAGCCATTAAGGCAATGAGTGTTCGAACTTTGGCTTTAATTGAGGAAATGGAATCCTTCGTACGAGAATTGGAGCCAAAGGAGGCAAGTACTAAGATTTCCATGCGCAATGCTGATAACATGGCGAAAGAGATTAAAGATCAAAATGACTCTTTAGCTTCAGTTCGGAGGTCCCTTCAAGATGAGCGAAGCACTCTGAGGGCCCCGAGGGAGAAAAATGAGAAGCTGAAGAAGGAACTTGATTCTTTAGAGGCTGATGTGGCTAATTTCTGTAAGAAGTATGACAACGCTTCCCAAGCTCAAGTTGTGACTGTGAACGCTCTTGTCAAAGCTAACACTGTGAAGGGCAAGCTTACCGATAAGGTGACTAAACTCACTAAAGAGCTCGAAGAGGAGAATGTGGCTAGGCAAGGAGATAAGGAGGCCTTAGCTCAGGCAGAGAAGATGTTTAAGCTTTTGGAGCAGAGCGTTGTGACTAACGTGGCAGATGGTGTCCAAAATTTCGAAGATACATTCGAGAACACTGAAGAGTATGAGGTGATGTAGAGAGTCTTCGGCATCATTAGTGCTCGAATGGCCTTAAGGGATGTGAAGGAGGATTTTACATATCTGGGTCTTTCCAAAATAGAGGCTTTTTTATCCAGAACTGGAAGATTCTGTCGAAGATGACTGCATGAAGCTAGCTGACGACACCTCAGCTCAAGATGCTCCTACTTCTTAGTTTTTTTTTTTTTTTTTGTAATGACTTTTATATTTTTATCGACCCAAGTGAGTTTCTTATTCTATTTTTCATTTGTATTTTCACTTTTCCTTTCTTGTGATGATCATCTCGTTTAGTCCACCCTTCGGTCCGACTTCACACTATTCGCAATAATTTACTACAAGAGGGGTTTAACCCCATAGTATCGTAATAATATTCTTCCATAACGAAGCAATGTTGCACATTGATGTGATAATCCCTGATATCTAAGCTTAAGATATTTATGTCCACTGGTTAGATCTGGTTGAATGGGCGTTATCTTGCACTAGCCGAGCAGTCTTTTATTTATGTTCGGAGTGCTTGAGTTGGTTCCATATTTTATAGAATGTAGTATGGAGTGAAATACCTTAGGTAATAAAGGTTGGTTCGAACGAATTGTAAGTTTTATTCTTAAAAACTGATTAGTGTATTTCACAAGGTACCACTTAGTTGAGGCACTTAATGTTAAGCGATCGAGTCCCTTGCGAAGGTGATGGCTCCATCTTGAGTGCTTTAATCAAATATAAACAAATCTTGTGACCATTGAAACTTTTTTTGTTATAGGTTATTTCCCCCTACTCTTATTTGAGGTGTCTACATTTTAATTTGATAATTGCAACACTGAGTGAGGTATTCGTCGTTATTTACCAAAGCTTCTTTGAACAACCCCTTTAAGTTGATTCAATTTCCTTTGAAAATACACTTGCTAGGTGGTCCCTAGTGGGAGCTCAGTGTGTTGAACTGATTATTTAGTTAATTTGTAGCTGTGTCATTTTGACACTAAGCCGAAGCTTATGACTATTGGTCTTTTAGGCCGTGCGTCATTTTGACACTTAAGCTGATGCTTCCAAATAAATGGTCTTTGAGACCATGTGTCTTTTTGACACAGAAGCCGAGGCTTTGTAATATGGGGTCTTTGAGACTATGTGTCTTTTTGACACATAAGCTGGGCCTTAAAAATATATGGTCTTTAAGACCATGTGTCTTTTTGACACCTAAGCCGAGGCTTACCAATATATGGTCTTTGAGACAGTGTGTCATTTCGACACTAAGCCGAAGCTTATTATGAATATTGGTCTTTAAGACCATGCGTCATTTTGACATTAAGCCAATGCTTGTTAATATTGGTGTTTTAGATTGTGTAGACCGCGTGTCATTTAGACACTTAAGCCGAGGCTTGTCAATATATGGTCTTTTAGACCATGTGTCATTTTGACACTTAGCTGAGGCTTACCAATATATGGTCTTTGAGACCGTGTGTCATTTTGAAACTAAGCTGATGCTTATTAATATTGGTCTTTGAGACCTTGTATCATTTTACACTAAGACGAGGCTTGTCGATATTGGTCTTTTAGATCGTGTGTCATTTCGACACTTAAACTGAGGCTTAACGAGTAAAGGTCTCTAAGACCGTGTGTCATTTTGACTCTTAAGCCGAGGCTTACCAATATATGGTCTTTGAGACCGTGTCACTAAGCCGAGGCTTGTCAATATTGCACTTTGAGACCGTGTATCATTTTGACACTGAGCTGAGGCTTGTCAATATATGGTCTTTTAGACCGTGTGTCATTTTGACACTTAACTGAGACTTACCAATATATGGTCTTCGAGACTGTGTCATTTCGACACTAAGCTGAGGCTTATAAATATTGGTCTTTGAGACCGTGTGTCATTTTGACACTATGAAGTCAAGAGTTAAACAGAGTCTCCTGGGACAATTTTCTTATAAATGGTCCATTTTTTGGGAAATTCGTCCTTCTTTCAGGGGAGTCATTTTTCTGGAGTTCATTTTCAGGAATTCCTTCTTCAGGGGTCTCTTATTCAAGGGTTCCTATTTATTTTTTCAAGGATTCATTCTTCAGGAGTCCCTTGTTCAGGGATTCCCTTTTTTCAGGGATTCCTTCTTCAGGAGTCATTTGTTCAGGAATTCCCTTTTTTTAGGATTCTTCTTCAAGGGTCCCTTGTTCAAGGGTTCCTTTTTCAGGGATTCTTTCTTCAGGAGTCCCTTGTTTAGGGGTTCCCTTTTTTTAGAAGTTCCCATTTTTTTAGAGGTGTCAATCCGATTGATCCGGGCTGGGTCAGCCTGTTAATATAAAAGCCCAGTAACGGACCGTTTGAAAAAAAAAGTCCGCCCGCTGCAGGTTCCGGGTTAGCTCACAAATTTCGAATTACAACCCAAGTCCGCCCACTAGCTCATCCGGGTCGAGCCCATGCAGGTCGCAGTTTGTTCTAATTTGGCCCGTATGAATAAAAATATAGATTTTTTTCATATTTATAGCAAATTTTTTTGTCAAATTTCTAAATGAACAAAATGATAAATTCATATTTATACTATAAAATGTTTACATAGAATTTAAATTTATATTTTATGTTACATGAATTACTTCTAAATTTGCAAATTTAAATAAAACATAAACAAATAAAAATTAAATGCTAAATATGTTTCTAATTACTATTATCAAATAATATTACATTTCTTAGCTATTAAGGAGAAAAAAAAATAAGATTTTGCTTTAAAAATTGTATTGGAGTTTGTAGAAGAAAGAATATTTTCAATGTTACTATATTTAATAAATTTTTTTTTTTATATAGGCCAGCGGGTTAACCGCGGCCCGCGATTCACAATTTTTTGACTCGTAAACCGCCCGCACTGGTCACGGGTCAGCTGGCGGTCCGAGGTTGATCCGAGCCGATTTTCACGGGTCTGGTCAACCCTTCCACCTTGACATCTCTACATTTTTCAAGGATTCCTCCTCAGGGTCCCTTGTTCAGGGGTTTTCTTTTTTCAAGGATTCCTTCTTCGAAAATCCCTTATTCAGAGGTTCCCCTTTTTAGGGATTCTTTCTTCAAGAATCCATTGTTCAAGGGTTCCCTTTTTTAGGAGTTCCCCTTTTCAGGGATTCCTCCTCAGGATTCCCTTGTTCAGGGGTTCCCTTTTTTCAAGGATTCCCTTGTTCAAGGGTTCCCTTTTTTCAAGGGTTCCTTCTTCAGAGTTTTATGGTTCTTCACTATTTTTCAAGAGGTTCTTTATCTTTTTTCAAGGTTTTATGTAGCCTTTTACCACGTGATTTCGTGGTTAGAAGTGCCAAAATGTTGACCACAAAATCTTATGGGATCTTGGATCAACACGTCTTAGCTCCTCCCTCTTGAACATGTGGACTTCTTGAGCACTAGGACAAACAATCAGTATGTAACAGGGGACGAGGTGGCTCCCATTTGCACTCCGATACTTAAATCATTACTCCTTTCAAGCAAATATAATTTGGGTGCGGAAAATACAAGTGTGTAAAAGAGAGAAAAGGAAGTGAGATTTGTTTATTGGGTTTGAGTATAAAGTGTCTAATATTTTACTTGGAGACATCAATGATCTATTTATAGTGGAAGTAACCGTCTCGGATTATGACACGTGTTATGTTCTACAGGTGGTATCACCTTAGCCATCCATGTGGCAAACCGTTTCTTTGATTGTAATCATTACCACATGTCAGGGGATTAAAGTAAACATGACATCTCTTTAAAGAGATTGTCACACCAAGTTTCAATTCTCATAAAGGTTACATCCTTCTGACACAGTGTCGAATTTACCCAACGACCGATCATGTTACTAATCGAAGGCACGTGCCTCAGATAGATGCAGCTTGGCATAATGAGTTTGACCGTCGGTGCTTCTGACAGTATAACACATTGGCAACAATAACTTGTTTAGCACGGGGTCCCACTAGTAACCAGTTGGTCTTATGCGGGCTCTTATTAATGACGTGTCAAGTTTATTTATGCATGGTAGTAACAATTATTGTAAACATATTGTCCGTAAATTCGTCTCAATGAACAAATGTAGAAGATTTTTTTACTTTTCATCAATATCCCAATCATTTTAAATTATATCATTTAAGTTCTACAATACTATCTATAAACTATTTCTTATTAATTATTATTCATTTGATAATTATTGTACTATTTTGAAGTCGAAAAAATATATAATATGTATGTCAAATCGAAAATCTCAATGGAAAGTTTAAGAGCATCTCCAATGTATTATATGGATTGGGGCTAATGTGGCAATGAAATAGATGAATTTCTAGAAAACATGAATAAATAGACGTAGATGTCTAAATTTACGCTCTAATGGTTCATTCTACATTTAAATAATATTGATTATGTGACATTTTTTTAACTTTAAAATTAATTACTATGCATAAATTAGGCCTTATCTATTAAATTTCTTACTGTATAACAGTGTTCTAAAATGCGTAATGCGTTGTGATGCGTCGAGGTCGAGAATCAAGAATCACAAGTTTAGGCGTGTCAATGCGAAGAATAAGCGTTATAATGCGTTTCGTATTTTTAATATTATTTTAAGACATTAAATATATTTTTATATAAAAAAAATAGATTTTTTACAAAAAAAAAAAAAAAAAAAAAAAAACCCCGGATTAGGCGCCGCCTAGGCGGGATTAGGCGCGCCTAGGCGGTCAACCAAAAACGTTGACCGCATTTTTTTCCGCATACCACATATGCGATGCGTTTTCTTCCCGCACCGCGCCTAGGCGGCGCATTTGCGCGCATTTTCGAACACTGCTGTATAAAGAGTCCAAATGAAAAAAACTTGAAGGAAATTACACATCCCATGTTTTTGAACTTCACAATTCAAAAACAAGATTTACATCCATATATACAAAAATCAGGTTTTAATTGAAAATTTTAAAATTAATAATTATATTAAATTAAATCAACCCAACCCCACACTATCCTACTACCCAAGTTACTCTAACCATAAATCACTTTCATCTATTTCTCTATCTATCCTCTTCCATCCGTCTCTACCCCTATTTCCAACGCCCGACCATCAGGTTAGTGCCGCCAGACGCCGGATAGCGAATCGCCACAACGACGATCCGAACAGTAGCAGCAACGGGCCGCCACAATGACAAGATCCAGCAGAGGTCTCACCGCTGCAACAAAGGCGAGATACGCTACTGCTATTGTGCTGTGCAACATCCACTAGCGGTGTTCCGCTGTTGCTGCTGTGTCAGCAGTTTATGGTGATGTTGTGTAGTCTGATGGTGGTGTTTGTATGGTGTGTAGTGTGGTGTGGTGTGGTGGTGCAGGTGAGTTTTGGTGGTGGATGTGGTGGCGATAACAATGGTATAATTTTAGTGGAGTTGTCCTAGTCGCTGCGTGGTGGTGCGGAGGAGGTAGTTGGTGGTTCGTAGGAGGCAGCTGTGACAATGGTTGCAGATTTGGAGGTGATTACGAAGTGGAGAGGTGAAAGGTTGTGATGGCGGCGACAGTGAGGCGAAATGGCGGTGGTGTTGTTGGAGGTGGTCGGTAGGGGTGTTGAACACGGTGGAGGTGGTGGCAATTGTGGTGTTGAACGTGGTGGTGCAGTGCAGTGTAGTGGGGTTAGTGGTGGTGGTGGTGTTTGTATAGTATTGTGACCAATTATTGTGATTGTTACTGATAAAATAGATAAGTTGTGACCTAAAAAATTTGAGAATGCGGTCTATAATTGTGACTTACATTTGTGCTCGAGTAAAAGATTGTGACCTATGAAATTTATGATTTGTGATTAGTAAATAGTATGTGACCTAAAGATTTTGATAATTTGTGACATTTAATCAGTGTTGTTAGACCTGGCCCGACCAGGTCGACCGGAAAACCCGTGACCCGTCCTAAAATCGGGTCGTGAAATGTTTAAAACCCGCATAATAAAAACCCGGGTAAAAACCCGGTGACCAGACTGGGTTTTAGTAAACCCGGGTTTTCCGGGTCGGAATTTTTTTTATTTTTTTAAGCCAAAAATCGATTTCTTTAGACCTTTAAGGCTTTTACTCTCAGTGTCTTTAACTCTCTCAACTTCTCACTTCCCAAAGTCCGATCGGTGGTCTTTCTCCACTTTAAGTGTGTGTATATGTTGTTCTGCATTTTGATTTACGTGGATGACGAACCAAGGGGAATGCCGCCATCTTCTAGGATTAATCAGGGAAACTTGTACATCTGAGTCATTTAAAAA
Source organism: Ligustrum vulgare (assembly GCA_963555705.1). Taxonomy (NCBI): domain Eukaryota; kingdom Viridiplantae; phylum Streptophyta; class Magnoliopsida; order Lamiales; family Oleaceae; genus Ligustrum; species Ligustrum vulgare. Next base: position 55,760,245 of record OY743170.1, read on the forward strand.
AAAAAAAAAAAAAAGTCAAAAAAATATGTCTTTCTCTATATGCGAGATACTGGGATAGTCAAAGCAGTCATAAAAAAATAGTTCTTTTTTTTAAAGTAAAAAATGTTGTGTTTGAATTTTTCATCAGTCAAAATTGTTGATTTTTCAAAAAATTGTCCAATAAAATATTTTGTCATGTGTTTATTTATAATAAAAACCCCAGTTTTGAAGATTAAAAAAGATTTTTAGTAGATTTTAATAAAAGTTGATGAGATGTGTGATTAAAAAATTATGAATCTCATAAAATATATGAATGAGATTGATTTTTGAATTTGAGTTAAATTAAATTCTAAATTTTAATATGTACGAAATAGGGCCAAAATTAATAACAAATTTTAACAAACAGAGGCTTAATAAGAGAGGCTTATAAGCCATTTGACAAACAAAGGCTTAAATTTATAAACAAATTTTAAAGAAAAATTATGATTGTACAGCAGGATTACCCTCACCCCAATTGTGAGGGAGTGGTACATCGAGCCCTGCTGCACTTTAGCTTCTGTTTGACCAAAAACATGTTTTTAAAAATACACTTTTTCAAAATATTTTTTAATCGTTAAAATTATTTTTTTCTTAACTTTTCAACCACATATTTTATTTTAAAAACATAAAAATATATGATTTTAAATACAAAACTTTTAATAATAAGGACCTTGAAAACCAGCAGCTTAAAACAAAATATTCCCAGTGAAGTCAATTTGAGATTTTCCTGGTACAATTGGTTTCCATCGGACGTCGAATATTTAGATCACGATGAAATGATCATTTTATTATTCTAATAATTACTTTTTTCTTTTACGCAATGATTATAATTTATAAATAACACTATTTCTCAAGCTACTTTTTAATCACACACATTTTCTCTATCCAATTTTTAACTACATATTTACCTAAAAAATACCAAAATAAACAAAAATAAATGACGGCTTATACCGCCGAACGATCTGTTAGATAGCATCTTCTTAACCTCTGTTTGACAAAAATAATACAATGCCCATATCACTTTTTAATTACATACGTTTTTCCTCTCCATTTTTAAAGAATATATTTTATCTCGAAAATATTAAAAAATATATTTTTAAATACAAAAATTCTAATAAACAGAATCGTAAATGGCTTCTTCTTAATATATATATATATATATGATAATGGGATTAGTGATTCGCTGTCTCTAAATTCTAGCTCAGATTTAAATTGTTCTGCAAATAAATATTTTTGTTTGCTCTCTTATCTATCGAGCAAGGTAACGAATTTTGAACTCGAATGCGTGGTAAGATCAATTTCAATTTGTTCACAACAATGAGAATATCCGTAAATCTAATTAAATATTGCTTATTCAAATACGCAATGAACAATTAGACACTAATCCCAACCAGAATCGTACCTGTGATTTTGTAGACTTGAAAAAAACAGTTTTTTTTTTAAGGAAAAAACTGAAGGAAAAAAAAAAAAAAAGGGCACATAATCCAGTGAGCCCTGAAGCAATGACTTCATTTGATTCAAGGCAGGTCCGGCCATGATCCCAACCACAATAATCTACATATAATCGGCAAAGAAAACAACTGATTCAAATTATATCAAATTATTTCATATTATATTTACATAATTTCAACATCCTTGCCAAGGGCATACACACCATTAGACACTTTTAGGAAGAAAAATTGGCTAGAATATTATTATTATTATTCCACTACGCTCCTCGGCCTATGCTTTTCTTTTCTCTCTGAACTTATGGATTATAAGCCCTACTTTCTTCTTTTAAGTGATACCATTCCACTGCCCTTTGGCTACTTGAAACTAAAGTTGGATATTGTCAACGTAGCCACCATGTGCAGCTATTTCTTGATCTAACAACACAGAAATTAAAAACTAAAACTTCCTGATCATAGACCTCATCAGCCATTTTAGGAATCTTCAAGTAATTCCTACACAAAGGACATGTACAGTGCCCATATCCAACCCACCTGTCTAAACAAACTCTGTGAAAAACATGTTTGCAATATTTCACCTCTCTAACTTCATCTTGTTCATCAATATTGCACAAGCAAATTGCACATTCTACTGCATCCATAGATTCAGTTGTGTTTCGCGGCCCGATGCGCGTTCGGCTGAATTCATCCAGATTCTGCAGCATGTTGCTACTGAGATGATTTTGAAAGAAGGATTGGTGAAGGAGGAAATCCCAAGCCCATTTCAACTGGAAGATTATTTGGCAAATTGTTTTGAAAATAAGTGATTGATGAAGGATTTGGAACATGTTTCTGGTTGTGGAAATGAAGATTGCTAAGGGAGGAAGAATATAAAGGGCTGAGGGCATTGGCATTTTTATTTTGTGTTGTGTGATAGAATTTCGTTTGCGAGACAAATTAATGGGGGAGCATATATAGACAATCATGGGGTCACGTCCCTCCCTCAGGCCTGGCCTCATGCAACCCATGAAACCAGTGGCGGATCCAGTTGAAAACTCCAGCTAGAGCGTTGACCGTTGACCCGTCGGCCGTTGACCGACGAATGTCAACGGTCGGATTAGCGAGACTATGAATATTATTTAATAAAATAATATTAAAAATGAATAAATAGGTATAGAAATGCAGTAGCATTAGGGTTATATGACTCGATTGTGGGTCGTTTTCCTGGATCCGACACAAGTTCATCCATATTGAATTCAATTCAGAATTTCTTTGCGTTATCAAAGTCTACTAACTCATATGATCTAATATAAGCTGTTGCATGACCACTAAAACTAGAATCACTACGTTGAGATTTTCGTTTAGATTAAAAAAAAGTTCCATAATCTGTAAATCAATAATCACAAATCAAATGAATAAAAAATTCTCCAAATCTCAATTCACAACCTATAAGTCAATAATCACAATTTACAAATCAAATCACATTTTCACCAAATCTCACCAAACAAACTATAAATCGACAACTACAATTCACAAATCATATCATATTTTCACCAAATCAAAAATTCACAGCCTATAAATCAATAATAATAACTCACAAATCAAATCATATTTTCATTCCAATAATCACAATTCACAAATCTAATCACATTGCAAAAACTTAACTGTAACATTTATGCATAATTCCCAAATCAATCATAATAAATCAAGGTTTAACCTCGTTACCTGATAATTCAAATGAGAAATCACAAATTGATCAAAAATCGGGCAATGACAATAACTCCCACAGTGGCAGCAGAGTAATCTAACCAAAAAACTGAAAAATAAAAAATCAATATTATTGATTAAAACTTAAAACATTACAAAATCACAAAACATTACAAAATCAAAAATATAAAAAATTACAGCCACCCACTTGAGAGCCGCGACTGCGAGCAGAGTCCGAAGCTGAGGCCTGAGGGAGACCACCATCGTGGGGCGACCGGCCATGGATGGCGACGTCAGCAGCGTTGCTGAGTTGGAGGCTAGACTGCGCAGATCTTTCCTTCGTCTAACTGTCAAAGTGCTGTGGCCGTCACTGCTGAAGCTGAACCAGAGAGAGTCGGCCAGTCGGGAATGAGATTTGGGTTGGGGATTGGGTAAATGCCATGGGTTTGTATTTTCAGTTTGTGGCTTGGGTTAACTCCACGGCTAAGACAAGCAGACGAAAAAAAAAAAATTTGAAACTTCACAGTCGGCGATCCACTGGCTGCCAGCTAGTGCGGCCACGCTAGCTCGCCGCACGGTGGATCTGCCACTGCATGCAACCACACATAGCTTTCAAGAAGTGAAGGTCTCTAAAAATATGTATAGTGCAACAGTCTAATCAAGTAGATAACTTAAGGTTTTTTTAAGGCTCTATTGATATAATAATTGTTAAATTTTTATCTTAGCTCTTGTTTGAGCCCCATTATTAAAATTTATAATTTTGGTTTTGAAAATCTAATGGTTAAAAAGTGATTTGAAAAGTAAAAAATTGTGTGCTTGACTTTTTTGGATTGTTGAGATTAATTACTGTAGAAAAAAATTATATTTTTAATGAGAAATAATGGGGCTCAAACAAGGACTAAATATTCTAGAGGAATAAATTTATTTTAACTTTTGACAATTTACATTATTATTATTGTAAATTTGAAACGATTTTATTTTATATATATATATATATATATATATATATATATATATATACACACATATTTTTTTATCGAGATCTCATTTAAAACATTGTATAAAAACCAATGTTTAGAAAATTGGACCGGACCGGTCGGTTCGACCGGGAAAACCGATCTGGTTCATCCCAAAAATCGGCCGGTAAAAAACGGGTCGGTTCAACCGGTTTTTAACTGGTTCAACCGGGAAACCAGTTGAAAACCGGGAAAAAACCAGCCGGTTAAACCGTTTTTCGTTTTTTTATTTTTATTTTTTTTGTTATTTTAAGCTATTTTTGTGTATAATTTTATTTTCTAAATAAGTAAATATTAGTTTATTTGTAAAATAACTTGTTTTTTAGAATTTTGTGATTTTTTAATATTTTAATTAAAACCGGTTCGACCTCGATTGGACCCGATTGAACCTTTTGATCCTTGATCCGTTGCCTTTTCCAATTCGAAGCGATTTCCGATTTTCTAAAGATCGATAAAAACCTTCTCTCAGAAAGCTCCCCAGGGCAGGCCGTGGGCTGTGGCTCTGAAAGTTTGAACGCTTTTATCTTATCTTTTAGCCATCGCCTTCAGTCAAAGAAAAAAAAAAGATAAATCAGGCAAGTAAACTAGGAACCATCCATCTAAAAGATTAAACAATCAAGAAAAGAAAAAAAAAAAAAAATCGATTTATATAACTGCAAGACATCACCACGTTTTATTTTTATTTTGTTTGAAAACGACATTAAACGTTTTTTTATGGATGAATAGCATCCGTTTGGTAAATTAAATAAATTTATTTACAAATCAACTTCTGTTTGTTAAATATTTTGTATTTAAAAACACTTTTTATTATATTTTTTAGGTAAGATGTGTGGTTAAAAAGTTGAGAGAGAGGAAATATGTGTAATTAAAAAGTAGTTTTGAGAATTGTGTTGTTTAAAAATATATTTTTTTGGAGTTTGCCAAACAAAGGCTTACATTACACAGTTTCTCAAAATCAATTTTTAACTACACACATTTTCTCTCTCCAATTTTCAACAACTATTTTTTACCTCAACAACATAAATAATCAGTCTATAAACCAAGCAGTTATATTTGGTTTTCTTAAAGCCTTGACACGTATATACACATTATTCATAAATATATATTAGCAAGATTTTTTAACTTTTAGTACTCTGATATCGTGCTTATCAGCTTATGGCATTTTATGACTTAGCTTTCAAAGATAACTCTAACTTAAGTATTCAAATTACATTTGTTAATAGGAAATACCAAAAACTTGTTAATTTGAAAATTCAATATAGATCATTTAGGATTAATTATATTTTGGATTTTACTGATTTTTTTTTAGAAAAATAAAAGCAATTATTTAATGAATTTTAAATTCAGGAACTAATTTTCTATAAAAATAAATATTTTACTTTAGAAGTGGAAAATGGAAAAAATAAAATAAAATAATACTAATAATAATAATGATAAATTCTTAGTCTCAGACCCTCAATTTTATTTTGATTTTAGAATAAATATTGACATAATCCAAGCCTCGGTTTCAATGAGTTTGGAATCACACTACATTCGTGAATACCATATATAGATCATAGATGCAATATTGCATGTTTTACTTGTAGGACTAACTTGTTAAACAGAAAATAAAATACAGTACAAATTGTAAAAGAAATTACAGAAAACTAAACAAGAGAAGACAACAAATAAAGTTAATGCCCGGAGTTGAGGAATGTGTTCAACGCAGTTTTCTTAAAGCAATATTCGTCTTCTCACCAAAATACTCGAGTTTTTGCTTTTCAGGATACAGCGGCGTGAACTGCAGCTTTACATTCGAACTAAAAATATGCCGAAACTAGATCACCAAGCTACTGAAGGAAGACATGATTTTTATTTATTTATTTATTTATTATTATTATTATAGTATTGTAGAGGGAGGAACAGAGATTTTGTGCAGTCTGAATTGAGGGAGAACGGTTGAATATATATATATATATTTAGAGAGACAGAGACAGAGAGAGAGAGAGAGAGCGTTTGCAATTACTATAATCATTAAATGTCATAAATTCTGTCATTACACGGCATTTGAATTTATATATTTTTTTGGAATTATGATTTTTAAATGAAAAACACAAAAGAAAATTTACAAAACGTAGCTTGCACTTTGTGCCCAATTTTTAATTCGTTTGGTTCGACATTCATGTAAGTAGATCGCACTCGCACACAAGTTCAATACTCCAAGGTCCAATCGGTCCAATATTTGCACCTCTATGGGCGCGTAGGTCATAGAGGAATCCTTATGCAACAAATGATTGCGCCTTATAAATTGTTAACAATACTTAGAGTGTGTTTGGTATTGATTAAAATGAATTTTTTTGAAATGAATAGTGATTTTTAGGAGAAATGATGATTAAGATTTGATTGAAAAGTCAAAAATTGTGGGCTTGACTTTTGATGGGTGGTTGAGATTAAATACTGTAAAAAAATGAGAAAAATTTAATAAAAACCAAACGAGGGCTTAAGTTTGTCCACAACAACTTTTTTATCCTATGTGCCTGTGGGATAGTTATTTAAGTTTTTCCTACATTGCAACATTTTTTTTATTTTTCAACGTGTAATGATACTATTTATAGATTATATTTGCTCCCACATTCTCTTCATTTTTCATTGTGGGATTGTAATCCATTTTTAAAGCTCCTCCAACCACAAATCTCTTTTCAATGTGATATCAATTTTAAATTCACAAGTGAAAAATCCATTTTTTTTTTGGATGATATCTTCTCATATAAATGTTTTGTCTAAGAATTCTTAAGTAATTTTATTTTATTTTGTAGAATTTCACCTGTATCTTCCAAAAGAGGATCAAACCCAAATCAATGGCTTCATAACATTTCATTCTTACTATTTAAAAAAGATCTAATAATAACTCGACTCCAAAAGACTAAACACAAAATGTTATTATTTCAGAGGGCCAATGTTTAAAAATTAATATCAAAAGATGATCTACTAGTACAAACAAATATGTACAAATTGGTTTACTCATCCTCACATCGAGGGAGGTTCACGAATATTTTATTTTGTAAGGACCCCTCCATGTAAGGGAGGAGTAAACCAATTTTTATATATTAATTTGTCTATCAAAATTTGGAGAGTCTAACATGCTCTATATTCTTAAATGAGCTAAAATTCAAATAATATTTGAATTGATTACACTATTAACATTAAAAAATATTATTAAGTAAAAGATGATGAGAAATCAATAAATATTTATTACGAAGAGTCAAAATAGAGCGTGTTCTTATAACGTATAAAAGTTTTAACATCTAAATTTAAATATATTTTTATTGTATATAAGATACTCTTTATAATGATGAATTTAATCTATTTAATAATCCTCAGTATAAAGTTTTCATATTGGTGCAATTTTAACAATTACTTTAAACAGAGTGACATTATTTATTTAAATTATGCTCTTGCTTGGTTTGGATAAAAATTAAATTTTTATAAAAGTTGATAAAATATATAATTGAGAATTATAAATTTTATAAAATATGTGATTGAAAATAGATTTTAAAAAATGTGATATTTGTAAAATGGGGTCAAACAATTAAAATATTTCTATTATTCTTTTTTTTTTTTTTTGAAGCAATATTTCTATTATTCTAGGAGTTATCGAAACTCAATACTTTTGGTCAATGTGAAATTGTACCCCTTTGTAGTTGGGGCCCAATTAATTGATTTTTAGGTCCCATATTGTAAGGGGACAATCCTTATTGATTAGGAGTCGGTACTTCTGGAATATTGAATTTTTTTCAACAAACAGAAGTTATATCTTGATTCAAGTCTCTGTATTCTAGGAATATTGAATTTTTTCCCGAAGAACGGGAGCTATATCTTATCCATGTCAAGTCTTTTCAATAAGTAGATATGCATTCCAAGATATAGAAGTCAAACATTTCTTTAAGGTTGACGACTTTCCAACCAGTTCACCACGTTCAATCTCTAAAGCTTTGTATTGGTCCCTCGTCATGATGATCTGCCTGAACAACTGATCATATTGTTCGGTCTGGTCCTTAGCTTTTCCGTCGCGTGGGACAAGTAATTATGGGCCATGGCCAATATAGCAGTTATGGCATGAGCAGATGTCATTAAGTCCATCCTTGAGGTCATCGCTTCCTTCCTCTTATCCAGCTCCTAACCAGGACGTCCCATGAGTTGAGAATGCTCGTGGGAAGGATATCTAATGCACCTAGGCCCGGACAACGAGACAACCTCATGTCTCTCAATACTTTGGGGATCTTCTCCTTTCTCCATCCATTTTCAGCAGAACATGTACGATGTCTTCCAAAGTATGTATGATCTGGCTGACCACTGGTGGGGGAAGTAGAACGAGCTGGCAAAGGTAGTGGGTTTTCCTCCATCATAGAGTGTAGATGAGCATGAGTCAGGTGTTAGCCCAAGAATAAATTAACCAAGAGGGGGGGGTGAATTGGTTTTTAAAATTTTTTCGATAAATAATCTCTAACTTAAAAATCAATGTGTACAAGTATGAGCACTTAGTGTTGTAAGTAACTTAACTATAAATGTAGTGTGCTATAAATGTGTAAACTTAATTGATAAAACAAGTATAACACTTAGATATAGTGTTGCACAATATAAATTGATAGAATAGAGTAAGTGCAATGTAAGTAAGTAAAAGGGATAAGAGAATGCAAACGCGATTTATGGAGGTTCAATCAACCAACGTGATCTACGTCCCCCGTTACCGAGCTCTCCATCACGAGTAAGGCCAAATCCACTATATTGGTAACTTACAACAAGGAGTATCAAATCCTTAGGCGACTTACAACAAGGAGCACCTATCCTTTACCAACAATCGAGTTTTCACAAGGCTCTCGAAACCACAAGATATAATGAATTGAATTTACAATTGAAATAACTCTCTTAACAAATGATATACTCAAATTAAGTACCGAGAGAGTTAGGCTAACACTTCAATAGATAGCAATGAATTAAGTTCGAGTGTTAGAGAAAAACTTTGATGCAAATGATAATGAAAAGTTCAATGCAATCAAACAAAGTTTTTCAAATAATCTCTTGTTAAAATATTGAATCAAATTAAGTACCAAGAGATGCCACACTTGAATAATTAACAATGAGTTAAGCTCAAAGTGTTTAGGCAATGGAACTTTGATGAATCAAATGATAATGAAAAATGTAGCACAAATAATCAAAATTCCTTAATTGGAATTTCTCTCTTTTAAGAAATTAAAACAATTTTAGAACAAAGAGATACTTACACTTCAATTCCAATATAGTGTGAAGATGTTGAAAAAGTTTAAACAATATAAAACCAAGAATCTTCACAAAACTTTCTTCCAAAAACTTTGATGAATTTGATAAAACAAAGTTTAAATCAATCAAAGTTTTATAATAATAATAGATGAATATAAACCAAGTAAGAACAATGAATCTTCACAAGAAAGTTTCTATAAAATCTTTTCTATGTTGTTAAAAATGAATGTAAATGAGATGGCTATTTATAGATCAAGATATTCAAGTTCAGCAACTTTCGGTTGACCAATTCTGGAGTTTCGGTCGACCGAAACATGCATATAGCCATTACAGATTTTCAACCGTTGAACTTTCGACTGTCCAATTTCGGTTGACCGAAAATTGACTTTTGAAAAACATGAAAATTTAGGATTTTTAGGTTTCTAACTTGTTTTTCAAAGTGGTTTAACATAATATAATCATGATTTAAGATCAAATGATATTTGAAAAGCAATATTGACTTAGATAAAAATATTTAATGCAAGTGATGAATTTTCAAGTAAGTTTCTTGATGCATAAAAATCATTTTCAAGCTCGTTGAATGTCATCGCTAAAGATTGAGAGTAACACCTTTACATAGGTTAAATTAACTCTTGAACTTGAACTCTAATCTTGTATGCTTGAATTCTTGATCTTCATGTCATATTTTTCAACTTCAATTTTGATCTTTGAATATCTTCAATTCTTTCATGATCTTCTTTGCGTCTCATGTGCTTGATCACATAGTTTTGATTTATATCTTTGCGAGACGATTTAAACATAGAGTGCTTTTTATATTTATCATTACATGAAACACTTGAAGCATACTTGTTAATAATACAATATATTCTTGTTTTTTATGATCAAAACAATAAGGTTAAGTTAACCATAGGTCAATATCAGGTTGGGGTTCCTCCTTAGGCCATCGCGATTGTGGAACTGGACCAAGACCAGGAGACAACTTCTTCCCCCTGTAGTGGGTCTTTTCCTTTTATTTTTTATGAAGTCAGGCCTTCCAAAATTCATAGTTCTCCACTTTGATTGAGATGGTTCTGTGACATGAAACGAAAAGAGGTTAAAAGAAAAAATCACTATAGCCAATGATTTGAAAGAACTACTTACGATATGGAGGTAGGAGAAAAGAAGTGGAATGATGCACAGTGGTAAGATCGACCAGATATAAATTGGCTTCAGTGATCGGCTCTTTATAGTTCCTTTCGTACCCAGGCATATGACGAGCACGCTCCAATTTCAACTCCAACTCTATTGATTGTGCAGAGTCGCTCGAACCTAAAAGATAGAAGATAATTAATATTAGAAAACCATATTGGAAATTAGAAGGATTTGAAACATACTGTTCGTCAGTTCGTCTCAATATCTGCCAGTCACCTCTCAAGTAGAACCATTGATCCCTCCAACCCTTGGTGGACTCCGAAAGACCTGACACTAAGTTCCCACCAATTTGTGGTTGAGCCATTATGTAGTACCAACCGAATCTTTTCCATCAGCCTGGAAATGGAATGCGAAATCAAATTCCTTAACATTATGCAGACCATATCCTAGTTTGCTCCATATGATGACAAATTCGATAATAACTCTCCATTCATGCAGTGTAATTTGGGAAAGAGCCAATCCCCAGTACCTAAGGAAGTCAGTAATGACACGAGCTAAAGGGAACATAAGGCCCGCTTCTAACATCATCCTATTCACGGAAACGCAACCCTTAGGAGGTGATAAGTGTGCATTTTACACACTTATTGTGCTTTTAAATAAACAATTTAATTGACAAATTGAGCAAATATCTACTTATATATTGCGTTTATCTTGTACAATTAGGTACAAACTCAATTGGAAAGGAAATAGACAAGATTGGAGAGCAATTGAGCTAAAAGAAGAGCAATTTCGATGTCCAAGGACCTAATCGAAAGAAATCAAAAGTTTGGGGACTCAATTGCAACATCTCAGAAAGATGGAGGACCTACTTTGCAAATATCTCAAGGGCATATTTGTAATAAAAGTCAAAATTCGAGGACTAAATTGAAGAAGACCAGAAGATGGAGGACCAAATTGCAAATCATGAAAAGACAGAGCTACCAGATGAACCACGCGATCGCGAGGCACTCAGCCACGCGATCGCGTAGGCGACTTTCTGGCCAATTCCGAATTTTTTTTAATTTTTTTATTATTTTGTAGTAAGGGCGTGTTTGGCTCGTTTTGGGTGCGTTTTTGGACCTTTTTTAGGTCAGATTTTTGGGGTATATATACCCCACTTCTCACTTCACCAAAAATATCCCATTTTTCTTAACACCAAACCCTACCCCCCCTTCCCTTTTTTTTTTCTCTCTTTTCTTTCTTCTTCTTCTTCTTCTTTTCTTTTTTTTTTTTGATTTAGTTTGTAAATTAGTTTGTAGTTTAGTTGTGTTTCTAAGTTACTAGCACCATTTGGAGCAAGGAAGCAAGAAGTGAGGTGAAGATTCAAAACAAAGTTCAAGGAATTTTGGGGCAAAAATCAAGGGAAGTGATTTATTTCATTATCTTGTATTTTTAATCTTTGATTTCTATATTTTGTGATGTATTTTTGTAAACCTCAACTTTTGTACAATATTTATATAATGGGCTAGTTATTTTATGTTGGGATGATTGATGTAGCTTAACTTAGTTTAAGTAATTTTAATGTTTGTTTATTAATGTTGAGCTTATTTCATGTGTGTTTGTTGTTGAGATTATTCCATGTGTTTGATTGATCACCAAATATATGTTTTGTGAAGTGTATGATAATAGAGAGATATTATGCATTTTAGACCAAATAACAAATGCTCTAGGTTCTTGTTAAGGATAGAGATATACCTTAAACCCTAGATGATCCATTGAGCTATTTTCACAAAGAGTTAATGCAATTGATTGGGCCTTAATCGATATAGAGATATAGTAGGTCAGACCAATTGATTAGGGTTAATTTCACTCGAGAGAGGTAATTAACTAAGCTTGGAAAATCGGGTCTAACATTGTAAATGAGTAATTTATTAATTTGCATGTGTTGAGAAATTACTTAAGCAAGAGTTAAGTGAAATCATGATTCCCAACTATTTTATCTTTCATTTTTCTTATTTTAATTTGGTTTAAAATTAGTTTATTTAATTTAGAATTTTCAAAAATCCATCTTTTTAATTGTGTGTTTTATTTGTTAAAATTAAATTAATTAGAGTATAATAGAGTATACATTCCTCGTGGGATCGACAACCCGGACTCAAAAAGTCCACTTTATTACTTGTACGCGACCCGTGCACTTGCAGTACACTATTTTGAGCGAACAAGTTTTTGGCGCCGTTGCAGGGGAATGTTTTTACTTTGATTATTACTTTAGTTGATTTTAGTTTTAACAATTTGTAATTATTTTTATTTTATGTTTCATTTTGTTATTTTTGGTTAACCACCACAATTCTAATCTTTCTTGTGTTTGGTTTTCTTTCTATGCATATTTGATTTTAACATTGGCAAAATAGGAAAGCAATTGCACTGAACAATCTCAACATGGGTGATGAATACATGCTTGAAGAATATTCAAGTTGTGAAATTTGTTACAAGATGCATTTTAATGGACAATGTTTGTTTTCGGGGAATGATTTGATTACGTCGAAGCTTATTAAGTTTAGACAATATTTGAAATGCCGAAAACAAGCAATTGATACATTGGATGTGAGTTACATGCTCTTGGGAGATTGTGTACCGGATGATTGGGATGAGGACATCACTCTTGTAGGAGATGGTCCTCCATTATTGAATGAAAAGGTACTTGCAAAGTATTATATTGAGCTTTCCAATTTGGATGAAGATGATATGCTTATGGGGATGTCATGTATTGGGAAAGATTCCAAATGTGGGGGGTATAATCCACTCTTGGAAATTAATAGGAAAAACTTGCCGTTGCCCATGGATTCAAATTTTGGATCGGTCATTCAATCCGAGGAGACATCAACTAAAGAAGATAAGTTTGAAGAGAATGACAATTTAATCACACAAGAATCACATGAGGAAGTGGCAATTAATGAGGAAGAGATCAAATCAAATTCTCTCAACTTCATTGATTGTCCAATAATTGATTTTGTGATTAGGCCACTTGAGGATGTGCAAGTCTATTTAGCTGAGTTTGAATTGGATGGAATAGGCAAGTCCCATGAATTTGGAAGGGGCAAGGTGCAAGTATTTCGAATCAATGAAGAGTGGGGCAAAGCCAAAAGAAACAAAATGGGGAAGGCATCAAAAGCTATGTTTAGAGTGCCATGAAGTGCTTATGCGGAGAGTCGAGCTAATGACTTTAAAATAAGCGCTTAATGGGAGGCAACTCATTCTCTATCTTTTACTTGCTTTATTTTTATTTTTTGCATATTATTTACTTTCTTGCAAATAAGTTGGTTAGGCCAAGTCTCTATCTTCTACATTTATTCTCCTCAAGATGGGTAGTGTGAAATAGCTCAAATGCATTCTCATTTAATTCTAGCATATACTCATATCAAATTTTCAAAGTCAAATATTTGCTTAAAACTCTTTTTTTAAATCACTTGGTTCATATTGTCTTTTATCTTCAAGTGTGATTTAATATTGATGTGGATGATCAAATTGTATTGGATTTATGAGTTAGAATTGAGATGTTGAATGTGATTTAAATTTTTTGGTCATTCACCACTTAATATCTACTCTTTTCTTGTGTTTTCATAGGATGCTAATAAGGTGTTCGATGAAATGCCTCATTGGAGAAATTTGTGTTCTTGGTGGCTTCAACACAAGTTTGGGGGTGGATTGTTGGTGATTGCAATGAGATTTTCACATACCCAAGACTACTTATGAGTGCCCCACCACTTCTTGGGATGTCTAGTAACTTCTTTCCTCTTACTTTGATTTTATTTTACACATTGAGGACAATGTGCATTTCAAGTTTGGGGGTGATTTCCTATTGTGTATTGACATGTTAGATAGCCTTGCCGGCCAGGATTACTTGATATTTAAAATTGTTATTGATTCATGAGTTATGACCAATATGCTACTTGTGTCTATTTTTATAAAATGCCTATCCATGTAAGATCCTAATTATCTTGAGCACAATAGTCATAATTAATTGTTGGTGAAATTTGGAAATTGTTGAAGCGTGAAGAGGTTAATGGAATAGAAGAATTAGGTTGTGAGCTTGTATTTTTAATTTTTATCAACCTATCAAATGTTTCCCAAAACTCTAAATCTCTTGATCCTATTGTAAGACAAGTTTGGGGATGGTCGACCTGGTGAAGGAGATGATCTAAACATGTGGTGATTCCATGTATGTTGGAAATAAATTTTTTGTGGAATGTATTTCGCCAAGTATAAGCTAAGTAATGACCTATGCTAAATTTCTAAGCCCATTTTAATTTTTGCATTGCATTGCCCTATCTCGAAGCCTTTTTTACTCGAGTAATTAAGTCCGTAGGAGTATCTTGAAACTTGGTGCCTTAAGTTTGAAACATGGGAGTCACCGGCCGAAAGCTCGCTACATGGGTCAATTAGAAAGCTTAATAAGTCTACCCCACTTCGTAGCCTTTTTGACTCGAGTTAATAAGTCCGTAGGGGTATTTTGAAACCTGGTACCCTTTGATCTTAAAACAATCGGGGAGTTTCCGACCTAAAGCTCGTTACATGGGTCAATTAGAAAGCTTAAGGGAGTGGGGAAGACACGAGCATTCATCACGCTAGTTGTTAGAAATCATGCATTTGTACTTGCATAAGGGCTTAGATGAATAGTGGGTTTGAATTGCTTAGTATAAACTTGAATGTCGAAGCACTCATTAGTGGAGAGTCACCGCACTTCTAGGTTGTCGAGATTTCCGGAAAAACGCACCCAAACTAGAGTGGAAAAGAAAAGAGTGATTTGAGAGTACCCTCTAGAATTGCATCCCGGGAGAGGAAAGAAAAATATTTATTGGGGGATGAATGTCACGAGTGGGAAAGAAAAAGAATTGACCACTAATGGTGGGTAGTTTTGACTTGAAACCTCTTTACCCATCAATATTCTCGAAACTTAATTGACAATTGAAAGTGACTATGCACACACACACACACCGATCGAACATCGGATTAGCTAAACGTCTTTTTGGTAGCATTATTTGGAATCATACTTTGGAATTGATTATACAATTTTGCACTCATGAGTAATTTGTAAGTTATCTAACATTGTTGATCTATATTTCATGCTACTTGAATGCACTAGTAGATGATTTTGCTCGAGACGAGCAAAAGCTCAAGTTTGGGGGTGTGATAAGTGTGCATTTTACACACTTATTGTGCTTTTAAATAAACAATTTAATTGACAAATTGAGCAAATATCTAGTTATATATTGCGTTTATCTTGTACAATTAGGTACAAACTCAATTGGAAAGGAAATAGACAAGATTGGAGAGCAATTGAGCTAAAAGAAGAGCAATTTCGATGTCCAAGGACCTAATCGAAAGAAATCAAAAGTTTGGGGACTCAATTGCAACATCTCAGAAAGATGGAGGACCTACTTTGCAAATATTTCAAGGGCATATTTGTAATAAAAGTCAAAATTCGAGGACTAAATTGAAGAAGACCAGAAGATGGAGGACCAAATTGCAAATCATGAAAAGACAGAGCTACCAGATGAACCACGCGATCGCGTGGCTCTTACAAGTAGCGATCGCGAGAGAGGCCAAAAATCCAGCCCGAGAGATTTCAGACTAACCACGCGATCGCGAGGCACTCAGCCACGCGATCGCGTAGGCGACTTTCTGGCCAATTCCGAATTTTTTTTATTTTTTATTATTTTGTAGTAAGGGCGTGTTTGGCTCGTTTTGGGTGCGTTTTTGGACCTTTTTTAGGTCAGATTTTTGGGGTATATATACCCCACTTCTCACTTCACCAAAAATATCCCACTTTTCTTAACACCAAACCCTACCCCCCCCCCCTTCCCTTTTTTTCTCTCTCTCTTTTCTTTCTTCTTCTTCTTCTTTTCTTTTCTTTTTTTTTTTTGATTTAGTTTGTAAATTAGTTTGTAGTTTAGTTGTGTTTCTAAGTTACTAGCACCATTTGGAGCAAGGAAGCAAGAAGTGAGGTGAAGATTCAAAACAAAGTTCAAGGAATTTTGGGGCAAAAATCAAGGGAAGTGATTTATTTCATTATCTTGTATTTTTAATCTTTGATTTCTATATTTTGTGATGTATTTTTGTAAACCTCAACTTTTGTACAATATTTATATAATGGGCTAGTTATTTTATGTTGGGATGATTGATGTAGCTTAACTTAGTTTAAGTAATTTTAATGTTTGTTTATTAATGTTGAGCTTATTTCATGTGTGTTTGTTGTTGAGATTATTCCATGTGTTTGATTGATCACCAAATATATGTTTTGTGAAGTGTATGATAATCGAGAGATATTATGCATTTTAGACCAAATAACAAATGCTCTAGGTTCTTGTTAAGGATATAGATATACCTTAAACCCTAGATGATCCATTGAGCTATTTTCACAAAGAGTTAATGCAATTGATTGGGCCTTAATCGACATAGAGATATAGTAGGTCAGACCAATTGATTAGAGTTAATTTCACTCGAGAGAGGTAATTAACTAAGCTTGGAAAATCGGGTCTAACATTGTAAATGAGTAATTTATTAATTTGCATGTGTTGAGAAATTACTTAAGCAAGAGTTAAGTGAAATCATGATTCCCAACTATTTTATCTTTCATTTTTCTTATTTTAATTTGGTTTAAAATTAGTTTCTTTAATTTAGAATTTTCAAAAATCCATCTTTTTAATTGTGTGTTTTATTTGTTTTAGATTAAATTAATTAGAGTATAATAGAGTATACATTTCTCGTGGGATCGACAACCCGAACTCAAAAAGTCCACTTTATTACTTGTACGCGACCCGTGCACTTGCGGTACACTATTTTGAGCGAACAGGAGGTTCATCACTGCATTCGTCCTTGTTAGAAAGGAAAAAGAGGACAGAATCCGAAATCCTGAACTTGTAATGCCACTACGACATTGTATGGATGATAACTGACGTGCCAAAAAGTGGAGGTTGAAATGGGAAAATTGGTGTGACATGAACATATATGTAATCGTGAGGACGAATGTATGGGGATCTGTGTGAAACTCACTGACCTGAGAGGTTATACACCCAGGGAGACTTTTTTTCGTTGTGCTCTATCTAGATAGACTCATCTGATCTAACACTTATGTTTGGACTGGAATCTTCATTACCCCTCCTCTATGACTCTATCCTATTAACCCTATGACTCTATCCTATTAGCCTCGCTATCTAAACTTCTCATGATTAATAGAGACTAAAAGTATACCTGGAAAAATCCGAACTGAAGGTCACAACGTGCACGTGCACTTGTTGAGACGAATTGAGGTTCAGATCGGTAGAAAACTCACAAGTTTGAGAGAGATTCGTAAAGGAAAGTGAAAGAATGAAAGTTAAGAAACCCTTTTATATAGCCACAACATTAACTGCCAGTACAAAATTTAAAGAGATACCTTGAGCCACTCAACTGAAATGAATGAAATGACACGCATGTCCCTGAAATACTCAGACATGTCACCCATTAACGATTTGACATGTGGCATCGCCATCATCACCTTTTCGAGTCCACATGATCTCCACCCAAACATGGAATAAAATTGTATGACTACACCTGAAAATCTTTCATCCCAGCTCCTAGGGACAATTATTGATGCACAACCTAACGTGGCTAACAGGTCATATATGACATGATGTATCCTATTGAGATGCACACCTTGGATGAAAGGAAGAACATGATAGAGGATATGTGCAGTACATACACAACCTGATGACACATAGAGCATACGACCGACTTCCAGTCACGGTCCGACCTGAAGGTTGATTAGCCGCTCCTCTTACAATTATTCTAACATCAAAACAGTTAAACTAGTTTAAAGTCAACTACTTCGATGTAACTTAAATACTTTAGTTAGAAGCTCAATTAGTCAGTTATGATATGATGCGAACCCCTTCGGTATATTGACCGAAAATTCATACAACTATTTTAATATCATCCCAAGAAAGCTAAAGTGGTAAAATAAGGGATAAATACCTTAACCCAAATTTAAATCTAACTCAAAACTTAAGGATTAAACTAACCCTAACTAAATGGGTATCAACTAAACAAATTTCAAGGTGGCAGAAATAAACAACAATACAAGAATAAAAATACTCAAGCAAAGTTGATTAAATTCCAAGAAGAAAACAATAACAAATGAGGTTTTTATCCTTACCTCAAGGAGCCTCTCAAAAGGAGCATTCAAAGTGAACAACCAAGTTGTCTTGAGTTTGAAATGAAAAGTGTATTTAATGTATAAAAATGGGTAAAAGATGTAAATACGAAAATTGCGTAAAAAACCCCATTTTTCTGAAACAGGTGTTTCAGTCGACCGACAGGGTCGACCGAACCATTTTCGGTCGATCACATGGTCGATCGAAATGGCACTTTCGGTCGACCAATTATCAGCCGAACGTGACTGAGGCTAGCTCCAAAATTCTCTGCAGACTTTCGGTCGACCGGAATAACTTTCGATCGATCGAAATTGGCTGAGTTCAATTTCTTTTCATTTTTTGCTCAAACTTGATTATTAGCTTCTTTTTTTGACTTATTCACATTATTTAGCCTCGAATCTTGAACCTCTTTGGCATCGGATCTCGTCATGGATCTCCCAAGCTCGCGCATCGAGGTTTGACTTTCTCAGTTCTCATCATGATAACTTGTACTTTTAAAGAGAATATGTAAAAAGTCAACTCACCCCTTCTCCTATAGGCTATGAATAGAAAGGGTTGAGGCTCATTTTAGGGATCCCAATTTTGACAATTCTAAAACAAAAACTCTCAATAGAGATAATCCTAATTTGGAGCCTTAATCAAGCACGATCTGAAATCCACCTCTTTGCTTACTTGAAATATTCATATTTCAACTGTCAACATTCCTTATGCCACTGAAGATTTTCTTTTTCCCTTGTTAGTGGTCTACATGATTTCACTCTCTTATTATTTTTTTATTTTTTATTTTCCTTTGTCACGTTAAGACATGGTGAGGGTTGTCACCGTGGCTCTCCACCATATGTTTTCCAAGTGATGCACGTTTCCTTCCTTCCTGTAGTTGACATGTAAAGTGTGTTGGGACATTTTTTTTTTTTAAAGTAATTTTAAAAAATATGTAATTTAAATGTGGTAAAAGATATTGTGCAATTATAAAATGATTTACAACTGTTCGGTAACGTACCACCACCACACACTTTTTAGTTAAAAAAAATTGCAATAAGTTGATATAGATAGTCGAAGGCGCGCAACAGAGGTCACAACTCACAACAAAAGCAACACATGATTTCAAATGCTGAGGCTCGGGGAGGGGATCAATTTTGTTCAAATGCTTCATCAATAGTTTGTGGGAACTTTTAAAGTTGAGTTTTATTGAACCCATAAAAAAATTAAAAAAATTAAACGGTTACGATTTGTTTATAAACAACATATTTTTCTCAAATTATTTTTCAATCACATTTTCTCTAATCACTTTTTAATTACATATTTTACTCCAAAAAAATCTCATTATTTGTTTATGAACAGGACCTTTTACCAAACAGATTTAAACGTCGTTTTCAAATTGTCCTGACAGACATATAATCTCGCATTCCTCATGAAAGCTCCAAGAATCTTGAATTTTCTCAATGCGTAACAGGCTAGTAGCTTGAATGGAACGAAAAATACAAGGATCAACTATTTGAATTATTGTAATATTGTTTATAGTCATATTTTTGAGCAGACAATTCAGATATTCTTAACCACGCAAAAATGTCCCTCATTCAGCGTGAACCATGCTTGTACAGTACTAACGAATTGCACTATTCCTGTTGGCTGCTGTGGACAAATTTTTTTTTTTTTTTTTTTTAAATATTTTTGTTTGGTCCAGATATATCTTCGATAGTACTGAAAAGATTTCAAATATGATTTATTAGGCTAATGCGATTTACACAAGGTAGTCCACAATCTAGTTGATAATTAGTAAAAAAATTATCATAATATCCCTTATTTAGTTATATTTAAATTAAAGTCTTATTTTACATAGAATTTATTTAAATCTTACACATAATAATATTAACAAATAGTAAATTAATTATATTTAAATTATGTCTTTTTATGACCCTCATCTACTTCACGAAAAAAGAAAATATTTAATTAGAAGTTTACATAGTGAATATTTAGAAGGGGTGGGCAAAATAACCGGAACCGATATGACCGAACCGGAACCGAACCGAAAAAATCGGAACCGTATGATTTTAAAAAAATAAAATAGGAAATCGATTTTGGAACCGAGAACCGATTGGTTTTCGGTTCGGTTTTCGGTTCCGCCTTTAGAACCGAAAACCGAAGTTAGAACCGGTCTTTGATCTTTATTTATTATTTTTTTATAGTCTTAATTGGTTGTTCTAAAACTAAAAATCAAAAGAATTTGTAATTTTTTTGGGTAAAGTGAAAATGATTAATTTCTTTTTATGAAATTTGTTACGTCTCTACCTCATTGTAACATTTAACTTCACACTTGGACTTAAATTCTTAATAAATGAAAATCGAATGAAACTAACTTATTAATAAGCGAAATTGTAAATGATCATGATGGAGTTAATTAAATATTTAAATACAAATATAAAATAATTAATAATAATGCATTTAAAACTCGTGATTCATCCCACAAGTGTACTATATTGACATGCTCGAAAAACCTTTTAGGTCATTTGTTTTCTATTTTTGTTTATGAATATCTTCCGTTTCATAGAGAATCCTATATTTTCCTTGGGGCGAAATGATTTTCGAAATCCTTGATCTTGGTATATTCGGTATAAGTTTATTTCAAGTTATTGGCTCACTTCCCGAGGCCTGATGCTCCTCGATAAGGCTCTCGAAAAATAATTATTATTGTAGAACCGAAACCGAACCAAAACCGAATGGTTTGGTTCTTGTGATTCAATGGAACCGAATGGTTCCATTTTGTAAGAACCGAAAAAGTATGGTTCGGTTCCGGTTCTTGAGATACCCGAACCGAACCACCCGACGCCCACCCCTAATATTTAGAATTACAAAGAACTGGAAGTGGTTTAAGTACAAAAATTATAGAAATAAATGATGAAATTAGAAGATTGATAAGACAACATAACGAATATCTTAAATTAATAGAAATAATTGAAATTAGAAAAGAAGGAAACATAAATATAAATGAATATAGAGAAAGAGCCTTAAGAAGAGTTAGAAGAAGACTATAATATAATTCCGCAGAATAAAAATTCAAGATCCGATCCATTGTGGTATCAGGGCCAACATCAGAATTAGCAATTATACTTAGAAATTTATCTAGAAAAATGTCTAAAAAAATTACCAATAATTGAACATAGAGTATATAATTATAAATTTAAAGATTTACCTAATAATAGTCATTGGTTATTAATAATTGAAACATATGAAAAATTTATATAATTTATACTATTATGAAAATGAGGATTTGGAGAACATAAACAATTAAATTGGAAAAATTTATTTTTACTAAATAAATTATGAATAAGTTTAGACAAAACTACAAAACAAAATTTAGAACAAACAAAAAACTCAGAACAAGTTCAAGAAATTATTAATAATTTTTCATTAGAAACAAAACAAATGATAAAAATAGCTAATGATTATAAAAATATAAACAAAAACATACCCACACAAATATTAGAAGTAAAGCAAAGTGTAAATAACCTATCAAAATAATTAATAACCTTAGAAAATCAAATTAAGCAAATAAATGATAAAATAAATAAAATAGGAAATAATGTAGGAGTATATGAAAACCCAATATAAATTACAGAGCAAAAAACTACTATAAAACAAATAAATACGATAAGAACAATTAAAGAAGAAGAAATAGGAAAAAATGATTTACTGATTATTGTCCAATTTTACGTATTTTAGATAAGTAAATAAATTAAAAGATACAATTTTGGGATATAAATTTTGTCAATTAGAGTAAAATTTATTAAAGATTCAATTTTATTTGTTTAACTCTAAATTAACTTTAATTGACAAAAATTTCATTTATTTGATTACAGGTATATTTTGGACAAGTTCAACCCAAAAACCCATAATTTAATGGACCGAAAAAGCCCATAATAGAACCAATTCCCCAACCAACTCTCACAGACCGTAACCTACAAAACCTCTCTCTCTTTCCTTCGTCGACGGAAGCCCACTTCATTCTCTGGATTTTTTCACCTTGAACCAACAGCCGCTGGACTTATTTTTCTCTCTAACCACCTTGGCAGCTTCCCTTTCAGAGAACTCAACAATAGTCGCCACCAACTACCAGCCCTCACCTTCAACAGCCAACGGATTCATCTCAAACCTCTCATCCTCTTCCCAGCCGCAACTTGCTCCCTCTCTCACGCAACTCTCTCTTTCACCTCCCACAACCAGCCGACAGTCACCAGCTATCACAATCGTCGAAGCCCCATCTCCTTCATCAACCTCTCTGCCAGCTGCCACCTCTCTCCCCTCAGCCTCCTCATCAACAGTCGCATCCCTTCTCTGAAAACAAACCAGCAGCAAATCTCCCTCTCCATCTGTCTTCTTTCAGCCCGTCGCCTCTGTCTTCTCTCCTCACCCACGCAAGCCGGAGCCACTTCTCTGTCTTCCTCTAACCCAGCCTGAAACTTCCTCAACATCGCCAGCTTTCTACCCAGCTACACACACAGCAGCCACAACACCAAACCCGCTGCGGCCCTCAGTTGGATCACTTTGTCAATTTCCTTATTGCCCTTTTATTTAGATTTTCTTTATTGTCCAATTGTTAAATTCAATAAATTCATATTATTGATATTAGTTGTTTTTAGATATTTTTAGTTATTGAATTCTCATTTTCAAATTCGAATTTCGTTTTCTAGTAATGAAATTTGTTTGGTTGAATTTTATTTCGATTAATTTAATTATGTTCGGCTAAGTTATTTTTGAGGGGAGTTATTCTTAGCTTTAATGAGCGTGTTTTAATTTCTTATGGGTGAATTGTT
The DNA here is from genome assembly GCA_963555705.1 of Ligustrum vulgare. Lineage (NCBI taxonomy): Eukaryota > Viridiplantae > Streptophyta > Magnoliopsida > Lamiales > Oleaceae > Ligustrum > Ligustrum vulgare. Next base: position 55,783,782 of record OY743170.1, read on the forward strand.
GTTATGGATAAGAGTTTATAAATTGTTTTTAAGTTTTCAAATTATTTTACATGGATGAATGTCGTTGATGTGGTATGTATTAAATATGCACACAACATGCTCGACTAAATGTCATACAAATAAATTGACTAATTTTCTTACTAATGTGTTTAAACCTTATCGATATCAAGAAAATCCACACTAATCTTATTTGAGAAGCTCAATTGATAGCGAAAGAATAACTCCACTCAAATTTCCCTTTTCATTGCAATTTAATTATATTCTTTTTTTATTCATTTAAACACAATTGAAATCATAGTTTAGGTTTCGAATTTAGCACATATTACGATACCAATAAAATCCCTAGGAAGAATGACCCTGGATTACTGGTAGGCTATAACTTGATCCCTTTATACTTGGAGGGTAGAATTAACATCGAGTCATTTACACAAGAGATTAGATAATATACAACAAAATATTGAAATTATAAATCAAAATATAACAAAAATTTATGAAGAAATGAAAAAAAGAAAACCTAAAAGAATAATAGCTGACAAAGAATTTAAAGCTATAGATAGATTAGGAATAAATATGATTATTGAACAAATTGAAAAATTTATGAAAAATCTTAAAGAAGAAATTGAAGAAGATTACATAACAGAAGAAGATTATATAGAAAAATTTAAAAATCTTAAAATAGAAAAAATAAATATGAATGAACAATAAAGAACTTTAATACCAGCATGGCAAAATCCACCAGAATATATACAATAACTAGGAACTAATCAAGTTAAAAGTGAAACAACTAGTAATACTAATCCACAAAATATGCCAGAAATATATATGAATTAAAGACAAAATCAAAATTTTAAAACTAATAATTTTATATCACAAAAATATTATAATAAGCCAAATAAAAATTATCTTATAGAATATACACCAAGAAGAAGTATGAAAACACAAATTAGTTCAGAAGGCAGATGGTTAGATTTAGGATGTGTACAAGATGTAGACCTTGAATTAGAATTATGGATGAAATCTATAACTATGATGGACTATACTAGAGAATTAACACGAAAACAATTCCAATTAATGTTAGAAAATACATTTATAGGAACTTCTGTAAGATGGTGAGGAAATATAACAGAAACTCATATAGAACAAATTAGAGGAAATGATCAAGATGAAATAGGAACTATACTTAGCAGATATGAAGGTGCATTAAAAAGAAAATATACATTAGTATTAGACAGAGATACTAAAATTAGCTCAAAATTAAGAAATAGATATTTATTAGAAAATTTATCAATATGTTACATGTGTTACTTTAAACAATTTGCATGTAAATTTAGAAAATATTTTGAAAAAACAGAATATAATCAGGAAACATATGGTATGAAAATTATGAACCAAATATTCTTTAAACTACCAAACCCATGGAATTTAGAATTATTTAAAGAATGAGAAAAATTAGAAATACCATTGAGTAATAATAGTTTAGGAGCAAAAATACAATTTATAGAAATGCAACAGAAAGAAAAATGTATGCAAGCAAATAATATAAAAAAATTCACAAAGCAAGTAAAAAATCATTATGCTGTGATAAATTACAATATAAACCAACTCAATAGCAATGTGATCTACAAATAAAATATAAGAAAAAGAAGTATTATAGAAAAGATAAATTTAAGACAAATTTAAAAAACTCAATAAATATAAAAAATCATATAATAAAACATTTAAAAGGTATAGAGTACCATATAAAAGATATTTAAGACAAAAATAAAACAAAACTAGAACATACGGTAAAAATCCTAAAAAAATGTAAATGTTATTCATGTGGAGAAGTAGGACATATATCTCTAGAATGTCCCAAGAAAGATAAAAAGAAAAGTATGATGTATATTTCATTAATAGAAAAATAAAATTACAACCTATTACCTATTAAACAAGAAGAAGAATGGGAAGAAATTCCTAAAGATGAAAAAATTTATGAATTAAAAGAACATGAAGTAATAAATTCCATTATGGAATTAGAATTCTCAGAAAATGAAGAAAGTGAATATACTGAATTTAGTGAAGAAGAATATTTATACATAAATATGATTAGACAATTAAATGAAGGTACATCTAAAGAATATAACTATCAATTAAAAGAAAATGAAGAACTAAATGAAAGATTAATATTTAATCCTAAAATGTAAGAAAAGATCTTAAAATCAAAATTAGATGTAGAACCTAAAGAAATATTTAATTTACCATTTTGGCAGAAAAATAAGGTAATAGCATATGTAGCAAGAAACCATAGTCACCCTATAGATATAAGAGATACTACAGGAAATACATTAATACCTATAATAAATGAAGAAATTTTAAGACATGAAATAAATCTATTGAATCCTGAACTAAAAGAAAAAATAAAGAACATATATTTATGAGCCGTACAAATTATTGCAAAAGCCTATTTTAGAGAAGTAATTGATATACTTATAGAATTCTATATTATGGATGATAGAATTATAAGTTCATTACAAGATGCCTTAATAGGAATTGTGACAGGAAATTTAATATACCAAAAGGTAAAATTTACAATAAGACCAAATTTTAGCATCAGTATAGGAGAACAAAATAAAAATAAAGCATTAACATTATATTTCAGATTAAGAGGAATAGATATGAAACCAAGAAGTAAAAATATAAGTTTAACTATTAGAACAATATATGCTTTTACTAGTAAACATGAAGTAAAAATTAAGAATGCTACAAAAACACACATAATAGAACTCATATTTAAAAATCTATTGGAATACAAACCAACTAAAGAGAATCCAAGAATGACTATACTAGAAGATATAGAAAGAGATTTTAATCAAGCTAGACGATTAGTAAATATGGATAAACCACAAATAGAATTTGGAAGAAGATTAATTAGCCTAAGAAGAAATACTAGTACAAGATCATTACTTGAAATAGAAAATAGAAATGATTCAGAAAAACAACTAATGGAGGTAGAAACGGGTCACAAGTGTAATAATTGTGGGGACCTACTCAACTACAATGAAGATGAAGCTTATCTTGTCTAAACATGAATTATTCAAGGCATGGGGGTCCAGACCCATGTGAATTTTTAGAAAAGCTGTAGAAATTATTGTAATCTTATCTTTATGTTATCAGTTAGAAAATTTATCACAGACAAATTATTTATCTATGACCCAAAAATCATCATGCTGAATTATCAAGAATTAAGTAACTGAAGTGGAAGCGTACCTTAATCAGATATGGTTCACGATGATCGATTGCGGTATTTGGATCTTCCAAATCAATACGTAGTCCTTATTTTCTCTCTGATGATGGGATGTCAAAAAGAATGAACAGTACGTACGATTCAGGGACCATAACTGACTTTATATAATGTATTGTCAGTTAACCTAATCCGGCCCATCATGAATTAGGTAATGGCCTGGTATCTACACATAAAAGCCCATACATTAATTAGATGCATTAAAGCTCAATATACCAAATCCTCATTAGATCACTTTAAATGGGCTTAACCAAATTGATAGTCTTTTATTCAATACACAATAATTCACATATAAGCCCACACGATTGATTAAAACCTTACAATCTCCCACTTGGGCTATATGTGTAACCTTACAATTGTGTATCAATCATAACCTTATGAGTACTCAGAATTTTGCTATCATTACTGAATGCATCCCCAAACAATCCGGTCCATCAATTATATCAACATAGGATCAAAGCGGCTTTCGCTATATTAATCGTAACTAAACCTATCAATGGTCACGTATATCGACATAACTGAATGACATGGATCAAGTATGGATGTGTAGCATGGAAATTACATGTAATGTGATCTTCAACATGACTATTTACAACTGGTCCAACTTTAGTGAGATCATCCTCAAACGAGTTCAGAGATAATAAACCTGAAACCTTACAGCTGTAAATAACTTTAACTTTAAACTGTATCCAAAAGGACAATAAATGTTTCTAATGCACCCAAAATACAAACTTCCACTGAAACCAAATATCCTTAAGAAATACAACCCCCATATGAGTAATGTGCTCATGAAAGACCTTGGGTTGTAATACTTTAGTAAGCGGATCCGCAATTATGGAGTTTGTCCTAATGTGTTCTTATTGACACGTGTCCACTCTGAACTGTATCATTCACAACCAGGAACTAATGTCAATGTATTTTGACTTAGTTGAGCTCCTGTTGTTACTGGAATATAAATCTGTTGAGTTCTTGTCACAATATAACTTTAGTGGTCTTTCTATACCGAACAGAATACGCAGCCCAGTGGCAAAATTTCGCAGCAATATTCCATAATTAGATGCCCCCAAAATTGCTACAAACTGTGATGCCAAGTGAAAGAAACTAAAGTGTTTGTTAAGCACTCCTTCCGGAAATAGCTCCTCCAACCAGCAGATAAATGTAGCCTGATGTGGATCTTTTACTTTCTTGGCATCTAGTAAAATCTGAATCATAATACCATATGATCTCCAACTGATCCGATTTTCTGTATGTGAGCATGTAATCTTTTGTTCTCTTTAAATACCTTATAACCCATGTTTGGCTGCTTTCCAAATGATCCATCCCTGTGTTACTTAAATATCTCATTAGTATCCCAATAATGTATGCAATATCCGAACGCATACAAATTTGAACATACATCATATTCCCTATAGCTAAACTATATAAGATCTTCTGCATTTCTTTAACTTCAAGATAACTTTTCTGGCATTAGTTGAGACTGAATTGTCTCCCTTAGTGATAGGGGTTTCCCCTGATTTACTGTCTTGCATGCCAAACCTCTTAAGTATTTTATCGATATAGCCCTTTTGTGACAATCCAAGAATACCCCGAGAACAATCCCGGTGTATCTGAATCCCTAATACAAAAGAGACGTCACCAAGATTTTTAATCTCAAAATTCCTTGAAAAAAATCTCATAATTTTATGTGACATGCCTATATCATTAGTGGCAAGCAATGTGTTATCAACATACAAAATCAGGAAAATATACTTACTCCCACTGAACTTGTAATACACACAACCATCAACAACATTAATCTCAAAACCAAATGAGATAATTGCTTGATGAAATTTGTATTACCTTTAACGGGAAGCTGGCTTGAGCCCACAAATAGATTTCTTTAATTTGCAAACCATGTTCTTTGAGTCTACTGACACATAGTTTTCTGATTGCACCATATAGATCGTCCCATCAATGTCGCCATTGAGAAACTCCACCTTCGATCCATTTAATGTAACTCGAGGTCAAAATGTGCAACAACCTGACTTTCCTGAAAGAGTCGTTCACTGAAACCGAAGAGAAAGTCTCTTTATAATCAATGTCATCATTCTGTGTAAAGCCCTTAGATACAAGACGAACTTTATATCTTTCCACATTACCATTCGAATCCCTCTTGGTTTAAAAATCCATTTAAGACCAATGGGCTCTGCACCTTCTGATAATGGGACAAGATCCCAAACTTTATTGTCTTACATGTGCTTATACTCCTTATTTATGGCATCAATCCACTTCTAAGAGTTAGAACCCTGCATGGCCTGATGGAATTGATTGGACCATCTTCCACCATTCCATTATTTTTCTTATGTTCTTGAAAAAATACTATTTAAGTTATCCGAAATAGCATTTTTCCCTTTCTCTCATGGATCTCCTTAATGGCTTTAGTTATTGAGGTTGTTGAGTTTGTATTTCTGAAATTTACCTTATTTTGGATGGGAGGTTCTTCAATATTGTCGAATTGAGGTTCTGGATATGCTTGTTGATCAATAACATATATAAAAACTTGCACATTGTCAAAAACAACAATAGGAATCGAGACCGACATTCCTCAACTTCTTCCTTAGAGACAATATATCTAACCGTATTTCTCCCCCAAACTCAACATCCTCAAAAAATGTTGCATTTCCTGTTTCAAAAATTGACTTAAGTGTGGGATCATAAAATTTATAGCCCCTTAAACGCTCAGAATAACCAATAAAGTAGCTGCTGACTGTTTTGGAGTCCAATTTCTTTATGTGGCCTATAAAGCCTAGCCTTAGCTGGACATCCCCAAATGTGAAAATACTTTAGACTAAGCTTTAAGCATGTTAAAAGCTCATAAGGTGTTTTAGTAGCTGCTTTAGTTGGTATTATGTATGATATTTCTTTAAATGTCCAGATTTCTGACAAAAGAAACAACCCTTAATGTGTTTATGTGGTTTCTTTTGTACTGAACCCTTAAAAACTTTATTTTATTTATTTGTTTTCTTGCCCTTATCTTTAGAGGTGTTTTCCATGTGAACACTTTCAGTTCTGTTCTGCTTCAACTTTTCTTCCTCTTGCACACAAAATAGAATGAGCTCATTTAGAGTTCATTTATCCCTTTGATAGTTACAACTGACCTTAAATTGACTGAATTGTGCAAGAAGCTTGCACACTATGAAATGAGCTCATTGAGAGTCCATTTCTACTTTGACAGTTATAACTAACCTTAAATTAACTATATTGTGCAGGAAGCGATATCAATACCAAATGCATGAGCAAGTCATTAGACAAGTCGAGTTTTAGTTCCTTAAGTTTTGAAGCAGTGTGAGACATCTACATGATGTACTCCCTTATTTTCCCATTGCCTTTATACTTTATTGAAATCAAGCTTTGTATAAGCGTGCTTGTTTCAGCCTTATCGTTTTTCGCAAAACGTTTCTTAATTTCGGTAAGGAATTCATTGGCATCATTTACCTCCTCAGATACTATGCCACTAAAGGTTTCCGTAATGCCGCACTTAATGATCATGAGACTCACGTAATTTAAGCAATCCCACTTCTCAAAGTTCCTCATTTGATTAGATGAACTTTCATCCGTAAGAGGAGCAGGTTGCTCAATCCTTAGTACACGGTCTAGATCCATGCAGCCAACGAAAAGTTAATGTTCTTGTTTTGATCCTTGAAGTTTGTTCCATAAATACAGGGATTAAATTTGAGCTTGTAGATATACTACTAGCAGAATTTGAAACCGAATAGAGAACACTTAAACAAAATAGCTCACATAATTACCTTATTACGCAAATCATATTTTTCAAATAATGGTAGGGTTCATCACAAGATACCTAGCACAACATCAATATTTAGTCTTTGGACAGAAATATCGACTTGTAAGTGGTACTCTTGGTGTAGTAATCAAACAATGACAGTAAGACATGTCAACCAACAAACCTTACTTTGGACCTATTTATTGATCACACGTAAAACCAAATAACCGTCACGTATTTATCACCACAAGTTCATGTGAAATTCGGGCCAAATATTGACCTTCCTTTGGGCCGATCAATATCCGCATGAAATAATATACAAACACCTAATTTTCCCTTGGTGTAGTGATCAAACACTGACAATAAGACATGTTAACCAATAAACCTTTCTTTGAACCGATTTATTGATCACATGTTAAACCAAATAATTGCCACGTGTTTATCACCACAGGTGCATGTGAAATTCGAGCCAAATATTGACCTTCCTTTGGGCCGATCAATATCCGCAATGAATAACACACACAAATACCTTCTAATATTCAAAGTTAATTAATATCCACAAGAGAGGTTACTTTGGAAACATGTTGCTTCAACTAACTTACTTTCGAATATTATATCTCTCAAAAGATTCCGATGTACCAAGATTTGAAACTGAAATCACTGATTTGCATCTATATTTGACTTTAAGATTTGAATTATAGAATTCAAAACTTCAGAATAAAGCAATCCTTAAGTTTAGAGAATCAATTGCAATATTCTTAAACTTTTGGTGGTCAATTATGAAAAAATTTATGCTTGAAGGACTTAAATTATAATTTTTCCAAAACCTTATTGGCCAATTTAGAGAAATTTCAAACTTTAGGTCCCAATTTGAAAGAAAAAACAAACTTTAGAGGGCCAAAATAGGAAATTTTCAATCTTTAAAGGTTGATTTTGAAAATTTTCAAACTTTAGGAGCCAATTTAGAAAATTCCCAAACTTTAGGGACTTAATTTAAAAAAATTCAAACTTTAAGGACCAATTTTGAAAATCTCCAAACTTTAGTGACTGAATTAGGAAATTTTCAAAATTTAGGGACCAAATTAAAGAATTTCAGAACTTTACGTGTTGTATTAGAAAATTTTCAAACTTTAGGGACTGAAAATGAAAATTTTCAAACTTTAAGGGACCGAATTAGAGAATTTTCAAGCTTTAGGGACCAATTTTGGAAATTCTCAAACATTAGGGGCTGGATTGGAAAATTTTCAAACTTCAGGGGCTGAATCATAAAATTCCATAACTTGAAGGGTCCTGACTTAACTAAATTATAACTTTAGGGGCTCAATTTATAAATTTCAGAACTTTATGGGCCAACTTAAATAATTTATAACTTTAGGGTTTAAACTTTATATCATAACAAACATGGAGGACGATGTCCAAATAACCAGAATTTTCGGAAATTGCAACTGAGCCCTTGAAGACTTCTAATTTTCAGCCAAAAGTCCCTTCTTCAAATCAAAAATTACAGCGGCTAGGTTTACAACCCTAGCCCGCCGCCGCCACCTCCTCCAAATCCGGAGAACGCGTCACACCCCTCGGTGATTCCCTTTGCGATGCAGCGCCTTCTCCGGCATTGCACTGGTGCACCGTCGCGCACAATGCTGCGTGCAGCACCCATCGCGCGCAACGCCGCGCGCAGCCAAGTGCACCGGTCAGCTCTGCCTTCAGCGACCGCGGTTTACCTTCTACCGCAGAGGCTGCGTCTGCAGCGAAGCAAAACAGCAACTCGCCCAACCCCAACTTCTGCTGTGGCTCCTTCAGCCACCCACATTCATCCTCAACTTCAACACCAAACTTCACAAATTCATAACTCAAACTTAAGAATATACATAAAATTTCACAAAACCGGATCTGAAACCTAATTTGTTTTCGAAATCAGATTTTAATCCATAACCCATAACCAGATTCAATATTTCAACAAAAATCCACAATTGATTTCCAAAAATATATACATACAGGAACATGTACATACACACAGAAATCCCAAATCCATGTTCATACTCGACCACCACATAAGATCCCAAATGTTCAAACTGAATTCATGACATTGTTATATGCCCAAAACTGAATCATAATTTATTTCGAAAATCCAACAGAAACTATTTCAGATTTAATTAGAAAAATCAATTTTCAGATCCAAAAATTCGCAATACATGCACAGAATATATCAATTTGGTTGAGACCCAAATTATACGTTAATATAGATCTGATAATCAACACGATGATTGGCTCTGATACCACTTGTTAGAAAATTTATCACATACAAATTATTTATCTATGACCCAAAAATCATATGCTGAATTATCAAGAATTAAGTAACTGAAGCGGAAGCGTACCTTAATCAGATATGGTTCACGATGATCGATTGCGGTGTTTGGATCTTCCAAATCAATACGTAGTCCTTATTTTCTCTCTGATGATGGGATGTCAAAAAGAATGAACAGTACGTACGATTCAGGGACCATAACCGACTTTATATACTGTATTTCCAGTTAACCTAATCCGGCCCATCATGAATTAGGTAATGACCTGGTATCTACACATAAAAGCCCATACATTAATTAGATGCATTAAAGCCCAATATACCAAATCCTTATTAGATCACTTTAAATGAGCTTAATCAAATTAATAGCCTTTTATTCAATACACAATAATTCACATATAAGCCCACACGATTGATTAAAATCCTTACATTATCTACTTTAATTCTTAGCCAATTACATAAAAGATAGGAAATCTTATCTTGTCCCTCAACTTTGCTTTTACCAACTATAAAAATGAGGAGTCTTTCTTCATTGTAAGCATCCAAAAATCATATTGGTTTTCAGTAATAAAAATCTATATTCTCTTTATTGTCATTCTTTCCATTCCTAGTTCAAAATATTCTTTCATCAAACCAATCCAGAAAAAATTAGCAAAAGATATGAGTAACTAAACTCCACCTAGATATATATGAAGTCATAAAATAATTAGTAATACTCTATTTATTTATGAGTCCATAAGTTTATTCTTTATAAAACTTTTGTTAAAAGAGTGCATCCAGAGGTAGGAAACGAAACTGAATTGTGCTGAACCTCTTTGAAGTGTTTGTTTAAGTATTAAACAGTAAGTATTGGAGTAAATATTTTGAGCATCCATTAATGCCTGAGTCTTTCGAGCAACAACGATCTCCTATGGAGTTGTGTTTAATACTTATATAAATAACTGAAGAGTATTTGGTCAAAAATCTTTTAAAATCAGATTTACAAAGAAGTGTGATGGACCCATAGATAGAAAGAAGTATTGTTAATTATTTATGATGGATTATATATTTCCTTTATTATTGTTATTGTTCAAGTCTTGTTATCATAATTTTAATTTTAAATTTATCATTTTGTTTATGATATTCCTTACATGTTTTTACATATGTTTAAAATTTGTTTTTACTATTCCAGGATTAAATATTAGAAGAAAATTTGAATTAATAACTTCAATTAAAATATTTAGTTTTATAATTTATGAATTTAGAACATTTAATAGCATTAAATCCTTCAGAAGTAAACGACTTTAAATATTTAAGAGAAGAAACAATTAAACAATTAGAAATTATAAGAGAAGATTTAGAAAGATATTATAATTTATTAGATTACGCAATAAAAGAACCCTCATTTACAGATTTTTCACAATTTACTAGAATTATAGTAAATAAAGGAAGAATAATTAGTGATTTAGACAAAAAGATTGAAGAACTAAATATAATTATTGAAGAAGAAACTTTAACATATACGGTGGCTGATCGAATTAGGATCATAAACTTCTGCTGAGCCGTGCTTGGTGTACATGGGCCTGTACTTACATGCCTCTCATTGTAGCACTATACAGGCCCTGTACAACAAGAATTTTCCACTTTTGCTATTTATGATGGGTTAAGTATCCTTAATATTTAGAACATCCACATTGAATGTGTTAAGATGTTTGTTAATGAGAGATGTTAAGTAATAGTCAATTTTATGTTTACATTGAATATGTTAACTTGTTTGTTAAAGGAATCTTTTTAGCAACATGTTAACATTCTTGCTAAATTTAGCTAGCATTTTAACATCTCACCCAACCTTAACCCAAATTTAGCTAGCATTTTAATATCTCACCCCCACCCTTAACCCACCCAACCAATCCCTTAATATTGATAAAAATAAATAAATAAATAAATAATAATAATAATAATAATAATAATAATAAGTTTTTTTTTTTTTTTTGATTTTATATTATATGATTTATTGAGATTTTCATAATGAGTACCATATTAATATATAAATTTTGCTATTTTAAAAATAAGTACTTATTATATTCTTGGACTTAACTAAAAATTAATACGTCCATTGCAACAATAATGAGTAGTTAACTATAACATATATATGTGTTATTTAACATCAATTTTTTTGCTTATATGGTTAATTAAATTTCACACATCCAATGCAGATACTTTTACAAGTAACATACAATGTTCCAACAATCTCATAAATCCGACTGGAATTTGACACTATTGTCCGAACTATCATTCGTTAAGCACACTTCATCTAGGACACTAACAAATATTTCAAATAAAAAAAACTATAAAAAAATCCTACAAACCCAATATAGGACACTAACCAATATATTATGGTGTCACAAAAAATAGACGATATATATATATATATATATATATATATATATATATATATATATATATATATATATATATATATATATATATATATATATATATATATAATATATTTGTTTTCCTACTTTATGTAGCAAAGGATTGGTGCTAAGTTATTATCTATACGTATATAATAATATGATATCTGTCACCATTTTACGCATATAGTTTCCTACTTATTTTCACATGTCATTTTAGGAAATTTCTTATTTTTATCAATTTATCTTAATACATAAACTAGAAAAGCTCAATTAATGCATGCAATAAATGATTTATGGATTTATAAAAAAAATATCTATAAAATGTCAAATTATAGATTATTTTTTTCTTTTGATAATTATTGCATTATTTTGAAGTAAAAAAATACGCAATATGGGTGTCAAATCCAATATCGCAACGAGAAGTTTAATCCAAACTGAGAAATGAGGGCAAACTATAAATATATCATTCGTAAAATCGTTTTAAATACTAAATGTAAACTAAAAGTTTTACTTATACTTTTTACTTTTTTCAATATGCAATCGTTTTAACTTATCTCATTTAAGTCCTAAAATGATACCTATCATTTTTTACTTAAATTCAATTTGACCTAAATGAATATTTTGAATCTTTTTCTTATCAAATTGAAAGAAATAATAGATATTCGATCTTTCTAAATAAATTCAATTAAATCATTTAATTCTTTACAACTTTAGGTTCCGATAAACTCATTGGTTCAATTTGTAAAATAGAAGGTATTAACAAAATGATTTTATTTAAAAATAGAATATGGTCAACACGTTTATTTAGCATGCACAAAAATAATATGTACAATTGTTGAAAATGATTTTTATAAAATGTGTGGTTGAGATTGAACATTGAAAAAAATTATTTTCGAAGAATCATTCTATACAAGTAAGTAATAAAATCTTATCTCTTGTGAGTTAAACCTCCATTTATAAATTGAGATGTATAGATGATTTTTTGTATATAAAATAAATTATATTTGTAATATTCATTCTATAAAATTTAATTAAAATTTGTATTTCATATAATTTATTTGTGACATTCATTTAAATATAGGATTGCGTAAAAGTTTGTCACGCATAAGTTTAACGAATTGCAACATTTAATTTAAGTTTGAGAAATTTTTATGTTTTAAAATGTTTGGTAAATTTTGTTCATAATGTATTTACTTTTTTACATGTAATGTAATGTAATGTAATGAAATATTTGTTTAATATATTTAAATATCAATTATTGCATTAAGATATAGTTAGTACAATTTTTTATAGTTTTTATGGGGAGTCGATAAATTAATTCTGTAAATATCTATTAACCTCTTTATTTCATTTTATGATTTGAAAATTGTAAATATTTCAACTTTTAGAAATAAAAAAAAAACCATAAGCTCAATTTCAATCGTCAAATAAAATTATAACGTATAGAATAAGTCACATGTTCATACCTTACTTAGCGTAAATAAACTAAGAAAATTAGAAAATGAACAATTAACTGTTAAAAGAAATATGCAAGTCACGATTTTATACTTTTTGAGTATTTTTTATTATATAAAAATGTACAATTTATGTTGGGTATTGTATTTTTACAACTTATTAAATAATTATCAATTATATCTTTCGTGTATCGCACGGGTACGATTACTAGTTACTATTATTATTGCTAATTTTGTGTAAATGGTTATGTATAATCCAAACGATTTTTTTGGATCACTAAAGAATTTAAAAAGTTGACGGTTTTAAAAGTTGAAGATGCGTCCATATGAATTCAAACCAATAATTTCAATATGGGTAAATAATAAGAATGGTCCATAACATTTGAGTTTCTTGCGATAATAGTTTATAACGTTTAGATTTTGATATTTACACCCTCAGATTAAGTAGTCCATACCGTTAGATTTTGTTAATTCATACCTTTAAAAATAGGTAAATTGAACAAATGATATCTAACATTTTAGCTTCTTCTGAAATAGTCCATTACATATTAAGATCTTTGTGGTGTATTTACTATTTAGTTCATAATCTACAAATGTTTGGAATATTTAGTTCATAACATATTAAACTCATGTTTGAGATCAGTTATTTTAAATAATGTGGTTTATAATTATAATTTTGGAAAACTTGTGGTTATGTTCCATGAATTTTTTTTACCAATAGGTTGAATTATTAATGTAGTGAATTTTTGTTATCTTTTATTGTGCACTTTAAAAAAATTCAGAATAAATTTTATTTTTTTAATACTCATTTTTAACTATACATTCTATAAATAAAATAATCTGTACATAAATTCAAAAAAAAATCTTACTTTTTAACTAAAAATTCTTAAAAAAATTACAATTACAAACTAAATTATTTGAAATAACTGGTCTAAAACTTGGGCTCAATATGTTATAGACTAAATATGTCAAATGTTTGTACGTTACAAACTAAATACGTCAAACAAGGGCTTAATATGTAAGGGACTATTATCGTAAGAAAATCAAATGTTAGGGACTATTTATACAATTTATCCATTTTTAATGGTGGGAATTAACATAAACTGACGGTAGGGACTACTTTCACAATGTAAGATTATTTTGAATGCGTAAATGTCAAAATCTAAACGTTAGGGATTATTATCGCAAGAAACCCAAAGATTAGGGACCATTTGTATTATTTACCCATTTCAATATCATAGCTTTAACGAGATTTGATTGGTTGACAAAAGAAACTGTTTAGTAAATTTTTTATAAATAAATTTAAAAATAATACATTTTCTCAAATCTTTTTAATCATACATATTTTTAAAAATAATTTTTTAACACATATTTTGCCTCGAAAATTCACATTCTTTATTTATAACTAGTCTTACACCCGTGCGATTGCACGATCATTTGTTATTTACAGATATCGAATTTATATGATAACATATGAAATGAATATTTAATTAAAAATAAGAAATGAATGAAAACAATTAATTACAAAAAAAGGTACAATTACACACACCTTATTATTTTTTTAGTACGTTTACCGTTTCAGGAGATTTCTTTAAATATTGTAATTTAAATTTATTTAAAGCTTTAAATGAGAAAATAAAATTACATTAAAATAGAATTTGTAATAAGTAAAAAATAGATATATTAGTGATATATGCTCAAAATTTAATTAAAGCGAAAAATGAAAAAATATATTGATGAACGTTCCTATTTCACCATCTTTCATTTTCTATTTTTAAAGAAAATAATATTTATGTAATATTGACATTTTTTTTTGTTTCTTTACGAATTTAAAAAAAATAAATTGTAATTGATTTTCAAGAGGGAAAGTCGAAATAAGAAACCTCGGGACCTGGAAAACATGATTATTTAAAAACCTGCATTCAATTGGATTGTTTTAAATCTGAATTTTGTCCAAAATGAATAAGAAATAGTTAATTAATACTACTTACCATTTTAGAAAATATGTTTCAGGCGGGAAAATAGGTCAATACTTACTTTCGGGAAGTGCTCTCCCTTTATGCATTACGTTTTTCTCTTGTGAACATATTAGTCCTTATTTGAGTCCTAATTATCTGCAAGATGAGTTTTATAATAGTGATTTTTTGTCCCTTGTTTTAGTTCCATTATTTTAAGAATCAATTTTTCTGAACATTCATTCTCAATTACACATTTTTAAAAAACTAATTTTTTAACAATTTTCTATACTACTTTTTAACTACACATTCTAAATAATAAATTCTCAAATAATCAAAATCAAATAGTTAAGTTTCATATAAATTGGTCTACAACGTGAAACCATGATCAATGAGAACAATTGAATGAATGAAAAAAAAAAATTCATAAATACGAACTATCAAAATATTAAAAATATTGAAAACTTATTTAAAAATTTTCAATACAAAATGATTTTTCATTTTTCATCCATTAATGAAAGAGTCATGTTACTCGAAAAAAGGAAAAAAAAATTATTTTTTTACGTTTTAAATAAATGTTTTTGACAATAATTATTTTGAAATATAATAGTGGTTGAAATATAATCTAAACTTAAATAGTCAAACATGCATTAATCAAAATTTTAATTATATCATAGTTAAGAATGCATTAATTATCAAATAAATATTAATCAAATAGTTAAATCATATTGTGTTCACACTAAACTACTACCTTAGTTTTAAAGATATAAAGATTTTTTTTTTATTATTATTTTAACCAACTCGGGGGGCTTAACTTCCTAACAAAATATCATCATTTCGTGGCTTATTATGAGCCTTAAGTTATAGTGTGTGTATATATATTCATATTCT
The DNA here is from genome assembly GCA_963555705.1 of Ligustrum vulgare. NCBI lineage: Eukaryota > Viridiplantae > Streptophyta > Magnoliopsida > Lamiales > Oleaceae > Ligustrum > Ligustrum vulgare. The sequence continues at coordinate 55,799,826 of OY743170.1, forward strand.
AGGTTTGTACATAAATGTATAGTTTCACGGGTCACTTTCATTACTCTCTCCTTGAATTTCAATACCTTGAAACACAAGACCATTTTATATCAAGAATTTTACTGTTAGTGACGAGATGTCATTAGATATAATTGAGGACACTGCATCATGGCTTTAAGGGGACTGTCTTATTCTTGCTATTGAGTTGCATGATGGCATACTTCTCGCTAGTCGACTCGACATTCCATACATTTGGGTGGAGGATGACTCCACTGTGGGCATTCATTGCATCATTAGAGGAGGATCATGAATGATTCAGGGAATTCTTCGTCATATTAAAAACAACATTCATTTCGATCGAGACATTATTTCTCACATATATCGTAAGAGTAATCAGACTTACTCACATCTGAGGGTTAAGATCAACGACGCTACCAAGAGTAGGTACTGCACGATCTACTTCGTTGAATTAGGGCACTTGTGAAGATTGACAAACATGGATTGCCCCCAACTCCAGAGGCATCTAGTGTAGTTTGCATACACATCTTTCTCATTGTACAGCGAGTAGTACTCCTTCATTTAATACTTTTAGTATCTTGATTTTCCACTTGTTGCACTATCACTATTTTGGAGGTCATATTTATGTCCTCCTTTTTCCTTATATATATATATATTTTTTATGATATATACATGATTGGGAGATTCTTGCTCCATTAACCTTCCTAGATGGAGCCTAAAACACACCAAATATTTGTGGATGTCTATAATAAAAAAATAAAAAATAATGAAACCATGCCATTACCCAAGCTGTGTTCATTAAGCCTCTGTTCGATAATGTTGTATCAATTATAAATTTATTTATTTATATTTTCTAGTAAGATATATGGTTGAAAAGCGAAGAGAAAAAATATGTGTGATTAAAAAGTGGTTTGAGAAATTGTGTTATTTATAAATAAATTGATATAAATTGTAATGATTGCGTTAAAAAGTAAAGGCTAAATATTTTACCTCGAAAACAAAAAATATTTGTTTATAAACAATATGAGAGTTATCAAACATGCCTCAATTCTTAAATAACAAAATTTTCCAAACCATTTTTAAATTACATACATTTTAAACCACTTTTTATTTCATATTTTATCTCGAAAACAATAATATTCTATATATAAATCAATTCTCAATTGTCGAATCCAACATATCATGATTTCCCTTTAAATTTTAAGGTTGTGTTTTTTATCACGATCATTACAATTTAAAATTCAATTTATAAATAACACAATTTTAAATTACTTTTTAATCATACACGTTTTCTCTCTACTTTTTAACCATACATTTTATCTCAAAAATACAAATAAATTAATTTATAATTGATATAGTGATACCGAACATTCATTGAATATTGTAGTGGTTTATAAACTGGTTTATTTATGATTTTGAGGTAAAATATGTGGTTGAAAAGTAAAGAGAGAAAATGTGTGAGGTTAAAAAGTAATTTAGGAAATTGTGTGATTTATAAATAATTTAAAAGTAAGGGCCCCTCAAATAGAGCTCGATTATTACCCTTATGATCAATCGATGAATCTAATTTCAACCATATCATTCAAATTGTGTGATTTGTAAATATTTTTAATCATACATCTTATTTAGAAAACTCAAATAATATACATTATAAATCAAATTTCATTTATTTCAGTCACCAAATGGAGTCACAGTTTATTCCTTGCTCATTCATCCACACACATTCTCTCTCTCTCTCTCTCTCTCTCTCTCTCTCTCTCTCTCTCTCTCTCTCTCTCTCTCTCTCTCTCTCTCTCTCTCTCATTCTTTGGTAACATTGTGTGGGTTTATAAACTGGTTTATTTATAATTTTGAGGTAGAAAGTAGTTATTGAAATTTGGAGAGAGAAATTGTTTACGGTTAAAAAGTGATTTGAGAATTTGTATAGTTTATAAATTGATTTATAAACTAATTTATTTTGTTTACGTTAAGCAAGTGTTTGATAAATGGTTTATAATCGGTATATAAATCACACATTTTTTCAAATCATTTTTTAACCACACACATTTTCTCTCTCTAATTTTCAACTACATATTTTTATCATAAATAAATCAGTTTATAAACCTCTACATTGTTATCAAACGAAAATAATATCAATTATATTTTATAATTCGTAATTTGTCTTTTATAATTAATAACGAAAATTCCCCAACTATGTTTTATAATTCCTAATTTTTTTTTTTTTTGAAAGCTAAAAAGTTTTAATTTCATTCAATATCAGCAAAGATAAAAGCATCAATAGATTCTGAGGGATCATCTTCCCATGTACAAACATGAAAATTCAAAATTGCTTCCCTAGCAAGTACATGTACAATATTATTAGCTTCTCGATGAACAAAAGAAAATTTAGCATTAGGAAAGGAGGAGAGAAGCAGTCTAATCCGGTAAAGAATGGCTCTCTCAGGGGCGCGAAAGCTTGGATTTGTGGCTGCTTCTATTGCATTTTTACAGTCGGTTTCAACAACAGAGATATGCAGACTATGCTCAAGAGCCAATTTCAAACCTTCCAAAATAGCCAAGCATTCTCCAATGAATGGGGCCACATTACCTAGGATGGATTTAGAAAGTGCCTTCACCATTTTACCCGAGTTGTTCCTGCAAATAACTCCAATTCCCCACCAGTCCTGACCTTCTTTAACTGCTGCGTCGACATTAAGTTTACACCACTCTCCTTCAAGTGGTTTCCATTTCCCCAACTGTCTCTTTGTAGACTGGCAATAAGCGCCTCTATCTTCCACACAAAAGCGCACTTGCTTGTATTCGTTAAGGTACAAAGTAGCATCATGAAGGATGAGATTCGAGGGTTTAGGTTTACCTTGAAAGATCATTTTGTTTCTTTCATACCAACAGCACCAATGAGTAACGAGAAATTCTTCCAAATCTTCGACAGATCCTGTTCTCCACAGACTGAGAATTAGTTCCTCAAGATAGGTCCCCGAAAATTTTTCAATAAGATCCTTAAATTGGCTCTCCCTCCATACTGGCAAAATTGATTTGCAAATAATGAGGGCGTGAAGTGGTGTTTCAAAACTCTTCTGGCATCTGATACAATTGGGTATGACTGGTATGTGTTTGTAGTGCAGCATCTGATTTGTAGGAAGAATGCCTGTAAAAACTTTCCACACAAAAAACTTGACTTTGCTTGGGATATTCAAATTCCAAAGACGTTTCCAGCATTTTTTAAGAGGGTTGGAGCTTGCCTCACAATCTGATGACAAAAGAGAAGAAGCCAAATGGTAGCCTGATCGAACTGAATATGTCCCCTTTCTTTCGAAGTGCCATATTGGAATATCTTTAATACCTGGGATGCAACACGAAAGGGAGAGAATAAGATCTTGGTTGGGAGTGAGGAACCTATTGCGTATAAAATCGACATTCCAAGTGCCGGTTGGAGACATTAAGTCGGCCACTCGGAGCATGAAATCCCCTAAGTGCGGTGATATAAACCGAAAGGAATATGGACGAGGAAGCCAAGGGCTACTGAAAACAGTAATGTCCTTCCCATCGCCAATTCTCCATCTTTGACCTTTATTAAGGAGATCTCTCCCCCAAACAAAACTTTTCCACATAAAAGAGCAATCTCCCCTGCCCACAGCATGCATGAACGGGCAATTAGGAAAGTATTTTGTTGGAGGACTTGAGCTGCAAGTGAGTATTAGTTGGTGAGAAGTCTCCAGCATTGTTTAGCAATAAGTGCTTGATTGAAAGGTATTGGTTCTTTAAAACCTACACCGCCTTTCTCTTTAGACCAACACATCTTATCCCATGCCAGCCAATGTTTTTTATCTTTGCCGTTCTGTTTACCCCACCAAAAGGAAGAGGTTAATCTTGTAATATCCTAAAGACACTCATCGTGAAGGTAGGAATAGCTTGCACGACAGCCTTAATCAATATCTCTTTCCCCCCGACTAAAAAGAGTTTTCGACGCCACAATTGCAATTTTTTCCATACTCTTTCCTTAATCCCTCCAAAAATCTGTTTCTTTGTTCTCCCAATACAAGAGGGTAACCTAAGATATTTTCTATGCAGTTGAGTTCTCTCCAGTCCGAAAAGATCAAGAATGTTTTGTTGTGCTTCTCCTAAGGTATTCGGGCTGAACGTATTCGCCAATTTTTGGATATTGACAAATTGGCTCGAGGATTTCTCATATAGATCAATAATACCCTTGATTATGTGACAATCCTGTTTAGTTGCTCGACGGAAGATTAAACTATCATCAGCAAAGAAAAGATGACTAATTTCTGGGCCATGTCTTGAACATTTGAAGCTTCGGATTTCTGTTTGTCGTTCAGCTCATTGAAGTAGTCTAGAGAAGCCCTCCGCACAGAGAAGAAAGAGGTAAGGGGAGAGAGGGCAACCTTGTATGAGTCCCCTCGATGGTTTGATGTTTCCATTTTGATTACCATTGATGAGGAAAGAAAGGGAGGTGGATGAGATGCATCCACTGACGAGGTTCTTCCACTGTTCAGAGAAACCCATTTGCTCCATCACCCAGAATAAGAAATCCCATTCAACTCTATCGTAGGCTTTGCTCATGTCAAGTTTCACTGCCATGTAGCCAAGTCTCCCGTTTGTCCGTTGCTTAAGTGAGTGCATAAGTTCGAAGGCCACAATGATGTTATCTGTAATAAGATGCCCTGGAACAAAAGCAATTTGGAAAGGAGAAATAATATCCGGAAGGACACTCTTTAATCTGTTAGCTAAAGTTTTGGAGATAATTTTATAAACAACATTACATAGGCTATAATAGGACGGAATTCAAACACATTCCGGGGGTATTTTGTTTTGGGAATCAGAACAATGTTGGTACCATTAATTGACTCAATAGATTCGCATCCTTTTAGGAAATTTAAACAAAAAGCAATTACCTCAGGTCCAACAACATTCCAGTTACTTTGAAAAAATGCTGCATGGAAACCATCAGGTCCTGGAGATTTGAAAGGCCCCATTCCAAATAAAGCATCTTTCACTTCATCAGCCTAAAAAGGTTCGTCCAGTATTTCTAGATTTTGTACAGAAAGTGTTGTTCCCCAATCACAAAGGATTCGTGATAAATAATCCAAGTCAGGTTTTGATGATGAAAAGAGCACTTTGAAATGGTTGATTACGATTTTAGCAATGTCACTTGGCTCTTCTTTCCATGCTCCATTATCATCTGTTAGCCCATGGATCTCATTTTTTTCTCAGCGACGTTGTGCTCTTTGATGGAAAAAAGCCACATTTCTGTCTCCAAGTGCAAGCCAGTCAGTGCTAGCCTATTGGGACCAATAGATTTCCTCTCTTTCATAAAGCTTTTCAAGTTCGAGTTCAAGTTGGTGAATTGTTTTTCCTTCCTCTCCATTAACCCGTCCCGCATACATGTCTTTAAGGGTTTTTTTAATTCTTCGAATTCTTGTGGGGACTACACCCCCATTTTGAATATGTCATTTTCCCATATCCGTTGCACATATCTCAAGTCGTTCCTTCATTGAGGAGTTTTCGCCACGCCGCCATGCAGATTCAAGGGTTTTAGCCCATCTCTCTTCCTTCATCCAAGTTGTCTCAAAATGAAAAGGGTATTGCTTTCTTGGGCCAGCCCTCATTTTCTTCCTGTGTAACAGAGTTAATAGTAACGCCCGATGATCTGAACCGTAGAATTCAAGGTGAAGTATACGTGCATTACAGAATCTTGACGTCCATCGTGGGCAAGCCAAGGTCCTGTCTAATCTTTCATTTACTAAAGCTGAACCTGAAGACATATTTTTCCAAGTATATTCTGGGCCAAAGAACCCCAGGTCTCTTAGCCCGCAGTCCCATAATGTTTGCTGGAAAGTAAGCATTGTTGGTCTGGTATTGATTGAGCCACCAACTTTTTCCGATATTGACAAAATCTCATTGAAATCACCAATAAAAAGAAAAGGTTGTTGGTTATCCCAACATATGCGTCTAATCAATTCCCAGCTATAATTTTGATTACCCCTGTCAGGACTACCATAAAAGCCAATAAGCCGCCACAGTCCAAAATTATCAGAAACCACAGATGCATCAATATGGCCATTAGAGAAGCCATTAATTTTCACTGACCATTTGTCATCCCAAATGAGAAAAATTCCACCACTTTTGCCTTTGCTATCTACATGAAAGCTATTTTGGAAATCCAAAGAATTTCTAATTTGTTCTGCTTTTCCACCAAACAATTTAGTTTCCATTATGAAAGCCAAATTTGGGGAATTTTTGCGAAGAAGCCTTCGCAAGTTATTGAATGCTCGAGGTTTTCCCAATCCTCGAGCATTCCAACTAATGAGACTCATTGTATATGGTGGGGCTGCGACTCAGCCTCCACCATATTAGACGTGGGCCCTGGGATCTCACCGATTGCCATTCTCTTCTTGTCACCGTCCTCGGGGAATAAGTCGTGTGAGCCTTTCTTGTTCGAGAACTTGTTGCTCCCATCATTTAGCTTTCTTTTGCCTATACTCATTTATTTCTTTGTTGTCTTCAACTTGTCTCCCTCCTTCTGGTTTTGAGCAGTAAAAACAAACAGGTTTTCATTCTTTTCAACTAAACTATTCGATAAAGGTGGGTGTGAATCTATTGACACGAGCTGATATAAATTGTCATTTGAGTCACTCATGTCATTCCCATTTGTCTTACCCAATCTTCCCTCCTCGTACATATAAAAATCAGTATTCATACCCACAAGAGGAAGCTTATTTTCAGAGATCAAGAGTGGTGTTAATTCCTTGGAAGATGTTGGTAGTGAAGAGAGGTTTGAGTTGTTGAGTAAATCACCTGTGGATTTTTCTAGGTTAACAGGAAAGATGAGAGGTGCCCTTTCCTTCGTGATCGTTTCCCCTTCCACCCCTTGTTATGGAAGTAGAAAGTCGGTTGAAATTTTTATCACTTCTTGGGTATACCTCTTGGTCAATCTTGGTGACTGAAAGTAAGAGAAACACAAACCTAGGAATACTGGACTTGATCGAAGCAACAGATGTTGGAGAAGATGGCAACAAGATTCTGACCGTCGAACCTTAATGAAGCCAGCTGGAGAAAGGCGGTAGCAGAAAGTCGGTGTGTCTAGGAAGAACCAGAGAGAGAGGATGTCGGCCAGAATGTCAACAATCAGTTGTCTCGAGCTGCTGTACGTGAATGAGGATCTTAAGCTGACAAGAATCTGGTGAGAACCTAGTAGCCGGAGCTTAAAGACGTCGACAGGATTAAATCGGTCTCGCGGGAGGAATTTCCAGAGAGAGAAGTCTGTCTGTTTCTTAATTCTTTTATAATTCCTCATTTATCATTTATAATTAATATTATTTTATTATAATTTGGCATTAACAACAATTGCATCATTGTCATTTAAAATTTCATTATAATTAAGCCTTTGTTCTTTAATGCTTATAAACCAATTTATAAATAACTCAATTTTCAAAATCACTTTTAAATTAATTTATGAATGTTACAGTGTTGTCAAATAGAGCCTAAAGAATCAACTATAAATATGATAAGTCTTTTGAATACATTTTCTCTTGGTTTCTCCCCCTCTCTTTGCCTCTTAAATCTTTTGAACGTTTATGTATCTTATCTTCATCGTTTTCTACTTCCCAAATATATTTAACAATTTTTTATTTTATTTTTACGTTGTAAATGATGATATTTTGGACTCTTGCATAACTTGATATTAGTAATTTTTCTCTGCTATTCTATTTTTCTGATGAGTACAAATTGTTGATATTCATAACTGATTGGACTTGAGTTTTAATAACAAATATATATTCAATTACGTCGTTGTTGTTGTTGTGTGTGTAGGCATCCACTCGGATTGATACAATCGACCAAAGACTTCTAATTCACTAAATAATACAATTTCATCACGTTATCTTTTTGAGCTGGAGATTTTAGAATTACTATACTATGTTTGGAACTTTCAATTAGATAACTATAAGAAGCGAGCAAAAAATGTAGAGGTTGGTACCAAAATAACTTCCAATCAAATAAAAATCAAAACTTAAAAAATTATCTGACCAAACGAAAACACATTAAAGTTCATGCTGAAATAGCAGTTTTTTTCCATAACATTTTGTATCAATACATTTCACCTGTAATTCAAAATCCAACAAAAAATTCAACAACAATACACACACCCCCCAAATTTCAAAGGACAACAGTGCAATAGTTTTCAATACCAAGTTATAATAAAATAATTTAATTATAAAGGATAGATTAGGATAATTATTTAAATATTGTAGTATTTATGGTATAAAAAATAACGGTTTATAAGTTCAAAAAAAATGCAAAAATCAAGTTATAATTATAATTAATTAAAAATATTTTATTAATTATATATATTAAGATCACAAAATAATATAATTTCAGGTCACAAAATGCAAATTTTTAGGTCACAAATAATTTTAGGTCATAACTTATCAAAATAGTAAATCAAAAATCAAACTTATTTTTATTTTGCAATAACAATTTTTTTACATCACAATTTATTTTAAGGTCACATATTTTAAATTAATCGATCACTGGTTATTTTTAGGTCATAATTGACTTATTAATTATTTGGTCACAACATCCACCTGCCCACGTCACAATCTCACCACCCACCACTAGTTCACAACCACCATTGTCTCAACGCCCCGTCGTTGCCACCGCCTCAATGCTGCCACCACCACAACAGCTCCAACCAAAGGAAAAAATTGAGGCTGAGGATACTCTGATGCCCAGAAACCAGATGCTCAAAATAGTCAGGGTTTCCAATTAGCTCAAAATGGCCAGGGTTTCGAATAAGCTGGGGCTTCCAGATACCCTTGTAATTGGGATTCTCAATAAGTGGAGCATGCCATTTTCCCTTGTATGCAGGATTCCTCTTCATTGGCCTCTTCCACTCCCCACATCTAGGTGCCTCTTCACATATGGGGTTATCAATTTTTGGAGCCTATCATTCACCATCTTCTTCTGGTTTTGTAGCCTCGGGGTTATCAATCTCCTCAGGTTCGTCATCCGACCATCCCTCAGGTTTCAGAGCATCCTCATCCTCAATTTTCATTAGAGCCTACTTGTCCCAATCATCTGGTTTCTTAGCATTTGGTGTAACACCCCGAATATTCTGGGAACATTTTGCTAATAGTTCTTATAATTGGTAATTTGAGTTTTGCATAAAATTATAATTTGACTAAATTTTTAAATATTTATTTATTATCAACTTATTTTAATATTTATGCATTATTTAATTGTTTATTTTCATGAGTTATCGGATAAGTGTTATGATAAACTTAAATAATTTACACATATCCATTTTTTTTAAAAAAAATATCCTCGTGCAATTAGGACTTCTTTCAAATATATGAATTTTATGAATTTCCGATTTGTTTGTTAGAATTCTTCCAAATACAAATTTGTTGCGTAGTGGACTTTATTAAAGTCCAACTTATAATTCAATTGAGAGTCCTAATATAACTCTAATTATGTAATTAGCCTTAATCTAGGAACCATTACTTATGTGATCTGTTCTAAAAAAATATTATTACATACCCCTTTGTACACGGATTCCCAAATCAATTGTATTATTTAAAGACATTGGTTTATGCATTGTGCACATATTGTTTGTACTAGAAAAATTATTACTCACACACTAGAAAGAAACAAACAAGCAATAGAATGAAAAACTAGAGAAGAAAAGAATAAAAGTTTTTCGACGCATTCGAGATTCATTTGGCAATAATTTTAAGTTCTTGTTACTCAAGCTTACGAGCAATTTAACGAACAAGGTATAGATTTCACTATGTGCCAAGTGGCTTGTATTTTCGCTCTTTAATGTTTTAAGTTCGAGTAATTTATATTCTATTATGTGATCCGAATTAAGAGTAATGAAGATCTTGTGGGTAATATCAAAGGGTATTATGTAGATCTACAGAAGTCAGTCATAGGACTATACCCTAAATTGAGATTGAGAATGTGTGTGACCTAAATAGAGAATGAGATGGTCAGGTTTCTATCCCACTATCAAAGTATGTTATGTGCGTGATTTTCTTGCTTTTCATATTAAATTGTGAAAATACTGGTACGAGATCTATACTGAGTATATTTATATGCTCATTCCATATTTTAAAATATTTTACAGATGCTTGATTGATCGGAGTTGGAGGTTGAGACTGTTGGCAGAGCTCGTGTCGCTGGATCAAGAAAACAAAATTTTTCTTTCAATATTTAATTAGTCAATTGTTTTATAAATTAAAGTTTATTTATTTATTTAGATCTCAGGAATGATGTTGAATTATTTGATGTTTTGTAAGACATAAAGTTTAAATATGTTATTCCGCATTATTATTATTTAAAATTGTTATTAAATCATATTTCAAGTTAATATTTTTACGATCAAACGAATGATTTGAGTAACCTCCAGGACATAGGTTTCGGGGTTTCAGAAAAGAAGGCGCACCTTGTTGGTATGAGTAGTACCTATCAAATCTCTTAAGTTTTCCTGGCCTAGGTGTTACATCTGGGTCTGTAATTTTTGCATATGTATTTATAGTTCATAGCAGTGCGGGACTTCGGTGGGGATGGGTATGGATGCATGGGTGAAGGGAGGGTTGGGTGTGCTGAGGGAGAATTGATTGAATATAGGGAGGGAGGGATAATTAGAGTTTGAAGTGGTGTTTTGTGGTTTAAAATTGGAATATGGTTGAAAAATTAATAGAATATTATAATGTAATTTTTTTTTAAATTAAGACTTGATTTTTCAAGTAATATAAGTTTGATCTCATTTATGAATTTGGATCTTTAAAAAATAGGGGTGTGGGTGAAATTTGAGGAATTACAAGAAGTCGTGCTTTTTAAGAACTAAATCCAAATATAAGATCAAACATAAAAAAAACCCCACATCTCAGGTTATAAATAGAAAATAATTAATTAATAAATTTACTTTAATATTTTAAAATATAGAAAACGGTTTCAAACCCTAATCAAATTCTCTCTCTTCCACTCATTCTCAATCCCACCAAACACCACCACATCCATCCTTTCCAGGTGCGCCCATCACCTGTGACCGGCCACAGCACAGTCGGTTGAACATCGGGCACACCCTAATCAAATTCATTATTAATCCCACCCCTACAAGACAACATCCGCCCCTTCCCTGGTTGGGCTATCATCGGTTCACACAGCACCTTCGGTTGAACATCGGGCACAACGATGATGGTGGTTCTAGCTAGATCACTACTGCCTCGTCTATTACAGGGTGGTGAACACGTACCTACTGCTTTTGATGTGCGGACGAGCTCGCGGCTGCAACCACTTGCAGCGCACGACTTCTAGCACAGATCTCGCACCGGCGCCGCTGCGCGTTGCTGCTTTGATATCTAGTGGTGTTTTGCATATAAGTTGTGTTGCTGCTCAATCTACTGGTGGTGATGCTAGCGTGAAGCAGCGGCGACAGTGATGGTAGTGAGGGAGTGGTTCTTGTGACTTTAAAACTGGTGATTAGGATCGAAAATAATGGTGGCTCTGTGACCTAACCTTGACATGAGACTTGGTGGTGGGTGTGGAGTTGGTTGTGGCTGTGACAGTGACGACGATTGGAGGAGGTAGTTGTGGCGGTTGTGACTTGAATAAATCTATGACTTACAAATTCTATTATCTGTGACCTTAAAATGGTGGTGGCGATCGGAAATAATAGTGGTTTTCTCATTGTCACCTTAAAATAAGTCTTTGTGACCTAAAAACTGGTAATTGTGATCGGAAGTAGCGGTGGTTCTCTGATCTAATTGTTGCCTAAAATTTAAATAATTTGTGACCTTCAAATCAATTTGTAATTTAAAATGATTTTTATTTTGTAACCTGAAAATTTATAATTTTGTGTCCTTAATGTATATAATTAATAAAATATTTTTTTACTATTTAATTTAATTAGAACCTGATATTTGAAATTATACAAGTTTGATTTTTTTTTATTTTTTTATTTTGTATTTCTAAAATCCTTATTTATGTATTTTTCCCGTGTAGTTTCCTTCTAAATTAATAAGGATTGGGCCTTAAACTAAAAGCCCATTAGGGTACTTGTTTCTTCAAGGGTAAATTACACAAAATCATAAATTTAAATTGAAAATTTTTAAAATCAGATAATTATAAATTATTTTATAAAATCAGGTATTAGTTATATTAGACTCAATTCCAAACCTAATTACTAAACTTCTCTCTTTCTCTGCACCGACCCCTAACTTCTCTCTCTCTCTCTCTCTCTCTCTCTCTCTCTCTCTCTCTCTCTCTCTCTCTCTCTCTCCCCTCTCTCTCCCCACTCTTTGACTCTTGCCCCGTTCGATGAAACTACCACCGGCGTAAAACTACCTCCATCACGACCGAATCGTCAAGAAGAACGCCCAACCAAATTTTGGGAAGATTCCGGCGACCGTAGTAGAAGTTCTGATCAAAAATTCAAAAATCTCAACCGGACCTGCAAACTGAAATCCCGGTCAGTAGAGAACTCCGATCACAAAACGGTTGCACCATTGTATTCGCGATGTAGAGGAGCATCTTCCTGTGCTTTAAGCGTTTTCTGGTAGGCGGCGGAAATGGCGGTGATGGTGGTGAGATGTTAAGCTAATTTATGTATCTTACATCTTATAGTAATCGCCAAGCACCAATTTAGAGGGGACCAAATGTTAAGCCATCTGTACACTGAACCTTATCACCGAGATGGTAATTATAATTATCGAAGTTGTGGTTGTGACTTGGCTTCCTCAGTTTTTCTCTGTTGTTCTGTTGTTGTGGTGGCGGAGGACCGGTGGTGGAGGGGAGAGGTGGTGGTGATATTGAGATGGTAATTATAATTATAATTGTAATTAGTTACAATTTGAAATAAAGTTACAATTGCAATTAATTACAAATTGAAATAAAATTACAATTGTATTTTCAACGGTGGTTCGACGACAGCAGTTGTGGCGGTGGCTGATTAAAAATTAGTTAGTGATCGGTTGTAGATGTGGTCAATGGTGGTGGTGGTGGTGAGTTACAATTGTAGTTAAAATTACAATTGTAACTAATAAAAAATTTTAATTAATTACAAATTGAAATAGTTACAATTGTAATTAATTACAAAATTGAAATAAGGTGGTGGTGGTGACTAGTTACAAGTGGTGATCGATGGTGGTGGTGGTGGTGGTTGTAATTAATTACAATTTTAATTAAAATTACAATTATAACAATTACAAATTGAAATAAAGTTACAATTGTAATTAATTACAAAATTGAAATAATGCGGTGGCGGTGACTGGTTACAAATTAGGTGGTGATTTGTGGTAATTAATTACAATTTTAATTAAAATTATAATTGTAACTAATTACAAATTAAAATAAAGTTACAATTGTAATTAATTACAAAACTGAAATAAGGTGGCAGCGACGGCGGCAGTGACTAGTTACAAATTAGGTGGTGATGATGGTGGTGGTAAGTAATTACAATTTGAAATAAAGTTACAATTGTAATTAATTACAAACCCTGATTTCTGATTATAAAAAGAATACCTGATTTTGAAAATTATTTTGATATTTTTGTAATTAGTTACAAATCACCTGATTTCAAAAAATTTCATACTTAAATGTGTGTAATTGTATACTTAACCCTTACTTTAATTGAACCTTTGTTTACTTGGAGTCCAAGTTGGAATATAAATACATTATACTGTTAAAATTAATTTTGATATAGATGAATGTTCATCTAAAATCCACGAACATCATGCTGTAATTATCAAGATCGATACTGAAGCGGAAGCGTACCTGAATTCATTATTGCGTTTGATTGAACGGGGTTATGGACTTCCAACTGATTCGTGGTTTTCTCCTTTTGTTTCTTCTCTGTTGACGGGGATGCAGAGAATTATGAAAAGCCACGCTCAATTGGGGACCATGACCTGTATAAATAGTTGTAGGGCAACTATCATGTTTCAATGTTATTAAATTGGCCCCTCATCAATTTAAAACATTGAATCCGTCTCTACACTTTAATCTCACGACACTTAATACCCATTAGTCCCGAATAATCTTTAGTGGATCACTTTATTGACTAAATCCTTAAAATAGCACCACACATTTTATTTTATACATGTTTGGCCCCATATTATTGAATTTATCCAACAATCTCCCACTGGGCCATACATGTATCCTTACAAATGTGTACAACCTTATGAGCTCAAAAATGTGCTATCATTATTAAGGGTATTTCCAAACAATCTCGTCCATCAATCATATCAATATAGGATCAAAGCGACTTTCGTTACATTAATCGTAACTAAATCCATCAATGGTCACATATACCAATACAACCAAATGACATAGATCAATCATGAGAGTGTAGTATGAAAATTACATGTTATGTGATCCAAACATGCCTATTTTCAATTGGTCCGACTTTATTCCTTAGGTGAGATCAATACCAAACATAATGTAACAGAGTAGAATGAACTGAATACTTTATTTCTGTACAGAAAATTATCCAAATACACAAATGTGTCCAAAACCAAAACATAAAGCAACCAAAATACAAACTCCCACTAAATCATGATATCCTCAAGAAATATTACACCCATACGAGCAGTGTGCTCGTGAAAGACCTTGGGTGCTAATCCCTTAGTAAGCGGATCGCAATCATGGAGTTTGTCCCAATATGCTCTATGGAAATCTGTCTACTCTGTACCCTTTCCTTCACAACCAGGAACTTAATGTCAATGTGCTTTGACTTAGTTGAACTCCTGTTGTTATTGGAATATAGCACTGCAGAGTTATTGTCACAATATAACTTTAATGGTCTTTCAATTCCATTCAGAATGCGCAGCCCGGTGACAAAATTTCGCAGCCATATCCCATGATTAGATGCCTCATAACAAGCTACAAATTCTGCTGCCATAGTGGAAGAAGCTACGAGTGTCTGCTTAGCACTCCTCCAAGAAATGGCTCCTCCAGCTAGCAGGTATATGTAGCCTGATGTGGATCTTCTACTATCTTGGCATCCCGCAAAATCAGAATCGGAGTATCCTACGATCTCTAACTTATCCGATCTGCTGTATGTAAGCATGCAATCTCTTGTTCTCTTCAAGTACCTCATAACCCTCTTTGCTGCTTTCCAATGATCCATCCCAGGGTTACTTAAATATCTGCCTAGCATTCCAACAATGAACGCTATGTCTGGACGTGTACAAACTTGAGCATACATCAGACTCCCAACAGCTGATGCATAGGGAATCTTTTGCATTTCCTTAACTTCAAGATTATTTTTCGGGCACTGATTGAGACTAAATTTGTCTCCCTTAGCAACAGGGGTGTCCCCTGGTTTACTATCCTGCATGCCAAACCTTACAAGTACTTTATCGATATAGCTCTTTTGTGATAATCCAAGAATACCCCGAGAGCGGTCCCGGTGTATCTGAATTCCTAATACGAAAGAGGCGTCCCCAAGATCTTTCATCTCAAAATTCCTTGACAGAAAACTCTTGGTTTCGTGCAACATGCCTATATCATTAGTGGCAAGCAGTATGTCATCGACATACAAAACCAGGAAAATATGCTTACTCCCACTGAACTTGTGATACACACAATCATCAACAACATTTATCTCAAAACCAAACGAGATGATCACTTGATGAAATTTGTAGTACCACTGACGGGAAGCTTGCTTGAGTCCATAGATGGATTTCTTTAATTTGCAAACCATATTCTTCGAGTCTCCTGACACGAAGTTTTCTGGTTGCACCATATAAATCGTCTCATCAATGTCTCCATTGAGAAACGCCGTCTTTACATCCATCTGATGTAACTCAAGGTCAAAATGTGCAACAAGTGCCATGACTGTCCTGAAAGAGTCTTTCGTTGAAACCGGAGAGAAAGTCTCTTTGAAGTCAATACCTTCCTTTTGTGTAAAGCCTTTAGCTACAAGACGAGCCTTATATCTTTCCACATTACCTTTCGAATCCCTTTTGGTTTTAAAAATCCATTTACAACCAATGGGTTTCGCACCTTCTGGTAATGGGACAAGATCCCAAACTTTATTGTCTTGCATAGACTTATACTCCTCATTCATGGCATCAATCCACTTTTGAGAGTCAGAACCCTTCATGGCCTGATGAAAATTAATTGGATCATTTTCCATCATTCCATTATTTTCCTCATGTTCTTGGAGAAATACTACATAGTCATCCGAAATAGCATTTTTCCTTTCTCGAGTGGATCGCCTTAATGGTATTGTTTGTTGAGGTTGTTGAGTTTGTATTTCTGGATTTTGGATGGGAGTTTCTTCAACATTATCATGCTGAGTTTCCGGATGTACTTCTTGATCAATGACAGGTATAGAAACCTGCACATTGTCAAAAGTAACAGTAGGAATCGAAATCGATCCTTCCTCAGCTTCTTCCTCAAAGATAATGTCTCTAACCTTATTTCTCCCCCCAAACTCAACATCCTCAAAAAATGTTGCAGTTCCCGTTTCAAAAATTGACTTAAGTGTGGGATTGTAAAATTTGTAGCCCCTTGATCGCTCAGAATAACCAATAAAGTAGCTGCTAACTGTTTTGGAGTCCAATTTATCCTCATGCGGCCTATAAGGCCTTGCCTCAGCTGGACATCCCCAAATGTGGAAATGCTTTAGACTAGGCTTTCTGCCTGTCCAAAGCTCATAAGGTGTTTTAGCAGCAGCTTTAGTTGGTATTCTATTCAGAATATAAGCTGCAGTCTTTAATGCTTCTCCCCAGAGTGATTTTGGCAAAGTAGAATGACTAATCATACTCCTTACCATATCCTTAAGAGTCCTGTTTCGTCTTTCAGCTACACCATTCATGCTAGGAGAACCTGGCATGGTGTACTGTGGGACGATTCCACATTCCTCTAGGAATCTAGCAAATGGTCCTGGACGTTGTTCACCTGAACCGTCATATCTGCCGTAGTACTCACCACCACGATCAGATCTAACGCTTTTAATTTTCTTGTTGAGTTGATTCTCAACTTCAGATTTGAAAGCTTTGAACATGTCCAGTGACTCAGACTTTTCATGAATAAGATATAGATGCCCATAACGTGAGTAATCGTCTATGAATGATATAAAGTATTGTTGACCATTCCAGGAAGCCGTAGGGAATGGTCCACAAATATCCGTGTGTATCAATTCTAAGACGTCCGAAGTTCTATTAGCACCTAACCTTCTCGTTTTGGTCTGTTTTCCCTTGATACAATCAATACAAACATCAAAGTCCGTAAAGTCGAGGGAATCCAAAATGCCATCTGACACAAGTCGTTCAACTCTAGTTTTTGAGATGTGACCTAAGCGCTTGTGCCATAGTTTTGCCGAATTTTCTTTATTTAATTTTCGCTTAGTACCACGTGATTCCACATACAAGGTTTCATTATATGACGCAATAGTATCAAGCAAATATAGGTTATCGTACGAACATAATGAACCAGTACCAACAATATTTGAATTTAAAGAAAGACTAAACTGACAATTTCCAAAAGAACAATAATATCCTGATTTGTCCAATAAGGAAATAGAAACCAAATTCCGTCTAAATGACGGTACAACAAAAGTGTCTTTCAAATCCAAATAAAAACCAGTTCCCAATAATAACCTAAAAGTTCCTATTGCTTCAACTTCCACCGATTTTCCATCGCCCACAAAGATGAATCTTTCAGCATCACTTGGCTTTCGGCAGAACAGGCAACCCTGCATAGAAACACTTATGTGAGTAGTAGCACCAGAATCTAACCACCAAGTGTTTCTAGGTACTGAAGCTAAATTAACCTCAGAACAGACCAAATTAAGAAATGTACCTTTCTTTGCACGCCAAGCGTTGTATTTGGTACAATCCTTCTTTAAATGTCCAGGTTTCAGGCAAAAGAAACAACCCTCTTTTTCCTTATGTGGCTTCTTTTGATCTGGACCCTTAACAGCTTCATATTCTGTTTTTCTTTTCTTGCCCTTATCCTTAGAGGTACTTGCCAAGTTAGCAATTTCAGTTCTATCCTGCTTCAGCCTTTCTTCCTCTTGCACACAATATGAAATGAGCTCATTTAGAGTCCATTTCTCCCTTTGACAGTTGTAACTGACCTTAAACTGACTGAAATGTGCAGGAAGCGATATCAATACTAAATGCACGAGCAAGTCATCAGACAAGTCGAGCTTTAGTGCCTTAAGTTTTGAAGCAGTATGAGACATCTTCATGATGTACTCCCTTATGTTCCCCTTGCCTCTGTACTTCATTGAAATCAAGCTTTGCAGAAGCGTGCTTGTTTCAGCCTTATCGTTTTTAGCAAAACGCTTTTCAAGTTCGGCAAGGAATTGCTTGGCATTAGTTACCTCTTCAGATACTGCGCCCCTAAAGGCTTCCGGAATGCCGCGCTTAATGATCATTAGACTCATGCGATTTGAGCGTTCCCACTTCTCAAAGTTCCTCCTGTCATCAGGTGAACTTGCATCCGTAAGAGAAGCCGGTTGCTCAACCCTGAGAGCAAGGTCAAGATCCATGCAGCCGAGAACAATTAGTGCGTTCTCTTTCCAATCCTTGAAGTTTGACCCATCAAGCATGGGGATTGAGTTAAGATTTGCAGATATTGTGGTAGCAGATGAATTAACTGTATAGAGAAGAAGATGAAAATAGCTTACATTAGTACTTTATTATGCAAATAATAATTTCAAATAATGGTAAGGCCCATCACAAGATACCTAGCACAACATCAATATTTAGTCTTTGGACAGAAATATTAACTTGTAAGTGGTACCTCGATGTAGTAATCAAACACTGACAATAAGACATGTCAACCAATAAACCTTTCTTTGGACCGATTTATTGATCACACGTTAAACCAAATAATCGTCACGCGTTTATTACCACAGGTGCACGTGAAATTCCAGCCAAACATTGACCTTCCTTTGGGCCGATCAATATCCGCATGAACAACACACACACAAAACCTTCTAATATTCTAAGTTAATTAATTTCCACAAGAGAGGTTGCTTTGGCAACATGTTGCTTCAATTAATTCACTTCGAAATATTATATTTCTCAAAAGAGTCCGTCATACCAAAATTTGAACTTGAATTGAATGTTTTTGCATATATTTAAGGCTTTAGGATTTGAATTATGAAATTCAATACTTTAGGATTAAGTAATCATTAAGTTGGATGGTTAAATTGCAATTTAATTAAACTTGATTGGCCAATTATGAAATATTTTTAAACTTGAAGGACTAAATTGCAATTTTCCCAAACTTTAGTGGCCAATTAATTAAAATCATAAACTTTAGGGACTGAATCGTAAAATTCAGAATTCTTAAAAAACCCAACTTAAATGATTTCTTAACTTTAGGGACTTAGTTTGTAAATTCAGAAGTTTGGAGGGCTAACTTAAAAGTTTTATAACCTTAGAGTTTTATTAAATATAAAAAACAAACCAGGAGGACCTATTGTGCAATAACCTTAATTTCGTGAATTGCAGAAAAGTCCCTCAAGACTTCAAATTTACACATGAGGTCCCTGCCCAAAAAAAAAAACGAATTGCGCAGCTAGGGTTTTGAAACCCTAGCCGCCGCTCCATCATCCAAGAACGCGGCGCCATCGCTGGCGCCGCCCGTCACCTGCAGCGCCATCACCGGCGCTGCAGCCCAAAACCGCCGCGATATCCGTCGCCCGCAGCGAGGCTGCACTCCACCGCGCGCAACCCCATCGCGCGCAACCAACGAAATCCGACGCCGCAACCCCATTCCGACCTCCATCCTCGTCAACATCTCAACCACAATTCAAATAATCAACACAAATCCATGCACAATAATGCAATTCGAATTATGCAGAACTGAATTCATTGATTTACAAAACCCCAAATTCGAAAATAAAAAAAAAAAAACTGAATTCATTATACAAATCAGATTCAAAACCCAAATTGGAAATCAAGATTTTCGCATTTATGCCTACTGAGAGATAACGACCGGCTGTATATGAATCCAAAATCATGTTCCAAGTTTTCGAATTTTTCTGTGTGTGTATTTTCGAAACAGAGGCTTAATTTGACTGAATGCATACACAACGAAAAAAAAAAAAAACAATTCGAAAAACAGAGCCTTGGTTTCGCACGTTTACCAATCTCTCAATTCTGAATTCATGCCGTGCGTGTGTATATTTGTATGTATAAATTTCAAAATCAGAGGCCAATTTCGCATGTATACTTATATCTCGATTTTGAAACCATGCTGAATTCATTAATTTTGAAATCTGAATCTGAATTTTGAAATATACAGAATACGGCCTGAATCAATTTTCACATACATTCGTACAAAAAATTAATCTGATAATTCAACACGATGTTGGCTCTGATACCACTTGTTAAAATTAATTTTGATATAGATGAATGTTCATCTAAAATCCACGAACATCATGCTGTAATTATCAAGATCGATACTGAAGCGGAAGCGTACCTGAATTCATTATTGCGTTTGATTGAACGGGGTTATGGACTTCCAACTGATTCGTGGTTTTCTCCTTTTGTTTCTTCTCTGTTGACGGGGATGCAGAGAATTATGAAAAGCCACGCTCAATTGGGGACCATGACCTGTATAAATAGTTGTAGGGCAACTATCATGTTTCAATGTTATTAAATTGGCCCCTCATCAATTTAAAACATTGAATCCGTCTCTACACTTTAATCTCACGACACTTAATACCCATTAGTCCCGAATAATCTTTAGTGGATCACTTTATTGACTAAATCCTTAAAATAGCACCACACATTTTATTTTATACATGTTTGGCCCCATATTATTGAATTTATCCAACATATACGGCAACAAAAAAGGAATATATATATATATATATATATATTAAAGAAAAAGAGGGAAACCATAAAATTGAGAGGGGGGCATCCTAGAAAATAAGAGAGAAAAAGAAGAAACCACACGCGTTGATGATATTTTGTTAATGTTGTGTTGAGTTTTATGATGAAATACACATTGATAAAAAAATGAAATTCGTCTACCAAGGTGATGATGGCACACAATAGAGAGAATTGAAAGACTGTCAGGGTGTAGAAAGAAAAGCCATGACATGTTAAATTAAAAAAAAAAATACGAGTGTCACGTTGTTGTTTTTAGTTTTCATTAGAAAGGATATATGGTGGGAGAAAATATTGTATGAGTACGTTTCTTTTATTTAATAAAAATATTGTTGATAGTCAGATGAGTCACGTTAATTCTTGTTTTCTCTTTTGTTTAGTTATTTTGTATTTGTGTTCCGCTACGTAGTATGGTTAGAAAAACTGATTCTTTTTTTTTTCAATAAGTGACATCAGAGATTTGAGTGAGAAACTCTCAACACATACACGTCTCTCAGTCTATAAGGAGGGAATGATGAGTGACTCCATCTTTAACGTTGAGGGAGACTGTAAAGAATATTGTTGAAGCAAATCTTAATTATTTAACTGGCTCTATTGTGATGACATATAGAGTTTGCAAAGTGTTAGATAAAATTGTAGTTTAAGTTATAATTAGCTTTGTTAACTTGATATTGTTGGTATTGTCTATTTTTCCACAAGTCTGTAATTTAAGAAAATTTAATTTAATTATTAGATACGTGTATTTAGTAATTTATTAAGTTTAATTAAATTACCTAAATATTTCATGAATATAATATCTCATATATATATATTGGTCGAGTATCATTTTATTTTTGGAGATAATGATTTTGATTGAATCAAGAAATATTGATCTTTTAGAATCATGATATGTTGATCTCGAAATCTTGTGATATATTATTTGAATCAATAAACATTGATCTTTTATGATTACAATCAAGATATGATATTGTGGTAAGTATCTTGATAATTTATTTCTTGATATGGCCGAGCATAATCAAGTAGGATTAGGTCGAGTATCTTGATTCTTGGTATTCAAGTTTATCTTTAAATATGGTAAGATCTTTTTCTTGATCTGACTGAGTATGTTGATTATTCTTGGTTAGTTAAGTTTATCAATTCATATGGTAAGATCTTTTATTCCATAACCAATTGAGAATATCTTATCTTATCTTTACTTATGGAAAGATTTATGATTATTTTACCATTATCTCTAATTATCTTTGATTGATTTGCAGGTAATAGAGATTTTATGCAAAAAGGATTCTTGATGGACAAGAAATTCGATTGCATTTAAATTGGAGAAAAATGGACGTTTTTCTCGAAGAAGTCTTGAAGCTAATTTTCGTGTGGTGCACTCATATTCACGGCTTCAACTGTATTTTGACTTCGGCTCTCCGGGAAGAGGAATCAATCACTCAGAAAAGAAAAGACTTTCAGCGTAGAGATCAAACGGGAGGTTTGAATCATATTCGAACGGGAGTTCGAGATTGCTGAAAAGTATTGCAGATTCAAAGAAAGTTACTAAAGAGTTGTGGGACGCCGCTCATATTTCATGTCATAGAAGGATCAGGGAGTGATCTATTTCTTGGATATTTAATAAGTCTATGCGTATTTATCCTGTAGTTTAGATTGATCTGTATAAACTCTTTTCTTATATAGTGATTGATTTTTGTTCGCAGGGTGCAGGCACGTGGGTTTTCCTTGTTAGGATTTTTTTCACATTAAACTCAATTATTGTGTTCTTGTCTTCTTAAAATTCTGCGTAGTTTATATTGTCTATTTACCTTTTACAATCCAGACGAATTTGTATCAGCAAGATTCATCTGGTATTGACCTAAAACAAATCTTAAAGATTCACTGTTAATTTGCTACTATCCAAACTTATCTGTGACAGTCTGTTCGTTCAAACATAAAATTTAGACACTTTAAATTTTCTAGCTTTCTTATGTTTTTAGGTTTTTTCAGATTTATTTTAAGGTTTTATGTACAGGGTATCGTTAAAAGAAGAGAAAAACAAGATTTAAGAAAAACAAAGGGTTAATTTGATATCAAATTGTAGATAATATAGATTTTCCAATATTTTCAAGTAAATTTTTTACTTCGACAATCATGCACGTTCAGAATTGCTGCTTAATTGTTTTTATCAATTTTGATGAGAGAAATATAAGGTTCAAAAATCATATAACTTAGTATATACTTGGATCTGTTTAATCTACTATCATTATCTTTCCATCACATATGCCTTATTATAAAGAAAATAAGGAAAAATATATTATGAGCGGAAATGGCATACTGGATTCAACTCAGGCTCTATTTGGTAACACTATAGTAATTATAAATTGATTTATTTATATTTTTGAGGTAAAACATGTTATTGAAAAGTGGAGAGATAAAATGTGTATGGTTAAAAAGTAGTTGAAAAAATTGTGTTGTTTCAAAATTAGTTTATAAATTGGAATAATTATTTTAAAGCTTAGCCACCATGAATAGCAATCCCTGGATGGATGGGGCATGATTTGGTAGCACAAAAGTGAATAAGAATAATATTGTGAATTAAGAACCCTAGTTCTATTTTATCGAGAGTCATTAATATCAAAAAAGAGAAAAAACAATTAAGAAACACTGTATTTATAGAGGTTCGCCTAAATGCGAAATACTACGTCCTCGTCCGATGCTGTAGGAATTCAATATAATGAAAAATAATGTTTATAAGTGAAAACGCACACCTATCTTCTCTAACCTCTATTTTCTCTCTATCTTAATGGGTAGATAAAAGCCTAAGTATTCCACTATATTTATAAGATTGAATAGGGAAAATCTGAATTATACAATGACTCTAATTCTGTAATTGAGTTTTACAAGAACACGATCTCCTAAATAGTCATTAACTAGAATTTTTGTCTAGGGGCTGCCCCCTTTTCAACCCTCATTTTTTAACACTTGTGACCCAATTCTTTCAAGAAAGATTTCTACCATATCGTCTCTTTGCCAACTTGAGTTATGGCAACATACTCAACCTCGGTAGTAGAAAAAATAACTATCTTTTGTAGCTTAGATACCCAACTAGCCGTTGTACCATCCAAAGTGTATAACATCCTATAGTATTCTTCTTGCCATCAATATCCCTTGCCACGGCCCATGTCAGCATCTACATAGCCATGTAATCTCAACCTCGATTTTTTGAAACAGAAAGCTAAATTTGAAGTTACCTCTTAAGTATCCGAAAATTCATTTTACTACATCCCAATGTTTTTTTACTTGGATTACTCATACATCTAATCACAACTCGTGGTTCATGTGCTATTCTGGTCTTGTATACACCATGGGACATAAGATTGCAATAGCAGATGTATAAGGCACATTAATCATGTAGGCTAGTTCCTGTTCAGTGGAGGGTGAATACTCATTTGATAGCTTGAAGTGACTATCTAAAGGAGTACTTACTGATTTTGCATCATCCATACTAAACCTGCTCTCAACACCTTGGTAAGTTTGGTTTATACACTTATTTATACGTCAAAATTAAGATATTATAGTGCTGTCTTGGAATAAATACTACTTAATTTGTGTTTATTTGTTTACATTTAAGAAAAATTCCCGAAAGATAGAAAAAGAACTAATTGATGGAAATAATGCCCAATTGGATGATAATTAAAGTTAAAATGTACATTCAAAAGTTGTTGAGGTTAATCGAGAAACATGCATGTTGCTAAAATGAAGAAATCAAGATTTGGAATACTCAATTGAAGAAGTTGAGAGTTGAAACAAGCTAATTGAGAAGATTCTAAAGTATGGGGGACCATAATGCTCTAATTGAAAGTGGTAGGACTTGGAGTGCACATAAAATAAGATGATCTACTTATACGAATTTCAAAGTTTGAGTTTGCTGGAGGAAACAACACGGCCCGGCCTCACGAAGTATAAAGGCGCAATTGCACGTACATCAATTCAATGGTCAGAATTCAGTACACTGCACGACCACACAAAATTGGTTTACACGGCCTCACAGGCTTTCAATTGGGCAGTTAATTTGGGCTTTTGCACGATTTTCAACAGGTCTCCTCCTTAATCAGCTAGGTTATTCCACAGCCTATATATATAACTCTTAAAGCACGAATTTCAGACCTTTACCTCATCTAAGATCAGCCTAAAATCAAGATTTCAACATCAAATTCTTGGGAGATTGAAGCAAAGCAAATGACAAGACTTCAAGAGTAAATGAAGAATTAAATCTTGGAGCAAACTTTCCTTTCTTTATTGTTATTTTCAATGAACGCCTATTTTTACCTTTTTTTTTATTTAATTATGATGTGTAACTAAGTTTTCATGTTGAAATGAACGACATAACCTAGTTAATTATTTTAATTTCAAACTCAGTTGTTTTAATTATTCATTGCATGTATTTATTTTATTTTGAGTTAATGCATGAGTTAATTAGTCACTAATTCATGATTTCATAGTTTGTTTTCATAATCCGAGAGGTGAGCTAACAAACTAGACTTAGGAATAAAACTCGGTAATTGAACAAGAGGCAGAGATATACTTTTATTATTGCTATAGTCATGTGTGAATTCTTGTGTTCCATATATCTAGATAAGAAATAATTCGGACCTTCTGTAGAGATACACGGTTGACTTATTTAATTAGAATTGATTTAAATTCGAGAGAGGAATCTCAATATATTTGAGTGAATTCGATTAAATGCATTATTAAGAAATAAAACTGGAGTTGGATTTAATTTAATTGACTAGGTGAAATCTTGAATCTCAACTATTTTACAATTGTTTTAAAAACAAAACAATCCTGTGATTTATTTCTTTAACATAATTCTTAGTTTAGTTTAAAATATAAAAATCATTCATTTGTTCAAATAGAGTTTAGAATTAATCAATTTCGATATTTAATAACAGTCTTTGTGGGAATGATAATCCGAACTCTTAGGTCTTTTTAATTACTTTTTACGCTCTGTACACTTGCAGGTATACTTTGCATTGTAAAATAAAGTGAACACACCTTCACATGCTCTTCATGTGATAGTTTCAAGACGTCGCTGTCTCTAATAGTTCTCATCTTAAAGATTTGTTTTGTAGCACTCACGTCCTTCATTTCAATCTCCTTGGATAAATCGTTTAGAACTTATTTATCTCTTATTTGCAAGCACCAATAATTAACATGTCATCAATATATAGCAGCAAAATGATATAGGAGTTACCAAGGTTCTTTACATAGCAACAATGATCTTTTTGACACCATTTGAAGTCATTACTACACATAAGACTGTCAAACTTCTCAGAGCTTGCTTAAGACCATACAAACTATTTTGAAGTTTGCACACCATTTTTGCATTTTCCTGTACTTCGAAACCTTATGACGCATCATGTAAATTTCTTCCTCCAAATCACCGTGAAGAAAGTTGTCTTTACATCCAACTACTCTAAGTGCAAGTCTTTCTTTTATCACTAATTCAAGTACTGCTTTAATTGTGGTTAATTTCACTAATCCAAGTACTGATCGAACCCCGTACTGTTCCGCAAAGTGATAATAATTAGAGTTGGCATTAATTAGGCACCACAACATCGCAAATAAATTCCTTGTGGAGCTCCTTCATGGCGGCAGCCACATATTATTCTGGCAAATAGGACATGTCATGTGATCATAGCCAAGTCATCTATCTATACAATAAATGGTCACATCTCAATTCTTTGAGTTCCACTCCTTCCTCAATCTTGCATAAATAAATAACACATTCTACTGAAGATCTAGGTTGATCTGTATTGTTTTCATATTGCACATTGCTAAGACCATCAGCATATTCATTTTAATTTGACATCATCATTATAAGGCTGAGAGAAAAAATGGTAAAGAAGGTAATCCCAAGTCGACCTTAGCTGTGTTGTAACCAGAACTATATGTTTAGCAATTGTATAGGAATGACAATAGTGTTGGGAATGAGCTCGTGGCTCGCCTAAGAGAAGCCTTCTGCTTGGCTCGTCCTATAAGGGCCAAGCCTGGCGCCCTTGAGCTCGTGGGCTGAGCCGAGCTTGGCCCATGAACCATTAATTTTTTTCTTACATTTTTATTTAAAAAAATTGCATTTTTGGTAAAATAAAAATTATGAGCCATGAGCCAAGCTTGTGGGCTCTGCTCGTGGCTAGTTTGTGTCGAGCCGACCTTGAAAAAACGAGCCAAGCACGGCTCAGCTTGTTTCTTAGTTCACTTGCTTGACTTGTGTCCAAGCTCGTGGATCGGACAAGTCGAGCCACTCGTAGCACGTGTTTTGACAAGCCGAGCCACCAAGCAGCTCGGCTCTTTTGTCATCTCTAGATGACGAGAACAAACTATTATGGAGCAGGGAATTGTGGCATGAAAATTGTTATGAATTGTGAGGGTAATGAAAAACATCGTACAGTAAATTTTTCTCAACTAATATAGTCTTCTTTTCATGTACACTAAGCAGAGTTCTGGCCAAACAATCATTAGTGTTGGAAAAATATGTATGTGTTCAGATTTTTATATATTTATTTATTGACTTTACTTAATATATTTGTTGATTTTTAACTGTAAAGTCCTTAAGGGTAAATTGTAAAAGCTGTAAGAAAAGGGTACTGGTTCAGCCAATAACCGTATTGACTAACTGGATGGTAAGTACTACCAATTTTTAAGCTGCAGGTTTTATTATTTTCCATGTTTAACAATGTATGGTATAAGATTTTACCTGAAAAATAAATTCACCTATCTACCCGGAAAATCGAATTCATTGAAAAGTGAGAAAATCCGGCGCATGACTTCAAAGCTAGAAAATGTATTACCTAGAAAATGTTGCCAATCAAACATGACAAGTAGGAAAAATAGGCTCGAATTGGTTTCTTTTCCATGAAAAATAAGCCTATCAAACGCACCCTAAGTTCAATATTTTCAATTAGAATGTCCAAGAGAATAAGGAAATGGATATCCCTCATCTTATTTCATAAATATTATAACCTATTTTTCTCTGTACAATGAAATCCTGAACTGTTGTACACTATACATAATTGAACGAATAAATACATCTCTACAAACTTCTCATCCCAAAACCTCTTTGCAGATACACATCCACAAATTTTATACACGATGACTATTTCCATCTTTGGATGGACTAGTTCGTGCCAATGAACGAGTAGTACTAATACCAGCAGTTATGGGACTTACAGAACTCAGTCTCGCCAAATTCGAATACTCGGTGTCAACCTCTGATTGACACTCCTTTCTTAGCCACTGTATCATTTCATGGTACATTGGGAAGAATCGCGTTTGAATAGCGTTGTACGCAAAGTAGGGTGCTAGGGCCGAGATAACCACAAAGATTGTGACTACATAAAAAGAGGGTGTCGGGACAAGAGACTCGACAAAAACTTGGTACGCAGTTGTGGAGATTCTCGGAGGCATGATCCCATATGCCAAGAGGAAAAGATACCATAAAGCAATTCCACCCCAGATGACAATATGCTGAATTATGGTGAAGTAACTTATGGCCAGTGCCATCTGGCAGTTCACAACCCACACGACACAAGTGTACATTGTCGCGCCTAAAATCTGGTACTCGGCAAGTTTCCCGTCCTTATTGAATGACTGTGGATTTAGTAACTTTGTACATAAGAAGAAGATAATGACAGCACTGCAGAGTCCATTTAACATCCAACCAATAATACGCCGCCAGCTGAAGAGGACGTTCTGCACGCCTTCTTGGTATAGCAAAGGAAACTGCCACGTGAAATGAAGAACAAGTAAACATTCTTGAACATCAAGGACATGGCTAAACAGTTTCTGGTAAAAAACTAAAAATTTCAGTACCTTTAGACAAAATCTGGCAGACACGTCTTGATCAAAAACCCCCAGAGCAATCACTGGTAATGACGTGAAAAATACATTGTAAAGGGACAAAAACCAGTCATTGTATGCAGGTTGTCCGGAAAATGATGTATATGCCTCGTATAGGAAGACAGTGAAACCGAATGTGACGTTCTTATAGAAAAAGTAGCAAATCTGCACTAAAAGGTACGTGAAAAATCTAAGAATGCCGTATGATATGTATCGTGATTCACTGATATATTAAATTTGTATATCTCATTATGAACCCTTGAAGTTAGTTAATTACCATTGAAGAGATTCTTCTGTAACACCAATGTCCATGCACCAAAAGCAGGCGCTCAAGAAATCTAAACTGAGCAATTGCAATATCGCTTGACATGACAGCCTGAATCATGTGCAGACGAACATTACAAAATGTGAGACAAAATCATAGTCATTATATTAAGCTTTCTGAATAATGAACATTAAGCTATTAGCTTTTGTACCTGCATTCCTTCAACTCCACTGATTCCGATTCCGATATCTGCTTCTTGAAGCATCCCTACATCATTGGCCCCATCACCAATTGCCAAAGTCGTCTTCTTGGTTCCTTCTTTTACGAGTCTTGTTACCTTTGGATAACAGAAGAAAGTAAAGTTTACTAGTTGTACAGGAATTCAGAGTAGAAATTGGTGAGAAATGATTGGTTTGGACTGTTACTCAGTTAACAGGATATAAACTCACCAATGCCTTCTGTTTAGGTGATGAACGACAGCATATGACCGAAGCACAGCCAGTTGCAAGTTCGAGAAATAATTTTTTGACATCATTTTCTAATGCATATGCTAGAGACTTCCCATCAATGATCAAGGCGAATGACACAGCCCTTGATGCAGCAACCCTAGCCTTGCCATCAAAAATCTGCCGGAGGACACTTTCCTTTGAAGCCTAATGGGAAAATGAAATCACACCCTTTGAATACCACTTATAACACAGATCATAGAAGGCCGATGAAATTGTATTGCGATTAGTAAACCATTTAACAAGCTGATCTTGAATAATGACTCTCTTCATAATTCTGAGCGTAAATTAGCGTTTTTCACTTAGGCCATTAAACCGTAGTAAACGTTTAACAAGGACATGGATTTACCTTGTTAATAGCATACTTTTCTTCCATTTTTCCCACATCCAAGTTCTCTGTAGTATCCAAGTTTATGATAATATGTTTCATTCCTTGTCTGAGCAAGCTACAGGCGTAACTGCAGAGTTTTTCACAGTCAAGATCTTTTGAAGTCACCTCAAAATAATATTACAACAACGGTACAAATATATATATAGATATATACCCAACATTAATGGCAGTTTCCATTTTATCTCCAGTCAAAACCCATATTTTTATTCCTGCTTGTGCTAGCTTGTCAATACATTCTGGAACCTGCATGGAACAAAAAAATTGAAAAAGAAATTCAGTAGACGTCTCTTGATTTCTACGAACTATCTTATGACTTTTCTACACGGATGTCTTAAAACCCACCCCCTGTTGGAGCTTATCTTCCACAGCTGTTGTACCAAGAAGAATCAAATCCTTTTCTATATTTTCTGTCACTTCATCTATCATCGCCTCGCGATCTGCACTAACTGAGTTCTTGGCCTCTGAAAATCTTCCGTTGAACTCCATGTATTCCTCTTCATTAAGTTCCCGATAAGCAAGAATTAAGGTCCTCAATCCTGCCTCAGCATACTGATTTACATGATCTCTAGTTTCCTCTTCATACTCTCTTCCATTTTTGGCAAGCCTCTCAAACATAATACTGCAATTAGGCCAAAAATAGAGCTAAAAACAGGTCAAATAGGAATAAATCATCAAAACATGGAGGAGGTTAATCGTAAAGCTTCAATAAGTAACAAAGACGAGAGAACAAACCTGTCTGCGCCTTTGCAGAGTAATAACAGTTTCCCCTCTTCATCTCTTACTATCACAGACATTCTCTTTCTTGAACTGCTGAATTCTAAAACATTTAACAGTTTGTATGATCTGCAGCAACCAGAATTCTATTTAAGAACATGTTTGAAATTTTCTGAATCGAATATATTTGAATAATATGACATGTCTGGTGACAAGCACAGGACACTGAGATTTCTTCCAGCACTAGTTATAAGTCCACAAAGGCAAGCCTTTACTTAGCAATATGGGACTTGGTGAATCGCTAAAGAAAGGATTCTTCCAACGAAAAGAGAAATATAATGCCAATACACACAAGATACTGACCTTTCAACTCTTTTGCCTGACCCAGGATCCAACTCAATCAATGATACGCTTGTCTGCGTTCGTTTGAAGAATTCAAAGCCAAGTTCTCTTGCTGCAATAACAAAAGCAGCCTCATCTGGTGACTCGGCTTCATATAAGACCATCCCCGTGTCTTCATCTATGTCAGGTATAACCGTATGACAGATTGCCAATAAGCAAAAGAATTTCTGAATAATGTCCGAATGAGGCTCATTTACCCATTTCCCATTCATGATCCTTTCATCCTCAAAATTGAAACCTTTGATAAAAGACTTTTTATCCTTTCCATTTACTATCAAGGGAGATTCCATTCTTTTTGTGACGCCATTTCCGTAAGCAGTACCAGCCACAGAGAACTTGACAAACTCCATTGAATTGCAAGTCAATGTTCCCGTCTTGTCAGAAAGTATTGTATCAACTTGGCCTAATTCCTCATTCAAGTTCGAGGTGCGGGCATGTGCTGGTTTATCAGCTTCCTCATAGTACATATGAATGTCTTGATTGATAAAGATGCTCTGAAGAACTTTAACAATTTCTATCGATACATAGAGAGATATCGGAATCAAGTAGCTATACAGCAACAAAGCTGTGAGAAAGTGAAATACGGCAGCAGTATGGGCTCTCTTCGGATCAAAGAAAGCATTGGCTTTGTCTGCTCGGAGATACCACCTTTTATTTCCACCTTCCAAGTCATGTTTGGTTACAATGCCAAAGTAAACTGATCCAGTAAAAGCCATTAGAAACAGAACACAAAATAACAAGTAGACGATCTTATCCATTTTCTTTTCGATTTTGCTTCTCTTGGAAGGAGGATCTCTAGAGTTCATAATAACCTTCGTCTCATGCCCAGTGAAGATAACAACTCCGTATACGTAATCTGTGTTCCGCAGTTTAGAATCTCTAAGCAGCAATTGTTGAGGCGAAAGAGGATCTAGTACTTTTCCAATTTCCATGCTTCCAATAAAACTGTACAAGTTAGCATTAGGATCTTCACATTTAACCACGGCCTGAAAATCATTAAAGTCCTCATCCTTGTTTAAGGATGAAGTCATCTCTAATGCTTGTTTGAGTTTCAAATTTGTCTCTCCGTCAAGGTTCATGGTCTCTACATAACAGACAGCAACTTCATAATTCGACGAAAGTAAAACGAGGTCTGCCGGAAAGAATTCATCCTTCTCGACCTTAACTATCTCGCCCACTTTCAGATGTCTCCATTCCGTTTGTTCAAAAACTCCACCGCCTCGATGAACCTTGACTTTTCTATTGTTCACCTCAATATCCTGGGAAATAATCAATGCACATTAAACCTATATAGCAGAGTCCTAATGTCTATGGAAAATCATTTCAAAACTACAAATTTGAAAATTTTCAAAAGCACAAGTATTATTCCTAATGTCTTAGAAACCAGTCAAATTACTCCCTTTTATTTATTTATTTATTTATTTTTGAGCCAAGAAAATTATAAGATAACTAAAACAGAGGAAAATTTGATAATCCATAAAATTATGGATTAAACCTTAAATCCATAACTACTATAGAAATGATAATCTACACGAAATAAAAAACACGAGAAGAAAAAGCATAGAGCGACCTGATCGACCTTACAGTTAAGGTCGATCCACAGTTGAGGGCAAAAGCAAAAATTTGACTAGGCTTTACATAAATGGGAAGAAAAATAACAAGATTAATTAATATTCAAAATTACCTGTTGCTTTCGCCGCCAGTCTTCAATACCTTCCTTCACCATGGTTGCCCCAATAACTACAATCAAAGGAATAATGGCACTAACAGCAGAATAAGGTGCAAGTGATGTGAAGGCCAAGATACCAGTAACAAGAAAGTAAAAATTAGCCACTCTTCTGAACTGCTCAAACAGAGATTTGGGCAAGAAATTTGCAACAGTGTACTTAGTTGTCCTAACATAATTGGTTGAATGATTCCTAGGACTGACATCAAAACAGTCTGGATTATTACAATACACTATTCTAGAAAAACCTGGTCCCCCAATTTGTTTATGATCTTCTTGGAATGCTCTTTTACCACAGTTGAATGAGTAGATACTGCTGAAATGTAGCCTTTTTGCTTTTGCAGATCTCATTCTACTTCAAACCCTCAAATCCAAATCTTTAATTCTAATATTTCCAACACCAAATGCACAGATTTCTTCAAGAAAAGTTATTTTTATCAAGTACTTAATCCCAAAAAGATCCCTTAAAAATTAAAACTATTATCCCTGACAACCAAAAGGATCAAAAATTTGATTGTCAAAATGATCATTTAAACTTTTTAAGAACGAAAACAGTGGTTGAAGAAACGAAAAGGAGACACAGAGGAAGAAAAGAAGGCCTCACTAGATACAAATAATGCCAAATGAAAGTACAACCAACAAATCCAGTTAGTACAACATTTTAAAATATATGAACATATATGTGTGTGGAATGGAAGAGCTGCACGAAGAAGGAATTGAGCAAGAGGAAGGAGGATGTGTAGAATTTATTCAGGTATCCTCTTAATTTTCTCGTGCCCAGAAGGACTTGAACATTGACTTGGATCTTCTCTCTCTCTCTGTTGGTTTGACTTGGAGTTCTGTTTTGGCACACACGTATTGGTAATTGGTATCAAGAATGAAGTAACTTCCAAAGGACAAGAATATCCTTCAAAACGCAACCCTTTAAACGACTTTGACTCTTTGTTTGATTTTGATTTTAAAAAGTGTTTTTTTTTTTTTTTTTAAATAATAATACGTGGTTAAAAAATAAAAAATATTGATTCAGGTATAATTTTTTTTTCTTTTTTGAAGCATGTATAATTAAAAGTGATTTTGGAAAAACCAAAATCAAAATATGACTGAATATAAAATTAAGAGTAAATTATACGAAATATGAATGAACATGGAAATGAAGGAAAGATTCGTGGGAAAATACCGTTACAAGAATGTTTGAGGAAGTTTCTTGATTTTCGTTTATGGCCTAGTTGTAATTTTATTCTTTTTAGATCAAAGGAGCTTGACGGAGGAAAAGATAAAATATTAACACAGCAATTACATGAATAATCATCTTGTTTAATCTACTTTCAGAAAATTGCAGAAAATAATAGTCAACCTGTTGGAAAAATTAATTTTAATTAATTAATGATGTAATTGATCGTGAGTGATTAAAAAAATAAAACAGATGAAAAGGAATAGAATTAATTTTATTGGGATTATTAGAAAAAATAAGTAATTAATCTGAGGGAGACTTCCACGTGTGCTTGTGTATAGATTTTGAGTTAATTAATCATTTTACAGTGTAAAACAACTAATTTGGTAGGATTCTTATTGCCATAATAATCATTTCAATAAACTATTGTTGAGAGTTTATTCAATGCGTTTTTAATTAGTTTTCATTTTCATTTAATATTTATTCCCTCGGCAAAGTCTCTACTTATTTCTTTTTAAGGAATTGAAAATTTAGAATTTTATTTTCAAATACTAACTGATAAAAACAGGTGAACTACTTTGGGAGAAAACAAAATGAAATTTCTTTATAACCACACAAATGGATTTCAATCAAAAGATAAATACATTTTTTAAGTCAGTTCTAACTACTCTGATTTCTACTTGAATTATCGAAGTATCCTACCCCACCCCCATTTCCCTTCCGTTTTTGACACGTTCAAACTGATAAAAAAAGTAAGATTTATTGTCATTCAATATCAATAATATCAACTAATTAAATATAAGAAACATGTCGTTTGATAACGTAGATTAAATAATACGGAATATATAATATTAAAAATTTAAATTTTATTCATTATACGGACGCATATGACAGAACCACACTCGATCTACTCTATGGCTTGTTTGAGATGACTTTTGAGATCCAAAACTTGCTTTATACTTGCACAAAATAAAAAGTGCCTCTCTGTTTGTTAAAAGTTTCATGCTTAAAAACATATTTTTTAATATTTTCTATGTAAAATATGTAGTTAAAAAGTGAAGAGAGAAAATGTAAATGATTAAAAAGTGATTTTGAAAATTATGTTGATTAAAAACATGTTTTTAATTGATTTGTCAAACAGTGGTTCATGAAATTCTTTTAGGGTGCGTTTGATACGCGTGATTTTCCATGAAAAATATGATTTTCTATATAATTTTTCAACTTTGCGCTGTTTGGTTGTCTAAGTTTTCCATGGAATTCATTTTTTCACTTGCCTCGAAATTCGATATTTTCATTGTTTTGAATGAATTCGTTTTCCAAGGGGATGAGGTTTTATTTTTCATGAAAAATATTATATCATATTCATTACGTTTGATCTTTTTTGTTATTATTAATTGATTTTATTTTTTTTTTCTAAAAATTAACATTATTATTATCAAGTACAAATGTGTGAAAAATAAAAAAAAATATTAAAATAGATAAATTTTACATTATTTTTCATGAAAAATAATATCAATCAAACAACAAAAATTGAAAAATTTCTTATTTTTCCCACCTAGAAAATTAAATCAATCAAACACATTAAACTTTCAATTCTCAAGAATTCAATTCCCTGAAATTCATTTTCTTTCTATCTAAATTTTACCTCGCTATCAAACTCAACATTATAGTAAAAATGCTGAGCACTGTACAAGATCAATGCACCTATTCAAGACTTGACCGGCTGTGTTAAAAAGTTGCAAAGCACGGGGACCACGTTTCAAGCATGAACAGCATCCATGCATGCCCCCACTAGGGACATGCCGCCCAAAAGGCAAAAACAAATATGAATTGTGTGTCTATTACTGTAAGCAGTCCCAATTTAGCGCTTTCAATAGACATCATAAAATGTATTCACTATAATTGTGATAAAATGTATTCACTATAATTGTGATATTGTCATATATTTTTAAATATACTTTTTAGACACATGATAACATCACATTTTAGTACGTGGTGAATGTTATTGTGCCCACTAGTAGACCCTTTAACACCTCCACCCCCATCTCCTTTAGCTCCACCAGTCAATTAATCCCCACTTGTCGAGTGACGGTCTGTGTTATAAAGGCTGTGTACATTTACAAATAAAAATCATCCAATATAGCAAACGTTCTTTTGAACTTCCTATAGCTAATTAGCTAATATGGAAAAAAAATTGTGACTTTTAAATTTTTTAATAAATTGTTAGTATATTATGTAATAATAAGATGACAGTTAGTATATGTAATGATAAGATGACTTACATGTTGAACAAAAAAAAAAAATCTAGTTCTTATTTTCACCATTAACCAATTTGTAGCTAGCTAGCTGGTGAAGTCGACAAAAACAAAACTCTTTGAAATAAGTGAGATGCTGCATCCGTTTTAGGTATCACTAGTTTTTTAAACGTGGCACATTAACTGTTCATATAAAGTAATTTTTAGAAATTACGTCGACAAAGATTTTGAATTTTTTTTCAAGAAAATTAGCAAAAAATACAAAAAAAAATAGAAATAACAAAATCAAATAATTTTTAACATTTAAACAAGGTTTTTGAGACCATATTTTACCCTCTCAAGAAAAATCTTGGCTAGAGTTGCTTATTTGATGAAAGCAAATACGAACTTCAAGTTGAGAATAGCGTCGATAATATTTGGGAATAAATTATAGGTTTTATTTATATAATATTTGAAATATTATAAAAAGAAAAAAAAAATGTCAATAAAAAATTAATAACAAGTATTTTTCCTTTATAACAAAGTTTGGGACTTGTGAGAATTTAACAATGCATAGATTTGATAATTTCGATGAGATCCCATCTTCAATCTCTTCAATTTAATTTGTTGTTTGTCGTGAAGTTGATTTAAATTTCAGCGTGCACATTTGGAAATATATAATTACTATTGATCTAATTTTTTTTATGATAAAGTAAATATATTTTCCCTTTCTGAAGTTTGGGAGTGAAATTTTCAATTGTGACACAAAATAGTGTAGCAAGAATCTGGTACCTTATAAGTATTAAAAAAAAAATATATATATATATATATATATATATTTGTTTAATACCAAAAATTTATTAAAATAAAGATAGATAATATAATGAGAAATATCACATCTTCATTAATAAAAATTCAAAATAAGTTTTGAAACTTTCATATGTACATATATGTTTCAATGGAGTATGTACAGGTATTAGAAATTTTTATACTTCAATTTTCGTCATATACGATCAGATTTCATATAAATATATATATATATATATGATTTATACTTTAATATGTGGACAAAACCATTCGATCAATTAAGCCATTGTTTGGTTTTGATTAAAGTTTTCTCATTTTTCTACAGTACTCAACCTCAGCCATCCATTAAAAATCAAGCCTACAATATTTGACATTTCAACCAAATTTCAACCATCAACTCTCCAAAAAATCACTATTCATTTTCAAAAAACTCATTTTAACTAAAATCAAACACACTACAAAAATTCAAATTTGAGAGAAATGATGTCTCAAAAAAGTTCAGCAAAATATGAGGTTAGACTTTTAACCAGCTTTTGAATTTATAATAGGCTATCTTGGGTTATAATATATACTCCCTCCGTCCCAAAAAAATAGTCATATATACTATTTTTGTCTGTCCCAAAAAGATAGTCTTGTTTCCATATTGAGCATGCATTAAATTTTTCATTTCTACATGTACCCTTATTTAATGTATCTTGGTACAATTAGAGGTGTCAATCCGGGTGGTCCGATCCGGGTCGGGTCGGCCCGTCAACATATGAGCCCAGTAACGGCCCGTGTAAATAAAAGTCCGTCCGCTGCAGGTTCCGGGCCAATTCCGGGTCGACCCACAAATTTCGAATTACAACCCGTTGACCCATCTGGGTCAAGCCCATGCGGGTCGCGGTTCGTTCTGATTTGGCCAGTATGAATAAAAATATAGAAATTTTCATATTTATAATATATATATTTTTTGTTAAATTTATAAATATGAGATGAATAAAATGATAAATTCATATTTATACCATAAAATGTTT
The DNA here is from genome assembly GCA_963555705.1 of Ligustrum vulgare. Taxonomy (NCBI): domain Eukaryota; kingdom Viridiplantae; phylum Streptophyta; class Magnoliopsida; order Lamiales; family Oleaceae; genus Ligustrum; species Ligustrum vulgare. Next base: position 55,837,809 of record OY743170.1, read on the forward strand.
ATATATAATTTACATTTATATTTTATGTTACATGAATTACTTCTAAATTTACTAACTAAAATAAAATATAAACAAATAACAATTAAATGGTAAATGCATTTCTAATTACTACTATCAAAGAACATTACGTTTCTTAGCTATTAGGGAGAAAAATAAGATTTACCTTTAGAAATTGTACTAGTACTAGAGTTTGTAGAAGAATGAAGATTTTCAATATTACGATATTTAATAAAAATAGTTTTTTTTTTAAAATTTCACGGGCAAGCGGGTTAATCGCGGCCCGCAAAACCCACGGTTCACACCTTCTTGACCCGTGAACCGCCCGCACGGGTCACGGGTCGGCCAACGGTCCCGGGTTGATCCGGGCCGATTTTCACGGGTCTAGTCGGCCCGTCCGTCTTGACACCTCTAGGTACAATGCACATTAACGACTTAACTATTGAATTTTCAAATTTTTTATTGGAAACAAAGTGAGTCAACTTAAAACAATAAATAAGGGATAAAGGGTATAAATGGAAAATATTGATAAAATTTAATACCCTAACTATACTAACTACCATTCTTAATCCGTGTGAAAATAACCATAGGACTATCTTTTTTGGACGGAAGTAGTATAATGTATTGAATTCATTTTAGTGTAAAAATATACACGAATATTAAGGATTCTTGAAATTATAAACGTGTTAATGAAAATTAGTAATTGGGAGCAGGGGCGGATTCACATATGGTCTAACTGGGTCAAATGACCCAGAAAAAATCTAGAAATCTGTGAGAAAAAAAAATTAAATGAATGAATGAAAAATTAATTAGGCCCACTTCCTTAATAAAAAAGTTCCATATGTACTGATAAATAAAAATTTAAAATAAGTTTTGAAACTTCCATATGTACTATATGTTTTAATGGAGTATGTACAGATATTAGAAATTTTTATACTTCAATTTTCGTCATATACGATCAGATTTCATATAAATATATATATATACTTTAATATGTGGACAAAACCATTCGATCAATTAAGCCCTTATTTGGTTTTGATTAAAGTTTTATCATTTTTCTACAGTACTCAATCTCGACCATCCATTAAAAGTCAAGCCTACAAGATTTGACATTTCAACCAAATTTCAAGCATCAACTCTCCAAAAATTCACTATTCATTTTGAAAAAACTCATTTTAACCAAAATTAAACACACTATAAAAATTCAAATTTGAGAGAAATGATGTCTCAAAAAAGTTCAGCAAAATATAAGGTTAGACTTTTAACCCCCTTTTGAATTTATAATAGGCTATCTTGGGTTATAATATATATGTTGTATTGAATTCATTTTAGTGTAAAAATATACGCGAATATTAAGGATTCTTGAAATTATAAACGTGTTAATGAAAATTAGTAATTGGGAGCAGGGGCGGATTCACATGTGGTCTAACTGGGTCAAATGACCCAAGAAATATCTGAAAATTCGTGAGAAAAAAAATTAAATGAATGAATGAAAAATTAATTAGGCCCACTTCCAATCTTCAACACACATTTAACCTTATCTTTCCCCCTTTCATCTTCCTTTCAGCTCTCGTTCTCATCTCTCTACACCCCCAAAAGTCTCCACTCTCCAATCTGAGACTTTGGAAAATAGGTACCGGATTTTTTGAAAGGAATATTATGATGTGTTTTTGTGGACGGCTTGGTTACAGTGAATTCAAGTTCGATTTCACTTGTCAGGAAATTTCTCTCGCCCTTTTTAAGTTTAACTACTTATTTCACATGCTTTTAGATGTTTAAATTTATAATTTCACTGTTCCTCTTTCATGATCATATACACATTTTATTCACGTCTACTGTGGAGCACAGGTTTTATATATAAACTCGTGAAGTTGACATTAATTCTTCCAATAGCAACTATTATAGTTGAGAGAGTATTTTCATCAATGAATCTTGTTAAGACTCGATTGCACAATTGGATTGGAGATCAATGGTTGAATAATAGTTTAATTGTATATATCGAGAAAGATATATTTGATAAAATTGGTAATCATGTAATTATACGTCGTTTTCAAAGTATGAAATCGAGTAGAGATCAAGTGTAATAGTGAAATAAATTATATTTTGATTATATGTATTGGATTTTTGATGTATTATTATTTATGACTATCCTTATATTAAATTTGATACTCAATATCGTCGATTTCAATTCTCTTAGTTCAAAAAAAAAAAAAATTCGAGGCCTCCCCCTCCACCCCTATTTTTCGTCTCAGTAATGTATAATTCCTGGCTCTGCCACTGATTGGGAGTTATATATAACTATGTAAATGTATTAGATTGAAGGTTATAATACATGTGATTTTGGTTATAGAATGAGGGTTGTAGACATTATTATTGAATTAATGACATTGTTGACAAATGAAAAAAATAATTGAATATTAAAAATATAATTCCAAAAATTTTATTCATATTTCTCACAACTTCCTTAATAATGAAAAATATATTAATATTTAATTTAGGATATTTGGCACAAAACGTCCTTACATTTGACATGTATTGTGCAAAACATCCCAACGTTGTGATTTTTTACGCTAAACATCTCAACCTTTACATTTTCTTGTTGGAGACATCATTTCTATTACATTTAATCCCATTTCACCATTAAATTGAAATTGAACAGTAAACATTTAAAACATGCGAGGGCATTTTCGTCAAAATCAAAAGGATCGAACCCATTTATAGTTCATTTCCTGCCTCAATTCTTAATTTCCAGAAATAATATAATTTTAAAAATTAATTCATAAATACTTTACTTTAAAAAATAATGTAAAAACTTCCAAAAAGCTAACTACTCATTATGAGAATAACGACTACAACATAGAATGGAAAGAATTGGAGGTATTGCAATGAATCTTCACATTTCAGTCTCAATGTGAATGGTAAACTTACGAAGAAGAAAGATGCAGAAGGAGGAAGGTTGCTAGAAACGAACCTGGTGCAAAACATCCCGACGTTTATAAAATTTCTGTGAAGAACATCCCAAGCTTTTAATATTTCTGCTGTTAAACATCCCTATTTTCAAAATGTTTTGCATAAACTGTCCCGGCCTCTAAAAAAAATTGGTGTATAACGTCCCTTTCTTCTTCCTTTCTCCAACTTGTTAAAGGCATATCAAGTATAGGCACCATACACAACAGCGAACAAGATACAACACGAAATCCGACTGCGCCACACAAAAAACTAGCAAATCATAGTACCAAAATACATCTGGAAACGAAGCTCAGCTCCACATGTGCATTCAACAAAAAATAGGGCAGAATTAGTAATTACAGATTAAGAAACTTACAAAATAAGCAAAAAATGCCCTATTTCTCTAGCTTCGTTTAGGTGGTGGTGCCCCTCTGCAACCCCTCCTATTGTGTCCTGGTGACCACACTTCGTACATGTCATTAACATACCCCTTCTCCCTGAAGCAGCTCCATCTCCTGTAGTGCTCTCTGGAGTGCTTCTTGCCCTCCTCGTCTAACTTGAAGAACCCACTTCATTTGGCTCCTTTCTTCTATTTTTCTAAGGTCTCCCAAACTTTTAAGTGTAAAATGGTGGAGGGAGCGGGTCGTGACCTGGGACAGGCCATGAGTCTGGACTATTGATGGGAGAAACAGATGGAGTGTATGTCATAAGGTACACTTCTTTTCGTAGATGGGTTCTATATAATATGTTACTGTAAGGTCCCTGGTGACTAAGGATGCAATCACGTGGCTGCAAGGGATTCCTATTAATTTCTAAACACAACATGTGCAAGTCCTTGCTCGAAGGTCAACAATATGTAGTGCACTTCCTAAATTGTGTCTTACTTGAAATTTTTCATGACCTGCATATTCAGCCCATTCCACCCTTGCAAGTGTACTGTTCTTATCAAGTATCTTTTGGATTCTAGGGCCTACTACACTTTTCCATCTTATCACAATACTCCCTGCAGCATACAACTCTCTTCATCAAATAAACCCGAATCTCCTCTAGTATTGTTAAGATGGGCTTCTCTCTTGCATTCACAATTGTACTATTTAATGATTCACATAAATTGTTCAATAGCATGTCACTTTTATACCACTATTTAAAATGAGATTTTCGCTAATGAGATGCAGGTTTACCTTCAAGCCATTTGTAAGCAGTCGGGTCCAACTCCAACATCCTTTTCATGTGCTCACTCCACTGCGGTATGGAAGTTAATCTAGCTGCATCCCAATGTATGTTCTTCAAGGCCAAACCTTTGTGAGAGGCACTGAAATTATTGTATAGATGTCTAACACATGTTTTGTGCTCTGAATCTTCAAACAAGGCCTCAATTGCATTCACCAAACCCTTTTGATTATCCGATATGAATATCCACCCATGACTGTTGTGCATCCCTAAGTCATCCTTCAGCAACTCCAAAAACCACCTCCAATTGTCTCCGTTCTCAATCTCTACTACCGCATATGCCACAGGATACATACTATTATTACCGTCGACCACAACTGCCCATCGTGCTCCATTTTTAGCAAACACTCGTCTACCCCGATCACCCATTGTGACGACCCGAATTTTTGGACCATTCGAGTGCCACTAAAAGTGACTCATATCATTTTATCGAGACTTAAATAGTAATGTAAAATTATTCAAAAGAATAATTAGAATCCCATAATTTTATTTGTGAATAAAAATAGAACATAATTTTCTTACATAAAGTTCAACATAATTATCTCATCAATCTTAACCACTTTTGCCACTTCCATGTTGACCGCCTCGAACCTTCAATTATCTGAAAATGGTAAATATCGTGGAGTGAGATTTATAAAATCCCAGTAAGTATACCAAGCATAAATTTTCTTTTGAAAGCATATGGATCATTTTCATCATAACATAGGATAGGATCGAAATACTCATAAACATAGGGAGACACAAGAATTTTACCGAACTTAAATGGCAAGAATTCTTATGTGTAGCGCTACTAAACTCCGGTCCCCTTAGCATAATCATAAACATATCATATGGAACCCATAACAATCTTGTGAGATTGATTTCATAGCAATGATCCAAACATTGTCATAAAAACATAAGATATACTTACTTGTCATAAAAACATACTTACTTTTCATAAAAACATAAGGTGTATTTACCTTTCATAAAAACATACTTACTTTTCATAAAAATATAAGATATACTTACTTGTCATAAAAACATACTTACTTTTCATAAAAACATAAGGTGTATTTACCTTTCATAAAAACATACTTACTTTTCATAAAAACATAAGATATACTTACTTTTCATAACAACATACTTAATTTTCATAAAAACATAAGATATACTTACATTTCATAACAACATACTTAATTTTCATAAAAACATAAGATATACTTACATTTCATAACAACATACTTAATTTTCATAAAAACATAAGATATACTTACATTTCATAACAACATACTTAATTTTCATAAAAACATAAGATATACTTAAATTTCATAACAACATACTTAATTTTCATAAAAACATAAGATATACTTACATTTCATAACAACATACTTAATTTTCATAAAAACATAAGATATACTTACATTTCATAACAACATACTTAATTTTCATAAAAACATAAGATATACTTACATTTCATAACAACATACTTAATTTTCATAAAAACATAAGATATACTTACATTTCATAACAACATACTTAATTTTCATAAAAACATAAGATATACTTACATTTCATAACAACATACTTAATTTTCATAAAAACATAAGATATACTTACCTTTTAAAAGATTAAAATGAAGTGTAGTAGTAAATGGACCAAAACTTTCTTGACCACCTTGAATTTCTCTTACTTGTGGATTTTGTCAAGAGGTTGGAAATAAGTGTATATGTGTAGAGTTGTGTGTAAAAGAGATGGGTTTAAATAGATGTATAAAGTTGGCATATTGTAAACATAATCATTCAATTCTATTAATTTTAACACATCCTTTTCTTAAAGTAAAGCACCATTCATATACTTTTCCATATTTATACAAATAATATGCTCTTCATGATTATATATAATGGAGTCTATCAATCATTCATATATTTTTCCATATTTATACAAATATTATGCTCTTCATGATTATATATAATGGAGTATATAAATCATTCATATACTTTTCCATTTTTTATACAAATATTATGCTCTTCATGATTACATATAATGGAGTCTTATCAATCATTCATATACTTTTCCATATTTATACAAATATTATGCTCTTCATGATTATATATAATGGAGTATATAAATCATTCATATACTTTTCCATATTTATACAAATATTATGCTCTTCATGATTATATATAATGGAGTATATAAATCATTCATATACTTTTCCATTTTTTATACAAATATTATGCTCTTCATGATTACATATAATGGAACCTCTCATGCTTGCATATATTTTCTTAATTTAAATAATAAAAGTAATTTTTGTATAAATAAATATTGGGATAACATTGAATTAAGTATTTGGACTTAATATACTTTAAATCAAGAAAATGGAGATATTTTTAGAAATTCGGAATTTAATTTAAAATCGAACGATCTCGATTATTTCTTGACTTGGCTATACGAATACGTCGCTGCGTTAACTTAATAAAAATGGGTGAAATAGTAGCGACACGATTTTCTATTAAAATAATTATTAATCGCGTAAAAATTCTTGGTTGCTACAAACTTACCCCCTTAAAATAATTTCGTCCTCGAAATTAAACTTACTTGATCTTATGATTTCTGAACACTTAATCAGAATCTCTTCTCTTCTTCTCTTAGGTAGTATCATTGCTACTATATTTAACCCACTGGACTTTGACTAAATGCATATCTTTGTTTTTCTTAAAAACATGGACTTTTCTATCAATGATAGACATATGTGTCTACTCATAAATTCTGACTCAAAAGGAAAATTCCCAATCGTATGTGATATTTCATCATGTCTTGTAGTACTCATGTAACCTGTCACTTATCATCGTATCATGTGACCTCAAATATTCGTATTAATATCTCTAAAATCTCAATAAATCTTTACTAACATATCATACCATAATAATTAGTCATTTCTTCTTATCACCAAATATCCCAAAGTAAATAAAATGGTTACCTGAATATCCCCTATGTAATATATCCAAACATATTATTCATCAATCAACATAATATCATCAGCTTATCTTTTCCCATATTTGTAACCAAAACGTTCTGCAAAATTCAAATAAATAATTAGCTCCCAAATAACTAAAATTCTTCACTTAATTGTCACAACATTTCCCGCAAGGTATTTCTTTCACTTGTACATACTTATGAATTCTGATTCGATACGGTCCTTATTTCACTTTCACGTATTCCCGTATCATCACACCATACCTTAATTACTTATTATTATACCTAAAATATCAGTACCAAATCCAAGAAAATATTCTGTATCTCAAAATCTTATCATCAAATCTTCCTTTATCGATAAAATTAAACAGCGCATTAATTCTTGTCTCTTCTTTTCATTATTCTATTCCGCGCTTTATTGCTGGAATCAATATCAGATGGATCCACTTAGTTCCTTTATACCTTTAAATAGATCATGTTGGGAAGAGGTTAGATCCATCAAAAATGGATATCATCCTTTCAAACATTCGCAAGTATTATTCCAATCTTCCTATGAATGATCTGAGAAAAATTTATCGAATTAGGCTCGAAAGGTTGAGGTTGCTGATGGCTCATGGTATTCCAGAAGATGTTCGCTGGTTGATCGAAGCAAAAGTTCGATTATCTGGTGAATTACCTATGACATTTCCAAAGCACATGCCTGGTTTAGGCAAAAGCACCTTCGCAAAGAAACGAAGAGCAAAAAGGCTGAATGGTTGCTACAAATGTGCTCGTTGGAACTGTGATACTCGTTGCAAAACAGTAGGATATTCTTCTACTAATCGGGATGATAAAATCAAATTCATAAAGGGTGGACTGAGTAAGGAGTCTTTGGATGATATTCGACTGACTCTTGAGACGCACCCAAGTGGTTATGTGCAACGTGAACTTCTCTCCTTATACGCTCAGTTTAACGAAGACAAAAATCGTTATAGTCTCAAAAATATAACTGCAAAAGATCCTATCTGCCAGTCTGTTTTACACAATGAGGTTGTGGCAAATCAGCATTGATATAAGGTAAATCTCTTGATACATATTTAAAATATTCTTCTGTTTCCTTTCACGCGTTTTGATAAAGGTTGGTAAAAATATATTTTCCTTTCTCGAGGTTTGATAAAGCTGGAAAATAAATCACCGAAAGATGAAAGCTTTGATAAAATAGTCAAAAGTAGGCTGATTTTGTCAAAAGTAAATCTTTACTTTTTCAGAATCAATCAAAAACAGTAAATTTTTCCGGCTTTAAATAGCCAAACATATTTCATAGTTCAGGCATCCCAAAATCACATCTTCTTGGTAAGTTTTCTCTTCTATACTATCAAAGATGGAAGCACCAAAACTTCGACAGATCAAAACTATTTGTGTATTTTGTGGATCAAAAGTGGGGAAAGGCTTCAGTTATCTAGAAGCGGCCGTAGATCTTGGAAAGAAACTGGGGGAAAAAGGTATCACTCTTGTGTATGGGGGTGGTAGCAGTGGTCTAATGGGTTGTGTTTCCCAATCTGCTCTTGCAGAGAAATCAAAAGTAATCGGTGTCATACCTGTCCCTTTGGTAGATGTTGCAGGAAAAACACGAGGGCATGAAGTTCAAACCTTATCCATCCATGAACGCATAACTTGTATGCTATATGGTTCTGATGCCTTTATAGCCCTGCCCGGAGGTTTTGGTACCTTAGAAGAAATCTTTAACATTACCTCATGGGCTCAACTAGATCTCCATACTAAGCCTATTGGACTTTTGAATGTTAACAATTTCTTTGATGGCTTGTTAACCTTTCTTGATTATGCTGTGGAACAGGGATTCATCTCTCCATTTTCCAGAAGGCTTCTTATTTCTGCTCCTACTATTGATGAACTACTGGATAAGCTGCAGTCATATATCTCAATACAAGATCCAGCAGGGGTTAAGATAGATTGGTCGCAAGGAAGGGGAATCAAGCGAAAATGGAGTCCGGTTAATGTAAACTTAACTTTATGAATCTTAGAATAGGTGGGGGTAGAGTACGGAGTATTCTTACTCTCGAGACACCCCTCTAATTTCCTAGGATTTTCCTTAATGTTTAAATCTTGTGTGTACCTCAAAGGTTCCAGGTGGTAGATTACGGAGTATTCTTACTCTCGAAACACACCTTTTTGAAGGTTTCTTTATTTCCTCAAAAGGTCAGAGGTGGTAGGATACGGCTACTCCGGAAACACATCTCTCAATTTGAGGAATTTCCCATGTTGCTTTCTTTTGCTTTTGCGTGTTTTCATGTATTTCCTTTCTAGGGTGACTCTTGTGTGTTCTCCTTATGAGAAAATAATAATATCTCTGTTATCATCTACTAATGCTCTTAACTCCAAACGATAAAATTCTAGGCAGAGTTTTCCTTTGAAATTTGGACTTATCCAAATCGTAAGCATACTTCATAACTCACAATAATAACTAATTGTACATTTGATCACAATTTCATCAAACTTCAATATCATCATAAATATTCCAGAAAATCAATTCATAATTCCTCAACATAGAAATTTCAAATCATAATTTCTAATATCACCATATCAAGTCCTTATTTCTCAATAATTAAGAGCCTAAACTTTAAATCTCCAACTTCATAATTCTTCTCATAAAAATCTCAATAAAATCATATCACTTATAATCTCAACATCTCATCATAACTTCATAAAACTGACTTTCTATTTCTCGTTTAATCTAAACGATGAATAATTCGAAAATATTATCTAGTCCTTTCTGTTGACTTCTCATACTTAGTGCCATGTCTAAAATCAATTATGCAAAGTCCATTTAGGGCTCATCATTTCTAAACTTGACGACAAAGATTATTTTGAAAATCATTCGTAAATCATATTTTTTTTTTTTTTTTCCAAAATTGAAACTTGAAGAGTGGTACCAATAATCATCCACAGTTTTTCCTTGCTTTTAAGCAAAGGTAGTGATAAAGGGATAAATTATTGAACCGAAAATTGAAACTTGAAGAGGAAGTACTAATAACCATCCACAGTTTTTCCCTTGTTTTTACACAAAGGTAGTGATAAAGGGATAAATTATTGTACAATTCATTATCAATTTTGTTTGTTTAATATATTATTCCATATATTTTGGCCAAAGTTACAACCCAACTTAATTTCTAATTGAGTCAATCTTACTAAGCTTAATATGAACCAAAATTCATATCAATATCCTCTATGTCTCATGATTCTACATTAAAATGAATAAATTAAAATTTAGGCTTCTATCAATTCATATCATACTCAACATGTATATTTCACTTAAAGATTCATAACATATGAATATTTCATACTTAACATGTCTTAATAAAATCGTAAATGACTTGCAAAACATATAACATACCTGGTTCGAGGAGTCAATACGTGGAGAGTGACATAGTAGAGTGATGAGTTAAAATATTTTTAAAAAAATTATTATTAATCATTTCGCATCTTTACATAAGATTGGGCCTAATTAACCCAAATAAAAATTTATCGTCAAATCTTATTTTCCTTTAGTCCCCGAACTTCTAGAAATTTATCAAAGACATCAATATAAACATCATATCACTAACTAATTATATTCCATAAAATTTTCAGGACATTACAAACTCCCTTGCTTAAAATGAATTTTGTCCTTGAAATTCGCACATCAAATTTCATCATACTTTTCAAAATCATAACCATACTTGACATGAATTTTTTTTTTTTTTAAATGAATAGTGATTTCGTTCACTGTTCATCATGAATAGCACGTCGTTTTACTGTTCACGTGAATAGTGTTTTTTTTTTTTTTTTTTTTTTTTTTTTTTAAGAAATAAAATTTCAAAAATCTACAGAATCGTTTTTAAAACTCTTGTCTCTGATACCAACTGTGACGACCCGAATTTTTGGACCATTCGAGTGCCACTAAAAGTGACTCATATCATTTTATCGAGACTTAAATAGTAATGTAAAATTATTCAAAAGAATAATTAGAATCCCATAATTTTATTTGTGAATAAAAATAGAACATAATTTTCTTACATAAAGTTCAACATAATTATCTCATCAATCTTAACCACTTTTGCCACTTCCATGTTGACCGCCTCGAACCTTCAATTATCTGAAAATGGTAAATATCGTGGAGTGAGATTTATAAAATCCCAGTAAGTATACCAAGCATAAATTTTCTTTTGAAAGCATATGGATCATTTTCATCATAACATAGGATAGGATCGAAATACTCATAAACATAGGGAGACACAAGAATTTTACCGAACTTAAATGGCAAGAATTCTTATGTGTAGCGCTACTAAACTCCGGTCCCCTTAACATAATCATAAACATATCATATGGAACCCATAACAATCTTGTGAGATTGATTTCATAGCAATGATCCAAACATTGTCATAAAAACATAAGATATACTTACTTGTCATAAAAACATACTTACTTTTCATAAAAACATAAGGTGTATTTACCTTTCATAAAAACATACTTACTTTTCATAAAAATATAAGATATACTTACTTGTCATAAAAACATACTTACTTTTCATAAAAACATAAGGTGTATTTACCTTTCATAAAAACATACTTACTTTTCATAAAAACATAAGATATACTTACTTTTCATAACAACATACTTAATTTTCATAAAAACATAAGATATACTTACATTTCATAACAACATACTTAATTTTCATAAAAACATAAGATATACTTACATTTCATAACAACATACTTAATTTTCATAAAAACATAAGATATACTTACATTTCATAACAACATACTTAATTTTCATAAAAACATAAGATATACTTACATTTCATAACAACATACTTAATTTTCATAAAAACATAAGATATACTTAAATTTCATAACAACATACTTAATTTTCATAAAAACATAAGATATACTTACATTTCATAACAACATACTTAATTTTCATAAAAACATAAGATATACTTACATTTCATAACAACATACTTAATTTTCATAAAAACATAAGATATACTTACATTTCATAACAACATACTTAATTTTCATAAAAACATAAGATATACTTACATTTCATAACAACATACTTAATTTTCATAAAAACATAAGATATACTTACCTTTTAAAAGATTAAAATGAAGTGTAGTAGTAAATGGACCAAAACTTTCTTGACCACCTTGAATTTCTCTTACTTGTGGATTTTGTCAAGAGGTTGGAAATAAGTGTATATGTGTAGAGTTGTGTGTAAAAGAGATGGGTTTAAATAGATGTATAAAGTTGGCATATTGTAAACATAATCATTCAATTCTATTAATTTTAACACATCCTTTTCTTAAAGTAAAGCACCATTCATATACTTTTCCATATTTATACAAATAATATGCTCTTCATGATTATATATAATGGAGTCTATCAATCATTCATATATTTTTCCATATTTATACAAATATTATGCTCTTCATGATTATATATAATGGAGTATATAAATCATTCATATACTTTTCCATTTTTTATACAAATATTATGCTCTTCATGATTACATATAATGGAGTCTTATCAATCATTCATATACTTTTCCATATTTATACAAATATTATGCTCTTCATGATTATATATAATGGAGTATATAAATCATTCATATACTTTTCCATATTTATACAAATATTATGCTCTTCATGATTATATATAATGGAGTATATAAATCATTCATATACTTTTCCATTTTTTATACAAATATTATGCTCTTCATGATTACATATAATGGAACCTCTCATGCTTGCATATATTTTCTTAATTTAAATAATAAAAGTAATTTTTGTATAAATAAATATTGGGATAACATTGAATTAAGTATTTGGACTTAATATACTTTAAATCAAGAAAATGGAGATATTTTTAGAAATTCGGAATTTAATTTAAAATCGAACGATCTCGATTATTTCTTGACTTGGCTATACGAATACGTCGCTGCGTTAACTTAATAAAAATGGGTGAAATAGTAGCGACACGATTTTCTATTAAAATAATTATTAATCGCGTAAAAATTCTTGGTTGCTACACCCATCTACATCCTCTACTGAACCCTTCCTTCAATGCCCCAAGAGAAATGTATAACTTCTTGAATTCTCCGGCATGCCCTTCAACAATAGTTGTAGTTCCATCATTAGTCCTATTCAACTCTTGGCTATAATCCCATAATAATTTGTAATACTCCACGAAAGTCCCCCTAATTTTCTTGAGTGCAAGTTGCTTAGCCTTGTATACTTGCTAAGGTAAGATGTCACCTAACCCATCCCTTTTCACCCATTCCATGAATCTGTTCACCTGCATCTTTGGTTCAGGCCTCCATTCAGACAAATATTTATCAACTAATAACGTCGAGCTCACTCTGAAGTTCTTATAAACCATAGCACAAGTATGGTCGGTGATACAAGTCTTGATCACAAAATTTGTCTTCGTATGATCCTTGGTTGCGTACAACATCCACGGACAATCTCTCTTGCATTTGGCTCTCAATTGAATAGCATCATCTTTTTTGAATTTAATTTCCCTGTTGCTTCTAACTGAGTGTGAAGTGATTGTAGCCTTCAATACCGCTTTTGATTCGAATGTCATACCTACAAGATTCAAGATTTTAAAGTTATAATTTCAATAATAAATATAAGTAGATTGATGTAGAAGTTTAAGTACTTACCTTTTCTGAACACAAGATCATTAATATCAATCCTCACGTTGAAGGGGTCATTTGAAGAAATCTCATTAGTCTCCTCATCACTATCAATGCTAAGTAACTCATCAGAAGCACCATAATCAGTATCTGAATCCCTTATATGTTGCTCATCTGATGCACCAAACTCGAAATCGAAATTGAATGATCAATTCTAAACTTCAACAATAGCCATGTCACTCTCATCCAGCTCGTAATCAGATTCTACCAGACCTTCTAATTCTTCTCCCTCTCTTTGTTGTTCACTTTGATATCCAACTCCAACATCACCCTCCTCCACCTCGATATTTCCTACACCATCATACTGAAGGGTTTCTTAGTACTGTGACTACACATCTTCACATCCAATGTCATGAATGAAATGATTAGACCAATTATTTTCAGGTTCTTCACAAATGTTCTATTCCATATGCGGAATATAACAATCTTCAAATGTGTCAACTACAATGTTCGAAGCATGAAGTGGCAATGCACATGTTTCATGCAGTGGCATTGATACCACGTATACCACAACTACTGGATGGCCAATCCTATCCTGAAGCATCTCCTTAATGTTGGCCTCAAACTCCAACTTCCTCAACCCCTTTCCTATACCATTTTTTGCTTTCGATAATAAAACTTCAACCGCATTTTATTACCCACAATTCGTAGGAATTTCAGAAAATTACCTCTCGTGAACCATGCAGTATGAAAGAAGTCCAGGAACGTCACAAACCCTCCTTCATGAACCAAATTAATTGGCTTATCATAGAATTGACCACCATAATGGAGTTCAACCGTGAAAAATGTTGAATTAGGACCTACATGCATATCACACTATATCTTAAAGTAGGTTTTGCACATCAAACTCAAACATTATCACAATGGCATACACCAAATTAATACTGACAAATGGTTGAATTCTGAACGACAAAGTCAAATCATGTTACTGAAACAACCGTTGAAATACCAATTTAATGTAGGGCTGGACGTTTATCGGTTCTGTTCAGTTATTAAAGGAACCGAAACCGAACCGAAACTTTCGGTTCAGTTTCGGTTCGGTTTCTTCAAAGACAAGAACCGAAGGATTTCAGTTCGATTTTCGGTTATTTTTCGATTTTTGTTCGGTTTCAATTAAAAAAATTAAATTTGATGCAAATACAAAAAAAATCTAATTGTTTGCAAAAATTAAAGGTAAATACAACCAAATAAAGCTTCCAATTAAAATTAAAGTTCAAATTCATGTATAATTACCACGAATGTGAATCTCAGAATCTTGATAGTTAAAATCTTTTTTTTTACTCTAAAACCATTCTTATTTGTAAAGGAGATCACGTCAAGGAAGCAAGATTATTTGAATCTCATTAAAAGTAAATTTCACAAAATAATAATACTATAATAGTCTATGAAATGACTTAAAAGTAAATTATTAAATTCCATAATAATAGTGTATCAACCAGACAACATTTCATACACTGTCTAAGTGTCTATACATTAAAGTGTGGTTCTACTTGAAAAAGATTATGAGTCATGAATTTCTAATTAAAATACTACCAATCTAGACAATATTTCTCAAATGGAAAAATTGTGAGTAAAATTTATATTCCTCTTACCACTGTCTACACATTAAAGCGTGAACATAAATATATTTTCCTGTATAATTCAATGACAAAATCCAAAAAAAAAAAATTTTTATCTGTTTTGATTTCGGTTTTCGGTTTCGATTTTTTTAGAAAAAAAAACCGGTTTCAGTTTTGGTTTTGAATTTTTTTTCAAGATCTGAAATATTTCGATTTTTTTCGTTCGATTTCAGTTCAATTTACTCGGGTCTGATTTTTTTGTGCACCCCTAATTTAATCCTAATGAATGATAGAATTTTCGAATGACAAACCCATAAACTCTTGAACATGCAAAAATCAATAGTACAATATCGAACTCTCCGTAAATGGGTGGGTTATCATATGGATCTCTCAAAATCGGAGTAAACATCTTCAATGGATGATGATGATTTTGAGCTATTTAACATCAATTAACTTCAAAAAAAAAGGCATATTAGCAGAGAGACGGCGACGGGCTGGCATAATAATGAACTAAAAACGCGAAATACTACAACTACCCACTGCCATACCTTCCATTTTTGGTTGTTGACTCGTGCAAACAAGCGGCGAAGGTCAGAGACAGGCGGAGACGGGCGTGGGTTTTTTGGCTTTGAGTACGGGTTGATAATGTGCAGAGAAAGAGATGAAGTCGGGTGAAATATGCCTCTGTTTGGGAAAATATAATGGGCTCTTTTTTATTTTGACGAAAATGTCCTTGCATGTTTTAAATGTTTGCTGTTCAATTTCAATTTAATGGTGAGATGTGGGTGAATGTAACAAAAATGATGCCTCCAACAAGAAAATGTAAAGATTAGGACTTTTAGCGTCAAAAATCACAACGTTTGGATGTTTTGCATATTAAATGTCAAATGTGCCAATTACCCTTTAATTAAGAAGGAGCATTTCGGTTTCATTAAAAAAAATTATAACCGAATTTTTTTCATTATTTCCTTTATGATAATGTATTAATATAATTGTATTTGTGTTTAGTGAGAATAAATAATAATTTGAAATAAATCAACGAAAAATAAAAAATTGAAATTGAAAATTTTAAGCTTTATTTGAAAGATTTTTAGTAAGAAAGTAAAGAGTTTAGATTGTTAGTTTTTTGAAATTAATAACATTGTTGATAAAATGAAAGAAGTGGAAAAAAAAAATATTAAAATAATTATTTATTAATTAATATTAAAGGTAAATATGAAATTATAAAAAAGTTAAATTAAAAGGTAGAAACGTCCAAAAAAATTTTACCCTTTAAGTCACTTTTAGAAGTGGTATTGATGATATTGATTATATATTTCCCCCTTTAAGTCACTTTTAGAAGTGATATTGATGATATATAGATATATGACATCAAGAATTAATTAACAATTAATAAGAGATTTTCGTCCGACTGATATATTTAAGAGAGAGTTGTTGAACATAAAAATTATCGTAGAGAAGGGGACGGAGGGGGTCCTTCATAACTTTGATTTAAAGTTCAACTTTATAATATTATATAAGATTTAGACAATCAAGACGTGATTAATACAAATTGACAAGTAACATGTTATTAGCCTCTGTGTAACAAAATTTCATAAATTAAATGGTTATATTTCTCAATTGCATGTCATTGTGGCTCACATTAATTCTAAGAGATTTAGCCAAAAATAGAGTGTGTTTGGTAGGAGTGAACGTTGTTCGATTTGGTTATAGTTTCAGAAAAATCAAATCAAATCATGAACCGATGATTTTTTTACTAATGAAACCAATTGGTGTTTTTAAAGATATGAAACCAAATCGCTCGATTCTGATTTGGTCTAGTTTGGACAATCGATGCTACACGGATTCTTGTACTCCCCCCAGGTAGAACCAATGAAGTGACAGACTTATTTGGAACTTCTTAAAGGAGGGTCGTTACAGTGTCATTGGGGGCTACAATTTGATGATGAATGAGAGGCTTAATTTGACATATTCCGACCCAGTTGGTCTGCCCAAGGTGTGGTGGGAACGAAACCTTAGCTCACGTCTTTGTTGGCTGCCTATTTTCGAAAACTGTTTGGAAACACTTGGGGATGTGGAACCTTTGGAAGGATATTCTGCATGTTGGTCAGGGAGTTGACTTTGTTGAGTGTTTGGCGAGTGTACTCATACGGTCCCCAGCACCTTTTGGCGGAAAAGATCTGTGTTGGGTTGTGTCCTTTATGGAAAAACAGGAATGAAATCAGGCACGAAGGGAAATCCTTCAATGCAGAATTGTTGAGCTGGGGGGTCAAAAGGCAAATTCGGGAGTTCAAGGATGTTAAGGAAAAGATCTGCGCTAATAGAAGGGAGAAGAAGAATTGCAATGCAAGATGGAATGGGACTATGTCGAACCCTGATGGACTTATCTTGACAACGGATGCAGCGGTTCGTAAGGATGATGGCTCTTTGGTCTTGGGGGATGGCTTAGGGATGACAACGGCGTGGTGCATGCTGCTTTCTCTGTCCATGTTCGAAGTTTTGCCGACGCAATGACCATCGAAGCATTGGCCATCAAAGAAGGTATCGTTTTTGCTCGTGAAAAACGAATCCCACTTAAGGCAGTGGAAAGTGATGCTCTCAATGTGATCAAAGGTTTGAACTCGCATGACAGGTTCAATCCCTTTGCCAGCACCTTTTGTGATCTTTGTAATATTCTGATTAGTAGTAGTTGTGAATCTTGTTATTTTATACCTCGTGTGAGGAATAAGGTAGCTCACAAGTTAGCTCGGTGGCTATTTTTACTACATGTAATCAGTATTGGATTGATTGTATTCCTAGATTCATCTCCTCACTCCGAACCTCTGGGGAATGAATTCTGGTTTGTTTGAATGCATGAATCCATTTTAAAAAAAAATGTTTATATCCGCTTCTTCATTAGACTTCATCTACATTATTATTAAATAGAAATGAAATTTTTAGTTAACAAAACAAAAATTTAGAAAAAGTAACATGTTATTCTAAATCGAAGAAAAAGAAACCCGCCTGAAGGAAATTCGTCGACTTGTCGAAACTGAGAGAATCAAACATAAATGCCGTTTAGACTTATAGTTACAGCTTACGATGACTCTGCCCATTCTACAGTAACATCGTGTGAGTTATGGATAAAATTTGCAATTTGAGTTTGGGTTACTCATGAGAATTGACGAGTTGGGCTGAGATTATATATACATAAGTTTTAAAAAATAAATATCAACGCCGTCGATGATAACTAAGGAGTGCAACAATTATTGTGTTATAGGAGTGCAAGTAAAGGAGAGCGAATGCGTGTATATAATTGAAAAGAAAAGAAATGAATTAGAATTAGAATTTAGATTTATGATTTAAGTAAAATGTATGATAAATAACATTTTTGTATATTTCACATTTATAATTTCAGATTTGAATTTTTTGGTGAGACGAATACCCACTGATTTGTAAAAAATTATATATATAAAAAAATTGGGTTTGGTTTTTTATTATGGTTCTGGTTCTAGTTCTGGAAAGAGAACCAAAACTGGAACCGAAATCAAATGGTTTTTGATTCTAAGAATCAAACCATTTTTTTTTATGCAAAACCGAATCAAACTGTTTGGTTTGGTTTGGTCTAATCTGGTTCGGTTATTTTGTCCACCCTTAGTGTTTGGTATTATTTAAAAAGAATTTTATTAAAATAAATAGTATTTTTTACGAGATGGATAGTTGAAATTTGGTTAAAAATTAAATATTGTAGGCTCGACTTTTAATTGATTGTTAAAATTTAGTACTGTAGAAAAAAGAAATTTTTTTAATGAAAACCAAATAAAGGCATAGTACTCATTTAGTCCCACGAAGATATATTTATATTCCTTAATCGTCCATCCAAATTATAGTTTACTTACTGGAGTGTTTGGTAACACTGTAGCAGTTTTTAAATTGTTTTTTTGTTGTTTTCGAGGTAAGATATGTAATTGAAAGTGGAGAGAGAAAATTTTGATGGTTAAAAAGTGGTTTGAAAAATTGTGTTTTTTATAAATTGATTTATAAATTATAATGATTACGTTTCAGAACAGAGCATTGTCACTTGTGTATTTAATTTTCTCATTTTTTAATATATCCTTATTTAATGTGCTTTGTTATTAATGAATAAGTATTGAATAAGAGTATATTATGAAAATGAGTGTAAAATTTATATTTTCATTCATATTAATTAACATTTCTCAATTTATGTGGAAATAATAACAAATATATCTTCACAAGACGGAGTGATTGTAATTCTGGACGGCTCACACAGACACAATCAATAATTTTATGTCCTCAAACCAAATGTACAGATAAACGTAACTCATAATTAAAAAATAAATAAATAAATGTATGATGACATATAGAAATCCTCATATGAAATAAATGAATTTTTGAGGAGGTTTTTTAGAAGGGAAAAGAATTTCCAAAAACAAAATGCCAAAATCCTCAAAAGGGAATTTAACTTTTGTTTGAACAGCGACAAAAGTTATCTACTTCTAAAATGGAGCGTCATATTCACATAAACAATATGATCATAATTGACATAAATGATAATATATAGCGAGTTGATGAATACACAAATATATAAAATTTTAATCACTTTTCAAATACTCCATTCCAAAGATCTCAAGAGGGATTTAATCTGAACTTGAAGAAATTGACGTACCTATTTATTATTTTAGATTTATGCTACGTGTACACAAAATTTGACATTTGACAGAAATCTATTTTTTCACGCATCACATTATCTACAAAATCAACAAATACAAAATTGCCACATTGAAATCTATAATCCTCTTCTTTTCTGTTTAGAATTTATTTGGCAATGGATTGGTTATGGAGGACCAGGGACCAACTAACCACTTTTGTATGATAGTGCTCATGCAAAAAGTTGTATTATAATAGATGGGGCTTCTCAAATAATTGGGGTAAATTCTGTGCATGATTGAGTCTCTCCCTGTGGTTTGTGTGCTTAATAGGTCTACAAATATCTTTTATTTTAAATAACTCACCATGTGTTGATGGTACCCATTGTATTTTAAATAAATTGGAAAAAGAATGTGTCCCATTTTTCATGTTCATAAGTAAATTAAAGTGGTTATAAACAAGCATGATACATTCAGAGAAAGCAAAAAAAAAAAAAAAAAATGTAAAGAAATTCACAGTAAATTTTCCAATTCACCAGGATGTCTTTATAGGATTCTACTTGTATTTGTGTAAAGCTTCTTTTTGTGTCAAATTATTTATTGGTTTGAAGTTAAAAACTTGATTTTATGTTTATATTTTTGCAGGTTGGTGGTTGAAAAAATGGTGTAAACAAATAGCAATTTCATTTTCAAATAATTGATACAACAAGCCCATTATGGCAGGGAAAACAAAATGGAATTGCTCAATAAATATATTTCAGATAAATTATACAAGTGTAGATGAGTACAACTTTTAAGTCATTATATTCGAGCTCCGCTTGTTTTCTAGTCATGTTTTTAATCAAAAAACAAAGCCTATGTTTGACATTGATAAAAATTAGATTTTTAGTAGATTTTGATAAAAGTTGATGAGGTGTGTGGTTGAAAAATTGTGAACCCTATAAAAGGTGTGATTAAGATTAAATCTTGACATTGAATTATATTAAAATCTAAGTTTTTAGTGTTATCAAATAGGGGCAAAATAGAAAAGTTATAAAAATGGACTGTATTGTGTGGCTAATTTTGGCATGTTCGATCCGACATTCATGTGTGTGGGTTGCATCCACACACGCACGTTCAAAGTTCGAAAGCAATTTTGATCTATGATTTGCATCAGGGACGGTTCCCTAGTTGAATCGGTGGGGGTGTAGGCCCCACTGAGTCTTTTTAAAAAAATGAGTTTATTTTATTTATTTATTTTTAGTTTAAAAAAATTGAGTTTAGGCTATGTTTGATTGATTAAATTTTTCATGAAAAATGTCACTTCCATGAAAAATTTATTCCAACATTGTGTTTGATTGTAACAATTGGCAAGGAAAACAATTTTCATGAACAGTCCTTTGAAGCACAAATTAGACAATTTGTCAAGAAAATATTTTCATACCATTTTGGTAAGAAAATATTTTTTCAATTACCTAGAAAATATTTTATTTTTCACCCCATGTATCAAAGTTAATTCCAAGTTATATGAGCGGGGATGGATCCTCCCTTTCGGATTTTATTATTTTATTTTATTTTATTTTTGATATGAGATTTAAGATTCTTAAGTAAGGAAATTTGAAGAACTCATTTTTCGATGTATCATTATTTATGACTATCCTTATATTCGATTCAGTACTCAAGATCGTCGTCTCAATCATTTTAATTAAAAAAAAAATCAGGGGCAGACCTCGGGACTCTGGAGGGGCACCATTTGAAAATTTTGGCCCCCACTCGCTCTAACTTCTGACTCCGTCCCTGAATTATGCACCCCCTGTCTGTGCACGTGGAAAGAGCCTCTATGCCACACATGATTACAAATTTTCAAAGCATAGCTATATATAAATTAGTAGTCATTGTTTTGTTAAACTCCCTATGTGGGAAAACATACGTGTTTCCTTTTGATTTTATAAACATTTTTCAATTGATCAACTCCGAGCTCCAACTCTCATTCATCCAAACATCAATTTAGACAAATAGATATATGCTTTCGATGTTCTCACATAGGAGAACTCAAATCTACATTCATCTTTCACAATAAAAAATTATGCTCCCTATTTATTAATCCATTTCTCAACATGGTGTAGGTCCATTTACAAATGCTTGCGAGATAATAAATATTGAATGGATAAATATGTGTTTATGATTGAACTTTGAGTTTAACTTAAAGTGCATTTGATCGAGTTAAAAAATTTTACACTCCGCTCTTTTATGTAATGATTACAATTTATAAATAAATTTATAAATAATACAATTTTTTAAACTACTTTTTAATCACACATATTTTTTTTTCTCTAATTTGTTGGGCTTAAAAGGGTCCAGCCCATTTATTAATTACATGGGTCATTCTTTGTATTTAATTTTCAAGGACTTTTGTGCAATTTCAAATAAGTTAATTACCTAACCTAATTGATTCAAAAAGAAAAGGGGTAGGCTGACTTCTTTTGGAAAGAGAGAGAGACAAGCCAGAAGCCATTCTACTGGTAGTGGAAATATTAAAAACAGAGGGTAGGACTTTTCACGCTGACAGAAAAAGAGACGCAGCGGTTGGGAGATAAAATTAAAATTATTTGGCCATTTTCTCTACACATATTTACACAACAACAATGTAATAAAAGGGGTTATTTTCTTGTATTTACCTTGGGGAAGAAAGTGTTGATTATTGATATATTATTCTTCTTCAATATTGGATTTCTTTAAGTATTATCTTAGAATGATTTAGGTGCCTATTTATCTCCATTATTGTTGTTGTTGGGGTTCCATCTATTGTATTAGTCTATTAGATGATGTATATTGTGGTTGTCAAGAGTGATTCTTGAAGGTGTGTTTTTTGTTACCTCTAAATTTAGAGAAGAAAATATTGTATTCCTATTATTTGGTAATAGTGAAATTGTCGATTTGCTCCGGCTATTTTCCTTCTCATTGGAGGGTTTTACGATAAATAATTTTTAGTGTTATCGCATTGATATTTATAATTTCGATATTCTATTGTTTGTGGTTTGATTTGACTTGGATTAAGTTGTTGATTTCCTATTTTAATAACACTGAGTTTGGAGGAAATATTTAGCGTTTGTTACTTGTGTTGACAATTCCCTTTGTTGTCCAATTTTCCAACATAATTTTCAACCATTGATCTACCTAAAAAATATTAAAAATTTAAAAAAAAAATTGCGGCTCCTTTAGCTGAACACTCGGTTATTTAGATTATTTTATTTTGAACATGACACACGTATCGTGAGATTTTTGTTGCACTAGTTTTTAATTTATCGTAATCATGGAGGAATTGAATATCTACGTGTCTAAGTTTTAACTTTATTGACTATGTTATATTATAATTGTAATCAAAACAACTTTCTTGGTTATTACTTACTCGTGGATAACTAAAATGATATCCTTTCTCGTATTTTCACTAATTTGTGGTTAGTGATTCGGAAAGTAACAAACTATTAAGTGGCAAACTTGTTTATAAACATAATTTCATAAATTATTTTTTAATCATACACATTTTTTAAAATTACTTTTGAAATAGAGATTTTATTTCGAAAATATTAAATTCTTTGTTTATAAATGAAGTAAAATGAAATAAGAGATCTTCAAGAACTACCTTTTTTTTTTTTTTTATTTAAAGTTGATACAAAAACTTAAATATATATAGTCGACTTCCATGACGTGAAAAAATATGGTTTCATGTTTATTGATAGCGAGCTCATATGAAAACCAGCTTGCTCAATTCTCAAAGTTCAAACAGTACTCGATGGTCGACAACGAGTTCCCTACTATTAGAGGTGAAACCAATTGGACCATGTCACAATGATTCAAATCTACCATGTCTAAACGTGTGTAAGTTGGTTGTAACATCCACAAAAATTAAAGGATGAAGAGTCCAGAAATCAAATCGGGATCGAATTAATCGTAAAAATAAATAAACAAATATCTTTATATACGGCAATAAATGGTTTATTTACACACAAATTTAACAATAATATATATATATATATATATATATATATATATATATATATTTTAATTGTCAAAGCAAGTATATTTATACAGTTTTGCTCGTTACAATAAACAAGTTGTATTGAGCTTGATTTCTTGCTCGACAATTCATAAGGATCGACCCAATTTACTAGAAAAAGAAAATGAAATTAAAAGATTTATTATAAATACTCATTTCTCTTTTACATTTTTCAAACAATAAATCATATCTTTTATTTCACAAATAACCTAACGGTGCAATAATCCACCCGCATGCATCAATTAAAACATTCATTGGCGGGTTCGTGGATCATTCCGATCCTTAGATTTGAAAGACAGACCATTGACCAAGCTAGATTCAGAATATATTTTTAGACGAATTGTTTCAAGTCACAATAGCAATAACACGTGCATTATATCTGGTTAACCTACCCATATGGATAATGTTAAGTAGTTAACATAATCAACAACTTCTTGACACAAAAACAGATTAAAAAATAATTGATAATGACCTTTAAAATTCCTCAAATCAATCTTTGTTTACGTAGTAAGACATAATTGCTATTTCTTAGTGGGAATAAATGTTTTAGAGTGACACAATTATTTTGGTTTTGTAGAAGGGAAAACAAATTCCAAAAATAAAATGCCAAACTCCATAATTAAAAAGGAAAAGACAAAAAGGAATTTCACTTTTGTTTGGACAGAGACAAAAGTTGTTTAATTTTTAACACTTTATTAATTCTCATTAACGAAATGCTTACTCGAATAAATGGTTTCCACCAATCGTTGAGGGTCCAACGACTATTTTCTGGGGATCTTATCAATCAAACTCATAAGTAATATCTAAAAGATAAGGCTGGATATAAACTTCACAACATTATACATGTCATTTGTAGTGATTTTTTGATAATTGGAAATTCAAAATACTCGAGATTGTTAATGAAGGAATCCTTAATCAGGTATATTAATGCTAGTCATTTTTAAAAACTACGTCCCAAATGTCTTAATCTCAACTTCTTATGGAGATTTACATAGTTTCCATTGTTTACTTTGGCATTTGAGTGGTCATAGAGGACCAACCTCCACTAACGCAATTTTTTTTTATTATCAATATACTAAATTTTTTTTTTTAGATGACGTTTTGTTTGTATTTCAGTTTTTTATTTTTGTTTTCGAATATTTTTTGTTTTAGGTGGCGTTCTGTTTGCATGCGTACAACATGGATGATACATGTCATGTGGCATGTGTATATGATTATTGGGCAACATATATTTTCCTACATTTGGATAACAAATCGGTTCTAGTGTTTCGGATCAACACAAAAAAAGTATGTCGTACTATTTGAAGAGGAACCACCATAAATAAATGTTGTACATGACCGGCACTCATATACTTGTTTATATACTTGACTCCAAATATACGATCAAGAAGTGACTTTAATTCTTTTTCATGATCCATAGAGATAGAACTTGGTTGTCGTATAGGTACTGGGTACAGCACCAACAGAGATGAAGACCTAGTCGTCTTTGTGGGGTTTCTCGTAGAATTGGGGTTGGGGACATATGATTGAGTTCACCGTGTGGTACATGTGCTTAGTAGGTCCATAAGTCCATGTTTGATCCAAGATTTTAATTTGAATCAAAGTTAACAATTAATTTCAACCACATATTCATGAGTTTTACAACTTTTCAATCACACATTTCATTAACTTTTATTAAAATTTAATAAAAATTTAATTTTAATACCAAACTGTGGCTAATTCTCAAGAATTCAAAGTATGGTACCTATTTTATTTTGTACCTAAATTTATCTCATGCATTAAAGTCCTTTTTGGTCCAGGAGTTTTTACATAACTTTTCTTTAAAAATTCATTTTCAACCACATATTTTTGTAGGATACATCACTTTCACACTTTTCAATCTCTTTTCAACCACACATTCTCCCAAAAATATATTTTTCCTCCAATTTTTCCTATATCAAACAGACTCTAATTAGGGGCGAGCCAGTCCAATTTCTTGGGTTGGGCCACGTTTAAATTTTTTTTTTTTTTTTTTTTTTTTTTTATTATTATTATTATTATTATTATTATTATTATTATTATTATTATCTGGACTTATGAAGAATTTTCCTAAAATGGGGTGGGCATGGCCCAGTTAGCCACCCCTGGCTCCCCACCTGCCTCTAATAGAACATTGTGTGATACGATCCGGACCAGGCATCGAAGGGTGAAATTGAGTCATCGACAATATGACAATGATCTACGTACAAAATGAATCAAGTTTCATATTGGAGTCGAGCCGAGAAGGCGAATTGATCGAGTTGAATCAAATGGGCAAAGTTTGATTACCAGAAGCCTCATTACGGTCGTAAAGAATAATCCTCATGGTCGTAACTCCGCCTCGGGTTTAAATGAAGAATTACAGAGTTTCATAGTTACGGCCGTAAGAAATATCGTCACGACCATAACTCTTAAACAGAAGGTCATTTACGGCCGTAAATGAGTTCGTCACGGCCGTAAATATAATTTCCCTGATTTTTGCATATTTTGTGATTTTTCCGTTTTTAATTATTTATTTCCATAATTTGAGCCCTAATTGCGGCTAGGGCTAGGGTTAGGTCAGTTTTGCTTTATATTATCATATTTCATTCATTTGTAAGACAGTTTTGAGATTATTAATATTTTTTGAGAGGATTCTCCAAATTGAAAGGTTGAGTTATTCCCTTTGTTTCGAACTTATCAAAGATTAAATCTTTGTGGCGTTCACTCTGAACTTATCAAGGAATTAGGCAATCCTTGTGGCGTTCAATAATTCCAGTTCTTTCCTTCGCATCATCAATTTCTTGCGTCGTGAGGTTTGGGTTGGAATCCTATCATCTAATTTATTTATTGTTTCTTAGTTTAATCTGATTTGGATCTTTTCTAAGTTTTAATTGTGTTATTCCGCGTTTTTCGTCGAGATTCCCGATTAGGATGGCGTCATCTGGTATTGGAGTTTGGATCTATTTCAAATTCTTGCGTTTCTTGTTATTTCTTGACTTTCTTGATTTTTTTCGTGTTCTTCGCGTTCTTCGTGTCAGTCATAATTTTCTTCAGTTTGATCCATAAGAGTCAGTCCCAAAAAATCCAAAAGTGTTTTTCTTCTTCGTTTTTCGTCCAAATCCACTTCCGTTTTTCCTACCATAGTCGTAGTCCAATTCTCTGGCAGATTAAAAAATATATATATTTTCCGAAAATTCCCACATATTCTCCAAAATTTTCCGAATTTTCTCAATTTCCAAATTTCCTTGTTCTTGTTCGTGTCTTACCCTTTTTCCAACCTTTGATTGAGTTCTTGAATTGTTTCTTGATTAGTTCTTGGGTGAAATTTGAAGGGATAGAAGAGTGAAACACGAGTGAAAATACACGTGAGGGGAAATTTATTTTTGATATTAAAAATTTCTGATAGAGACGGTTCCACATCTTCATCTTCTGTTGGAGACAGAAAACAGCTCAGGGGTGTGAATAGAAATAATGAACAGGGTAATGATGATATTGCAGCAATGAGGGCACAATTTGAGAGGTTTATGGCTCAGATGGAGAATTGAGGTGCAGAACGCGAACAAAGACCTCGGGATCAATCTCATGATGATTCTCGGGTTAGGAGAGGTAATAGGCGTGAAGTTGGTATGGATGATGAGGGCAGGGGCAGTAAAAGTGGAAGTATATCTTTGGAGGGAAGTATACGAAGGAGGGATAGAGGAGATATGTATGAGAGGAGGCATGATAGGGAGCGTTGTGATGCTAGGAGGCATCGTGGGGGTAGAGATGTTGTTGATGACGACCTTGGGAAAATTAAAGTGAAAATACCATCGTTCTAGGGTAGGAGTGATCCGGAGGCGTACCTGGATTGGGAGACAAAGGTCGAGCGACTTTTTGATTGTAATAATTATTCGGAAAAGAAGAAAGTGAAATTAGATGTGATTGAATTCACAGATTATGCCAATATTTGGTGGGATCAACTAGTGACGGGTAGGAGGATGAACCTTGAGGAGCCAGTGGGGACTTGGGTGAATTAAAGACCATAATGAGGAAACGGTTTGTGCTGACTCATTATTATAGAGATATTAACCATAGGATGCAGGGTATGACTCAAGGGTCGAGAAGTGTAGAGGATTATCATAAGGATATGGAGGTGGCGATGATTCGAGCTAATGTGGTGGAGGATCGGGAAGCAACGATGGCTAGGTTTCTGAGTGGGCTGAATAGAGATATAGCCAACGTCATTGAGCTGCAACATTATGTGGAGCTAGAGGATATAGTGCATATAGCAATGAAGGTGAAAAGACAACTAAGGAGAAAGGGGGCAGTAAGACACTCACCGGGTTCTTATCCTACATCACAACCGAAGCGGGAACACAATGATGAACATGATCCGAAAGGGAAGGAGGAACCTACAACGAAAGGTAAAAATATTTCTGATTCTCAAATTACTCGGGATAGAAATATTAAGTGTTTTAAGTGTTTGGGTTTGGGTCATATAGCATCCCAGTGTCCAAATAGGAGGGTAATGATTTTGCGTGATAATGGTGAAATTAGTTCCGAGGATGAATTTAAGGGAATGCCTAAGTTAGTGGATGTTGGGGCTAGTAGTAGTGATGAGGAAAAGCTGACTTATGTTGTTAAAGGTTCACTTGTTAATCGGCGTGTCCTTAGTACTAGGGTCAGGGTGGATAAAATTGGTGAGCAAAGGGATAATCTCTTTCATACTAGGTGCTTAGTGGGTAAAAAAGTTTGTGGTATGGTGATTGACGGGGGAAGTTGTACTAATGTGGTTAGTACAATTTTTGTTGAGAAATTGGGCTTGAGCTTGATAAAACATCCAAACCCTTATAAATTGCAATGGCTAACCGAGTCGGGAGAAATTAGGGTGAATAGGCAGGCTAGGGTCAATTTTGCCATCGGGGGTTATAAGGATGAAGTTATATGTGATGTAGTGCCTATGCATGTTGGCCATATTTTATTGGGTAGGCCATGACAACATGATAGAAAGGTGGTGCACGATGGTTTCAAGAACCAATATTCGTTTGTAAAAGGTGGGAAGAAAATTACCCTTGTTCCGTTATCTCCGAAAGAGGTTCAAGAGGATCAGTTAAAAACCAAATGTGAGTTTGAAAAAAGAAATAAGAGTGTTGAGGCCACGACCTCAGAAAAAGAAGAGGGTGTGAAAGTTGAAAACAAGAGAGTTGATGCCACGACCTCAGAAAAAGGAGAGAATGAGTACAAAAAGAAAAGATAGTCCACCACCAAATTGAGTTTATTTGCACAAAGGTTGGTGTATAACGATTCTTGCCTTACACTTAACCAAGCTAACAATTCCCTCCCCAGTTCTATTAAATCTATTTTGCAGGACATAAATCAAACCATGAACTTAAGGCGGGGAAGAAATTCATTGGCAAAAGTGAGCAGCCCAAAAGTCTAAAGGATCGTACGAATCTTAAACATAATCATATAGCCCAGGAAAGCAGGAGGAGTTTGAAAATCCGACCAAAAATGGATTCGAGGTCGAATCCTATTCAAGAGAGGGAGTATGATACGATCCGAACCAGGCATCGAACGGCGAATTCGAGCCATCGGAAATATGACAGTGATCTACGTATAAAATGGAGCAAGTTTCATGTTATAGTCGAGCCGAGAAGGCGAATGGATCGAGCCGAATCAAAGGGGCAAAGTTTGATGACCAGAAGCCTCATTACTACCGTAAAGAATAATCCTCATGGCCGTAACTCCGCCTCGGGTTTAAATGAAGAATTACAGAGTTTCATAGTTACGACCGTAAGAAATATCGTCACGGCCGTAAGTTTTAAATAAAAGGTAATTTACGGCTGTAAATGAGTTCGTCACTGTCGTAAATATAATTTCTCGGATTTTTGCATATTTTGTTATTTTTCCGTTTTTAATCATTTATTTCCATAATTTGAGCCCTAATTGCGGCTACGGCTAGGGTTAGGTTAGTTTTGCTTTATATTATCATATTTCATTCATTTGTAAGAAAGTTTTGAGATTATTAATATTTTTTGAGAGAGGATTCTCCATATTAAAAGGTTGAGTTATTCCCTGTGTTTTAAACTAATCAAAGATTAAATCTTTGTGACGTTCACCCCGAACTTATCAAAGAATTAGGCAATCCTGTGGTGTTCAACAATTCCAGTTCTTTCCTTCGCATTGTCAATTTCTTGCGTCGTGAGGTTTGGGTTGGAATCCTATCGTCTAATTTATTTATTGTTTCTTAGTTTAATCTGATTTAGATATTTCCTAAGTTTTAATTGTGTTATTCCCCGTTTTTCGTCGAGATTCCCGATTGGGATCGCGTCATTGTGCATTACAACTTGGACCTTTAATAGGCTTTACCAAGAAGGAAAATTCACAAAAATATTTGGAAATAACAAACACACGTTTTTTAATTATAACAATTCAAAAATAAAAATTTAATAGTTATTTATACCAAATCAGGTCTTCATTTTAAATTATTAATAATATTATATTAAATTAATATATCATCTTTCACCCCCACCCCAACCCCATTTAAACCAACCCTAATTCTACCACCCGGCCAATAGTAAAGAAGAAGGAACCCATCGCCACACGAGAGGGACTCTGTGGTGCCGGTAACTGAGCACAGCTCACGGAGTGAAGCGGTGGCAACGAACCGTCGTGTTGGTTCTATTCTTGCAATTGTAGCGCTATCAATCGCGATGTCATCTACTCTGCCTCTGTAATTGGTAAGAGCGGTTTATGTTGGTGCAATGTGTTAATGGTTGTGGTGTGGTGGTGGATGTGGTGGTGTTGGTATAGGCTATGGTGCACATATTCGGTCCGGGATATGTGCCTCTAGTTGGTGCTGATCTGAGTTGGTACGGGCTATGGTGGTGACGGGTGGGTGTCTGTGCCTAGTATGATTCCAGTCGAGATGCTCATGGAAGAAACGCTGAAAAGTTACAAATTCAGGTTATGGATGGACGATAACATGGAGATCTGAGTTTCACTACTCAAGAACCTAAGGTATATTAAACCTTAGCCTTGTTGAAATGCGGAAACAAGAACCAACATGAGTTGAATGTCATAAAGGTTGTCCAGATCTTTTGATAAGTTAGGGTTTTGAAACGCCACAAGACGATTGAATTTTGATAGGTTCTGAATTGTAAAGGGAATCCTCACCTTTAGTATTGAAAACACTCAATAAAAATGTTTATTAATCAAAGTTTATGTATTACAACAAGGAAATAATATATAAATAGGAAAAACGACTGAAAAGCAGGTCTAACCGCTATAGAGGTACAAACCCTAACATAATAATAATAATAATAATAATAATAATAATAATAATAATAATAATAATAATAACATTTCGGAAAACCCTAATCTAGTTGAACCTAGCGATCGCGTGGTTGCACTTTTTTTAGCAGCGCGTTCTCTTGATATTTTGGTCATAACTTTCTCTACTAATGTTCGATTACGATGATTCAAAGTGCGTTGAAAATAAGATTCAAAGGCTTACAATTATTCCTGAGGTAGTGATTTTCAAATTCGAAGTCTTTCTATGTGAAACCGAGTCTCGATCTCTAACTAAAATTCTGATTCACAATACTTGCAGGTTTTCGATTTCCAATTGCATCTAAAGTCTTCTTTGACCATAATTTTTGCCTCCATCCGTCTTCCCACATGTCGTTTTTTTATTTAGAGCCCTTTTAACATGCTCTTGAAGTCTTGTTTGTCTTGAATAATAGGTTTTTCAATCAAGCCCGCAATTATTCTCATCATTCCCTTCTTCTTCAAGATGAATCTTCCTGAATCATAGCTTTGTTTATATCTCCTGGATCAAATGGAAAATTACTGCCTCCCTTACATAGGATCATCCAATAGTACCCGAATTACTTGGATAGATCGAAATGGGATCTTCTTGGCTATATGTGGTGTGACTTAAGCCCTCAAGCGTATTCAACCAACAAGAAAGATTAAAATAAAATAGGATGGGGAATGTTAGTTTCACAAAGTATAAGGTATGAATTCTTGTATTCATGATGAATCATTACCATCTCATCATGTCGAACAATGACGTGCGTCTCTTCACATCCTCCCTTATTTGCAACTTCTTGCTCAATCTCTTATAATCTTTTACTCTCAGACTCACCACTACTTCTAACTCCAAATTCTCACGCTCAACCACCTCCACCACATTTTTATCCTCAACTACTTCAACTTTCAATTCATGCACCACCTCTTTAATATTTTTTATCTTCCAACTCATTTTTCAATTCACCCTCATTCTTCTCAACATTCTTAACTTGAGGTTCTACAATAATCTCACATTCACTCTCCTTTTGCAATTTAAACTTATCATCTCTTTCCCTCTCTCTTTTACAACTTAGCTAATTCTTTCTTGCTCTCTCTACAATCATCTCCTCCTTTAACTACTCTAATATCTTTCCCACCTTATTGAATTCTTTCCTTATTTCCGAGACACCATCTCTCATTTTCGAGACACCATCTCCTAATATTTTCAGCTCATCCCCAATTCTAACTCTTGGTTTATGATCACGCCTATATTGCTTTTGACCATTAAAGTTTGTCTGAGATTGCCCCTTTTGCAATTTAGAAATTTTTTCATCTCGTTTATCCAACTTCATCACAACAACATCCATATTCTTTTTTTATAAAAAAATACTCCAAAGCGATCTTTATCGCTAACCCCTAGATGAAGATTTTTCTCGAAGCTTAGACATTTGGAATGGAATTGAATAATTTGACACAAGAACTAAAGAATTACTTTTGCATGAAGAAGGATGTCAATAATTAAAGAAGTTCAAGAAAATGGTTCTTGAATTTTCAGAATATATGTGAATTTTCAGAATAAAAAAATAATTTTTGTATTCAAAAACTCGACCATGAATAAATGAAAACAAATGAGATTTAATTTGAATGAAAAACTGATCTAAAAACAACTTTGTAATTTTTTTGGTATTTTTACGGATCAAAAACTGAAGAAAAACTAGAGCATAAAGAACACGATAAAGACTCGACAAACAAAAATAAGATATGGATGATTCTGTGCTCTATGATAAAAAACACGGAATCAAACCAGGATAGAATAAAAAACCTAAATTCAAAGTC
This sequence comes from Ligustrum vulgare, assembly GCA_963555705.1. Taxonomy (NCBI): domain Eukaryota; kingdom Viridiplantae; phylum Streptophyta; class Magnoliopsida; order Lamiales; family Oleaceae; genus Ligustrum; species Ligustrum vulgare. The sequence continues at coordinate 55,871,027 of OY743170.1, forward strand.
CAACTCTAATACTAGATAATGTGATCGCGATCAAGATGCTAGAAGAAGAAACACAGGAATGTTCCAAATTTAGGTTGTAGATGAACGGTAACATAGAGACCCAAGATTCACGACTTAAGAACCTAAGGTATATTAAACCTTAGACCCGTTGAAATGCGGAAACAAGAACCAACATGGATTGAACGCCACAAAGATTGTTAATCTTTGATAAGTTTAGGTTGAATGCCACAAGACGATTGAATCATGATAAGTTCTGAATTATAAAGGGAATCATCACCTTTAGTATTGAAAACACTCAATAAAATGTTTATTAATCAAAGTCTATGTATTACAATGAGGAAATAATACATTAATAAGCAAAAACGACCTAAAACTAGGCCTAGCCGCTATAGAGGCACAAACCCTAACATAATAATAATAAAAAGGGAAAAACAATTGAATTTCGAAAAACCCTAATCGAGTTGAACCGAGCGATCGCGTGGTTGCACTTTTTTCTGCAGCGCATTCTCTTGGTATTTTGGTCATAGTTTTTATCTACAAATGTTCGATTGGAATGATTCAAAATGCGTTGAACACAAGACTTAAAGGCCTACAATTATTCTTGAAATAGTAATTTCTAGATTCGTACTTTTTATATGTGAAAACTAAATCACAATCTATAACTAAAAATTTGATTCATAATACTTGCGGGTTTTCTTTATTTCCAATTGCATATCAACTCTTCTTTGACCATAATTTTTGCCTCTAACCTTCTTCTCACATTTCATTTTTTATTTTGAGCCCTTTGAACATGCTCTTGAAGTCTTGTTTATCTTGAATAATAGGTTTTTCAGTCAAGCCCACTATGATTCTCATCAATGCCTGTGATTGGTGCCGAGAGTGTTTAGGCAGGAGGTGATTTTTGTGCCAATTAGTGTTGTTTTTATTTGCAATAGCAATGCGATGGTTTGTATGTTGGTTGTTTTGGAGGTGATGGTTGTTGTACATTGGAGGTTGTGGTGTTTGTGGTGTGTCGGAGGTGATTATGGTGGCTGTGCTGGCTGTTAGTGGTGGTGATTCTAGTGAGGTGAGTTGGGGAGAAAGTGGTGGTTGGTGGTTGGGCTCGTTTTGGTGGTATCGTAGTCGATGAGTTGTGGTGGTGACTACGATCGTGGTGAAGTTGGTTGGTGATGGTGATGTGGGTGTTGATCGGTAGTATAATGAATGCAACAATGGTGTTGGAGTGGGATTAAGGTTGAGCTGAGCAGGATTGGTGGCATGGGCCGGTGGGGTGGGGTGGGGTGGGGTGGAGTGGAGTGGGGTGATAACTTGTTTGTGACTAAATATAAGTGATTATGACTAGTTAATAGATAAGTAGTGACAAAAAAAAGAAAAATTAAGATTGCAACATATTTGTAATCGTGACTCGTAATTTGTTAAGTTGTAACCATTTAACTTGAAATTGTGACCAATAAATAAGTTGTGGCTTATAAAATCGAGACTTGTGACCTACAAAAATTGTGACTTGTAATTTATTAAATTATGACCAATTAACTTGAAACTATGACCGTGAAATAAGTTGTGACTTATAAAATCGAGACTTGTGACCTGTAACGCCCCGAATTCCGTGGAGCCGGGACGCCACGTCGTCCTTTAAATTTGATTTTATTGCGGAAATAATTAAATTCAAAGCATCACATTCATCATTTGAAAACTTTAGCGGAAACTTAATTAATTGGAATATAGAACAATTCATAAAATTTTAATTCTCAATTATTCATATAGAAGTAACGATAAGTAATTTAAACTAGTAACATTCATAAAATTGACTAAAATATCATCATTTATTAAATTTGCCAACGCTACCCTTTTCATTCGCCGCCTTCTCCGAGATCTGCAAAAACTGTTAAAATAATGGAATGAGTATTTCGAAAAATACTCAGTAGACTCATCGCCAATAATTAATTTACAGAATAATTTAACACGTAATTATGCAATCATACGGTGACATCATCATCATATTCTTGGGCTCTTGTATTTTCAAAATCAAGGCTGTTAAAATCATAGGGTGTGGGTAGTCTCGTCTCGTGCACTTAAGGCACATAAGTTATGCATAACATCATCATTTCTCATCTTATCTCATAAGAGATATTCTTTTCTCGTCTCATGCATCAAAGCATATAAATCACGTAATTTTACATAAGACATGTAAATTATAATTTAAACTAATTAGTGGGGGCGAGTCTACCTTATATCAAGAGTTTGAAAAATAAAGCTGGAAAGTCACGTCAATCTTCTAAATCACCAATGTATCACCTAGCCAAAAGAAAATTAAATTAATTTAGTATTTCGAAAATTGAAATATTAAAGTGAATAAATAGAGTTTAGGGGTTGAATTGAGATTTTAAAGAAAACATGGATTTTAAAAGTGTAAGGCTGAAATAGACGTTCCGAAAACTAGTGGGCTGAATTAAGCTGTTTAAATTTGAAGGGCTAAAATAATTACTTATCAAAATTTGGGCTTAAATAAAGAGTTGAAAACAAGGAGGACTGAATTAAAACACTTCAAAAACTGATGGGACTTGGGGGATAATTTACAAAAATTAAGACAATTAAAATAACAAAATCCCTCATTTCTCTCATCAACACCGATCGAGAGAGAGAGAGAGAGAGAGGGATGTGCGAACGGAGGGGCTCCGTTCCAATCACCGGCGAGAATCCGACGGTGGTACCACCGTCGAGTGGCAGGGACGAAGAGGTGAATGTGAATAGGTCAAAAAAAGAGGAAGTTTGGGTGAAAAACCGAGGCTCAAGGTTGCAATTTGGGTAGTTTTCCGACGAACTACTGGTGAGGGCTTCAAGGTAAGTATCTGGGTTAACTTTATATTTTGGTTTTGGGTTTTATTTGATTTGTTTTGGGATTTTTGATTTGGGGCAGAGGTGGCGGGTGAGGATGTGTTGATTGTGCGATGACGATGGTTGGTTTAGGCAATGACACGAGGATGTTGATGATGTTGGTTTGCAGTGGTGATAATTTTGTGGGATTGTCTATGGTGGAAAACTCGATTTTGGAAGCGGGGTGGTAGAGTTTGGAATTGTGGCAGGGGCGGTCGAGTGGTGATGACATGGTTGATGTTCGACTATGGTGATGCCGGGCTGGGGTAATGTTTTAAGTTTACAGGTTGTGGTTGGATTGATGCAGGCGATGGAGATTTAAATATGTGGCAGCTGATTATGTTCGGGTTTGGGGATGGATGAATATAGTGATGGGCGAAATTGATTGAGGTAGTGACTGGTTTGGTGGCACTGTGACTTTGCGGTTGGTTGCAGTTGGTGAAGATGGTTCAATTGGCTTCATTTCGGTTTGTGTGTTGACTGGGTTGTGCAGATTGTGGATGGTGTAGCATGATAATGAAGATGGGAAAGGACTACCTTGTGCTGAGAGTCTATGGCTTGATGGTGGTTGCTGGTCTGGTTGGAGGTGATATAATGGAGTTATAATATGCATAGCTTGTCTGTAGGAAAAATGGTAATCAATGGTAATTGGGGAAGGATTTTTGGGTTAATTGGGGGAAATTGCTGAGAATGTGGGGTGGTGATGATGATGGGAAAGGAAAAATTGTGTGAATGTAATTATGGGATTGAAGTTGATTAAGATGGATTGAAGAGTGATCATGGGGAAGGGAAAAGAAATGTGCTGAATATGAAAATGGAAGTTGAGGGGAAATTTTGGGATTAAAATGAATGTGAATTGGGGATTGAAGTTGATTAAGATAGATTGAAGAGTGATCATGGGGAAGGGAAAAGAAATGTGCTGAATATGAATATGAAAATGGAAGTTGGAGAGGAAATTTTGGGATTAAAATGAATGTGAATTGGGGATTTTAAAAATAAATAAAAATTTGAGAATGAATTTAAATTGGAGATAAAATATTTTGGATTTAAAATAATTTGAATTCCATAAATTGAAAATTGAATTTTAAAATAAATAATGGACTTGGACATAAAATCAAAAAATTTGGATAATCTATTAAAAGTTGAAATCTGGACTTAAGAATAAATACTGAAAATGATTCACTTTAATGGAACTGGAATTTGACTAAGATAAATTTAAAACAAAATTTTACTTCGTTGGCTAGACTATCACGTTTTTAAAATAAATGAACAAAGTCGTAGCGACACATTTTTAAAATAATTATTTATTTAAATAAGCCATGGGAACTTCTCGGTCGCTACATGACCTACAAAAATCCGAGATTTTGATCAATAAATAAGTTGTGAATTAAGAAATTTGTAAATTATAACAAAAAAATAAACTGTGGCCTATAAAATTTGTGACTTGTGATCAATAAATGAGTCGTGACGGAAAATTTAGTAATTTGTGACCGAAAATAAGTTGCTACCTATATAATTTTTAATTTGTGACTGTGATCGTAAATTCTATATTTTTGACCGATAAATAAGTTGTGAGTTAAAAATTATGAAATTGTGACCAAAAAATTACTCGTGATAAAAAATTTCGTAATTTGTGACCGAGAAAGATGTCGTAACCAATGAAATATAAAACTTTTAACATATAAATGAGTCATAACCTATAAAATTTTAATTTAAGACCCAAAAACAAGTCGTGATTAAATGATTTTATAATTTTTGACCAAGAAATTAGTTGCGAGTCATAAATTTTGTGATTTGTGACCGAGAAATAAACCGTCACCTCTAATATTTGTGATTTGTAATCGAATAATAATTTGTGACCTACAAATTTGTTATTTGTGATCGAAAATTAAGTCGTGGCCAAATAATTTTAGAATATGTGATCGAGAAATCTCATAATTTGTGACATATAAAGTTGTGATTTGTGATCATGATTATAAGTTGTATAATTGTGATATCAACATATTTAATTACCTATTTAATTAATAAAATACATTTAATTATATATTTTTTAATAAAAAACTTATTTTTTGTGTTAAAATCATAGATTTCTTAAATTTTAAATTCCATCTTTTAATCTTCTTACATATGTATTTATCCTAAAAAATATAGAGCACCATGTAATGATCAAAAAATTCATAAAAATAGCTATTAAATGAGAAGTTAATTACATTTTCAAAAATAAAATAAAATAAATGAGTAGTTAATCATTATACCACTTCTAGCACCACTTGTACCAAAGTTATCTGTAAATTTAAAACCCCGAATTTCAAGAGAATTATTTTTAAATACGTTCTAAAAAGTAAAAAGTGCCATTAGGAGCAGCATAGGAGCGAGGCTCATGTTGTCAACTTTTTTGTTGATCGATTAGGCAGAAATATGCATTATAATGCACGCATAGACATTGTAATAAACGCTTGTATTAACTTGAACAATCTAAGATTTTAATATTAGTTTCAGATTTGGCAAACAAATCATTTTTACATATTTGAAATAACTAAACTAAGTGTTGTAAAACTACCAATTTCTAGAAGAATAAGAAAGAGAGGTAGAGAGAATGAGAGAAATGCATCTCATTAAATATATGTAATATTACAAACTTAAGCCCGTATTTATAGGGGTGATTAATGGTACAATTGTAATATGTAAAGTTTACAGTGATATAATGATAATTTATATTATATATATAAAATGTATATTTTATAACACTCCCCCTTGAATGACTCATTACGCAATTGTCTGCCTTGTTAAGATCTTGCTAAGAAAACTCAGTGAGGCAAAACTTGAGCGAAGGAAAAAGAGTACAGCTGCTCCCCCTGATGTTGGTCATCGTGAATCATTGAGTCCTCTGTTCGAAATGACATCAAATGATAAGTAGAACAAATCATGTTCTGAAGTACTGCCTCGTTAAAACTTTTTCAGTAAAACCCAGTGGGATAAAGTTTGAATCAAGGAAAAAGAGTACAGCCGCTGCCTTGTTAAAACCTTGTCAGGAAAACCTAATACGACAAAACCTGGACGAAGGAAAAAGAGTACAACATGATTCTCCCCCTGAAGTGTGCAATCAAGTATTCATGAGCTTCTTGAACTTTGATATCATCTTTCTTCTGAAATATGTAAATATATATATATATATATATAGATAGATAGATCTCTTTGTGTGTAGCCGATATCATAACATTCTTCATAAGATGTCTATCATTTTCTTCATTTGTTGATATCATTCCAGTACAAAAATGTGTTGCTGAATTATAGTTCATAGATAGCTATGATAATGCCTCATAACATTCTTCATAAGATGTTTATGATTTTCTTCATTTGTTGATATCATTCAAGTACAAAAAAGTGTTGCTGAATTATTGTTCATAGATAGCTGTGATAATGCCTCAAAAACCTTGCTAAGGAAAAAAAAGAGTACATTATTCTCATTAATAAGCCACAATTGCTGCCTCATTAAAACTTTTCTAGGAAAACCATATGGGACAAAACCTCTGTTAAGGAAAAAAGAGTGCAACGCGTATTTATTCCTTTCATGGAATATCATAAATATATTGATGCAATCTTGAATCTTTTCATCAAACGTATCATTTATGATGAGCCTTATATAAATCATTCATAGCTCATTTATGATGTCATTACATGCTATATCAAGCAATGTTTTCTTAATTTATCGATTGTATTTTTCAAATTCAGAATTGATTCACTTCTAGTGAATAATCATATCTAGAATTCACTTCTGGTGAATAACTAAACATTATCCATTTCCAAATTCACTTCTGGTGAATAATTAAATTCATTTTGAATCCACTTCAGGAAAATAATTAAATAATCATTTTCGAATTACTTCTGGTGAATAATCAATTGCCCAGATATAAATTACAAAAATGGTACACTCCAATTTCAATTTCAACATATTATATCATGGGGTCATTTGTATCATTCTATAGCGAAACTATTCTGGGTATATTAAATATTTTAGTGATTATACATGTATCACAATATGCATAAGTATAATCAATCATTGAATTAGATATCAATTGCTACATATAATCTATAATCATTTTACTTGAAATCTCAACGTATCGCGATCAACTGGTACATCAAAGAATACTCCCAAAGTACCGACATGAGGATCATACATATTTATCTCACTCATTGGTCTATCAAAGAGCTCAAGCTAGTGATTTAGATCATTTGGGAGGAAGATTAAATCCATCAAAATGGATGTTATATTATCAAATATTCGCAAATACTAGTCTAATCTTCTGATAAATGTTTTGAAAAAGATTTATCGAGTTCGACTTGAAAGATTGAGACTAATGATCAGTCAAGATATCCCAAAAGATGTTCGTTGGTTGGTCGAAGCAAAAGTTCGATTATCTGGTGAATTACCAGATTCATTTTCTAAGTACATGTCTGGTTTAGGTAAGAGTACTTTTGCAAAGAAGAAAAGAGCAAAAAGATTGAAGGGTTATTACAAATGTGTTCGATGGACATGTGATACCCATTGTAAATCAATAGGGTATTCATCCAGAAATTGAGATGATAAAATAGATTTCATTAAGGGTGGACTGAGTAAGGAGTCACTGGATGATATTCGACTGACTCTTGAAACACACCATTGTGGGTATGTGCAGCGTGAGCTACTATCTTTATGAGCTCAATTCAACGAAGAGAAAGATCTTTGTAGTCTCAACAATATAATATCAAAAGATCATATTAACAGAATATTTTGTATTTTTATTTTTCGCGTATTAACATATTGTTACTAAGAGACCACCGAAAGAGTGTCCATTATGGAGCATTAAATATGCTGTCAGAGATATGATCAAAAGTAGCGTCGTTTATTCAAAAGTAAATAGCAACTTTTTCAAAAGACGAGCAGTAAATAGTAAATATTTTCAAGTTTAAAAAGTCAAGTAATTTCGCAGTTTAATGCATCCCAAAATAATAGTTTCTTGTAAGTTTTCCTTCCTTATACTCTTAAAAGATAGTAGGATCAAAATTTCGACAGATCAAAACAATCTGTGTATTTTGTGGATCAAAAATCGGGAAAGACTTTGAGTATCTAGAAGCATCAGTGTTTCTAGGGAAGAAGTTGGGAGAGAGAGGTATCAATCTAGTGTATGGAGGGGATAGCAGTGGATTGATGTGTTGTATTTCTCTATCTGCTCAAATAGAGAAAGTGAGAGTGATAGGAGTTATACCTATTCCTTTAGCTAATATTGCAGGAAAAATACGGGGGCATGAAGTACAGACGTTATCTATCCATGAACGCATAACTTGCATGTTATATGGTTCTAATGCATTTATTGTCATGCCTGAAGGTTTTGGTACTTTAGAGAAAATATTTAATATTACCTCATGGGCTCAGCTGGGTCTCCATAATAAGCCTATTGGGCTTTTAAATGTTAACAACTTATTCGATAGTTTACTAACATTTCTTGATTATGCCGTGGAACAGGGATTCATCTCTCTATTTTCTTGGAGGATCCTTATTTCTGCTCCCACTATTGATGAATTGTTGGAAAAGTTACAATCATATGTTCCAATACAAGATCCAGTAGGAGTTAAGATAGATAGATTGGTCGCAAAGAAGGGGTACCAAGCGAAAATAGAGTCCGGTTAATATAAATTTAATCTTGAAAATCTCTAAAATATTGGGGTGATAGAGTACAGAATATTTTTACTCCTGAGACACACCTCTAATATTGAGGATTTTATGAATATTTGAACTTAATCTTGTGAACCTCAAAAAGATTTGGAGTGGTAGAGTACGAAGTATTCTTACTCTTAAGACACACCTCTACTTTTTGAGGATTATAAATGTTTCTCCCTTTTTGTGTTTTGCATGTATCTCTTTTCTTGATATGTTTCAGTATGACTCATTTATGTTTCTTCAGGAGCAATAATAATAATAATAATATCATTTCAGTATATTTAGATGATAATCTTTACTCTTCTGGAGTAAATTTGTACTACTTCTGGAGTACACAAGTACTTGTGCAAGAACTTTGATCAAACCTGTTTATCTCAATCATATAATATTTATCTCATAATACTTGATAAGAGTATTTTCACATTAGTCATATCCGTGCTATCACGTGATATTATCTTATCGTACATTAACATTTTCCTTGTTGGATAATTCATTTCCATCTGTCCATTCAATACAGATATTGGTAACTTCTGGTACCGTTTGATAAAATGTTTTCATTAAAATCCAACAATCTTTTGGTAATGGTTACTTCTGGTACCAATTGTTGAAATATCTAATAACAATAAGATATCAAATTTATATGAGCATAAATATTTAAAATCAGTAGAACCAACCATATAGGTGGTAACGTAACATTTATATTTAAAATTGATAAAACTAACCATATAGGTGGTAACGTAATATGTATATTTAAAACTGATAAAACCAACCATATAGGTGGTAACAATATAATGAAATAATTACTTTTCATAAATGAGCAAGTAATAAATCCAGTCAAGGTATTCATAATAGTCCAGTCTATTACGATAATGAGTTATATTTAATCAATAACTCAATACATTATTGATCACACAATAGCGCTAAACACTTGTAATATATATTTTGTCAATATTAATCATAAGATCAATAATCATGGTTGATCCAATACGTTAAATTACAATTAATATATTTTAAAGTATTATCAAGGGAAAAATCATCCATATTTTAATATATTCATCATATGAATAAATAGAAACCGTCAATAGGTTTGAAATTTAATTTAGAACAAACTTACTTTTGGTCTGAAGTTTAAAATCCCGTCGGAAGTGCTCCAAAAATAGTTTTAAAGAAAACGCCACGTTCGACCACCTGAAAATGTCCAAAACTGCACCAAATAGAAATGTAAGACCACAGAAAAATCCGAAATGTCGAGACAACCAAACTGTCTGTTGCGACCGTCGCCGTATTCTTCTCCACGCGCCCAAACGCGCCGCCTCAACGTCTGCGCGTGGGAGTCACGCGCTTCACGCGCCGCCGCGATGTTGCGTCGTCGTCGACACGCTCCGGTGCCGAAGATTCATCTCGTCGTCGTGATTCCAGATCTGGTCTCCGATCGTCAATTGGATGTATGGTTTGGTGTAGATCTACGTTGAAAGTTTCGAATTGTGCAATTTCTTCAATTTTTCTGATTGTACAACATCGAGATCATGTTTTTTTTCTTGTATGGAACCTTTTGAATCACACAGAGGTGTAAAGTTTTCATCTTTCTTGAAATTTTCAGATGTATAATAAATGGGTTTTTTTCTAAAGTTAAAAAGCGTTTCATTTGGGAAAGGGAAATGTTGATTAATAATAATCAGGTTTTTGATACATATGTTCATCACTTAGATGCAACTGTAGAGCATACTCCAATCATATTACTCAATTGACTAGAGACTCGTGCTGATAACATGTTGTAAAATTACCAATTTCTAGAAGAACAAGAAAGAGAGGTGAAGAGAATGAGAGAAATGCTTCTCATTAGATATATGTAATATTACAAACTTAAGCCTCTATTTATAGGAATGATCAATGGTACAATCGTAATATGTAAAGTTTACAGGGATATAATGGTCATTCACATTATATATATAAAATGTATATTTTATAACACTAAGCATCTTTTATTTAACACAATCATTACAATTTATAAATCAATTTATAAATAACACAAATTCTTCTTAACCATACACATTTTCTCTCTCCACTTTTTAATTACACATTTTACCTCAAAAATACAAATAAATTAGTTCATAATTGCAACAGTGCTACCGAACAGAGCATCATCAAACATCACTCTTAACCAAACTCTACCTGACCCATTAATATGTAATGCAATATCTAAGAAATTTAAAGTAATATGAGTTTCCAAACTATAGGCTCCTTTAATTTTTTTGATCTAATGATAGGTTATATTATTAAAATTAACAATGATGGGATGATAGAAAATGTGTATGTTTATTTTTATGTAAAAAATCTATTTTATTAAATATGTTTAATATCTTAAAAATAATTAAAATAATGTTAAAAATACAAAAGCTCATTACGACGTTTATTCTTTGTATTGACATGACTAAACTTATGATTCTTGATACTCGACATCGATGCATCGCAACGCATTACACATTTTAAAACTTTGCTTTTACCATCGGAATCTTCATGCAGATTTTTCCTTGTGTGATAATAAAATCACTTATTTTCATTAATTTAATTTATCGATTAAAAACTTGTCTCAAAATAAGGAAAAAACTGTAATGCCCCAATAATATTCAAGAAAATTGAGATTAATTAATACGAGTATGTGCAATGAAAGATGACGAATAAATACTAAAAAAGTATAGCCCTCCAATAATAAGGTAGAAAAGAAACTGCATAAGCAAGGTCCATTTAATATTTGGACCTCGTGCACTATTCATAATACTGATTTGTAGCAATATTGAGCATTGACACATGTTAGGTACACAACATTAGATGGCACTGCACAAAACAACCAACAAAACGTTAACTTTATAAAAGCATGCATCAAGATCAATTTTAGTCGGATCCCCTAGATGATATCCTTGAACTTGTGATACCTGGAAAAAAAAGGCGAGAATTCCCCCCCGTTTTATCTCCGGCGTGAGATTTAGTACACAGGAGGAAGAGAACTATGTAGAAATAGTATAATAGAGTTCTAAAAGAGTGCATACTTTGGATGTTCAAGGTGGGTGAGTATTTATAAATAATGCTTAACAAATATCTCTAAGAATCCCCTATTATTTAGGAGTAATATCCGCTCAATTAAGGAATGATAACCACTAGTTAAGGGATAAGGGCCACCAATCTATACTATATATAAAGGGAGGAAAGTCTGGTCAATGTGAACACAACATGATTTAGTGTGAATGCAAAATCTGGATCAATGTGAACACATTTATTGCCTTATATATATTATTATGGTAAAACTAAATAATGGTTCATATTTTTTTAATCAATTTTAATTTTATTACTAACACTAATACTGAATGAGTTCAATTAATATTTTTAGTTATCAGTTTAAAATTATTATTTAATGATTTTTTTAAATTTATTTGTTGTTCTTAATATTATAAATAAATTTTATGTATAACCATCAATATAAAAATTATGTTTTAATTATTAATGGTCAAATCATTTGTTATATTTAATATTAAAAAACCTATTTTCCGAAATATATATGTGGTTGAAAAAATACGATCTATATCTATACTATATATAAATGGAGAATAGTTGATTAATGTGAATGCAAAGTGGATTAGTGTAAATGCAAAGTGGATAGATATGAATGCATTTATTGCCTTATATATAATATTTTATGGTAAATACCAAATAATGGTTAATATTTTTTTTAATAATTGTGGAAAGATTATATAAAAAGTAAAATTTGTAGGGAAAATGCAGAAATTATAATAAATGTATTTATATCTTGAACAAGCATAAATATTTGTACTCATAATATTACATCTAACATGATATACAATTAAAAAACTATAGAATTTGCATTTATCATTCAAAAAAGTTTTTGATAATTTAGATTATTTATTTTGTTTTTAATTTTAGAAATTGTTGTAATATAAATTATTTTTGTATCTTCTGTATTTGTGTTGATTATGTATAATCATTAAATTTTATGAATGCTTATCTATATTGTGGATATTAATTTCAATTCATCGCACTGGTGAAAATCTATAATATATATATATATATATATATATATGAGTATGATAGTTTGACATAATTTAATTCTTAAATTCTATATGTTTTAGTATTATAGTAAATGATTAATACGATGTTATTGTTATTTGTATATTTTAGTTATTATTATTATTATTTTTATCATTAATATTAATATTGAATGAGTTCAATCAATATTTTTAATTATCAGTATCAAAATTATTATTTAATCATTGATTATTTATTTTTTTGTTATTCTTAATATTATAAATCCTATGTGTAGCCATCAATAATTAAATTGTGTTTTAATTATTAATGGTCAAATCATTTGTTATTTTTAATATTACAAATCATATTTTCTAAAATAAATATTATATATTATTATTTAATATTTTAATAAATTAAGCCTTTGTTCAACAACTATATTTTTGTTTCGAGGTAAAATTTGTGGTTGAAAAATAATTTTGAAAAAATATGTGGTTAAAAAATGGGTTGAAAAAATGTACTGTTTATAAATAATTTATAGAAAAAGTTATTGAACGAAAGTTAATATTGAAGAGTTAATGCTTTTTTTTAAGTTAATAATTTCGTAATCTCCAACTTTACTCAGTTGTCGTATCATGATAATCACGAGATTTTTGAAATTATTATTTTGACTACTTAATCTTGCAAATAAAGTTTTATTGGTTAAATTCAACAATTTTAACTATTTCTTTTTTAATTATTGCGATTGATATTTATGAATGAAAATTAAAAAAAATACGTTAAATATAAGAGACAAATGTAGAAGTTATGAGAAATATATTAATACCTTTCATATGCATCAATATTCATGCATATAATATTACATCAAATGTGATATACCATTAAAAAACCATTAAATTTATTTGGTTAATGAATGTTTGACTATTTAAATTTATATTTGGATTATTTTCAAACAACTACTATATTTACCTAATTTTATTAAATTTTTAAATTAAATAGTTAAAGTAATTTTTGTAGAACCACAATTTAGGATGTTTTTGATTCACTGTCATTTGCCTGAAATGTGATCGATTTGATGTGTTGGGAAATCCAAGGTGGACTGTTAAGAATACTTCACAAAACAGTTTTAGATGTTCTAAAATATTTTTATATTAGTTTGGTTTTGGTTTTTTCAAATTAACGACAGGTATAAAATTGAAGTTCGAGTTATTGACGAGACCGACAATGCAAGTTTCCTAATGTGGGATCCCTAGTGTTTTGATCTAATAGGAAAGACAACTGCTTCAGTTAGGGATTCCATGGCTGAGGTATAATTTGATTATTTGGTGCAAAAGTTGTTGAGGTTTGATATTACTTTTTTTTCCTGTCTTTTTTTTTTTGGAAGTCCGATGATGATGTGCTACCTGGAGATATTGAAAGTTTGACAGAAAAGAAAGTGTTGTTCAAAGTACAAGTTAAAGTTGACAATTTCGGTGGACGAAGTGAGATTTTTACTGTCTTGCGAGTCACAACTGATCCCAAGATCATTTCACAACATGTCAAACAGAACACTGATGGACAGTAATCTGATTTAATGTCAGAATTTGACGTTACTGAAATTGAAGATGGAAAGGTATCGTTGATTGATAATGTGTGTTCAATTATTTTTTCTTCTTGTTATATTTACTTAATTATTATTATCATTTTTGATTACGAAGGTTTCGTCTTCCAATGATGAAGTCTCTACACCACTGAAGAATCTGACAACAGTTTCATTGGGAGTGGACATTCGTGAAGGAAGTGCTGCAAAAAGGAATCTATGTGACGTTCTTTCAACAAATGCAAACAAGAAGATGAAATCCATTGTTAAGATTGAGAAGGATTAAATCACAGTTTGTCCAGTTCAACGTGTGTATTCAACTGCACCCACTGTTTTTGTTCATTTACTATTTAAGTTTTTCGTGTTTCCTTTGTGGTTGTTGCTTGCATGAACTTTGAGTGGTTTAACCATTTCTTTTGTGTTTTGTTTGAGCAAACTTTTGATGATAACCACTTGATTTCGATTGGTCTTTATTTTGGATTGGTATGGATTGACCACTTTGTTTATGTTTCGATATTGGATGATTATTATTTTTTAATTATATATTGATACATATTTTTTTTCAGGGAGAACACTTAAATTGATCAGAGTAAAAAAATATATGATAAAATAATTTCATATAATTTTTTAGTTAGTAGACATTAATAATTATTCATATTTGTGAAATATGTAAATATTCTTTTGAAATCATTATTCAGGTTTGAGAATTATCAATTAATTTGATATTATACATACAATTTGAACAAATGTAAACATCAATAAATAGAAAAATTATTATGTATAATACTAACTTTGATTTCGATTCAAGAAGGAAAAAAAAAAGGTAATTATTCGTTTAATCAAACAACGAAAAACTATATTAACATTAGTACATTTGCTGACACTTAAATTGATCAAAACTTGAATTCATCAAATTAAAAAAATATATATACGATACCATATTCTTATATATTTTTTTAATTAGTAGACATTAATAAATATTCAGGCGCATACAAGGAATGATCAGGGACATTTAGGATTTAAAAAATAATAAAAAAGGTCAAGAATATTTTGGTAGCATGATCAAGCTCACTTTAAAAAAGATTAGATATATATATCCAATTCATTATAACGAAACAACGAGCTCATTTAAGATCAAAATAAAAAATAAATATGAATATGAAACGTGTATGATTTAAAATAAGGAAATATTAGTCCCATTTCAGATTAGAATACAAAAGCAACTGAGAAAGTGGAAATTACACACTAACCGGTTTTTAGAGATTGCATATCATTTATCAGGTGAAAAGAGAATTACTTCACAAATCAGGTAGTTACTCTTATTTATTCATTTTTTATTAATTAATAAAATAAAACTAAATCCTCCCCCACCCAGATCCGTCCATACCCATGGCAAATGGAAAAAACCTAATTCCTCCCACCACCCCAAAATCACTCTGGCGACCTCTCCCTCCTCTCCACCGACGACATCCCCTGCAATAGCCCCGGTGGCAGCGATGTGCCACTCTATTTTGGTGGTGATGGTGGAGGTTCTTCGAAGGTTGTGGTTGTGGGTGGTGACCTCCTCCTCTCCAGTGACCGCCGGCGCAGCAGTAGCAGCCGACGCTTACAGCGGCGATCCATAGTGCAGTCGTCTCTGCGATGACAACGCAGGCTATTGCTGCGGCGCTGTGCAGCACAACGCAGTCATCAATGTGAGCGGCGTCGCTACTGCGACGATGTTCCTACAGCGCAGTCTCCGCCGTTGCAGCGAGCATCGCTCACGATGACTTCATTGACTGTGAGCTGCACCACTGTTGCAGCGGTTGGCGACTCCACAGCGGGTGGAGACTTTGTTGCGTGCGGTGCCGCAGTTGCAGCGGCCGACTCCTCTGCTAACGAATGAAGTGGCTTCAATTTATTTTGTGTAATTGTTTCTTGAAATTATAGTCAGTGCCAATGAAATTTTGGTATTTGAATTTGGAGTTTGTGTGGGATTTTTGCTGGTGATGGAGGTCGAGTCGGTGGTGGGGGATGTTTTTAAGGATGCCATCGTCGTGGTGGTGAAATGGTGACGGCAGTGGTAGTAATGGTCTTGTGACCTTAAATCAGATTTAAAATTTTACATTAAATTAAGTCTTGTGACCTTAAAATTGATTGTTGTGACCTTGTAAAAAATTGAGACATGGATCTACCCGTGGCGGCGGTGGTCGGTTGTGGTTTGGTTGTGACATTTGAAATAAAAATGTGACCTTTGTGACTTTAAAATTAATCTTATGACCTTGAAAAGTGATGATTTGTGACTTTAAAAATGGTGTTTCGATAGGCTGTGATCTGAAAAATAGTGGTTGTGACTTGTTATCTTAAATAATTGTGACCTAGCAATGATCTTAGATATGTGATTTCAAAAATTTGTACTTTGTGACTTTAGATTTTACAATATTGTGATCTTAATATTTATAATTAATAAAATATTTATAATTATTTAATTAAATTAATTAATCTTAATTATAACATGATTTTTGAAATTATCCAAGTTTCACCTTAATTTTGAAATTGACATTCATAATTACCTTATTTATGTATTTTTCCCACTGAGAAAAGTATATCAAGCCCATTCAAGGAATGATCAAGCCCATACAAGGAATGGTCATGGACATTTAGTATTAAGTACACAATTACACACATTTAAGTATGAATTTTTTTGAAATCAGGTAATTTGTAACTAATTACAAAAGTATCAAAATAATTCTCAAAATCAGGTATTCTTTTAAAATCAGAAATAAGGTTTTGTAATTAATTACAATTGTAACTTTATTTCAATTTTGTAATTAATTACAATTGTAACTTATGAATTAGTTAAACATTAGTGTAATTCGTAATTAATTATATTAGTATAATTTGTAATCAACAGCCACTACAACCATGGTCGTCGGACTACCGTCGAAAATACAATAGTAACTTATATCAGTTTTGTAATTAATTACAATTGTAAGTTTATTTCAATTTGTAATTAGTTGCAATTGTAATTTTAAATAAAATTGTAATTAATTACCACCACCACCAAATTTGTAATCAGTCACCGCCATAACGTCGAAAAATACAATAGTAACTTATTTCAGTTTTGTAATTAATTACAATTGTAACTTTATTTCAATTTGTAATTAGTTACAATTGTAATTATAATTTTAATTAAAATTGTAATAATTAATTATGACCACCGATCACCACCTAATTTGTAACCGGTCACTGTCACAACGTCGGAAATACAATAGTAACTTATTTCAGTTTTGTAATTAATTACAATTGTAACTTTGTTTCAATTTGTAATTAGTTACAATTGTAAATTTAACTACAATTGCAATTAATTAACATCACTACCCCCGATCATCACCTAATTTGTAATCAGTCGCCGTCACAACCACCGTTGGAAATACAATTGTAACTTTATTTCAATTTGTAATTGTTACAATTGCAAATTTAACTACAATTGCAATTAATTAACATTACCCCACCAATCACCACCTAATTTGTAATCAGTCACCGTCACAACCACCGTTGAAAATACAATTATAGCTTTATTTTAATTTGTAATTAGTTACCATTGTAATTTTAATTGTAATTGTAATTAGTTTAGTTACTTCCTTTAGATCTAACCATAAATCATCCCAAATTGAGGAAAAATGCTTATTTTGTTTCCATGTGGCACCGTTCAGTGGATAACTACTCGGGTTAAGTTCATAATTACAAACATTTATATTTGAAAATTTTTGTAATCAGGTGACTTGTAACTCATTACAAAAATATTAAAATAATTATCAGAATCGAGTTTTTTTTTTAATTAGAATAAGGTTTTTGTAATTAATTACAATTGTAACTTTATTTCAATTTTTTAATTAATTACAATTATAACTTATAAATTAAGTAAATTATTAGTGTAATTCTTAATTAATTATCACTACCACCACTATCGATCACCACCTAATTTGTAATTAGTCACTGCCACAACTATCATCGTTGGATCACCGTAGAAAATATAATTGTAATTTTATTTCAATTTTGTAATAAATTACAATTGTAACTTTATTTCAATTTGTAATTAGTTACTATTGTAATTAATTACCATCACCACCACCATCGACCATCACCTAAAACCATCACCATCAATAACCACCTAAATCCATCACCACCAACCACCACCTACTGTCATGGCTATTGAAGTGCAGTTCCTACTTCCAGGTATTATCACCTCCAAATCATCACCATCATGAACCACCGCCACCGCCACCTCTTTACTGCCTAAACCACCAATTCCAAAAACAGCCACCACCACAATCACCTAAAAAAGTACAGCACAGTCAAAAAATCAAAAATGAACACTGGTTACTAAAACTCAACGCTGGTTATCAAAAATCAACACTCCGCAATAGCTTCTACAACCTTGATTCCCACTCCGTCCTCTCCATCAAAGCCAAGCCAGTTATCTTAGACGACATTAGTCGCATCGAGGAGCACTAAGCAGACTGGCCACGAGTCCATCAAAAGCAAGGCTCCCCAGAAGTAACTCACCACCAAGGACGCTAGGAAGGCAGTCCCGACCACTGGCGGAGTGAAGAAGCCCCAGCGCTTTCGTCCAGGAATTACTAGAGTCCACTGACCTCTTGGTTCGCAAGCTTCCATAATTCCATTCCAAAGGCTAGTTAGGGAAATTGCTCAGGACTTTAAGTCCGACCTCCAGTTCCAGAGCTCCGTTGTGGCGACGTCGGGAAGGCTGCGCGGCATACCTGTTGGACTGATTGAGGATACTAGGGGAGAGAGAGAGAGAGAGGTAGAAAAATGATTAGGGATTGTATTTATCTATACCGGATTTCTTAAAATATTTTATAATTCACTGATTTTATGAAATTAAAGAAAAAATGTATTAAGGGGCGTAATTAGCCCTATTAAAAAACTAAAAATAAAAAAAGATCCAGAAAAATTGGATGCATGATCAGGCCCATTTTAATTGAGCCTAGATGTATATACAAGTTTATTGTAGTGAAAAAAAAGGTTCATTTCAGAGAGAACAATGAATAAGAATACCAAAAGTGTATGATTTAAAAATATCACCAGCCTCAAATTAAAAATAAAAATATATATATATATACGATACAATATTTTTATATTTTTTTTAATTAGTAGACATTAATAAATATAAATATTCAGATCCATATAAGGAATGATCGTAACATGCAGGATTAAAAAATAAAAAATAAATAAAAAGATCAAGAAACTTTGGTAGCATGATCAGGCCCATTTATTTTATTGACGAGGCCAAAACGATCATTCCAGATTAAGATATGATCAGGCCCATGTTGAAAAATAATGAAAAGAAAAGGGTTAGTAGCACAAAATGTCCCTACATTTGACATGTATTGTGCAAAACGTCCCAACGTTGTGATTTTTTACGCTAAACGTCCTAACCTTTACATTTTCTTGTTGGAGACATCCTTTCTGTCAAATTTAACCCTATTTCACCGTTAATTTGAAAATGAATAGTAAACATTTAACACATGCAATGGCATTTTAGTCAAAATCAAAAGTAGCTTATTCATATATGGGTAATTGGCACAAAACGTCCCTATGTTTGACACTCATTGTGGAAAACGTCCTTACGTTCATTTTTTTGGCGAATAACGTCCATACCTTTAAATTTTCTTGTTGATTAGTCCCCAAATTTTACTTTTCTTTCAATTTAGTCATTCTGTATTTGATTTAAAAGTCATTGTCTTCAAATCTGTATAACTTTTGATCTACAACTCCGAATTGTACTCCGTTTTTTGCGTTGAACTTCAAATTCAACCATTTTTCTTATGATATATCACATGTGCTCATTTATTATACATTTCATTTTGACTTTTGTATAGTAGATACTTATTTTGTTAGGGCATCATTGATTAACGTAAATTGATTTCTGTAAATTTTATTGAAACGGTGAAATTTTAATTTGAAGAGAGAAAATGTGTGTTGTTCAAAAAGTAATTTGAGATTATAATATGGCTCAAACAGAGGCTAAATATAACAATTTTAACCAAACATTTTACCTTAAAAAATAAAAAAGTCAAATAAATCCAATTTATAAATTCCGTTAGCCGTCGAACACACACTAAAATTAAAATTTCACTATTTCAATAAAATTTACAGAAATCAATTTACGTTAATCAATGATGCCATAACAAAATAAGTATCTACTATATAAAAGTCAAAATGAAATGTTTAATAAATGAGCACATGATACATCCTAAGAAAGATGGTTGAATTTGGAGTTCAACGCAAAAAACGGAGTGCAATTCGGAGTTGTAGATCAAAAGTTATACACATTTGAAGACAATGACCTTTAAATCAAATACGGAATGACTAAATTGAAAGAAGAAAAGTAAAATTTGGGGACTAATCAGTAAGAAAATCTAAAGGTAGGGACGTTATTCGCCAAAAAAATGAATGTAAGGACGTTATTCGCCAAAAAAATGAACGTATGGACGTTTTTCCACAATGAGTGTCAAACGTAGGGACGTTTTGTGCCAATTACTCAAATATGAATGTGCTACTTTTGATTTTGACTAAAATGCCCTTGCATGTGTTAAATGTTTACTGTCCATTTTCAAATTAAAGGTGAAATTGGGTTAAATTTGACATAAATGATGTCTCCAATAAGAAAATGTAAAGGTTGGGACGTTTAGCGTCAAAAAGCACAACGTTGGGACGTTTTGCACAATACATGTCAAAGGTAGGGACGTTTTGTGCTATTAACCCAAAAGAAAAATATTCAGATGTATGTACCATTTTAGATAAAGGAAATATTAGGCCCATTTCAGATTAACATACAAAACGACAAGAACATAGATCAAGCTACCAATTAATTAATGATCAAGGACATTTAGGGAAGAAAAAAAACCTCCCAAGAAAATTTAATAGCATGATCAGGCCCACTTTAAAAAAGATTGGATGTATATATCCAATCTATTATAACAAAACAACGAGCTCATTTAAGATCAAAATAAAAAATAGATATGAATATGAAACGTGTGTGATTTAAAATAATAAAATATTAGTCCCATTTTAGATTAGAATACAAAAACAACTGAAAAAATTATATCAAGCCCAATCAAGGAATGATCAGGGACATTTAATATTAAAAAAATAAAAATAAAAAGGATCAAGAAAAATTGGATGCATGATCAGGCCCATTTTAATTGAGCCCAGATGTCTATACCAGTTTATTATAGTGAAAAAAAGGCTCATTGCAGATCAAACAACAAATAAGAATATCAAAAGTGTATGATTTAAAAATATCAGCAGACTAAAAAAAACCTCATTAAATTGCTTATAAACGAAAATTGTTGACTGCCTCTTGGCATTCCAATCACTTCATTTAGTATATGATTGCATAAATAAATACTCATTTCTGATTATCACTTCAACAGTCACCAAAATCCCAACATCAAAAATCGCAGAGAGATTCAATCAAAATACACAGAAGTTACAAATCCTTCATATTACTACTTGGCAATGAGGAAACTCAACAAATCAACGATTATCACAAGTAAGCGGACAAGGCAAATGGACCATTCTCAAGGTAATTTTCCAGAAACTTTTTTTTTTTTTTTGAGTAAAAAATAAATTTGTCATTTAAGTGAAGTTAAGTTTCCTTTTTCCAGTTCTATTTAAGGGTTATGAAGATAACCAATTTGAAGTAAATGTGAAGCAGGAAGCAAATTGGGCACGGTTGTGTTACCTGATGATCCTTGGATCTGAGCCATTAAAATTTTAATTGCACGTTATTTTCTCCTCTTCCGGTTTTCACAGATCCACTAAAATGAGATCAATGTACTTGCAATGCGATCAAATTCATGTCATTTAGATTATTCATTTTGGTTTATCATAAGAACATTATTTACACAATTTTCATGTTCGATGATATGTTTATCAAATGTTTATGTACTGGAACTCAAATGTATTACAACATTTTATGTGAGTCTTTTTATCAGACTTCATATTTCACTTAAAAAAAGCAACAAAAATGTCCAAAAATATAAAAATCTACATACACAACCAACAATCAAATTTTCTAAGCTAATACACATTTTAACATTTGAAAACTTATCTTCAGACAAAAAAAATCACAACTGTAGACAAAATCTCCCCGATTGCAGCAGAAACTTGGTAATCCAGGTGTGTGAAATCTGTATAAAAACATAATATTATGTTAAATATGTGTCATTGAAATAATGGTATAAAGAAAAGTGAAAGAAAAAAAATCAAAGATGATCCCAAATTGGCCAAGGAAAAAAATGGACCAGATTCTGGTCCATTACAACACATACATAAATTTGAATTTTTTTTTCATCTAGGCTTTTTTTCCCCCTTTTTTTTCTTTTTTTAAAAAAAGAACATACATCATAGAAAAATTCCTTATATAAGAACTAAAATTAATAACAACAAATACGAAATCATGGAGACATAAAAAACATAAAATCGAATTTTTTTTTCGTGTGACGTGTACTAATACAAAATCTGAGCAGAGAATCGATTTTTCAGATGAGATTTGTTGTTGTGAATGGGTTCCATTTTGCGGATTCCTTTGCTCACATGAAGGCCATCTTCAACCCATATACACTAAATTTTACACCAAATTTTCACTTTTACACTAAATTTGAATTACAGTTACACTATTTCAACTTCTCTACTCCAACCCAGCAACACTAAATCTTATACCAAATATACAGTATTCATTATTTTCCTTATTTTGTGTTTTTTAAAAAATACAATTTCATTATATGAAATTATTTCGATAATTAAATACAAAAAGCGTATTTATATTTATAATAATTAATATTTTATAAATTTTATTTATTTATTAATTAATTATTTTGAACACTTAAAATTAATTTTGTCGTAAACTAATTAAAATTAAACTTTTTATTAGCTACAAATTCGAAAAACAAGCATGAAAATTTAAAATACGAGATATGAAATACGTAACAATGAGACAAGTAGAAATAATATATAAAATTTAGTCTTGAGAGTTGCTATATTCTTCCCACAAATGCTCAATCAACGCATTTCTTAGTGCAATGTGTGCTTCCCTATTCTTAATCTTTCGATGTCGAGCAAGGAAGTCTTGAAAACGTTGATTCTCGTCTACAGCGACCTCAACTGTTGAACTCGACCCTTCCACAAATGCGCCAATAGGTGCACTGAGGTCTCGTTCGTCCTCCACTATCATGTTATGCATGATAATGCATGCTGTCATTATGTCATGAAATACATTTTTCTTCCAAGATCGAGCCGGTCCGCTGACAATGTTAAACCTTGATTGAAGCACTCCAAATGCGCGTTCAACGTCCTTTCTACAACTTTCTTGCCTCATTGCAAAATATTTTTTCTTTGGAGTTTGAGGATCATGGATCGTCTGTACAAGTGTTGACCACTTCGGGTATATTCCATCAGCTAAATAATATCTCATTGTGTACTGTTTTCCTTGTATGACATAGTTTGCCGGTGGAGCTACACCGTCTGCCAAGTCAGAAAATAGATGAGATGATTCCAACACATTAATATCGTTATTTGACCCTGGTAATCCAAAGTGAGCATGCCATATCCAAAGATCATAATCGGCCACAGCCTCGAGAATTATTGTAGGGGACCCACTACGGCTTGTATATTGTCCAGCCCATGCAGTGGGACAATTCTTCCATTTCCAATGCATGCAATCAAGGCTTCCTAACATACCTGAAAATCCACGTTGCTGCCCAATATACAATAATCTCGCAATGTCATCGGCATTTGGTGCCCGCAGGTAACGTGGTGAAAATACCTCCACGACTGCTCGACAGAATCGTTGCAAACTCTCCAAGCAAGTTGACTCACCTATTTTGACGTACTCGTCAGTGGCGTCGGCTGCAATTCCATATGCCAACATCCTCATTGCAGTCGTGATTTTCTGAAATGGAGACAGGCCAAGCCTTCCAAGGCCGTCGCGTTTTTACACGAAATACTCATCATGACTTTGCACCGCCTGAAGTATATGTATGAATAGATTTCGGGACATGCGATAACGTCGACGGAACTTTTTTCATCGAACTGTGGATTTGCAGAAAAGTAGTCGTTCCACAAGCGTTGATCTGCTGCTTCGCGATCACGTTCGACCACAAGTCGACCAACGATTGAACCCCTACGAGGTGCACCATCCATTTGGTTCTCAAGCAGACGAGCCCGACGACGGATGTTGTTTTGTCGAATGCGAAGCACAATCTCCTCTTGCTCGTCAATGTGTTTAAGATGTTCAACAAACTCTTCATCACTGTCGTGATCGGGCATGGATGATGAGGATTCACCTAAATTAAAATTCATGTTTGTTAAATGTTTGATTTACACTTGGTATGTAGATGGTTAACAATGGCCTATTTATACTGCGAATCAATTCCTCTTTTTGTGTAAAAAGCAAGCGCATGTAGAACAATAGTATAAGTAATGTGTACAAAACACTATGTACGAAACACTATTTCCTTTTTCAGAATTTTATCAATAATGTATCTGTACAAATCAATTTTTGTAGGACAAAAGATATGATTCTCTTCCTTTTTTGAAACTTGTATCTGTGTAAAGCAAGAATTGCAGCGATAATGTATCAATAAAATACATATATGAAGCATATCTCTGTGTAAAGCAAGAATTGCTCTAAATTTGACATTGGCCCCTACTAAAATCTCTGCATGGAGTACAGGTAATGTAAGAATTGCTTCAAATTGGAAAAGGGCCCCTACTAAAATCTATGCATTGAGTACTATTTGCAGGTACAGTAGGAATTGATCCAAATTTGACATTGGCCCCTATTAAAATCTCTGCATGGAGTACAGGTAATGTAAGAATTGCTTCAAATTGGAAAAGGGCCCCTACTAAAATCTATGCATTGAGTACTATTTCCAGGTACATTACGAATTGCTCCAAATTTGACATTGGCCCCTACTAAAAACTCTGCATTGAGTACTATTTGGAAATAAAGTATGAATTGCTCCAAATTTGAAAATGGCCCCTACTAAATCTCTGCATGGAGCAGTACCGTTTTGCCTATAAAAACTTGCCTAACTAGTTTAAACAAGCAACTCAAATTGTGCAATTTCATAGATTGTTTCTGCAACAAAAAAATGTCTTCAAGTAAACGAACTGCTAGTTATACAATGGATGAGGACATCCATTTGACTCATGTTTACTTAGACATCTCCCAGGATCCCATTATCGGTATTCGCCAAAAAGGTTCGAAGCTGTGGCAACGTGTGGCAGAGGCATACAATAACACTAAATCAGCCCACATGAATCCTGGACCAGAAAGATCCATCTCAACGCGTATGGGTGAAATTACGAAGGCCGTCTCAAAATTGCGAGGCTGTGTTCGTCAAGTAGAAAATTTACATCCAAGTGGCGCATCGGAGCAGGACATTGTAGGCATTCATATTTAATATATATCTTTACTTTAAATTCATATTTTACTGATTAACCTTTTCGTAACATGTCTTACAGATGGACAGAGCCAAAATGCTATACGCACAAGACCCAGCTAATAAGGGCATGTTCAAATTTGATCATTTATGGCCCCTACTAAAGGATATTGGGAAATTCTCTCTG
Source organism: Ligustrum vulgare (assembly GCA_963555705.1). Classification (NCBI taxonomy): domain Eukaryota; kingdom Viridiplantae; phylum Streptophyta; class Magnoliopsida; order Lamiales; family Oleaceae; genus Ligustrum; species Ligustrum vulgare. The sequence goes on from OY743170.1 coordinate 55,896,856, forward strand.
ACGCCGAGTGTTTCCCGCAATGATTTTCAAACATCCCCAAATGCTTTTACATCTTATGAACTAGACTACCCACTAGCCGGCTCTCCCTCGTCCCCTGGACTTTCATCATTTTCTTTGAACATAGAGGATGTGAATGCTGGGGGTACCTCGTCTGAAAGGCCGATGGGTGTGAAGAAGGCCAAAAACTAAAAAAGATTGAAGATGAGACCAGAAAGGAATTGGATGAAATGAAGGCTGAAAACAAAGAACTCACGGATTTGGTAAGAAAGGGAGCGGCTGATAGACAAAACTTTTATCAATTACAAATGTATAAAGAGGATAACAAAATATTGTTGACAAACTTGGATTCAATATCAGACCCGATGACCCGTGAGTTCATAAGGAGTGAACAACAACGTATTATACGAAAGAGGACCCAACAACAACTGAATGAAAGTCAATCCGACTCAAGCTCATTCAGTCCGCTATTCGATAGTTTAAGTGGTTCCGGAGGAAATTTGCCAGATTACTGAAATATCCAATTTCTATTTACTATGTATTTGTTGTGTTTTATTTAAAATTTGGTGTGGTCCAATTATTCCCAACTGTTGCTTATTCAATAAAATATTAATGTGTTACATTTTGTAATCAATTTATATTTACTACTTGTTTATCACAAAAAATATCATTAACCACATTTGAATATAAATAAACATGCAAATTTATTTGACTACAAAAATTATGAAAAAATTCAACTTTACATAACTTATTTTAAACAAGGTAAACAAAATTGTAAGGACCAAATGGACAATAAATAAATGAAATATGCACCAAAAACTACAAAACCAATATTTTAGAAACCAAAAAAAAAAAAATAAAATAAAATAAAATCAGAAAACTAGAACAGCAATGCCGTCAAACTCGGCATTGCTATAGTGCAGCGCCATAGATGGCGCTGCACTGTAGCAGGGCACCATTTTGCCGAGCAAAATGGTGCCCGGCTGGAATAGAGCCCTGCGCCAAAATGGCGTGAAAACGCCATTTTGGTGCAGGGCTGGAGTTGCTCGAAGTACCAATTCCATATGTAAGAATGGATTTTTTTTATAAAAAAAAAATTAGGATGATAAACGACATCAACGATCGTATCAAATATACCACCACTTTATTTGATCTTGTGGACATAATAAATCTGGAAAAAAAAATCAAGAGGATGAATGAGGCGCCGACTACTGAGAGAACGTTGCTGAGAAGAAGAGTGTGTGAAATGTTAGGGTTTGAGGATGTTACGACATCTAGAATGATCCATCGGGCTGGGTTGTTCTTTGGGATAATTGTATAGATTACTTACTTTAGATAATAAAATTGATTTTTACTACCCAAATAAAAAAATTTGAAAAATACTTCATTGTTACTAAAAAAAAATTGAAAATTATCATAGGTATCATACTGTGATACTAACATATTTGAGAATTATCAAAAGTATCATATTGTGACACTTCACGTGATTATGAAGTATTTTTCAGTTTTTATGATTTTATTATAAGTAATTTTCAATTTTTATAAAATTCAAGTAAATTTCAATTTGATCCCTAAAAGTAGTGTAATTATGTGAATAGCCATTGTTCTTTTGATTGTGGGCCTAATTCAAGTTTTATCAGTTGCAACCAAAATGGGCCAAGTCCAATTATAAGTATTAAGTTGGTCCATTTATCACTTTTTAAATTTACATACAATTCTATACAACTTTAATTCACAATGACACATATTTTTCCAAATGTATTATTTTTTTAAACATATTCCATGCAAACCAAGATATTAACATGATCATTTAGTTGTGTTTTCCATTCTCTTTTAAATTTTAATTTGGTAATTTTAAATTCAACATTAATATAAAAAACATAGTCGTTTTTAGTTAGAAATTACAAACATTTAAATCCAAGGGAAATAATTCAATAACACTTCATATCCTATTTATTATTATTATTATTTATTTTATTTTATTTTTTTACGAAACAAAATAATTGAATGTTTAATTTATATGTGGTAGCTTAACAGTAAAATTATTTCAATTGATTTTAGTATCAAGCATAAAAAGGTACACATAATATTAGTTTTTAATTAATACATTTATTTAACTTATTTCTATTTTGACAGAAGATTTGGACCCCGCGATGAAGAAAATGCACGGTTATGATGTGGCAAGCAACGTTGATGAGAATGGGCTGGAAAATGTATTCACAAATAAATCCACCAATTGTTCAATGTCACCATTCATTGACATCACAAATGGTATAAATTATAATTCATTTTATGCTCGTGTATTTGTTATATACATGTATGTATTTTTTTTAAACAATGAAGTTGATGATGCAGTTGTTGGATCGAGTAAATTACCAAACAATCGTGCTTTATATGACCATGGGTTTAATTTTATGTTGCAACAAAATTGTTCAAAAGATGATGAAAACATGCGGAATAATATTGATCAAACAATTGATAGTACAATATGCAATGTATCAATCTCATTAGACGATGAAAATAAGAGAAAGTTGACTGATCAGGATGGGTACAGTAAAGTAGCTGCCGAAGAAACCAACTTGGATGATAGTAAGATTTATTATATGTTTTTTGCAGACGTTAATCGTGTTTATTGGCTTAATTTGTTCTTTAAATTTTATCTTTCAATTTATGTATTATTATGTAGTTATACTAATTAAATTATTTATGTATTTTTTTTTTTAGCATTCATGGTACAAGATAATTGTGAGATCGATGGTAAGGAATATGTTTGTACATAGATGTGTGTGTGTTTGTGTACATTTCATATTTTTTTTTATTAAATTTCTAACATTTAGACCTATTTTACTTTGTAGGAGAAAATATGAATTTTGAAGCTAGGAAGCCATCTCTAGGTAAGTTTACCACACTACTACGTAATATTATTTCTAAAATTTATTTAGTTATCCAAATTCATATGACAGTGATTAGTTATAGCCATGTGTGATAAAAGTAATCATTGTTTTGTTTTTCATGAAGCTATCATTTGTTGCTTAGATCATTCTTTGGTAGGCGTTCTTACTTTACTGTTATTTTATTTTAAATAAATAATAAAGACATATATAGATTAAGAAATTACTTATTTGTAACTGTTGTCTATTATTAAAAAGTAGCGATTATTAATTTTATTAGTTTGATGTGTTGCAGAAATCAGAATACTGGGATATCGGAGATCCTTCTCACAAATGTGATTTCTGTAGTGCTTTATTATGGTATGAGGAGAGATTAGGGCGGCACTACAACACAACAAAACCAAATTATTCATTATGTTGTATTCATGGTAAAGTTCAACTTCCAATGATGCAAGATCCTCCTCGAGTCCTACATGATTTAGTATATGGTGTGATAAGTGTGAAATTTACGTTTATTTTATGCACTTATATCCTTGAATAAGCAATAATGTGATTCTATATAAGTATTATTAATGCATTTTATGTTTTATATTGTATAGGATCATAAAAGAAGAGAAAAGAAGAAAAAATGACCAAAATGCACTCAAAACTGAAGTTTAGGGACTTAGGCGCAAATAAAGTTACGACCGTAAGGTAGCACAGTCACGGCCGTAAGAGTGTTAACGGTGTTAAGAGAAATCAGCAGAAACACGTTTATGGCCGTAAAAGAGAATTTACGGCCGTAACCTTCAAATGGTGAAAAATGAGCAGAAACCATGTTACGGCCGTAAAGGAAAACTTACGGCCGTAACTTCAAATTTTGAGAAATATGCAGAAACTCATTTACGGTCGTAAAAGAAATGTTACGGCCGTAACTCTCCAGTCAACAATTTCCATATTTTAAATCTTTCCATAATTTTGGGATTTCTTGAGCCCAAAACTAGGGCACGAAATTGAGGCTATAAAAAGGGACTCTCATGACAGAAAAAAGTGTGAAATAATTGTTGAAGGAGGAGCGGCTCGCTTGAAGAATTGGAAGAGAAATTAAGCGACTCGAGAGGGTGATTCAAGAGAGAAAAATCCCGGAATTCTTCATGACTATGCTCGGCTAAGCTTCTCTACCTAGTTCGAAGGGGAAATTGTATTTCATATCAATTTTATTCATTTTTTTTCCAAACTAGTAACGTAGTTCTAAATTCTTTACTTTGATTTGTTGGATTCTTATGCGTTTTAAACTCAATTAATGCAATTCTTTACTTGATTAAGGCCTTATCATTTAATTTGTTGTATTGAGATTTGCTATTTTGAATGATTGGATCCGTAATTGTCTTTTTGTTCAAATCATAGTAGCAAGTGGAAATTTAATATTTTCATAGAGAATTCCAACTTAGGTTAATTGTCACGAGCTTGTGTGATTGATAATCTAATTCACCATAATTCTTCTCAACCATTATACAGTTGTTGTCTTAAATCTAAAGAGCTTGTTTTAGGTTATTCAATGGCTAATGTTTGATTAGAGAGCTTATTCTAATTAAATGCAACTAAGGGAGAATAAGAATAGTTAGAGCTTATTAACTATTTACGGGTGATAAATCAAAGAAGAAATTGAACTCGCGTTACTTGGAAAGTGATAACATTGTGATAGAATACAACTGAACCTGAGAACTAGGACTCGTCAACATTTGATATTTATTCCAATCATTTTAATTGCTTTATTTTATTAGTTAAATCATTTACAAACAACTCAAAACAAAACCCCCCTTTACGATTCTAATTGATCGAACAACTAAAATTAGTTTCCGTTCCTCGTGGGATCGACCCTTGCTTCCATTGCTACATTCTTAGTAATAGTGAATAAGAATTTTATTTATTATTTTGGTGCATTGCGACACGCATCAAATTTTTTGGCGCCGTTGTCGGGGAGCGGTTAACCAATTTAGTGTTTAATCAATTAGAATTTTATTTTTATTTTTATTTTATTTTCACTTTATTTATATAATTTTTCAAAAAATAAAAATAAAAATAATTCATATAATAATTATTTATGCTTCTTTGCTTATATGCTTAAAACTCGGTTAACTAATTGTGAACTTTTTGATCTTGACCCAGAAATTGAGAGAAGTTTTCGACAGCAAAGGAGAGCAGCACGAAAAATGGCAGCTAACAACAGGACTCTTAAACAACTGGATACCCCCGATGTGGCTCAGCAGCCCTTATGTATTACGTTTCCAACGGTGGAAGAAGGAAAAACCTTCGAGCTTAAATCTTGGCTCATCCACCTATTACCAACTTTTCGAGGGAACCCCGGCGAAGATCCATGTAGGCACCTAAAGGAGTTCCATGTGGTTTGCGACAGTATGAGACCCACGGGCATTACCGAGGAGCAAATTAAAATGAGAGCCTTCCCATTCTCATTGAAGGATGCCGCCACTGACTGGCTCTATTGTCTACCATCGGGGACAGTCACTACTTGGAATGACATGAAAAGACTCTTCTTGGAAAAATACTTCCTTGCATCGAGAGCTGGTACCATTAGAAAAGAGATATGTGGGGTGCGCCAAAACAACAATGAAACATTATATGAGTATTGGGAGCGTTTCAAAAAGCTCATCTCTAGCTGCCCCCATCATCAGATTAGCGAGCAACTTTTGGTGCAATATTTCTACGAAGGTCTAGCGCCAATGGACAGAAGTATGATAGACGCCGCAAGCGGAGGTGCGCTAATGGACAAGACATCAGAGCAAGCACGGGCTTTAATATCCAACATAGTGGAAAACACTCAACAATTCAACCCGAGTAGGGATTCCCAAGTCCGCCGAGTAAACGAGGTAAGTCTTTCCAATATTGAAGGTCAATTATATGAACTAACGAATCTTGTTAAGCAGCTTGCTGTAGGGAATTTGAAACAAGCCAAAGCATGTGGAATCTGTTCAAACTTTGGACATCCAACGAATACCTGTCCGGTATTGCAAGAAGAAAACAATGAACAGGTAAATACTGCTGAAGGCTTCCCTTTCCAAAGGCAACAGTACAACCCATATTCAAACACGTACAACCCCGGGTGGAGAGATCACCCCAACCTGAGTTACGGAAATAACAAACCCCAGTTTTTACTCCAAACAAGTCACAAGGACAATTCCAGCAGCAAGGGACTTTCCAACCACAGGGGCAATATCAACAAAAACCTCAAAATTCAGGTACGTCTCTTGAGGATACGATTAAGATGTTGGCAACTAACACGATGCAATTCCAACAGGATACCAAGTCAAGCATTCAAAACCTGGAAAATCAAATGAGCCAAATGGCCACTGCCATAAATAGATTGGAGGCACAATCTGGAGGGAAGCTACCATCGCAGCCCGAGGTAAATCCCAAAAATGTGAGCGCCATAATTCTCCGGAGTGGAAAGGAAGTTGAGGGTCCGCAATTGGAACCGGCTGCACCTGAAATGGAGGAAGATGAAAAGGAAGGGGTTGGGAAGAGAAATGACACTTCGCAAAACCCTCAGGTGAAAACTGACTCCCATTTAAATGTTAAACTAACACCTCCACCTTTTCCTAGCAGGTTAGCAAAGACGAACAAAGAGGGCAAGGAAAAGGAGATGTTGGAAATGTTCAGGAAGGTTGAAATCAATATACTGCTATTGGAGGCCATCAAACAAGTCCCCCGGTATGCAAAATTTTTAAAGGATTTATGCACTAACAAACAAAAATTGATGGGGAATGAAAAGGTAAGAATGAGAGAGAATGTGTCGGCGCTCTTTCAGAGGAAACTACCTCCCAAGTGCAAAGACCCAGGCATGTTTACCATACCTTTTCAAATAGGTAATAAGAGAATAGATCATGTAATGATAGACTTAGGAGCATCCATAAATGTAATGCCTAGATCCACTTACACTACACTAAAACTTGCCAAAATGACTGAAACTTGTGTTATCATTCAGCTAGCCAACCGTTCCAATGCCTATCCGGATGGGGTAGTTGAGGATGTGCTAGTGCAAGTAGGTGGATTGATGTTTCCAGCGGACTTTTATGTGTTAGATATGAATGATGATCATTCACCCAACTCCACTCCTATTTTGCTAGGCAGACCATTTTTAAAAAACATCTAAGACTAAGATAAATGTTAGTAGTGGCACACTTTTCATGGAATTTGATAATGAAATTGTTCAATTCAATATTTATGATTCCATGAAATTTTTTGATGATGATCCTGTTTATTCTGTTAATGTGAATGACTCTTTAGTACAGGAAGTTCTCGATATTGGTGGAAAGGACTGTCCAAAGTTACCGAAATCAGGTAAAATATCATCCATCTCATTACCAGTCTCTGATGAAAAATCTCTACCCCCTATTTTGCAGGCACGGATGAAGAGCATGAAGAAGAAATTAATCTTTGGGAATCTACCTAATCCCGGTTGAATGAGAAAGGACTCAGTCGAGCCAACGACTGTAAACAGCGGCGTTGCTCGGGAGGCAACACGAGAGGGGAGTTTCTTTACCTCCTCGACTCTTTATTTTCGTATTTTCATTTTCGGTTTATTTTATTTTATTTAGTCATTTCATTCACACATAAAAAAAAAAAATCAGTGGCTAAATTACGGCCGTAAGGTACTCAAGTACGGCCGTAACACAATTCCAGTAAATTTAATCAGAGGCCAGCTTACGGTCGTGAGACTTGACTTTACGACCGTCAGTGAGACATTCACGGCCGCAATTCCAGAAATTTCAAATTTAAAAACTGCTTCACTCACGTACCCCTGCTCCTACCCCTTTTGAGCTGCAGATGCTGGAATTGATGCGAGCCTTCCAAAATCAGCTGAATGCCATGCAAGAAGATCAGAAACTTATGCTAGAAGAGCAGAGAGCCCTTCGGGAGGAGATTCGACAGTTGCAGAGACCCCGTGCCGATCAACCACCACATTAGACCGAGGGAGTTTCTTTTCTTTTCCCCCTTTATTGTTTTACTTTTCAATGAGGACATTGTTTTGTCTAAGTGTGGGGGGGGGGGAATTGATTGTAAGCTTAATGTCTTTATCTTCCTTCTGTAGTCGAAACGTTAAATTCATGTTGAGTCAGCATCCATTTTAATCTTGTTCTCTACTTTTGTTACCTATCTATGCTACTTAGGTCTTAAACCATACTTTGATAGGAAGCAGCCTCACTTTTGGTTCATCCTTTTTGAAAAAAATCATTGCATAATTGGATATAAATTGAGCACATAGAGATCATCTCGTCCAACTGCACAAATGGGTTGAAAATGAAAAGTAAAATTGTCAAATGTCTACAAACCTAGCCAACCAAAATAGGAATAGACACATACTCCGTCATATATAACCCTAAGCGTCCCAATTCCAACAGAAATTATTATACTTTTGTGAGTAGTCATGGTTTGAATACTTTTAACCACTATCCTCGACCAATGGATTTAGATTTGGAATGAAGATCAAGTAATGACCTATAACTCATAATTGGATGGGAGAAACACATGAAAACCCTAATTTGTGAGCTTTTGAGCCTAAGAGCTGGTTTTAATACTTATGAGCTCGTAATTCTTTGATGTGTGTCCTGCATGGTTGGGTTAGGCTTGGATGTGCTTTCCTGTGCAAATTGTGTAGCTTCTTAACTTAAGTGCAAATTATAGCAAAGGCAATAGGTTAAACCAAATTTGACTTGCTAAAAGAGCCTACCTTGCTACATGGACCATTAGAAGCCCTTTTGAGCCTTAGCCTTTCTTTGAATTTTTATGCCACAAATACCATTTCTTTCGCATTGTCTCTGTTTTGAACCCATAGAGAAGGGATTCGCAAGCTTTTGTTGATTGAGGATTGTGCTATGGTCTAAGTCTAAGAAGTTGCAACGGTTATCTTGTGTTGAGCAATGGTCGTGAAATGGACTGAATTCAGGGGATTGTAATTCTATCTTGTGTCACTTGGTGGCTGCGAAATGATTTGAACAAAAGAGGAAAAAATTTGCAGTCTATACTCGTAAAAAAAAATATTGAAAGAGAAAAAGCAATAAAAAGGAAGTTTAGTCAAGAAAATTATTAGTTGAGGAAGTAAAACACTCAACTTTTGAAAAAAAAAGAGAGAGAGAGAGAGAAAAGAGAAGAAGAGATTCAAGTGTGAATAAAAGTTGGATAGTGGGAAACAATAAAGATCATATTAAGGGTGAATGAAGTAATGTTATTTTGAATCGACTTAGCTTGCAAAATTCCTTCTCAACTCAGCCTAAATATATCCTTTTTCCCTACCTGACCTGAAGCCCCGTTACAACCAAACAAAGACCTTCGCTTTGCACTTTTGTTATTGTTGGCTCCGGTTATGACATCTAGGCAATCTGTGGTACTGACTTATCCATGCAGAGAGATGAGCGAAAATTCAAACCCTTATACACTTTGTGCGAAGAGAGAAATATCTTGTGAGGGTGTTAACTTCCATTACATATGCTTATGAGTGGTTTGAATTGCTTGGTCTAGGGTTGGTGCTATTAATGTGGTCGGGGGTACTGTGTTGACTGAATTCACATCATGAACAACTCGGTTTATGCAATTGATTCCCACTGGAGTTGGGCGAAATTATTCTCCTCGTAGTCACTCATAAATGGTTGGGATGTGAGCAAACACGAGAGGTGCAAGGAAATAAACCATATCGAGCCATGATTGGGATGGGAAATAAAGGGCGTTGTATCTCTAGCACACACGAACACAATCCAATCATGCAATGGAACATTTTTGTTAAAGAAAAGTGGGTTGCAACCTCAAGTCTCTGAATTGTAATCTATTGTTTGAATCATATTCTTTTCTTTGCGAATCTTTGTTCGAGGACGAACAATGGTTCAAGTGTGGGGGGATTTGATAAGTGTGATATTTACGTTTATTTTATGCACTTATATCCTTGAATAAGCAATAATGTGATTCTATATAAGTATTATTAATGCATTTTATGTTTTATATTGTATAGGATCATAAAAGAAGAAAAAAGAAGAAAAAAGGACCAAAATGCACTCAAAACTGAAGTTTAGGGACTTAAGCGCAAATAAAGTTACGACCGTAAGGTAGCACAGTCACGGCCGTAAGAGTGTTAACCGTGTTAAGAGAAATCAGCAGAAACACGTTTACGGCCGTAAATGAGAATTTACGGCCGTAACCTTCAAATGGCCGTAAAGGAAAACTTACGGCCATAACTTCAAATTTTGAGAAATATGCAGAAACTCATTTACGACCGTAAAAGATATGTTACGGCCGTAACTCTCCAGTCAACAATTTTCATATTTTAAATCTTTCCATAATTTTGGGATTTCTTGAGCCCAAAGCTAGGGCACGAAATTGAGGCTATAAAAAGGGACTCTCATGACAGAATAAAGTGTGAAATAATTGTTGAATGAGGAGCGGCTCGCTTGAATAATTGGAAGAGAAATTAAGCGACTCAAGAGGGTGATTCAAGAGAGAAAAATCCCGGAATTCTTCATGACTATGCTCGGCTAAGCTTCTCTACCTAGTTCGAAGGGGAAGTTGTATTTCATATCAATTTGTTCATTGTTTTTCCAAACTAGTAACGTAGTTCTAAATTCTTTACTTTGATTTGTTAGATTCTTATGCGTTTTTAATTCAATCAATGCAATTCTTTACTTGATTAAGGCCTTATCATTTAATTTGTTGTATTGAGATTTGCTATTTTGAATGATTGGATCCGTAATTGTCTTTTTGTTCAAATCATAGTAGCAAGTGGAAATTTAATATTTTCATAGAGAATTCCAACTTAGGTTAATTGTCACGAGCTTGTGTGATTGATAATCTAATTCACCATAATTCTTCTCAACCATTATACAGTTGTTGTCTTAAATCTAAAGAGCTTGTTTTAGGTTATTCAATGGCTAATGTTTGATTAGAGAGTTTATTCTAATTAAATGCAACTAAGGGAGAATAAGAATAGTTAGAGCTTATTAACTATTTACGGGTGATAAATCAAAGAAGAAATTGAACTCGCGTTACTTGGGAAGTGATAACATTGTGATAGAATACAATTGAACCTGAGAACTAGGACTCGTCAACATTTGATATTTATTCCAATCATTTTAATTGCTTTATTTTATTAGTTAAATCATTTACAAACAACTCAAAACAAAACCCCCCCTTTACGATTCTAATTGATCGAACAACTAAAATTAGTTTCCGTTCCTCTTGGGATCGACCCTTGCTTCCATTGCTACATTTTTAGTAATAGTGAACAAGGAATTTATTTATTATTTTGGTGCATTGCGACACGCATCATGGTGGCTCCTGCAAGAGCAAGCATTTTATTGAAAACATCCGATCGTATAACAACATGTTTTGTTTTACATCGATGGGAGGGAAAATAGACTCGAGCTTGAATAAAGGAAAATCTCCTCCAGTGTTTAGATTATATGGGCAAAATTATCATTTGATTGGAAGTTTAGTGCCGCCTGAAGGTTCAATGCCAAAATTTGCTCAACTGTATATCTATGACACTGAAAATGAAGTTACAAATGGAATACAATCTGTAAGGTAATTGTTTTAGTTTTTTATTGCAACTATTTTAAATTATCTAATTTTGATGAATAATTTAGTCTAACTATATTTCTATTATTTGTTCCTTTTCAGGAAAAATAATGATATAAATAGTCTGCACACTGAGATTGTATCTGATCTGAAAAACATGCTCGATGAAAAAAATGTATTGGTAAAGTCATTTAGAAAGGTGAGGGAAATACTGCATCAAGAAGGCTGCTCAAATTTGAAGCTTAGGTTAATTGGTAGAAGGGATCAAGATGCGAGAACATATAACATGCCCAGTGTTTTTGAGGTTGCAGCATTAATAGTTGGTGATTTTGATACATCTCCTGGAGTAGGGATATTATTGTGGAAACTCAAACAGGGGAATTGAAAAGGATAAATGAGCTAAATCCTTCATATCTTGGGATACAATATCCACTGCTTTTTCCATATGGAGAGGATGGCTACAAAGAGGATATTCCTCTGAAAGAATCAAACACCAGTGGAGCAGGAGGTCGGAGAAAAGTAAGCATGAGAGAATTTTTTGCATATAGATTGCAAGAAAGGGAATGTGAATCGCCCATGTTATTATACTCAAGGAGACTCCTACAGCAATTCATAGTAGATGGATATACGATGGTTGAATCTGCACGATTGACTTATATACGAACTCATCAGAAACAGTTGAGATCTGAAATGTACAAAGGTCTTTCTAAGGCATTGTTAAGAGGAGAGACAGATCCTTCTACTCAAGGTCAGCGTGTGCGTGTGGTACTGCCATCTTCTTTCACTGGTGGAGCACGGTATATGATTCAAAACTATAAGGATGCAATGGCTATATGTAGGTGGATTGGCTATCCTGATTTATTCATAACATTTACATGTAATCCAAAATGGTCGGAGATAGTTCGATTTGTTCAGAGTAGAGGTTTGAAACCTGATGATCGTCCTGACATAGTTTGTAGAGTGTTTAAGGTTAAATTAGAAAATTTGATCAGAGATCTTAGACAAAATAAAATATTCGGAACTGGCCGATCATGTATTATTTCTACATATCTATCTATCTATAAATATCAAATATTTATATTATGTTTCCTTTAATGTAATAAATTTTGTCGTTGTTTCTAATTTTTTTCTAAATATCATTTAATGCAGTTGAATTTCAAAAGCGTGGATTGCCATATGCACACATTCTACTATTCCTATCTAAAGAAGATAAATACCCTACTGGTGAGGATATTGATGGCATAATTTCAGCAGAGATTCCTGATGAAAAATTGGATCCTAACTATTATGCTGCAGTCAAAGATCTCATGATGCACTGTCCATGTGGTAGTTCAAGGAGTAATTCACCATGTATGGTAGATGGTCGGTGTACGAAACATTTCCCAAAAAAATTCGTTGAATCTACCAACATTGATGAAGAGGGGTATCCAGTTTATAGGCAACGAAACAATGGAAGGACAATTACAAAAAATGATATTGATCTTGATAACAGATACGTTGTTCCTCACAATCGTTATTTTCTTATGAAGTATGGTGCTCCGTGCTCATATGAACGTAGAGTGGTGCAACCAATCTCGATCGATCACATATTTATTCAAATATGTCAACAAGGGACATGATCGTGTTACTGCATCATTTTATCAGAGTATTGAAGATGGTGAAACAAGAAAAGATGTTGATGAAATAAACATGTATTACGATTGTAGATACATTTCACCGTGTGAAGCAGCATGGAGGATATTTGGATTTGAAATTCAGTATAGAGATCCCTCCGTGGAGCGGCTGAGCTTTCATCTTCCGAATGAACAAAATGTAATATTTTCAGATTTTGATTCAATTGATGAAGTAATGAATCGACCTACAGTGAATCAAAGCATGTTTTTAGCGTGGATGGAAGCAAATACAAAATATGATGAAGCAAAGGAACTAACTTATGCTGAATTCCCTACAAAGTTTGTTTGGAGGCAATCCACAAGAGAATGGCAACCAAGAAAGCGTGGATTTTCTATTGGACGTATTTTCTATGTACCTCCTGGATGTAGAGAAATGTATTATTTGAGGATCCTTCTCAATGTAGTTCGTGGACCTACGAGCTACGAAGAAATAAGGTGTGTAAATGGTGTCTGATACACTTCTTTCAGAGATGCTTGCTATGCGCTTGGATTGTTGGACGACGATAAAGAATACATTGATTGGATTCTTGAGGCAAGTCATTGGGCATCTGCATCTTCGTTGAGAAGTCTATTTGCTACTTTATTGTTGTCGGATTCTTTATCCCGGCCTAAAATTGTTTGGGATAAGTGTTGGAATTACTTATCGGATGATATCCTATATAAACAACGAAGAATGATGCAACATCAAGGTATCATTTAGCATTTATTTTTTTTCCATAAGTTTGGGTTGAATTTTTATGAATTATTTTTCCATAAATTTCTTCATTTTTTTGGTGAAACAAGATTGGAATTGAGTGATGAAGATTTAAAGAGTTTTACTCTTGCGGAAGTTGAAAAGATATTGAGGCGTAGTGGAAAGAGTCTGTGTGACTTCCATTCAATGTCATTTCCAGAATCTGTATATTTTTCAACTTGCCAAAATAGACTAATACATGATGAACTGTCATATGATCGAAAAGCTTTACATGAAGAGCATAAGAAGTTGGTTTCCGATTTGACCAATGAGCAACTATCTATTTACGACACAATAGTAAATGCAGTTGAGTTTGAGAAAGGTGGAATGTTTTTTCTATACGGTTATGGAGGGACTGGAAAAACATTTGTATGGAAAACTCCATCTGTAGCTCTAAGATCAAAGGGGGAAATTGTACTAAACGTGGCATCGAGTGGTATAGCATCTCTTCTACTACCTGGTGGTAGAATAGCTCATTCAAGATTTGCAATACCGCTTAATCCTAATGAAGATTCAACGTGCAACATAAAACAGGGTAGTCCTCTTGTGGAATTGATTGTAAGATGTAAGCTTATAATATGGGATGAAGCACCTATGATGAATAAGTATTGTTTTGAAGCTTTAGATAGGACCATGCGCGATATCTTAAGGTTTAGCAATCCATTGAGTGCAGAATTGCCTTTCGGAGGGAAAATTGTAGTTCTTGGAGGGGATTTTTGGAAAATTTTGCCAGTAATTCCAAAAGGAAGTCGACGGGACATTGTGCTTACAGTGATAAATTCATCCTATTTGTGGAGATATTGTAAAGTGCTGAGGTTGACAAAAAACATGAGACTTCAAAATCTTGGTTCAAGTCCTGAAAGTATTAAGTTAAAGGAATTTTCGGATTGGATTTCAAGCATAGGAGATGGAATAGTTGGTGGTCCGAATGATGGTCATGCGACTATTGAGATACCATATGATATTTTGCTAAATGGGTCCGATGATTCAATTTCAGCAATTGTGAATAGCACATATCCGTCCTTTAATGGAAATGACGGTGACACAACTTATTTGCAAGGTAGAGCTATCCTCGCACCAACACTTGATGTGGTTGAGTCTGTGAACGAATACATGATTTCTCTAAATGGAAGCGAGGGGAAAACTTACTTAAGTTCTGATGCAACTTGCAAATCAGATGTTAATGTTGATTTATTACAGGATCTTCACACACCAGAGTTTTTAAATGGAATTAGATGTTCTGGGGTTCCCAACCATGAATTGAATTTGAAGGTTGGAACTCCCGTTATGTTACTTAGGAATATTGATCACTCAGTCGGTTTATGCAATGGCACTAGATTGGTTATTACGAGACTTGGAAGTCATGTGCTGGAAGCAAAAATTCTCACAGGAAATAATGCAGGTCATAAGGTTCTTATTCCTAGAATGACATTGACTCCATCGGATCCAAGATTGCCTTTCAGATTTCAACGGAGACAATTTCCTATCATTGTGTCATATGTGATGACGATCAACAAAAGTCAGGGTCAATCACTTTCTAATGTCGAACTGTATTTGAAGAAATCAGTCTTCAGTCACGGGCAATTATACGTTGCTGTGTCAAGAGTTACAAATCGCAAGGGACTGTAGATATTAATTTGTGATAAAGATGGCAAGCAAACAAGTACAACTACAAATGTAGTTTACCGGGAAATTTTTCAAAATTTAGAATAATTTTTCATATATTTTTCATTTTCCATTAAATTTGTAGAACATATATGGTTCTTATTTTGTATTCTTCTATTACAAGTCTATCTCTTTTTTTTTTTTTTTTTTGTGCAATGTTATCAAATATATTTACAAATTTGATAATATATTTTATCAATACAACATCCGTGCATCGTACGGATGAAATACTAATTTTCTTAATATCCCAGTTAATTCCTACAACATCCGTGCATCGTACGGATGAAATACTAGTTTTCTTAATATCTCAGTTAATTCCTACAACATCCGTGCATCGTACGGATGAAATACTAGTTTCCTTAATATCCCAGTTAATTCCTATCTGCTATACCCCTTCTCTCTCTCTCTCTCTCTCTCTCTCTCTCTTTCACGAACAAGCAGCCCCCTTTCTCATTTTTCTCCCAATTCAACCTAATTTTCTAACCATTAACTCCCAGCCAATATCTGCGTGAATTGTGTTCCCAGCCGGGCCAGCCCAATAAAAATGTGCCAAGTTAATTGATATTGCACAAAACTCCTCCAACTTCTAATTAATAATGAAAATGGGCTGGAACTTCCTATTAACATAATAATGGACCAATTTAAAATTACTCCAAAATAAGAAATTTGGCCCATAAATTATTTTGGATAAAAAACCCAACACTAATCCCCATAAACCTTAGATTTATTTATTTATTTATTTAAACGATATTTGGTTGAGAAAATCAAGTTGCCTTATACTATTTTTTCAAGGGAACATTCACATCTTGGTCACTTTATTTCATCTTGGTCGCTGACTTCTTTGGTGGAAGAAAAATAATAAAAATTCAATACTTTTCGGTGGTAATCACTCCAATAAAAAGACTCGGTAGGTATTGTAGAAGAAGACCCTCTTCCATTTCAGGAGGTTTCTCCACATTTATTTATTTATTTTGGAAACAATATTTGAAACAATATTTGAACAACACGATTTTTCAATCGACTTCCCACAAACGACGCTAATGATGTAGATTGATTTCGTCCATCGTTGTGCTAATTAGTCAGATCCCATAGATGATATCCTTGAACTTGTGATACCTGGAAAAAAAAAAAAAAAAAAGAGGAGAAAATTCTCCTCGTTTTATCTTCGGCGTGAGAGTTAGTACACGGGAAGAAGAGAACTACGTAGAAATAGTATAATTGTAATACCGCTTTTCTGTTTACGTGCTTTCTTGATTTTCACGTAATGTTTTATGTTAATATCTTTATAAATTATTTAATTTATTATTATTATTATTGGTTTTGTTGTTGTTGTTTGTATCTTAATTATTTTGCAATGAAATGCCTTGAAAGTCGTCTCGATTGATGTGTCAATTAGAAAATTTATAAATTATTTACGTACAATTCTATGTCTAATTGTTAATTTTAGCCTCTGTTCGGATGTGGAGTTTTTTTAAGGTCTTTTTTTTTGTTTATAAACTCTAAAATTTTCAATACAACTTTTTAACCGCACATCTTTTCTCTCTTCAATTTTAACCCTCAAACCCCCTCGAGATTCGTGTGAAACAGTAAAATAACTGCATTTTCTTTCGCGTTTTCCAGCCGTTTTCTGTTTTTCATTTCCGAAAGCGCGGAAAACACGTTCTCTTGCGCCGTTTTCGGAAAAAAATTTCGAAAACGTTTTCAAAATTTGTAAAGGAAATCACGTTTTCCGCGTTTTCCGAAATTTATACATATTAAGTGGAAACGCGGAAAACGCGCTTTTTCCACTTAAAAAAATTTTAAAATAATCAAAAAAATTTGAAATTTGTCACAATTTGTCATTTTTAATTATATTATTGGTCCCTGATTTTCAAAACTTGTCATTTTAATTCTCAAATTTTGAAATTTCTTTCAAAAATGCCGTAATTTATTTGCAACTTAGGTCCCTCAATTTTAGATTTTGTTGCACATTAGTTCACAAAATTTACTTTTCTTTCAATTTAGTCCTTCTCGTATTTGCTTTATAGGTCAATGTCTTCAAACATGTATAACTTTTGATGTACAACTCCGAATTGCACTTTGTTTTTTGCGTCGAACTCCAAATTCAAACGTCTTTCTGACGATGAATCATGTGCTTAATTATTAAACATTTCTTTTTTACTTTTGTATTGTAGACACTTATTTTGTAAGGGCATCATTAATTAACGTAAATTGATTTTTGTAAGTTTTATTGAAACTTAAATTTTAAATGTTATGAGTGCTCACTGGAAGGATGTATATATATAAAGTATTAAATGGAACGATTACTTTAGAATGGAAAATTACTAACCAAATGTGGAACGATTACTTTAGAAGGGCAACATGAATTTTTGAACTTTTTTGGTATAACCAAATTGTGTGATAGGAGTTATTTCATTTATTTTTGTTGTGCAACTCAAATATGACATCTTTATTTCATTTATATTCACAAGCAATATAATTACAAGTATATAGAAATAATTTTCTTCAAAATTTTAAACATAATGCGTTTTCCAGTTTTTCATTTTCGAATACAGTTTTCAGAAATAACAAACCAAACGCGTTTTCAGCAATTTCAAAAAAAGTTACAGAAAATGGAAAACAGAAAAAATTTTCGAAAATGAAAACAGGAAATTGAAACACAAAGAGAACGCAGCCTAATTTTTTCCTTTGTTTCCAGCCGCCAAAGAGTGGCTTAATTGCTAAACTTGTCAATTTCTATTTTGATTTGATTAAGTTGAATGTGGCCTATAATAATGTATTAAATTGAAATGGGAAAAAGTTAGTGACAATTTGAGTTTCATTTAAAAGTTTTGCACCTTAATTTCAAACTTAAGGGAATTAAGGGACTAAATTACAATTCTTCCAAAGTTCCAGAATTTATACCCTAAATCCTCACCCATGACCCAACCGTCACTCAGGTTCTCTCTCTCTCTCTCTTCCGTTGCTACCAACCCTCCCCTGTCGTTCGCCCTCTCAGCCACCACCGCCACCACCTCTCCTGTTACTACTACCATCACACCAAGGTAGTCATTTCCCTCTCCCTCTCTTCATGCGCATCGATCGCACGAACACGCACCATGCTGCCTCACACACCAACACACACGATGACGCACACACGCACGATCTTATACCGACGCACACACGAACATGTGTGTGTGTGTGTGTGTGTGTAATTTCGAATTTTATAGTAATTTTCAGATTTCGAATCAATTGAAATTGGTTCACCATATTCTTATGCAATCTAGGGATTTAAAACTGAATGTTTTTGTGAATTGGAAGTAGGAATAGATTTTCTTAGTTTTGACTTATTGTAATTAAAGAAGTAAAGAATTTCCCAAGTTTTGCATTGAAATTGATTGTTTCTTTTGAATGTCTGCATTTTGCTAAGGAGATTTGTCAAAAACATTGTTCTAAATAAGTGTTAAATACTTTCCTATACAGAATAACATGAGTTGAGCCATCATTTTACGGATTTGTGTCCTAACTTTAAGCATATGCTATTTGGTTCTATGAATAGTTTGATGTTATTATGGGTAATTGACAAAAAAAGTCTGTATTCTTTGCCCTGTTTACGATAATCGTTCTCATCATTTTATTTTGACTTTCGCACCTCAAATCGACTTAATCTTGTGTAAATGGTCTTTTCGGTCACCTGTCATCCATTTACTTCGTTAAATAGGCGCTTTGTCACGGACTTGTTGATTTCCTTCAAGAACCGTGCGGCCTTAGTGTCTTCAACTTCTGCCCCCGCGGTAATCACACTAAGTTAGCCTCCTGATTGGCGTTGATATTTTAGAAAGACGCTAAGTAGAATACTTTAAGAAAGGGACAAGGAAGGAACACAAAATATTGCAATGAAAGCTTCGAACAAAGAAATTTTACAACACTTTAGACTTTAGACAACTTCACTCTCTTAGAGCAAATAAAATGAATCTACCACTTATTTATACTAGTAGCCTCTTCAAATGGATGGCTATGATCAATTTGATTTAACGGTCTACAATGCATATCTAGAATTCTCTACAAGAATATCTACAATAAAATATACAAAAAATTAACTAGCATCATCTAGAGACTAGAATAATCATACCAAGTGTAGGGCTTACAAGCATATAGAATGTCTCACCATGTTCTAGCAAGCTTCATGCACTTGTGGAAGTCTAGAATATTTCGAGTAGCCTCAAATCGCCCGTTCGAGTTTTCTTGGTCGTTTCACGCTAAAATCGAGTGGGTCGTGGCAACTTGCTCAATAGATACATGATTAATTAAAGGGTAAAAATTTCATTTCCATCCCAGAAATGTAGGTGCCAAATGGAAGTTATACTCCAACATTGAACAGGAAAGTCATGTCTCAGCATTTCAATATTCAACACATAGAAAGGACAAATCCACTATTTACATAAATTTACAAATATAAACTTATATTTTGTGCATAAAATTCAATGATATAGCACATTAGCATTTTGGACATTAAGGAGGTGTAATATGGTGGTTGGCCCTATGTTCCTCAGCAATAATATTGCTTTATCTTTAAATTTTGCCATCCACCACAAAAAATACTAAAATAATCAAACACAAAAAGATTATTAAAAAAAAAAAAGACAAATGAAGAATTAAGAAATCAAGGAGAGTTGAGTTCAAATCTATTGTCTCAAAATACTGTCTCCTCAGTTATTAACTCAATTAAAATTGTACATTCCATCACTTTGTATAATATTAATAATCGAATAAACAGCTAAGAAAATAGTATTTTAGTATTTTTGGAGAGCAAATTTGGACTCTCCCCACCCTACTACTACTCCATGGCAATAGCAAAAATGTCCATGATGATCTTCTTTCTTTTGTCATAGTAAGAGCAACGTTTCCTTGTTTTCAGAAATAAGAATTCAAAAGAAAAAAATAAAGAACCATTAACCCAGAAAATTCAATCCAACAGCACAAATCAAGCTCATAATAAACAGACTTACTTTTCTATAGCAGATGATTCAGTGATTCAAAAATTCTCTGAAACAGGTGATTTTGAATTCAGAGTCCGAGTTCTTGGAAATAAAAACAAAGAAAAGCATGTGTAGTTATGTGAATAATATACTGATTAATGTGTCAAAGGTTAATCTTTTATTATAAAATTTGTAATTTTAATAGAATAGTTTTAGGGTCGACTGGAACACGCACACGCACTACTCAGGCATACTCTCCGGTGGGACAGCTTCACAAAATCATTGCTCTAGGTATTTCTTTCTTTTTCTGCCAAGTCTTTTTATTATACTGCTTTTATCTATCTAAATTTTTGTTTTTCTCTTTATCATTTCTAGGTTTTCCCCCCCTTAATTTCTTCCCCAATTCTGAGTTTTGAGATAATGTGAGCGATTTTGGAATAAGTTTCTAAGTGTTATCTGTTTGATTACTTGAATTTACAGTCGCTGGTGTCCTTGCTCGAATTCATTGTCTAAATAGATGGTTGGCTATCAAAAGAATCGAAATCTCGGAAGGAGGAACTGATCTTCGTCTACAAAGTGTTTGATAAATTGCATTTGTATGCATTTCATGCATAGAAAAATCGAGAAGGAACACTAACATGAAAAACCAGTTGAAATCACCAACAAACTTGTTTGCAGATCATTTTTGCTTATTGTTGCAAAAATGCATGAAGGAAAAAATTTTGAAACCTTGTAAACAAATTCATGGATTGATGCTAACCACACCTATTGACATGAATTCTTTGTCACTAAGTTCAAGGCTCATAGGTGCATATGCAAGCTGTGGGGACTTAGCTTCGGCTAAATTTCTCTTCCGAGGAACGGAAAATCCGAATGTTTTCGCGTTTAATTGGATGATTTCAGCATTAACTTTTACTGGATTTCATCAAGAAGCCATGCATTACTTTTCTTTACTTCAAGAATCAAGAAAAAATTGTGTGGCTCCGAATAAGTATACTTTTTCTGTGGTGTTGAAAGCTTGTATTGGTTTGTTGGATATGAACAAAGGGAAGGAAGTTCATGGTATGATTTACAAAATGGGTTTTGAAAATGATGTATCTGTGTGTAATGCTTTGGTTGATATGCATGGAAAGTGTAGGAACATATTCTATGCACGAAAAGTGTTTGATAGAATGTCTGTGAAAGATGTTGCTTCATGGACATCAATGATTTGTGGGTGTGCTAATGTAGGTGATATTAAAGAATCAGTTGCTTTGTTCGGAAGAATGAGGTTGGAAGGGTTCGAGCCTAATGATTTCACATGGAACTCTATGATAGCAGGGCAAGCTAGGAGTGGGAATTGCAATGGCGCCATCGAATTTTTCTCTATGATGTGTGATTCCATGTTAGTTCCGGATTCGGTTTCTTGGAATGCAATTATATCAGGTTTTGTTCAAGGTGGAAAGGCTCAGGAAGCTATGGAGTTGTTCCGCGATATGTTAATAGCCGGGATTAAGCCTAATCAGGTGACAGTAACGGGGCTGCTCCCTGCGTGCGGGATTGTTTCGTCGATAGGAAGAGGGAAAGAAATCCATGGTTTGATATACAGAATGGGGCTTTACATCAATGTATATGTTGCAAGTGCTGTCATTGACATGTACTCAAAATGTGGAAGTGTCAAGGAAGCTTGGAATGTTTTTTACGCGGCTCCTTCAAGAAACGTGGCATCGTGGAATGCCATGATTGGATGTTATGGAAAGCACGGGATGGTTACTTCTGCAATCGAACTCTTCAAAAAGATGCAGGACGAAGAAGTACAAGCAAATGAAGTTACTATGGTCTCTGTTCTTTCAGCTTGTGCCCATGGTGGTTTAGACAAGAAAGGTATTGAGATTTTCTTGTCAATGTGGGATTCGTACTGTGTTGAAGCAAATAAAGAGCATTATGCTTGTATCGTTGATCTCCTTTGCCGTTGTGGTAGGATAGAGGAGGCTTACGATATTGTTAAGGAAATGCCATTGGAAGTGACAGAGTCGGTGGCTGGGGCTTTCTTCAGTGGTTGCAAGATCCATGAAAGGAGAGATCTAGCAGAAAAGATGGCTAAATATTTGTTGGATGACCTAAAAAAACCTGGAGATTTTGTGACACTATCACATATATATGCTTCCAAAGGAGACTGGGGAGAGGTTCAGAATGTGAGGAAGGTGATGAAGGATAAGAGAGTCCATAAGATGCCCGGTTCCAGTTGGGTCTAAACGAGGTAGAGATTTTGGTTAAGTCATCCTTTGAAGCGACTTCACTTCTGTTGATCCATTCTAATTATTTTTATTGATTTGGACGTTATAGCCCCTGTTTGGTTCTGGTTATATTCTGATCTTAATATTAAGTCAAAGTCAATCATTAATTTTAATCACATATTTTATGGGATTCAAAACTATTTAATTACACATTTTATTTACTTTTATGAAAATTAGTAAAAAATTTATTTTAATCAAAACCAAACAGGGAGTTAATGTTCCATTAATAATAATATAAATGTGGTGCGAGCAATGTAACGTTGTGTGTGTATAACTCGGGACGAAGAAAAAAAGACGCACAAATAGAGGAGCAAGTAGGTCGGGGGGGTTGAAGGATGATGGTGACGAGAACCAAACTGATCGGGAAGTGGGTTGGACATTGTCACATTGGACGAGGGTATGGGATGCCTAGCAGTAGAAGTATTTTATTTTTATTTGATTAAAAAATATCACTACTACAATTTCATATTAATCAAATTACTTGATTATACAATTGTGACCGATATAATTTTAAACGACAAGAAAATTTATTAGTCGTCTTTAATGTATGGTTCGAGTAATAACTAATAAGTAGATCTTTAATCATTTATTATATCCCTCTTTCGTATAGATTAAAATTAAATTTTTAGTGGATTTTGATTTTAATAACAGTTGATGAAATGTATAGTTGAAAAGTTTTGTATTTCATAAAATGTGTTGCTAAAATTATTTGTTCACTATGATTTGAGATTAAAATTAGATTTTAATCAGAATCAAACGGTAATTGCAAACTCGTTCAATTTCTAGTTATTTGGTGGTTCTTGGACATTCAACTTTGTGAATCTATTTATAAACTATGTTTATAAACTATCATTTATAAACGATTTATCAAACAGAAGCTAAATGTCTTCTGAACATGGATTTTTGCTTCATGCCTAAACAGTCTAGTTTATGGGTGAAACGCTTGCTACTTTTTACGTTTCTATCTGTGTGAGGCATCATTTGTTTGTCTTTACCACCGTAATGTGACACTATGTTAAATTCATTTGTGCATCTAGAAGTATTTAGCCAAAGCCTTTTTGCATACTGTAATGTTGCATATATTGTGTATGGACAATACTGGTTCCTCATAGAACTGGGCCTGGACCTGAAGGTAGGTTGAAGAAGCTCGGGCTTAGGTATCAAAAATTTAGGAGGCCCATTTCGTTTTTTTTTTTTTTTTTTTTTTAAATGTGTACCCACGTAGCTCAGGTCTAGTTTAATTCCAAACCGAGATTGACAGATTTAGAAACCTTCCTTCCATTTCTATTCAATTATTACCCTTTGTCCCTTTGAAGTTCCAACGCCGCGTCGCCGTCCGTTCAGTCTGACAGTCCCAATCATCGTCGACTTCAATTTGCTCAGCAACTCAGCCCGTCACCGATGCACCGCGAACGGTAAAACCATAGCCCTTTGGTTTGGATTCCAAATTTCAATTTTCAGATTCATTTTCTAATTCTAAAATCGTTTGGAATTGAATATTAAAAATGGATTTCTAATATTTCATTATTCCTTTAATGGGTTTCATCCAGGCTTTCAGCAGAATTTAAATTTTCAAGCAGAGCCTTCAGCCGCTGAAGAGAGTTTCTCCTTTCAATCTTCAATCTTATGGTTTAGGTGACCAGAATGCGTTGATTTTTCACTTCAAATAATGAAATAATATACTTCTAATGTTTTGGGAAGTGATTTTGTTCCAAATTTTCGTTCTTCCCTTTTTCAATTTTCTTTGGAAGTTAAGAGCAAGTGAAGATATATTCATGTTTGCATACATTTTTTTTTCCCATCTGATTTAATTATGGCAGCTACACGGGCTTATTGCTTATTGGGGATTTTACCTTTTTTATCATTTCCTACTTGTTAATGACTTGTTTGAAGGCACTAATCTTAGATTCCAACTACTCATTTAAGCTTTATATTGTATAGAATTGCACGATTGAGCTTTCTAGGAGTTGATAACATATTGAATCCCAGATTCCCATGGGCGGATTTACTGTAGGCCAGGCTGTAGCCCAGTACTGCTGTAGCTTTAATCCAATGAAAAAAAAAAAAACTAACAGGAAGCTCAACCCAAAATATGTCTTAACTCGGTACAGAATTGAGCCCATAACAAAATCAGCCCCAAAATCCAACCCAGCTCTACCCGCGACCTCTTGTTCCTCTTCCTCAGTCGAATCGGTCCAATTTCTTATTTCTGTCTCTCTAATCTCTCCGCTCTCTCCCCTGATCCTAAGAAAAAGCCCTAGTTGCTGGGCGACTGCCGCTGGCCCTCCGTCATCTTCTTCTCCGCTGCAGGCGCCGGCGGTGACTCGATTCCAGGCTAGTCCACTGTGTGTTGGTTGGACTTGGATTAATTTCTAGCTTCCTCTCCGTTTCTGCAGCAGGCCAGCAGCGGCGCAGCGCGCTTCCAGCGGTCGCTGGGTTCCGCTTCTCTTCTCTTCTGGGCCTAGCTTCTACGCGCACGAGCTCCACCGACCGCCAATCTGTCCACCAAGTTCACCGTCCACCGCTCAGGCGCCCACTGCTACTACTGCTGGTGCCTGCTCATTGAAGGATTAATTAATGTTATGGTAAATGCCTAAATGGTAAATAATTACAAATTAACAATTAACAATATTTAATTATTTATTTAAGAATTAAGCTAAAGTTAAGCTCCAATTTGGCTGGTTTGATTAGTTAATAGTTATTTTAATTTAGTTTCCTAATTAATTTCCAAATTTCGTTTTCAGATTTTATTTAACTGAAATTTAAATTTGTATAATTTATTATCCCCCTTTACTTTAAGCTTTAACTTGACGTCTTTAATAACGTTAACAATTTAACATCACAGATTTGCATTTGGATTTTGCATTTTGCACAATTGAGATTGAGATTGAATCAGACATTTGCGAGGTTAGTGTTAGTGAAAATGTGATTTCGAGATTTGATTATTTGATTTTGAATTTTTGAATTGAGAATGTGATATTAAGATTTTTTTTTTAATTTGAGAATGTGATTATAATCATTAGATAATTTGAGAATGTGATATTGATTTTTAATTTTTCAATTGAGAATGTGATATTAGAATGTGATTTTTAATTTGAGTATTGATTAACTTCGTTGCAACTTAGCTGCAAAATGGAATGACACCAATTAAGAAATAAGAAGTATCTGCAACAATTTTGTTTAGATCATTGTTGTCCGAGTTTTTGATATACTATTTATTTTTGCTTCTTCTACTATCTATGCAAATGTTATTGGATTAGAAGATAATATTTCTCTCAAGCTGAAGCAAAATTTTTGTGTTTGATGTTTTTTTCTTTAACCTGCAAGAATGGAACTAACCAAGATTTGCAATTGTAGCAGGTTAGTGCTAAGCTGCTTGATTAATGATTCTTCAATGCGTGGAGATTGATCAGTTGGCTGCGACTGCAAGCTTGCGAGGTTAGTGTAGTGAGAATGTGATTTTGAGATTTGAAATTGATTTTAGAATGTGAGTTTTTGGTGATTGTGAAGTTTCAATGGATTTTGGGCATTTATTAGAATATGTGTACCGACTATTTTGCATTTGACTTAGGCTTTGATTTTGTTTTAGAACTTAGGTTTTTAGAATGTGATTTGTGAAAAGTGATATTAATATTATGTAAATGTGTTCTTAGGATTAGAATGTGATTTTAGGCTTAGAATATAATCAATTTTGTTTGAGGATTCGTTTTTGATTAACTTGATGAAGTTCACCTTAAATCTCGAAAATCAGTAGATCGGAACTATCGGCCACCCCCACAACTTTTAGAGTCCAGCTCGGTCCAACATGAAATTCTGGATCCGCCACTGTAGATTCCATAGTCCAAGGGCATTATGTGCTGATAACTATTTTCATATTTAAGTGACGTGGAATATCATTAACAATGATAACATGAAGTGTAAGAATGTTGTATTGAAGAAAGATTATTCATGTAATCTGGTTTCACATGAGCTTTGCTCCCATTGATTGCTAAAGGAATATTTGAGTTCTTAGTTGCTTGGTCAGCCACTATGTATTTCTTCGTGTTTATGTTTGTTCTTGATTAGTCTTGAGGTGTCTTCAATCATATATTTGTTTATTCGTCTAGCTAATCTCAAATTATGCTTTGAATTTTTCTTAAGCATCCATGGGTTTGCCTTTTGCACTTTGTAAGATCGGAAATTTTAACTAATTTATGTTGGATGTTTTATCTTATAGACAGATTTAGTTTTTAAATTATTTGTTATGCTTTAAATTAAAAATTGGTGCCCTATTTGCTTTGATAGATATCAAGGATTGTATCTTAGTTGGGATAATGAGATTGTTGGGAAGATTGCATTCAATGTTATTGCTATGATGAGCTACAGGTACTTATTTATTGTTTTATAACATATGTATACTATGAATAATATGCTATGATCAGGGAAGTTTTGTTTGTTGAAATGTTGTTATTTTTTCAATTATTGATTAGTTAGTACAGTTGTTGGTTTTTCGACCCTATATTTAGATTAATATACTTCATGATTGCCAATAATGTTTAGGGAATGAGAGTTGCTCGAAGCCTTGAGGTGTGGAAGATGGGCGTTGTCAATTACTTGGATGCACTTAAGTTGCAAGAGAAACTGACGTCTGATAGAAAAATACTCAAGATTACCGATACGCTGCTTTCCCTACAACACCCACCTACATATACTCTTGGGAAAAGGCGAACTGATCACAATTTGTTGGTTCCCGAGTCTGAACTTAAAGCAATGGGGGCAGAACTTCACTACACACAAAGGGGAGGAGACATTACATTTCACGGTCCACACCAGGCGATCTTGTACCCCATCATTTCTTTGAGGGATACTGGGCTTGGGGCTAGAAAGTACGTGGAGAACCTCGAATTAACAATGATCGAATTGGCAACTCTTTATGGTGTTAAAGCTTGTGCAGGCCAAAAAGGTGAGACTGGAGTTTGGGTCAACGAGAGGAAGATTGGCGCAATTGGGGTCAAAATTTCGTCGGGCATTACCTCTCATGGGTTGGCGTTTAACATCAATCCGGATTTGAACTACTTCAAGCATATTGTGCCATGTGGGATTGCGGATAAAGAGGTCACCTCTTTGCAGAAAGAAGCAAGACAGTTTCTTCCTCCTGAAGAAGTGATACACGACCGGTTGGTTGCTTGTTTTGTAAGAATATTTGGATATACCGATGTTATTTGGAAAGACAGTGCATCAATATCCTATAACCTTGAAAACTGAGGCATGAGTTCCCTGTTCAATATTCGTTGGAAATTTTTTTGGATTTACGTGCAAATTATTTTATTAACGAGATGTGTGGTTGAAAATGAGTTGGAGAAAAAATAAGTTCGAGAATAATGAGGCTCAAACAAGGGTGAATATGAACTTTCCATCTGATCCAGATAAGTGACGAATGTCTGCATTTTGCTAAGGAGATTTGTCAAAAACGTTGTTTTAAAAAAGTGTAATATACTTTACTATTTAGAATAACTTGTGTATGAGTTATCGTTTTATGGATTTTGTGTCCTTACTTTGAGTATATGCAAGTTGATTCTATGAAATAGTTTTATTATATATAGATAGTAGATAGATTGACAAAAAAAAAAAAGGGTTTCTATTTTTTGCCCTCTCTATGATAATAATTTTTATCATTTTAATCTTGACATTTGCACTTCAGATTAACTTAATATTGTGTAAATGGTCTTTTCGGTCACTCATCATCCATTTACTTCGTTAAATAGGTGTATGCTTAATAGATCCATGATTAAAAATTTAAATTTAATAAAATATATAAAAATAAAATAAAATCTCAAGAAGATTCTTCTTTCTCCCCAACCCACAATACCATGGAGAATTAGAAAACCAACAGGAAAAACCTATTGAAATCACCAACAAACTTGTTTGTAGATCATTTCTGCTTACGGTTGCATATAAAATATTGAAACCTTGTAAACAAATTCATGGATTGATGCTAATCACACCTATTGACATGAATTCTTTGTCACTGAGTTCAACGCTCGTAGGTGGATATACAAGTTATGGGGACTTAGCTTTGGCTGAGTTTCTCTTCCGAGGAACCGAAAATTCGAATGTTTTCGCGTTTAATTGGATGATTTCAGCATTAACTTTTACTGGTCAATGATGTGTCTTTCAAATCAATTACTTAGTGGGAATAAATGTTTTAGAGTGACAATTATTTTAGTTTTGTAGAAAGGAAAATAAATTCCAAAAATAAAATGCCAAACTCCTTAATTAAAAAGGAAAAGACAGAAGGAATTTCATTTTTGTTTGGATAGAGACATAAGTTGTTTAATTTTAACATTTTATCAATTCTCATAAACAAAATGCTTACTCGAATAGATGGTTTCCACCAGTCGTTGAGGTCCAACTTTTTTCTGGTGATCTTATCAATCAAATTCATAATTAATATCTAAAATATGAGGCTGGATATGAACTTCACAATATCATACATGTCATTTGTAGTGATTTTTTGATCATTGGAAATTCAAAATACTCGAGATTGTTAATGAAGGCTGGCTTAATCAGGTATATTAATGCTAGTCATTTTAAAAAACTACGTCCCAAATGTCTTAATCTCAATTTCTTGTGTTCTGCTTGTATTTCAGTTTTCTGTTTTTATTTTCGAAAACTCTATTTTTGTTTTCAGTTTCTATTTCCAAGTTAGTTAAAAATCAGGGTTTAGAAAATTGAAAATCGGTTCAAACCCGAAAAGGCAATGAGACAAGGGTCAAAAGGTCCAATCGGGTCGAACCGGTTTCAATTAAATTATCAAAAATCATTTTAAAAATTACAAAATTTCCTAAAAAACAAGTTATTTTACAAATAAACTAATATTTACTCATTTAAAAAATAAAATTATATAAAAAAGTAGCTTAAACCAATTAGAGAAAAACAAAACTAAAAAAAAAAAAAACCAAAAAATGGGGTCTAAAAATCAGTTGGTTCTCCGTTTTCTCGGTTGAAGCGGTAGAAAATCGGGGTTTTCAAACAATTTTTTGGGTGAACCGATCCGATTTTTCTCAATAAAAGATGATCAATTCATCAAAGTGCCGATTTTATAAGGTCTTTCTTTCTTCGTTGTCGTCTCCTCATCCATCTTGTTCCCCTTTTATCTACCAACTTCGATTTTCAGATGAATGTCAAGAAAGAGAATGTTTCTCGAGTACTGGTGGGCAGTGTTCTAAAAAGCGTGAAGCGTGACGAAGCGTGGAGCCCAAGAGTCAAGCTTTTGAAGCTTAAGCGGGAGTAAGCGTTAAAAAGCGTTTTTCAATTCCTAAATATTTGATTTAAATTTTACCCATACTTGAACAAGTAAAAAAAAAAAAAACGCGTTTTTCGCTCTTTCGGCCAAAACGTCGCGCGGGCAGCGCGCATCGCGCATAATGCGCGCGTAAGCGCGCGTTTTTGGCGCTTTTTCGAACACTGCTGGTGGGTGTCTCGATGATCTTCTTGGAAGGGCTGGGGTGGGCTAAAGAAGATGAACAGATCCTCAATTTTTATTTCTTTTTAATTTTATTGTACTTTAAAATTACAAAGTTATCATATTGTCGTTTTTAGATATGGTCAAAGTTAATTTTTATGAGCAATTGACAGAAATTTGTAGGGGTGAGCAAAAAAATCGAAACCGATATACCGAACCGGAACCGAATAGAAAAAATCGGAATCGTATGGTTTTAAAAAAATAAAATAAGAAATCGGTTTTGAAATCGAGAACCAATTGGTTTTTCAGTTCGGTTTGGTTCTCGGTTCCGCCTTTAAAACCGAAAAATCGAAGTTAGAATCGATCTTTAATCCTTGTTTATTTTATTTTTTTATGATCTTAATGGTTGTCCTAAAACTAAAAATCAAATGAATTTGTAATTTTTTTGGGTAAAGTGAAAATGATTAATTTTTTTTTTATGAAATTTGTTACGTCTCTACCTCATTGTAACATTTAACTTCACATTTGGACTGAAATTCTTAGTAAATGAAAATCGAATGAGACTAACTTATTAATAAACGAAGTTGTAAATGACCACGATGTAATTAATTAAATATTTAAATACAAATACAACATAATTAATAATAATGTATTTAAAACTCATGATTCATTCTATAAATTTACTATATTGCCATGCTAGAAAAACCTTCCGGCTATTTGTTTCCTATTTTTGTTTATGAATATCTTTCGTTTCATGGAAAATCCTATAATTTCTTTGTGGTGAAAGGATTTTCGAAATCTTTGATCTTGGTATATTTGATAGAAATTTATTTCAGGTTATTGGCTCACTACTCGAGGCCTGATGCTCTTCGATAAGCTCTCGAAAAATAATTATTATCGTAGAACCGAATTAGAATCGAAACCGATCCAAACTGAATGGTTTGGTTCTTGCAATTCAATGGAACCGAATGGTTTCATTTTACAAGAATCGAAAAAGTATGGTTCAGTTCCGATTCTTGAGATACCGGAATCGATCCACCCGACGCCCACCCCTAGAAATTTGGATGTTTTCCATCCATTTGTCATTCTCTCTTAATTAAATGAAAGCTTTGAGATTGTGGATGATACAAGTGAATGTTTGGGTCAAGTCTGCCAAAAAAGAAAAGGTTTGAGATCGTAGTGTAATTTTTCCAAAATATAAATTTAAAGCCCCGAATTGAAGGAGAATTATTTTAAAATATGTTCTAAAAAGTACCATTAGGAATAGCCTAGGCGCAAGGTGTATCTGGTCAACATTTTTGTCGATCAATTAGCCGAAAATATGCATTATAATGCGCACACATAGGCGTTGTAATATAAACTTGTATTAAAAAGCAAGCAATCTAAGTTTTCAATATTAACTTCAGATTGGGCAACAAATTATTTCTAAATTTATGAAAAAACTAAACTAAGCATCTATTATTTAACACAATCATTACAATTTATAGACTAATTTATAAACAACATAATTTTTCAAATTACTTTTTAACCATATACATTTATCTCTACATTTTTTAACAACATATTTTATCTAAAAAATATAAATAAATCAATTCATAATTACAATACTGTTACCAAACTGAGCATCATCAAACATCACTCTTAACCAAAATATACTCAACCCATTAATATGTAATGCAATATCTAGAAAATTTTAAATAATTTAAGTTTCCGTTTGAAACTATAGGCCATGTTATCAAACTTGTAATGTTAGACCTTTAATTTTTTTTATCTAATGATAGATTATGTTATTAAAATTAAAAGTGAATGGGATAATAGAAAATGTGTATGTTTATTTTTATGTAAAAAATTTATTTTGTTATATAAAAATATGTTTAGGCCATGTTATCAAACTTGTAATGTTAGACCTTTAATATTTTGATCTAATGATAGATTATGTTATTAAAATTAAAAGTGAATGGGATAATAGAAAATGTGTATGTTTATTTTTATGTAAAAAATCTATTTTATTATATAAAAATATGTTTAATATCTTAAAAATAATTAAAATTAAAATAATATCAAAAAAAAGAAAGCGCATTATAACGCTTATTCTTCGTATTGGCATGTCTAAACTTGTGGTTCTTGATACTAAAAAGTGCCATTAGGCATAGCCTAGGCGCAAGGTGTATGTGGTCAACTTTTTTGTCGATCAATTAGCCGGAAATATGCATTATAATGCGCGCACATAGACGTTTAATATATACTTGTATTAAAGTAAGCAATCTAAGATTTCAATATTAGCTCTAGATCGGGCAACAAATCATTTTAAATCTTTGAAAAAACTAAACTAAGAATCTATTATTTAGCACAACCATTACAATTTATAGACTAATTTATAAACAACATAATTTTTCAAATTACTTTTTAACCATATACATTTATCTCTCCATTTTTTAACAACACATTTTATCTAAAAAATATAAATAAATCAATTCATAATTACAAATATACAAACAGAGCATCATCAAAGATCACTCTTAACCAAAATCTACTCAACCCATTAATATGTAATGCAATATCTAGGAAATTTTAAATAATTTAAGTTTCTATTTGAAACTATAGGCCATGTTATCAAACTTGTAATGTTAGACCTTTCATTTTTTGATCTAATGATAGATTATGTTATTAAAATTAAAAGTGAATGGGATAATAGAAAATGTGTATGTTTATTTTTATGTAAAAAATCTATTTTATTATATAAAAATATGTTTAGGCCATGTTATCAAACTTGTAATGTTAGACCTTTAATTTTTTGATCTAATGATAGATTATGTTATTAAAATTAAAAGTGTATGGGATAATAGAAAATGTGTATGTTTATTTTTATGTAAAAAATCTATTTTATTATATAAAAAATGTTTAATATTTTAAAAATAATTAAAATTAAAATAATATCAAAAATAAGAAAGCGCACTATAACGCTTATTCTTTGTATTTGCATGTCTAAACTTTTGATTCTTGATATTCGACATCTGCGTATCGCAACGCATTATGCATTTTAGAACTTTGCTTTGACCACCAGAATCTTCATACAGATTTTTCCTTGTATGATAATAAAAAATATAAAAAAAAACTTATTTTCATTAATTTAATTTAGCGATTAAAAACTTGTCTCAAAATAAGGAAAAAAATGCAATGCCTTAATAATATTCAAGAAAATCGAGATTAATTAACACGAGTATGTTTAATGAAAGATGACGAATAAATATTAAATGAGCATCATACTATATATAAAAGTAAGACACTTCTCAAAAACAATTCTTGGTCATTTTCCCACCCATTTTTCTTTCTATAAATAGTAAGTTCTCATAAAATTAAACATATTTATCTTTATTATCTACTAGTATTTCACCCTGCGATACACGGAAGTTATTATCTGCAATATTGATTTCAATAAGTATTCGTAAAATTTTAGTGCTTATACATAATCATCACATATATAAATGCATAAAAAAGAATTCTCTATTACAATAACTATTAGAATTTAAAAAATAACATAAGAAATTCAAATTATTAAAAAATTCTTTGAATAATAAACATCAATTTATATCGATTTAAATAATAAATTATTATTCATTTCAATAATTTTTATGAATTATTAATATTTTCATTGAAAATGTAAATTTTGTAGTTTTTTAATGATATATCATATTTGATATAATATTATGTGCTCGAATATTAATGCATGTGAAAGGTATTAACATATTTGATATTTCACATAACTTCTATATTTGCTTCTTGTATTTAACGTACTTTTTAATTTTTATTCAAAAACATCAATTACAATAATTAAAAAAGAAATAGTGAAAATATTTGAATTTAACCAATAAAAATTTATTTACAAAAATAAGTAGTCAAAATAATAATTTTGAAAATCTAACTATTATCATGATACGACAACCAAGTAAAGTTGGAGATTACGAAATTATACGAAAATTATACCCTATAATCTTTAAAAAATTTATTTTATTAAAATTAAGAATGATTAAAAAAATATTAATCATTATATTAATATTATTAACTAAAAAAAATCAAAGCATTAACTCTTTAATATTAACCTTCGTTCAATAACTTTTTTTATAAATTATTTATAAGCAGCACATTTTTTCAATCTACTTTTTAACCACATAATTTTTCAAAACTTCTTTTGAACCACACATTTAAATAAAAAATAGTTGCTGAATCTAGGATTTTACCTCAATGGCTATATCTAGGATTTATAATATTAAGAACAACAAATAAATAAAAAATCAATAATTAAATAATAATTTTAATACTGATAACTAAAAATAATGATTGAACTCATTCAATATTAATTTTAATAATAATAAAAATAATAATAAATATAACCAAAATATACAAATAACAATAACATCATATTAATTATTTACTATAATATTAAAATATAAAAAATTTAAGAATTAAATTCTACCAAACTATCATGCTTTTATATACAATATAGATTTCAACCAGTGTGATAAACTGAAATTGCTATCCGAAATATAGATAAGCATTCATAAAATTTAATGATTATACATAATCAACACAAATACAAAAGATACAAAAATAATTTTTTATTACAACAATTATTAAAATTTAAAAATAATTTAATTTAATTGAACGATAAATGAAAATTATGGAGTTTTTTAATTGTATATCATGTTAGATGTAATATTATGAGTACAAATATTTCTTATTGTTCAAGATATAAATAAATTTATTATAATTTCTGCATTTGCTTCACATAGTTAACTTTTTCTCAATTTTCGTTCAAATAATCACAATAAACTATAAATACGTGTTTAATCTTAATTCATCAAATATACGACAATTGAACAACATTGAAAATTAAGAAATTATTATATCATATAATCTTTGCACAATTATTAAAATTAAAAATTATTAAAAAAATATTAACCATTGTTTATTATTTACCATAAAATAATATTACTACTTATATATATATATATAAGGCAATAAATGCATTTACATCTATCCAGATTTTGTATTCACACTAATCCACTATTCTTTAAAGAAGATATGAATATACCAATTGAAATTTATTGCCGGATAATAAGATTCTACAAGATCCTATAGATGCTCTATTAGGAACTGTTGTAGGAAATCTAATTTACCAGAAGATAATATTTACAGTAAAATCAAATTATGTAGTATCAATAACTGATGAAAATATAGACCAAAGTTTCAATCTCTATTATAGAATTGAAAACTTGAAGATGTTACATAAAAGTAAGGCCATTAGTATAAGCATAAAATCAATATTTGCTTTTAGTACTAGCCATCATAGTAATTTAAGAAAAATAACAGATAACATAATAATACATAAAGATTTTGATGAATTAACACAATAAATTCCACCTAGAAAATACAAAGAACATAAGATTACAATACCAAAACAAATAATGTTTGATTTTCACAAACAAGCCAAAGAAATTAATTCTAAATGAAAAATAATAAGAAAAGGTAGTGTGAGACTACAAGGAGAAAATATTATTGCAAAATTCTCACCTAGAAGAAATGTTAATATAGAACGACCTAGGAACCTAAGTATTGATGAACCGAAAAGTTCACAATATTATATAAGGACTAGATATATCAACCAAGAAGGAATCAAGAATGATCTTCTTGACCTTATAGATACAAAAGCAGATAAAAATCATATAGATGCCCAATTTGTTAGTCATCTACAAGATTACGAGTTACCACAAAAATATGTCTTTAAAGATTACTTGCGACATAACCTTGAAATAAAAAGATATTTAAGTTTTCCTCTTATATATATAGGAGAAAACCAAGATGAACATAAGGCAGAAATAATCTTATATAAAAATGATAATTATGGACTTAGTCAAACACCTATATTATTAGGAATGAACTTTATTGGAAAAGTAAGCCTTCCAAGATATGTCAAGGATATATAAAAATAACACTTGAAGGAAATCCAATTATTATACCAAGAATAGATGAAAATATGAGATCATTATTGCTATGGAGAAAGTAATAAATACTAACCCCATGAGCCCATATATTGAAATTACACTTAATTTACCAAGTTATTGTAGAATAAAATTTCATGCATATTTAGATACAGGAAGTACTATAGCCTTTACTTACCAAATGTACTACTGTCTGAATATTGGAAGTATGATCTAATGAAAATAGTAACTGCTACAACATTAGGAGGAAATAAAATAATTTATAGCAAATACGCTACACAAATACCTTTTCTAATATCATTTGGAGAAGCATTTGTTGATAATATATATATATATATATATATATATATATATATATATATATATATATATATATATATATATATGTCATCTATAATTGAATGTGATATTTATTAGGACAAAATTTTCTATTAAAATATGCATGTTTTACGCTATTTATTGATAAGTATATGTTCAAAACACCTTGTGCAAACAAGATATTTACACCTAGAAAACAAAAGTCGTAAGCATAGCTTACAAGGAAATTAAGCAACAGGGTTCCTCAGCCCAACGCGGTGGATGTTGGAGTACAGAAAAATTTAAACCAATTAACGTATTAAAAATGACAATAGAAGATAAGCTAGAAAAACAGAGGAAAGAAATTTCTGAAACTTATTCGGAAAATCCATTAGAAAAATGGAGCACATATAAGATCAAAGCTAAAATAGAGCTTATAAAATCAGATACAGTTGTAAGAGTTAAACCTATGAAATATAATGTTGAAGACCATGAAGAATTTAAAGTCCAAATAAAAGAGTTATTAGAAGTTAAGCGGGCTAATTACGCTCATTCATATATTTAATCTTTAAATTTTTAAAATCGGTTAATTCTAAACTATTTTATCAAATCAGGTGAATAAATATAAAATAACCCTAATAATTCTTCTCTCTCTCCACCTTGGACGACTGTCGATGATTAATCTGAGCACATTGAAGCATTGGAGCTGTTGGGCAGAGTGGCTTAAGGAGAAGACACAGGCCGAGAAAAAGGAGAAAGAACTGCTGGAAATAGAAACTGACTTCTTGAATAAGTGAGTTATTTTTCAGCTGCAAATCTTTGTGATGGCGGTGCTTGTTCTTGCTGCTCTCGCCGATAGTGTTCTAGCTGCCTCTCCTCTCGTAATTGTTGTGATAATGGTGCACGCGGAATCGATCCATCCCGATAAAAAATGTCATTTGTTCTAATCACCTATGAACTTCCATGGATGGTTGTGTCATTCACTACTGATCTACAAAATCTGCTCCTCAATGCCCAGAAAAAAAATTGTTGATTCAGCCAACGTCTCTTCCCAATTAGTTCTCTGCCTTCCTTCAATTTTAATTCAGCGGAGGCGGAGTACAGCGAGGTTAGCGGAGAGCTCAGTGTTGGTGCCGTCGAGAAAGATGTTTTCCTGTGAAATGGATTTTGCAGTCATAGCAGGAGAGGATGGTGGATAGGCGCTTGTGGGAAGTAGAAACAGTTCAGAGGAGCTTACTTCAACTTCCTTTTCACGGTGGCAATTGGCGGAGGTGAAGTTTGTGAGATATGGTTTGATGGTGTGTTGATTTTTGACTTTTTGGCCGTGCGTATTTTTTTTTTTGGTGATTATGGTGGTGTCCGTTTTGGAGTTGATGGGGTAGGTAGTGACAAGATGGTGGTTCGTGGTGGTGACGAGTTTAAGTGGTGATAGTTTTAAGTGGTGATCGATAATGGTAGCAGTGGTAATTAGTTATTGTAACTAATTACAAATTAAAATAAAGTTGCAATTATAATTAATTACAAAATTGAAATAAAGTTACAATTGTATTTCTGACGGTGGTTAGACGACGATGGTTGTGCACGATGGCTAATTTCAAATTACACTAAAGTAATAAATTACGAATTATACTAATATTTTCCTAATTAATAAGTTACAATTGCAATTAATTACAAAATTGAAATAAAGTTATAATTGTATTTTCGACTGTTATTGTGGTGATGGCTGTTTGCAAATTAGGTGGTGATTGTAATTAATTTTAATTGTAGTTAAAATTACAATTGTAACTAATTACAAATTGAAAAAATAGAAATAAAGTTACAACCGTAATTAATTACAAAATCTGATTCTGAATTAAAAAAGTACCTGATTTTAAAAATTATTTTGATACTTGTGTAATTAGTTACAAATAACCTTATAACAAAAAATTTCAAGTTTAAATGTTTGTAATTGTGTACTTAACCCAAGTTAAGATGATTAGGCCTAGTAAAAGCCCACATGGTAGTCTAACATTTATGTTAGGAAACATAGTGAAATTAGAAGAGGAAAAGCCAAAATGGTGATAAACTATAAAAGGCTGAATGAAATTACAAAATTTGATGGATTTACTTCTCAAATAAAGATATTCTTATCAAATAAATACAAAATAAAAAGATATTTTCAAAGTTTAATTGTAAATCAGGATTTTGGAAAATTATGCTCACAGAAGATAGCAAACCTTTAACTTCATTTAGTACTCCTAATCCTTTAGGACAATTTGAATGGAATGTAATGCCATTTGAATTGAAAAATGCACCACATATATTCCAAAGGAGGATGAATGAGGTAATAAAACCTATTACTTATTTCTGAATAATTTATATAGATGATTTACTTATTCATTCAAAAGATATGAACGAACATATTGAACGTCTTGAAAAGTTTTGTTATATCATGAAAAAATATAGAATTACACTTTTTCAAAAGAAAACAGAAATAACAAAAATAGAGATAGAATTTTTTTATACTATTTATAAAAGAAGAAGAATTGCAACTGCAATCTCATATTGGAGAAAAACTTCAAGATTTTCTTGAAGAAATCAAAGATAAGAAACATTTACAAAGTGTTCTTGGCATATTAAATTATGCTGAAAGATTTATTGAAAATTGTGCCAAATAAAAAAATTATTTTCTACCAAAACTTGTTATTCCACAAGAAGAAGATTTATTTATTCTTGAAACTGATGCTTCCGATAATTACTGGGGAGCGGTACTTAAGGTAAAGAAAAATCATAAAAAATATAAATGTGAAAATTTTTGTTCTTGTCCTGAAATACTTGCAGGATATACATAAGGAACATTCAAAGAAATGGAAACCAGATATATGAAACAAATAGAAAAGAATTCATTGATGTTAAGTGAGGAGTACAAAAATATGAAGATTATTTGTTGCCAAAGAAGTTCTTAATAAGGACTGATAATACACAAGTTAAAGCATTTCTGAGAAATAATGTTGATCCATCTATTGCCAACAGATACATTATTAGAATCCAAGTATGATTTTCTTATTTCGAGTTTGAAATTGAATATATTAAATGACAGTCTAACTTTATCCCTGACAATCTTAGCAGAGATGGAGCTGGAGGAATTAAGAGCCAAGGTTCAGATACTTGGAATAAAAGTTTATTATTTGGAAATGCAGATATAAAATATGCAACAAAGCTTTCGCAACAATATCAATATAGCCCCTTTGGCAGAAGATACTTGTACCAAGCCTAGTATCCCTTCACCAGGACTTGTTAATACTAGAGCTCCTCTCGAGGATAAAGAGAAAGAAAAGATAACATTAGGAACCCCTTCACAGGGTATTACTCAACCTTATGTTTGTACACAAGATATGAATGACAAAGATACCAAGCTTTCATCCAAGAAGGATAATCAAGATACCTAAAAGGTTATGGAAACCTCTTCAAGGAGCAATGAAATTGATTCCAGAACCCTTATTGAGAAAATAAATCCTAAAGATGTGGTAAAGACTTGCTACGATAAAAAATTACCAAACAAAAATAACTATGAGGAAGTTGTCTTTTTTATTGTTATTTACAATATATTATCCAATTGGTACCTTGAAGTAGGAAAATGGATGAAAACCCTTCACAATGGAAAATACAACAAGGTAAATTTCTATCCAGGACGCCAGCTAATTGGGTTCAAAATTGCTTTGAACTAGGGAATATAATTTGCATTTATCCAAGTAAAGATCTAAGGGAAATTTCACTACTTCCTGTAGATGTTAAAAAAGCAGTCCGAATATTTACTAGAGTTATCAAAAGTACAAATATATATATATATATATATATATATATATATATATATATATATATATATATATATATATATATATATATATATATATCCGATTCCCACAATGGAATGGGATAAATAAGAAGGAACAATGATCACATCCTTCCATGTAATCAAGATAGGGATCACAAATCAACACTTCTTACCAACCAACCAAAAGGTTGTTAAGAATAGATACGATGATATAGTTAATATGATTCCTTATAGAAGAGCTCAAGGATATAAAGAGATATTTGATAATTTAAGTCAAGTTATTTCTGAAAAGGAAAAAAAATGGTTATATCTTTCCGATAAACACATAATTTACTCCAACGCAAGGTTGCCATCTAAAGAAGCTGATATTTGTGTATTGGACCACACACTTAAGAAAATTATCATCAATGAAGTAAGCGAAAGTGAAACTATGCGCAAAGAGCTATGCAAAATAATGTGGGATTACCAAGAGCATAGGTATGAACACTGTCTCGTTGAAGATAAGAGTCATGCATCACTCGATAGTATAGAATTCCCCACAGAGTTTTTTGATTCGAGGACGAAAAAGTAGTGTTGCCTAGTAGTGATCCTTTATCACTACTTTAATAAAGTTTGCTTTATTAAAGAAAAATTGTTGGTCACTATAGGAAGCTGTCAAGATAGTGGAAGATAAAGCCAAAACCTATCAACATAATGGAGAGCTGTCAAGATAAAAGTGGATGACAACTTTCAGAATAATTCAAAAGGCACCGAAAGCAAATTCCTTTCTTATCAACAAAGGAATGGTGGAAAATGATATAAAAAAAGAAGAGGTTCGTGAAGGAAGGCATCCGAAACATCTCAACTGAGAAATTTCCTTGTACTCTTTCATTGGAAACCTTTGTATACACCACTTATATTCAAAAATATTCTAGTAGATAGTTGTTTGAAGATAAAGCTTGTAATAAGTTAATCACTTATGAAGTTAACTTTATAAGGTGAGTACCAAAGGTGTCTGTATATAGTTTGTAGTATGTACGATGTCAATCTATGGCTGAATAATGTCTGATGTACCTGTGTCCGAGTCAGATCCATCTACTTCTTCTGCCAATTCATTTTTTCAGATTTACCTTCTTCCACATCTTTATCATCTTTTGACATCTCCCCCTTTGTTTCAGATAATTTTTCCAACCCAAAGTGAGATACTATATCATCAACCTTAAAATCATCAAACTCTTCTATAGCCACCCTCTTGCTTTTTGCATAGGGGTGCAGATAAATGACGAAGTATCAAATTTAGATTTCTCTGGATCCGCAGACACGTCTCTCTTCGACTTTTTCTTCTTTGAACTTACTGCTGCTTCTTCTTCCACCTTCTTCTTCCCCTTTCTGTCTGGGATCACAGTTTCTTTTTTCGTTTCCTCCTCTGATTGCTCAGCTTCATCCACGTCCTCAGACTCCTCTGTTTCGTCCGGTTGTTCTTCACCTCCAGACTCTCCTCCTTCCAGATTGCTTGCTTCTGGCCATACTCAGGATGGGTGTCGGATTTGTGAGAGTAAAGGAAGAAGGAAGTTAGGGTTT
The DNA here is from genome assembly GCA_963555705.1 of Ligustrum vulgare. Lineage (NCBI taxonomy): Eukaryota > Viridiplantae > Streptophyta > Magnoliopsida > Lamiales > Oleaceae > Ligustrum > Ligustrum vulgare. The sequence goes on from OY743170.1 coordinate 55,938,722, forward strand.
AGATGAGAGGAAATTTGGGAGTTTGGGTCGTGAGGTATATAGAAGTGTGAGGATTTTTGGGTTTAAGAGGGGCTCAAATAGAAAAGGAATTAGTGTTCAATATGGTAACTTAGAAGATCTTGAGAGTCTTGATTCCCGCCAACTTCTTTCCTTCAAAAATAGAATAAATATAGAAACAAGATATTTAAAGAATTAGAAAACAAATATATTACCAAAAATTGGCTCCATAATCAGCTGACTTGATCTGCACGATTTGCTCATATCATCCCACGATATACTGCCTTAAAAATAAAGATTTCCAGAATAATATCTAAAATACGTGAATAAGGAAAAATCTTGAAACTACCAAAAATATAAATATAGTTTATAAAATATCACTTGAACAGTTGAACATAAGGATATAGAAAAAGAAGTTTCGGAAGGAATAGTATTAGGATACATAACTAAGTTAGATCATCTTAAAACTTTTGAGAAATTATCAAAATACAAAGAATATATAGAACAATTGAAAATGAAAAAATTACAAAAAGTCCAAATAGTTAGTCCTGAAATAAATCAACCCGATTAAGTTTAGGACATATTGTGCAAATAAGTATTTTGTCCTTTAGCTATTTGTCCACAAAGTGGTCAGTCTAAAGTGGGTTGTCTAGCATCACCCTATTCATTTTTGTCTAAAATGACAGGGGCTTAACTCCAGCTGGTCAAATTACCCAATGTCCCTTCAATTCTAAATTTATACTTTTTATACCAAAGCTCATTTGTACTGCAAGGTTATTTTGGACAATTACTCACTTGAAATGGCAAAAAAATCCGCACGTAATATTATATTGTTTATAAACAAAACTACTATTTACCCTTTGCAATGCACAGGAGTTGTTTTTCGCAATATTTATTTCGATAAGTATTCGTAAAATGTCAATACTTTTACATTATCAAAATAAATAAAAAAAAATGCATGAAATAATAATATTCTATTACAAAAATTATTAAAATATAGAAAACAATGCCTTATTTGGTAAGGAATAAAAAAATCAGGATTTTAGTAGATTCTGATAAAAGTTGATGGAATGTGTGGTTGAATGTTGTATGACCTACGAAATGTGTGGTTAAAATTAATTGTTGACTTTGGATTAGATTTTAATCATAAGTTTTAGAGTTATCAAACATGAGAAATATAACTAATCCAAATTATTAAAAACTTATTTAGACAATAAATGTTAATTAATTAATATATTTAAGTAATAAAATGTCAATTTATATATTTAAATAATAAATGATCGTAGGTTTCAATAATTTTAATGAATTATTGTTAACTTCATTGAAAATTTAAAGTTACACGATTTCTGCATTTCTTTTTGTATTTAACATTTTTTTTCAACTTTCATTCAAAAATAAATATCAAAAGAATTATAAATGTGTGTTTATCCTCAACCAAGCAAATATTTATAAATATTTAATCGATAAAATTATACTTTTATTTACAAAATCAAGAAGTTAAAATAATAATTACGAAAAATCTTCTACAATTATTGAAATTAAGAACGGTTAAAAATATTAGCATATCGAAAACCTTATATATATATATATATATATATATATATATATATATATATATAATCTTTGTACAATTATTGTAAATTAAGAACGATTAAGATATTAACATTCATTTGATAACTTTGTCTGTAAATTTATTTATAGACAAAACATTTTTCACTCTCTTTTTAATCATACACATTTTTTTGAAATCGTTTTTTAATCACGTGTTTTATCTTGAAAACAACAATATTTTTATTTATAAACAAAAAACAAAGCATTTGAACAGAAGTTTTAATTTATTAAATAGTTAATAATAATGTATATAATATATATTTTAAAAAATATGATTTATTATTTAAAGGATAATAAATATTATCTACACAGATTTTTATTTTATTTTATTTTTATTTTAGTTATTTTTTCCCAAAATTGTATATTTATATATGTATATAGAATATAGATAGATAGATAGATATATAGATTTATAGATGCCAAACAGACAATCACGGAGTCGACTTCAAAGGATAATGCGACTCTCACAATCCATATCTTACAACTTCTCACACAACTCCACCGATTTTATGAATTTGCCCCTCAAATGATCAAATATTACTGCGAGACCAAATAAATTCCATTCCACCAGCCGTTGAGGTCCAACTTTTTTCTGGTGATCTTATCAATCAAATTCATAATTAATATCTAAAATATAAGGCTGGATATGAACTTCACAATATCATACATGTCATTTGTAGTGATTTTTTGATCATTGGAAATTCAAAATACTCGAGATTGTTAATGAAGGAAGGCTTAATCAGGTATATTAATGCTAGTCATTTTAAAAAACTACGCCCGAACGTCTTAATCTCAATTTCTTGTGTTCTGTTTGTATTTCAATTTTCAATTTTTATTTTCGAAAACTCTATTTTTGTTTTCAGTTTCTATTTCCAAGTTTGTTAAAAACTAGTGTTTAGAAAATTAAAAATCAATTCAAACCGGAAAAGACAACGCGGCAAGGGTTAGAAGGTCCGACCGAGTTGAACCGATTTCAATTGAAATATCAGAAATTATTTTAAAAATCATAAAATTTCTTAAAAATAAGTTATTTTACAAATAAACTAATATTTACTCATTTAGAAAATATATAAAAAAGTAGCTTATACAATTAGAGAAAAACAAAACTAAAAAAAAAAACCCAAAAAATGGGGTCTAAATATCAGTTGGTTCTCCATTTTCTCGGTTGAAGCAGTAGAAAATCGGGTTTTTCAAACAATTTTTTGAGTGAACCGTTCCGATTTTTCTCAATAAAAGATGATCAATTCATCAAAGTGCAGATTTTATAAGGTCTTTCTTTCTTCGTTGTCGTCTCCTCATCCATCTTCTTCCTCTTTTATATGCCAACTTCGATTTTCAGATGAATGTCAAGAAAGAGAATGTTTTTCGAGTACTGGTGGGTGTCTCGATGATCTCCTTGGAAGGGCCGGGGTGGGCTAAAGAAGATGAACAGATCCTCAATTTTTATTGGGGTTTTAAGTTAAAAAGATGTGTCAAAGCATAAGTTTAGTAAAATAGATGTCCTTCCACAATGTTTTGTCAAATAGATTTATTCAATAAATAAAATACAAAAGATGTTAAACAATGTCCAAAATACCCATACTTGTCAAATGATCTTGATACCCAAAATTACAATCAAACAAGCCCTAATTTTTTCCACCCAACCGATTCATACCCATTCTTTCTTCTCTACAACAACAATCAGTCATTCTCTCATCTCTCTCTCTCTTCCATTGCACTTGTTCTACATAGAAATCCAACAATATTCTTATTTGTCATCCTCTTTTGCCCATTGAAGCTAGAGTGGTTTGTGAAATTGTTAAATAATCCACATTTTAGATTTGCAATTGGAGAAGAAAAAAGGTACACATTAAAATCATTTCCTATAATTTTTTTGCTACATTTTTTGTTCTGGTGTATTATACAGTGCTGATTTATGTATTTGTTTACGAATTTGCCATAACGTCATGCATGCCGTTATCTGTGATGTATAACGGCACTCATGTCGTTATCTTTTTTTTTTTCACTGTCAGTATGTATATAACTTCCAGGGTTTACAAAAATGTTGCTGATATATGCATTTGTTTAAGAATTTTTCATAACGTCATATTTGCCGTTATCTTTTATCTATAACGGCACGCATGTCGTTATCTAATTTTTGACTGACACCATATACCTAGCATTGATTGTGATAATTGGCTTTGAAAATGTGACTGATTTAGTACTATTAGACATAGGTTAATAGTTAGCATTCTTCATGTATTGAGTGAAAATTTTATTTTTTGCATTTTGACATGTATAGTGTAGTACTTTATGATATAATAAATTGAAATATATTTGTTTTATGTTGAATTGCAGTGATGGATGTGTTGGACAAGGTGTGGATATCAGTTTGTTATTTTGTTGAGTTTTTGGAGAAAGAATGCGGTGGGTGGACATGGAGGCATATAGGCAATGGTCCAGCAAATGTGACTCCTATTCTTGTACAAATCCTTTATCAGCTACATAGAGATGGATGCACTTTATGTAGTAATTGAACATCCTTTTGATAAAATATGTAATTTGCATTTCAAGTTTTTAATACATTTTAGTATTGTTGAAACTGTGAATTTTACTGTTATGCATGTTGTAGTATATAAATATCGTAACAGGTAGTTCACAGATCTTTTCTTCAAGTTTTGGTTATAATCTGTCAGCATAACGGCACAGATGCCGTTATCCAATCACTAAAACGGCAAACGTGCCGTTATGTTCATAAACCGGACTTGTAGTCATTTGCATCAGCACAGAATGTCTTAATTTTTTAGAAAATCAGTCTAACAAGTCTGTGTATCCATTTTTATGTCGTTCGGAAGAGTTTAGGCCAATAACAGCACAAAAGCCGTTACGGGTACACTAAAGCGGCATACTGCCGTTATACTCATAATTTTATACTTGTCAATCATTTTGATCAGCACACCTCATCTCTACATGTAACAGGGAGATAAATTTTTTTTAACGTTGTAGCAGATAAATATCGTAACAGGTAGTTCACAGATCTTTTCTTCAAGTTTTGGTTATAATCTGTCAGCATAACGGCACAGATGCCGTTATCCAATCACTAAAACGGCAAACGTGCCGTTATGTTCATAAACCGGACTTGCAGTCATTTGCATCAGCACAGAATGTCTTAATTTTTTAGAAAATCAGTCTAACAAGTCTGTGTATCCATTTCTATGTCGTTCGGAAGAGTTTAGGCCAATAACGGCACAAAAGCCGTTACGGGTACACTAAAGCGGCATACTGCCGTTATACTCATAATTTTATACTTGTCATTCATTTTGATCAGCACACCTCATCTCTACATGTAACAGGGAGATAAATTCTTTTTTAACGTTGTAGCAGATAAATATCGTAACAGGTAGTTAACAGATCTTTTCTTCAAGTTTTGGTTATAATCTGCCAGCAGAACGGCACAGATGCCGTTATCCAATCACTAAAACGGCAAACGTGCCGTTATGTTCATGAACCGGACTTGCAGTCATTTGCATCAGCACATCATGTCTTATTTTTTTAGAAAATCAGTCTAACAAGTCTGTGTATCCATTTCTATGTCGTTCGGAAGAGTTTAGGTCAATAACGGCACAAAAGCCGTTACGGATACACTAAAGCGGCATACTGCCGTTATACTCATAATTTTATACTTGTCATTCATTTTGATCAGCACACCTCATCTCTACATGTAACAGGGAGATAAATTCTTTTTTAACGTTGTAGCAGATAAATATCGTAATAGGTAGTTAACAGATCTTTTCTTCAAGTTTTGGTTATAATCTGTCAGCATAACGGCACAGATGCCGTTATCCAATCACTAAAACGGCAAACGTGCCGTTATGTTCATAAACCAGACTTGCAGTCATTTGCATCAGCACAGAATGTCTTAATTTTTTAGAAAATCAGTCTAACAAGTCTGTGAATCCATTTCTATGTCGTTCGGAAGAGTTTAGGCCAATAACGGCACAAAAGCCGTTACGGGTACAATAAAGCGGCATACTGCCGTTATGGCCATAACCGTGTCATCCATTTGTATCAGTCCTAAACGTGTTATTTTTTATAATATGACTCTAACAAGCCCGTGTATTCATTTCCATGTCGTTCCGAACAGTTTATACCCATAACGGCAGAAATGCCGTTATGGGAACAATAGAGCGGCGTACGTGTCGTTATAATCATACCTTACTAATTTAATGCTTTAATCGATCCCCATATATGTTAACATTCGAAAACAGACAAAATTAAAGTATTAGTTGTTATAATGACACTAATGATGCTTCCTTTTTAAGATTTCATAATAAAATAAATCAAGTAACTTAAAGGATGCATGTTGTGTTTATGATGAATTAGATACAATAGACTAGTTACCTTTCTACTTGAGCATTCTTCTACTCCGACATCCAAAAATCACATCCATATGTCCAAAAGTTCGTAAATGTCGTAACTACACAAGTAAAAACCCATTCGGTTGCATTTAAAGTCATTACGGCAACCCTGCCGTTACGGCAGAACTAGAACGGCAGGCATGCCGCTATCCTTTCTTCTTGAACATTCTTCTACTCCGACATCCAAAAAACATATCCATATGTCCAAAAGTACGTAAATGTCGTAACTACACAAGTAAAAACCCATTCGGTTGCATTTAAAGTCATTACGGCAACCCTGCCGTTACGGCAGAACTAGAACGGCAGGCATGCCGCTATCCTTTCTTCTTGAACATTCTTTTACTCCGACATCCAAAAATCACATCCATGTGTCCAAATGTACGTAAATTTCGTAACTACACAAGTAAAAACCCATTCGGTTGCATTTAAAGTCATTACGGCAACCCTGCCGTTACGGTAGAACTAGAACGGCAGGCATGCCGCTATCCTTTCTTCTTGAACATTCTTCTACTCCGACATCCAAAAAACATATCCATATGTCCAAAAGTACGTAAATGTCTTAACTACACAAGTAAAAACCCATTCGGTTGCATTTAAAGTCATTACGGCAACCCTGCCGTTACGGTAGAACTAGAACGGCAGGCATGCCGCTATCCTTTCTTCTTGAACATTCTTCTACTCCGACATCCAAAAATCACATCCATATGTCCAAAAGTACGTAAATGTCGTAACTACACAAGTAAAAACTTATTCGGTTGCATTTAAAGGCATAACGGCAACCCTGCCGTTACGGCAGAACTAGAACAGCATGCATGCCGCTATCCTTTCTTCTTGAACATTCTTCTACTCCGACATCCAAAAATCACATCCATATGTCCAAAAGTACGTAAATGTCGTAACTACACAAGTAAAAACCCATTCGGTTGCATTTAAAGGCATAACTGCAACCCTACCGTTACGGTAGAACTAGAACAGCATGCATGCCGCTATCCTTTCTTCTTGAAAATTCTTCTAATCCGAAACTCGAAAACCACATCCAAACGTCTAGAATTACATAAATATCGTGACTCCATAACTTGAAACATGTCCGGCTGCATGTAAAGTAATAACGTCAACCTTGTCTTTACGGCATAACTAGAACGGCATTCCTGCCGCTATCCTTTCTCCTTAAGCATTCTTCTAATCCTACACCCAAAAACCACATCCAAACGTCCAGAATTACATAAATATCGTGACTCCATAACTTGAAACATGTCCGGCTGCATTTAAAGTAATAACGACAACCTTGTCTTTACGGCATAACTAGAACGGCATGCCTGCCACTATCGTTTCTACTTAAGCATTCTTCTAATCCTATACCCAAAAACCACATCCAAATGTTCAGAAGTACATAAATATCGTGACTACATAACTTGAAACCTGTCCGGCTGCATGTAAAGGCATAACGGCAACCATGCCGTTACGACATAACTAGAACGGCATGCATGCCGCTATCCTTTCTACTTGAGCATTCTTCTACTCCAACACCCGAAAACCACATCCAAATGTCCAGAAGTACATAAATCAAATCTATACACAAAAATCGACTTTACAAAATCTTGTACAGTAACCTGTCCGGTTGAATTTAGAGGCATCACGGCATGTCTGCCGTTACGACATAACTAGAACGACAAGTATGTTGTTATCCTTTATACTTGGGCATTCATCTAATAACCTGTAAATAAACAACCACTTAATAATTGAAAGTCAAATATGGTGTTATCCTTTCTACTTGTCCACTTGCATTTTAAGTCATAACAACATACATGTGGTCACGGTTTAACTAGAACCTGTCCACGAGCATGAACATAGAACCTCACAACAAAAAATATGGTAACAACTACAAGAATCTGGATACAAAAGCATTTTTACAAAATTAGCATTTCTACATTACTAATAAATTAAGAATTACATATGCAACTGTACAAAATAAATCGATCTCAAAACATGTTCTACAGGTCAAAATGTTATGCTAAAATTCCAGATGTCATTTTTTCCCTCCACATCATCAAATACTTCGGCTGAACAAGACTCAAGTCTAATCCTGCAAAAGAAAATTCGACGAACTTCACTGTAACAAATCAACATTCGGATCTGCAAAGCAATTGAGAGGTATCAACAATGATAGTAAATTATTTTTATTATATGATAAGAGATGATAATATGCGCCAACCGATGTAGCTTACATTAATTAGTCAATATGACTAGAGTAGCATGATTTATGTGCAATACTAACCATTCTTTAAGAAATCACGATGAATAAAGAAGTAAATGAATATCATTGTGGCCATGAAGTTTTTCTATGGAAGAAAATATATGGAGCAAAAAAGGAAAAATAGAATTTAGGTTCGAAAGATAAAATGATTGACATACGGTTACCATTCATTCACCTAAGTATCTGTACGTTCACTTGGTTCAAAAAAATTCGGGGGCTCCGCCCCCAAACCCCGGGACCTCCATATTTTCGCTCCCGCAATAAGTAATTCCAGCTCCATCACAACATGAATGAGTGATTATTACTAATGGAATCTTTGTTGGGCCATCACTTTAAAATATAACGGCATGCATGCCGTTACACAATTTTATATATTTTTTGAATATCACAAGTCTTAAAGTAACTAAAAATTGTGTATCTAACATTCTGAGTGTGTGAAAATAGATCAAGAACGCAATTGAAAGAGCTCTAACTCATAACGACAACAGTGACGTTATGGTATAACTGAAACGACATTGGTGCCGTTATGTGTTCAATAACAAAATTAATTTCAATAAACTCATTCTTTTAAGTCATTTAATCAAACACCATAAGAGCATTACTCATTTCATCCTACTTCACATATATATGAATTTTCAATAATCTAAAGTTCAATCCAAGTTTCAATATATTCAACTATACATAGCCCATCTCCATCTACATCAAGAAATGAATAAAATCTTCACCCAACAAGCAATATTGCCAAAATAATAATAATAATAATAATAATAATAATAATAATAATAAGAAATTACCATATTCTCGTTTTTATGTGTATTTAAGAAATGAATGGAAAATAAAAAAATACCTGAAAGAATTTCGATTTCTCATCTTTTAGCATATTGAAGAATTTATTAATACCATCTTCAATAATTTATCTTGCAAAAGAGAGATGGGTTAAGAGAGATGGAAGAAAGAAGGACAAAAAATCGTAAAAGAAAAAGAAAGAAGGAAAACTGTGAAGGATATATATGTAATTTATGTTTTATTTGATTTTTTATTTTTTTTTTATTTTCACATTTTTGGTCAAAGTCTATTTGCCAAAGTATTATACATAGGGAGTTCAAATACCGTTATTCCCCATTTTTATTTCTTTTTCATTTTTAATTTTGCTTTTAATTTTATTGTACTTTAAAATTACAAAGTTACCATATTGTCCTTTTTGGAATCGGTCAAAGTTAATTTTTATGATCAATTGACAAAAATTTGGATGTTTTCCATCCATTTGTCATTCTCTCGTAATTAAATGAAATATTTGAGATTGTGGATGATACAAGGGAATGTTTGGGTAAAGTGTGCCAAAAAAGAAAATATTTGGGATCGTGACCGTAATTTTTCCAAAATATAAATTTAAAGCCCCGAATTGAAGGAGAATTATTTTTAAATACGTTCTAAAAAGTACCATTAGGCATAGCCTAGGCGCAAGGTGTATGTGGTCAACTTTTTTGTCGATCAATTAGCCGGAAATATGCATTATAATGAAAGCACATAGACGTTGTAATATAAACTTCTATTAAAGTAAGCAATCTAAGATTTAAATATTAGCTCTGGATTGAGCAACAAATCATGTCTAAATCTTTGAAAAAACTAAACTAAGAATCTATTATTTAACACAACAATTACAATTTATAGATTAATTTATAAATAACATAATTTTCAAATTACTTTTTAACCATATACATTTATCTCTCCATTTTTAACAACACATTTTATTTAAAAAATATAAATAAATCAATTCACAATTAGAATATTGTTACCAAACAGAGCATCATCAAACATCACTCTTAACCAAAACCTACTCAACCCATTAATATGTAATGCAATATCTAGGAGATTTTAAATAATTTAAGTTTCCGTTTGCAACTATAGGCCATGTTATCAAACTTGTAATGTTAGACCTTTAATTTTTTGATCTAATGATAGATTATGTTATTAAAATTAAAAGTGAATGGGATAATAGAAAATGTGTATGTTTATTTTTATGTAAGAAATCTATTTTATTATATAAAAATATGTTTAATATCTTAAAAATAATTAAAATTAAAATAATATTAAAAATAAGAAAGCGCATTATAACGCTTATTTTTCGTATTGACATGTCTAAACTTGTGATTCTTGATACTCGACATCGATGTATCGCAACGCATTATGCATTTTAGAACTTTGTTTTGACCACCGGAATCTTCATACAGATTTTTCTTTGTATGATAATAAAAAATAAAAAATAAAACTTAATTTCATTAATTTAATTTGACGATTAAGAACTTGTCTCAAAATAAGGAAAAAAAATGCAATGCCTTAATAATATTCAAGAAAATCGAAATTAATTAACACGAGTATGTTCAAAGAAAGATGACAAATAAATACTAAATGAGCATCATACTATATATAAAAGCAAGACATTTCTTAAAAACAATTCTTGGTCATTTTCCCACCCTTTTTTCTTTCTATAAATAGTAAGGTCTCATAAAATTAAACATATTTATTTTTATTATCTACTAGTATTTCACTCGTGCGATGCACTGAAGTTATTATCCGCAATATTGATTTCAATAAGTATTCGTAAAATTTTAGTGCTTATACATAATCAATACATATATAAATGCATAAAAAAAAGAATTCTCTATTAAAATAGTTATTAGAATTTAAAAAATAAAATAAGTAATTCAAATTATTAAAAAATTCTTTGAATAATAAACATCAATTTATATATTTAAAAAATAAATTATTATTCATTTCAATAATTTTTATGAATTATTAATAACTTCATTCAAAATGTAAATTTAGTAATTTTTAATGATATATCATATTTGATATAATATTATATGTGCGAATATTGATGCATGTGAAAGGTATTGACATATTTGGTATTTCTCATAAATTATATATTTTTCTCTTGTATTTAACGTACTTTTTAATTTTCATTCAAAAACATTAATCACAATAATTAAAAAAGAAATAGTGAATATATTTGAATTTAACCAATAAAGATTTATTTACAAAATTAAGTAGTCAAAATAATAATTTTGAAAATCTAGCTATTATCATGATACGACAACCAAGTAAAGTTGGAGATTACGAAATTATACGAAAATTATACCCTATAATCTTTAAAAATTTATTTTATTAAAATTAAGAATGATTAAAAAAATATTAATCATTCTATTAATATTATTAACTAAAAAAAATCAAAGCTTTAACTCTTCAATATTAACATTCGTTCAATAATTTTTTCTATAAATTATTTATAAGCAGCACATTTTTTCAACCCACTTTTTAATCACATATTTTTTTCAAAACTATTTTGCAACTACACATTTTACCTCGAAACAAAATATAGTTGCTGAATCTAGGATTTTACCTCGATGGCTATATCTAGGATTTATAATATTAAGAACAACAAACAAATAAATAATAAATAATTAAATAATAATTTTAATACTGATAACTAAAAATATTGATTGAACTCATTTAATATTAACGTTAACAATAATAAAAATAATAATAATTATAACTTAAAATATACAAATAAAAATGACATCATATTAATTATTTACTATAATATTAAAACATAAAGAATTTAAGATTTAAATTCTATCAAACTATCATACTTTTATATATAGTATAGATTTCCACCAGTGTGATAAACTGAAATTGTTATCCGCAATATAGATAAGCATTCATAAAATTTAATGATTATACATAATCAAAACAAATTCAAAAGATACAAAAATAATTTTTTATTACACTAATTATTAAAATTTAAAAACAAAATAAATAATCCAAATTATCGAAAACTTCATTGAATGATAAATGAAAATTCTGTAATTTTTTAATTGTATATCATGTTAAATGTAATATTATGAGTACAAATATTGATACTTGTTCAAGATATAAATATATTTATTATAATTTCTGCATTTGCCTCTTTTATTTAACTTTTTCTCAATTTTCGTTCAAATAATCACAATAAACTATAAATATTGTTTAATCTTAAATCATCAAATATACGACAACTGAACAACATTGAAAATCAAGAAATTATTATATCATATAATCTTTGCACAATCATTAAAATTAAAAATTATTAAAAAAATATTAATCATTGTTTAGTATTTACCATAAAATAATATTACTACTATAAAATTATATATATATATATATATATATATATATATATATATATATATATATATATATATAATTTTCCGCCCATTTTTCTATTTCTGTGAATAGAAATGTTCCATAGAATTAAATAATGTGAATACAAAGTGAATTAGTGTGAACGCATTTATTGCATTATATATATATATATATATATATATATATATATATAGACACACACGCACACTAAATATAGGTTGATATTTTTTTAATCAATTTTAATTTTATTATTAACACTAATACTGAATGAGTTCAATTAATATTTTTAGTTATTAGTATTAAAATTATCATTTAATTACTTTATTTATTTGTTTGTTGTTCTTAATATTATAAATTCTATGTATAACCATCAATATAAAGATTGTGTTTTAATTATTAACTGTCAAATCATTTGTTATCTTTAATATCAAAAATCATATTTTCTGAAATATATATGTAGTTAAAAAAATGCGATACTTATAAATAATTTATAGAAAAAATTATTGAACGAAACTAATATTGAATAATTAATGCTTTGGTTTTGTTTTAGTTAATAATATCAGTAGACTGATTAATATTTTTAATTATTCATAATTTTAATAATTTTTTTACAGATTATAGGGTATAAGATTATTTGTATAATTTTGTGATCTCCAACTTTAATAGGTTGTCGTATCATGATAACTGCGAGATTTTCAAATTATTATTTTGACTATTTGATTTTGATTTTGATTTTTTGAGAATTGTTTTTGTGAAATAGAGATTGTTTAGAATGTATAGTTAAAAAGTAGTATGAAAAATTGTAAAATACAATTTTTTAAAGAATGTGTGATTTAAAATGAATGTTCAGAAAAATTGATTCTTGAAAAATCAATTACATATGAGTAAGTGATAAAATATTATGTCTTGTGAATTAAACAACCGTGTCACTTTTACGAATCGAGATGCATAGATGATTTCTTAGTAAATAAAGTTAAATATATCTACGATATACATTCGTTAAAATTTAATCAAAACTAACATTTCCTGTTACTTAATTTGCTACATTTATTTAAATAAATGACCACATCTTTTTAATTTGTAATACTAAAATAAATATGAAATGAAATATTTGTTTAATAAATTTAAATATCAAATATTGTAATAAGATAACTAGTACCAATTCTAATAGTACTATTCGGATAGTGATAAATTATTTGTGATAATCTAGAAATTATATTTTTTGAAAAGATTAATTATATTAATAATCATTAAAATTGAATAGTTATCCAAATGGTTATTGAAGTATTTTTTTTAAGTAGTAAGTTATTTAAGTTCCTAAGTATTACAATTGTGGCAACTTAGTAAAAAAATAATAATAATAAAAATATTGGCCCTATAATTTACATATAAATTAAAAAAAAAAAAATCTTACTTTTGAACAGCTCATTGTACCAAAATTTATGGTTACGAAGTATATTGCTTGAAATAATGAGTCTCAAACAGGTGCTTAAGTATACATTCTCCACAAAATCATTATTATTAAACTCATTTTGTAGATAATGAGGGCTCAAATAAGGACTAAATATGTTCACGAAAGAAAAATGTAATATATAAAGAGAGAGCACTTCCCAAAAACAAGTATTGACCAATTTTCCTGTATAAAACACATTTCTAAAATGGTAATTAGTAGTAGTATTTCACGATTTATTATTCATTTTTTACAAAATTCAGATTTAATTTAATCCAAATGAATGTAGATTTTTAAATAGCTGCAATTTTTAGGTCCCGATGTTCGGTCCGTCTTCCCCTCTTGGAAATCAATTACATTTTTTTTTAAATTCATAAAAATTAAAAAATAAAACTTTGTCAATATCACATAAATATTTTAATTTAAAAATAGAAAATGAAATATAATGAAATAAGAACGTTCATCAATCTATTTTTCTTTTTCTTTTCATTTTCGTTTTAATAAAATTCTAAGCGCATATCACAAATATATCTATTTTTTCTACTTATTACAAATTCTATTTAAATGTAATTTTTCTTTTCCATTTAAAGTTTTAAATCAATTCAAATTACAATATTTAAAGAAATTCCTGAAACGATAAACATACGAATCGTAAAAAAAAAGGTTAAAAAATAATTAAGGTATGTGTAATGTACCTTTGTAATTAATTGTCTTCATTCATTTCTCGTTTTTAATTAAATATTCATTTCATTTATTAAAATATAAATTTGATATATGTAGATAACAAATGACCGTGTATCGCATGTGTGTAACATACTAGTACTAAATAATGGTTAATATTTTTTTAATAGTTTTTAATTTTAATAATTGTGCAAAAATTATATGATATAATAATTTCTTGATTTTCAATGTTGTTCAATTGTCGTATATTTGATGAGTTAAGATTAAACTCATATTTATAGTTTATTGTGATTTTTGAACGAAAATTGAGAAAAAGTTAAATATGTAAGACAAATGCATAAATTATAATAAATATATTTATATCTTTAACAAGCTTCAATATTTGTACTCATAATATTACATCTAGCGTGATATATAATTAAAAAACTACAGAATTTGCATTTATCATTCAATGAAATTTTCGATAATTTGGATTATTTATTTTTGTTTTTAAATCTTAATAATTGTTGTAATAAAAAATTATTTTTGTATCTTTTGTATTTGTATTGATTATGTATAATCATTAAATTTTATGAATGCTTATCTATATTTATACTATATATAAAAGTAGGATACTTTATAAAAGCAGGATACTATATTTATACTATATATAAAAGTAGGATACTTTAGCAAAATTTAATTTTTAAATTCTTTATGTTTTAATATTATAGAAAATAATTCATATGATGTTATTGTTATTTGTATATTTTGGTTATATTATTATTATTATTATTATTATTATTATTATTATTATTATTATTATTATTATTTAATGAGATCAATCACTATTTTTAGTTATCAGTATTAAAATTATTATTTAATTATTAATTTTTATTTATTTGTTGTTTTTAATATTATAAATCCTATTTGTAGCCATCAATAATTAAATTGTGTTTTAATTATTAATTGTCAAATCATTTGTTATCTTTAATATTACAAATCATATTTTTTAAAATAATTATTATATATATTATTATTAAATATTTTAATAAATTAAGCCTCTGTCCAGCAATTATATTTTTGTTTCGAGGTAAAATATGTGGTTAAAAAATAGTTTTGAAAAAATATTTGGTTAAAAAGTGGGTTGAAAATAGAATGATTAATATTTTTTAATCATTCTTAATTTTAATAAAAAATTTAATGATTATAGGGTATAATTTTCGGTATAATTTCATAATCTATAATTTACACGGTTGTCGTATCATATAATCGCTAGATTTTCAAAATTATTATTTTGATTACTTATTTTAGTAAACAAAATTTTATTGTTAAATTCAAATATTTTGACTATTTCTTTTTTAATTATTATGATTGATGTTTTTGAATGAAAATTAAAAAGTACGTTAAATATAATGGCATATGTAGAAAACAACCAACAACCAACAAAATTTTAATAACTTTATAAAAGCATACAATATCATAATTGTCTCTATGAATATGCTCACAAAGTGCATTGACAAATGCTGGACGCTAGATACTGGTTACAAAGTTGATCAGTCATAACATTACAACCTTGTACAAGGGCGACAAGATAATGTTTCTTATTAAGGAAAAAATGATAACGAGTGAATTTGTAGATAACGTTGAGGGGACACGACAAGAGCAGTAGGAAAACATTTAAAAGAATTTATTCTTTTGCTTATTGATAATCTAATAGAATGCATATTTATTAATTATACAAGATATTTGGAGTTCAGAATTATGATGGCTTGAACTTGATCATAATAATATCCTTTGGTCACGAGAGGTAGTTGAACAAACAAGACTCATACTATGTAGTACCCAAAAATAAAATAAATAAATAAATAAAATAAATCTTTTCACTTCAATTCTTCGGTTGGGACAGCCGGACAGCTCAAAAATGAAACAAAGGTTTATTTTGGCTCTTTTTCCGCATAAAAATGTTGCGTACATACAGGAAGAAATGTAAGAACAAGAGCTAAACATACTGCAAAATTGCAGATCAAATCACAGTCGCAGCTACCGAGTTTCTGATCAGCATTGGAGGGTCTAAAAATAACTGAACTAAGCCAGTATTCGAGATTTTTTTTTTCCTGTTTTATTCATTTGGAAAACACTACTTAACCCACCATACTAGAAGACAAAAATATCAAATTACAACTTAAGCCTCCAACTTATTAAGAATTTTTAATCAAGCCCTAATAATTTTGAAAATATTCCACCGCCATCCAAGTCATTAATTTATCAAACAATTAAAATTCCAAATAATTTCTAGTTAGATATATGCCTGTTTACGACCCTCATATACTTGAAGAAAAGAGAAAAAATCTAATTAGAAGTTTACATAGTGAATATATAGAATTAGTTAGAACTGGAAGAGAATCAAGTACTAAAGCTATAGAATTATGCGAAGAAATTAAAAGATTAATAAGACAACATATTGAATATTTGAGATTAATAGAAATAAACGAAATAAGACAAGAAGAAATATTTTTGAGAATAATCAGAAGACAATTATGATTTCGCCTGCACACTCTAGTGTCAAATGGTGCTCTTACGAACCAAAAATCATGATGAGTTTATCAGAAGAGGAAGATATAATAGAAGAATTTCTAAAAAATATAGAGAAACATAAAAAAAAATCAAGTTAACCTTATTTACCAACAAATAATTTGAACGACGGATTCGAAGATATGAATAAAAGATTGAAAATCTAGAATATAATTTACAAGTAGGAAACACTATATTAGATAAAAATCTTAAAGGAAAAGATAAAATTATAATTAATCCTCCTCAAGATTATAGGATAAAAATTAAAGATAAAAATAGAGGAAAAGAAAAAGAAAAAGTGCCTGAAATAAAATAATTTATGATAATAGATGTAGAAGAATTATAAAGAAAATTCTTAGAATCTAATGGAGAAAAATATGATGAATATAAAAATCAGTTAGAAAAATTAACAAAACAAGTGAAAAATACTAAAATGAATACAAACCAACCATAATTAATGTAAAAAAAGAATTTATTAGTGACGAAAATACTAGTGATCCATATGAAACTTATATAGGTAGAAAAGAAGGATTTTAAAGATATAGAAAAACCCAAGATAGATATAGTGAAAATATCAGAAAAAAATCCATAAAAGAAGTTAATCCAATAAAATCATATAATGAACTAATCCACACAACATGAATATGATTAGATATAGATTATGTAGATACAAACAAAGCTATTGAAACATGGACAAAAATACCGATTTAGAAATACAATTTAATAAATGGGACACATATACAGCTTTTGAATTTATAGAACATACATTTAGAGGTATAGTATCAGAATGGTGGAGAAAACTACCTGTAAATACGAAAAAAAGAACAAAATATGGAGAAAATATAACCGATACATTAGATAATAGAAACAATCTAAATGACCAAGGTATTAGAGATATATTAAATAAGCTAGAAAGAGCCTTTAGAATAGAATTCTTAAGAGATAGATACACAATAGATGAAGAAGTTAGGAAACAAGATGAATATAATGAAGGAATGATTGCAATGAAAAATTTAAGAATATGCGATGTGTGTGAATTAGAAAGGTATACATGTAAATTTCAAGAATTATATTATACAATCAGCCAAGGAGATTATACAAATAATAAACCAATATTAAGATCTTACTTCATAAAATTACCATTCTCATGGGGAACGAAATTATTAAAGGAATATAATAAAATATTGCCTGAAGAAGATGAAGAAGGAATACATATAGATCGCCTTGAAAGTAGATTGAATTTACCAAAAGAATGATTAGTATTTGGTGTAGAGAAGCACTAGAAAATAAAAAAGCATATAAGATAAGGAAAAATTCTTTGTGTTGTTACAAAGATATAGGTCAAAATGCATAATTCGGATGTCATAAGAAAAAATATAAACCATATAAAAAAACAAAAAAAGAAGATTCAAAAACTTTTAAAAGTTTAAGAAAAGGAACTTCAAACCATATAAAAAATATTTCAAGAAAAGAAATTGGTCTGAACAACCAAAAAAAAAATAAAAAAATATCAAAAAAAATAGATGCTTCATTTGTAATGAAGGACACATAGTCCCCCAATGTCCTAAGAGAAAAGATAAACATAATATAAAAACTCTCAAAGTTTATGAAGAATTTATGGATGATAGTGATATAGAACCAATTAAGTATTTTGAGGATTTAGACAGTGAATGCAGTAGTATTTATGAGTTAGAAACATCATCATCAGATGAAGAATCTGAAGAAATCATATATATGAATGAAATTCAAGAAGCACAAGAATTAGATGTTGAAACAACTGAGGAAGTAGAAGACTCAGTAGAAGGAATTAGTCAAGAAATTACATTTGATATCAAAATATATAAGGAGATAACAAAAAGAATCTTAGACTTACAAGAAAAAGATGTATTTCATCAAGGATTCTTAGGAATACTCCCTATGATGAACAAAACAATTATAAGCATGAATTACAAAGAAATCTCAATCAACATAGAAGATGTAGTGGGAAAAACTAGAATCCCGATAATTATTAGAGAATGGGTAAGACAAAAATTATCCAATATCCCAGAAAATATTAGGAAGAAGTTAAAATGTATTGAAATAGGAGGAATCCAAGTTATGATAAAATGATTCTTTAGAGAAGATATGAATATACCAATTGAAATTTATCGCATGGATAATAGGATTCTACAAGATCCTATAGATGCTCTATTAGAAACTGTTGTAGGAAATCTAGTTTATCAGAAGATAATATTTACAGTAAAATCAAATTATGTATTATCAATAACTGACGAAAATATAGACTAAAGTTTCAATCTCTATTATAGAATTGGAAACTTGAAGATGTTACATAAAAGTAAGGCCATTAGTATAAGCATAAAATCAATATTTGCTTTTAGTATTAGCCATCATAGTAATTTAAGAAAAATAACAGATAACATAATAATACATAAAGATTTTGATGAATTAGCACAATATATTCCACCCAGAAAAGGAAGTTTGAGACTACAAGGAGAAAATATTATTGCAAAATTCTCACCTAGAAGAAGTGTTAATATAGAACGACCTAGGAACCTAAGTATTGATGAACCAAAAAGTTCACAATATTATATCAGGACTAGATATATCAACCAAGAAGGAATCAAGAGTGATCTTCTTGACCTTATAGATACAAAAGAAGATAAAAATCATATAGATGCCCAATTTGTTAGTCATCTACAAGATTACGAGTTACCACAAAAATATGTCTTTAAAGATTACTTGCGACATAACCTTGAAATAAAAAGATATTTAAGTTTTCCTCTTATATATATAGGAGAAAACCAAGATGAACATAAGGCAGAAATAATCTTATATAAAGATGATAATTATGGACTTAGTCAAACACCTATATTATTAGGAATGAGCTTTCTTGGAAAAGTAAGCCTTTACAAGATATGTCAATGATATATAAAAATAACACTTGAATGAAATCCAATTATTATACCAAGAATAGATGAAAATATGAGATCATTATTGTCATGGAGAAAGTAATAAATACTAACCCCATGAGCCCATATATTGAAATTACACTCAATTTACCAACTTATTGTAAAATAAAATTTTATGCATATTTAGATACAGGAAGTACTATAAGCCTTTGCTTACCAAATGTACTACTGTCTGAATATTGGAAGTATGATCCAAAGAAAATAGTAACTGCTACAACAGCAGGAGGAAGTAAAATAATTTATAGCAAATATGCTACACAAATACCTTTTCTAATATCATTTAGAGAAGCATTTGTTGATATATATATATATATATATATATATATATTCTAATATCATTTAGAGAAGTATTTGTTAATAATATATAAATATATGTATGTCATCTACAATTGGATGTGATATTTTATTTGGACAAAATTTCCTATTAAAATATGCACCTTTTACGCTATTTATTGATAACTATATGTTCACAACACCTTGTGCACACAAGACATTTACACCTAGAATCACAAAATTCGTAAGCATAGCTTACAAGGAAATTAATCATCGGATCTGCAAAGCCCAGCTTGGTGAATGTTGGAGTACAGAAAAATTTAAACCAATTAATGTGTTAAAAATGACAATAGAAGATAAGCTAGAAAAATCGAGGAAAGAAATTTCTGAAACTTATTCTGAAAATTCATTAGAAAAATGGAGCACATATAAGATCAAAGCTAAAATAGAGCTTATAAAACCAGATATAGTTGTAAGAGTTAGGGTTAAGTATACAATTACACACATTTAGGCTTGAAAATGTTTGAAATCAGACATTTTGTAACTAATTACAAAGGTATCAAAATATTTTTCAAAATCAGGTATTTTTTAAAAATTAGTATTAGGTTATGTAATTAATTACAATTGTAACTTTATTTCAATTTGTAATTAGATACAATTGTAAATTTAACTACAATTTTTGCAATTAATTAACATCACGGCCACCACCACCACCACCGATCACCACCTAATTTACAACTAGCCACCGCCACAACCACCGCTGGAAAAAAAATTGTAACTTTATTTTCAATTTTGTAATTAACTGCAATTGTAACTTATGAATTAGTAATGCGTTAATGTAATACGTAATTTGTAATTAATTACATTAGTGCAATTGTAATCATCCATCGCCATCCCCACCATCGTCGAAACACCGTCGAAAATACAATTGCAACTTTTTTCAATTTTGTAATTAATTACAATTGTATCTTATGAATTAGTAAAGAATTAGTGCAATTCGTAATTTATAATTAATTACATTAGTGTAATTGTAATCAGTCATGACCACAACCTCCCTCTTCGGAGCACCTTCGAAAATACAATTGTAACTTTATTTCAATTTTGTAATTAATTATAGTTATAACTTTATTTTAATTTTAATTAGTTACAATTGTAATTTTAATTACAATTATAACTAGCCACCACCACCTAAAACCATCACCACCACTAACAACCACCTAAAACCATCACTATCACCACCCACCACCCACTAATTAATTAAAATTGTAACTTTATTTCATTTTGTAATTAGTTATAATTGTAATTTTACCACCACCACCGATGACCATCTAAAACCATACCCACCAACCACCACCGACTTCACCATCTCCAACTTCTAGCCACCAACCATGTTCCAAACTCTCCAGCCGAAACACACTTCTCTATCCCTCACAACTCATCTCCTTCGATAACTCTCTGACTCCACCGTGAAACACCCCAGCAGCAGCTCCTCCTTTCAACAACTAGCCATAACTGACCTCTCTCTCAAATCCCTCAATAGCAGCAGCCTTCACATTCGACCAACAATTGTCTTTTCCTCACACACACTCCATCATCCACGCAACCAACTCTCAACTGCAGACTTCATTCTTCATCACAACCCAACCTCCATCTCCTCTTACAGCAACCTCAACGGGAAAAGACACGCAACCAACAATCAGCAGCCAGCCTCCAGCAGACAATAACTCTCCAACACCACTCCATCCGTCAGCCTCTCCTTACTCCTCTCCAGCCTTCACCAATCACCACCAATAGCAACCTAAAAACATCACCAATCAGACACCAAGACCGCCGTTTCCCACCTTACAAATAAAAAAACACCGTAAGTCCGATGGGCGTTGTTGCCCTACGCCTGTTGCATCTTCAGTGCACGTCGAATGCTGGATATTGTGTAGACCTGAGGCCTAAATTGTCACGATTGGAGGCGGATTTGGTAGTGGAACTGGTGCAATTCGTCACCAACATGCATGAAGGTACGCTGATTCGAGAAGGTCGCAGCAGGGGCAGGTTTTGGTGGAGGATTCACGCCGTTTTCCTCTTCCGTTGGTTTGAATGTCATGCCAGAGACCTCGCAACAGGGTGTTCAATCTACTGTGCCAAGGGTTGATCCTTCACCAGTGTCCGATTCTGCGGGGGTTGAGGCGTTGGTTTTTATCTTTGGTTTAAGAATTTTTATAATGCCTGATTTCCATAATTACTTTTAAAATAACTGGTTTTAAGATTTTTAAATATTAAAGGGGGAATGGGCGTAATTTTCCCTAAGAGTTAAACCTATGAAATATAATGTTGAAGACCAGAAAGAATTTAAAGTCCAAATAAAAGAGTTATTAGAAGTTAAGCTGATTAGGCCTAGTAAAAGCCCACAAAGTAGTCCAGCATTTATGGTTAGGAAACATAATAAAATTAAAAGAGGAAAAGCCATAATGGTGATAAACTATAAAATGCTAAACGAATTTACAAAATTCGATGGATATTACTTACCAAATAAAGATATTCTTATCAAATAAGTACAAAATATAAGGATATTTTCAAAGTTCGATTGGAAATTAGGATTTTGGAAAATTATGCTCACAGAAGATAGCAAATCTTTAACTGCATTTAGTACTCCTAATCCTTTAGGACAATTTGAATGAAATATAATGTCGTTTGGATTGAAAAATGCACTACAGATATTCTAAAAGAGAATGAATGAGGTAATAAAACCTATCACTCATTTCTGTGTAATCTATATAGATGATTTACTTATTCATTCAAAAGATATGAATGAACATATTGAACATCTTGAAAAGTTTTGTTATATCATGAAAAAACATGGTATTACACTTTGTCAAAAGAAAACAGAGATAGAATTTCTTAGACTATTTATAAAAGAAGGAGAATTGCAACTGCAATCTCATATTGGAGAAAAACTTCAAGATTTTCCTGAAGAAATCAAAGATAAAAAAAATTTACAAAGTTTTCTTGGCATATTAAATTATGCTGAAAGATTTATTGAAAATTGTGCGAAATTAAAAAATTATTTTCTACCAAAACTAAGAAAAAATGTAATATGGTCTTGGGATGAACGAGATCATGAAAATATTTGGAAAGTAAAAGAATTAAAAAATCTACAAAAACTTGTTATTCCACAATAAGAAGATTTCTTTATTCTTGAAACTGATGCTTCCGATAATTACTGAGGAGCAGTACTTAAGGTAAAGAAAAATCATAAAGAATGTAAATGTAAAAAGAATTTTTCTTGTCCTGAAATACTTGCAGGATATACATCAGGAACATTCAAAGAAATGGAAACCAGATATATGAAACAAATAGAAAAGAACTCATTACTGTTAAGCGACGAGTATAAAAATATGAAGATTATTTGTTGCCAAAGAAGTTCTTAATAAGGACTGATAATACACAAGTTAAAGCATTTCTGAAAAATAATGTTGATCCATCTATTGCCAATAGATACATTATTATAATCCAAATATGATTTTCTTATTTCAAGTTTGATATTGAATATATTAAAGGACAGTCTAACTTTATCCCCGACTATCTTAGCAGAGATGGAGCTGGAGGAATTAAGAGCCAAGGTTCAGATACTTGGAATAAAAGTTTATTAGTTAGAAATGCAGATACAAAATATGCAACAAAGCTTTTGCAACAATATCAATATAGCCCCTGTGACAGAAGATACTTGTACCAAGCCTAGTATCCCTTCACCAGGACTTGTTAATACTAGAGCTCCTCCCAAGGATAAAGAGAAAGAAAAGATAACATTAGGAACCCCTTCACAGGGTACTTCTCAACCTAATGTTTGTACACATGTATAAAGGACAAAGATACCAAGACTTCATCCAAAAAGGATAATCAAGATACCTAAAAGGTTATGGAAACATCTTCACAGAGGAATGAAATTGATTCTAGAACCCTTATTGAGAAAATAGATCCAAAGGATGTGGTAATGATTTTCCACAATAAAAAATTACCAAAAAAAAATAACTATGAGGAAGTTATCTTTTTTTATTGTTATTTACAATATATTATCCGATTGGTACCTTGAAGTAGGGAAATGGATGAAAACCCTTCACTATGGAAAATACAACAAGGTAAATTTCTATCCAGGAGCGCCAACTAATTTGGTTCAAAATTGCTTTGAACTAGGGAATATACTTTGCATTTATCCAAGCAAAGATCTACGAGAAATTTCACGATGTTAAAAAGGCAGTCCGTAGATTTACTGGTGTTATCAAAAGTGCAAATATATATATATATCCAATTCCCACAATGGAATGTGATAAATATGAAGGAACAATGATCACATCCTTCCATGTAATCAAGATAGGGATCACAAATCAACACTTCTTACCAACCAGTCAAAAGGTTGTTAAGAATAGATACGATGATATAGTTATTATGATTCCTTACAGAAGAGCTAAATAATATAAAGAGATATTTGATAATTTAAGTCAAGTTATTTCTGAAAAGGAAAATTTTTGGTTATATCCTTCCGATAAACAAATAATTTACTCCAACACAAGGTTTCCATCTAAAGAAGCAGATATTTGTGTATTGGACCACATACTTGAGAAAATTATCATCAATGAAGTAAGCGGAAGTGAAACTATGCGTAAAGAGCTCTGCAAAATAATGTGGGATCACCCAGAGCATAGGTGTGAACACTGTATCATTGAAGATAAGAGCCATGCATCACTCGATAGTACAGAATTCCCCGCAAAGTTTTTTGATTCAAGGATGGAAAAGTAGTGTTGTCTAGTAGTGACCCGTTATCAATACTTTAATAAAGTTTGCTTTATTAAAGAAAAACTATTGGTCACTGTAGGAAGCTGTCAAGATAGTGGAAGATAAAGCCAAAACCTATCAACATGATGGAGATGTGTCAAGATAAGAGTGGGAGACAACTTTCAAAATAATTCAAAAGGCACCGAAAGCAAATTCCTTTCATATCAACAAAGGGATGGTGAAAAATGATTGAAAGCCTCTATAAAAGTAGAAGATGTTCATGAAGGAAGGCATCCAGAACATCTCAACTAAGAAATTTCCTTGTACTCTTTCATTCAAAACCTTTGTATACACCACTTGTATTCAAAAATATTCTTGCAGATAGTTATTTAAAGATAAAGCTTGTAATAAGGTAATCATAAGGTGAGTACCAAAGGTGCCTGTATATAGTTTGCAGTATGTACAATATCTATTTATGGATGAAATGTTGTTTGAGTTTTTATCAAAACTTTCTTGAAATGGTTTTCGTTAAGTTTCTCATGACTCCAGCAGTATTGATATTTTCCAAAATGAGTTTTCTTCTTTGAAGAACCTGTTACTCAACAGAAAGTCACATCAGCCATTTGACGAGTTTAGACATTTAGGGATGTTATTTGAGCCTTATTCCAATTTTAAAACTTGTTTTAAAACGTTGTAGTTTTGAAAAAGTTTTAAGTAAGGCCTTCCTGAAAGGAGTCGAGCTAGGGGTGAAAATAGAGACTCTGAATACTGTGAGATAGCATATGTGGAAACACGGCTAGTTTTCTAGAGTGAGAAGTGCAACCTTAATTCAAAAGCTTTTTGCAGAAATAGTTGTGGACCCAAATTATTAAAACATCTAATATTAATTTGATTCAAAGGATTGATTAAGTACTTACAAGGTAGCAATATGACGACACTGGAGGGAAAGCCTGTTTATTTCTATTGATTACTGTAAGTTTTACTTGCTATTGTTTACATGCTTTTAATTACATACTTTTTTATGATTTTTTGTGCTTTAATTACTGATTATGAACAATGATGGAAGAGAAAATATTTAGAGACTAAGAATAGTTCAAGATAATACCAGTAATCTAATATCAAGAGAGATAGAAATACTTCTTAGAGAGTTAAAACAAGAAAATAATCAAGAAAAGTGGGAAAAGATAAAAAATACTATCAGATATCATCAGTACGAGCAAAATAGTATTTGATTTGGTTACAAGAAAATACTGCGATAAGATTTCTAGGATTAGTCTTGAGAACCTTTTATCCAAATGATCTTAATTAATTTATGAACACTTCACAAGCATCCACTTCTAGTGATTGTGATAAATTGTATTTAGATGATAAAGATATTTCGTTTTTATTAACTATTGCTGAAAAATTTCAAAGAACATATTATGTTGCCCAGTCCAAATTAGAAGAAATGTATAGATATATTGATTAAGCTTGCATAAATAATATAAGATTCAATTATGTTGAAACTGCCAAAAATATAAATATAGTTTATAAAATATCACTTGAACATAAGGATATAGAAAAAGAAGTTTCGAAAGGAATAATATTAGGATATATAATTAAACAAAATCATCTCAAAGCTTTTGAGAAATTATCAAAATACAAAGAATGTATAAAACAATTGAAAATGAAAAAATTACAAAATTCCAAATAGTTAGTCCTGATATAAATCAACCCAATTAAGTTTAGGACATATTGTGCAAATAAGTATTTTGTCCTTAAGCTAGTTGTCCACAAAGTGGTCTGTATAAAGTGGGCTGTCTAGCATCACCCTATTCATTTTTGTCTGAAATGACGGGGGCCTTAACTCCAGCTGGTCAAATTACCCAATCGCCCTTCAATTCTTAATTTATAGTTTTTATACCATAGCTCATTTGTACTGCAAGGTTATCTTGGACAATTACCCACTTGAATTGACAAAAAAATCCACACGTAATATTATATTGTTTATAAACAAAACTACTATTTACCCTTTGTGATGCACATGATTTATTTTTCGTAATATCTATTTTTATAAGTATTCGTAAAATGTCAATACTTTTACATTATCAAAACAAATAAAAAATGCATGAAATAATAATATTCTATTACAATAATTATTAAAACAAAAACAAAAAAACAATGCCTTATTTAGTAAGGACTAAAATCAGGTTTTTAGTAGATTCTGATAAAAGTTGATGGAATGTGTGTTTGAACATTATATAACATACGAAATGTGTGGTTAAAATTAATTGTTGACTTTGGATTGGATTTTAATTATAAGTTTTAGAGCTATCAAACATGAAAAATATAACTAATCCAAATTATTAAAAACTTATTTAGACAATAAATGTTAATTAATATATTTAAATAATAAA
The DNA here is from genome assembly GCA_963555705.1 of Ligustrum vulgare. Lineage (NCBI taxonomy): Eukaryota > Viridiplantae > Streptophyta > Magnoliopsida > Lamiales > Oleaceae > Ligustrum > Ligustrum vulgare. Next base: position 55,966,246 of record OY743170.1, read on the forward strand.
ATATCAATTTATATATTTAAATAATGAATGATCGTAGGTTTCAATAATTTTAATGAATTATTGTTAACTTCATTGAAAATTCAAAGTTACATGATTTCTGCATTTCCTTTTGTATTTAATATTTTTTTTCAACTTCCATTCAAAAAAAATTATCAAAATAATTATAAATGTGTGTTTATCCTCAACCAAGCAAATATTTATAAATATTTAATCGATAAAATTATATTTTCATTTACAAAATAAAGAAGTTAAAATAATACTTACGAAAAATCTTCTACAATTATTATAATTAAGAACGGTTAAAAATATTAGCATATCGAAAATTTATTAGCATATCGAAAATTTATACAATTATTGTAAATTAAGAACGATTAAAGATATTAATATTCATTCGATAACTTTCTCTGTAAATTTATTTACAGAAAAAAACATTTTTCACTCGTTTTTTAATCATACACAGTTTTTGAAACCATTTTTCAACCATGTATTTTATCTTGAAAACAACAGTATTTTTGTTTATAAACAAAAAACAAAGCATTTGAACAGAAGTTTTAATTTATTAAATAGTTAATAATAATGTATAATATATATTTTAGAAAAAATAATTTATTATTTAAAAGATAATAAATATTATCTACAAAGATTTTTATTTTATTTTATTTTTATTTTAGTTATTTTTTTCCCAAAATGATATATGTATATGTATATGTATATAGAAGATATATGGATAGATATAGGAATAATGCTAAGCCTCGAGGTGCTTCTAGCTGGGTCCAAGATAGATATATAGATATGGATTTATAGACGCCAAACAGACATTCACGGAGTCGACTTCAAAGGATAATGCTATTCTCACAACTTCTCACACAACTCCACTGATTTTATGAATTTGCCCCTCAAATGATCAAATATTACTGCCAGACCAAATAAATTCCATTTCATTCTGGAGACTCTATCCTTCACCAAGCCCAAGCTGTATTCGTTTGCTTCCGGCCGTAGATAAGAGGAAAGTCCAACCTATTCCTACCACCCATCCCGCCGGCGAACCTACATTTAAGTTTGAGACTATATGAGAGGCTAAGGTTGAGTGTGAGGCTGAAACGGTGTTAGCCATTAGTGGCTCTGATACCAAATTAAAAATTGAAAAATAAGACAAAAGGATTAATTGCTGGAATTTAGCTCAATGAGCTACTGTGTAATGATTCCCATTTATTATAGACACGCTATTGTTACAAAGAATCTAAAATCAGCTATACAAAATTTACACGTGGATATATCTGCAACCAATTCCTTAAAACAAGGGAAGGATCTTGTTGGGATTTTGGTCCCAAACAAACCCCGGGGCGATGATGAAACATCGGGTCGGTTTTGTTGCTTCGTAGGCCTTCGGCCCATGATCGAGGTATTTTATACCCCAATTAAACCACAATATGCGTAACCCAAGAGTGAACAGGTTAGGAACTTTACCACCCTATCTTGAGGTGTTAATTGGGTGACTCGATGTAAAATCTACCCTCCAAGTATAAAGGGGTCAAGTTATAGCCTAACAATAATCCAGGGTCATTCTTCCTAGGGATTTTATTGGTATCGTATTATTCGCTAAATTCGAGTCTTAAACTATGATTTCGAAATTACTTAAATGATAAAAATATATAATTAAATTGCAATGAACGAGAAATTTGAGTGGAGTTATTCTTTCGCTATCAATTGAGTTTTGCAAATAAAATTAGTGTGAATTTCTTGAAATCAATAAGACTTAAACATATTCGTACGAAAATTAGTCAATTTATTCTACGGCATTTAGTCGAGCATGTTGTGTGCATATTTAATACATACCACATCAACGACATCAATCGAAGTAAAATAATTTGAAAACTTAAAATAATTTGTACACGCTTATCAATAACAAGAATTCATTCATGACGAATTAGAGCACACCCATTAAAGCTAAGAATAACTCCCCTCAAATATAAATTAGCCGGACATCATTAAACTAACCGAAATAAAATTCAAATAAACACTAACCATTACTCAAACAAAATTCAAATTCGAAAATAAAATTTCACTAACTAAAACATATCTAAAATCAAACTAGCATCAATAATCTAAATGTATGTGGACTAACAATCAAATAATTGAGAATCTAAGCAAAATGCAATAAATCAAACTAAAATGAATAATCAAAACAGAGGCTGGTGGAGTGCTGTAGTCGGTTGAAGAAACTGCTGCTGGTTGTGGGTGGTTGGTGAAGAGCGGGCTGGTGAGAGAGAAGTGAGAGGCGGGGCAGAGAATGGTTAGTTGCGTGCGTGAGGAGCGATGGCTGTAGGTTCGGTTGTGGCTGGAGGAGTTGAGAGAAGACAGGAGGGCAGAGGGTGGAGTCGTGAGGCAGCTCTGCCACTGCTGTAGAAGATGAGGGCAGAGGGTGGAGACCGAATTGCTGGTGGTGTGAGAGATTGAGTTCGGCTGAGGGAGAAGAAGACAGAGGATGGAGAGGTGCTGGTTGAGGAAGATGACGGCTGGAAGTGGAGAGTGGTTGGTTATGGTAGAAGAGGAGAGACGAGGCAGCGGCTGCGTGAGTGGAGGCTGAGGCTGAGTGGTGTAGGTTGAAGATGATGGGGGAGAAGTTGCGGCTAGTTTGTGTCCGAGAGAGAGCGAAGACAGAGCTGGGTTGGGTTGCGAGAGAAGAGAGAAGGAGACGGGGCTGCGTGAGGCTGCTGGGTTCCGAGAGAAGAGAGAAGACAGAGTTGGGTTGGCTGAATGATTTATTCAGACCTCTGGGGATGGCGGCTCGGTTGTAGAAGATGAAGATAGATGGGTTGTAGGGCTGTTCAGAGTAGGATTTTTTTGGGCTGGGTTTATGGGCTTTTTGTCCATTTTGGGCTTTTTCAGATTAATTAAATCAGGGATTTTTGAGTTGAAATTATCGAAAATGTACCTGTAATTAAATAAATGAAATTATTAGCAAATAAAATCAATTTAGAGTTAAAGAAATAAAATTGAATCTTTTATAAGTTTCACTCTAAATGACAAAATTATATCCCAAAATTATATATTTTCATTTATTTATTTCTTTAAAATACGTAAAATTGGACAATAATCACACTCCCCAACTAGCTTTTTGCTAGTCTCTAGCAATTCAAGCGAATTAAAAACATGATTAGCTCAATGAAAAACTTCAATTGTAACGTCAAGAATGAGTTTAGATGGTCGAGCACAGCAACTTCACAAAATCAAGAGATCAAGCGTTATATCCAAATTAATCCATAAAAACTTTCCCAAAATTTTGTGTGTGTGTGTTTTAAGCCGATCCATCAAACCACTAACCCCAACACATACAGTGTCGAGTATTCACTCAAGCCAAGTATAAACTCCATATACTCACGGGTATGTGTATTTTGTTTATGAATTGGTTAGGGGGTCACTCATGGAGTTTGAAAATTGATCACACAAGCATTCAGTAAACAAAGGCCATATATATGTGGATGACAGTAATGCAAATATTGACCTCATAAAAAGCTCACAACCATTGGAACTCAACCATTCTTACCACAAGCCTACTTAAGATCAAAATGTCAATGTCAATGTAAAGGTTATGATGGTGTTATCAAGGGAACTGATAAGGAGTGGTGAAAGAAAAGGTTTACATGTTCCAATGATAATAGTAGAACAATAAATTCCAATGGAAATATAAGAGGCAATGTAGCACTTTTTTTTTTTTTTTTTTTGTAGGGTAAGGAAATAAAAGAAGTGAGTAGGAATTGAGGACTTCCAAAATATAAGCAAGGATAATAATTTTTTACTTTTAATCGCACTTCAAGCTTGCTTTCGTCTTCACATCCTTACTTTCTCTTCAATACGTCTCCATTTTCTTTCTATTTATATATATATTTTTCTTTTTCTTTTTTTTTCTTTCTTTCTCTTTTTTTTTTTTCAAATAAACACTGAAATCTTCTCAAATAATTCTTCAACATTCTCCTCTGGTCTCAATGACTGTCAAATACTTCTAACTCCACTTTTCTTTCTTTGTGTGCACCGAACATTTTTTTTTTCTTCAAATATGGAGCAAAAATAATCATCCTCACTTATACTTGAAAGTAGAAACAAGGTTATGTATTTATGGGAGCAGTGTCTGGATGTAATGTCATCTTTAATGTGAAATAAATGAAAGGGATTTGTGGCTGTGAAGGAATTTGTGATATGAAGAGAAGATGATAAGGTTGGCTTCAAAGGATCAAATTTTCATTTGACATTGACCTTCATTATTTCTTAAGTATAAACCACCAACAATCCACAATCCGTGTAATGATGCCCAATGGAAGTAGCAATATCAAACAAGGGCAATATAAGAAAACTACCAATCGCTCAACTCTCATGATGAACAAATAAAATTACTTAACTTGAGAGAGCTCTAGTTGTATGTGTTGACTATCCATCTTACCACAAGGCTTAAATTCGTGCATAAAAATTTTTTTTAGGAGGGAGGTCTTTACAGAATAACAAAGATATAACTCAAGACTCAAGATGTACTCAATTTTAATGCTCAACTATCACAAAAGAATTTATGCAAAACAAGTACATTTTGAGTCACTCTCCCCCCAACTAAAATCAGACATTGTCCTCAATAACTCAAAGAGAAGAAAAATGAACAGTGAATAATAGACACGACTCAAAATGAAATCAAGCTAAAGGAGAAGAGTGTACCTGAGAGGAGGCTTATGCACATGAGCAATTATTCAAGAATGAAAAACTAAAAAAATGAAGAAAAGAATAAAACTGCAAAAGAAAAAGAAAATATATACATAATAATAAAAGTTAGTTCCAAGAAAATCAGTCGCTGGAGGCAGGGTCCAGCAGAGGTAGTTCATTAGTATCGGCAGAAAAATTATCCAAAAATGGTTTCAGACGTTGTCCATTAACTTTAAAGACAGAACCAGTTTTTGGATCCAAGATTTCAACTGCTCCATAGGGGTAAACAGTTTGCACAATGTAAAGACCAATCCATTTAGTTCTCAACTTACCAGGAAATAGATGAAGTTTAGAGTCATATAGCAATACTTTTTGTGAAGGGAAAAATGATTTTCTAAAAATTTTCTTGTCGTGAAAAACTTTCATTTTCTCTTTTGAAATTTTTGCATTCTCATATGCTTCTAAATGTAATTCATCTAACTCATTCAATTTCAGTTTCCTAAATTCACCAGCCTGATCTAAATCAAAGTTGAGTGTTTTGATTGCCCAATAAGCTTTATGTTCAATTTCAACCGGCAAATGACAAGGTTTTCCAAATACAATTCTATAAGGCGACATTCCAAGAACAGTTTTAAAAGCAGTTCTATAGGCCCATAAAGTATCATCTAGTTTTATAGCCCAATCTTTTCTATTTGGATTCACTGTTTTTGTCAAAATGCCTTTAATTTCCCGGTTGGCTAGCTCAGTTTGACCATTAGTTTGAGGGTGATACGGAGTGGAAATCTTATGCCTAATGCCATATTTCTTTAACAGAGTTTCAAAAGGTTTATTACAAAAATGTGTTCCACCGTCACTAATTATGGCCTTAGGCATACCAAACCTAGAAAAAATATGTTCTTTCAGAAATTTGAGCACAACTTTATGGTCATTTGTTCTACATGGAATAGCCTCTACCCATTTTGACACATAATTAACAGCAACCAATATATATAAATATCCAAAAGAATGGGGAAAAGGACCCATAAAGTCTAATCCCCAACAATCAAAAATTTCAAGAACAAGGATTGGTGCTAATGGCATCATATTCCTATGGCTGATACTACCAAGTTTCTGACATGCTTCACAATTTTTACAAAATGTATGAGCATCCTTAAATAAACTAGGCCAATAAAAACCACATTAAAGTACCTTAGCAGCTGTTTTCTGCGAAGAGAAATGACCTCCACAAGCATGAGAATGACAGAAGGTAAGAACTTGTTGTACCTCATCATCAGGAACACATCTTCGGATAATTTGATCAGCACAATATTTGAATAAGTATGGGTCATCGTAGAAGAAGTTCCTTGAGATAGCTTTCATCCTCATTTTGTCTTGGACACTCCAATTTGAGGGCATATGACCTGTAACAAGATAATTAACCAAGTCAGCGAACCATGGAACAATGTTCAAACTAAATAATTGTTCATCGGGAAATGAATCATTTAAAGGGTGAGAAGCTTTTGAATTCTCAGAATTTAATCTGGATAAATGATCAGCGACAACATTTTCCACCCCTTTTTTATCCTTAATTGTAATGTCAAATTCCTGCAATAACAAAATCCATCGAATGAGTCTAGGTTTAGCATCTTTCTTGGTGAACAAATATTTAAGGGCAGAGTGATCAGTAAAGATGGTAACAGGGGTCCCAATAAGATAAGTTCGAAATTTTTCCAGTGCAAAAACTATTGCTAGCAGCTCTTTTTCAGTAGTTGTGTAATTTAATTGAGCATGATTCAAAGTTCTGCTAGCATAGTAGATTACATAAGGTTCCTTACATTTCCTCTGGCCAAGTACTGCCCCTACAGCTATATCACTTGCATCACACATTAATTCAAAAGGTAGAGACCAATCAGGTGATCTAACTATGGGTGCAGTGGTGAGTGCCATTTTTAGATGTTCAAAATCTACAGTACATTCATCAGTCCAAACAAATTTTGTATCATGCATTAAAAGTGTAGTCAAAGGTTTTGCTATGATACTAAAATCTTTTATGAATCTCCTATAAAAACCTGCATGACCTAAAAATGATCGCACATCTTTTACAGTTGAAGGAATAGGCAACCTAGAAATTGAATCTACTTTTGCCTTATCTACTTCCATGCCTTTAGCAGAAATTATATGACCTAAAACAATTCCTCTTGTTACCATGAAATGACATTTCTCCCAATTAAGGAGAAGTTGCTTATCTTCACACCTGCATAAAACAGCTTTCAAATTTGTTAGGCAATCATCAAATGAATTACCATACACAGAGAAATCATCCATAAAAACTTCCAAAATGTTTTCTATCATGTCACTGAATATGCTAAGCATGCATCTTTGAAAGGTTGCTGGGGCATTACAAAGATCAAAAGACATTCTTTTAAAAGCAAACGTCCCAAAAGGGCAAGTAAAGGTAGTTTTTTCTTGGTCTTCTAATGCTATTTCAATTTGATGATAGCCTGAAAAACCATCCAAGAAACAATAGAATGAATGTCCAGCAACTCTTTCTAACACTTGATCTAAAAATGGTAAAGGAAAGTGGTCTTTTCTGGTCATGGAATTCAATTTCCTATAATCTACGCACATTCTCCAACTAGTAGGTACCCTTTTTGTTATCATTTCCCCTGTTCATTTTCAACAACGGTAACCCCAGTTTTCTTAGGAACTACTTGAGTAGGACTTACCCATTTGCTGTCTGCAATAGGATAAATAATACCTGCATCAAGTAATTTTAAAATTTCGTTTTTAACAACCTCTTTCATGTTAGGGTTTAGCCTTCTTTGAGATTCCCTTGAAGGATTAGCATTTTCTTCTAGGAAAATTCTATGAGTGCATACTAAAGGACTAATTCCCTTAATATCTGCTATAGTCCAACCTATTGCAGATCTATGATCATTCAATACTTTCAACAAAAAATTTTCCTGATCACAAGTAAGAGTAGAAGAGATTACCACAGGGTATGATTCATTAGGTCCCAAGAATGCATACTTTAATTCAGATGGAAGAGGTTTAAGCTCCAGAGTTGGCATCTTTTCTGCTGATGTTTGCATGGGTGTCTGGCTAACATTTAGAGGCTCAATGTTGGGCTGACAAGCTCTTACAACTGCTGTTGTTATACCTTTTAAAGAGTCTTGAATGCTGTCCAATTCGAGATTTTGCTCAAGTTGTTTATCAGGATCTTCTAGCTCCATTAGCAGCTCTTCCAACATATTAACTTCTTGCACTTCATCAAAATCTTTTGGTTGCCTACAAGCATTGAAAATGTTAAGCTCCAAAGACATATTTCCAAAAGTCAACTTTAAAATACCACTCCTACAATTTATTAAAGCATTTGAAGTTGCAAGAAATGGTCTACCAAGAATAACAGGGATTTGAGGAGAAGTTTTAGGTGTATTTTGAACATCAATAACAACAAAATCAACTGGGTAATAGAATTTATCGACTTGAAACAAAACATCCTCAATTATCCCTCTAGGCATCTTAATAGATCTATCTGCTAATTGTAAAATCATAGGGGTAGGTTTAAGTTCACCTAGACCAAGTTGTGTATATACGCTAAAGGGCAAAATATTCACACTCGACCCTAAATCTAGCAATGCATGACCAATACGAGTGGTTCCTATCATACAAGCAATGGTTGGAGAACCAGGATCTTTAAATTTTTGAGGAGTTTGGCATTGTATGATAGAACTCACTTGTTCAGTTAAAAATGCCTTATTCTTAACAGCTAGCTTCCTTTTAACTGTACACAAATCCTTAAGAAATTTAGCATAGGCAGGGACTTGTTGAATTGCATCTAACAGAGGAATATTTACCCTAACTTGCTTAAAAATTTCATGAATTTCTGTTTGATTTTTGGTCTTATTACCAGGTTGTAATCTTTGGGGAAAAGGGGCAGGGGGTGCACCTACTATTTGCTTAGGTGGTTCCTGAACATCAGATACAGATTTTAGTATAGTATCATCGACAGGGGGTTTAGCTTGCTTACCCACCAAGTTCTCTTGAGGTTCAAGAACTTGGATTTGCTTGCCGTTTCTCAAGGTAGTTACTGCTTTCACATGTCTCAGATTGGATTGATCGACCCCATTGTATTGAGTTTGAGGATTAGGCATTGGTTGAGCTGGAAATTTACCTTTTTCTTGTGCACTTGCCTGGGTAGTCAACTTTGTAAGCTGAGATCGGATGTCATTAATGGCCTGAGAGTTTTGATTGTTGATGGCAGCTTGGCTTTGCATGAATTGTTGGATTTGGTCTTCCAGACTTCTCTTCTGCGGTGGCATATAAGATGTTGGTTGTGAAGGTCCAGCATTGTTGCCAACATTATTGTTTCCTCCTTGATCATTCCTCCAACTGAAATTTGGATGATTTCTCCAACCTGGATTATACGTACTCGAATATGGATTAGCATAAGGTTTGGAAATCATATTAACAGCAACAGATTGATCAAAATACATCTCTTTTAGTTGGGGCAGTGCAGGACAATCAGAGGTTAAATGTTGTGCATCATCACAAATTGAACATTTTTCTAAAATAGTGGAAGAGGAATTTACTTCATTCACCTTTTGAGTTTCCAAATTTTCAAGTTTTCGAGTGATGACAGCCAATCGGGCATTTATGTCATCATCTGCTATAAGTGAATGAATTCCATTTCCAGATGCAATTTTTGGAAATTCAGTTTTTATTGCAACACTCCTATCAAACTCATCAATGTTATCCCAAGATTGGGCATTTTCAGCTAAATCATCAAAAAATGTAAAAACGTCATTCGGGTCTTTTGCAAAGAAGTCACCATTACTCATGGTTTGCACAAATTGTCTCATTTCTGGTCTGAGCCCTTCATAAAAAAATTTTTTTAACATCCATTTTTCATAACCATGATGGGGGCAAGATAACAACAAATCTTTAAATCTTTCCCAACTAGTGTAAAAATCTTCATTATTCTTTTGAGAAAAATTCATGATTTGTCTTTGAATAGCGGTGGTTCTTTGTGGTGGAAAAAACTTTTTAATGAACTCTTTCCGCATATTCGCCCAATTTGTAATTGAACTAGGCCTCAAAGAGTTAAGCCATGACTTAGCTTTATCCTTTAGTGAAAAAGGGAAAAGCTTGAGTCGAATGACTTCCTCAGTGCAATTTCGTTCAAGAAAAGTAAAACAAACCCCTTCGAATTCCTGGATGTGGTGATATGGACTCTCTGATGGCATCCCATGGAAGCGTGGTAGATGATCAATCATTCCCGGTTTGAAGTTGAATACCGCTGCATTTGCAGGCGTCACTATGCATGACGGAGTGCTTGTCATTGTTGGAAAAATATAGTCTCTAAGATTTCGAACGACTGGCGCCTCATTTGGATCTGCAATATTTTCCATTACTACCTGCTGATTTTCAAGAAGTAAAAACTGGTTAGTGGATTCCGATCTTACTAATCGCTTAGTATTATCTCGGAACCAAACGGACATAAACAATGAACAATATCAAGAGTAGAGTCGAACAAAATAATAAAAAAATAAAAATAACAGAATTCAGCAAAAATAAGTTAACACCAAAATAATCCCCCGCAACGGCGCAAAAAACTTGACTCGATGTAAAATCTACCCTCCAAGTATAAAGGGGTCAAGTTATAGCCTAGCAATAATCCAGGGTCATTCTTCCTAGGGATTTTATTGGTATCGTATTATTCGCTAAATTCGAGTCTTAAACTATGATTTCGAAATTACTTAAATGATAAAAATATATAATTAAATTGCAATGAACGAGAAATTTGAGTGGAGTTATTCTTTCGCTATCAATTGAGTTTTGCAAATAAAATTAGTGTGAATTTCTTGAAATCAATAAGATTTAAACATATTCGTACGAAAATTAGTCAATTTATTCTACGGCATTTAGTCGAGCATGTTGTGTGCATATTTAATACATACCACATCAACGACATCAATCGAAGTAAAATAATTTGAAAACTTAAAACAATTTGTACACGCTTATCAATAACAAGAATTCATTCATGACGAATTAGAGCACACCCATTAAAGCTAAGAATAACTCCCCTCAAATATAAATTAGCCGGACATCATTAAACTAACCGAAATAAAATTCAAATAAACACTAACCATTACTCAAACAAAATTCAAATTCGAAAATAAAATTTCACTAACTAAAACATATCTAAAATCAAACTAGCATCAATAATCTAAATGTATGTGGACTAACAATCAAATAATTGAGAATCTAAGCAAAATGCAATAAATCAAACTAAAATGAATAATCAAAACAGAGGCTGGTGGAGTGCTGTAGTCGGTTGAAGAAACTGCTGCTGGTTGTGGGTGGTTGGTGAAGAGCGGGCTGGTGAGAGAGAAGTGAGAGGCGGGGCAGAGAATGGTTAGTTGCGTGCGTGAGGAGCGATGGCTGTAGGTTCGGTTGTGGCTGGAGGAGTTGAGAGAAGACAGGAGGGCAGAGGGTGGAGTCGTGAGGCAGCTCTGCCACTGCTGTAGAAGATGAGGGCAGAGGGTGGAGACCGAATTGCTGGTGGTGTGAGAGATTGAGTTCGGCTGAGGGAGAAGAAGACAGAGGATGGAGAGGTGCTGGTTGAGGAAGATGACGGCTGGAAGTGGAGAGTGGTTGGTTATGGTAGAAGAGGAGAGACGAGGCAGCGGCTGCGTGAGTGGAGGCTGAGGCTGAGTGGTGTAGGTTGAAGATGATGGGGGAGAAGTTGCGGCTAGTTTGTGTCCGAGAGAGAGCGAAGACAGAGCTGGGTTGGGTTGCGAGAGAAGAGAGAAGGAGACGGGGCTGCGTGAGGCTGCTGGGTTCCGAGAGAAGAGAGAAGACAGAGTTGGGTTGGCTGAATGATTTATTCAGACCTCTGGGGATGGCGGCTCGGTTGTAGAAGATGAAGATAGATGGGTTGTAGGGCTGTTCAGAGTAGGATTTTTTTGGGTTGGGTTTATGGGCTTTTTGTCCATTTTGGGCTTTTTCAGATTAATTAAATCAGGGATTTTTGAGTTGAAATTATCGAAAATGTACCTGTAATTAAATAAATGAAATTATTAGCAAATAAAATCAATTTAGAGTTAAAGAAATAAAATTGAATCTTTTATAAGTTTCACTCTAAATGACAAAATTATATCCCAAAATTATATATTTTCATTTATTTCTTTCTTTAAAATACGTAAAATTGGACAATAATCATTGGGTCATTGGCGCTGTTGCTCGATAGGTGGATCCGATTGGCGGCCCGGGTTTTAATTAGGCTCCCGACCCATTCCCTAATTAAAACCTAGACCTAAACCTACCTATCCTATATATCTACTCCCTCACTCTCATAACTCACGACACACTCTCGAACAAAGCCGCTCCCTCGCTCTCTCTTCGTGACTGCGGCAGTGCTTGGCTCTCCCTTCTCTGTGAACTTGGTAAACCCGCGACCCTGCTCCTTCTTTGGCCTCTAGTCTTGCTGCCCCTTCGTGGTGGGCTGCTCCTGCCGCCTCCTGTCTTCGTGCGTGGCGCCTGTCTTCACCGCACCTTGGTGCGTCCGTGTTTAGGCCTCTGTTTGGTACGGTTTCTTGGTGAAAACGTGTGGATTGTGGGTTGCCTCGGAGTGTGATCTTACCTGTTTCGTGTGGTGTTGCCGATTGTGGTTATTGGGGCAATTTCTGAGCCCTCGGTTCTAGTCACACGATCGTGACATTATCAAGACTTTAGGGAGTCTTCTCTTTTTCTTGATTATTGTTAATCTTATCATTTCAATTACTTGTCACTTATTGAGAATAACTTGTTACTTTGTGTTTGTGCAAGGAAAATTCTCCAACAAACTGGTATCAGAGCCGTGTCTGACTGATCGGCTGATTCGTGACATTCGCTGAAATTTGATAATTTTTTATTCACCTCTGTTCACTGTTACATTGCAGAAATTATTTTTTTTGTCATTGATATTTTCATTTACTTAGTGTTATCTGAAAATTCTTGACTAATTATTTTCGGGTGTTTTCTGTTTTGCAATCACTGTGTAGGTAAATTTTTGCTTAGTGCTGATTCTGCCTACATCGACGGCTCTGGCTGATTGCAAACTTCGCTAAAATAAATAAATAATTTTCGCATCACTCCTTATTACGGACACAGAGAAGTCCGCTCTGGTAAATTGGCTGATCACTTTTAAATTTCTGTAATAGCAGGTCATCGTGTGGGGTGACCATTAGGCTTGCGGTTTCCTGTTGCTAGTTATAGGATTTAATTGTTATTACCTGTGATTTGGGATATTGCTGATTTCATACTTTTTCTTGATACATCTTGGTGATTGTCTATCACGTGTTGCTCTTGATATTAGAATTGTTTCCCTTGACCTTACCCGTGTCGAAGATTCTCTTGACCTGAGACCTTTTGAGTCTCACGGAATCCTGAGAGTTTAGAACGGCGTATATATTGCGGCCCTTTGTGGTTTATGTGTGAAATTCTCTTTGAGCTGCATATTATTCCATTGTGGTGTGTTGCTTGAAATATGTCTGCACATCATTTTGACTTGAGTGTCTTTAATGGAAAGGGTGATTTTTCTATTTGGCAACAGAAAATGAAAGGTATTTTAGTTCAGCAAAAAGTTTCTAAAGCTATTGATAATTCTTTTCCTGCTACTATGACTGAAGAACAGAAAAAGGAATTTGATGAACTTGCTTATACTTCTATTATCTTGCACTTATCTGATAGTGTTTTATGAAAAGTTGGTAAACACAATACTACTGAAGCTCTTTGGAAAAAGTTACAAGAACTTTACTTAACGCAATCCACTCCGAACAAACTTTTTCTTCTTGAAAGTTTTTTCAGTTTCAAAATCGATCCTTCAAAGGAATTAGATGACAATCTTGATATTTTCAATAAACTTGTTCAAGATATCACAAATTGTGGTGATAAAGTGCCTGAAGAATACAAGGCCATAATTTTATTGAATGTCATTCCTGACATATATAAGGATGTTAAGAATGCTATCAAGTATGGGAGGGAGACCCTTACCCCTGAGGTAGTCATTGATTCACTTAAGAGTAAGGATAGGGAGATTAGAGCTGAGAAAGGTGGGAGAAAGCAAGGGGAGGTCCACTTTATGAGAGGTAGGACTCAAACAAAGGGTGGTGGAAATAGTGGAGCGGACAAAGTAGTGGTAGCAAGAAAAAGGGTAGAAGTAGATCCAAATCACGAGGGAAAGCTGCAGGTAGAAAATGCTATGGTTGTGGTCAGTTAGGACATTTTATTAGTGATTGCTATAAGGAGAAAAATAAATTTAAGGGAAGTGAACAAGGGGAGGCGAATATTGTGGCACCAAAACATAATGAACCTGGTGAGGTTTACGTCCTCTTAGATCACAAGCCTAGTGAAATTAACCTGTCTATGAACTCCCATACTGATGAATGGATTCTTGACTCTGGTGCATCATTTCATGTCACTTCTCATAAGCATTGGTTTGATCATTTGCATGAGTCTGATCATGGTCATGTTGTTGCATGGGGTGGAGTCGCATATAACATTACAGGTGTTGGTGATGTTATTGTCAAATTTGAAAATGGTTTTGTGCATACATTGAAGAATGTTAGGTACATTCCACATATGGGTAGAAATTTGATATCGATGGGAGAGTTAGAAAATGCAGGTTTCACTGGGAGGCTTGGTGACGGGATGATTAAAATGTTTAAAGGTGCACTTAGGGCCTTTAAGGCCATTAAGAAAAATGGCATTTACAACAACTCATGCTGAGGTAGTAAGTGGTAAAAACCATACTATTGCATCCATTGACACCGATCACACACAAAAATGGCACAATAGACTTGCACGTGTGAGTGTTAAAGGTCTAAAACTTTTGAATGATAAGGGTGTGTTTGGAAAGGATAAGGTGTCTGACATGCCATTTTGTGATCATTGTGTGTTTGGGAAACATCACAGGATGTCTTTTGCATCCAGCACACACCGGACAACTAGAATGCTTGAATACATTCATTCTGATTTATGGGGCCCTGGGAGTAATCCCACTTTTGGTGGTAACAAATATTTCCTGTCCATTATTGATGATTTCTCCAGACGCGTGTGGATTTATTTGTTGAAAGATAAATCTGAAACTTTTGAAAAGTTTAAAACTTGGAAATTACAGGTGGAGAATCAGACAGGTAGAAATATAAAATATTTGAGAATTGATAATGGTCTTGAATTCTGCAATTCTGATTTTGACAATATGTGTAAAGATAATGGTATTACTAGACATAGAACTGTGCCTTACACTCCCCAGCAAAATGGGGTTGCTGAAAGGATGAATCGTACATTACTTGATAAGGTTAGATGTATGATGTTAAGCTCTGGTGTGCCTAAATCTTTTTGGGGTGAAGCTGTTATGACTGCATGCTATCTGATTAATATGACTCCTTCCGCTGCCTTGAATGGTGATACACCATATGAAAAATGGTATGGGAAATGTGCTGATTATTCTATGCTTAGAACTTTTGGTTGTACCGCGTTCTCTCATCAAAGTGAGGGAAAGTTAGAACCTAGAGCTAGAAAGTGTGTCTTTCTAGGATATCCCGAAGGTGTTAAAGGGTATAGGTTGTGGGACAGAAGTCAAAAGGGCGTGAGAATAATCATCAGCAGAGATGTCACCTTTAATGAGTCTGAGATGCCTTGTCTAGGAAACGAAGAACAGCTAGAGATAGGTGGAGATGAACCCTCACCTGAGGTGGAGAGTGTTAGAATCCCTATCCCCATTACCCTGAGTGAGGTGGAGAGTAACCCCCAACAAGATCACGAGAATGTAGAATTTGAAGAAGATGACCCTATAGATCATCCTGTTGACCATAACCCTTTGGATGGCTATCAGTTAGCTAGAGATAGGGAAAGAAGACCACATAGAGAACCCCAAAGAATGTCCGACTACGTCATAGCCTATGCTAGTTTCCAAGACCTAGCTGATAAAGAGCCCAATACCTACGAGGAGGCTATGAAAAGTGAAAATAGGAAATTTTGGGTTAGTGCCATGAAAGAAGAGATGGAATCGCTCCATAAGAATCAAACTTGGGTTTTAGTGGATAGACCAAGAGATAAATCAATTGTAGGCTGCAAATGGGTCTACAAGGTGAAGGAGGGTACCACTGAGAATGAGCCTGTGAGATATAAGGCTAGGCTAGTTGCAAAGGGGTACACACAAAAGGAAGGGGTAGACTATAATGAGATTTTCTCGCCCGTTGTTAAGTATACCACCATTAGAGTCATGCTTGCTTTTGTTGCGTTTTGTGAATGGGAACTTGAACAACTTGATGTGAAAACTGCTTTTTTACATGGAGATCTTGAAGAGAAAATTTTTATGTTTCAACCCAAAGGTTTTGAAGATAAAGAAAAACCTGATCATGTGTGTTTTCTTAATAAATCATTATATGGTTTAAAACAGTCACCTAGACAGTGGTACAAGAAATTTGATTTTTATGTGCTTTCTATTGGTTTCAAGAGGAGTGAGTTTGATCATTGTCTATACTATATGCATCACAGCACTGATGAGTGTGTGTATTTGTTACTTTATGTGGATGACATGTTATTAATTGGTTCTAACATGACTTTAGTAGACAAGATTAAAATTGAGTTAAACAAGGAATTTGATATGAAGGACCTAGGCCATGCTAAACGTATTTTGGGTATGGAAATTGAAAGAAATAGGTCTAATTCTTGTTTATTCTTGCATCAAACTCCCTATGTGTAAAAGGTGTTAAAGAAGTTTGGTATGATAAATTGTAAACCTGCTTCTGTACCTCTTGGAAATCATTTTGTTTTAACAAAAGATCAATCACCTGCGAATGAGGAAGAAATAGCTTATATGAGTAATATACCCTATTCTAATGTGATTGGTTCTGTGATGTATCTGATGGTTTGTACTCGGCCAGATTTGGCCTTTGCTGTTAGTACTTTGAGCAGGTACATGTCTAATTCTGGCCCCACTCATTGGGAAGCCTTGAAGTGGCTACTCAGGTATCTTAGTGACACTTATAATGTGGGTTTAATCTATAAGTGCAAATCTAATAATATGAAATTGAAGGGTTTTACCAATGCTGATTATGGTGGAGATAGAGATAATAGGAAATCTACTTCCTCTTATGTGTTTACTTTGTGTGACTCATGTGTTAGTTGGAAGTCTCAGCTCCAACATATTGTTGCTCTCTCTACTACTGAGTCTGAATATATTGCTGTTACCGAAACCTTTAAAGAAGCTTTGTGGTTTAAAGGATTACTTAAGGAACTAGGAGCCTTAAATGAAAGTGTAACAGTATATTCTGATAGTCAATCAGCTATTCATTTATGTAAGAATACTGTTTTTCATGAACGTACTAAACACATTGATGTTAGATTACACTTTATTAGGAATATTGTTTCTCAAGATGAAATTAAACTTGAGAAAGTGCATACAGATTATAACCCTGCAGATATGGGCACAAAGGTGCTTACTTTGGTAAAATTTAGAAGTTGTCTACTGCTTCTAAATATCGGTACAGGTATGAAAAGGTCCGATTAGTTTAGGACTTTAATCTTGCAACTACTAAACATGTGTTGTTTTGTTTTTGCAGGTTTGTTCGGTACCAAGGTGGATGTTTGTTGGGATTTTGGTCCCAAACAAACCCCGGGGGCGATGATGAAAAATCGGGTCGGCTTTGTTGCTTCGTAGGCCTTCGGCCCATGATCGAGGTATTTTATGCCCCAATTAAACCACAATATGCGTAACCCAAGAGTGAACAGGTTAGGAACTTTACCATCCTATCTTGAGGTGTTAATTGGGTCATTGGCCCTGTTGCTCGATAGGTGGATCCGATTGGCGGCCCGGGTTTTAATTAGGCTCCCGACCCATTCCCTAATTAAAACCTAGACCTAAACCTACCTATCCTATATATCTACTCCCTCACTCTCATAACTCACGACACACTCTCGAACAAAGCCGCTCCCTCGCTCTCTCTTCGTGACTGCGGCAGTGCTTGGCTCTCCCTTCTCTGTGAACTTGGTAAACCCGCGACCCTGCTCCTTCTTTGGCCTCTAGTCTTGCTGCCCCTTCGTGGTGTGCTGCTCCTGCCGCCTCCTGTCTTCGTGCGTGGCGCCTGTCTTCACCGCACCTTGGTGCGTCCGTGTTTAGGCCTCTGTTTGGTACGGTTTCTTGGTGAAAACGTGTGGGTTGTGGGTTGCCTCGGAGTGTGATCTTACCTGTTTCGTGTGGTGTTGCCGATTGTGGTTATTGGGGCAATTTCTGAGCCCTCGGTTCTAGTCACACGATCGTGACATTATCAAGACTTTAGGGAGTCTTCTCTTTTTCTTGATTATTGTTAATCTTATCATTTCAATTACTTGTCACTTATTGAGAATAACTTGTTACTTTGTGTTTGTGCAAGGGAAATTCTCCAACAGATCTAGAATATATACAATAACAGAAATGGTGCACACTGTAGAGGAAAATTGCTGTGGCTTCGTTGAGGAAGACGCTACTGTTTATCAAGTATGTTTAAGATAATAAAAACGTAATACATGTTATTGCGTTTTTATCTTATTTACTAGTTCTTGGCAGTTATGTCCGTTTACTTCCGTAAGTTGCAATTCAGCCCCTGTCAACATGATAGAGTTACACTGAACAGCTTAGGCAGATTTCTTCCATTATTATCTAATATTCATTTATAGGAGCTAGCCTTCATATAATCCATATTTTAAATACGAGTTGTAAGCCTTATGACAAATGGTTGAATTTGAATTAAAATTGTGTACTTGTGAATTTGACTGCAGAAGAAATGTACCGATAAAAATGTTATTTTTTTACGTATAGTCGGTTTGATGGTACTTTGTGGCCTTTCTTCAGTCATCTTCAGCAAAATGCATAACGAAAAGCTCATGAACTTCATCTGCTAAATTCAGAGCCTGCCCAGTTCCAAAAGTAATTAGTTTTGTGTAAGTTTTTGCCGAAAGTTGGAACTTCCGTTATAGTTATCATATAACCATATCTTAGCTCGACACATAAAACATGTCCAAAACTAAACTTTAAACAAATAAAAGTGTCCGATTTATTTTTAAATTTTGAAATGCAGAGTTGCATGTGACATTAGAAATAGCAAAGGTGCTATGCTATTGCTAGGTTGAAGTCTATACTCATCCATTATAAAGTGTGCGTTCGGAACTGTTATAACACCTCTTGATTTGTGTTATTTGTGTCTGAGTAGATGTGTAGTTAAAAATTAGAGAAAGAAAATATATATGCTTAAAAAGTGATATTAAAAATTGTGTTGATTACAATTCAGAGTTGCCAAACACATGTGAGATAGGCTTTCAGTAAAGAAATGAATTTGATCTACACACGAGGACGTGTTGAAGACTGAATTTACATTGTCAGAGCTGTTGAAGTAAATGGGATGAACTTGCTTGCTAATCACTTGAAATTGCAGTCTGTTGGCCAATATTTTTATAAGAGAAAAAGGACGATATGAATGTCACCAAATTAAGTAACTTTATGATGTACTTACTTTATCAAATTACTTAAAAATCTTCACTAATGCAAGATTGTTCAAGTTCGATAAAGATTTTCAAGAAGATCGTTTGTAAAGCTTCTCTCTAATAGCAGTTATAGCACGTCATTATACTTGACACTATAGTGAGCCCTGCGTGGCACTAATTAAAATTTGAATTTTAACATAAATCAAAGTTAATAATTAATCTCAATCATATATTTCATGAGTTTCACAAATTTTCAACCACACAATTCATCAACTTTTATCGAAATACACTAAAACTCTGATTTTAGTCCATATCAGGGGATGAATAAGATCTAATAACTTATTTTTCTGCCTTAGTCTTTTGAATATTATCCAATCCTTCGTAAGAAAACTTGACAATAGAATACATTTTTTAAGTGATAATAGAGTATACACCTCCAAGTTTTGAGATAAGTTAAAAAAAAAAAGTTACAACTCCGTTCGGTGGCCAATGGAGTGAAACGATTCAAAATTCAGTGGCTAGTTGGAAACATATTATTAAAGTTGAGTAGGTAAATCGTGGCAGGATACAAAGTTTGGTAACCACTGTTGGTGTGAAATCGCAAGTGCACGATATCGCTAATAAGTAGTAAAAATGTACTTTTGAGTCCGGATTGTAGATCCCACGAGAACTATTTATTCGTTATAAATTTACTTCGTTTCTAAAACTCCTAGACTAAAACAAAAACTAACTAATAAAATAAAATGCCAAATAATTAAAAAAAAGACAAAGAATTGAAAATCAATGAAATAAACAATGCAATTAAAATAAAAATAAAAATCTTAAACTAAAAACAACTAATAAAGTAATAAATAAAGTAGTGGGTTTTTGAACAATTAAATGAATATGGGGACTAAAGATTTCGAAATAATGTTCTAACTGAATTTCTCATCTCAAGTTGTTTTCTAAAATTATATTTGGTCGAATTCACGCATGTATCTAATTTACCTCTCTCGAGTTCAAATTAAGTCTATTTAACTAAGTCAACATTTTATCTATACAGCGGGTCAGAGTTCTCTTTAACTAAATGCATTAAATTACCTAGGAATTCATAATTGACCACAAGTAACCACAAATTCATATCTCTATCTTTTTGTTGAAATTTTCGAATTTTATTACGTGATCCAATTGTTAACTCACATCTTGGATTATGAAAACAACCATTAAATCATGAATTGGTGATCAAGCAACTCAAGCATTAAACGCAATAATAAAATCAATACATGAATATCAAAGCACCAACTTGAGAATTAAAATCAAACAAGAAAGATTAAATCTATATCGTCAATCCCGATTATTAAATTAGCTACTCATATTCTTAGAATTAAAAATAATAAATAATGAAAGTAAAATTCGGATTGTGAATAATTGAAGAATTAACGTCACATTGTTCTTATACCATCAAAGTCAGCCGAGTGTAATTCTTCCAAGTTCCAGCAAATACCAACCAAGCAGCAAGTCGGTGTGTTCGGCTGGGTATTAATTTGGAATGATTACAAAAATTTAATTTACACAATTTTTCATATTATTTTTTAACCATTCACATTTTCTCTCTTCAATTTTTAACTCTTTATCTTACCTAAAAAATACAAATAAATCAACAAATAATTTTAATTATTTAATTTCTCACAAAACATTCCATATTAAATCTAAAAGAACGCACTTGTCCAAGAATTCCTCTCTTCAATTATTCTGCCAACACACTGTCGACAACTCCAAAGGTAACCACAATTCTTGTCCCCTCCCTTAGCCCTCTGTATATGTACATCCCTTGCCCAGCCAATTCAATCTTTTTCCAGGCTGCGCCTCTTATTTTTCTCTCGGAGGCAACTCCCCCACGACTCTCTCCAAACTCGGCTGCTTCCCTTTTAATTCTGCAAAGTGTGTGTATATATATACACACACAAATCAGCCCTAAGGTCCAAATCAAATATATTTTCATTTAAACCTCTCAATTCTTTCAAATTTGATAAGTTGCTCATTGAGTCTTCAATTGTTTAATTAAGCACTTGAGTTTCAAAACGTCTTCAATTAGCTTCACTTTTCATCCAATTATTATGTATTTGCTTCAACTTCTCATTTTTCTTGATTTTGGGATAAAATTTGAAATAATGATAAATAAAAACAAATTAAGTAGAGTTTATTCGTGAAAAAATATTTTAATATCTTGATTTTGACAGATAAATAAGTGTATAAAATATACTTATCAACCACCAAATCAATTAACTCCATCTTTTGTGCCAATTTCCCTTTTGAAAGTAAGTCTTTGTTTGGCAAAAGTGTTTTAAAACTTTTTTTTAACACAGTTCCTTAAATCACTTTTTAATTATTCATATTTTTTCTCTCCACTTTGCAACCACATGTTTTACCTAAAAAATATAAAAAAAATATTTTTAAACAAATTTATTTTAACAAACGCTTCTTTGTACCACTGAAACAAGAAACTGGCCAATTCACCAAACCAACCTGGTCTGTTGCCCCATTTGGCCTAATTCAAAATTTTAGAGATTGGTTCATGGAAAAAACTTGATTTTTGTGATTTTTTTTTTTTTTAAATGGATGTCCTGTTTAAAAATGTTTGAAAAGTAAAAAATAGTGAGTTTAAGTAAGAATGGAGGATTAACATTGACGTCAATAGAGTCCAAACTCTAATTCTAGAATTAGGGCAAATTGAAGTAACATTTTAATTTAAGATAAAACTCTCAGATAAAATAAAATTCAATTTAGGGTTGAAGTTATATATTTTGTTAAAACTAATTTTGACAATAATTTAAAAATCGTGAATTTTAAAATAAAATTTTGAATGGGGCCAAAATTAAAATTCTGGTCAAACTTTTTAAAGTCAAATTTAAAACTTTCATAATTATATTCCAACCAGACCCTCCAATTTCGCAAATTGCGTGACATGTCCTTTCTTTTAAAATTATGACTTGACCCTTATTAGATAATTGTAAACAGGGACATGAAATTTCGTAAATTGCAACAAAGGCCTCTGCCTCTAATCAGCTAACTGAAACCCTAGATCTGAGAATTGTAAACCAACCCCTACAATTTCCAAAATTGTAAAGGAGACCCCCGCCTCCAAATCTGGTTTTAGAACTCTAGTCTTTACCCATTCCTTGCGGCGCCGGTGACATAATCGTCGCCTCCTCGCAGCTGAGTTCCAGCACGTGCAACAGCCCTTGTGTTTCAATCGCTTCTCTTCCTATCAGTGGTGAATGTCGTATTTGACACCTCGCCTGATGCCCGTCGTTGCTGTTGCTACTACAATAACAGTAGCACCATGTTGCTTGTAGTAGTGCGAAGGTGCTGCTTCATGTTGCAGCGGCCGCTGCCGCTTCGAAACTGCGCAACGACTCTCATAACCTGGCACGAAAGCGGGTGATCCACACTGTAAGCTAGGATTTGGAAGAGGTTGTGCTAGCAACTAAGAACGACTCAAATCCCTTAGATGTCTTGTAACTAATCTGGTACTTATAGGTTTACACTAAACCTAATTAGGGTAGAGATAATGGACTTGGGCCAACCCATGTCCGGCCCAACTAATTGGGCTTGGACAATATTCCAACTTAATGTACAGTTACAATTTGTTAAACCTGGTTGATTACTTCCATAGTCGAGGTTTGTATCGCTCAATATTACTAAGTTAACATATACTTTGTTGACTCTGCAAGTTTCAACATATGTGTGTTTGAATCTTGTTGAATTGACAAGTGGTTTTACCCTTTTCAAATTTTTAACTGTTTGCCAATGCAATCTGGTATCTGGAATCACATGCATAATATATCAAGTACTCAAATTTGACCTTTGAGGCTTGTAAGGACCCAATCTCTCCTATTTAACGCCAAACATGCATGGTATGTTTGGTAAAGTAGACTAGAAAGTATGATAGTATAAGAAAGATAAAGAAACTAATTTCATGTTCATCATACTTTCTACTGTTTTCCAATACTACGTAGGTTACACTCCTGTAAAGAATCAGTGACTTTCACTAGTTCGTCTCTTGCAACACGCGATTCACCATTCAAATGTGCTCAATTTCTTTTGAACATGATTGGGAGTGCTTTTAAGTGATTATAAGTTTTGAGTCCCATGAAATGTGTGAATAATAAGTAAATAGTAACTATGGATCATACATAATGTGTGGATAAAAAGTATGTTTGACCCGTTTAACTTTCTATTTAAGCTTTGGCAAACATGCACTTTATTCCATTTGACATAGTCTTTTCTCCATATTTCCCATATTATTATCACGACTAGAAAGAACAAAAAATTGACATTAACTTTTCTTTGCAGATTTTATGTCAGGACATTGGGACAATGCATTTTTGAAATTATGTTACACTATATGTCTGTAGAAATAACTTTTTGAGTCGGTATTACTTTGAGCAAATGTAATAGAGCTCATATGTGTTTCATAGCTATAAAAATGTGCTTCTAACAAATTTTCAGTAAAACTTTTGCTGAAACTCTTGGAAGAGTTGGAGTTCAAGCGGAATCGATTAATATGAAGGAAAAACCCATATAGATGTATTCCTTCAGGTTCTGTGAAAAAAAAGTATATTTCTGTATGCAAAATTATTGCCTTCATTCACAAGAATATGTACATATATAAGATTACATCCTAAAGATTAAGGAGCTAGACTTCCTACAATCACGGCAGATTTCAACCACTTGCCAAAAGAGAAAAGATGTGCAATTTTTTTCTTGCTAAAGATATAATACATCTAATGAAGAATAATATCTATTGTTACAGCTAATATTCCAATACCCCCCCTCAAGTTGGAGCATGTAAGTCTCGAATGCCCAACTTGGGAAGAAAGTACTCAAACTATCGTTTACCCAATCCCTTCGTAAATATATCGGCCAACTGTGCATGGGTCGGGACATAAATTGGTCGAATGCTACCATTGTGAACCTCATCGTGAATAAAATGACAGTCTATCTCAATGTATTTGGTTCACTCATGAAACATTGGGTTCGCTGCGATGTGCATGGATGCCTGGCTCTCACAATATAGTTTCATTGCATTCGGATGGTCTACGCCTAGTGTTGATAGTAGTCCTTTCAACCATTTTAATTCGCAAGTAGTTGTAGCCATAGACTGATATTCTGCCTCAACTGATGACCGAGATACTGTATGTTGTTTCTTTGTCTTCCTTGAGATCGGTGAATTATCTAGTAGAATGTACCATCCAGTCAGAGAACGACGAGTCAGCGGGCAGCCGACCCAATCTGAATCACATCAAGTATATAGTTGCAAATCACTGTGTGAGTGCAGCACAATTCCTTGCCCAGGCTTCCCTTTCAAGTCGTGGTTGTTGCATGAACTGAGCCAGGACATGCACACAGTAGGATAACTCAAGACGTGTGACGGAGAGATAAATAAGTCGCCCTAGCAAACGCCTATACTTCTTAGGATCAGACAAGAGACCTCCATCCGCCAAAGCCAAATTATGATTTTGTTCTAGTGGAAAGGATGCAGGTTTAGCGCCAAGGAGACCTGCCTCAGAAATAATATCTAATGCATATTTGCATTGGCACAAGAAGATCCCTTCAAGACTTCAGGCTACCTTAATACCCAGGAATATTTCAACACTCCTAAATCCTTCATATGAAAACAATTGCTCAAGTACTCCTTGAAGATCTGAATGGTTGAATGATCATTACCCGACACAATAATGTCATCAACATATACAAGAATATTGACCTGTACCTTCTCTTGACGCAAAGTGAAAAGAGAGTAGTTGAGTATGATTGCTTGAAACCATAACTTTTTGTGATTCGCGAACCAACATTGGGGAGCCTGTCTCAATCAATATAAAGATTTCTTCAAATAACATACCATCCCTGCTTTCTTTGATTGAAACCCAAGAGGTATACGCATGTAAACCTCCTCTTCCAAGCCTCCATGTAAGAACGCGTTATGCACGTCCATATGGTGAAGTTCCCAATTTTTAGCTGCAGCCACTACCAGGAAAGTGAGAACTATAACCATCTTTGCCACTTGTGCAAAAGTCTCTTTATAGTCAATTCCTTCAACTTGCTTGTTCCCAAGAATCACCAGCCGAGCCTTATAGAGCTCAATTGTTCCATCAGCATTATATTTGATCTTTTAGACCCATTTACAGCCTATGGCTCATTTTCCCGATGGTAAGGACTCAACAGTCCATGTCCATTATCTTCCAGGGCTTGTATCTCTTTCTTCATTGCATCTCTCCATTTTTCATCTTTTACTGCTTCAACAAAGGAACTGGGCTCCACACCTCCAGTAATAGCTGCCTAGAAAGCACGATGTTGGGAAGAAAATTTATCACAGCTCAGTAATAGCTGCCTAGAAAGCACGATGTTGGGAAGAAAATTTATCACAGCTCACATAATGTGCTATAGGATAAGGACTACTTGAGGAATGCTTATGGATGGGTGAGGTTGTGGAGGGGCTCAGCCGTTGCACTATGTGTAAGACATAATCCCGCAATCTAGCGGGCTGTTTTCTCTGCCTGTGACCATGACCCATTATAATTTCAGTTTGTTGACCTTCCACTGTATCATCTGTACCCCCCACTGCAGATACTCCCTGATCACACTCAATAACTTGAGCATATCTTCCATCATCCACATTCTGTATTCCCTCTTGATCCTCTTGTCTAAGACACGCTCCTTGCGCTCCATCATTTTCCTCTTGTTGAGTTGTCATGACTCACTCCCCCAAGTCGTTACTTCCCTCAACTTCCAACACCATTGCCTCCTCGGTGACTGGTCCACCAATGCCATTGTTCTTTATTTTTCCTTGTTCACTAGTTTCCTTATTTATGTAAGGAAACTCATGTTCCAGGAACACCACATCCCTCGAGATAAAGAACTCACCTGAATCTAAGTCATACAAGCTCCACCATTTCTTCCCAAATGGGTACCCAACAAAGACACATTTCCTACTTCAACTGGAAAATTTATCACCTTCACGCCGTTGGTTATGAGCATAAGCTAAACATCCGAAGACTCGGACATTTTTATATGGAGGAGTTTGTAAAACAATATTTCATATGGTGTTTTTCCTCCTAACACTTCGAATTGAGTTTGATTAATCAAGTACGCTGCTGTCAATACACACTCCCCCCAAAACTCAATGGGTAAATTTGCTTGGAACTGCAATGCTCTCGCTACATTGAGTATGTGACCACTCTACCATTTTGTTGGGGAGTTCTAACACACAAGGTTTGATGTATTATCCCATTATCCACAAAAAAAATCATCCAAGCAAGTGAATTTAGTTCCATTATCGTTAGGCACAATTTTTACATTTTCATTAAATTGTCTATGAACCATAATAAAGAAATTTCGAAGAGTTCGTCCCACTTCAGTTTTATCATTCAACAAATAAACCCACACTCCTCTAGAGTAATTGTCAACAATTGTCAAAAAATAATATGCACCACAAAATGTCGGATTTCTTTATGGGCCCCACAAGTTACTGTATCATCTCAAAAATATTAGATGTTTTATTATCACTAAAAATAAATTCTCCTCGACACTATTTTGCTCGAAAACAAAATCACATTCCTTTGTGAACTTACTACTATTTATATCAATAATTAATCTCAATCATATATTTCATGAATTTCACAACTTTTCAATCACACATTTCATCAACTTTTATTGAAATCTACTAAAAATTTGATTTTAGTCCATATCAAATAGAGGATGAATAAGATCTAATAACTTATTTTTCCGTCTCAGATTTTTGAATATTATCCAATCCTTCATAAGAAAATGTGACAATAGAATACATTTTTTAAGAGATAATAGAATATATACCTTTAAGTTTTGAGACAAGTTAATTCTTTGTAAAAAAAATAAAATCGCTACAACTTCATTCGTTGGCCAATGGGGTGAAACGGTTCAAAATTCAATGGTCAGTTAGAAGCATATTAAAGTTGAGTAGGTAAATCGTGACAGTATAGAAAGTTTGGTAACGACTTAAACAATTAACTCCATCTTTTTGCCCCAATTTCCCTTTTTAAAGTAAGCTGCCAAACATTACATTGTACCACTCAAACAAGAGACTTGACCAATCCACCAAACCAACCTGGCCTTTTGCCCCATTAGGCCTAATTCAAATTTTTAAAAGATTTTTCCTTACAAAATGTTGATTTCATCTCCGCTGCCATTCAATTTCACTTCCCAAATACCCAATTTCAACAAACTCAGCAGTTTCCAAAATCCAACTCAATTCACCTGTATATATATATATATATATATGCAGACTCACAGGGAGAGGTATATCTGTGAAGGAAGTATTGAAAATGCAATCACAGATACTTTCTATATCATGCCCAAAAACCTGGCCATCTTCAATTATCCAAACAGCTGCAGCGGCTGATACAATGCTGATTAGATCAGAAGATGATTTGCTCACAACAAGGCTGTTAATTTCTTCATCTTCTGATGATGATGGGAAAATTGAGAATAGATCTTTGATTCCAAGAACCTTGAGTTTCACCGATATCTCATCCACTACCTCTGCCAACAAATTCATATCAGCATAGGCGGCTGAGGACTGCTAGTGACACCTGCCTTTCTGCCCTGCCCGGTGGCCGCTGCCACTCTTTTGGACAACATATTGGGAGGGCTGTCTCTGATACGTTTTTAATTACTCGGTTTAGCTTCAAGTTGTTGAGACATCTTGGGTAATATTTTCATTTTCTTTATCTTATGTTTGTGAAAAATAAAATGTTCCATCTAGTCATGTTTCCAGTACAGTTGTTGTGGGCTTAGTATGAGTATTATGCGCATTTATTTGAAAAGATTTGGTAACTTTTCTTTATAGGCAGTAAATGTACAGTAATCAAAGAAGAATAAGAAAACTTATTATCTTTGTGAATATTTAAAATGCAAATCCTCTAATAGATTTACTCCTCAATGCAGTCAATTGTATCTGACACAATCTGGATTTAGAACTTGGCGTTCTTTTTTTTTTTTTTTTTTGGAATGGCGTATGTTTTCTAATGATATTAGATCTGCTTTTGGCAGCTATTGATTTATAATGTGTATTATTTGGGTTTTTAGATAAAATGTGTGGAGTCAAGGCATGGTATAAAGTTCATTGAGCATTGGAACAATTAACTCGGGAAAAAATTAACCGTTCGGTAACTTTGTTTTTTTGGTTTATAAATTAGTTTATAACTTACACAATTTCTCAAACCACTTTTTAACCACACAAATGTTCTCTCTCAAAATTTCAATCACAATTTTTTACTTCAAAATCATAAATAAACCAGTTTATGAATCAAACACTGTTACCAACGGTAAAATTACCTGAATTGCAAATTATGGACAATGTTATTTCTTGGATATAATTTATAGAAGTGGTGAAGTGAGATGGAGCTCAAAATTTTGGAATAATATGCAGCATTGACAAACCAGTACCTGAGATAGTAACATCTAAGTCTGCTTGCTAAATCACTTACCGTAATGTTCTTTTGTTATTCACTAGAAAGTACTTGATTTAAGAATTGAACCTGGAAAATTATGCGGGAACTGCAGATCAAAGTCTAAAGATACAGAAAACCAAACACTTTCTTGGTGAACAAAGTTGATGGTAAAATATGGCTGGAGGTTTGAATCTGGATGGACCAAAATAAGTAGGGAGTTCTCACATTTTATCCATGTACCTGATTCATAAGTTCTATTTGGAAACTTCCTTTTTCAGCTTTTAGCTTTGCGGTGCTTCCATATTCGTCTTTGCCCTTGAATAATTCTGGCATCGTTTCTGCTGATAGAGTTATAAAGCTTGGGGTTCTCTTTTTGGACAACAGCTATCTGAAAGAGATATTTTTGTGGCTTGCATAGATTACAGACAGGTACATGAATGTCATCAAAAAATTCTCTATTCTTAATAGTCACTTATAGTCAAGTTTATGCCTAAAGGCTTCTAATGCACAGAGATTTATCATTTATGAGATGGTTTCTGTATGTTCATTCCTTTTCTTGTCAATGAGAAGTTAGGTTAAAAATTCTTTTACTTTCTACCTTGTAAATAAAATTTAAACTGTTAGAGAGGTAACTTATAAATTTGTCTTCAACAATTTCTTGTGTTACAACTTACAATGTAACTGTGCGCTCCTAAATTTACAGTTACAATTTGTTAAACTTGGTTGATTACTTCCACAGTCGAGGTTTGTACCGCTCAATATTACTAAGGTAACGTACTTTGCTGACTCTGCAAGACGTTTCAACATATGTGCATTATCATTTTGCTGCCTTTAACTACATTCTCCTCCATCATATTATTGAGGGTTTATAGTCTCCATGCAGCATACTGGAGGGGGAACAATCTTTACAGCTCTATTCTCCTGAAGTACTGGTACAAGAACAAGACCCAAATAATAGAAAGATCATTTCTCCCCTACCTACCTCCTATTATACTTTTCCAATGAACTGCAGGTTATTCCATCCCCTCTGGCTCTGATGCCAGGTTTGAATCTCGTTGAATTAACAATTGATTTTACCTTTTTTTCAAATCTTTAACTGTTTGCCGATGTTATGCGGATTCGCATAACATATCAAGTACTCAAACTTGACCCTTGACGCTTATAATTAGGACACAATCTCTCTTGTTTAAAGCCAAACATGTATGGTGTGTTTGGTAAAGTAGACTAGAAAGTATGATAGTATAAGAAAGATAAAGAAACTAATTTCATGTTCATCGTACTTTCTTCTGTTGTCCAATACTACGTAGGTTACACGCCTGTAAAGAATCAATGACTTTCACAAGTATGTCTCATGCAACATCATGCGATTCACTGTTCAAACTATGCTCAATTTCTTTTGAACATGCTTGGGAGTGCTTTTAAGTGATTATAAGTTGTGAGTCCCATGGAATGTGTGGATAATAAGTGAATAGTAACTGTGGATCCTAACAGGATATATCAAGATCTCAAGATTTGATTTGATTGTATTCTTGTAATCTTCTGAACTAGATTAGCTTATTTGATTTATTATGTTTCCATAAATTTAGGTTAGGTTAAACACAAATTTGTATAAATATTCCTCTTAACAGTGAATAAAATGAGCCAACATTATTTTCTTCCCCAGCCATGGCCTCCACTCCAACAACACCAACATCCACCACCTCACAGACACCTATTACTAATTCTCTAGACAATCCCACACACCTCATTGCCATCAACGTCTCAGCACAGGCTCCTCTGAAACTTACATCCACAAACTACACTGCATGGAAGTTCCAATTTAAAACACTTCTCACAGGCTAGGCCTGGGCGTTTATCGGTTCGGTTCGGTTATTAAAGGAATCGAAACCGAACCTAAACCTTCGGTTCCGTTTCGGTTCGGTTCCCTTCAAAGACAAGAACCGAACGGTTTCGATTTCGGTTCGGTTCGGTTTTCGGTTATCTTTCAATTTTTGTTCGGTTCCAATTAAAAAAATTAAATTTGATGCAAATACAAAAAAAAAAAAAAAAAATCTAATTGTTTGCAAAAATTAAAGGTGAATACAACCAAATAGGCTTCCAATTAAAATTAAATTCCAAATTCATGTAAAATATACCAAGAATGTGAATTTCATAATCTTGATGGTTAAAACCTTTTTTCCACTCTAAAATCATTCTTATTTGAAATGAAATCACTTCGTGGAAGCAAGAACATTTGAATCTCAGTAAAAGTAAATTCCACAAAATAATAATAGTATAATAGTATATGAAATGACTTAAAAATAATTACTATATTCCATAATAATAGTGTATCAAACAGACAACATTTCATACACTGTCTAAGTGTATATACATTAAAGTGTGGTTCTACTTGAAGAAGATTGTGAGTCGTGGATTTTTAATTAAAATACCTTACTAATCTAAACAATATTTCTTGAATAGAAAGATTGTGAGTAAATTTATACTCCTCTGATCCACTGTCTACACATTAAAGCATGAGTATAAATATATTTTGCAGTATAATTCAATGAAAAATTCAAAAAAAAAAAAATTTGTTTATGACTCATGAATTTCTAATTAAAATACTTTACCAATCTAGACAACATTTCTCAAATGGAAAAATTATTAATAAATTTATACTCTAACCCAGTGTCTACACATTATTGCTTGGGTATAAATATATTTTGCTGTATAATTCAATGAAAAAATCAAAAAAAAATGTTTTTATCAGTTTTGATTTTGAGAACCGATCGGTTTCGGTTTCGGTTTTGAATTTTTTTTCAAGAACCGAAATATTTCGGTTTTTTCGGTTCGATTCCGGTTTTTTTGTCCACCCCTATCACAGGCTACGACTTGCTCGGGTTCATTGATGGAACAAAGCCATGTCCTCCTGCCACAGTAAAGATAAATGATGTCTCGACGCCCAATCCGGATTATCTCGTGTATCCGCCAAGATCAATTGCTGCTCAATGCCATTATCGGCTCTCTCACACCGACGCTAATCCCGTTCATTGCAACAGCACAAACGTCATATGATGCTTGGACAACACTGTCTAACACATATGCTAAGCCGACTCGTGGTCGCATTCTTTATCTCAAGAGTCGACTCAACAACTCTGTCAAATATTAAAACCACTGTTGATGCTTTAGCCACGTCTCAGTCGATTCGAAAGATCTTGTTATCAAAATCCTTAATGGCCTTGACGAGAACTACAAAGAACTCTCCAATGCTATCCAAGCACGGGAAACTCCCATCTCCATTGATGAGTTGTACCAGAAACTCCCCAACCATGAAGCACGACTAGTGGCCAAAACGGATTCATCACCTTCTGCCCCAGTCACTGCCTTCCCTGCTACTCGGTCTAATGCACAAAACCGTGCCCCTTCATCCCAGTCACAGCGTGGTCAGCTTCTTGTTGAATGATTAATTTGCATAATATTTAGGATCCACTGAGAGGTGGCAGAGATGAAATGTTTGAAGATTTTGTAGCCATGGTTCATGCTGGAGACTCAGAAGCTCTCTCGAAAGACTCCTTGGCGCCTCCTAGAGAATGCCTCGTGCCGGAATTCATGTTGAAAATGGCACGCACTGTCAGCCCCTTCTGATTATTATCCATTCGTTTGTTCTTGCAAAAACGAATACAAAGAATTATTTAACCTATATTTTTTGGATATTAATTTTGGCACATGTAGAGTTTTTTTTTTTTTTAATGATTTGAATTTTCTATTGTAGAATTTGAATTGCTTTTGAGTTTAATCTACTGTCATCTCCTTTTGTAATTGGTAGCATAGAATCAAGATTTAAGGAAAAAAGAAATTAATTTGTAGTTGGCAGTATCATTTCATATCTTGATTATATTTTTATTTATTTTTTATTGTAGAAGACTCAATCAAGCAAGAGTCACCGATGATTTCTTTCATGAAATCGTGTAAACTATAAGAACTGTGACCACGAGGGATCGAGTCGACTAAAAAAGAAATAAAAACGTGAATACATTTAAATATATCGTTTTATTTGGCAAAGACAAGCCTTAGGACAAAGGTTACATAGTCATTATAATACATAAGACACTGCTTCTATAACATGCATAAAATGAAAATAGCCATAAAATGGCTGCTTAACAAAGTTGCACACGTAGTAGCTTAAATTTAGTCTTCCTTAGTCTTACTTTTTCCCAGCAGGCTTGCCACATGTTCCCTGCAGCACAATTAAAATTACAGATAGTTATGTATGATTGTATGTACACCGTACACGTATCCTATTCTGACGTTAACTCTATATTAAACAAAATATAAAAAAGAATTCGCATAGATGTCTCCAAAAAAATAATAATAATAAGATACCTTCTTCCTAGGCTCCGGAGTCTTGCACTCGACCTTCGTAGGGCAAGGTTTGCTGACGGTTTCCTTGGCCGGCTCTTTCTTGGCCGGTCCATGGGATTGACAACCAGTAGGTTTCTGAAGCTTGAGTGATTCCATCTTTAAAATTCCGTTGTACTCACCAGAAGCTGGAAGTTTCACTTGTATTTATAGTTATTACAGTTTCATAATATATTTTGGATAGAATAAGAATACCACTAGCTAGTTGCACTAAATTGATGTGATCAAAAGAGATGGAATAAATTGAAATTGAAGGCTTCATTCAATAAGCTGCATCTGATGCTTATCATAAATACCTTGCTGATAGATTTGAGCATAATTCGAAAACTGAGAATCTATATATCTATATCTATATAATATAATATATAATTATATAATATAATATATTATTATATTATTATAATTATAATTATATAATAATCTTTATATATATATATATAAGGATGTGTTTGATTGCGAAAGTGGAAAATGGGTAGAAGAAAATATTTTCCAAGGAAATTATTTTGCTTGGAAATTATTTTCCTAGAAAATCAATTGAAATTGTTTGATTGATTTAATTTTCTAGGTGGAAAAATTTGAGAATTTTTCAAATTTCGTTATTTGATTGACATTATTTTTCATGATAAATAAAATAAATTTTAGTTATTTTGATAAATTTTTTTTTTTTAACTTTTTCAGGAAATTTGTACTTGATAATGATAATGTTATTTAAAAAAAAAAAAAAACTAAGTTAATTAACAACAACAAAATTGATCAAACGTAATGCAAAATTATTTTCATTCTTCCATTCCAAATATTTTCCCTACTAAAACCAAAACAAATCTTTTCCACCTTTTTGCACAAAATGGCGCGTGAATGATGTTGGTGTGAAATATCGCAAGTGTACGATATCGCTAACAAGTAGTAAAAGTGGACTTTTGAGTCCGGATTATCGATCGCACGAGAACTATTTATTTGTTATCGATTTACTTCGATTCAATAGAATTCCTAAACTAAAACAAAAATTAACTAAGAAAATAAAATACCAAACAATCCAAAAACGACAATAAAATAGGAAATCAATTAAATAAACAATGCAATTAAAATGAAAAGAGAAAATTAAACTAAAAACAATTAATAAAAGTAAGAAACAAAGTGGTGGGATTTCTAGCAATTGAATGAATATCGGGACAACGATGTCGAAATAACGTTCTAGCTTAATTTCTCATCTCAAGTTATTTTCTAAAATTGTATTTGGTCGAATTCACGCATATATCTAATTTACCTTTCTCGAGTTCAAATTATGTCTATTTAACTAAGTCAACCGTGTATCTCTACAGCTGGTCAGAGTTCTCCTTAGTTGCATGGAATTTCCTACGAATTCATAATTGACCACATGCAACCACAAATTCATATATCTATCTTTTTGTTGAAATTGCCGGATTTTATTACGTGATCTAGTTGTTAACTCACCTCTCGGATTATGAAAACAATCATTCATTAATGAATTGGTGATCAAGCAATTCAAGCATTAAACACAATAATAAAATCAATACATAAATATCAAAGCACCAACTCGAGAATTAAAATCAAACAAGAAACATTAAATCTAAATCGTTAATCCCGAATTAAAATTTAGCTACTCATGTTATTGAAATAAAAAGCAATAAATAATATAAACAAAACCCGAAGTTTGAAGAGTTGAAGAATTGGCATCAACTTAGCACCACCAAAAATCAGCCTCAGCTTTGGTTTTATTCTTGCTGCCTTTTGTTTGATTCCTAGCAAATCAACCACCAATTTCTCTAATTTTTTTCTTTCACCAGTTGACTATCTTCTTTTTCCACTGCCGAGTCGTGTGATTCCCTTTTTTTATCGCCCAGCACTGCCTCACTTTTGATTCCAAGCTCCACCAGCCGTGTATGTATATCTTTGTATCTCCACACCAAAGCTTGCTGCCAACCTTCCAAATTTAATTCCAGCCAAGTCTTTTATTTTTTCTCTTCCCGAAGCCGCTTCCTGCCAATTACCAGCAGCTTTTATATGTGTATATCGCTACCAACCTCTACTTATTTTCTATCCAAATTTTGCTGCCAAACCAATTAATTTCTCACAAAAGTCAACACACTTTGATTCCAGCCACAACGTTCTTGCTGCCTAACTTTTCTTCTTTTCTTCTTTCACGGCTGCTCTCTCCCAAAAACCCCCCCTCATCAATGTGTATGTTTATATATATTTATACACAATTTAGCCCTAAGCCCAATCAAATAAATTATCATTTAAACCTCTCAATTTTTTCAAATAAAATAAGTTGATCCTTGAGTCTTCAATTGTGCAATTAAGCCCTTGAGTTTCAAAACGTCTTCAATTAGCTCCACTTTCCATCCGATTATATTATGTATTTGCTTTAATTTCTCATTTTTCTTGATTTTGGGATAAAACCTGAAATAATAGTAAATAATAACAAATACGTAGAATTTGTTCAAGAAAAATATTATAATATCCTAATTTCGATTGATAAATAAGTGTATAAAATACACTTATCAGATGACATGTTGAGGAAAATAATTTCCATGCCAAAATTTGTTGTCAAACACTACAAAATGTTAAAAGTTGGAAAATGTTTTCTTTTTCCATGGAAAATCTTGACCTATCAAACATACCCTAAAAGTAGAAGTGGGGGGATAGAGCCATTTTGGAGGAAAAATTGTATTTAATGACTATCCCTCATCACTTCTACTTTTATATATAAACATAAAAAATAAAAGATAAAAATTTTTATAGGTAAAATTATTGTTTATTACATATTTAGTAAGATTTGAAATAAATGTATTATGTGTAAATGTGTTACATTTAAAATGAAAAAATTAGATTAATATATTTAAACATGAATAAATGTGATATCTATGTAAATGTGTTACGTAGGAAATGAAAAAAATGTATTAATATATTTGAACGTAAATAAATGTCATATCTATTTAAATATGTTACATTGAAAATGAAAATTCTGGATTAATATATTTGAAAATAAATAAATACATACTATATAAATTTGTTAAGTTAGAAATGAGAATTGAATCAATATATTTTGAAAATAAATATATAAAATCATTGGAGTTTTACTTTCTAATATGTCAATAAATGAGTAGGTTCTTCATTAAGCAAATTACAAAAATAATTAATCATTTGTTATCAATTTTTTTACCACCAATGATAAATTGGTACAAAATTTAATCATTTCATTATTTTGACAAAAATTTGTATGTTTAAAAAATAAGGAAAAATAAAATATATTGATTAGTATATTAAATTTCAAATAAAATAAATGTACGCAACATATTAAAAAATAAAGCTAATTAAAAATTAAAACATATTAAAAGGAAAATATGTGATAAGGTGGGCAAATTTTTAGAGAAAATGAAAATAAAAGTCAAAAGAAATTTTATATAAAAAATTTAATTAAGTGTAAAACTTTGAGTGGCGCGGTACACTGAGTGTACATGCAGATTAGTTTTATTTTGGGTTAATAGTACAAAACGTCCCTACCTTTGACATGTAATATGGAAAACGTCTCAACGTTGTAATTTTTTACGCTAAAAGTCTCAACCTTTACATTTTCTTATTGGAGACATCCTTTCCGTCAAATTTAACCCCAACATTTAACACATGCAAGAGTATTTTCGTCAAAATCAAAAGCAGCCAATTCATATTTGGGTAATTGGCACAAAACGTCCTTACGTTTGACACTTATTGTGGAAAAAGTCCCTACGTTCATTTTTTTTTTTGTCGAATAACGTCCCTACGTTTATTTTTTTGAAGAATAACGTCCCTACATTTAGATTTTCTGGTTGATTAGTCCCCAAATTTTACTTTTCTTTTAATTTAGTCATTTCGTATTTGATTTAAAGGTCATTATCTTTAAACGTGTATAACTTTTGATCTACAACTCCGAATTGCACTCCGTTTTTTGCATTGAACTCCAAATTCAACAATTTTTCTTATGATGTATCATATGCTCATTTATTAAAAATTTCGTTTTGATTTTTGTATAATAGATACTTATTTTGTTAGGGTATCATTGATTAACGTAAATTGATTTCTGTAGCTTTTATTGAAACAATGAAATTTTAATTTTAGTGTGTGTTCGGCGGCCAGCGAAATTTATAAATTAGATTTATTTGACTTTTTTATTTTTTTAAGATAAATCTGTGTTGTTCAAAAAGTGATTTGAGATTATAATATGGCTCAAACATGGGCTAAACATACCAATTTTTAACTAAACATTTTACTTTAAAAAAAAGTCAAATAAATCTAATTTATAAATTCCGGCAGCCACCGAACACACACTAAAATTAAAATTTCACTGTTTCAATAAAATTTACAGAAATCAATTTACGTTAATCAATGATGTCCTAACAAAATAAATATCTACTATACAAAAGTCAAAACGAAATGTTTAATAAATGAGCACATGATACATCATAAGAAAGATGGTTGAATTTGGAGTTCAACGCAAAACACGGAGTGCAATTCGGAGTTGTAGATCAAAAGTTATATACGTTTAAAGACAATGACCTTTAAATCAAATACAGAATGACTAAATTAAAAGAAAAGTAAAATTTGGGGACTAATCAGCAAGAAAATCTAAAGGTAGAGACGTTATTCGCAAAAAAATTGAATGTAGGGACGTTATTCGCCAAAAAAATAAACTTATGGATCTTTTCCACAATGAGTGTCAAACGTAAGGACGTTTTGTGTCATTACCCAAATATGAATGAGTTGCTTTTGATTTTGACGAAAATACCCTTGCATGTGTTAAATGTTGGGGTTAAATTTGATGGAAAGGATGTCTCCAATAAGAAAATGTAAATTTTGGGACGTTTAGCGTCAAAAATCACAACGTAGGGACGTTTTGTGCTATTAACCCTTTTGTTTTTTTTTAAAGTTTCAAATTCAATAACATGTATTATGTAGGAAATGAAAAAATTGGATTAATATATTTGAATATAAATAAATGTCATATCATATTTATGTAAATGTGTTATATTGAAAATGAAAATTTTGGATTAATATATTTAAAATAAACAAGTATATGCTATATAAATTTGTTAAGTTAGAAATGAAAAAAATTGAATTAATATATTTTGAAAATAAATAAATAGAATTATTGAAATTTTACTTTCTAATATGTCAATAAATGAGTAGGCTATTCAATAAGCATGTTACAAAAATAATTAATTATTTTTTATAAACTTTTTAACCACACATATTTTCTCTCTCCAATTTTCAGTCACAACTTTTTACCTCAAAATCATAAATAAACAAGTTTATAAACCAAACATTATTACCAAACGGAGGCTTAATCATTTCATCATTTTGACAAAAATTGACATGTTTAAAAAAAAAGAAAAAAGAAAATATATTAATTAATATATTAGATTTCAAATAAAATATATGTAAGCAACACATTAAAAAATATAGTTAATAAAAAATTATAACATATTAAAAGAGAATTAGGTGATGAGGTAAGCAAATTTTCAGAGAAAAACATAAAAAAAAAAAAGTAAAAAAAAAAATTATGTAAAAAATTTAAACGAGTGCTAAATTTTGAGTGCGGCGGTATACTTAGTGTACATGTAGCATTTTTTATTTTGAATAATTTTTTTTTTTTTTTTTTAAAGTTTCAAATTCAATAACATTTTGTATTGAAATTATGTTTTTTATTTGATATGATTGAATCAAGATATTTTCAAAATTATGATTTAAAAATTATATATTCCTTGCATCGCAGTTGAGGCAGCTGAGTTTTGGCGGGAAACTCAGCTTTTATTGTGTTCACGCTATTGCTACTTTCGACCAATGATGGAATGAGGTTTAATTATACAAAAATTTTATGGAGAATTTTTTTACTTTTCTATATTTAGTTATGGTGATTTGTGTTTAAACTTCTTTTTTCATAAATTATTCTGATCTTTTAATGTTTTGAATCTTACAAATGAGTATTTGTATTTAGTCATACAAATTCAAAGTAAAATCTTCAGTTCAAAATGAAAACTCAGCTTTTATTGTGTTCACACTGCTGCTACTTCCGACCAATGATGGAACGAGGCTTAAATATACAAAATTTTATGGAGATTTTTTTTTTACTTATTTATATTTGGTTATTTATTTTTAAACTTCTCTTTTCATAAAATTATTCTGATCTTTTAATGTTTTGAATCTTACAAATAAGTATTTGTGTTTAATTATACAAATTCGATTCCAAATTTTCAGTTCAAAATTATATCGAATTTGTATTACACATCTAATACTAAATAAAGATTATCGTATAATTTTTTTTATAAATAATCTTATCTTTTTAGGTATTTAGTACATCTAAAAATTCGAGCTCATTTGTATTGTATTTTATTAAATTAATGAGTATTTTTATAGAAAGTTACATTACGTAAATAATTTTGTATGATAATTTTGATATTTTATTGATCTTAATCTTACGGATAAATAATTTTATTCAGTCATACAAATCCAATGTCAAATTTTCATTTACATTTATATCGAATATTTAATCAAATTGTATTAAATTTTGTTATAAATAATCATACTTTTAAGTTCTTCGTTGCATACATAATAACATTCTTTTCTATATTAGATTATATATCAAAATAATTTTATTTATAATTACACTTAATTAATATTTAATTTTTTATTCCAGAAAGTCTCATATCACATTTTTTTAACATTAACGGTTAAAAAATTTATTTATATTGTTTTGAAATGATATTGTTATTAATGGTTTTTTGTCCTAACTGTTAAGTCTAAATTTTAAAAAATAATTAAATATGTCATGATATTAATTGTTATATTTTAATTCAATATTTATGATTCTTAAATTTCTACAATAATAAGTAAATTGGTTACTTGATTGAAAATTGAGATGATCAATGTTATATTATATTTTTCATAAAAAAATAATTACATTGCATAAATATTGAAAACCTATAATGCATCTTTGTCAATCTCACATTTTTTTTTCATGATTATCGAATTAGTTTCTTATACATGTTGCTTTTCATTGTCAATTGTCAAAATATTGAATCTTATCTTTTATACCAATGGTCTATATTATTAAATTTTTCATCTATTATTTGATTGTTCAGAATACATGGACATTGAAGAATCTATATTTAAGTGTTCATTTTGCAAAGCAAATTTTTAGTTCCAGGAGAGAGTGGATAAGCTTTATAAAACATGTCGTAATTCGAAGTTCTCACTTTGTTGTAAGGGTGAACACAGTTTGGTTTGGCCATTTTGTAGTAATATTTCAAACCAAACCATTTAAAAATATTTGGAGGTTTTTCAAACCAAATCAAACTATTTCATTTTCTAAACAAAACGAAAACAAACCTTTTTTTTTTTTTTTTGCGGCTTGGTGCGATTTGACACCGCGGATTGCCAACGAATGAATTAGTATATTCCAAAGTGAGCTCAAAGACACATATTCGTCTAAAATTTCGAGTTGAAACTAGCTCAATAATAGTATTCAGTTTCTAATTAAGTTTTTTATTGAGAATCAATTCATGTTGATAAAGAAACTAATTATATAGAAGCAAACATTTAAATTTTTGTTAAATAAATTGTAGTTAGTTCTTACATTAAAAATTTTATTTTAAGAAAATGTCTTGGATGATGATTATGAACTGTATGAGCAAGAATTATTTCCAAATGGTTGTGGATTTGAACAAATTAATCTTTGACTCCTCCATTTTGATTTTTTGCCAATAAAAGTTTGTTGCATTTTTTTTAAAAAAATTGAACGTTTGCCTTTATTTATTTATTTTTAATTTTTTAAAATTTGGAGGGTTGGCTGTTTGAAACCGCGATTTTCACAATTGAAACTTAAATCAAACCATTTAAGGCGGTTTTGAATTTTTTCTAACTAAACCATACCATTTCACATTGGAAATCGAATAAAACCATACCATTTGTTGCAGTTTTGTTCAGTTTCACGGTTTATTTTTTCACCCCTACTTTGTTGTATGCAAGGGAAAGTGAAAATTCCTCTTATTTTAAAAGATTTGTTATATGGTAGGGACGACAAAATTAAGAATTTTGTTGAGAACATTCAAACATATAATATAATGTTTTCGTTCACTTCTATGGGGGAATTGATAATGGATTGAATGATGGCAGAGAATCTCCCGTCTTCAGATTACACGGTCAAAATTTCCATAAGATTGGGAGTATGTTGCCCAATGACGGTTCAGCTCCGTAATTTGCTTTGCTTTACATTGTTGACAATGCGAATGAGGTTGAAAGCAGAAAAGGGTCGTGGGGTACACATTATGTATTTATTGCTTATATTTAATATTTATATAGTTTACGGATAATTTTGTTGTAATAGTCTAAAATTTAATTTATGTCTTTTAATGTTCCCCGATAGGAGTGAATCATCCTATTCAATATTGCATGATTGTATAGTTTCTGATTTGAAGGATATTCTGGACAAATACAACAATCTGGTAAGGCAGTTTAGGTCGGTTAGTGAAAAGATGATTGAGGAAAATACTTCAAATGTAAAACTTATACATATTGGTCGGTGGCGACCGATGATAGGCGATATGATTTGCCTGTTGTTGATGAAATTGTAGAATTAATTGTCGGTGGATTTTGATACACAACTTGGACACCGGGATATTATTATTGCGTCAAGTGATGGACTGTTGCAACGGATAAGTGAAGTGCACCCTCTTTATTTGTCTTTGCAGTATCCATTGTTCTTTCTGAGAAATATTGATCATATACAGGAATTGTGTAATAGAACAAGGTTGATAATTACAAAACTTAACGACCATGATCTAGAATGTCAAATTCTTTCTGGTAGCAATGCAGGACACAAGTTCTTTATTCCAAGGACGTTGTTGAGCCTTTATGATTCTAGGATATTTATTAGATTTCAAAGAAGACAATTTTCATTGATGGTGTCTTATGTTATGACTATCAATAAGAGTCAGGGACAATCGCTCTCGCATGTGGTACTTCTTCTTAAATGGCTGGTGTTTATACATGGACAACTTTATGTTGCGATTTCTAGGGTGACAAATCGTTTCGGATTAAAGATGTGGATTTGTGGTAAGAATGGAATACCAAAAAAATCAATAAACAATGTTGTGTACAAAGATGTATTCCAAAATTTGTAGTCATATGAAACCTATAAATGAAGATCTTATCTCTTATTTGCAAAATTTATTTATTTTATCTAAATGATTAATCTAATTTCACATTGAATTATCTTTATCCAGACGTTTCTTCCCCTGCATCGCATGAGTGATTCACTAGTATATGTTAAAAATAATTAGCCATTATACCTACTAAAAAAATTGTTTTGCTGTGAAAGCTAAAATTGTATATTTACATTACCTGCGTATACATGTTTAAGTTTTGAGCCTAATTATTTGTTGAGCCTAATTAGTGCCCAACATAATTAAAGCAAAAATTCTAGATAAAGATTGTGTTTTTGTAAAGTTATATTACAAAATCATAGTCCTTGTGCTTCCCCTATTCAATCTTATAAATAGAATGCAATACTTAAAATTTTATATATCCATCAAAATAGCGAGAAAATAGAGTTTAGTGAAAATATGTATGTTTTTTTTAACGTTCCTTTTCATTACAGTGAATTTTTGTAGCAGCAGACGATGACATAATCACATCGAGGCGAACATTAATTGTAAATCTTGCATTTTTTTATTTCATTTTTCTCTTTCTTGATAATAACTGCTCTCGATAAAATAGAATTAGTGTGTCTAAGAGCATCTCCATGCACTCCGTCAATTGGAAAAACTTGACACATCAGCAAATTGATGAAATGTATTAAAAATTTCTCTCAAATGCACAATGTCAATTACAATGTTAAGATGACATGACTAGAAAAAAAATTGACAATATCTAGTGCTCCGTCTACGTATTAAGCACTTTTTGATTACTTTCATTTATAGTTCATGATTATACTAAATTTAAGATTAATAATTTTTAAAAAAATATGCATTTTAATAAATTTAATTTATAAATAAAAAAATATGGCTAAATAAAGTTATATAAAAATATTAGTCATTGAAATATCTTAAGAAAATAACATAACAATAAAAAATAATAATTTAAGATTAATAAATAATTTTTTGATTGTAATAATTAAAAAAAAAAAACTCATAATAAGTTTAACTAACAAAATGAAATATAGCTCAAGAAAATAACATTTTTAGTTTATAATAACGAAAAATTTAATATTATATTAATCATTTTGTGAATAAGTTATTATTTTTAAATTTAAAAAATGTCACGTAATCAATAATATTTTAATGTAGACGGAACCATTGGAGATGAAATTTAAGAATTCTGCGTCAATTTATCCACGTTCTCTCGAAATCCGTCAATTTTAATGTCACGTCAGGCCAACTGACCTAGTGTATTGTTTAATTCCAAACAATATAAAGAGACATCATCAAGTTGCATAACAATCATGTTCTCCAGCGCGCTGTCCGCAGGAAAACAGGTTGAGCTTTGCCTTGCATGAAATGCAAGGCAAAGCTCAATTTAATAATAATAAAAAAAAAAAAAAAATGTGTCAGCCGCTACTTTTACACACCTTCTTTAAAAATAAACAAAAATTGATTTTTTTTTTTTTACACTCTTTTTTACGTAATGATTACAATTTATAAATAACACAATTTCTCAAACTATTTTTTAATTGCACATATTTTCTCTATCTAATTTTCAACCATTGATCTACCTAAAAACACTAAAAATTCAAAAAATAAACGGC
The DNA here is from genome assembly GCA_963555705.1 of Ligustrum vulgare. Lineage (NCBI taxonomy): Eukaryota > Viridiplantae > Streptophyta > Magnoliopsida > Lamiales > Oleaceae > Ligustrum > Ligustrum vulgare. Next base: position 56,010,085 of record OY743170.1, read on the forward strand.
GGCTCAAGTCGTCGAACGCTTCGTTAGTTTTATTTTATTTTTTGATCTATGTTGGAATAAACGAAAAAAACATTTATAAATTAATTTATAATTTATACAATTTTTCAAACTACTTTTTAACCTTACATTTTTTTCTCTTTCCAAATTTTAACCCTCCATCTTGCCTCGATTATAATCCAGTTTTTAGGAAATCGAGGCAAGATGGACGGTTAAATTTTGGAAAGAAAAAAGATTTAAGGTTAAAAAGTGATTTGAAAAATTGTGTAAATTATAAATTGGTTTATAAATAATTTTTTCATTTATCCGAACATAGGCCAAATAGATATGGCAATGGGTAGGGTATGAGTTGGGAAAAACCCAACTCATACCCTACCCATTAAAGATTTACAACCTCCATACGCTACCCATATACCATTTAAGAATGGTGGGTCGGAGGCGGGTCATTTAAAATTCATTACTAATTATTTATTTTTTTAGAGCTATAAATTGGTTAGAGGTGCTCTGGATTAACTTGAATCAGTTAAATATTGGGTTTCACTTAAATTTGGCTTTAAAAAACTTGTTCTATGTTAAAACTAAATAAGCGAATTTGAATAATGGTTGAAAATTAGAGAGAGAAAATATGTGTAATTAAAAAGTAATTTGAGAAATTGTGTTATTTATAAATTGTAATCATTACGTAAAAAAGAGAGTGTAAAACAAAAAAAAATTAATAAAAAAAGTGTGTATCAGCCGCTGACACACATAAGGGAAGGCCTGCCCTAAATTTTTTTTTATTATTATTAAATTGAGCTTTGCCTTGCATCTCATGTAAGGGAAAGCTCAAACCTAGTAGGACAAAACCTGAACGAAGGAAAAAGAGTACAACATTGTTCTCCCCTTGAAGTGTGCAGTCGAGGATCCATGAACTTCTTGAACATTGATATCATCTTTCATCTGGAATATGTATTTATAAAAATCTCCTTGTGTAGTCGATATCATAACATTCTTTATAAGATGTCTACGATTTTCTTCATTTGTTGATATCATTCTAGTATAACAATGTATTGCTGAATTATAGCTCGTAGATAGCTATGATAATGCCTCAAAAATCTTGCTACGAAAACCCTGTGGGACAAAACCTTAGCGAAGGGAAAAGAGTACATCATTCTTATTAATACGCCTCAACTGCTGCCTCATTAAAAACCTTGTTAGGATAACTCTCTGGGACAAAACCTCAGTTAAGGGAAAAAGAGTGCAACACGTAATTATTCCTTTCATGGAATATCACAAGTATATTGATGCAATCACGAATCTTTTCATCAAACATATCATTTATGATGAGCTTTATATAAATCGTTCATATCTCATTTATGATGTCATAACTTGCTATATTAAGCAATGTTGTATTAATTTACTGATTGCATCTTTCACTTCTGGTGAATAATAAAATCTATAAATCACTTCCGGTGAATAATCAAATCTTAAATTCACTTCTGGTGAATAATTAAACATATTCATTTCCATATTCACTTCTGGTGAATAATCAATTTCCCAGATGTCATAAATAGTACACTCCAATTTCACTTTCAACATATTATATCATGGAGCCATTTGTATCATTCTATAGTGATACTAGGGTATATTGAATCTTTCAGTGATTATACATGTATGTTCTTACATTTCATAAACCACAATTTCTGATTTGTTTAAGTATAATCAATCATTGAAATATATATCAATTTCGACATATAATCTACAATCATTTTACTTGAAATCCCAACGTACCGCGATCAACTGGTATATCAAAGAATACTCTCAAAGTATCGAGATGAGAATCAAACATTTTGATCTCACTCATTGGTATATCAAAGAGCTCAAGCTAGTGATTTAGATTATAGTCTATCCACCATATGTCATGCTAGTTCTATGAAAAATCTCGCGCCCAACGAGTTGCTTTTACGACTATGTAATATTTTTCAGTTTTACAAATAATTACTGGCTTTGTACATTTAAGCATTTGGACTTCAGGTCCTTGAATAATAATCCCTACATTGGAATTTTATATTTGGCCAAAGTATTACAATTTTATCAACCTCATTTTCACAAGAGAGTTGTGTATGTATTCGATTTATTTATCGATTCCATTTCATCTCAATATGACATATAGAGACTTCTTCAATCATCAAGTACATAAATCTCTTATCATTTAACTATGTCCCTTTTACTCACCATGAGTATTTAGCCTCAAAGGGATCATCTCAATTATTCAAGAGATATTTATTTTTGGAATCGATTATCATTATGCTTTAGGCATAATTACGCTACAGGCGTGTTTTCCTCATAATGTTCACAAATCTTATATTATATCAATAGGCTAAAATGCCACAACACATGTCATCCTTTTAGGGATATAATTTTAATCATATATCTAAGTGCGCTTTGGTGGATTGTATACATATCGCAATTTTACAAATCATAAAGCTACCTGAGCTAATCTCTGTTTGACATAGAATATTGTTATATGATAAACAGTTTCTGAATAAGTTATTCTTATAGAAAATAATTTGAAATTTTTGATAATCTAACCGTTTATTATAGAACTTCTAGTTTAATACGGTTTTATTTCATTTCTATGTATGAATATTTGATTCAATATAATATCGCTGAACTTATGGTTCAATAAATGTATATTTCACTTATGAACTTCTGGTTCATACTATATATATATTTCACTTTTTCGTATGAACTTCTAGTTCAATACAATATTTACTTGTTCGAGTTTATAAATCAGTATAACTTGATTTATTATTATATCTAAAAAAATGATTAGACCGAAATCTCAATAAAATGATCCTTGTCCCCTTCTTTTGATTACAAATATTTTCCCTTTTCTTGGTGGAATCAATGACTCGCAGAGCCACCGCTCTTATACGCGTTAAATAACACATTTAAATAGATCACTTTGGAATAAGATCAGATCCATAAAAAATGGATATTATGTTATCAAATATTCGCAAATACTACTCAAATCTTCCGATAAATGTTTTGAAAAAGACTTATCGAGTTCCCCTCGAAAGATTGAGGCTGCTGATGGATCAAGGTATAGCAGAAAATGTTCGTTTGTTGATCAAAGCAAAGGTTCAATTAGCTGGTGAATTACCAGATTCATTTTCTAAATACATGTCTGGCTTAGGTAAGAATACTTTTGCAAAGAAGCGTAGAGCAAAAAGATTAAATGATTGTTACAAATATGCTCGATGGACAGTTGATACCCGTTGTAAATAAATAGGATATTCATCCAGAAATCGAGATGATAAAATAGATTTCATTAAGGGTGGGCAGAGTAAGGAGTCATTAGATGATATTTGACTGACTCTTGAGACGCATCCTTGTGGGAATGTGCAGCGTGAGCTACTATCTTTATGGGCTAAATTCATCTGTGATAAAGACCGTTATAGTCTCAAAAATATAATATCAAAAGATCATGTTTCCAGGCTGTTATAAACAATGATGTTTTGGCTACTCAACATTGATACAAGGTAAATCAGTATAGTGTATACATTTTAACAAAGTATTTTGTATTTTCAATTTTCGCGTATTAACAAATGGTATCTGAGAGATCACCGAAAGATTATCCATTATGGAGCAAAATATATGCTGTCAAAGATATTATCAAAAGTGGTGTCATTTTAGTCAAAAGTAAATAGTAACTTTTTTCAAAAGACGAGCAGTAAATAGTGAATATTTTCAAATTTAAAAAGCCAAGTAATTTCGCAGTTTAATGCATCCCAAAATAACAATTTCTGTAAGTTTTCCTTCCTTTTATTCTTAAAAGATGGAAGGATCAAAACTTCGACAAATCAAAACTATCTGTGTATTTTGTGGATCAAAAATCGGGAGAGACTTTGAGTATCTAGAAGCATCAGTGCTTCTAGGGAAGAACTTGGGAGAGAGAGGAGGTATCAATCTAGTATATGGAGTGGGCAGCAGTGGATTGATGGGTTGTGTTTCACAATCCGCTCAAGCAGAAAAAGTAAGAGCGATAGGTGTTATACCCGTTCCTTTAGCTGATGTTGCAGGAAAAACACGAGGGCATGAAGTACATACGTTATCTATCCATGAACGCATAACTTGCATGTTATATGGTTCTGATGCCTTCATTGCCATGCCTGGAGGTTTTGGTACTTTAGAGGAAATCTTTAATATTACCTCATGGGCTCAGCTGGGTCTCCATACTAAGCCTATTGGACTTTTAAATGTTAACAATTTCTTCGATGGTTTACTAACATTTCTTGATTATGCTGTGGAATAGGGATTCATCTCTCCATTTTCTAGGAGGATCCTTATTTCTGCTCCCACTATCGATGAACTGCTAGAAAAGTTACAATCATATGTTCCAATACAAGATCCAGAAGGAGTTAAGATAGATTGGTCGCAATGACGGGTACCAAGCGAAAATGGAGTCCGGTTAATGTAAATTTATCCTTGTGAATCTCAAAATATTGTGGGTGGTAGAGTATGTGGTATTCTTACTCTTGAGACACACCTCTAATGTTGATGAGTATTTGAACTTAATCTTGTGAACCTCAAAAGGATTAGGAGTAGTGGAGTACGAAGTATTCTTACTCTTGAGACACACAAAAAAAAAAAAGATTAGGGGTGGTAGAGTACGGGATATTATTACTCTTGATACACACCTCTACTTTTGAGGATCATAAATGTTTCCCCCCTTTTGTGTTTCGCATGTATCTCTTTTCAGTATGACTCGTTTATGCTTTTTCAGGAGCAATAATAATAATAATAATATCATTTCAATATGTTTTAGATGATAATTTTTACTTCTTCTGGAGTAAATATGTACTTCTTCTGGAGTACATAAGTGCTTGTGCAAGAACTTTGATTAAAACTGCTTATCACAATCATATATTATTTATCTCATAATACTGATGATATTATTTTTACATTAGCCATATCCGTGCTATCATGTGATATTATCTTATCATACATCAACATTTTTCTTGTTGAATAATTTATTTTCATCTACCTTTTCAATACAGATATTGGTAACTTCTGGTACCATTTGATAAAATATTTTCACTAAAATCTAACAATCTTTTGATAATGGTAACTTCTAGTACCATTTGTTGAAATATCAAATAACAATATATCAAATTTATATGAGTAGAAATATTTAAAATCAGTAGAACCAACCATATAGGTGGTAATGTGATATGCTTGAAACTTGTAGAACCAACCATATAGGTGGTAACATGATATGCATATTTAAAGCTGATAAAACCAACCATATAAGTGGTAACAATATAATGAAATAATTACATTTCATAAATGAGCAAGTCATATCTCCAAATCCAATCAAGATATTTATAATAGTCTAGTCCGTTACGATAATGAGTTATACTCAATACATCATGACATGGCAACTATTATATTACTTGTACCTTGTTTTTAAATCTTTTAATTTATCATATTGATCACATAGTCGTGTTAAATGATTTAGAATATATATTCTATTAATACTTTATCATTAGATCAATAATCATGATTAATCAAATTCGTCAAATCACGATTGATATACTTTAACGTATCATCAAGGGAAAAATCGTCCATATTTTAAAATATTGATCATATGAGTAAATCGAAACCGTCAATAGGTTTGAAATTTAATTTAGAACAAACTTACCTTTGGTCCAAAGTTCAAAATCTCGCCGGAATTGCTTCAAAAATAGTTTTTACGAAGCTGCCACGTTCGACCACCGGAAAATGCCCAAAACTGCACTAAACAGAAAAGTAAGACCATAGAAAAATAAAAAATGTCGATATGAACAAACTGCATTTTGACACCGTCGTCGAAAAACTCCTCACGCACCAAGACGACGTCTGCGTGTGGTCTTCACGCGCCGTCGTGCCGTTCGCCGCCGTCGACAAGCGCCGATGCTGGAGAATCGTCTTGCCGCCGTGGTTTCAGATCTGGTCTCCGATCGTCGATTGGATGTTTAGTTTTGCGTAGATCGACTTTGAAAGTTTCGAATTTTTCAATTTTTTTCAACTTTTCTTTTTGCACAACATCGCGACCACGTTTCTTTCCTCGTATGGAACTTTTTGAATCATGCAAAGTTTTCATCTTTCTTGAAGTTTTCAGATCTACAATATGTGGGTTATTTTCTAAAGCCAAAAATGTTTGATTTGGGTAAGGAAAACATTGATTGATAATAATCAGGTTTTTGATACAGAGATTCATCATTTAGATGCAACTGTAGAGCATACTCCTGTCGTATTACTCAATTGGTAGAGACTCGTGCTGATAACGTGTTGTAAAACTATATAAATTATGACAAGAAAGAGATAGAGAGATGGAGAGAATGAGAGAGAATTTCTCATTAGGTGGATTTTATATTACAAATATAAGCTCCTATTTATAGGGGTGGATAATGGTACAATCGTAATATGTAAAGTTTACAGAGATATAATGGTAATTGGTCATTCACATATTTATATAATTTATAACAGTTTATTTATTTATTGTGGGTAAAATGTGTGATTAAAAAAAAAGTAAGTGTATGATTAAAACGTTGTTTGAAAAATTGTGTTGTAAAAAATGTGTGTAATTAAAAAGCGATTTAAAAATTTTTGTTGTTTATAAATCGATTTATAAATTGTAATGATTACATTAAGTGTATGTTTGATAAATTAAAATAGACGTTACACAAATCAAACTAACTCAGGAAAATATAATTGAAATGAAGATTATAAAAACGAGGCAGAATAGACAACTCAGTAAAAAAAAAAAATTATATTTTTCGACTGAATTCTCACGTCAACAATTTTTTTATCTGGCTTGTTGTTGGTAAAAATAATATCGTAAGTGTACGATATCGCTACAAGTAATAAAAGTGGACTTTTGAGTCCGAATTGTCGATCCCACGAGGACTATTTAAATCGTTATAAATTTACTTCGAATATAGAATTCCTAGACGAAAACCAAAACTAACTAAGGAAATAAATTGCAGAATAAAAACAAAAAAAAACGACAAATAATTGGAAATCAATGAAATAAACAAATCAATTAAAATGAAAATAACAACTTAAACTAAAAACAATTAAAGAAAGCAAGAAACAAACGTGGTGGATTTTAAACAATTGAATGAATATCGGGACTAACGATTTCGAAATAACGTTCTAGCTTAATTTCTCATCTCAAGTTGTTTTCTAAAAATTGTATTTGGTCGAATTCACGCTTATATCTAATTTACCTCTCTCGAGTTCAAATTAGACATATTTAACTAAGTCAACCATGTATCTCTACAGCGGGTCAGAGTTCTCCTTAGCTAAATGCATTAAATTTCCTAAGAATTCCTAAGTGACCACATGCAACTACAAATTCATATCTCTATCTTTTTGTTGAAATTGCCGGATTTTATTACGTGATCTAATTGTCAACTCACCTCTCGGATTATGAAAACAACCATTAATTCATGAATTGGTGATCAATCAATTCAAGCATTAAACGTAATAATAAAATCAATACATAAATATCAAAGCACCAACTTGAGAATTAAAATCAAACAAGAAACATTGAATCTAAATCGTTAATCCCGAATTAAAAAATTTAGCTACTCATGTTTGTGAAATCAAAAGCAATAAATAATAAAAATAAAACCCGAAATTTAAAGAGTTGAAGAATTAACATCACCATCACGAATTAACCGAGTTCCACTTCTCAATTCAATTCACAGTTGGCATTTTCTTTTCAATTTTTGCACAGCCGCACACTCCAATTCTTTCACTTAACTGACCACCCTATTTTAATACCAAGAATCTGTCCAATTAATTCAACAATCAAATCTTCCAAAAAAAATTTGTTTCCAGCGCACACTCTTTATTCCCAGTCGGCTACTGTTCTCTGTTAATTCCAAACCAACACCACTCAATTCTCTACCTTTTCGTCCACTAGCTTCCTCCTTAATTAAATGCCCAGCAACCAGCCTCTTCTATTCTTTGCACAACCGAGTGCCTTCCCTTCTCCTATGTATATGTGTCTATCTCCCGACTCGGCTCCCCCTTTTATAGAACAGAGAAGAAGTGTATATACATATATATATATAAGAAAAAGTCCCGGCAGCACACTTTAATTCTTTCCTCCTAGCCGACTGCTATTTCTTCTCTCTGCTGTATGTGTATATATGTCTATTTCAAACCACTTTTTTTCTTCACTTTTTAATCACATTTTACCCACAAAACATAAATAAATCAATTTATATTACTACAGTATTATCAAAAGGAGGCTTAGTGTCTGTTTGGCACAGGAGAAATTGAATACATTTTTGAATACGCGATTGAAAAATGTGTAAAGTAATGTGTCGCATAAAAATATGTGATTGAAAATAAATTTAAAGAAAAAATTGATTGATTTATCATAGATCAAATAAGCTATTAGAAGAAGAAGGCAAAAATATATATATTAGAACAAAATTGCCTACATATATACCTACTTAATAATCAATTGAAAGATACCTCCAACCGTAAAGAGACAGCATCAAGTACTAACTAGAAAAGTTATACGCAGAGAAAACATGCAATTGAAGATTACAATAGAAATAGAAGACAAAAGTATATCCAATTCCAGCAACCACTTTTTTTCCATAATAATGCAAAATGCAATTGTTCCCAGAACAGGAGTTCATAAGAAACAGGCTTTTGGTTTTTTGACGAGACGAGCAGTCGCCTTTATACACAGCCATTTGAATTTTTAACAACTAAATCCCAATTAATCCAAAATGAAAGGTGTAGCTGTAGAATTTTTAACAGCCCGTTAAGGAAATTGCTATTTATCCCACCATGTTTTAGAGTAGCTCAAAGCGAATTTAGCACTGGGAGCTAATTTGGATTTTATTTTAATCATAGACGATGATGAATAATTATTAATTAACGAGATGACAAGGTTGGATCTTTCAATCTGCTGACCACTTTCCCAAGAATAATCCTCCCCTTTTTAATCCCCAACAGCCCTCTCTCCAATATATTTATATCTATAGAATCAGCCGAGTCATCACTCCAACCTCTCTCCTGCGGAGTTCTTCTTCCACTAAGATGCCACCTTCCCGATTTATTCTCCCAGCAGCTGACTCCCATTAATTCCCCCCAAGGAGTCTCCAATTTACTCTTGTTTCAAGTCTTACAATTTGAGTAGGGTATATTTTTTAAAGGTTTCAATTCTTCCAAAAGTGTAAGTTGGTCTTTGAGTCTCTTCAATTGTACAATTAAATTCTTGACATTTTTGTTCTTCATTTCATTTCCCGTCTCATCTATGAATTGTTGCAATTTGATCATTTTTGCACGATTTTAGCCCATTTTCTCTATTTTACATACAAAGACATTCAAAATTGAATTTTTTATAAAACAAATAAAATCAACACATAATTAGCAATATCATATCCTAAAACACTTATAATTATCTAAATTTAAATCCAAGATAAGAACAAAATGTTGGAAAATTGTGTTTCCAAATGGTTGTTCAAATATTTAAAGATGATAAGATGAAATACACAATTAAATCAATACAAAGAGGTATTGATAAGGAAGACAAAAGAATGAGAAAAACAGGAACATAAGAGGCCAAAATATGAACCACGCGATCGTGTGGTTCATGGTCCAGCGATTGCGTGGTTGAACGGATTTGAATCTGTTCAAAATAAAGAGGCATCACGCGATCGCGTGAGCCTTGTACCGCGCGATTGCGTGGTGGTTCCGAAAGGCACATTTTGGTACCTAAGTTGGTTTTTTGCACCAAAAGGTGCCCTTTTGTCTAAAAGGTGTGTACTTTCATAAAATGTGGATTAATCTCTATATAAAGGATGTTATATTGAATTCAATATATGAAATATGAGTGAGAACATCCATAAAATATAGAAGTCACTTTCCACCAAAATCAATACTCATTTTTCAATTGTTTTTTGTTCCTTTTCCATGGATTATTAGTGCTTAATAAATACATGGTTTGAAGACTTGATTAATCCGCTAAAGCATTTGCTATCTAATCCTTTAAGCATCTCGAACAATAGGGAGCAAATGTACTTTTAGGACAACGTGTAATCACGTGTTAAAGCCTCTCGTTTGATTCCTTAATTCGGCGTGATTCCATTCATATCATGATTTCAAGTGTATGTTTCCATGTGTTTTGACTTGTGATTCTTCAAATGACATTCGATGATTTCGTTTCCAACCTCTCGAGGTAAGTTCATATTGCATAACAATCTAAAAGTACATTTTCTCAATGGAGACCAAATTATTTGGAGAGAGACAAAACCATGACGATAATCAAGATTTATTGTGAAGATAATCAACATTCTTCATCCGGATTATGAAAGATAAGTTTTCTAATTTAATTTCTTTCATCTATGATAATTCGCTGATTGTAGAAAATTATGTGTGAAAATGAAAAGAAATTATATATGTCTTTTCATTAATTAGTTATATTTTTGAAAGTGTGTTACTTTGGAACAATGCATCTTTTGAAATGCTAACTGCATACTATTTTTAAATTTGTAAAGGCATGAGTTCCAAAGGTGCCCTTTTTCATCAAGTAGGAAATTTGTTTGGAATTTTTTGAATCATGCATTTGAGTAATCATTAATTTTCATCCAGAAACCATTGAAGCCTTTTATGCATGACTTAGATTTGCATAATGTCTTTACAATGTAGAGGGATTTCTCATTTTCGAGATTGAAATTGGTTTGTCAATTGAGATTTGAAAATTGTTTCACGCCAAAGTAAACCGGTGCCAATTGATAAAATTGAATCTTTCATATATTGACATTCTGTGTATTAGTTCAATTTTGGATATTATTTTATACTTCAAAGTTCAAATAATACATAGAAGTTGTATTTTAAATGGACTTTGATAAGGAAGAATATTATATTATTTTATATTCTCTTATCATGATGGAAAATATGTGTTTTTGAATAATTGAGATATGATATTTTATCTGTGATTATTCATTATAAAGAAATTTTTCATGATAGTGGAAATTTGAAAGTATATGCTCTTTCAATAATATTGTTTCCGTTTGATTCATTTATGAGAAGTGTATTTCTCTTTTACATTATGCAAGTACATTGATTGATGTCTGAATCAACTGGACTTTTGAAAATGACATGAGAATTTTATAAATTGGTGAATAAAATTATGCTTATTTGTGATACCATTTTATTTTATGGAAAATAGAGTTCCTAAAATATTGAGGCATGCAAGTATGAGTATTTGCACAAGTTGCTTTAAAAATATTTAATCAAATATTGTGGAGAAAGTAAATATGATAGTTTACTTCAATTATCTCATGACATGTTTGCTAATAATGTTATTAGTATTAATAAAGTGACCATTTTCAATGGTAAATTGGAGATTACCACTTGTATTAAAAATGTCCATTGTTGGCTTAAATGTGGTAGTGAAAATCTTGATACTTATTGTTGTATTAAGAAACGTGAAATGGCTCTACAACGAATTATGGAGATGCCATATATTGCTTAGCAATGTTGTTTTCCTAATTAAGGAATTATGGGGGTGAGATCAAACTAAGATCAAGAAGATCATTGATGAATATTGAGATTTATCATATTGTTTATCTCTTTTGAAAATAAAATACTTATATGAAGTATTTTTTATGAATGCATAGAGATGCATAACAATTATTGAAAAATTTGTGAATTTTCATTGAGAATACATAAGATTGGATTTGTCCATACTTATTGTGATTATTACAATGGTCATGTGAAAAGTGATAAATATTTACACAATTGAATGATGAGATCACAAATATGATTTTATCACGATCATTGATTAACATTGATATTTGTTTTGTAAAACAAATTTGCTCATATTAGTCTTTCAATGAGTGAAAAAATCACAAATTTATTTCTTTCAAATGAAGTGAAAGAATTATGAAACTTGTGCTTATTCCAAATATGTGGGGATAAGGCGTGTTACAAAAGAAAATTATATTGTGCTCATAGTGGAGACAATAATCTTTTGCAAATATCAATAAAACAATTGAGGTTTTATTACAAATTGTTTCTTTCAAATTGAGTTGAAAGATTATACATAAAAGTTGAATTTAGCCTAAAATGTGGAGTGACATTTTGGCAAAAGATTCAAATTATAATTTCCGAAATTAGTGAAATTATATTGTGATTGTGATCAAATATCCTAGCAGAAACTTTGACAAGTTTAAAGGATATTAAAATGCAAACAAGTGATTAAGTTGGATCACATAAACAAAATTATCTATACTTCTAAAAGATAGAAGTATGAATTAATAAAGTGATTGAGTCACTTTATGTATTTGACAATATTGTTGTAAATTGAAGAAGTGATTAAGTGTAATCACTAAAATACATTTGACAAAATGTATTGTAAATTCATTCTTTTTGCGAAAAAGAATATTGAAATTAATTTTGTTATACCTCAAATGTGGGGGTAATATGATTAATTCCTAAAAGAGACTTTTAAAAAATTGCGAGGGGATGGATACAAATCAGCGGAGAAAGAAAATCATGGAGTACAATGACAAATGTAAGTAAGTTGTCATATATTATAAATTTATATAATATATTCTATACATGGAATGCATGTCAAATTTGCAATATAGAATACTAAATTGTTATACTATAACATATCATTGAAATTGGATTTAGTTATTAACTACCATATTTAATAATCTTGTTGGTGTATTGATTATGTGAGAATCTATCTTAATTATTGCATATCGCTTATTGAAAGTTATGAAATATATGATTTTCAAGCTTTAAATTATGAAAGTAAAGTTTCATGAATGCATGAGATTTTAATAACCTTAGTGATTTTCTTAAAATTCTCATTATGATAAGTATGTTACTCTTTATAACAACATGATATAAATGTTGAATCATGTAAATTTCATTTGCTTGGACTCTTTGAGGAATAAATATATGCTACATTTATTCATAGTATAAATTGCAACATACTAAATTGATTTGGTATATGGGATAATTATAAGGCATTGATACGAGGCAAATGATAAACATTTATCATGCAACAATAAATTATTTTTTTCTTAAAACATGTGAACCATTTGCAAATACTTATGTGAAGTATTTAATATCAATTTGTCTTATTTGAGAAATTTGAACAAATAGAAGTTTATTTACTATACATAAATCAATTTTACAAAATCTTTGTTCAATTTTGTTATCATCTTATTTCATACTATTGTGTATAATCCAGTTTGATCATTATATAATTTGAGAAAGTATGCAAAATGATATGATAGAATGAGTCTATCTAATTGATATTGATATCAATGGTTGATATCATGTATATGTGAAAAGCATTATTACTAATGGAGAATAATAATATGAAACATACAAGTGAATATGAATTATTGTTGAACATTGTGGTTCACAATGAGAATCATTCACTTAAATGAAATTGAGAAATTTGAAGATTATCCCAAAGTGTGGGGGGTAACACTCAAACAAATATTGTAAAATATTTATTGTACTCATTGAGGAGACAATTAAATTATTGGTAGAACAATTGTGTTCATGGAATTACGATTCTATTTCTTTCAATTGAGTGAAAGAATTGCGAAAAACAATTTATTTTATGAAGTAAATAAATTGTAATCTAAAGTTAGATTCTTTCATTGAGTGAAAGAATAATTTTTGAGTCTACCCTATAAGTGTGGGGGTAGTACAACTAAACTTTAAATAAAGTTTAAAGTGATATTATTTTGAAGTCTATAAAGTGCACAAAATAGACTACAAAATATTGTGAAATATTTGACAAGTGTTGTCAAATAATTGAGAAGTGATCACGTTTAAATATTCTAAAGAAGTCTAGACATAAATTGAATCAAAGAGTGATTCAATAACTTGTGAAAAAGTTAAGTTAAAACTTGACTTTATATCTTATGTAAAATCATAAGAACATAATCGAGTAGGATGAGGTGAAACTCCTTTATAAAAGATCCGTCAATGACGGCAACCCTACCTGTCATTACGAAATGAGTAATTCACGGGTTCAAAGGGTAACAACAAGTCATTCGATATGTGGATAGTTTCAACACTTTATCAAAACATATATCATTCTAGATTAAAAGTGTTGGTTGTTACAGTTGGAGGGCTGAGTTTTAAAACTCTTAATGAAGTTCAGAATTACAAGTATCTCTAAATGTAACAAAGATGCTGGAAGAACTTCACCTATATGAACATAGAAGTGGTGCCGCTTCAAGGAAAGTTTGGAGTTACTTTCTGAAAAGTTCACGAATCGGATAGGCGCAAGGCCATTAACGCGCTAAAGCAAAAACTTGTGTGGAACAAAAGACTTTGAGTGTTGTGTGTGTGATGTTGCCGGTATTGCCACATGGAATAACGGGTTCAAAGCTAAGGCTACCCGGGATCTCGATAATACTTGCGACGTTTACACTAAGGTAAGGTTTAAATCGAAAGATACCTTACTTTATGCATAACACCGTTATAAAATGAGTTGGTGAAAATATTTGAACAAGTGAGGGATTGTTGGAAAATTTTGTTTCCAAATGGTCGTTCAAATATTTAAAGATGATAAGATGAAATACACAATTAAATCAATACAAAGAGGTATTGATAAGGAAGACAAAAGAATGAGAAAAACAGGAACATAAGAGGCCAAAATATGAACCACGCGATCGCGTGGTTCATGGTCCAGCGATCACGTGGTTGAACGAATTTGAATCTGTTCAAAATAAAGAGGCATCACGCGATCGCGTGAGCCTTGTACCGCGCGATTGCGTGGTGGTTCCGAAAGGCACCTTTTGGTGCCTAAGTTGGTTTTTTGCACCAAAAGGTGCCCTTTTGTCTAAAAGGTGTGTACTTTCATAAAATGTGGATTAATCTATATATAAAGGATGTTATATTGATCAATTCAATATATGAAATATGAGTGAGAACATCCATAAAATATAGAAGTCATTTTCCACCAAAATCAATACTCATTTTTCAATTGTTTTTTGTTCCTTTTTCATGGATTATTAGTGCTTAATAAATACATGGTTTGAAGGCTTGATTAATCCGCTAAAGCATTTGCTACCTAATCCTTTAAGCGTCTCGAACGAGAGGGAGCAAATGTACTTTTAGGACAACGTGTAATCACTTGTTAAAGCCTCTCGTTTGATTCCTTAATTCGACGTGATTTCATTCATATCATGATTTCAAGTGGATGTTTCCACGTGTTTTGACTTGTGATTCTTCAAATGGCATTCGATGATTTTGTCTCCAACCTCTCGAGATAAATTCATATTGCATAACACAAAAAACGTACTTATTAGACGTCAACAAGTTTCCATGTTAGAATGCACAAGACATAAATTTGGGCAATGATGGATGGTGGACACACACAGAAATTCGATGAGTATTGGTTATCATTTCAAAGTTTGGTAAGTGTTTATTAATTTTACCAGTTAGATTTCCTATGGCATAATGACTAATAAGTAATAACACATATCCAACCAAATTCTCGAGCATCAAACTCGTGCAAGCATAAATTCCTAGGAGTACATATGAAGATGAAATATTCATATTTCCTCCGACACAAAATGCTTTGGAGTCATTTCAAAAGATTATGCCCTCTTTGATTTACATTAAATTTTTTTCCCACAATACTCAATCTCAACCCTCCATTAAAAGTCAAGCTCACAATATTTGACATTCAACCATCAATTCTCCTAAAAATCATTATTTATTTCAAAAAACTTTTTTTAAAGAATATCACACACACTCTGTATGAATTTCATTTTTCTCTCAGAAACACTAGAACAATACAATGCTCCAAAAGCATCTTCAATGCATTACGTGAATTGAGGATGATATAACAATTAAATAGACGGAATCCTAGAGAACGTGAATAAATAGACGGAGAAATATAAAATTTACTCTCCAAGGATTCCTTCTACGTTTCAATAATATTGAATATGTTGTTTTTTTTTTTTTTAATTTAAAATTAATTACCATGCATATATTGGGCCTTATCCGCAGAATTTATAATGAGTTCAAATAGAAATAACTTGTATCATACAATCTTATTGCCCAACATCCTTATTTATAATAATTAAATAATTATAAAATAAAAATAAAGCTGACTCATCATGTCTCATGAAGCGTCTAGATGTAGACGGAGTACCTCACAATTTCTATTTTTTTAGCCACGTCAACATTGTAATCCACGTGGTACATTGTAGATATATTTTTAACACATTCCGTCTATTTGCTGACGTGTCAATTTTTTTTTTTTTTTTTTTCAATCTATTGAATGCATTGAAGATGTTCTAAGAAATCATATCATCTAATAGTGACATATTCTTACAATTATGACTGACAACAGGGACGGATCCCATGCAGGTCTAGGTGGGGAGTAAGCACCCAATGAGATTTAAATATTTTTTAGTCCAATGTAATGGGCCGACCCACATGAATTAATTTGGCCTAACAAAAATTAAAAAGCCCAAATTCTGGTTTGCACTTACGCTCCAGGATTGGCTGAGACATTTCCCAAATCAAATCCAATTGAAATTTCACCAGGCTTCAAATTGCTGTCTTGCTCCCGCTGTGCCTCTGTCGTCCGATGTCCAGTCCAGGCGGCGTCCAGCCTCCGTCCCTCCCTGCGCTGAGCCTCCTCGCGCGAGAAGTCGACCAAGTCACCGACGGCCCCGACGCTGCCTCTCGCCCACTTCTGAACGTTCACCGTTCGGTCTTGGGTGGAGTTTTTCCAATTTTAGTTTACCAGGTAAGTTTTAACTAATTGGTTTGTGTTGTGTTGTGCAGCTTCTTCAGTCTTCTTAAGTGCATTTTTACTCCTTTTTTTTATTATTTAAGATTTTGTTCCAGTCTTGAGTCTTCTGTCTTCCAGACTCTAGGTCACAGTGACGAGCAGGAGCAGCTAGCTTAAGTGCAATTTCGTTTTTTACAATCTCGATTTTCGAAATTTTTGTCCCTCACTCACGCAAAATTCTGGCTTTGTCTCTGACTAATGGTATTACTCAGTCTTGATTAGTGGAAGTGCATGATGAAAAAGAATACAATTGGATGGAAAGAGTAGGATTTGTACTTGTAGTGTTTAGATGATTAAATACTTTGCGATTTATAGATCGAGTTTTTGGTTTTGAAGTATATATCAAAAACCTCTAAGCCTCTGTTTGGTAACCAATTTTTTTTTGTTTATAAACATGTTTATAACAACATAATTTTTCAAATCATTTTTTAACCACACACATTTTCTCTCTCCAATTTTCAACCATTACTTTTACCTCCAAATCATAAATAAACAAGTTTATAAATGAAACAGTGTTACCAAACGGAGGCTTAGTCTTATAGAAGCAAAACTACGTATGGTCCTTGAACTAGTGCACGTGTTACAACAATATTTGAAAATTAAGCCGTACGATAGTGTTATCTCCATAGTGGATGACATTTGGAGTTTTGGATCATCCAATAACGTGGACATTTCTACAGTAGAACAACTTATATTTCACATACCATTTTAGACATTTCTTAATAAATTTTATGAAGGCCCAATATATTCAAACCATATTTTAAATGACTAAACATGTTAATTGCATTAAAAAATCCGATTTCAAGTGATCCGAAAATCGAAATTTTCGAATTCCGAAATTTTTCGAAAAAATTGGATTGGAATTGAAACGAGTTTTAAAATTCCAAAAATTACGAAATTCCAATCCAAAAACTTGCGAAGTATTCCAATCTGAAAATTCTAATTTTTTCCTAATAAATTCTCCCTTTTTTGTATTTGCATTACAATTACTAATATAAAATATAAGAAACGAATTTATTGAACAATTAATAATATTAAAATATTATTAACATGAGATTTATCATTAGGAGTGGGAGTGGGCGTGGTCCGATTTTGGAACCGAGTACCAATGGGAATCTTAGTAATGGAACCGTATGAATCTTAGTAATGGAACCGTATGAATCAATGAAACCGAATCAATTTGTTCCTGTTCGGTCCGATTCGGTTCCTAACATTTAAAATGTTAAAATGAAATGTTCATTAGTACTAAAAATTTAAAATTTCCTTGACACTACTTTGAAAAAAAAATATAGAAGAATTGCACATACTTTACAAAGATTAAAAGAAAAACAAAAAAACTTGCATACAAATTAAAAAATAATATCCAAATAATATATGTTACTTTGCATATGGAAACAAGAAAATTATATTTTTAACAATGTTGCAATTTTGCATCTTCGAATAAACTTTTATAGCTTTTAGATTTTCACTTCATACAATTATTTAGGTATAGCCAACTGACTTCAAGAAAAATTTAGATATAGTCGACTAATTATAGATTTATCATTTATAGGAAATAATTAAAAGAAATTGAGAAGATGGAGTTATATAGGATTTCTGTTGAAAGATTTAAGAAATGAGGAAGATCTAATTATGATTTCCATCATTTGTGGAAAGAAATAAGGAAACTAATTATAACCTAAATGGAAAACTTCTACTTTCACGTGACGTGTCTTCCAAAAATAGTGCCATAAAAAAAAAAAAAAAAAAAGTCAGTTTGACTGAAGAATCGAATTACCAACAGTTCTAAAATACAAGGATTGAGAACCAGAATGGAACCGTTTGGTTCAGATCAAGAAGTCCCAAAATTGATTTGCTCATTGGTCGAACCCGATCCAAACCGATCGGTTCTAATCGGTTCCAGTCCGGTTTCATCGATTCTGGGATATAATGTCCACTCCTATTTATCATAAAAGTTATAATTGACGCGTAACACTTTTACTTAGTGTAAAAAAAAATGCGAGAACTATAGTGTTGTTATCCTTGTTTACTTTTATTTTTGTTAGATCATGAAAGAAAAACCTAAGTTAAATCTATTTATAGATGTCATGTTATTTTGTTATTTTTTTGTAGTTTGTGACTTTAATTAATTAGAGCCTCCACGATGGACTAGCTAAATTTAGCTAGTTCTAGCTAGTCACATGGAAAAAAAAAATCAAATATTAAGTGACACATATACATATTAAAATTAACCATTAGCTTTTACTACAATGAATATGCTAATTTCTAACTAAGTTCAAGAATACTATAAAATTTTTTTAAAAAAAATAACAAAATTTATATATTAATATGGTACTCATTTTGAAGATCTCATTAAATTATGTAATATGAAATCAACAAAAAATTATTTTATTTATCAACATTAAAAAATTTAAAGAAGAAAAGAAAAAAATATAAGATTTTAAGGGAATTTTCAACATAAATTGCCATGTTATCAATTAGGTTGCTAACCAAATTTAACAAAGAAGTTAACATATGACTAAAAAGATTCATTTAACATGTGAGCTAACTTATCCATTGTAGACTAATATTCATCTTCTAACTAATTTATTTAATTAACATGTAATTTAACCCATCCATTGTGGATTCTCTTATACTTTTTGGCTAGTTGAAATTTTGAACTCATTTTAATCTTAGATATTCAATTTCTCGAATTTCTATTTTATATACTTTAAATAATTATAAATATTGATAAAATATTAAATATTGGAAATTTTCGAATTTCGATTTGGAATAAAGTTTGTATATTCCGAAAATTTTGGAACAACAATTTGATTCTAAATTTTTTTGGAACAGGACTTGGATCACTTATTTTCGATTCGTTTCGTCCAACAAGCACCCCTAGGTGTTGTCGAACACAGGCTATATTTTACCAATGTTTAGAAAATCGGATCGACTGGTTCAACATGGAAAATCTAGAATCGATCGCAAAATCAATCCGGCCATGCCTTAAGACTGGGCATTTAAAATCGGACCAAAAATTGAGTTTTTTCCTGATTCAACTGGGAAAACAGAACCTGCATGAGTTTTAAATCGGGTTTTGACTTTTTTTTGCTGAAATTATTATTATTTTGTTGATTTTGGCTACTTTTTGTTGCTTTAAATTACTTTTATTTATGATTTTGTTTTTCAAATGAGTAAATGTTGGTTTATATGTAAAATAACTTGTTTTTTAAGAAATTTTTATGATTTTTGGACTAATTTTTAATTTTTATAATTAAAATCGGTTCGACTCCGTTTTGATCTGATCGGACCTTATGACCATTGACCCGTTGCCTTTTCTAGTTCGAAGCAATTTTTCGTTTTTCTAAATACTGATTTTTACAAATATCGACATGATTATTGGAAAAATCTGAAAAATGATTAGAGTGAATTTGTTTGTTAAAAACTTTGTGTTTAAAAATATATTTTTTATATTTTTGGGAAAAAAATATGTGATTGAAAAGTAAAGAGATAAAATGTGTTTGATTAAAAAATGATTTTTAGAAATTGTTGTATAAAAACTTATTTTTAAACAATTTGTCAAACATGCTTAGAGCATCTCAAATGCATTACGTTGATTGAGGTTGATGTGATAATGAAATAGATGGATTTCTAGAGAACGTAAATAAATAGACGGAGAAATCTAAAATTTATTCTCTAATGATTCCTTATACATTTAAATAATATTGATTATGTGACATTTTTTTAAATTTAAAATTAATTACTATGCATAAATTGAGACTTATCTACAGGATTCTTAATGTATATAGTGTCCAAATATAAATAACTTGTATTATACATCTTGATGGCCAATGTTCTTATTTATAATAAATAAATAATTATAAAATAAAAAATAATGTTTACACATCATGTCCCATGGAGTATCTAGATGTAGACAGAGCATCCTACAATGTTTATTTTTTTAAATCACGTTAGCTTAACATTGTAATTCACGTTGTGCATTGGAGATGTATTTTTAACACATTTTGTCTATTTACTGACATTTCAATTCTTTTTTCTCGATTAATGAAGTGCATTTGAGATGTTCTTAGTGTGTCTTTGCTCTTCATTTTTTGAAAAAAATTGTGATTGTGAATAGTATTTTTGAAAGAATACGTGATTAAAAAATATTTAAAAAGTTAAAAATTATAGACTTGCCTAAAATGAATGGTTGAAATTGAGTATTGAATAAATTTTATATTTTAAAAAAATTGGGGCCATGGCTTAATGAGTAGAAATGATTTTACTTTTCAAAAAATTGGTCAAATGAAATTTTGCGCATAAACAAACTTTTACCAAACAGAGCTCCGCGTCGATCAGAATGTCGTCATCGCCGAAACCAGAACTCGGGGTGGGGGTCCTCCTGCTGAAGGGCAATAAAGTGCTGCTGGGCCGCCGCCGCACCGCCGTTGGCCGCAACACCTTCGCCCTCCCCGGTGGCCACCTTGAGTTCGGTTAGTCCATGAACATCCTTTTATTTTTCGCACTCATCATTATCTTTATACTGATTATTGCTACCATACTATGTAGTCTGTGTTGGGAGAGTCTAAAAATAATTGAAATACATTTTCTGTTATAAGTAGCAGATTTTT
Source organism: Ligustrum vulgare (assembly GCA_963555705.1). Lineage (NCBI taxonomy): Eukaryota > Viridiplantae > Streptophyta > Magnoliopsida > Lamiales > Oleaceae > Ligustrum > Ligustrum vulgare. The sequence continues at coordinate 56,031,541 of OY743170.1, forward strand.
AGGTTAATGTATTGTTGTGTTGAAAAAGATCGAGACTGCCCATAGCAATAGGAACCCAATCAATTATGGATAATTTGCTCCCACCAACGCCCTCGGGCAAATACTTGAGGAGAGGAAAGGCACTTCCCATACTCTATTTCCTTTGTCCTAAATATAGGGCCGGGGATCTGGCCTTGCACTTTGAATTAAAGATTCGAGTATAAACTTGTGTGGAACTAGATATTGGTAAGACTTCTGAGATGGAACTATAGAATGTGCTCAGCTCGACATGAGAAGGAGAGAAAAGCTTGCTTCTGGCAGTAAGAAGGGTGATGCAGCAGAAAACTAATGTGAAATGAGCCTAAAACGCATTGGTTCTAGGAATTTCTACGAATTTAGGTAATCAAGGATTAGTCGATTCGCGAGAAGAACACCGGAAATATGATATAGTTTTGAGAAAACTCTTAATACGAAATATTTTTATTCATAGATGATTTGAATTAGAATGACGAATAATTCTAGCTTAAATATAAGAAACCGCTGGTGCACAATTAGATAAAAATAGCAATTAAAAGGAATTACAAAGCAACAAAGGAAATAAGTGAAGATTATAAGGAAATAGTAGACCTTTAGGGGAGTTAGAGGAATCCTTGATTCATGCAATAAGCTCTGAGTCTTGGAGAGAATCTGTTAAAATGTGTTTGACAAGTTAGACTGATGGAAGTTGTCCCGAACGTCCTTATTGCATTGAAGTGTGTTACTTCCGAGAGAAGACAACTTTTTAAAGCCAATTTTGGCAACAAAAAAGTTGCTTCTTCTGTAGAAAGAAGCAAAGCCAAAATGCTCCAAGGCTTTTTAAAGAAAGACCTTGTTAGTACTAATCTCCATTTAGATGATGCTTCTCCTTTAGGTGAATTTGCCATGACTCCTCTTTTGAGATGGTTATGTGATAGGATTTTTATCAATCATCTTGTGTAAAAAATGATTTCACCCCCTTTCATAGACAACTTGAGTTTAATTGCTTCTGTCACTAGTGAAAAAGAAAGAAAGGTTGTTGAGCAAGATACCACTTGGAAGGAAATATGGGACGTTCATCTTTTGAAGAAGTAGTCCTCCTTCTTGGTTTTGAAAAATGAACAAGTCAATCTTGAAGAATTGATTCATCAACCCACAAGCGGAAACTCATAGTCTTTCCATGGGAGAAGACATCGTTAAGGAGTTAGTCTTTTATTTGTTTTCTTTTTTACCGAAGGGACTCAGCCATTCCATTTTGTTTTGTTTTGTTTTGTTTTGCATTCACTTCTAAATATCTAATTAACAACAATTAGGTTCCTTTGAAACTCTAATTGGATTTAATTAGGTAGTTTTTGCTTATTCCTCCTCCTTTATTTGTATTGCTTGTTTTATTATTAATATAAACTCCAAGTCAGCGATTTGACTAAAAAATAAATAAATAAAATTTCTACTACTGGTACTCGACATCATATCCACTAGATGAGTCAACGTTGATAGCAAAGGCTAAGAACAGCAGTCATGGTGAGGATAGAGATAAGGGAGCCAGCGGGAGATACTGCGTTTCACTCATTAGAGGAATTGCAGTCCAGATATCAATCACATAAAATGGGTACATGTTTAACATTAGCTTAGGATTATAAGAGAGTTAGTTAGTCACTTTTCTTTTTCTTTAAGTCTGCAAACTACAGAAGCTAAGTTGCACGGACACCGACACGCGATACGGATACGACACGACACGACACGATACAGACACGTCGACACGTGAATTTTTAAAAAGTTAGGACACGATACGTTGGGGACACACAAATTAATTTTTTTAATTTATTATTATTTTAGTCTTATTACAAACAACACATTGTATATTTATTGAGTCAAAATGATAATATCAAATAAAAATAAACTTGTAAGTTGGATTTATCATTTTTTTAATTGCATGAATTTTGCTCCTTTCTCTTTTTCATTTTGATGTATATGTTGTAGCTCCGACACGTGTCGGAGAGTGTTGGTGTAGGACACGACACGCTGACTCCTGACAGAGTGTCGGTGCAACCTAGTACAGAAGTAACATAACAAATAAGTGGGAAAATACTTGTTAAGCAGATTATCTTTGTAACCACAATTTTTGTTGACATCAAATCGTAAACCTGAGTCGAATGCAACCTTTTAATTCTCCAGAAAGGCTAAACTCACTTATTTTTCTCTTCACTTTACTAGTTTCACATTTCCTTATCTTACTTTCAGGAGAAAGCTTTGAGCAATGTGCAGCCAGAGAAGTTAAGGAGGAAACTGGGTTGGACATAACACAAATTGAATTTCTCACCGTCACTAACAATGTCCTTTCAGAACCAAAGCCATTGCAGTTGATTGCAATCATCATGCGTGCAGTGGTCGCAGATCCTTTCAGAACCAAAGCCATTGCAGTTGATTGCAATCATCATGCGTGCAGTGGTCGCAGATCCTAATCAGATGCCCATCAATCTTGAACCTGAGAAATGTGATGGTTGGGATTGGTACGACTGGAATGATCTTCCGAAACCGTTATTTGAACCGTTGGAAACTGTTGTGCTACGTGGTTTCAATCCTTTTTAACTTCATCTTGGATGATTCATTACAGAGTTGGAAAATTATGATTGGGTAACTAGGCAGAATGTGATTGCAAAATTACATTACGGTGCTGTTTGCTGCTGATTGTGATATTCTGATCAAGCATTTGAAAGGAGTGGCCCTGTTTGAGCCGTTTATATGCATACATACTTGCATTACTTTCTTTGTAAGTCACTCATTTGAACGATATAGAGATTCTCTTGCTCTCTTTTCGACTTTTCCCTTTTACCCTTTGACTGGTATTAAATCCGTTCAGTCCAACACTGTCGAGTAATTCTTATCATGTTTTCTCGTGTTGGTAGTTGCAGTATTACTTCTGTCGATGAGTTGCCTATTAATTTTACTGTCTCAGGCATGCACGTTTACAGCGCTGTAAATTTTGGTTGATTTGGAATAGTAGCTTATAACGGTCTCAGTATTCTTGAGACTTTTTAGGGTACCTTGTGAATAACCAAAATTTGAGGTCTACTGAGGAGCTATATGAAACATGACTTGTAGCATCAGTCCCTAACATTTGAGATTATTGTCATTTGGTTCCCTAACTATACATCCCCCCCCCCAAAAAAAAAATAAATAAATAAAAAAATTCCACAATCTCACCCCCACTTTAATCTTTAAAACATGATTTATAGCCACAGCCCCTTAAATTTAAGGCCATTGGCAACTGGGTCCCTATGTTTTCAGCCCTTCATACCACTCTCTTGTGGCCAGTCCCTAACGTTTAATGTCATTTACACTTGGGTCCCTAACTTTTCATGCCCCCACACACTCTTCCATAACACTCTTTAGCCACCGTTCGTCATGAAGCATGTACAAGATAATTTCTGTCAAAAACACATTTCAAGTGTGAAATGTTACTTGTAACCAGCTTACAAACAACTGTTTATGTGAAAGTGAGATATCAGTCAAATTTTTCTATAAATTAGCATGTATTTTAATTCATTGAAGAATGTGATAATAACTTTTGTGCAGCGTCGGTCCTGTGATTTTCGAGGACTGAGTTGAATGTCATAAATTAGGCTCCTCAAGAAGTTGTAGTATTATGTAAAATTTATGTGTATTATGGAATCAATTGCCCTTGCCGTTAGGTGTTAGTAGATTTTAGGTAGGGATAGAATTGGCTAGTTGGAGAAGATGGAAATTGAAATTGTGAAATATGTTTTTGATTTGGTGGTGGGAACTGAAAAGAAACCGTAATACCATGAAGGTGAATGAGTTTTTGAAATGGGCTTAAGAAAAAAAAGCCATTGGAATGGGTTTTACTTAAAAAAAAAAAAAAAAAAAAAAAAATTATGCAAATACCTGATTGTAATGTATTGTAATTAAAAAATACTTATTTTTCGTACTATTCATAATATTACACAATTTTTATGGTAATTTTTTTTAGAAGATTGTTACCTATTTTCCAGGACTTTAAAATAGGCATTTCGTCAAACCCAATTGCATCCAATTCATGTCTTTTTATCCAAATCCCGTGAAAAGAAAATGGCTAAGTTGGAGTAGAAATAATTAAAATAGAGTACAAATCTACAAAGTAAGTGTTAGTTAAAGATAGATTTAGGTTGATTTAGCACTTTAATCCAGCAAAAACCATTTTTCACCAGTTAAAATAAAATAAAATAAAGTTGATATTTTGTGATTTGATGAGAGAAATATTGTGAATGAATTAGAATTGCAAGAGATAAGAGAAAAATTCTTGTGTTTTGTGATTTGACTGATTGAACCTCTGTTCGGCTAACCCATTTAAATGGGAAAAGATAATAAATTTAATTTACACAATTTTTCATACATTTTTTAACTATAAACATTTTCTCTCTTCAATTTTTAACTCCACGTCTTACGTAGAAAAAACAAATAAATCAAGAAAATAATTCTAATTCCCTCCCTACCTTCCACCGAACGAAGCCATATAGTGATTAAATGAGACAGAAAGAAAATGGAGAGGGAGGGGGGGGAGAGAGAGAGAATGTATAGAAAAAATATACTGTTTGAATTGAGAGATTTGAGAGGAAAGAGAAATCAATAATGTACCTTATTTTTTTTAATTACTTTAAAAAATCACTATTTTTTAAAATTAGGTGGATGAAACTAGTGCAAGATTTAATTATCTTAAAAAAAATTGTTGAACATGAGGCCCCAGTAATATTGGGGCCAAGTCATGGGTCTCACTCGCCTTGTAAGAGAGCCGGGCCTCCTCCTTTAGGGTCAAAGATCATGATCATGATCATGATCAATGCACTGAAGAATGGTACTCTTCTTTTCTAATTGTCTAAATGTTATTATAACGTGTACATCTTTATTTGTACACTTTTTTTACACCTCACTCACATGGGTGAAACTCATTTATAGGGGGATTGGGTGTACAATAAAAAGTGTACACATAGATTTATTCATATTATTAATGAGCATGTTGATGTTAAAAAATAAAAAGAAAAAAGGAGGTGGTCCTAGTTAGCATTGTAAGATTACCGCAATCGCAATGACAAAATTACGTTTCTATATTTTATTTGAATAATATTTAGTTCGATACAGTGGGCACCAAACATAATACAAATATTGACACAGAATTATATTTAGTAGGAAAGGTACACCCACTGGGTCCTAATCCAACTTGTTCACGAACCTAACTTTAATTAGGAATCAATTATTGAGCTCTTAGCCCTTAATTATTCCAGCTACAGTTCTCTCTTTCTTTTTGGGTAAATAATTGGTTACAGTTATGGAGAGGAGGTTTAGAATGGTGGTTAAAATGAGTGTAAGAAAGAAAATATTAAAAAAAAAATACACTTTTTAATTACACACATTTTCTCTCTTCAATAATTCAAATTTTAACCTCACATTTTACCTAAAAAATACAAATAAATCAACAAAATAGTTTCAATTCCCTTGTACAAGCCACCGTACAGGGTCTATAAATAGATTGTGATTGATATTGTTTAAAATGAGTTTTTTTTTTTAAATGAATAGTGATTTTTAAAAGAATGAATGATTGAGAATTAATTGAAAAGTTATATAGTGTGGGCTTAATTTTTAATGAATATAGTTAAGATTGAGTATAGTAGAAAAATGAAAAAATTTAAATGATGATCAAAATAGGGCATAATTTGCAAAGTGTGTAACAATTACAGGCTAGTCACTCAATTATTTTATAATAAGCAACACTCAAAGAACTTGTTTGGTAAAATAAAAATTTTTATCACAATTTTTTAAACTCAATCTTAACCATTCATTCTTAGTCAAACCCACAATTTTTAACTTTTTAAATATTTTTAATCCACATATCCATAAAAATATTATAAGAAATTATAAAAATAAAAAAATTTCACTTTACCAAACGAACTCTGAGTTATGAAAATTTCTTTTGGTTTTACAAGATGTGTAACTATGATTTTGACCGTTCTTTTTACAGCATGCAATGATAATACATTATTATTCTAACTTAATTTGACATGGATTGATTAAACGGCGCAACTTTCACTTGTTTTCCTCTTCGACTAATGCTAGATAGCCATTTTTTTTTGGCCACTTTCAATTATAGAATTTTTGTGGACTATTGATTTTGAAGTTAATGTAATGGATATATAAATAGATTATTGTCATGTGTGTGAGTGTAAAATTTTATGTCAAATTTTCTATTCATCATGATTGATTCCTCTTCATCTAACGTATAATATTAAACTAGCGTTTTACCCGTGTGATACACGACATCATGTCAAAATATATAATTGCGACTTCAATGTTTTCTCATTTTTTTTAATTATATGTCTAACATGTGTTTAATGAAATAGATAGAAAAATAATAAAATGATACTGTAATTAATAGAGTTGTAATGTTTCCACTATAAATTTTGAAAAACTTATATATAAACTACATTCGTATTTCAGTTTGTTTTCTTTTCATCTTTGTCGCAAATGATCATCTTCAAACCACTGTGATTCGTCACACTTGAGACTGTAAAGTACAACTATCCATGACTGAAAACTGACTTCTTTAAATAAAAATCAACCTTGAAAAGTGATTTCATTTGACTATTGTTGATATTCATAGCATACGAAGTTACCAACTGAAATTGTCGTCTCTTAAATTTGAAAGACAATCTTGCATGTGTTTGATTGAAAAGATGGAAAATAAATGGTAAGAAAATATTTTCTAAGAATTGATTTGCCTGAAAATTATTTTCCTTAAAAATGCCAATTGGAAGTGTCAGGTAAAAAAGTAGGAATTTTTCCTAAATTTATTGTTTGATTGATATTATTTTCCATTGCAAATAAAAAAAAAATTAGCTATTTTAGTTTAATTTTTTTTTTCCACTCATTTGTACTTGATAATAGTAATCAAACGTGACGGAAAATATATATTTTCCACCCGAGGAAAATATTTTCGCACCAAATATGCGAGAAAATATTTTCAAAGCAAATGAGTTAACCATATTGTAATCAAACATTTATTAACCAAATAAATATTAATCAATAATTAACAACATTATATTAACACATTGTGTTCATACTGAACCACTAAATATTAATCAAATAGTTAATTATATTGTAGTCAAACATTTATTAACCAAATATAGTTAACATAAATATTTAATCATTACATAAAAAGCTCCTGTCTGGTATTCATTAAAAAGATAAAAATATATTTTTATTATAGTATTCAATTTTAATCACACATTTCAATATTAAAGTATTCTACACATAAATCCAACTTTTTTTTTCCATTTTCAACCATACAAAATCACATCAATCACTATTCAATTCAAAATATTTTTAAATAATGTACATCAAGTTACATCTAGAAAAGTGTTGCTGCAAAAATTACTTTAAATGTTTAATTTAAAATTTTAATAAATTTAGGTAAATATAGTAATGATTTGAAAATAATCCAAAAGCAAACTTAAATAGTCAAGCATTCATTAATCAAATAAAACGAATCATATTGTGGTCAAACATTAATTAACCAAATAGTTAACCAAATTGTGTTCACACTATGTGTTCACATTGAACCACTAAATATTAAGTAAATAGTTAAATCACATTGTGTTCAAATCAGACCACTTCCTTACCTTTATATGTAGATAGATAGATTAATATTATAATTTTAAGGTTGTTTTTGAAAATTTCCTTAATTAACATCAACATTTGAAGTTGGTTTATAGATTTGATTTTATAGTTTTAGGCTTTAGCTAGTGGTTGGTTTCAGATCATTATTAGTTGACCCATAAATTTTTGAACCCAACCCACCACAAAAAATTAGAATTCAGTAGCTGTAAAGGGTTAGGTTAGTATAATCTAGCCCTAAAAATTCATTGTGTGGGGCATTTGCAGAGACAAACACAAAATCAAATCATCAATCTTCAAACAAGAATCTCTATCTATGTTTAAATTCAACATATAAAACTAGGTAATGATTATGGTGTGAGTGCACTATCTTTAGCACATTTTATGGTATAAGATTTATTGGCTCAATGTAATTGTCATCATTGTTCCACACGTTGTGTTGACATTGTGGATAGATCCTCATCTTGTGAATTGATAGTGATAGTGGTGATGTGTACTAGTGGATTGATTGATTGTATTTTTAAATAAGTTTATTTATGTAATGGATTATTTTCAAATTAGTCCCTAGTATTTCAATAAATAAATAAATAAAATAAATTGAAAAGATATTAAAATCTTTGATTTTTTGCATCATAAATCTTCAACATATTGTTTATTAGCAGTTTGTCCCATTTTGATTCGTTAGTTTTTGTTGTTAAGTGAATGGCAAAATGAGAAACAACTTAAAATATCCGAAAAAGAAGGTTATTTGTAGAATTAGTACACAACCTTTGATTTTTGATTTCATGCGTTTATAACATTTCGTCTATTAGCATATTATATTCATTTTGGTAGAATCTGTCAATTTTGACCAATAACTAATCTATATGCATTGTCACATGAGATTATAAGAAAGTACACTATTGAAAATTCACTAAAAATCAAAAGATAAAAAAAAAAAGGAAATTACAGTACACCATCATCGTTGTTCAAATAAAGAATCAGATTCTCAATTCAGATCAATTTGAATACAGTATACTCATAATTACATAGACAAACGTGGAAAAAGATAGAAATTCTACTATTGAATAATTGGGGTGCCTTGAAACAAGGTTTGGGGACGAAAATCTATAGATCCAGTTTGTTTTTGTTGAAATTGAGATAATTGACGTTGTTATAATTAAATCTGAACATGACATGTTATTGCTTTTCAGTTTTCACCATTTTCGGATTTGTATGGTCCATCTCTATCAAATACACTTATCAATGACTTATTCATGGTACGAAATCCCGATGACTAAACTCAGAATCTGAGAGAATAAGCCATTGTGATTTTATTTGGGAGACAAAAGTAAGAATTTGAAAATGCTGAAATTTAACAGTAGCACAACCGATTCATATTCAAATATAACAACATCAATTACTTCAATTTCAACAAAATAAATTAGATCTATAAATTTTCGTTCCATATACTCAGTTTGAACGCATTCCCAATTACTCAATGGTAGAATTTCATTAATTTCTTTGCTTGTATATGTAATTATAAGTAGGGTAAACAGCACATATGGTCCCCAATCTTTTAGGTTTCTTGCAAAAATGGTCACAAACGTTTAGATTTTGAAATTTATACTTTCAGAATCACCAAACGTTGCGAAAATAGTACCTATCGTTAGATTATGTTAGTTTCCACCGTTAAAACGTGTAAATAGTACAAATGATCCCTAACATTTGGGTTTCTTGTGATAATAGTCCCCAACATATTAAAGTCATGTTTGACATATTTAGTTTGCAACATCCAAACGTTTGGCGTATTTATTCTCTAATATATTAAGTTCATATACGTTTGACGTATTTAGTCTTTAATATATTAAACTCCTATTTCAGACCAATTATTTCAAATAATGTGATTTTTAATTGTAACTTTTTTTTTTTTGAAGAATTTGTGATTAAAAAATAAAAATAAAAAAATTGAACTTATTTGTAGATTATTTTATTGATGGAATGTATAGTTGAAAACGAGTTATAAATAAACAAAGTTTATTCTGAATTTCTATAGTGCACAATAAAATATTTAATAAAAATTCACTCCATTCACAGTTCAACCTATTGGTAAAAAAAATAATAAATTCATGGAACATAAACATAAAAATACATTAGACATCATTTTAAGAATTGAATGACAAATATGTTTTATCAGTTGTATTTTCTATTTTGAGAACCGATTAATATATATTTTCAAAATTTCATTTTTTCAAAACCCGTTTACTTCCACACATTCTATTAATAATTTTTTTTTTTTTTTAAAATTTATGCATAAATTAAAAAAAAAATCTTAATTTTTAACCCAAATTATCTAAACTTAATTTTCAAATCGATCGATTCTCAAAATCGAAAGTTGAAAATCGAAATCGAAAGTAGAACTGATAAAAATATATTTGTTATTCAATTCTTAAGATGATGTCCAATGTATTTATTTGTTTATGTTCTATGAATTTATTATTATTTTACCAATAGGTTGAAATGTTAATGTAGTTAATTTTTGTTTAATATTTTATTGTACACTTTAGAAATCCAGAATAAATCTTATTTTTTTAAAACTTGTTTTCAACCACACATTCTATCAATAAAATAATATAAAATAAATTCAATTATTTTTTTTAACTTTTTAACCGCAAATTCTTCAAAAAATTACAATTACAAACCACATTATTTAAAATAATTGGTCTGAAATATGAGCTTAATATGTTAGAGACTAAATACGCTAAACGTATAGGGATTTAATATGTTAGGGACTAAATACGCCAAACGTTTGGAGGTTACAAACTAAATCTGCCAAACATGACTTTAATATGTTATGGACTATTTGTGCTATTTACACATTTTTAACAGTGGAAATGAACGGAATCTAACGGTAGGGACTATTTTCGCAACGTTTAGTGATTCTAAGGGTATAAATGTCAAAATCTTTGCGGACCATTTTCATAAGAAACCTAAATGTTGGGGACCATTTGTGCTATTTACTCTTATAAGTATAGTGAATTCAAATCGATCTAAATTGAGAATTTGATTGTTTAATTGAACAATGATGATTTACTAATTTTATTTTATTTTCTAAATGTTTTAATTTTTAGGGATTTTCAATAATGTCCTTCTTTACATTTCTCGTAATATCATTTGACAGTTCACATTGATCAAATAAATAAAAGGTTAGGGACTTATGATGCAAAAATCAAAGGTTGAGGACTAAATCTTCAACTAACCCTTCCTTCCTTCCCTTTTTTTTTTTTTTTTTTTAAATTATAAAGTTGCTTCCCTATTTTGCCATTCACTTAACAACAAAAACTATATATTTGTTAGAATGTGACTTACTGATGTGATCCAGAACCCCGATAATACGAATCATAGTAGGTTTGAAGGGAAAATTTAAATATTCAAGCCAAAACAAGAATTCAGCAGGTTGGACGAGTTTTGAAGATCAAACCGTGTCGAAAAGAACCAAAATTATGCAGAAGCAAAGTTACGGCCGTAAGTCACTCTCGGATCAAAATGAAGAATTTCAGGTTTTTCAAAGTTACGGCCGTAAGTCATATGATCACGGCCGTAATCCTTAAGAAGAAGAATAGTTACGGCCGTAAGTGATGTTGTCACAACCGTTAGTTAGGATTTTTGCAAATAACTTGGATTTTTATTTCCTTTTTCATATTTTAATTCCTTTTTCAGTTTTAAGTTTTTTTATGTTAGTTAGAACTCTATTTTGAGTCCATTAGAGACTAAGGTTTTAGTTTGGTTATTTATAGTCTTTTCAATTAATTTGTGTTAGACAGACTTAAGACCATTATTGATATTATTGTAAGGCAAATTGCTTTCAAACTTTTATTCTTTATTGAATACAATATGAACTTGCGAGTTATTCTTGTTTGTTCAAATATCGGTGAGAATTAATATTGCTTGTGATCAAGAGGTCAATATATCTCTATAATTGTATTGGTTGCTTGGTTCAATTAATTTTAATTGGATCCATAAATCGTGATTTCTTGGCGTTCTTGGGTCGATTCAATATTTTGTGGGTTGCGTAGCTACAATTGTTACGTGGTTTGCATCACTTAACACTGCAAATAAACAATACGTTGGGATGTCTAGTGTCAAAAATCAAAAGTCCGGATATATTTGCAAATTTTTTTGAAAGATTGAGGACTAAATCTGCAATTAATTCTTATGTAATTTATTGTTAGATAGTACAATTGTTTTTTAAAAAAAGTGGAAGACTGGGGATTAAATGTGCAATTAATCTTTATGTATTTAAATATTTACAAAGAAAAGTAAATGTCTTACCCACACACCATAAATCCGACAAACAATAAATTTACAGCGTGTTCGATAGTTCCATTTGAATTTATAAATTGAATTTTATTTTTTCGAGATAAAATATAAGATTAAAATGTAAACGTATATGGTTAAAAAATAATATGAAAGTTTTTTATATTTATAAATTGATTTATACAATATCAAGGCTCAATTGATATTCTTATTTCGAGCTATAAATATAATTGGATTATTATTATTATTATTATAATAATAATAATTGTTTTTAATTGGATGCAGTTCACAAATAGTGTCGCATCTGTGCAGCACATATAACCCAATTCCCAGAAGGCTCTGTCTCAATTTTTTGGTGTCACAAATAGTGTCGCATCTGTGTATAATAAATAGAAGCTGTAAAATTGGGACTAAAGTCTAATAATAGGCAAACAAAAGTGTGGCTAAGGGTGGCTCATGGATATGTGTGCACCAGTGTTGCTGTGGTGGTCCAAGTGGGTACGGTTTGGTCTGGCTTTACCCTCCCCTTGAACTGTTTCCAATGCAACCCATTTGTCTTTGGTAATAAATAGTCCAATGTCTCAATTATATAGGTTTTTTTGACATTTTACACAGTTTAAAAAAAATATTTAATGTCATTAAAAAAATAATTTTTATAAAGAAAATTTCTAACCACTCCTAATTTTTTAACCATATATTTTTATCAAATAATTTTTTAATCACATATTTTATCTCAAAAACTCAAATTATGTGAATATAAACAAAAAGGAGCTGCTGTCTTCCAAAAAAAAAAAAAAAAAAAGAGGAACTGCCAAATATTTTTAGATTAATTATTTAATTAATATTAATCAATGAAATAAATAGTAATGGAACTAAGGCGAGCGCTGATCAGTTTTCGTTCGGTAACCAAAATAAATTGATTTATAAATCAGTTATAAACTACATAATTTCTCAAAGTACTTTTTAATCAAACATATTTTCTCTATCTAATTTTTAATAACTGTTTTTTACCTCAAAATCATAAATAAATAAGCAAACAATTTTAATTAATTGTACAATATGAATATTATTATCGTCATCGTCATCTATAGACTATATTAATTACTTGAAATAATTAATGCTAAGAATCTATAGTATTATAGCTTTATTTCATGTAAATAAGCGCAAATTTATTATGATTTTTAGATTTTCAATATTATGGGATCACTTCTCTTGCGTACGTGTGTTGGTGTGTGGATGATTACCTAAATATCAACCGTTACAAGAGTTGGAAAAGTTGTTCACAACACCTTCAAATTTGACAAATAAATGTAAATTTTTATTTTATTTATTTATTTCATTTTACACCTACTAATTCAATCTTTTTTTTTTTTTTTTGAACTGGAAGCATTCTCATATCCTTCAAACATCATCCCTAACAAAGATAGGGCATGAAAAATGGGGAATACAATCAATCCAGCCGCAAGATAGAAAATGTAAAAATACATAAGAGGCTATGTAGTGGACAATCTTATTCCTCTCTCGAGGAATAAAGTTACAAGAACCACTATTCGTTTTTGCCAAGTACATGACGATCTCACGAAGAACATGTGCAAAAGGCGCAAACTCGAGGTCCTCCTTAAGGTTGTCCACCAACTGCAAGCAGTCTAATTCCACAACTTCGATAGGGAAAGCAAAATCAAAAGCAAATTTAAGAGCAGCAAGGAGTGCGTGTCCTTTGGTGTCTTCAACTCGCATCTATCCCGAAATAAAACCTCGCAGCCACCGCAACAACTAGGCCTATGTCATCCATAATTGTTGTCCCCATGGAAAAGTATGGCAATTCAGCTCTGACTGCAGCATCCACTTGGAGTTTGAGTTTTCCTGTATGAGAGAGTGAAAGGTAGGTGACAGGAGAGGTCATTGGAATTGTCAATTCCATGCACGATTCATGCGCTGCAGGGCAGTCAACATCGGTGCTTACAATGATGTCTACATCTCTCTTGTTCGATCCATGGATGACTATGTCGCGTTCGAACCACAAAAACCATGTTGTGTATAAAATCAATTTCAGATCAGTAGGAGGGAAGCTCGTGCAGATATTATCGACCAAGTCTTTGGGATCAGTCCAGGCTCTAAACTTCTTTAAGGCCTTCCACAGTCCAGCTGCTTTCCAAATGAGCTTTGAATGAGGGCAGTGAAGGAAAGTGTGGGTCAAGGATTCTACAAGGCCACAAAAAAGGGCAACTGCCATTGTTTGTAATACCACGATGTTGTAGATTCAATCTTGTGGGGACAGCATTAAAGTACAGGCGCCACCAACAAATCTGAACCTTGGGAGGGATGGTTAGATTCCAGATAATTTTCCACCAAGCATTCAGATTACTCGTTCCCAGGTCATTGGCTACGGTAGTAGGGATTTGTAGCCACTTCAAACTAAGTACCTGCCATGTGATTCATAGTGCCATATAAGTTTGTCTGGCATGTGGGTTCCTCCAATCAAGATAGAAATAATCATATCACTGTCCGGCTTCACAAAAATACCGTTGATGAGTTAAGAGATCCGAGACTGTGAGGATGGTAAGCAAAGTAGGTGTCAAGGGCCGAAAGGGGGGGGGGGGGGGGGTCTTGGGAGCCAAGGATCCTCAAAAATGCGGATGGAGTACCTGTTTCCAACACGCTACCAACAGCCATTTGTAAGCACTTCCCTAGACCAAAATGATGCTTTGCCATAAATAGGAATCCCCACTTCTGGTTTGGGCTGAAAGAAAGTCGTCAGATGCAAAATACTTCCCTTTCATAACTGTAGCTACCAAGAATTTTTACGCGATTAATAATTATTTTAATAGAAAATCGTGTCGCTACTATTTCACCCATTTTTATTAAGTAACGCCGTGACGTATTCGTATAGCCAAGTCAAGAAATAATCGAGATCGTTCGATTTTAAATTAAATTCCGAATTTCTAAAAATATCTCCATTCTCTTGATTTAAAGTATATTAAGACCAAGTATTTAATTCAATGTTATCCCAATATTTATTTATACAAAAATTATTTTTATTATTGAAATTACGAAAATATATGCAAGCATGAGAGGTTCCATTATATATAATAATTATGAGAATCTTAGTTTAATAAATATGGAAAAGTATATGAATGGTTGATAGACTCCATTATATGTAATCATGAAGAGCATAATATTTGTATAAATATGGAAAAGTATATGAATGAATTATATACTCCATTATATATAATCATGAAGAGCATAATATTTGTATAAATATGGAAAAGTATATGAATGAATTATATACTCCATTATATATAATCATGAAGAGCATAATATTTGTATAAATATGGAAAAGTATATGAATGATTTATATACTCCATTATATATAATCATGAAGAGCATAATAATTATATAAATATGGAAAAGTATATGAATGATTGATAAGACTCCATTATATGTAATCATGAAGAGCATAATATTTGTATAAATACGGAAAAGTATATGAATGATTTATATACTCCATTATATATAATCATGAAGAGCATAATAATTATATAAATATGGAAAAGTATATGAATGATTGATAGACTCCATTATATATAATCATGAAGAGCATATTATTTGTATAAATATGGAAAAGTATATGAATGGTGCTTTACTTTAAGAAAATGATGTGTTAAAATTAATAGAATTGAATGATTATGTTTACAATATGCCAACTTTATACATCTATTTAAACCCATCTCTTTTACACACAACTCTACACATATACACTTATTTCCAATCTCTTGACAAAATCCACAAGTAAGAGAAATTCAAGGTGGTCAAGAAAGTTTTGGTCCATTTACTACTACACTTCATTTTAATCTTTTAAAAGGTAAGTATATCTTATGTTTTTATGAAAAGTAAGTATGTTTTTATGAAAGGTAAGTATATCTTATGTTTTTATGAAAAGTAAGTATGTTTTTATGAAATGTAAATATATCTTATGTTTTTATGAAAAGTAAGTATGTTTTTATGAAAGGTAAATATACCTTATGTTTTTATGAAAAGTAAGTATGTTTTTATGAAAGGTATTACTTTATATTTTTATGAAAAGTAAGTATGTTTTTATGAAAGGTAAATACACCTTATGTTTTTAAGAAAAGTAAGTATGTTTTTATGAAAAGTAAAATACATTATGTTTTTAAGAAAAGTAAGTATGTTTTTATGAAAAGTAAATATACCTTATGTTTTTACGAAAATGTTTGGATCATTGCTATGAAATCAATCTCACAAGATTGTTATGGGTTCCATATGATATGTTTATGATTATGCTAAGGGGACCGGAGTTTAGTAGCGCTACACATAAGAATTCTTGTCATCTAAGTTCGGTAAAATTCTTTTGTCTCTCTATGTTTATGAGGATTTCGATCCTATCCTATGTTATGAAAATGATCCATATGCTTTCAAAAGAAAATTATGCTTGGTATACTTACTGGGATTTTATAAATCTCACTCCACGATATTTACCATTTTCAGATAATTGAAGGTTCGAGGCGGTCAACATGGAAGTGGCAAAAGTGGTTAAGATTGATGAGATAATTATGTTGAACTTTATGTAAGAAAATTATGTTCTATTTTTATTCACAAATTAAATTATGGGATTCTAATTATTCTTTTGAATAATTTTACATTACTATTTAAGTCTCGATAATATGATATGAGTCACTTTTAGTGGCACTCGTGTAGCGACCAAGAATTTTTACGCGATTAATAATTATTTTAATAGAAAATCGTGTCGCTACTATTTCACCCATTTTTATTAAGTTAACGCCACGACGTATTCGTATAGCCAAGTCAAGAAATAATCGAGATCGTTCGATTTTAAATTAAATTCCGAATTTCTAAAAATATCTCCATTCTCTTGATTTAAAGTATATTAAGTCCAAGTACTTAATTCAATGTTATCCCAATATTTATTTATACACAAATTTATTTTTATTATTGAAATTAAGAAAATATATGCAAGCATGAGAGGTTCCATTATATATAATAATTATGAGAATCTTAATTTAATAAATATGGAAAAGTATATGAATGAATTATATACTCCATTATATGTAATCATGAAGAGCATAATATTTGTATAAATATGGAAAAGTATATGAATGAATTATATACTCCATTATATGTAATCATGAAGAGCATAATATTTGTATAAATATGGAAAAGTATATGAATGAATTATAGACTCCATTATATGTAATCATGAAGAGCATAATATTTGTATAAATATGGAAAAGTATATGAATGGTTGATAAGATTCCATTATATGTAATCATGAAGAGCATAATATTTGTATAAATATGGAAAAGTATATGAATGGTTGATAAGACTCCATTATATGTAATCATGAAGAGCATAATATTTGTATAAATATGGAAAAGTATATGAATGGTTGATAAGACTCCATTATATGTAATCATGAAGAGCATAATATTTGTATAAATATGGAAAAGTATATGAATGGTGCTTTACTTTAAGAAAATGATGTGTTAAAATTAATAGAATTGAATGATTATGTTTACAATATGCCAACTTTATACATCTATTTAAACCCATCTCTTTTACACACAACTCTACACATATACACTTATTTCCAATCTCTTGACAAAATCCACAAGTAAGAGAAATTCAAGGTGGTCAAGAAAGTTTTGATCCATTTACTACTACACTTCATTTTAATCTTTTAAAAGGTAAGTATATCTTATGTTTTTATGAAAAGTAAGTATGTTTTTATGAAAGGTAAATACACCTTATGTTTTTATGAAAAGTAAGTATGTTTTTATGACAAGTAAGTATATCTTATGTTTTTATGAAAAGTAAGTATGTTTTTATGAAAGGTAAATACACCTTATGTTTTTATGAAAAGTAAGTATGTTTTTATGACAAGTAAGTATATCTTATGTTTTTATGAAAAGTAAGTATGTTTTTATGACAAGTAAGTATATCTTATGTTTTTATGAAAAGTAAGTATGTTTTTATGAAAGGTAAATACACCTTATGTTTTTATGAAAAGTAAGTATGTTTTTATGACAAGTAAGTATATCTTATGTTTTTATGAAAAGTAAGTATGTTTTTATGAAAGGTAAATACACCTTATGTTTTTATGAAAAGTAAGTATGTTTTTATGACAAGTAAGTATATTTTATGTTTTTATGAAAAGTAAGTATGTTTTTATGAAAGGTAAATACACCTTATGTTTTTATGAAAAGTAAGTATGTTTTTATGACAAGTAAGTATATCTTATGTTTTTATGAAAAGTAAGTATGTTTTTATGAAAGGTAAATACACCTTATGTTTTTATGAAAAGTAAGTATGTTTTTATGACAAGTAAGTATATCTTATGTTTTTATGAAAAGTAAGTATGTTTTTATGAAAGGTAAATACACCTTATGTTTTTATGAAAAGTAAGTATGTTTTTATGACAAGTAAGTATATCTTATGTTTTTATGAAAAGTAAGTATGTTTTTATGAAAGGTAAATACACCTTATGTTTTTATGAAAAGTAAGTATGTTTTTATGACAAGTAAGTATATTTTATGTTTTTATGAAAAGTAAGTATGTTTTTATGAAAGGTAAATACACCTTATGTTTTTATGAAAAGTAAGTATGTTTTTATGACAAGTAAGTATATCTTATGTTTTTATGAAAATGTTTGGATCATTGCTATGAAATCAATCTCACAAGATTGTTATGGGTTCCATATGATATGTTTATGATTATGCTAAGGGGACCGGAGTTTAGTAGCGCTACACATAAGAATTCTTGCCATTTAAGTTCGGTAAAATTCTTGTGTCTCCCTATGTTTATGAGTATTTCGATCCTATCCTATGTTATGATGAAAATGATCCATATGCTTTCAAAAGAAAATTTATGCTTGGTATACTTACTGGGATTTTATAAATCTCACTCCACGATATTTACCATTTTCAGATAATTGAAGGTTCGAGGCGGTCAACATGGAAGTGGCAAAAGTGGTTAAGATTGATGAGATAATTATGTTGAACTTTATGTAAGAAAATTATGTTCTATTTTTATTCACAAATAAAATTATGGGATTCTAATTATTCTTTTGAATAATTTTACATTACTATTTAAGTCTCGATAATATGATATGAGTCACTTTTAGTGGCACTCGAATGGTCGAGAATTCGGGTCGTCACAGTTGGTATCAGAGACAAGAGTTTTAAAAACGATTCTGTAGATTTTTGAAATTTTATTTCTTAAAAAAAAAAAAAAAAAAAAATATTTGAATTTTCACATGTCAAGTATGGTTATGATTTTGAAAAGTATGATGAAATTTGATGTGCGAATTTCAAGGACAAAATTCATTTTAAGCAAGGGAGTTTGTAATGTTCTGAAGATTTTATGGAATATAATTAGTTAGTGATATGATGTTTATATTGATGTCTTTGATAAATTTCTAGAAGTTCGGGGACTAAAGGAAAATAAGATTTGACGATAAAATTTTATTTGGGTTAATTAGGCCCAATCTTATGTAAAGATGCGAAATGATTAATAATAATTTTTTTTTAAAAATATTTTAACTCATCACTCTACTATGTCACTCTCCACGTATTGACTCCTCGAACCAGGTATGTTATATGCTTTGCAAGTCATTTACGATTTTATTAAGACATGTTAAGTATGAAATCTTCATATGTTATGAATCTTTAAGTGAAATATACATGTTGAGTATGATATGAATTGATAGAAGCCTGAATTTTAATTTATTCCTTTTTATGTAGAATCATGAGACATAGAGGATATTGATATGAATTTTGGTTCATATTAAGCTTAGTAAGACTGACTAAATTAGAAAAATAAGTTGGTTCGTAACTTTTGCCAAAAAATATATGGAATAATATATTAAACAAACAAAATTAATAATGAATTTGTACAATAATTTATCCCTTTATCACTACCTTTGTGTAAAAATAAGGGAAAAACTGTGGATGGTTATTAGTACTTCCTCTTCAAGTTTCAATTTTCGGTTCAATAATTTATCCCTTTATCACTACCTTTGCTTAAAAGCAAGGAAAAACTGTGGATGATTATTGGTACCACTCTTCAAGTTTCAATTCTGAAAAAAATTCGGAAAGAAAGAAAGAGAACGGGTGTTGAGCATAATGGGAATAATATGACTTAAGAATGATTTTCAAAATAATTGTTGTCCTCGAGTTTAGAAATGATGAACCTTAAATGGACTTTACATAATTGATTTTAGACATGGCACTAAGTATAAGAAGTCAACAGAAATGATTAGAAATATGTTCAGATTATCTATCATTTAGATTTAATGAGAAATAGCGAGCCAATTTTATGAAGTTTTATGAGATGTTAAGATTATAAGTGATATGATTTTAATGAGACTTTTATGAGAAGCATTATGAAGTTAGAGATTTAAAGATTTGGTTATTGAGAATTAAGTAATGGCTATTATGTTGAGTAAGTGAATTATGCCTCTATATTGAAGAGAAATTTATTATGAACTTTGGCCTTGTGATTAAATTTTGGGAATATGATTTATGACTTATAAATATAAGTATGAGTAATATTTTGAGCCAATTAAGGTATTGAAGGAAGTGATATTGTGATATTGACGACTATGATTTGAAATTTCTATGTTGAGGAATTATGAATTGATTTTCTGGAATATTTTTTTATGATATTGAAGTTTGATGAAATTGTGGTCAATTTTTAGATCGTTGTGATCAAATGTGGAATTATTTATTATTGTGAGTTATGAAGTATGCTTACGGTTTGAATAAGTCCAAATTTCAAAGGAAACTCTGCCTAGAATTTTATCGTTTGGAATTAAGAGCATAGTATGGTATGCAATCACTAAGAGAATTGAGGTTAGACATGCAAATTCATTTACATCACAAACGAGATTTAGTAGATGATAACAGAGATATTATTATTTTCTCGTAAGGAGAACACACAAGAGTCACACTGGAAAGAAATACATGAAACACGCAAAAGCAAAAGAAAGCAACATGGGAAATTCCTCAAATTGAGAGATGTGTTTCCGGAGTAGCCGTATCCTACCACCTCTGACCTTTTGAGGAAATAAAGAAACCTTCAAAGAGGTGTGTTTCGAGAGTAAGAATACTCCGTAATCTACCACCTGGAACCTTTGAGGTACACACAAGATTTAAACATTAAGGAAATCCTAGGAAATTAGAGGGGTGTCTCGAGAGTAAGAATACTCCGTACTCTACCCCCACCTATTCTAAGATTCATAAAGTTAAGTTTACATTAACCGGACTCCATTTTCGCTTGATTCCCCTTCCTTGTGACCAATCTATCTTAACCCCTGCTGGATCTTGTATTGAGATATATGACTGCAGCTTATCCAGTAGTTCATCAATAGTAGGAGCAGAAATAAGGAGCCTTCTGGAAAATGGAGAGATGAATCCCTGTTCCACAGCATAATCAAGAAAGGTTAACAAGCCATCAAAGAAATTGTTAACATTCAGAAGCCCAATAGGCTTAGTATGGAGATCTAGTTGAGCCCACGAGGTAATGTTAAAGATTTCTTCTAAGGTACCAAAACCTCCGGGCAGGGCTATAAAGGCATCAGAACCATATAGCATACAAGTTATGCGTTCATGGATGGATAAGGTTTGAACTTCATGCCCTCGTGTTTTTCCTGCAACATCTACCAAAGGGACAGGTATGACACCGATTACTTTTGATTTCTCTGCAAGAGCAGATTGGGAAACACAACCCATTAGACCACTGCTACCACCCCCATACACAAGAATGATACCTTTTTCCCCCAGTTTCTTTCCAAGATCTACGGCCGCTTCTAGATAACTGAAGCCTTTCCCCACTTTTGATCCACAAAATACACAAATAGTTTTGATCTGTCGAAGTTTTGGTGCTTCCATCTTTGATAGTATAGAAGAGAAAACTTACGAAGAAGATGTGATTTTGGGATGCCTGAACTATGAAATATGTTTGGCTATTTAAAGCCGGAAAAACTTACTGTTTTTGATTGATTCTGAAAAAGTAAAGATTTACTTTTGACAAAATCGGCCAACTTTTGACTGTTTTACCAAAGATATCACCTTTCGGTGATTTATTTCCAGCTTTATCAAACCTCGAGAAAGGAAAATATATTTATTTCCAGCTTTATCAAACCTCGAGAAAGGAAAATATATTTATTTCCAGCTTTATCAAAACTCGAGAAAGGAAAATATATTTATTTCCAAAACGCGTGAAAGAAAACAGCAAAATATTTTAAATGTGTATCAAGAGATTTACCTTATATCATTGATGAACTGCCAGAAGCCTCATTTTGTAAAACAGACTGGCAAACAGGATCTTTTGCTATTATATTTTGGAGACTATAACGATTTTTGTCCCCGTTAAACTGAGCGTATAAGGAGAAAAGTTCACGTTGCACATAACCACTTGGGTGCGTCTCAAGAGTCAGTCGAATATCATCCAAAGACTCCTTACTCAGTCCACCCTTTATGAATTTGATTTTATCATCCCGATTAGTAGAAGAATATCCTACTGTTTTGCAACGAGTATCACAGTTCCAACGAGCACATTTGTAGCAACCATTCAGCCTTTTTGCTCTTCGTTTCTTTGCGAAGGTGCTTTTGCCTAAACCAGGCATGTGCTTTGGAAATGTCATAGGTAATTCACCAGATAGTCGAACCTTTGCTTCGATCAACCAGCGAACATCTTCTGAAAAACCATGAGCCATCAGCAACCTCAATCTTTCGAGTCTTATTCGATAAATTTTCCTCAGATCATTCATTGGAAGACTGGAATAATACTTGCGAATGTTTGTAAGAATGATATCCATGTTTTGATGGATCTAACCTCTTCCCAGCATGAACTATTTAAAAGCATTAAGGATCGGAGGAAATCCGCGTGATATTGATTCCAGCAAGAAAGCGCGGAATAGAATAATGGAAAAGAGGGAACAAGAGTTATGCGCCGTTTACTTTCTTGATAAAAGGAAGATTTGATGATGACGGGATTTGAGATATGGAATATTTTCTTGGATTTTGGGTACTGATATTTTGATATAATAATCAAGGTATAGAAATAATACGGGGATACGTGAAAGTGAAATAAGGACTGTATTGAATCAGGATTAATAAGTTTGTGCAAGTGAAAGGAATACCTTACGGGAAATGTTATGATATTTGAGTTAAGAATTTTAATTATTTGGGAGATATTTGTTTATTGAATTTTGCAGAAATTTTGGGTTACAAATATTGGAAAGATAAACTGATGATTATGTTGATATGTGAATAACATGTTTGGGTATATTACATAGAGAATATTCAGGTAATCGTTTTAATTATTTTGGGATATTTGGTGATAAGAAGAAATGACAAATTATTATGGTATGATATGTTAGTAAAGATTTATTGAAATTTTAGAGATATTAATACGAATATTTGAGGTTACATGATACGATGATAAGTGACAGGTTACATGAGTACTACAAGATATGATGAAATATCACATACGATTGGGAATTTTCATTTTGATTCAGAAGAATTTATGAGTAGACATATGTCTATTATTGATAGAAAAGTTCATGTCTTAAGAAAACAAATTGATGCATTTAGTCAAAGTCCAGTGGGTTAAATATGGTTGGGTTAAATATGGTAGCGATGATGCTACATAAGAAGAAGAAGAGATTCTGATTAAGTGTTCAGAAATCATAAGATCAAGTAAGTTTAATTTCGAGGACGAAATTATTTTAAGGGGGTAAGTTTGTAGCGACCAAGAATTTTTACGCGATTAATAATTATTTTAATAGAAAATCGTGTCGCTACTATTTCACCCATTTTTATTAAGTTAACGCCACGACGTATTCGTATAGCCAAGTCAAGAAATAATCGAGATCGTTCGATTTTAAATTAAATTCCGAATTTCTAAAAATATCTCCATTCTCTTGATTTAAAGTATATTAAGTCCAAGTACTTAATTCAATGTTATCCCAATATTTATTTATACACAAATTTATTTTTATTATTGAAATTAAGAAAATATATGCAAGCATGAGAGGTTCCATTATATATAATAATTATGAGAATCTTAATTTAATAAATATGGAAAAGTATATGAATGAATTATATACTCCATTATATGTAATCATGAAGAGCATAATATTTGTATAAATATGGAAAAGTATATGAATGAATTATATACTCCATTATATGTAATCATGAAGAGCATAATATTTGTATAAATATGGAAAAGTATATGAATGAATTATAGACTCCATTATATGTAATCATGAAGAGCATAATATTTGTATAAATATGGAAAAGTATATGAATGGTTGATAAGATTCCATTATATGTAATCATGAAGAGCATAATATTTGTATAAATATGGAAAAGTATATGAATGGTTGATAAGACTCCATTATATGTAATCATGAAGAGCATAATATTTGTATAAATATGGAAAAGTATATGAATGGTTGATAAGACTCCATTATATGTAATCATGAAGAGCATAATATTTGTATAAATATGGAAAAGTATATGAATGGTGCTTTACTTTAAGAAAAGGATGTGTTAAAATTAATAGAATTGAATGATTATGTTTACAATATGCCAACTTTATACATCTATTTAAACCCATCTCTTTTACACACAACTCTACACATATACACTTATTTCCAATCTCTTGACAAAATCCACAAGTAAGAGAAATTCAAGGTGGTCAAGAAAGTTTTGGTCCATTTACTACTACACTTCATTTTAATCTTTTAAAAGGTAAGTATATCTTATGTTTTTATGAAAAGTAAGTATGTTTTTATGAAAGGTAAATACACCTTATGTTTTTATGAAAAGTAAGTATGTTTTTATGACAAGTAAGTATATCTTATGTTTTTATGAAAAGTAAGTATGTTTTTATGAAAGGTAAATACACCTTATGTTTTTATGAAAAGTAAGTATGTTTTTATGACAAGTAAGTATATCTTATGTTTTTATGAAAAGTAAGTATGTTTTTATGACAAGTAAGTATATCTTATGTTTTTATGAAAAGTAAGTATGTTTTTATGAAAGGTAAATACACCTTATGTTTTTATGAAAAGTAAGTATGTTTTTATGACAAGTAAGTATATCTTATGTTTTTATGAAAAGTAAGTATGTTTTTATGAAAGGTAAATACACCTTATGTTTTTATGAAAAGTAAGTATGTTTTTATGACAAGTAAGTATATTTTATGTTTTTATGAAAAGTAAGTATGTTTTTATGAAAGGTAAATACACCTTATGTTTTTATGAAAAGTAAGTATGTTTTTATGACAAGTAAGTATATCTTATGTTTTTATGAAAAGTAAGTATGTTTTTATGAAAGGTAAATACACCTTATGTTTTTATGAAAAGTAAGTATGTTTTTATGACAAGTAAGTATATCTTATGTTTTTATGAAAAGTAAGTATGTTTTTATGAAAGGTAAATACACCTTATGTTTTTATGAAAAGTAAGTATGTTTTTATGACAAGTAAGTATATCTTATGTTTTTATGAAAAGTAAGTATGTTTTTATGAAAGGTAAATACACCTTATGTTTTTATGAAAAGTAAGTATGTTTTTATGACAAGTAAGTATATTTTATGTTTTTATGAAAAGTAAGTATGTTTTTATGAAAGGTAAATACACCTTATGTTTTTATGAAAAGTAAGTATGTTTTTATGACAAGTAAGTATATCTTATGTTTTTATGAAAATGTTTGGATCATTGCTATGAAATCAATCTCACAAGATTGTTATGGGTTCCATATGATATGTTTATGATTATGCTAAGGGGACCGGAGTTTAGTAGCGCTACACATAAGAATTCTTGCCATTTAAGTTCGGTAAAATTCTTGTGTCTCCCTATGTTTATGAGTATTTCGATCCTATCCTATGTTATGATGAAAATGATCCATATGCTTTCAAAAGAAAATTTATGCTTGGTATACTTACTGGGATTTTATAAATCTCACTCCACGATACTTACCATTTTCAGATAATTGAAGGTTCGAGGCGGTCAACATGGAAGTGGCAAAAGTGGTTAAGATTGATGAGATAATTATGTTGAACTTTATGTAAGAAAATTATGTTCTATTTTTATTCACAAATAAAATTATGGGATTCTAATTATTCTTTTGAATAATTTTACATTACTATTTAAGTCTCGATAATATGATATGAGTCACTTTTAGTGGCACTCGAATGGTCGAGAATTCGGGTCGTCACAACTCGAATGGTCGAAAATTCGGGTCGTCACAATAACTTTGGCAGCCAAGGAGTTTGGGCTGTGAATAAGTCTCCATGCCCGTTTCGCAATTAGAGCTTTGTTGAACAATTCCATGCTTCTGAACCCGAGGCCTCCTACGCTTTTAGGGATGCCGAGGTCACACCACTTCATCCAGTGGACTTTTCTCACCCTTTCATCCCCCCCACTAGAACCTGCTCAAGGCTGACTCAATGGAATGGAGAATGGCGATAGGCAATCGGAAAAGACCCATAAATGTCTTGTAATATTGATTTGATGAGAACTCCCTGTCCCCCCGATGAGAAAAGATTTCCCTTCCACCCTCCGATTCGTTTCCAAATTTTTTCCACCAAAGGCATGAAAAACCTTTTCTTCTGCCGCCCCAGAGATATTGGGAAGCCCAGATAAAGCACATGAATGCCTTCCTTCTGTAGTCCTAGGCATAACTTGATATCCATGTCTGAGGTTCCTGTCAACATTGAGATTGAAGTAAATGGATGATTTATCAAAGTTAAATTTTTGCCCTGATCCCAACTCATAGACCTGTAGAATGTTATAGAAATGTCTGAACCTTTTCCAATTTGGCTCGCGGGAGGATAAGGGAATCGTCAGCAAAGAGTAGGTGGCTAATGCATGGGCTTGCATGAGTGCATTGCATTCCAGCCAGGCATCCATCCATCATTTTCAGCCATTCTAATTAAGCCAGAGAGTACTTCAGCATAAAATAGGAATAAGTAACGGGAAAGGGGGCACCCTTGACGAAGTCCTCTAGAGAGGATCACGTTACCATGCTTCTGCACATTATGGATGAATGAGAAGGTGGTCGAAGAAATACATTTGTAGACCAGTTGTTGCCATCGAGGGGAGAATACCATTTTTTGCATGATTCTGATGATAAAGTCCCATTCAACTCGATCATATGCTTTGCTCACATGTCTAATTTAAGGGGGGAGGAAACCTTTGTGACCATTGTTGCTCTTTCGCATCGAGTGGAGACATTCATAAGCAACAAGAGCATTATCAGAAATCTATCCACCAGTGACGAAAACACTTTTGTTTTCAGAAATAAAGGAAGGGAGGACGCCCTTGAGCCTATTTGCCATGGTTTTGGATATGATTTTGTATAATACATTGCAGAGGCTGATTGGACGGTAATCAGAAATTCGTTTTGGATTCTTTTTCTTCGGTATCAAGACAATAGTAGTGGAGTTTATGCCATTCAGTCTTAACATGACATTTAACCCTTCAATTTTCTCGATTTAAAATTTGGGAAGAATTTCAAAATATTCCCAATAAATGCACACAACAATATTTAGAGCTTGTGTGCTAATGCAAGTTTTTCCTCATTTTTCTAAACACATTTTTGTAAGGATTTTAATCGATCGTGTGGGCTTATATGTGAATTATTGTGTATTGAATAAAAGGCTATCAAATTTGGTTAAGCCCATTTAAAGTGATCTAATAAGGATTTGGTATATTGGGTTTTTAATGCATCTAATTAATGTATGGGCTTTTATGTGTAGATACCAGGCCATTACCTAATTCATGATGGGCCGGATTAGGCTAACTGGAAATACAGTATTTAAAGTCGGTTATGGTCCCTGAATCGTACTTACTGTTCATTCTTTTTGACATCCCATCATCAGAGAGAAAATAAGGACTACGTATTGATTTGGAAGATCCAACCGTCGAATCGTTCATCGTGAATCATATTTGATTAAGGTACGCTTCCGCTTCAGTTATTTTATTCTTGATAATTCAGCATGATGACCTTTTTTGGATTATAGATAAATTATTGTCTGTAATAAATTTTCTAACAAGTGGTATCAGAGCCAATCATTGTGTTGATTATCAGATCTATTTCAAGCGCATATATATGAAACCAAATTGATTTTTTATGCGTATTTTTATGCGATTAAGTGGGCTGATTTCGAGAATTGATAAATATGGATATATGTTGGTTTCATCATGAATTAAATCAATCGTGTGTGTATACGCAAAATCAGAATTTCTGTGTTGAATATGTGGATTTTCTGTGTGTATGTATATGTTCCTGTATGTATATACCTTTCAAAACAGATACGGATTTGATTTCGAAATGGGTATTGAACATATGTATATACAGATTTAAATTGATTTTGCGGATCTTGTGTATTGTGGTCGAATTAAGGCTGTGAATTTGTAATGTATCGTGTATGAATTAAGGTTGAATGTGGTTTTGAATATATTCTTGGTTGAATTTCGGTATGGATTAAGTTGGATTTTGAACGGTTTGAGATGATTAAGTCACCGGCAATGGGCGCAGCGGTGGATGAATTTGGTGTTGGAATCGAGATTTGTGGATGAAGAAGAAGGTATGGCTGGTGGTAACCTCCGTCGGCACTGGCGACAGACGCCGCGCAAGGGGCAGTCTGGCGCTGCTTGTGGGAGTAGTTCCTCTGCAGTGGACGATTGCTACACTGGCTGCGCGCAGCACATTTCCAGCAGTGCCGGAGAATACGTTGCAGCTGGGACGGGCTACCGGTTGTGGGCTGCGGCGGCAGCTAGGGTTTATAACCCTATCTGTGCGATTTGAAGCAAGGGGCTCCCGTCCGGAAACTAGAAGTCTCCAAGGACTTCTATTGCAATTTTCGAAAATTATGTAAAATTTCACATCTGGTCCTCCATGTTTGTTTGGTATTAAAGTTGATCCCTGCAAGTTATGGAATATATAACTGAGCCCTTAAAGTTATAAATTATTTAAGTTAAGTTTTCAAAATTTCAGAATTTCACGATTCAGTCCTTAAAGTCTGAAATTTTTCAAAATTGATCCATACAATTCTGAAATTCTCTAATTGGGTCCCTAAAGTTTGGAAATCTTCTAAATTGATCCTTAAACTTTGAGAATTTTCTAATTCAATCCATAAAGCTTGAAAATTTTCTAATGCAGTCCCCTAATGTTTGAAAATTTTCTAATTTGATCCCTAATGTTTGAAAATTTTCTTATTCAATCCCTAAAGTTTGAAAATTTTCATTTTCAATCCCTAAAGTTTGAAAATTTTCTAATTTAGTCCTTAAAGTTCCCAAATTCACTATTTTGGACCTCTAAAGTTTGATTTTCTTTCAAATTGGGACCTAAAGTTTGGAATTTATCTAAATTGGCCAATAAGATTTTGGAAAAATTGTAATTTAAGCCCTTCAAGCTTAAAATTTTACATAATTGGCCACCTAATGTTTAAGAATATTGCAATTTGATCATCTTAACTTAAGGATTGCTTTATTCTAAAGTTTTGAAATCTATAATCCAAATTCTAAAGTCAAATATAGATGCAAATCAGTGGATTTCAATTTCAAATCTTGGTACATCAGACTCTTTTGAGAGATATAATATTCGAAAGTAAGTTAGTTGAAACAACATGTTGCCAAAGCAACCTCTCTTGTGGATATTAATTAAATTTGAATATTAGAAGGTATTTGTGTGTGTGTTATTCATTACGGATATTGATCGGCCCAAAGGAAGGTCAATATTTGACTCGAATTTCACATGCACCTGTGGTGATAAACACGTGGCAATTATTTGGTTTAACATGTGACCAATAAATCGGTCCAAAGAAAGGTTTATTGGTTAACATGTCTTATTGTCAGTGTTTGATCACTACACTAAGGGAAAATTAGGTGTTTGTGTGTTATTTCATGCTGATATTGATCGGCCCAAAGGAAGGTCAATATTTGGCCTGAATTTCACATGAACTTGTGGTGATAAATACGTGACGGTTATTTGGTTTTACGTGTGATCAATAAATCGGTCCAAAGAAAGGTTTGTTGGTTGACATGTCTTACTGTCAGTGTTTGATTACTACACCAAGAGTACCACTTACAAGTCAATATTTCTGTCAAAAGACTAAATATTGATATTGTGTTAGGTATCTTGTGATGGGTCCTACCATTATTTGAAAGTATGATTTGCATAATAAGGTATTGATGTGAGCTATTTTGTTTAAGTGTTCTCTATTAAGTTTCAAATTCTGCTAGTAGTATATCTACAAGCTCAAATATAATCCCTGTATTTATGGAACAAACTTCAAGGATCAAAACAAGAACATTAACTTTTCGTTGGCTATATGGATCTAGACCGTGTACTAAGGATTGAGCAACCTGTTCTTCTTACGGATGAAAGTTCATCTAATCAAATGAGGAACTTTGAGAAGTGGGATTACTTAAATTACGTGAGTCTCATGATCTCTAAGTGCGGCATTCCGGAAGCCTTTAGTGGCATAGTATCTGAGGAGGTAAATGGTGCCAATGAATTCCTTGCCAAAATTAAGAAACATTTTGCGAAAAACGATAAGGCTGAAATAAGCAAGCTTATGCAAAGCTTGATTTCAATAAAGTATAAAGGCAATGGGAAAATAAGGGAGTACATCATGTAGATGTCTCACACTGCTTCAAAACTTAAGGAACTAAAACTCGAATTGTCTAATGACTTGCTTGTGCATTTGGTATTGATATTGCTTCCTGCACAATATAGTTAATTTAAGGTTGGTTGTAACTGTCAAATGGAGAAATAGACTCTCAATGAGCTTATTTCAAAGTGTGTAAGCTTCTTACACAATTCAGTCAATTTAAGGTCAGTTATAACTATCAAAGGGAGAAATGAACTCTAAATGAGCTCATTCTATTTTGTGTGCAAGAGGAAAAAAAGTTGAAGCAGGACAGAACTGAAAGTGTTCACTTGGAAAATACCTCCAAAGATAAGGGCAAGAAAACAAATAAAGAACATAAAGTTGTTAAGGGTTCAGAACAAAAGAAACCACATAAAGACATTAAGGATTGTTTCTTTTGCCATAACTCTGAACATTTGAATAAAGATCATACATAATACCAACTAAAGCTACTGCTAAAATACTTTAGGAGCTTTTGACAGACACAAAGCTTAGTCTAAAGCATTTCCACATTTGGGGATGTCCAGCTAAGGTTAGGCCTTATAAGCCACATAAAGAAATTGGACTCCAAAACAGCAGGCAGCTACTTTATTGGTTATTCTGAGCGTTAAAGGGGCTATTAATTTTATGATCCCACACTTCAGTCACTTTTGAAACGGGAAATGCATAATTTTTGAGGATGTTGAGCTTGGGGGAGAAATAAGGTTAGAGATATTGTCTTTAAGGAAGAAGTTGAGGAATGATCGGTTTCGATTCCTATTGTTGCTTTTGACAATGTGCAAGTTTTTATGCATGTCATTGATCAACAAGCATATCCGGAACCTCAACTAGACAATATTGAAGAACCTCCCATCCAGAATAAGGTAAATTTCAGAAGTACAAACTCAACAACCTCAATAACTAAAGCCATTAATGAGATCCACGAGAGAAAGGAAAAATGTTATTCCGGATAATTTAAATAGCATTTTTCCAAGAACATAAGGAAATAATGGAATGATGGAATATGGTCCAATCAATTCTATCAGGCCATGCAGGGTTCCAACTCTCAGAAGTGGATTGATTTCATAAATAAGGAGTATAAGCA
The DNA here is from genome assembly GCA_963555705.1 of Ligustrum vulgare. NCBI lineage: Eukaryota > Viridiplantae > Streptophyta > Magnoliopsida > Lamiales > Oleaceae > Ligustrum > Ligustrum vulgare. Next base: position 56,063,284 of record OY743170.1, read on the forward strand.
TATGCAAGACAATAAAGTTTGGGATCTTGTCCCTTTACCAGAAGGTGCGAAGCCCATTGGTCTTAAATGAATTTTTAAACCAAGGGGGATTCGAAAGGGAATGTGGAAATATATAAAGTTCGTCTTGTATCTAAGGGCTTTACACATAATGATGACATTAATTATAAAGAGACTTTCTCTTCGGTTTCATTGAAAGACTCTTTCAGGAAAGTCAGGTTGTTGCACATTTTGACCTCGAGTTACATTGAATGGATGCTAAGGTGGAGTTTCTCAATGGAGACATTGATGGGACGATCTATATGGTGCAATCAGAAAACTTTGTGTTAGTAGACTCAAAGAACATGGTTTGCAAATTAAAGAAATCTATTTGTGGGCTTAAGCCAGCTTCCCGTTAAGGGTAATACAAATTTCATCAAGCAATTATCTCATTTGGTTTTGAGATTAATGTTGTTGATGGTTGTGTGTATTACAAGTTCAATGGGAGTAAGTATATTTTCCTGATTTTGTATGTTAATAACATATTGCTTGCCACTAATGATATAGGCATGTCACATAAAATTATGAGATTTTTTGTCAAGGAATTTTGAGATTAAAAATCTTGGTGACGTCTCTTTTGTATTAGGGATTCAGATACATCGGGATTGTTCTCGGGGTATTCTTGGATTGTCACAAAAGGGCTATATCGATAAAATACTTAAGAGGTTTGGCATGCAAGACAGTAAATCAGGGGAAACCCCTATCATTAAGGGAGACAATTCAGTCTCAACTAATGCCCGAAAAGTTATCTTGAAGTTAAAGAAATGCAGATGATCCTATATAGTTAAGCTATTGGGAGTCTGATGTATGCTCACATTTGTATGTGTTCGGATATTGCATAAATTATTGGGATACTAAGGAGATATTTAAGTAACCCTGAGATGGATCATTTGGAAAGCAGCCGAACATGAGTTATAAGGTATTTAAAGAGAACAAAAGATTGCATGCTCACATACAGAAAATCGGATCAGTTGGAGATCATATGGTATTATGATTCCGATTTTTGCTAGACGCCAAAACAGTAGAAGATCCATATCGGGCTACATCTATCTGCTAGTTGGAGGAGCTATTTCCAGATGGAGTGCTTAGCAAACACTTTAGCTTCTTTCACCTGACAGCAGAGTTTGTAGCAATTTTTGGGGGCATCTAATTATGGAATATAGCTGCGAAATTTTGTCACTGGGCTGCGTATTCTGTACGGTATAGAAAGACCACTAAAGTTATATTGTGACAATAACTCAGTAAATTTATATTTCAGTAACAATAGGAGCTCAACTAAGTCAAAATACATTGACATAAGTTCCTGGTTGTGAAGGATACAGTTCAGAGTGGACACGTGTCAATAAGAGCACATTGGGACAAACTCCATAATTGCGGATCCGCTTACTAAAGTATTACAACCCAAGGTCTTTCATGAGTACAATACTCATATGGGTGTTGTATTTCTTAAGGATATTCGGTTTCAGTGGGAGTTTGTATTTTGGGTGCATTAGATACATTTAATGTCCTTTTTGATACAGTTTAAAGTAAAAGTTATTTACAGCTGTAAGGTTTGAGGTTTATTATCTCTGAACTCGTTTGAGGATGATCTCACTAAAGTTGGACCAGTTGGAAATAGGCACGTTGAAGATCACATTACATGTAATTTTCATGCTACACATTCATACTTGATCCATGTCATTCAGTTATGTCGATATACGTGACCATTGATAGGTTTAGTTACGATTAATGTAGCGAAAACCGCTTTGATCCTATGTTGATATAATTGATGGACTGGATTGTTTGGGGATGCATTCAGTAATGATAGCAAAATTTGAGTACTCATAAGGTTATGATTGATACACAATTGTAAGGTTACACATATAGACCAAGTGGGAGATTGTAAGGATTTTAATCAATCGTGTGGGCTTATATGTGAATTATTGTGTATTGAATAAAAGACTATCAAATTTGGTTAAGTCCATTTAAAGTAATCTAATAAGGATTTGGTATATTGGGTTTTTAATGCATCTAATTAATGTATGGGCTTTTATGTGTAGATACCAGGTCATTACCTAATTCATGATGGGCCGGATTAAGTTAACTGACAATACAGTATATAAAGTCGGTTATGGTCCCTGAATCGTACGTACTGTTCATTCTTTTTGATATCCCATCATCAGAGAGAAAATAAGGACTACGTATTGATTTGGAAGATCTAACCGTCGAATCGTTCATCGTGAATCATATTTGATTAATGTACGCTTCCGCTTCAGTTATTTTATTCTTGATAATTCAGCATGATGACCTTTTTTGGATTATAGATAAATTATTATCTGTAATAAATTTTCTAACAATTTTTATATGGGATGCAACACTTTTTACAATTTTCAATCTTTTTAACAACTTATGCTCCCAAAATTTTATTTTATTTTATTATCAAACTGACTCTTTATGTACTCTTGAACGTAAGATTTAGGCTATGTTTGATTGGTTAAATTTTTCATGGAAAGTATTTTCTAACATTGTGTTTGATTATAATAATTGACATGGAAAACATATTTCATGTAAAATTATTTGAAGCAAAAACTAGACCATTTGCCAAGAAATGATTTCTCACCATTTTGATGAGAAAATACTTATTTAACTGCTAATAATGTATCTCAATTTTATTTACGGTTATCCGTTTAACAATTGTTTATCACTTCTTAATGAATAGAACGACTCAACAATACTTCTATTTAACAACAAAAATTTTAAATGGGCAATACTTTTAAATAATAAGGTGAACAACACTCTCACATGATATTGAGTTTCAGTGTTGTTCATGTAGCATAAATAATACATTGAACAATGCAACTTGCATGAAAAAGTGGACCAAAAATTTGTTCGAATTATTGTAAGTTGTTGATTTTGATGTTTCTGTAATAAGTAAAAAAAGGTGATGATACAATCAACTCGAAGCTTACCCCCAAGGTGTCCCATGTGAGGGAACGATCACCTCGAAGGTAAGCCTCGAGATGATTTTAGCATTTCCCGTAAAACCAAGCATATGATTGACATGCTGTCAATTTTTCGGATTTTCCGTCCATGTGGCACGGTTGATATCTATTACACACCATCCGAGACTTACTCCGTGTCCCCACCAATAGAAAAAGATTCAAGATAAATACCTGTCAGATTCCACTATCCCTATTCCCATTCGTGTCTCATCTTCTTTATTTTCATTTTCCCTCTCTCACTCCCTATGTTTTGTTGTCTCTACCCTTCTTAGTGTCATATATTTTTCTTGATAGAGTTAGGTGGGTCTGCTCACCTTCTTTTGCCAGGATCCTCCTGCCATTTTCCAGTTCCTCAGTCCTCCGAGCCTGACAAAAGATACAAGAACCTTACAATAATAAAAAATCTCACCCCATAAAAAACCCACAATTTGTAATAAAAAATCTCATTTTATCTGTTTCTTGCTTTTTCTCCAAATGAAGACAATCATGGCCAAGAATCCCCATGACTCTTTCTCCTTTTCTAGAAGATATTTGAACTTCAGAAAGAAGGTTGAAGATGACGAAGATGAAATGGAAGAAATCTTGAACTTCGGTTCCACTTCAGAAGACAAGGAGCTGAATTTTCCAGTGCGTTCGTTATCAGCAGGTTCAATGAAAGAACCCAAGAAAAAGAAGCAGCCACTGGTGGCATTTTCGAAGATTCGGTCTGCACTTTCAATTGGCAAGAGCCGAACATCTCTCTCATCCGGGCTGGGGACAAGAATTGTGGGCACACTTTTTGGGTATAGAAGAGGGCATGTCCATTTTGCATTTCAAGAAGATTTTAAGTTAAGCCCAGCATTTTTGGTGGAACTTGCAACTCCAACAAGCATTTTGGTTAAAGAAATGGCTTCTGGGCTTGTGAGGATTGCACTGGAGTGTGACAAAAAGACAGAGAAAAAGGGCTTGAAGCTTTTAGAGGAGCCTATTTGGAGGACTTACTGTAATGGGAAGAAATGTGGATATGCGGTGAAGCGTGGGTGTGGACCAGAGGAATGGAAAATCTTGAATTCTATTGGTCCAATTTCAATGGGTGCAGGGGTGTTGCCTGGTGCAGGTAATGGGGTGGAACAGGATGGGGAGTTAATGTACATGAGAGCCAAATTTGAGGGAGTTGTGGGGTCTAAAGATTCTGAAGCTTTTTACATGATGAACCCTGATGGCCATGGAGGTCCTGAACTTAGCATTTATTTGCTTAGAGTTTGAGTCAGTTATCAGCAGTTCTGCTACATCCAAATTTCTATTTTCTTAAGAGTAAAATGGAGATTGGATCATCCATCCATGTAATTTGGGTTTCTTGAAATGTTATGAAAGGGGAAATTTCTAGGGGCAGGGTGGGAGTATATCTATATCTATGTATAGGTTCAGTTTTTAGTCTTTTGTTTTGCTATGGAAATTAGTGATATTGCAGGACTGTTTTTCTGCTTAGTTTGATTGTGTTAGATTTTCCATGCCCTATTTATAAAAATGCCTTGAATTTTCATTTCTTGCACCATATCTTTAGCAGTTCAGTTTAATCATAATTTTAGTTTGATGGCAAAAATGGGTTTGTTTTTGCATTTAATTTAGTCATCATCCATGTAATCAAATAAATTTTTATTGTACAAAACTATCCATGTTAAGATTGATTCATAAATGAGACAGAAAAACCAATATTATTATGGTGCGAATGTGTGATGTCATCGTACATTTTCAGCTCGATTAATAATAAATCAACTTTTCGCCATTTAAACATTGGTTTCGAAGATAATGTGCTTAGTTTGGCTAATCCGATCGACCCAATCCAATTCTAGGTAACGCTCGACTAACTTGCAACTTGGCTAACATTACAAAAGAGAAGCATAATCTGATGCTTTGATAACACGAGCTACATTCTTGGAAGGTCTGTGAAGGCTTCATAGGAAATGCACTGAATTGGTCCGATCTAGAAGAACTATTTGTGAGGCACATTAATTCGAGAACTATCATTTATCAAACAATCACTACAATGCACTCAAATTTAGAAAAGATTCAATTTCGCCGTGGTATTTCACCCTAATCTGATAGTCGACTAAGTGTTGGTAAATGATTTATAAATCGAATAATTTTTCAAACAATTTTTTAACTACATACATTTTCTCTCTCTAATTTTCAACCACACATTTGACCTTAAAGTAAAAAATAAACCAGTTTATAAAACTTTACATTGTTACCAAACCAAACTCATTATTTCATAATTTTTTTTAAACATTAACCCACTCAAAGCTTGATTATAATGCTGCAAAGAAGAAAAATATTATTAGCCATAATTAGGGCACGGAGTGTAGAAAAATCGAGTACAAACATGTAAATGGATTGCCAATAATGTGAATCTTGATCACGCCAACACGTGTTCATGACTAGTTTGGTTCTTCAAGTGGAAGTTTCATTTTTTATTTTATTTCTGGTTTTGGGGAACAGTCAATTATGGTAGTTTAATTATGAAATATATAGTGTTTTTTATTTTGATTTGCAAAAGATGATAAAGACTACTGATTATAAAAGTTAACCATCTCATATCCACAAAACTGAGATTTTGAGAAAGAGACGGAAACAAATAAAAATTATGAATTTAGATTTCATCGTAGATTAACATTCTACATGCCGAATTTGCTCATATGATCCACTTGCACATGATCGAGATAAGATTTTAAGAAATGAGTGGAACCAAGTATTATGAATTTAGATCTCGTCTTGAATGAAAATTCCACATGTCTAGTTTACTTCTATCTATCATCCACTTGCACAAGTTCAAAAACTTATGCATACTTCGCGATAAACTTTGACTGAGAATAGGAAGTACGTAAATAAATATTGAAATTAAAAAATTCAAGATAATTAGAAAATTAGTGTCAATTTTAGTCTTGTGATCTTGGAGTTCAGATCTTCTGTCCCAAAATGGTGTTCCCTTAACTGTCCATTTAATTAAAATTGTACTCGTATACATTCCAACAAACATATTATAAATCTACAAAAACAATTACATTCAAAAGTGACGAAGTGTATAATTTCAATTGGATGGACAGTTAAGGGGACACCATTTTAAGACAGCAAATCTGAACTTGTGATCTTGCTGGCACCTCTTTAAAAGGAGATATATATAGGATGGGCGGTCGCACCTGCCCTAATAAGATGCTTTCACCTTGGAGTGGGGATTGCACATTTGCACCCCATTGATGGAGCGCAACCAGCTTGATGATCGAGGTGATAGAGCTGTCACTTCGACAATCGAGTTGTATCCACCTCATTAGTGGGGTGTGAGCGCCACAATGCGGTGACATCATATGAGTGGGGGTCACACCATCCACCCCGCTAAAGATTTTTTCTCCTTTAGAAGCTAATACTTATGCTTCAAAGGAGATTTTGATTAATAAAAAAAAAGGTCAGAATTACGTGAATACAAATGTAACATTTACGCGTGAAGTTTGTTCATATAATCCGTTTGTTCGTGTTCAAAAGCTAATGAATACACATACCTGATACTTCAATTGTCCCCTTGGTAGGGCAAACTTAGGATAAGACCACTAAATATTGCTTACTAATGCAATCGAAGTCATCCATCAATATGCCATGTATATGCTTAAATATATACAGACAACCTTCGTGTCTTACGATCATGTTGCCTCTTTTAGAGAATATAATCAAGTAATTTGTCTGCAAAATTCTAAACTGAAAACAATAATCTAACGAATCGATGATGCATAAAAATAATACAAATGCAATACAACAATAAGCAATCATTAATCCAATCAAACTCCGTTTGATGTGATTAGAGACTCGATAAATAGGCATCTCCACGAAGACAACAACACAAATTGGTGTAGAAACCAAATTCAAGACGATCCATAACTATTTCACAAAGGAGATAGGTCAAGGACTTGACAAAGACGAGCACGATGGCCGAAAACTTGAAGGGAAAACGAAGCAAAAAACGTGGCCGCCGGTTTTGGGACCCAAATGAGGCTGCTGTTTTTCTTCCCCTAAGGAGGTTGCTGGTTTGTACACTAATAAAAGGCTACAATGTTCAACAATTAATTCCACTAAGGAGGCCAAAGTTCACGTTAATTCTTCAACCACTAATTAGGTTAAAGCTCTACTTAAATTGGTAACAACTTAGGCTATGGTAACTAATCTAAAAGGTAAGTGTGTTGTCAGTAACTACACAAAGTCCATTAATTAAAAATTCTAAAATCAAGCTATTAAAGTTTCAAACCTATTTTTGCAATTGAGCAATCAATCCTTGGAGACAAGCTATTTAAATATTCTTCAATCCTCGACTACAAATAGTCTATGAAGTGTAATTCGATCAGATAAACATCATAGTCCCTAAGGTTTGTTCAGGACCAAAAAATCCAACAAATCTCTACATTGTTTCCAAACAAATATGCAACACCAAAAACATAGTTCATTAGTTGCAAAAAACAATTTCAAACAAATTAGAACTCTACATATATTTAACAACGTTTCAAGTCCGAAACATATATCATACATATGCTAATAGTACTCATGATAAGTGTATTTTATACATTTATTTAAGTGCTAAAATTAGGACAAAGGATTGTCATTTTAGAATAAACGCTATTAATTTTGCTATTGTTTATTGGATGATAATTTGAGCTAGATTGTACAATTTGGAAGTTGGCCGGTGAAGTTAACCGTGAACCAAATGGGTGCTAAATTGGAAGAAGACAAAAGTTCAAGGGGTTAATTGAAGAAATCATGAGATAAATGACTTAATTGAGGAGATTCAAAAGTTAGAGGGCCAAAGTGACCAAATCAGAAGATCTAGACTTACGCGTAGTTTCAGAGAAAGAACCAACTTAAACGTGTTTGAAAGTTGAAAACGCGGAGTAAAGGTAACACCACGTGATTGCGGGATGTTATCCTACGCGATCGCGAGGTGCTATTCAAATTGATCATAACCGTATTTCATCACATCACACCACGCAATTGTGACCAACTCTTGCACACAATCGCGCCTTGGTCCACACAACAGATTTCTTTCCTTGTTTGACAAGGATTCTTGCATGTTAAAACCTAATCTCGACCAGAACAAGGAGGGGGATAGATAGAATAGAACACACACAAAATTGGTCTCTCTTCTCTCTCGCAATACATATAATATTCTTCATTGATTCAAGAGGCGAGGTGAGGAGAAGATTAAAAGAACAATTGAAGGCAACAGTTTTGAAGATTGCAAAGGAAAACAAATTCTTGGTGCAAGCCATTGTTTCTTCTTCGTTGATTTGATGAACCCGGTCATGTTTTCTTTCTTTTATTGCGTTTTATATTTTTTGTAATGTGTAACTAATTTCAGAGTTGGGATGAATGATGTAGCATAACTTTATTTTGTTAATTTCAAACTTCAAGTTTTGCTCTTTTATTGCTAAGTGTTGATTTTATTATTGAGTTTAATGCTTGAATTAATTGACCACCAATTCATAAATCTTGTGGGTTGTTTTCGTAATGCGAGATGTGAGTTAACAATCTAGATCATGAAATAAAATTCGGTAATTGAACAAAGGTAGAGATACACTTTGTTATTATTGCGATCTATATTTGAATTCTTATATTTTATGCACTTAGTTAAAGAATAACCCTCCTCCATAGAGATATGTGATTGACTTAATTAAGTAAAATTGATTTAAACTCAAAAGAGGAATTTCAATTTATATTCGTGAATTCGACCAAATGTATTTATAGGAATAAAATTTGAGGTTGGAAGTATTATTTACTACGGTGAAATCGTGAGTCCCAACACTTTTACATTACTTTAAAAAATTCAATTTTGTCATATGTGATTTATTTCATATTTAATTTAGTTTAATAATTTCTTATTTTAATCTAAATACAAAATCATCATTCAATTGTTCAAATAACATTTCACAAAATGATTAATATAATACTAAACTTTTCGTTATTATAAATTATAAATATTATTTTATTGGACTATATTTCATTTTTATATTTTATTTTGGAAATTAAATTTATTATGAGATTTTTTTTAATTATTTATTACATACAAAAGATTATTTACTAATCTTAAATTATTATTTTGTTAAGATATTTCAATGAATAATATTTTTATATTACTTTATTTAGCGGAAATTTTTTATTGATAAATTAAATTTATTAAAATGTATTTTTTAAATTATTGATCTTAAATTTAATATAATCATGAAAACTTTGAATGAAAGTAATCAAAAAGTGCTTTATCAGAAATAATTTTCAATGAAAATCTTAATGTCATGACGTCCACGCTCTTTTTAATATAGTTAAAATAATTATAAGATAAATTAATGTTGATTCATTCAGTCGAAGAAGCGTCAATATGTGGACGGGACACTCATCATTTTCAATTTTTTTCCTGCCACCTTAGCTTAATATTGTAATTGACCCATTGCATTGGATAGACATTTTTAACTCATTTAATCAATTTACTGATATGTCAAGTTTTTTTTTCCTGTTGACAGCGTGCATCGAAGATGCTCTTATATATTGGGAATCATCCCAAAACAAAATGCACTTTTATGCTATATATATCAACAAATTGAAAAGGGCAATAGATAAATAAATACAAGGTCTTAGAAAAAAAAATATATATATATGGACTGGACCTTTTTTTTTTTTTTTAAAGTATGGAACTGGACGTTTTAAAGACTCATTGGAAAATCCTTTTTATTTTGAGAAATTATCAAGCAAGCAATGTTGCTTATCTACATGAGAAACATCAATTAATTGACGAATCATTTAATTTTGAAGATTTACTAAGAACTTATTCATCAATTAATTGACCTATAGTTGAAGTATTTCAAGAAATGAGATCATTCGAAAGATGTAAATCACGTCATGCTGAAATGGTATGGTCCATTTTTTGTAGCCTATGATTAGCACGGTAGCCGGTAAGACGCGGTTAATTTTTAAGCTATGTTTTTCTTTTCTTTTATTATTATTATTATTTGTTTTTAAATAATGTGAAATGAAACGTAACTATAACTAACAACTTTGCTGTACTCACAATGAGTGTAACAAATAGTTTAGCGGCAAAATCTTTTTTTTTTCCATACATCACATCATCTTTTAAATCAACAAACACAATACTTTCACATCACCTGCCTCCGTTTGGTAACACTGTTTGATTTATAAACTGGTTTATTTATGATTTTGAGGTAAAAAGTAGTGGTTGAAAATTGGAGAGAGAAAAGTGTGTGGTTAAAAAGTGGTTTAGGAAATTGTGTGATTTATAAAATGGTTTATAAACCAAAAATAGTACCGTTACCAATGGTGGCTTGTCATCTTTATTGTCAACATAATCAACAATGCTATAAGTATTGTAACACTGTACCGCGAGTTGTACTGCACACTCACACGTGGAGGGATGATGAACTAGTCATTTCACTCTCATGTGTCTATTCGGTACATCTCACGGCACGTTTTCACGGTAACTTTATCATTTTTTCAACATAATTGTACAAGTTGCAAAATTCATATTGAGTATTGATCACCCTGTTAGTGATGCACGTACCAAGGTTCTTTTCTCAAAGTTCTAGTGCTGAAAAATGTAAGCAAAATGCAATGTTCAACCATGACAAAATTAAATTTTATCCTATATAAAATATATATCTAGAGTTGGTGAAAGGTTGGAATGTATGTAAAATCTTATTCTCAAATTACTTCACTGAGGATTTTCTTCAAACTAATGATTAGATTGAATGATGTCTACTGTAATTCTTTAAATTTCGCTGTAATTTCCTGAATTTTGCATAATGGATAGTTCTCGTTTCAGATATTGCACATGCTTCATGCGGTGATTTATGCATTAGAAGTCCGTTCGTCAACATTAAATAAGGATCATCTTAGTATTAATTTGAATGTGATATACTTAATTATTTATGTTTTTTTTGGAATATTTCAGGAGAAAACTCGAGATTGAATAAAAAAGGACGAAAATTCGATAAAACATGCAGTATTGTCTTGTGTTCAAATCCACAGTTGAGAAATTGAAAGACTAAATCACATTAATCGAATCAGGAAGGACTTTAAGACAATTTTTAGAATTTCGCATCATGTCCATTGAAAAAGAATCCTTTTTTCAATTAAAAAGCTGGCTGCAGAGACCAACATGAAATTGAAGGAGAATTAAGACGGTTTATTCTACGTACATTTTGAATGATTTTTAAATTTTTTAAAGGATTTGAAAACTTTAGGTATATTCAATTTGAATTTTAGAATCTCTATAAAAATTTTGATGTATTAAATATAGATTCTAATGGACTTTTTAAAAGTCCATAAAAGTCACGTGTGTATTGTATAATGATTTTTAAAAGTCTTTAAAAGTTCCGTGCTATTCAAATTATAAATCATTTTTAAAGACTCTTACGAAATCATTTATGTACTAACTTCTAAACATAAAGTACAATCATAAAATCTCTTTATTTGTCTATCATTAACCTCCAAGATTTTGAATGACTTTTAAAAAAAAAAAATTTCTTTTAAATTGTAATTTTATTTTTTCTATATTCTTTATCTTTCATATTATTTTTAGAAACATTAAACCTTTGATTAAATAAATCATTATTTCTCCTCTTCAACTTTTTGTATTTTTTTCTTTTTAATATATTTTTTTTTTATATTTGAGCTATCTTCTTTTTCATCATTTTCTTCAATTTTTCTATGAAAATAAATCTAACTAAAATTCTATAAGATCTTATAGAAAAATAATAATTAAATTGTATCAAAACAAATAATAATAAGTAAAGTGATTCTAGAATTTTCTCTAGAAATTTTTTTATGAATATAGTACAATTTTTATGTCGATACCAAACGCGATTTTATTTTTTCCTCAATTTTTTAATCACAAATGTTTCTCTGTCTTAAAATTATTTATATCTATCACGCTGTATTTTTTTTGTAATTCACTTGACATATAATTATTATTAACGATTCACATTAACATCATACGAAAATTAATCTATTTGCGTTTAAGTTTTTCAATTAAAAAATAAATGTCTGTAAAAGTCTTTAAAAGTATTTGAAAGTTTTTAAAATCAATTTACAAAAGTCTTTGAAAGTACATGAAAGTCTTTTAAATAAATGTCCACGAAAATCTTTAAAAGTCTATATAAATCCATAAAAATCAATAAAATTCAATGAAATTCATTAAAAAAAGTCATTTGAAAAAAATCTTTAAATGTCTTTCGAAATTCCAATTGAATAAACCCCCTTTAGACTCTTCTGTATTACGATTGGGATAGGAAACAAATTTTAAAGGAATTGGAATCCCTTTTGGCAAAAGGGGACTCCGAAGCAGAACAAATAGATGACACGCACAGAGATGGAGGAGGGACAAATAGACGTGGAGCAGGAAGAAAAACAAATTTACTTCGAAATTTCGACAATTACCGGGAGATTTATAATACGCAAGCTAAGGAAACAAAGGACAAAATATTGAGACTCGTGTGGCAAAAATCAACAATAGACCGAAATATTTTATCTTGTTATTTGTAATTCAACCCTGTGATGTCTTTTATCAGTTATTTGGTTAATTCCGTCATTATGAGCATCTAAATTCGTTTTGTGTTAGGATGAACGATGAAGTTTAAAAATTTTAATTTTTGTTTAATTTCAAGACAAGACTTTCCACTTTACTTTATTTATTGTGTTTATTACTGCTTTAACTATCTGGCCGACAATTGATTGATTTTGTTGGAAATTAAACGTTTTGATTCTCTCTTCTTTAACCCACATGATCCTTTTGATATTCAAGATAATAATTGAGCAAATAAAAAAATAAAATAAGAACAACGCAAGAATTTCGGATCGTCAAAATCTTGCACTTAATATTAAGCCTTTGTCGGGACCGTGTTTTTGCCAATTTTTTTCCAATTTTTGCTATAGTGATTTTGACTTTATGGCACCCATCAATAACTTTGCTCTTACAATGCCTCCAATGTTTGACTGTTGTCACTGTACAAAATCATAATATTTTGACCAAAAGTTCGGTCCCAAACAAAGGCTAAATTGTTACAAATATATAGGTTTTCACTCATCAACTCAATCTCATGGACCTCAAAGAAAATACTAATAAAGAGATACTATCTAACCATAACTTTCTACCCTTTGAATTATCTCGCAAGAAATTACAAAGATAAATCTCACAATTTTCTATCTATTTAGTCATAATATGACACTTTCTAATGTGCAAATGATTTGCTCTTCAATATGCATATTTATAAGTAAATATAATTCCAAAACGTGTAGAATTTGTGTTCAAGAATATTTCCTTGTTGAAGTAGGGGGAAAAAAACTCCTTTTTCCTTTTTAACTTCACGTAACAGCTGGACCTCCTATCATCAATTTGCTAAGGGAAAATTACGTAACTACCTAGATGTAATGTATTGTAATTGAAAAATACTCGATTTTCAATCTATTCGTAATATTATTGGATTTCTTGTCATAACTTTAGAAAAATACCGAATTTTGAAGAGACAGAATATAATATTTGATTGATAAGATTAACCGGAAATCATTTTATTTAGGAAAATTGTTTCCAATTATTTATCTAATTAAATTAGGAAATTTCAAATATCCTGAAATTTGGCACACGTTTCCTTTCTTGATAGACTACCACCTTCTATATTTGTATACTGATTAATTTCTGTCATTTTTATGTAATATTACATTGTTGCTACTAATATTACATATCGTGTAATACATGTTGTCATTACATTATATCTAACATCACAAAATGATGATTTTTTAATTACATTACAGATCTTGTAATAGTAGATAAAGTGAAATTAAACTCATTGAAAGAAATTACAAAGTTATATCTTACAATTTTCTATCTATTTGTTCATAATATGACACTTTCTAATGTGTAATTGATTTGCTCTTCAACACACATATTTATAAGTAAATATAATCCCAAAACATGTAAAATTTGTGTTCAAAAATATTTCCTTGTTGAAGTGGGGGAAAAAAAAAAGAAACTCCTTTATTCCTTTTTAAATTCACGTAACATTTGGACCTCCTATCATCAATTTGCGGGGATTTTGCAGTAATGTCGCCTAATGAAACCTCTTTTTGCTATTATCATATTGAAAATCTTAATTTTAAAAATATCATCTTGAAGTAAATAAATTGCAAAGATATCATCCTAAATTATAGGAATTAATTTTGAAATTTATATTTATATGAAAAATAAGGATTTAGTTACAAGATCGTAACTGAAAAAATCCATTCAAAATTTCAAAAAGAAGCATCATGGACCGAGAAATCCTTTTCATCCTGACTTCATCCTTTCCAACTCCATCCACAGATTTTGTGGAGCATTTGGATAAAAAATGGAGGAACATCATGAACAACAAACTCTTCTAGGATGAAATTTATCCTTCTGCCCAACGGAAGTTCCCAGATGAACACTGTGATTACAAATTGGCCCTTGGGGGATGACAATAATTGAGAACCACCAATGATCATGACAGGTTTCACCTTCTTTGTACCGATATATTTAACCACCAATTGTTAATGCCTTTGAAGATTTGCCAACGACCCAGAACTCATGGAACCACCTCTTGGATAAGTTCTTGGCTTTTGGATTTGATGGCAGCGATCTAAATGGTGTGAACCTGGAACAATCAAACGAGTCACACGAGGTATCAGTCCCCCCGTCGGCGATGTCGGTGTTAGTGGAGAACAGGGACTTGGTCATGGTCTTAACCACTTCTGCGACTTGCTGATCGGTTGCGTTCTGGCTTTGGTTTGGCGGCGAGCTTCGGATCAGCCACGAAGAACGCGGTCGAGCCGCCAAAAATGGTATTACCCCAAGGCGGTGATGGAGCCAGATGAAATATTTAACCAAAGCCTAAACTTTCTCCCTTTGGGGGATGACAACAATTGAGACCCACCGATTACCATGACAAGTTTCACCTACTCTGAACCTATATTCTTAACCACCAATTGTTAACGCATTTGAAGATCCGCCAGGACCGCCGCCCTAGTTCAGAACTCATGGAACCCACCTCAGATAAGTTTTCGCCTTTGGATTTGATGGCAGCGATCCTAAAGGATGTGAAAGTGGAACAATCAAAATGAGTCGGCCAAGGTATCACTGAACTTATACCAGCAAGGGGTTTATACCATATTGAAAGAAAGGTTGATACTGTCATATTTCCTTATTATGGTAGGGGGTTTATAATCGTATAATATTATTGATTTGGATGTTGAAACTCCGAAGTGAGAACTGTCATGGAAATGTAATTGGTGGACTAATTAACATCTGTGAAAATACTTAGTTTGATTCATGTAGCTGCAACCGAGGCTAGGATAGTGAAACTGTGTTATTCAAGGAGGAGCACAGATGCGAGCTTATGCATGTTGATTTAATTGGGCACGTTATTGTGTCAAAGTAACGTACGGATCATTAAAGCTTCGAATATACAACAGTTGTCACTACGTTGGTTTAATGATAAGAATCTGAAAAATTCGCTGACCTTTTAGTATAAAATTAGTTTCAGACGCAGTAATTATTTTGCAATACATTTCATCCTCTGTTCACAGTGAACTTACGGTTAATACTACAGACTATGATGTGTCTGTCTTGTGGACTGATTTTTCTGATCCAAAATTACAACTAATCAGATCCAAAAGTTGAGCAACTTCACCAGGACAATCATTCCTGAATTGTTAAGACCCACACTTTTACAATCCTTTTGCTCATTTTTTCCTATCAATAAATAAAATTTAAGACAACACTTTATTATTCTGTTTTCTCATTATTATCTTAGTATTTCCCTGCTTAATAATGAAGTACTCCACTAAAGGTATCTCAACAATCCCAGTCAAGATGTGAAGGTGTTATTGCAAGCTGTCCAAATGGATGCTTTTTTTTTTTTTTTTTTTTTATAAGACCAACATTATCAACATCTGCAAGTCCTCCTCCAGATAGCTCTGCTACTCGTCATTCGGGCCTAACGCATCCACAGGGAAAATCAGATGTCGCCTGCCAAAATATTGAAATACTAAAAAAAAAAAATTCTTAATTTGGTTCTTATTGATCACCTAGAAATATATCTTTGCTTTCGTGCCTTTTGTACGGTTGGAGAAATATTTCGGTACGAGGCTGCAGTTAAAAACGAAAGAAGAAGCAATTAGCTTAAAGAATAACTCGGATTAATTTGTTGAAATTGTAAATTCTTTGAATTGTTTTAGTTACATGATTCTGTTGGTAGATGGAGACTATTAGGTGGAAGATTAGTTGGTGAAAATAATTAGGTGAATGTTGGTAGGTTTTGGTAGTAGGTAAGGATGGTGAAATTTGTTATTCCCAATTCATCCTAATTCTTCCTATAAATAGAGCTCAAGTGTTGAAGAGAAATACCACCACAACAAAGAGTGTTTGTAGAGAGCAACACAAGAGAGGCATTTCACAAAATAGTGAGAAAAGTGAGTTGGAGAGAATAGCCTTTGCATAGGCAGATAAAAATACAGTGTTGTATTTTGTACTCCTCATTTTCGAGTTAGTGAAATATATTGGTGTGGGTCCGTGGACGTAGGCAAATTGCTGAACCACGTAAATCTTTGTGTTTCGTATTTGCATTTTATTTTTGCGTATTTATATTTTCTCAGTCCAATTTATTTGTGTCACATCGATCCTGGGCGGGATTAGTTGCGTCCTAATTCCCAACAATTGGTATCAGAGCCTTGGCTCATTAAAATCTTTTGAAATTCTTAGTATGCTCTGTGGTTGCAGCTTTGACTGATCTTCCACATCAGAAAAGATTTCTTTAGACTGTTTTGTGATCGAGTGGGAGCAATGTCGACAGATGAGAAAATATCCAAAATTGATAAATTTGATGGTTCAAATTTTGGATTTTGGAAAATGCAAATGGAGGACTATTTGTACCAGAAGGATCTATACAAGCCACTAAAAGAAAAGCCAGAAGATATAAGCCAGGGGGATTGGGAGTTGCTTGATCGAAAAGCACTCGGCACAATCAGGCTGACGTTGTCAAAGTCAGTGGCCTTTAACATAAAAAATGAGAAGACGACAGAGTCTCTCATGGCAGCCCTCTCTAGCATGTACGAACAGCCATCTGCAGCAAATAAAGTCCACTTAATTAAAAAGTTGTTCAATATGAAGATGGCCGAAGGCGGAAGATTTGGGGAGCACCTAAATGAATTCAATGAAGTGACGGACCAGCTAAACACAGTCGAAATCACTTTTAGTGATGAAGTTCGAGCTCTGTTGATTCTTGGGCAGTTGCCAGACAGCTGGAATGGTACAGTCACAGCAATTAGTGGCTCTGCCGGAAAGTCAAAATTGAAGTTCGATGATGTCGTAAGCATGATCTTAACGGAGGAGATCAGACGACAGTCAGAAGGTGTCTCAACTTCAGGATCGGCGTTGAACGTGGAAAGCAGAGGCAGGAGTTCTAACAGAGGAAATGGGCGGGGCAACGGCAAATTCAGAAGTGGTAGATCGAGGTCCAGAAATCCAAACAATCCTAACAAGACAAAGGTTGTGGAATGTTGGAAGTGTGGCAAGACCGGTCATTACAAAAACCAGTGTCCAACACCTCCAAAAGAAAAGGAGAACAGGACGGAGGTTAATGTTGTGGAAGAGGAAGCGGACGATGCTTTGATATGCTCTTTGGAGAGAAAAACGGAATACTGGGTGATTGATTCCGGAGCATCTTTTCATGCTACCTCAAACAAGGAGTTTTTTGTAAACTATACGCGGGGTGATTTTGGCAGAGTATATCTCGGTAATGATCAACCGTGTGGCGTGGTCGGAAAAGGTGATGTACAGATCAAGATCAATGGATCTGTGTGGAAGCTGAAGGACGTGAGACATATTCCAGAATTGAGGAAGAACTTGATCTCCGTCAAGCAATTGTCGGGAGAAGGACATGTCACCACCTTCTCTGGTGATAACTGGAAGATCACCAAGGGCGCCATGATTATCGCTCGAGGCAAGGATACTGGCACCCTTTACACAACGACGGATGCTTGTGTGACAATTGCAGTTGCTGAAAGCAAGGAGGGCCCAAACTTGTGGCACCAGAGACTTGGGCATATGAGTCAGAAGGGACTCAAGTATATGCATGCAAAGGGGAAACTACCAGAGCTTCAGTCTACTACTGATATAGACTTATGCGAGAGTTGCATCTTTGGGAAGCAGACCAGGGTGAGTTTCAACACTAGTGGCAGAACTCGGAAGCAAGAGAAACTTGAGTTAGTCCATACAGACGTCTGGGGACCAACCGCAGTTTCATCTATTGGCGGAAAGTCATACTTTGTGACTTTCATTGATGACCACTCGAGAAAAGTGTGGGTTTATTTCTTGAGACACAAGTCCGAAGTATTCGATGTGTTCAAGAAGTGGAAAGCCATGGTGGAAAATGAAACAGGATTGCGAGTAAAGAAGCTGAGGTCCGACAACGGAGGAGAATATACGGATATGGCATTCAAAAAGTTCTGTTACCAGAATGGCATCAAAATGGAGAGGACGTTGCCAGGGACTCCACAGCAAAATGGAGTTGCAGAACGTATGAACCGGACATTAACGGAGAGAGCCAGAAGCATGAGGTTACATGCAGGCTTGCCCAAACAGTTTTGGGCAGAAGCAGTCAACACAGCGGTGTACTTGATCAATCGAGGACCCTCGGTACCGTTGGAGTACAGGATACCGGAGGAAGTATGGAGCGGAAAAGAAATAAAACTTTCCCACGTGAAAGTTTTTGGATGTGTCGCATATGCACATATAAGTGATCAGGCAAGGGGCAAGCTAGACCCCAAATCACTAAAGTGCACATTCATTGGATATGGCGGAGATGAGTTCGGCTACCGCTTATGGGATGACCAGAACAGAAAGGTCATCAGAAGCAGGGATGTCATATTCAACGAGAAGGTTATGTATAAGGACAGAAATGCAGTGCAGTCCGATGACACAGTACATGATGATCCAACATATGTTGAGTTGGATGATGCTCCAGAAAGTAGTACGTCGCAGCAGACAGAGGAGGATCTGCAGTTACAGGAGCCTGTTCTAGAGACTGATGCATCACAGTCTCCAGTCCCTGTTCTTAGAAGGTCAACCAGACCTCATGTTCCAAATAGAAAGTACATGAGTTACATGTTACTTACTGATGCAGGTGAACCTGAATGCTATCATGAGGCATGTCAAGTCGGTGATTCTGGCAAGTGGGAGCTTGCAATGAAAGATGAGATAAAGTCTCTCATCTCTAACCAGACGTGGGAACTAGCCGAGTTACCTACAGGAAAGAGAGCTCTACACAATAAGTGGGTGTACAGAATCAAGGAGGAACATGATGGATCAAAGAGATACAAGGCGAGGTTGGTGGTCAAAGGTTTCCAGCAGAAAGAAGGAATTGACTACACGGAAATATTTTCGCCAGTTGTGAAGCTGACAACAATCAGATCAGTCTTGAGTATTGTTGCAGCAAAGGGTTTGCACTTGGAGCAGTTAGATGTAAAAACTGCTTTCCTCCATGGTGACCTTGAGGAGGAAATATATATGCAGCAGCCAGAAGGCTTCTCAGTCAAAGGAAAGGAGAAGCTCGTTTGCAAATTGAAGAAGAGCCTGTATGGCTTAAAGCAAGCCCCGAGACAGTGGTACAAGAAGTTCGACGGATTTATGCAGAAAAATGGCTACTTCAAATGTAATGCTGACCATTGTTGCTACTTCAGGAGATTCGAGTCCAGTTATATAATTTTGCTACTTTATGTCGATGATATGTTAGTAGCAGGCTCAGATATGGACGAAATCAAGAAGTTAAAGATGCAGCTGTCAGCAGAATTCGAAATGAAGGACTTGGGTACAGCGAAGCAGATTCTCGGAATGAGGATTTTCAGAGATAAGCAGAAGGGTATCTTGCAGTTATCTCAGGCCAAGTACATTAGTCAAGTTCTGCAGAGATTTAACATGTGCAGTGCGAAGGCTGTCAGCACGCCACTAGCTAATCATTTCCGTCTATCTAGTGATCAGAGTCCTAAGACAGAGGACGAGATAAACTTCATGGCTAAAATACCATATGCCTCAGCCATTGGAAGTTTGATGTATGCCATGGTTTGTACCAGACCAGATATTGCTCATGCAGTGGGAGTTGTGAGTAGGTTTATGGAAAATCCAGGAAAGCAGCATTGGGAAGCAGTAAAGTGGATATTAAGATATCTACGGGGAACTACTGATAGATGCTTATGCTTTGGACGAGGCGAGGTGACTCTACAAGGCTTTGTAGATGCAGATTTTGCTGGCGAGGTAGATCGCAGACGAAGTACTACTGGTTATGTTTTCACAGTAGGTACTACTGCAGTTAGCTGGATTTCGCAGATACAGAAGATTGTTGCTCTATCCACTACAGAAGCAGAGTACGTGGCAGTAACCGAGGCTAGTAAAGAAATGATCTGGTTACAGGGTTTGTTGGCAGAATTGGGATTCAGTCAGGAGAAGAATGTTTTGCACAGTGATAGTCAGAGTGCGATACATCTGGCAAAGAATTCAGCATTTCATTCTAGAACCAAGCACATTGGACTCCGTTATCACTTCATCAGGTCTCTTCTAGAGGATGAAGTATTAACACTAGAGAAGATCCAGGGTAGCAAGAACCCAGCCGACATGATGACTAAGACGGTAACTAAAGAAAAATTGGAGCTGTGCTCAGCTTCAATTGGTCTTCTAAGGTGAAGACAGGGGATGATTCACACCATATTTCAAAAGGAGTTGCAAGGAGGAAATGTCTCAAGGGAAGCCACATTAGTCTCCAAGTGGGAGATTGTTGGTAGATGGAGACTATTAGGTGGAAGATTAGTTGGTGAAAATAATTAGGTGAATGTTGGTAGGTTTTGGTAGTAGGTAAGGATGGTGAAATTTGTTATTCCCAATTCATCCTAATTCTTCCTATAAATAGAGCTCAAGTGTTGAAGAGAAATACCACCACAACAAAGAGTGTTTGTAGAGAGCAACACAAGAGAGGCATTTCACAAAATAGTGAGAAAAGTGAGTTGGAGAGAATAGCCTTTGCATAGGCAGATAAAAATACAGTGTTGTATTTTGTACTCCTCATTTTCGAGTTAGTGAAATATATTGGTGTGGGTCCGTGGACGTAGGCAAATTGCTGAACCACGTAAATCTTTGTGTTTCGTATTTGCATTTTATTTTTGCGTATTTATATTTTCTCAGTCCAATTTATTTGTGTCACATCGATCCTGGGCGGGATTAGTTGCGTCCTAATTCCCAACAGATTCAGCACAAATCAATAATGTATTCAACCATGAATATTGTCCCTTACCAATCGTAAAAGTGTGTATATCTTCCCCACTTCAACTTGGAGATCAGCTAGGAAACAATGAACACTTCCTCTGGGTTCAACTGGCTTGGTCCAACAATATCAATTGCAAATTGCTCAGTTCTTTGAACGGATTCGGATCAATTTCACACTCCAATTTTGCAATAAATTTCCAACAACTTAGTTCTAGGCAAAGATAGCAAATCTGGCTGAGGAATCACAAGACAAATAATGGATTCAAAGATGACTGTTCCAAGAGAAGATAATCAGCGATGAACACGTCATTTTTTAATGACAACAAATTTTATCTCAACCACATGAAACTGGGAGTTTCAACAACTTCTCGAATAAGACTTTCTGTAATACTGAACTCCAATGCTTTGCAGCAAAAACACAAAAGGCAATACATTCATCAGGAGATAATAAGTGGAACGAATCTTCCAAGTCCTTCCAAAGCCGGGAGTAATCATCAAGAGAACCATGGTTTTTAACTTCAAGAGCATTATAGAAGAAACTCGGCAATCTTTGTTGTGATCTCTGGTTTTTCAATTTATGCACACTAATTTCACTAATCAGACGCCAAAATTGCAGATGTTGAAGGTTGTGATTTCTGTCTGATACCATTACTGTTGGAATCTCGAATGTGATACCGATTTTAGCTTGGATGATAAATCTTGGTCAAATCGACAATTTTTATGATGCAAAATCTTGAAATCAGCATTATCGATAATTCTGAAACTTGTTATTGCCGGCATAATTCTTTTTCCGTTTGAAGATCGAAATTGGCTGATGACACAGTACAAAGGATTTGAATCAATGTTATAATCATTTCATTTCCAATGGAATTTTGTTTGCCTGAATGAAATGGGGAAGAGTAGCTTGGTCATTAACGACTTTGAGAAAAAGTAGGAACGGTTACTTGGTCGATTTACTGCAATTCCTTTAAATTGGCAATTTTGTTATAAAATATTATTAGAAATTAGGAAAAATTAGGTTTGAATGAAAATTACTCTTATGCCCCTGTAAAATTTTCATATTACGATTGTGCCATTATCCACCCCTATAAATAGGGGCCTATATTCATTTGTAAAAACTTGCACCTCTTAATGAGAATTCTCTCCATCTCCATCTTTATATCTATTTCTTGTGTTTAGATTTTGATAGTTTTACAACACGTTATCAGCACGAGTCTCCAACCTATTGAGTAATATGACGAGAGTATGCTCTACAGTTGCATCTAAATGATGAACATCTGTATCAGAAACCAGATTATTATTAATCATCATCATTTATACATCATAAATTAGAAAATCAATTCCAAATATATAGAAAAATTGGAGAAATTGTGTAACTCGAAACTTTCAAAGCAAATTCACGTCAAACCGTAAATCCAAATGATGATCGGATACCAGATCCATGACGACGGCGACGGGACGATCCTCCGGAACCGGTGCGTGTCGACGGCAGAGTCACCGGCGAGGCGGCGTGTGAAGCCCACGCGTATACGTCGAAGTGGCGCGTGACAGCGTGTGACGGCGAATCCGGCGACGACGTCAACAGGAAGTTTGTTCGTCTTGATGTTTTGGATTTTTCTATGATCTTACTTTTCTGTTTTGTACAGTTTTGAAATTTTCCTGCGGTCGAACGTGGCGATTTTCTTAAAAACTATTTTTGAAGCACTTTCGACGAGATTTTGAACTTCGGACCAAAAGTAAGTTTGTTCTAAATTAAATTTCAAACCTATTGATGGTTTCGATTTATCCATATGAGCAATATATTAAAATATGGACAATTTTGCCCTTGGTAATACATAAAAGTATATTAATCGTAAATTAACGATTAATATGTGATCAACAAAGATAAATTAAAATTTTTAAACAAGGTATAAGTAATAATCATTGTCATACCGTGATAGATTGAGTTATTATGGACTGGATTTATACCTTAACTGGATATGACTCATTATCGTAACAGATTGGACTATTATGAATACCTTGACTGGATTTGAAGATATGACTCGCTCACTATCATGAATACCTTGACTGGAAGATATGACTCGCTCACTCATGAAAGGTAATTATTTCATTATGTTGACACCGCCTATATGGTCGGTCTACCGATTGAATATATGGAATACTTTACATATATTCATATTGTATATTATTTCAGAAACACCTCAGTTGTTGGTTAATTCTAATATATTAGAGGATGTTGTCAACATATATACGTGGTGGTATAACCCCATTATTATTATTGTTAATATATATACAATATTATTGTTATTTGATCTTCATTAAATGATACCAGAAGTTATCAATACTAAAGTTAGAAAATATTTTATCAAATGATACCAGAAGTTATCATTACCAAAAAGTTGGTAACTGTTGATAAAAATATTTTATCCAATGGTACCCGAAGTTACCAATATCTGTATTTGAAAGGGTGGATGAAAATTATTCAACAAGAGAATGTTGATGTATGATAAGATAATATCACATGATAGCACGGACATAGTTAATGTGAAAATAATCTCATCAGTATTATGAGATGAATATTAGATGATAAGTGTCTGGAAAAGTTCTTACACGAGCACTTATGTATTCCAGAAGAAGTACATATTTACTACAGAAGAAGTAAAAATTATCATCTAAACATACTGAAATGATATTATTATTATTGCTTCTGAAAAAGTATAAACGAGTCATACATGCAAAATACAAAAGGGGGAAACATTTATGATCCTCAAAATTAGAGATGTGTTTCGGGAGTAGCCGTATCCTACCACCTCTGATCTTTTGAGGAAATAAAGAAAACTGTGTGTTTCAAGAGTAATAATACTCCGTACTCTACCACCTTAAATCTTTAAGGTACACAAGATTAAACATTGATAAAATCCTAGAAATTTATGGTGTGTCTCAAGAGTGAGAATACTCCGTATTCTACCACCACCTATTCTAGGGTTCACAAAGATAAATTTACATTAACCGGACTTCATTTTCCCTTGATTCCCCTTCCTTGCGACCAATCTATCTTAACTCCTGCTGGATCTTGTATTGGAATATATGATTGCAACTTATCCAGCAGTTCCTCGATAGTAGGAGCAGAAATGAGGATTCTCCTAGAAAAAGGAGATATGAATCCCTGTTCCACAGCATAATCAAGAAATGTTAGCAAACCATCAAAGAAATTGTTAACATTTTAAAACCCAATAGGCTTGGTATGGAGATCTAATTGAGCCCAGAGGTAATATTAAAGATTTCCTCTAAAATACCAAAACCTCCAGGCAGGGCTATGAAGGCATCAGAACCATATAACATGCAAGTTATGCGTTCATGGATAGATAAGGTTTGTACTTCATGCCCTCGTGGTTTGCCTGCGATATCAACTAAAGGAACGGGTATAACACCTATCACTCTTGCTTTCTCTGCTTGAGCGGATTGTGAAACACAACCCATCAATCCACTGCTACCTCCTCCATACACGAGAGTGATACCTTTCTCTCCCAATTTCTTTCCAAGATCCACTGCTTCTAGATACCAAAAACCTTTCCCTACTTTTGATCCACAAAATACACAGATAGTTTTGATCTGTCGAAGTTTTGGTCCTTCCATCTTTGAAAGAATAAGGAAGGAAAAACTTATGAGAAAATGATATTTTGGGATACATGAAACTGTGAAAATCATTGCCTTTTTAAACTTGAAAAACTTCACTATTTATTGCTCGTCTTTTGAAAAAGTGAAAACCTACTTCTGACTAAATTACATTACTTTTGATAAAGCTTACCTTTCGGTGATTTTTTTCAATATACTTTATCAATGCTCGAGAAATGAAACATGAAAATATTTTATAAATATATGTGCAAATATATATACACACAATATACTGATTTATCTTGTATCAATGCTGAATAGCTAAAACATCATTGTTTATAACATCTTGGCAAACATGATCTTTTGCTATTATATTTTTGAGACTATAACGCTCTTTATCGCTGATGAATTTAGCCCATAAAGATAGTAGCTCACACTGCACATACCCACTAGGGTGCGTCTCAAGAGTCAATCGAATATCATCCAATGACTCCTTACTCAGTCCACCCTTAATGAAGTCTATCTTATCATCTCGATTTATGAATGAATATCCTATTGACTTACAACGGGTATCACATGTCCATCGAGCACATTTGTAGCAACTATTTAATCTTTTTGCTCTTCGCTTCTTTGCAAAAGTACTCTTACCTAAGCCATGCTTGTGCTTAGAAAATGAATCTGGTAATTCACCAGCTAATCGAACTTTTGCTTCGATCAACCAGCGAACATCTTCTGGGATGCCATGATCCATCAGCAACCTCAATCTTTCGAGCCTAATTCGATAAATTTTTCTCAAATCATTTACTGGAAGATTGGAATAATATTTGCGAATATTTGAAAGTATGATATCCATTTTTGATGGATCTAGCCATCTTCCCAAATGATCTATTTAAATGCATTATTCAACGCGTAAAAGAGCGGTGGCTCCGCGTGTCAGTAATATCGATTCCATCAAGAAATAATGGAATAAATTATTGAAAAGGTGGGAACAATAATGCGTCATTACCTTTTTCGATATAAGGGAAGATTTGGCGACAAGATTGAGATATTTTCTTGGATATTGTTCCAATTTTTTCGGTATACTAAAAGTAATAAAGGTATACTGATTTGAATTATACAGAAATACGTACTGATGAAATGAATACTGTATTGAACCAGAAGTTCATACATATGTACAAGTGAAATATCTTGATGAACCAGAAGTTCTATAATGATTGGTTAGATTCCAATTCAATAACGAGATTTATTGAGAATGCAAAATGGCATTCATTAAAGAACCAGAAGATTGTTCTGGTTAACAAGTTATCATTGCTGCTTGTTCTCAAAATCAAATTAATTATCTCACTAAGAAAATGAACGACTGATTATTTGCTCAAGTAATGATATTACGAGAAAATTATAAATGATAGCATGAATATATCTTAAAAGTCATTAATGATTTTACGAATTAGTTGAGATAATAGAATATTATATTGCTAATGGTTTAGCAGATTAAAAGCCTCAAGTTATTTGCTATGAGAACAATTTGAATATAAACATTTCTCATGCAGCAATATTCTACGTACAAACATGTCAATACGATGAAATAAAGATTTGCTTGTGAAGCTTTATGATTTCTAAGAAGTGCGATATCTATATACACTCCAACAATACGCACTTGATATATGATTGTGATTATATCCATAATTACGTATGACATGTGTTGCGGCATTTTAGCCGATTGATATAATATAAGATTTGTGAATATTATGGGGAAAACGCACTTAAAGCGTAATTATGCCTGAAGCATAATGAGAATCGATTCCAAAAATAAATATCTCTTGAATGATTGAGATGATCCCTTTGAGGCTAAATACTCATAGTGAGTATAAGGGACATAGTTAAAAGAGATTCAGGTACCTGATGATAAAACAAATACAGAGATCTCTCAATGTTATGTTGAAATGAAATGGAATCGATAAATAAGTCGACTACATACAACCCTCTTATGAAAATGAGGTTGATGAAATTATAATACTTTGACCAAGTATAAAACCCCGTTGTAGGGATTATTGTTATAGGACCTGAAGTCCAAAACACTTAAATGTGTAATGCCAGTAGTTATTTGTACAAATGAAAAATATTACACAGTCGTAAAAGACGACTCGTTGCGCGCAAAATTTTTCATAAAATTGGTATGAAATATGGTGGATAGACTATAGTCTAAATCACTAGCTTGAGCTCTTTGATATACCAATGAGTGAGATCAAAAAGTGTGATTCTCATCTCGGTACTTTGGGAGTTTTCTTTGATGTACCAGTTGATCGCGGTACGTTGGGATTTCAAGTGAAATGATTATAGATTATATGTCGAGATTGATATCTATTTCAATGATTGATTATACTCCTGCAAATTAGAAATTGCAGTTTATAAAGTACAAGAACATATATGAATAAATCATTGAAAGATTCAATTTGCCCAGAATAGTATCATTATAGAATGAAATGTGATTCTTAAAATAAAATCACATGAAGAATGATACATATGACCCCATAATATATGTTGAAAATAAAATTGGAGTGTACTATTATTATATTTGAATATTTGGGCATGCAATTGATTTTCAATATGCAAAATTATATTATCCACCGAAAAATGAATATTCGCCAGAAGTGAATTTGAAAATGAATATTTAATTATTCATCAGAAGTGAATTCTAGATTTTGATAGAAGTGAATCAATTCTAGATTTGAGTAATGCAATCAGTCAACTAACTAAACATTGCTTGGTATAGCATGTTCAGTACATCATAAATGAGCTATGGCATCATAAATGAGTTATAAACTATTTATAAAAGCTCATCACAAACTATATGTTTGATGAAATGATTTGAAATCGTATTAATATACTTGTGATATTTCTATGAAGGGAACAAATACGTGCTGCACTCTTTTTTCCTTAACTGAGGTTTTGTCCCACAGGGTTTTCCTAGTAAGGTTTTTAATGAGGCAACAATTATGTAGTATCAATGAGAATAATGTACTCTTTTTTCCTTCGCTAAGGTTTTGTCCCACAGGATTTTCCTAGCAAAGGTTTTTGAGACATTGTCACAGCTATCTGCAAGTAATAATTCAACAACAAGCTCTCTCTTTAAATTATGCTGGAATGATATCAACAAATGAAGAAAATCATACACATCTTATGAAGAATGTTA
The DNA here is from genome assembly GCA_963555705.1 of Ligustrum vulgare. NCBI lineage: Eukaryota > Viridiplantae > Streptophyta > Magnoliopsida > Lamiales > Oleaceae > Ligustrum > Ligustrum vulgare. The sequence goes on from OY743170.1 coordinate 56,091,452, forward strand.
TGATATCGGCTACACACAAGAAGATTTTCATATATACATATTCCAGACGAAAGATGATATCATTATTCAAAAGGTTCATGAATACTTGATTGCACACTTCAGGGGGAGAATCATGCTGTACTCTTTTTCCTTCATCCAGGCTTTGTCCTACTAGGTTTTCCTGACAAGGTTTTAACGAGGCAGCGGCTGTACTCTTTTTCCTTCGTTCAGATTTTGTCCCATTGGGTTTTACTGATAAGGTTTTAACGAGGCAGCACTAAAGCACTGCAGAAATTCAAATTTCAGTTCATGATTTTAACTACTTATCATTGATGTCATTTTAGATATTAGACTCAATGATTAATGATGGCAAATATCAGGGGGAGTAGCTGTACTCTTTTTCCTTCGCTCAAGTTTTATCCCACTGGGTTTTCTTAGCAAGGTTTTAACGAGGCAGACAATTGAGTAAGCGAGTAATATGTCATTCAAAGGGGAGTGTTATAAAATATTATTAGAAATTAGGAAAAATTAGGTTTGAATGAAAATTACTCTTATGCCCCTTTAAAATTTACATATTAAGATTGTACCATTATTCACCCCTATAAATAGGGGCCTATATTCATTTGTAAAAACTTGCACCTCTTAATGAGAATTCTTTCCTCTCTATTCTCTCCATCTCCATCTTTATATATATTTCTTGTGTTTAGATTTTGATAGTTTTACAACAAATTTAAGATTATATATATATATATTACGGGGTGATATTTCTGCAAAATATTTTTTAATTGTAGGTGGCAGATCTCAAGTTAGATATTCGAGGGTGTCAAATTTTAAATTGTGTACATAGTAGGTGAGTTTTGGCCTAAATTCCTCTCAATTTGCTAAGGGTAAATTAGACAAAATCATACATTTTAAATTGAATTTTTTTAAAACCAGATGATTCTAAACTATTTTGTAAAATCAGGTCACTCTTTCTCTCTCTCCCCCGCATGTTTCTGTTGATGCTAAAAATCTTTTCTAACGAATTACTTCACTCTGCTAATTAAATCTCTCATTCTCTTGTTGTCCAAAAAAAAAAAAAATCTCCCAAGCTATTTGAAAACTCATCAGAGAGAGAGAGTTGAGGACGTCCAGGAGGTCAATCGACTTGCCGCCGACTTTGAAGAGCCTCCAGCACCTGTTCAAAGAGGAACACATGGACCGGCAGGTGACCCATGGGGCACTCCGTCAGACCTCTTTCTGAATGATTCCAATCAACGAGGTCTCGCTGTCCATGATTCCGATGCGAAGAATCAGACACTCTGGAAAGTCGTTGAAGTGAGCGATGTAATGGCGAGAGATTGGCGGAGGCAGTGGCCGTGAATTTGTTGACAGTAGATTGTGATTTTTTGAATTTGGTCTTGAATTTTTTGGTGCAGGAGGCTACTGTGCAGCGGTGTGTATTGTGGTGCGACGATGCGTTGAATGAGGTTGTGGCGACAGTTGTGGTATCTTGTTGGCGATGATCACGCGATTCTAGCGACAATGATGTGGTTTCTAATGGCGTTGGCGTGGTGGTGGGGAAGTAGAGTCAGAGATCTAGTTATCTTGTGCAATTTTGGCTATGGCAGGTTGCAGAATCTCATGTCTTCTCTCTTGATCTCTACCTTTGTTTGTGATACAAGAGTGAACTGTGTGTACATAAGTGATGGTGATGGTGGGAGACTGGGAGTGACTGTGAAGGTGGTGGAGGTGAGACGGTGGGTTGGGGTTTCTTTTGAACCTTGATTGCATTTGTGGTGTGGGTATCTTTGAACCTTGATTGCATCTGCTTTTGTTTAAATTTTTTTTGGTTGATGTAGTTGTGGTGGTGAGGCGGTGGTGGTGTTGTTGAGATGATGATGATGGTGATGGTGGTGGTGGTGGTGGTGGTTTTGATGGTGGTTGTGGTGGTGATATTGAGATTTAATTGCATTTGTAATTAATTACAAATTTAAATAAAGTTACTATATTAATTAATTACAAAATTGAAATAAGTTACAATTGTATTTTCGACGGTGGTTGTGGCAGTGACTGATTACAAATTAGGTGGTGGTGATGATGATGGTGATGGTATTAATTGCAATTGTAGTTGAATTTAAAATTTTAATTAATTGCATATTGAAATAAATTTCTAATTTATAAGTTACAATTGTATTTAATTATAAAACTGAAATAAGTTACAATTGTATTTTTCGATGATGGTTGTGGCGGTGGCTGGTTTACAAATTAGGCGGTGGCGGTAATGGTAATTAATTGCAATTGTAATTAAATTTACAAACAATTGTAACTAATTACAAATTGAAATAAAGTTCTAATTCATAAGTTACAATTGTAATTAATTACAAAATTAAAATAAGTTACAATTATATTTTCGACGGTGGTTGTGGTAGTGACCGATTATAAATTAGGTGGTGACCGGTGGCGGTGGTGATGGTAAATAATTGCAATTTTAGTTAAATTTACAATTGTAACTAATTACAAATTGAAATAAAGTTACAATTGTAATTAATTACAGAACCTTATTCTGAATTAAAAAAAATACCTGATTTTAAAAATTATTTTGATACTTGTGTAATTAGTTACAAAATGTCTGATTACAAAAATTTACAAGCCTAAATGTTTGTAATTGTGTAATTAACCCATTTGCTAATGCAGTAGTGGCCCATTTAATTTAACATTATAGTGGCACGGCTCAATTCTTGGAAGTCCTAATGGGCCTTAATCAACAAGTATTCATTGCTTTGACCCAATTAATTCCATTGTTGCTTCCTTGATGAGAATCATAGTGAGCTTGACGAGACAAATTTATTATTCAAGCCAAACAAAATTTGAAGTGCATATTTGAAGAGTTCTGAGTCAATTATGGGATATTTTGGAAGAAGAATCAAGGCCAAACAAAGTTATTAAACCAAAAGATGAGCAAAGAATCAAGTTTTGGATTGAATCTAATTTTGGATATAATCAAGTTATAGATTCAATTAAAGTTCAAATTTTAGTTTCACTCTTTCTTAAAGAATTATAGCCCCTTTTGTCTAGTTTCCAATGCATTTTGAATCATCTCAATCGGATATCAGGATCAAAAGTTATGATCAAAATACTGAAGATGGCGGGTGCCGAATTTGGGCAGAAAATTGCATGGGGCCGCACAACTCATTTTTGGGAGAAAAATCCGAATTTTTAATACATTTTCTATTTTTCTTTATTTCATTCACTTTTGTACTATAAATACCCAACACCCCCAAACTCTAACATAAATTGGATGTTCATTGCCCCTTTGGGTGAAGTAAATCTCTTCTCTTTTATCTTGTAATATTTGGAAGTTAATCAACTACCATTTGAGTATATTATTCTTGTATTTTTGTTTATTTTCACTACCTTGAAATTTGTTTATTTTTATCTATTGGGCTAAGTTTTTTAACCTTTGAATTTTGGATTAGATTTAAACTTGGGTTAATGTGTTTCTTACCATTTTAACTTTCTGGGGTTGATATTAAATTGTTGATTTGTTGTGGGAATTTTTTATCTGAACACCAAAGGGGCTTGCATCATTTGATATCAGAGCTTGGCTCTAAAATTGGTAAATCTATCATTTACATTTATTTTTGTTCTTGTTGGTCAACATATAAAATAAAAAAACAAAAATTAAAAAAAAAAATTGGGGAAAAATTGATGTTCTTGAGAAATTGTTAATTCCACATATTGGGTATCTAGGTATCTTGTCGTTGACATCTTTGAGTTGTTGTGGTTATCAAATATCCATACATTTGCAATTTCTATGTTACTCAAGGTTCGCATATCAAGTGTTTGATGAAATACCTCAATGAAAACTACACTTGTGAATTGTGATTTCTTTTGACTTCACAAGGATTATACTTTTGGTTTAGTTGATTCCTTTCTTTGGAGAGCTTGAAAAAGGAAACTTTGAGTGGAAAAAGGTAAGAGTGGTGAGCTCATTATCGGGTAAAAGCCTAATTGAATGAAACACTAGTGAAAATATTACTTGTGAGGACACTACCACACTTGCACAACATGTCCAAATTCAATACCCAAAGTAGGAAAATTTTCAATGCTCAAACTCAAGACTTACGTGAGATGTTGCAAAATATTTCCACCACTTATACTAGGAAAATGGAGGCAATGGAAGGAACGTTGGATAGATTGGAGGCAAGTAGAGAAATCCTAACAGCAAGGAGTAATAGAAAAGTTAGAGATGAGTTTGATGATGATGGGGGTATGGAACAAAAGTGGAACATGGGTAGGACCAGAGGAGAGCGGTGTGATAGGGAGTTTGATAGGAGGTTTGATCAAGATCATGTAAGGAGGCACACGGGTAGGGATGGAACGTTTGAGAATGTTGGTAGTGTAAAAATGAAGATTCCATTATACCATGAGAGGGGTGCTACGAAGAAGGTGACGAAGGAGAGTGATCTAACGTTGGACCTTAAGGAGCAAATAGAAATTTTTTAAAAAAAATTTATTGCATGGGAGCGTGAGAAGGTTGAAAGAAAGGCGGTAGTTGAGTTGCAAGAAGTGCCTCAAGATAAGGAAGTTGAGAAGAAGAGGGAGAACTAAAAATTGAAGTAGTTGATCAATCTCCGAATTTTGATGTAGAAGATCAAAATATTGATGGGGGTGCATGAGCTTACCAACGTAGAGGATGTTGTTGAGAGTAAAAATGTGGGAGAATTGATTGTGAATGATAATGTGGAGGAGGTGGTTGAAGATAAAAATTTAGGAGTGGTAATTGAAAGAGGTGAAGAGAAGAGTCTTGTTGTTGAACCTGATGGAGTGGTGATGATTCATCACGAATACTAGGATCCATATCTTGTATTTTGAGAAATTAATTGTAACGCCCCGAGTTCCGTAAAGTCCGGGATGCCACTTCATCCTTTAAAACTAACTTTATTGCGGAAATAATTGAATTTTAAACATCACATTTATCATTTGAAAACTGTAGCGAAAACTTAATCAAATGAATTTTAGAACAATTCTTAAAAACTTAAATCTCATTTTTTTCCCATAAAAAGTAACGACAAAGAAATAAAAATTGACAATATCCATAAATCATGACTTTCAAAAATAGTTTCATTTATAAATTTGCCACAAATGCCCTTCATTCGTCACCGTCTCCTAAATCTGCAAAAGCTGTTACAAACGGAATGAGCATTTCGAAGAAATACTCAGTAGACTCATCGTCAATAATTAATTTACAAAATAATTGAACACATAATTATGCAACTAATACAGTGACCACATCATCATAATTATAGGCCCTTTAAAAATCATAGGACTTGGGTAGTCTCGTCTCATGCATTTAAGCATTTAAGTTATGCATAACGACATCATTATCGTATGCATTAAAGCATTTAAGTAATGCATAACTACATCATTCTAATTTTTATCTCACAAGAGATGTTCTTATTTCATGCATCAAAGCATTTAAATCACGTAAAATTCACATAATACATGCAATTAAAATTTAAACTAATTAGTGGGGGGGGGGGAGTCTACTTCAATTCACGAGTTTGAAAAATAGAGCTGGGAAGTCACATCAATCTTTTAATTCACCAAATGTTTCGTCTAGCCAAAAGGAAATTAAATTAATTTAGTATTTTGAAAATTGAAGGATTAAAGTGATAAAATAAAGTTTAAGGACTAAATCGAAAGTTTAATGAAACGAAAATTTTAGAATCTAGGGGTTGAAATAGTATTATCAAAACTTAAGGACTGGTTAGAAAACATTTTAAAACTGCAGGGACTAAATAAAATGTTTTTGAAAGTCAGAGACTGAAATTAAAACTCATTTTTGGACAGAAATTTGCATGGGGCCGCACAACTCATTTTTGGGAGAAAAAAGCCGGATTTTTAATACATTTTCTATTTTTTATTTATTTCCTTCACTTTTGAATTATAAATACCCAACACTCCCAAACCCTAACATAACTTGGGTTTTCATTGTTATTCCTCTAGTGAGACTCCTTTGGGTGAGGTAAATTCCATCACTTTCATCTTGTAATTTTTGGAAGTTAATCAACTATATTTTGAGTATATTATTCTTGTGTTGTTGTTTATTTTCATCACCTTGAAATTTGTTTAATATTTATCTATTGGGTTAGGTTTTTTAACCTTTGAATTTTGGGTTAGATATAAACTTGGGTTAATGTGTTTTTACCATTTTAGCTTTTTTGGATTGATATTAAATTATTGTGAGAATTTTTGGTCCAAACACCAATGAGATTTGCATCATTCCTTTTAATTGCCCTAATTTGCCAATTAATCAATCCCAAATCTAAGAGATAAAGAGGCCTAGCTGAACGGCAAACTCCCGTTTTGTCTTCACATAATTTTGGGTAAAAACTCAAAAGATTTGTGGATAATATTTGTAGCGATCGAGAAATTTTCAAACTTAAAAGACCTATTTCAACAAACTTGTCGCTACGATTCTCCAATCTTAACGATTATTATTCAAAAATCAGCGCTCTCATCTAGTCATATTGTTATTTTAAGAAAAAAAAATTAAATTCGATTAAATCTTTAAGTCCAAATTTCGACTTTAAACTTATCCCAGTTTCATTCTTTATTTTAAAGTTCAATGGGGTAGACATGGTGGTGATGAAACTACCTGGTTTAAGAAAGAAATTTTTTTTGATCAAGTATCCAATTATTTTAAATCAAGAAAATTTTTAAATTTCGAGGACGAAATTATTTTAAGGTGGTAGGGTTGTAGCGACCAAGAATTTTCCATAACTTATTTAAATAAATATTATTTAAAACGTGTCACTACGACTTTACCTATTTATTTTAAACACATTTTCGTCTAGCCATGTAAGTTAAAATCTAAATTATTTAAATTTATCGTAGTTCAATTTCAATTTCAATTTTTATACAAGTATCTTATTTTCATTATTTATTTATTTATGTATTTTAATCCAAATTTTAATTATTTAAGTCCAAAATATTTTATCCCCAATTGACATTCATTTTAATCCCAAAATTTCCTCCCCAACTTTCATTTTTATATTCAGCACATTTCTTTTCCCTTCCCCATGATCATTCTTCAATCCATCTTAATCAACTTCAATCCCATAATTACATTCACACAATTTTTCATTTCCCATCATCATCACCCCACATTCTCAGCAAAAATTTCATCAACCAGTTTAATTTCCCCAAATCTTCTCTCACTCAATCACCAATCAAGCAATTGCCCATTTCTGAATCCAACTCTATGTATATCTTTCCATCTCCAATTCATCGTTCAAACCTCCACCAGCTCCATAGATGATCCTCAACCACGGAGCTCCATAGATGACCCTCAACCACAGTCCTCCATATTGAGTCCTCCGCCAACTTCAATTCACCATGAGCGGAACAAAATCTCAAAACCAAGCACCAACCTCTGTTTAAGCTCCATTCATCACCAACCTCATCACCACCAAGAATCCCCACCCAATGCAGGCCACAAATCATCATCATCACCACCATATTCGTCCCCTGCATCCAAATCAAACAACTAGCATCATCATCATCATCAATCAACACCAACGCAGCCACCACCCATTTCCACCATAATCACCTGCGAAATCAACCCACCTGCAGAACCTCCATCACCCCACTTCGAACCACACTTTACAATCTGCAAAGCTCAAATTTCACACACACAGGAATCATCACCACCAAACAGCAGCCACCATCAACTACAGCCACGCAGTCATCACCCCAACCAGCCCCCTTCACCGCCTCCATTGCCAACTCCAAATCTTCAACAATCAGCCCCAAATTCATCATCACCTCGACCGCAGCCAACCGTTACACCATCACCGTAAAACCAGTCAAACAAATAATTCACCATCACCGGGACATACAACTAGCCAACCAAACCCACCTTTACCATCGCATCCACAACATCCCCACCAATCACCCAAATCAAACTCCAAACCCAGAACAAAACTAGTACTTACCTCCATCACCGGCTTTGACGCTGGATTTGGGTGAGAGGTCTCGCACTGCTGTCGCCCTGAGTCTTTCGTATCGTGAGAGAGAGAGAGAATAGTGAGAGAGAGAGAGAGAGAGAGAGAGAGAGAGAGAGAGAGAGAGATAGAAATAAGATCTGAGAATATATTTTAATTTTCAGAAATTACACTTTAGTCCCAAAGCTTTTAAAGTTATTTAAATCAGTCCCTATGTTTTAAAACTAACCATTTCAGTCCCTTTTAGTTTTTAAAATAGTTTTATCAGTCCCTTTATTTTAAAAATCAATTATTTAAATCCCTACAGTTTAATTTCCGTTTTGAGTTTCAACTCATGTTTTCAAAAGTATTCATTTTAGTCCCTCAACTTTCAAATCATCAATTTCAGTCCTCAAATTGTAATTTATCATTTTTAAACTATAAATTTCTAAAGACTAATTTACTTATTGGCTAGACGAGGCGTACGGAAATTTGAAAGATTGAAATCATTCCCGCTCAACCACATTCGTTAAGTTTAAGGTAGACTCGCCCCCACTAATTGATTTATATTATAATTGCATGTGTTATGTGGATTTGTGTGATTTTATGCTTAATTGCATGAGAAAAGAATATTTCTTTTGAGATAAAGAATTTATGTTATGCCGAGGATAACTTATCTGCTAGCATGATACAAGAAAAGAATGGTTCATTTGCGTTCACTATGTGATGCCTATGAATAAGAAAAGAACGTCACTACATTATTTGCATAATTACTTGTCCAATTATCGTGTAGATTAATTATTGGCGATGAGTCTACTGAATATTTCATTTTGAAATGCTCAACTCGTTATTTTAAACAATTTTCCAGATTTTGGAGACGGTGGCGAGTGATGGGCAATGACGGAAAATTACAAATTGATATTTTTTTAAAAGCCGTGAACTTTGAAATAATTATTTCATTTTATAAAGAATTTTTAATTCTTCTAAATTTGTATGAATTTACTTATTCCATCTAAATTATTGAATTATCGCTAAACTTTTATTCAATAAATGCGATATTTAATATTTAGTCATTTTCCGCAACAAGTTTATTCAAGAATTTAGAAAATTGACGTTCCCGCGCTCCTCGAAACTCGGGTCTTTACAGCGTGGTATCAGAGTGGGTCTACGTTTCTGTAGACTTACAAATTTTTTTTTTTACAAAATAAGAAAATAATTTTTTCTAAAAATAATAGAAATAATGTTTTGACGACTTTTTTCCATTGCCATCATTTTCCTCCGACTCCAAAGGTAATGAAGTTTAGTATGTTTACTTTATTGATTTATTTCGGATACTTGAGAATAAATGTTTTGAGAATTTGACGAGAAAAGAAAAGAAAAGACGAGAAAGAATTAGAAAACTAGTATCCGAAATAATGAGAAAGAAATGAGTTTTGGAGCATAACGGGAATTGTTTTTTGAAAGAAAAGAAAAGAAAGAAAACGAGTGTTGAGCATAATGGGAATAGTATGATTTAAGAATGATTTCAAAATAATTTTTGTCTTCGAACTTGGAAATGATGAACCCTAACTGGACTTTACATAATTGATTTTAGACATGGCATCATTTACGAGAAGTCAACAGAAAGGATTAGACAATATTTTCGGAATATCTATCGTTTAGATTAAACGAGAAATAGCAAGCCAGTTTTATGAAGTTGTGATGAGATGTTGAGATTATAAGTGATGTGATTTATTGAGACTTTTATGAGAAGAATTACGAAATTAGAGGTTTAAAGATTTGGTTCTTAGTTATTGGGAATTAAGTAATGGATATTGTGTTGAGTAAGTGAATTATTCCTCTATTTTGAGAGAAATTTATTATGTAGTTTGGTGATAAGTGTGATATTTACGTTTATTTTATGCACTTATATCCTTGAATAAGTCATAATGGGATTCTATCTAAGTATTATTAATGCATTTTATGTTTCATGTTGTATAGGATCCTAAAAGAGGAGAAAAGAAGAAAAAAGGACCAAAATGCACTAAAAACTGAAGTTTGGGGACTTAGGTGCAAATAGATTTACGGCCGCAAGACAAATCATCACGGCCGTAAGCGCATGTTGAAACAGAAAAGAAATAAGCAGAAAAGATGTTACGGCCGTAAGAAATATCCTTACGGCGTAACCCTCAAAAGGTGAAAATGCGCAGAAACATCTTTACGGCCGTAACTTCAATTTGTGAAAAATATGCAGAAACTCAATTACGGCCGTAAAGGAAATGTTACGGCCGTAACTATTCAAGTCAAAAATTTCCATATTTAATTCTTTCCATAATTTTGGAATTTCTTGATCCCAAAGCTAGGGCACGAAATTGAGGCTATAAAAAGGGAATTTCATGACAAGAAAAAGAGACATTATTATTTTGAAAGAGGCGCGGCTTGCTTGAAGAATTGGAAGGAAATTAAGCGACTCGAGAAGGTGAATCAAGAAAGAAAATTCTAGAATTCTTCATGACTATGCTCGGCTAAGCTTCCATACTTAGTTCGAAGGGGAAGTTGTATTTCATATCAATTTGTTATTCTTTTCCAAACTAGTAACGTTGTTCTAAATTCTTTACTTTGATTTGTTGAATTCTTATGCGTTTTTGATTTCATCAATGCAATTATTTATTTGATTAAGGCCTTATCATTTAATGTGTTGTATTGAGATTTACTATTTTGAATGATTGGATCCGTAAACGTCTTTTTATTCAAATCATAGTAGCAATTGGAAATTTGATATTTTCATAAAGAATTCCAACTTAGGTTAATTGCCACGAGCTTGTGTGATTGATAATCTAATTCATCCTAATTCTTCTCAACCAATATATAGTTGTTGTCTTAAATCTAAAGAGCTTGTTTTAGGTTATTCAATGGCTAATGTTTGATTAGAGAGCTTATTCTAATTAAATGCAATTAAGGGAGAATAGGAATAGTTAGAGCTTATTAACTATTTACGGGTGATAAATCAAAAGGTAAATTGAACACGCGTTACTTGGAAAGTGATAACATTGCGATAGAATACAACTGAACCTGAGAACTAGGGTTTGCAAATAATTGACTTTTATTTTATCTAATTTACGTCTTTACTTTATTTTCACGATATTTACAATTCTTGAACTCGAAAACCCCCCATCTATTCTAATTGACAAAGCACTACTTTAGTTCCCGTTCCTCGTGGGATCGACTCTTACTTCCGATATTACAATCAAATCTGATAAATTGCGAGTAAGATAATTATATATTGTTTTGGTGCATTGCGACACGCATCATTTGGTCTTGTGATTAAATTTTGGGAATACGATTTGTGGCATATATTTATAAGTATGACTAATGGGTGGTCATTTGAGCAAATTAATGTATTGAAGAAAGTGAGATATTGATATTGGAAACTAGGATTTGAAATTGTTATGTTGAGGAATTATGAATTGATTTTCTGGGATATTTTTGGTGATACTGAAGTTTGTTGGAAATGTTTTCAATATTTAAATCGTTGTGGTCAAATGTAGAGCTATTTGTTATTGTTGGTTGTGAAGTATACCTACGGGTTGGATAAGTCCAAATTACAAGGGAGACTCTGCCTAGAATTTTATCATTTGGAATTAAGAGCATAATATGGTATGCAACCACTAAGGGAATTGAGGTTAGAATTGCAAGTTCATTTATACCACAAGCGAGATTTAGTAAATGATAAGTTATATTTTGAAAGATGAGTAAAGACAAGTATTATGGCGTTATTGGGAAGAATCTAAATTATTCTTGGGAACGAATTGATCACTAGTAAGGAATGATCACTTGTATTGGAGAATATTATAAATTATGAGGATATGAGATAATACTGTTGATTTATTTTGGAATTTGATCGGGAAGATATGTTAAAGATAAGCTGATGATATTATGTTGATTTGTGAATAATAATGTTACTGGGTATACTACATAGAGAGAATATTCAGGTAATTGCTATCTTTTTAATTAATTTGGTGATATTTGGTGATAAGAAGTTTTAGAGATGGCAAATTATTATGGTTTGATATGTTTTTAAAGAAATAGTAAAGATTTATTGAAATTTGGAGAGAATTTTTCATGGGCTTACAGAGATTAGTGAAGAGACGTGATGTCATTTGGGTTATTGAATAATGACTTAAGTAGTCAGCAAATATTTCTTTATACAGAGTTTAGAGGCTATGTTGAGAGCTTACATTTTTGACCTTTGTGATGGTTAGGAAAACCATTTACCGTTTGTTGAATTTACATGTAATATGATTATTGGGAATAATCAGTTATCATGAATGAGAGATATTGGAAGTATTTTATAGTGAGATGCCCTTAAGGGAGTAACCATTTATTCAAAGTGAGAAATTGGGAACATGTGATTTAATATTTGGGATTATGTGAGATGATGATGATTGTCATAAGGTCATTTGTATATAAAAGGTACAATAGATGATGGTAAGGAATAATGTGATGATGAAAACTGAAGGTGATAATATATTGAGATCATGAAATAAGTTGACCATCCATGAATAAGTTATGCTGTATTTGTTTCTAAGTGGAGATTCAAAGAATGATGAATCTCAATCATGGAAAATAAATCAGGATTTCCTCGTAATGTGAATGATTCACTGATGTACATTAAGTTTTCAATATTGATGAAAGAAACTTTATCAGGTCTTAGATTTGTACAAGTATTGATGAAGTAATGCATTTGATCAGAGAAAGGCTTATGATTTATCATATCTTGAAATTTTGGAGATTTTTAATGATGGTATCTTGTTTAGAAAATAAGAAATGAAATTTTATGTAATTGTTCTTGTGGAAATAATTTGTGGAAAATAGAGATAAAACTTCACAGTGATGACTTATTTTGGAATGGTGTGCAGAGATGTGACAACAGTAGAATCCAAGATTTATTTGTCTGAGAGATTGATATATAATTATAGTGAGCATATTGACGTATAAGGTTCACGTGATAGGTATGATGGTTATTATATTGAAATCTTAGAGAGATTGATATGAATATTTGAGGTCATATGATACGATGATAAGTGACATGTTACATGATTACTACAAGATATGATGACTAGACGGTTAAGGGAGGTTATGGTTATCCCGTAAAGAATTGTGTGAATATATTGAGTCAATTGATCTCATTTTGATGGTTTATTGCATTATGGTAAAAAAAAATATTTCATAGATTGGGAATTTTTGTTTTGGAGTCATAATATATGGGTTTATGTAAAGCTTTGATGATGCAGTTTTGATTATTTATTGTCGGTTGCACTTTTGATGTGAATAAAGTATTTTGGCTACAATAATGGAAAACCTGAGAAGATCATTTGTGTGACTTTTACTTATAATGTGATTGTATCTTTAGGTTAAGAAAACATGATGAGGAATACTATATGATTCACAAAAGTCTTATTCAATGGTGAGAGGCTTAATCAGAGTATTGTTCATAGTGTGACATGAATTGAAGTTTTGGGAGAACAGGAAAAATGGAATCTTGAACTTCAGATTGGGAAATTAGTGAGGTTTCTTAAATTTGAGAATATCATATCTGATCCTTATGATGATGCTTTAAGTTAGTATCTTAGCCCTCAGTTAGAATGAGTATGTGATACCGAGTACTTGATGCATGATTTAAAAGTATGGATTAAAGGATTTAAGTTTGAATTCTCCGATTTTGAAAAGGAAGTTTCAGTCGAACTTATAAATGATTTCGTCGGTACATCATTTCAGAAAGATTCTACCAAGTTTGGGTTTTGTACTCAATATTTTGGAATTGATATCGCGCTTATATATTTTGGATCATAAGGATTTATTCTTGATCAATCTTCTTGATTTTTAGGTTAAGCATTTGGGTCAATGAATATTTTGTGGTTTCGATATTAGTATAGATCCTATAAAAGGTACCTTTCGTTTTGACAAGAGAGGGAATTTAAGATCTCATTTCATCGGACCATTTAAAATGCTAGAGAATTAGGTAATGTGGCTTATTGTTCATGATTCAAGTCATATGGTGAATTATTAGTTTATTGCAGTCCAGAAAGATTTAACTTATGAAGAGGAACATATGTGCATAGTAGAGAGAAAAGTCCATGTTTTAAGAAACAAAGAAATTCCTTTAGTCAAAGTCCAGTGGGGTAGACATGGTAGCGATGGGGCTACCTGAGAGAAAGAAGAAGAAACTCTGGTTAAATATCCAGATATCATAGAGCAGGTAAATTTAAATTTTGAGGACGAAATTATTTGAAGTGGAGAAGGTTGTAGCGATCGAGAAATTTTCAAACTTAAAAGACTTGTTTCACCAAACTTGTCGCTACGATTCTCCAACCTTAACGATTATTATTCAAAAATCAACGCTCTCATCTAGTCATATTGTTTTTTTAAGAAAAAAAATTTAAATTCGTTTAAATCTTTAAGTCCAAATTTCGACTTTAAACTTATCCCAGTTTCATTCTTTATTTTAAAGTTCAATGGGGTAGACATGGTGGTGATGAAACTACCTGGTTTAAGAAAGAAATTTTTTTTGATCAAGTATCCAATTATTTTAAATCAAGAAATTTTTTAAATTTCGAGGACGAAATTATTTTAAGGTGGTAGGGTTGTAGCGACCAAGAATTTTTCATGACTTATTTAAATAAATATTATTTAAAACGTGTCGCTACGACTTTACCTATTTATTTTAAACACATTTTCGTCTAGCCATGTAAGTTAAAATTTAAATTATTTAAATTTATCGTAGTTCAATTTCAATTTCAATTTTTATAAAAGTATCTTATTTTCATTATTTATTTATTTATGTATTTTAATCCAAATTTTAATTATTTAAGTCCAAAATATTTTATCCCCAATTGACATTCATTTTAATCTCAAAATTTCCTCCCCAACTTCCATTTTCATATTCAGCACATTTCTTTTCCCTTCCCCATGATCACTCTTCAATCCATCTTAATCAACTTCAATCCCATAATTACATTCACACAATTTTTCCTTTCCCATCATCATCACCCCACATTCTCAGCAAAAATTCCATCAACCAGTTTAATTTCCCCAAATCTTCTCTCACACAATCACCAATCAAGCAATTGCCAATTTTTGAATCCAACTCTATGTATATCTTTCCATCTCCACTTCATCGTTCAAACCACCACCAGCTCCATAGATGACCCTCAACCACGGACCTCCATATTGAGTCCTCCGCCGACTTCAATTCACCAAGAGCGGAACAAAATCTCACAACCAAGCACCAACCTCTATTTAAGCTCCATTCATCACCAACCTCATCACCACCAAGAATCCCCACCCAATGCAGGCCACAAATCATCATCATCACCACCATATTCGTCCCCTGCATCCAAATCAAACAACCAGCTTCGTCATCATCATCAATCAACACCAACGCAGCCACCACTCATTTCCACCATCATCACCTGCGAAATCAACCCACCTGCAGAACCTCCATCACCCCACTTTACAATCTGCAAAGCTCAAATTTCACACACACAGGAATCATCACCACCAAACAGCAGCCACCATCAACTACAGCCACGCAGCCATCACCCCAACCAGCCCCCTTCACCGCCTCCATTGCCAACTCCAAATCTTCAACAATCAGCCCCAAATTCATCATCACCTCGACTGCAGCCAACCGTTACACCATCACCGTAAAACCAGTCAAACCAATAATTCACCATCACCGGGACATACAACCAGCCAACCAAACCCGGCCCCTGCCCCTTTACCATAGCATCCACAACATCCCCACCAATCACCCAAATCAAACTCCAAACCCAGAACAAAACTAGTACTTACCTCCATCACCGGCTTTGACGCTGGATTTGGGTGAGAGGTCTCGCACTGCTGTCGCCCTGAGTCTTTCGTATCGTGAGAGAGAGAGAGAGAGAGATAGAAATAAGATCTGAGAATATATTTTAATTTTCAGAAATTACACTTTAGTCCCCAAGCTTTTAAAGTTATTTAAATCAGTCCCTATGTTTTAAAACTAACCATTTCAGTCCCTTTTAGTTTTTAAAATAGTTTTATCAGTCCCTTTATTTTAAAAATCAATTATTTAAATCCCTACAGTTTAATTTCCGTTTTGAGTTTCAACTCATGTTTTCAAAAGTATTCATTTTAGTCCCTCAACTTTCAAAAGTATTCATTTTAGTCCCTCAACTTTCAAAGTATTCATTTTAGTCCCTCAACTTTCAAATCATCAATTTCAGTCCTCAAATTGTAATTTATCATTTTTAAACTATAAATTTCTAAAGACTAATTTACTTATTGGCTAGACGAGGCGTACGGAAATTTGAAAGATTGAAGTCATTCCCGCTCAACCACATTCGTTAAGTTTAAGGTAGACTCGCCCCCACTAATTGATTTATATTATAATTGCATGTGTTATGTGGATTTGTGTGATTTTATGCTTAATTGCATGATAAAAGAATATTTCTTTTGAGATAAAGAATTTATGATATGCCGAGCATAACTTATCTGCTAGCATGATACAAGAAAAGAATGGTTCATTTGCATTCACTATGTGATGCCTATGAATAAGAAAAGAATGTCACTACATTATTTGCATAATTACTTGTCCAATTATCTTGTAGATTAATTATTGGCGATGAGTCTACTGAGTATTTCATTTTGAAATGCTCAACTCGTTATTTAAACAATTTTACAGATTTTGGAGACGGTGGCGAGTGATGGGAAATGACGGCAAATTACAAATTGATATTTTTTTAAAAGTCGTGAACTTTGAAATAATTATTTCATTTTATCAAGAATTTTTAATTCTTATAAATTTGTACGAATTTACTTATTCCATCTGTATTATTGAATTATCGCTAAACTTTTATTCAATAAATGCGATATTTAATATTTAGTCATTTTCCGCAACAAGTTTATTCAAGAATTTAGAAAACTGACGTTCCTGCGCTCCTCGAAACTTGGGTCGTTACAATATTGAAATCGAAATGTAATGTATGATTCTAGCTCGTTCAATAAATAATATAAGTATTATAAGAAACAGAGATAATTATAGGCTACAAAATCTTGATAGAATTCCTAAAATTGAATGTGTTTACATGTGTGTGAATTTACGTAGAGACATAGTAATTTAGGACATGTGAATAAGATTCATGTTACTCGAGAGAGATCACTAATTTTATAATATGTTAACTCGATTGTTGACACATGTAAAAATGGGCAGAATAAATTGGAATTAGATGAATGTTAAATAACATTAAGTGAAATCGGAAATCATAACTACTTAATCTCATATTCTTCTCAAACCATATGTTTAATTTTATTTACATAACAAAGTCTTAAATTGATATTCGGTTACTAATTTTATTTTAGATTGAAGCAAGGTTAGTTCAAAATTTGATAGTAGATAGTAGTCTTTGTGGGACGATACTTGTACATCAAATCCACTTTATTACTTGACACGATTAGTACACTTGGGGAATCAACCAAGAAGTTTTTGGCAGTTGCTTAAGACTATTTTAGTTGTTGTTTAAACTCTCATTCTTGTTCTTCTCTTTTCAAGTTTCCCCACGCATGAGAAGATTGAGAGGCGATGATCTCGCACCCTTTTTTCCAGAAATCAAATGCACTTTCAAACATAGAATTAAGCAACAACAAGAGAATTTCATAGCAGAACATATAATAGCATTGCAACCGACACATGTTGAACATTTGGTTGAAATTGATAAAGATGACATGCCACTTGGGAAATTCATCACACCACATGTTCCGCCAAATCGACCCATTATGTTTTATCTTGCATTTGGGCAACTGAACTTTCAGTTGAGGACGAAAATCATTTTATTGTTCCAGAATGGATTATCATTTTATGGGAAGTCTTGTGAGAATCCACATAATCATGTATCTAGCTTCTTCGAAATCTGTGATAACTACAACTTTCATAGTATATCGGACAAAGCAATCAAATTTAGACTCTTCCTACATACAGTTAGAGATGGAGCAAGAGAATGGTTTGATTCTAATCCTGCAGAAAGCTTACAGACTCGGGATGATCTCATATATAAGTTCGCACAAAATACTTTCCAATATCAAAAGTCAATAAATTTAGACATGAGATCTCCACATTCATTAGGTTGATTTAGAAGGTTTTCATAAAGCATGTAAAAGGTTTAAGGACTTGATCAGAAAGTGTCCTAACCATGATATAAACTATAAAGAAAGCCTAACAAGTTCAATACTTCCACACTAGGTTAAACCTATCATGTCGTATATCACTAGATGCAGCTTTAAATGGGCCTATCACATTAAAGTCACCTAATGATGTTGAGGGATTATATGAGACCATGGATGCAAATAATATTTTGTGGCCTTCACAAATAAATACTCACAAGAAGCATGTAGGTGTACATGAGATAGATACATCATTCACCGCATTGTCAGTACAGATGTCATCTTTAGAAAAGAAGGTGATAAATCACTTTACTTTGAAAAATTCAACAAATTCAATGCAAACAAAGTTTTTAGTTTATGATAAATGTGGAGAAGCTCATAACAGTGGAGAGTACAAGTCTGCATCACAAGAGATAGATAAAGTTAACTATGCACAGAATTATCAAGGTTGGTAAAATAATGCATACAATAATACATATAATCCAGGCTTACACGATCATCCTAACTTCTCCTGGAGCAACAACTAAAATAATTATCAGCGACCACCTCCTTGTTTTCAACATCAAGAGAAGTGAGCTTCTCTAGAGGATATATTGAGTAAATTTATGTAGAAGACTGATGGAAAAGACTAAAACAACGTTGCAAAGTCATCTAAAAACTATTAAGGGGTTGGACACTCAAATATGTAAGTTGGCCCGCGCTATCTCTGAAAGGCCACAAGGATTTCTAACTAGCAACATATAAACTAATCCGAAAGAGTAGGTATTAGCTATCAATGCTATAGAGGAAGATATTAACTACAATCCTGGAATCAAATTTACTCTATGTCAAAGAGAATATATACCACCTACTCATTTTCCTCCCAAAGACTTTGAAAGTAGAAAGAGGAGGAGAGGATCAATGTAATTACAACAAGAATTGGGGTACAATTACCTGCACTAACTGTTAAAAGACAAGTTATAAAGATAAACAAAGTGTCTACTATCGATGAGG
This sequence comes from Ligustrum vulgare, assembly GCA_963555705.1. Classification (NCBI taxonomy): domain Eukaryota; kingdom Viridiplantae; phylum Streptophyta; class Magnoliopsida; order Lamiales; family Oleaceae; genus Ligustrum; species Ligustrum vulgare. The sequence goes on from OY743170.1 coordinate 56,110,573, forward strand.
AGCAAGTGAATGAATCTGAAAAATCAACTAATGAAAATTTGAAAGAGAATTCAGAAAATCAACAAGTTAATGCGATCGCTCATGTTAGAAAATATGTACATCCAATCCCGTTTCCACAAATGATGAAGAAACCCAAAAATATCATCAATTTGAGAAGTTCTTGGAAGTGATAAAGAAGTTTCATATCAAGATACTGTTCATTGAGGTAATTAGACAAATTCAAAGTTATGCAAAGGTCATAAAAAACATGATGACAAAGAAAAGAAGTTTCCGAAACCTAAGATTGTATCATTGACAAATGAGTGCAATGCAATACTGCAAAATAAAATACCTCTCAAATCAAGGATTTAGAGAGTCTCACTTTACCTATTTCATTTGATGAACCATGCTCTTTTAATGTTTAATGTGATACATGTGCAAATATTAATCTAATGTCTTTATCTGTGTATGTAACATACTACAATTTTCCCTAATTATTAAAGAATTAAATAATTCAAAACATCTTAGAACATGTATCGATACTTGCAGAATGGAAATCACACCTGACAAGGCAGGATATTCTGTTATGGACCAATCAACTATGGACAAGTGTCAAGCACGTAGAGGCTAATTACCACATGCAGATGTCCACCACTTTCTTGTAGCATGCATGAGTCAATAATCTAGGTTTAGGGTTATGATTAGCTAGAAATCATATTTTAATCCAAAAATATGAGATTTGAGAGGGAAAATCTTGTATAAATAGCCCTAAAGTTGTGAATTGAAAACACGCCTTTGAAAATACTGAAAGCACATTTTAAAGAGCTAGATTTCAAGAGTTCTTAAAAAATAAATCATATCTCATTGTTAGTTTGCCCTGTGGTATATAAAAAAGAAGAGAGCAACACGATTGATCAAAGAATATATCGATATTATTCGAAATTGGTTTTGTTTGGGAAAAGAGATTTAAGAAATTGAAATACATGACTTGGTTCGAGTAGCATCGGTTGAATTGAGAATGTTTAACACACATGCACACACACAAGAGCTAGATATACGATATGTGGAATTGTAGAATAATTTTTAATTCTTACCTTTGATTAACTTGTTTAAATTTTGTGATTTTGATGTGTATTTTGAGGAAACATTGAATTGCTTAACTCGAGTCGGGCTTAACTTGTAACGATCTACTTTTTCCCAATTCTTTTAAATTAAAATTCTGAAATTTTTTGACTCATGTATCAATACATTCAAAAGCTAAATTAAGGAATTTAAAATATTTGATCTATGTATCGATATATGAACATCATATATCTATACTTGCAGAAACCCAGGTAGGGTTTTACGCGTGGCTAAGTGGTAATTCGCTGGGATAACTAAATAGTTCCACTTGTCGACCATGAACATGCCATTCCATGCGTGTAGACAGCTCCTGCTTGTAAGGTTAGTGAGTCCTGGGTCTAGTTTAGGGTAATGAGTGTCTAAAAATGTTATTTTAATCTATGTTAATTTGAATTTCGTGTATAAATAGGGTAGCAAGTCATGATTTTTAGAAGTACAGAGACTTTACTGAAAAATATAGTTATAAACGTGAGAGAGGGAATTTCATTCTTGTTGTTTTCAAGTTTCAAAGAATTATCAAAAGTAGTTTTTGATTTTAAATCATAGTTATATAGAAAGTAGTTGGAATCATGTTTAGAATGTTGGCAAAGATTTTGCAAGAATTATGGATCAACAAAGAAAGAATTCTGTTGAGATCAGAACTCAAACTGCAGAAACAGTTCCTCATGTATCGATACAGGTATCGATACATGAAGAACCAAGATCTGAATATGTATCGATATTTTCATTAAATATTAGTATAATAGAAGTTTGATTTTTGGTTCTTTCTTAATTTTCAGGTTTTAAACAAGGCAAGTAGCACTCCAATAGTCTTAAATGCTACTTTGTGCAAAATTTATTGATGTTTCATCTTGTTCTTGTCTTATTGAAATGTTTTCTTGTATTATTACATTTATTATGTTATCTCGCTTGATATTACGCCTTATGGCGCTTGACTTACTACATTTGAAATAAGGGTGGTTCTTTCCTGCTTGAAATATATGATACTGGTATCAAGATTTTAAATCCTGCTTGAATTATTGCGCGCACATGATAACATATGTTTTGTAATACGGGTCATCTCAAAATTCATGTTTTAAAATGAAAATCTTGTTTCTTGCTGAATACCGTTGTATTCATATTTTTCATGTTTTATTACAGATGCTTGATCGTGCTTATTTTAAATCCACTACTCGCAGTGGAAAGCCTCGGAAGACGGTTTGACTCATATGTATATAACGGAGACAGAAATCTTGAGTTACCCTCCGGACCATCCAACCTTGTATCGTTATGAGTATACGAAGATGAAAGTGGAATACTATGACATATATACTTTTGAGTTGGTGTATACGGATGTTTTTAACTTTACGAATATGTAATTAGTTTAAATTTACGAGGTTTATTTTGAAAACTATATGAAACCTCGTGATCGGCTTTAGAATAACATGTATATGTAAATTATGCGTGTTTTTATAAAAGTTATGTTTTATGTATCGATACTTGTATATCGTTTTATCTAACGAACTAATTTTTAAATTTTAACGGTAACTAAATAACTGTCATGTATGTATCGATACATACAGAAGAATGATTAATGGATCTTATGCTTTTAACTGAGTTATTAATAAATGCTCTATTATAAGTTTTGTTCATTATGCTATATATGCGATACTCATAAGTTTTAAGTTATCTAAAATGCCTACCATGCTTATATTTCTTAAACTAAACTCTTTATATATATAGAGTATTAAAAGTTTAATGTATATGCGTTATTCTCTAAGTTTTAAAATAAACATTTACCATTTATAGATATTGTTACAATCTTTAGCCTATTGAATTTTAGATTTTGCCTAAAGCAATAGGTATTATCCATTTTTGTACTTCTTCCCCTCATTTCAATATTAAGCCAACTACTATATGTATGTCTAAATTTTAAAATGAAAGATAAACATTATAGCTCTCCAGATATTCTTCTTTCTTAATTAGTATCGATACATGTATCGATACTTATAAGAAAACAACAAGGTCTGGTTTTATATAAAACAAAATATGTGATATTTAAATGTGAAAAATCTGTAATGAATTTTGTGTGCTACATAACTATTTAAAGTCTAGTTAAGTATCTTTTATGCTTTATTCGAGGACGAATAAATGTTCAAGTTTGAAGATTTTTTTTGATAAGTGTAAAATTTACACTTATTTAAGCCACCAAAAGTGGTTTTGTTAGTATTAATTTGAATGTAATACTTAATTATTTTATGTTTCTAGATTATTCCTAGAGATAACCGATATTGAATCAAGGACGAAAATTTGATAAAATAAACAGGCCGCAGTCTTGTGATCAAAACCACAATTGAGAAATTGAAAGACTAAATCATATTAATCGAATCAAGGATTTGGTGACAATTTCTCGAATTTGGCATTGTTTCGCGTAGGTGTTGTTTTGCCCATGTTAATAATTAAAAAGGGATCAGACGATTGTGTAGGGGACAAACCTCTTCAGAAAAAGTCCTAGAAAATGGTGTTTTGCATTAGAAAATCTTAGTTTACAAAATGCCTCCAAATGGTGCAAGCACACAAATTAGACTAAGGAAGTTCTATTAAAATCTAAGATAAGAGAACTACACCTATGTCTTGAGAGCTTTGATTTATTCGTCCTTCTATATGTCTAATTTTTACAATATATACAAATTCTATTAACTACTTGCTACTTTGAATTTCTAATTTACCTTTTTGGCTTCATAACCGATGAGAAATAACCGTTGTAAACTTACGCAAGCTAAGAAAACGAATGACAAATTTTTGAGATTCGTGCGGCGAAGATCAACAATAGCTTGCAGTATCTTAATCTTGTTATTTGTAATTAAACCAGGTGATGTCTTTTATCCTTTGTTTGGTTAATTTTGACATTATGAGTTGCTAAATTCTTTTTATGTTAGGATGAACGATGTAGATTAGGGATTTTAATTTAATTTATTTTTTTAATTTCAAGACTTCATGTCACTTTAATATGCGTTAATTATTTATTGTGTGTTTATTTCTTTAATTGTCTGGTCAACAATTGATTGATTTAGTTATAGTACTGTAATCGAGAGGTAATGTACGATTTTAGCTCGTGCAATAAATAACACAAATATTATAAGAAATTGATAGATAATTATAGGATATGGAATCTTTATAGAATTTCCAAAAATTGAATGCATTGTCATGTTAATTTACATAGAGATATAGTAATTTCGAACATGTGAATAAGATTAGTGTTACTCGAGAGAGATCACTAACTATAATATGTTAATTCGAGTGCTGACACATATGAAAAGGGGCTGAATAAATTGGAATTAGATTAATGTTAAATAATTTTAAGTGAAATCGAGAATCTCAACTACCTAATCTCACAATCTTCTCAAACCATATTTAAGTAGTTTACTATTAACTTTAATTATAAAAAAAAAATCTTGAATTGATATTAGGTTTTCTAATTTTATTTCCATGTTAGTTTAAAAATTGATAGCATATAGTAATCTCTTTGGGACGATGCTTGGACTTCAAATTCACTTTATTACTTATCTGATTCGTACACTTGCAAAATCAATCGAACATATGTTATTTCCATTTATAAAGTGTTGGGTAAAGTTAACTAATTTCAGTGATTAAATGATTCGAAAAAAATACAAGGACGAATAATATACAATTAATTAATTTTAGTAACAAAATATGTTAAGGAAATACTTTAAGGACCAACTTGAAACCTTTTCATAATAAAAATGTAACAATAAATGAACATTAAATAATTCATAGCATTAAATAATTCATTTACCCAATCCTTGATTTATTAGAACTAAAATTTCAAGAATTCTCTATAGATATTTAAATGAGATATTTTGAAGGGACATCCTGATATGACAGTTTTATTAGATGATGATGAAAAAATGTGGATGTGATTATTACCCAATGAATCAACGTCACATTAGAATATCTCATTTGAATGTTTATCAAGATTTACTCTTAAAATTTAACTATTTTTAAAAACAGTCTATCTAGTTTTCGAAAAATTAATGCTACTTGTACATAATAGAGTTGCATATTTATTTACATATAGATGAGGTATCAAAAAGAAAGCGGAGAAATTTCTTTTTATTTAGTTAAAAAAATTCCAATTCAATAATATCTCACCTTATCACGTGTGTTCAAATTATTATGTAAACTATTATGTCACTAAATTTCACTGTCAATTTTAAGCACTTTTCACTTTGTAGTTTAGAAGTTCCAAAAATTATGGAATATTATTAAGCACATTATCCAGGCCAATTCTGGTAATCCATAAACTTAAATACTGATCACAAATAAAAAGGAAACTAAAATATACATGTACTATATATGTTACAAAATTAAAGTATGGTGACAACCTATTCGATCAGGTCTTCACCTACATATATTCTATCTATTACCGTTTGCTTACAACTTGCAATCGATTTTTGTACACAGTATATATTACATGAACCAAGAACCAAAAGTAAATAAAAATTTGATCTTTTCATGATGCTACAATCTATTATAATAGCACTCTTTAAAACCACAAAAAATATAAATAAAATTGAAATTCTTGCCAATTTGATGAAGATAAATTGTACATTTCAGTTTTGTGGAGAAGAGTTTACTACTTTGTTGTGCCTATTGGATGGACCAGAAGGAGGGACCACGTCCCCTTTAGGGAGTCTAGCGAAAATCAAGCCATTATGTGGTGACCTGCCATTTTCTTGATAATACTTCAGAGCCATCTTTGAAACATCGTCCTCCATCATTTTTCTGCCCAGTCGAACCGCGACACTAGAATTAATGAGAAGAACGAAGATAAAAAGTACAAAAACAGCCCGCCACGAGCAACATAGTTTTTCCGACATGAGTGATTAGCTTTCTTTGTAGGGTTTTATGAGGAGAACTTTTTAACTTTTCTTTTTTTTTTTTTTTTCTTTTTTGAGGGAAAGTTTATAACTTTTCTTGAGGATGAAGAAGAGATTTATATATATATATATATATATACACACACACACATACATAGTACATATATATGCAGGGAGAAATGGGGGTATATATGACAACTTGACAAAGAAATTATATATTACACGCAATTGATGTTGAATTATAATTTATATAAATGTCAAACTTATTGCCAAATTCTAATGGAAGGCTATTGGTTGGAAGCTAATGTTTTCTTCACTAATTGTTTAATTGGGATTGAAGAAGCATAATTTTCTTGTACGTATGTAATTATATGTCACAGAGATTGCATTTTGGGAGTTTGAAAAGAATGGCATTGGTGGGATTTCTGATGATTATCAACCCTACTCATAAAATTGAACCGTTCTATTTTTACTTAATTCACAAAAGTCAATAAATAACCAAAAATTCGTGTTTGACGGAAGTATTCTTAGTAGAAGACAATTTTATCTAATCTAACGTAGAAAAGAATGCATTATACCATTAGCATCCAATATCGTATCTTCACTAGGTTTAAAAGTGCCCAAACATGTTTGGGAAGAGATTGAGTTCACATTTAGAAATGATAGTTAGGTTAACCAGAAACTAAGCTCCAATTAAATTAAATATAATTAATTAATGTTGATTTATGAAGGAGCACGCTAGAATTAGTTCAAAACTTTGTTTCTAATTTATGCTACAGAGTTCCTTTAATTTTGGTTTGTGTTTAATGCTTAGACATGAATGACTCTTTTCGCTGGAAAAAAGAATTAGGGTACGTATTAATGATTTATCAATAATGAATTACCTAATTTAAAGGGATCTTTTGCGTGTGAAGCCACCATAGAAATCAAAATTCTTAGGCCCCACTTATTTTTGATTACATCAAATTCGATAATGATAGACATCTGAATTTTGTACATGATAATCTTGGTATTAATCACCTTAGATTGTTAATAGTAATCAGTTCAATCAAAGTATTGACACTTAACAATATCCATCCTAAAAGGTTAATTTATAAATAATGTAAACTAAGATTATTTACTTGCTTAGCCAATGAGAAAATTTTGTTCATATTTTATCAACACCCTTCCTCCAAAAAAAAGTATCCAAGTCATGTCTACAGTCTACCCGCTACAAACTAGAAGGTTGCTCACTCCATCGAGATCACGCCAAGTTCTCTTTATCCACCACCTCCAAAGTCGACTGTCACGAAATCTCGTGCCATCGTGATTTGTCCACACTTTCATTTAAATATTCGTCTTGCGCTTTCACGTGCAGAAGTTTGGAGCATGACTCTAAGAACTCCTCACCGGGAGTAGTTAAGATGTAAAATTTCATCTCAAAAGGTTAATACTTAATGTGATTCCCATGTGTAGTCGATGTAGAACTTCTGCCACAACTTTTCAATTACACAAAGTTCTAATTCAAATTGAGTCATATAAATGTTAACTGATTAAATATTATATGATTTTCATAATTGATCCCAAACCCTACGAGAATTGCAAGTTGCAGGATCTAATTAGCAGTAAGAGTAATTTGTCGCGTATAAATCTTTATAACCAAAATATTCTAAATTATTTAGGTTTTGAAGCAAACATATAATATTAAAGTGGACACTTACTGTTGAATAAATGGGGATTATTTATCAATTTCAGAAAGAAGAGATTATTTAGATAACAAAGTCAACTTCGAACAAGAATGGAAATGAATACAAATAATGAGACCGATTATTAAGATGGTAATTACGTACCAACTTTAACAAAAACCAAAGACTTAAAGAATTGGGTAGTTGAGAAAAAGGTTCCTCGATGATGATACAAATTTTAAAGCCCTTATGATTGATAAAATTGACGTTCAAGAAAAAGAATATATATGTTTGTATTTTGATGTAATATTATATTTGACTGTTTATACAAATGTAAATGTAAATATTTAATATGTCAATTATAAATAATTTTTTGATTGAATAAAAGAAATGTATTGCGGGAGAATTTTGAGTTCGAGAGTATTAAAAATTCCCAATGTCCTACTTTCTTCCAATTAATTATCTAATTACCATAAGCCCTTCCACTCTGGCTACTTGGAGGCATAACCTGGATTTACCTTCCCGAATCAAGGGCCTTGGGCATGGTCAATTCGGGCCCTCGGGGTGTGGGCTACACCTTTTTAATTATCTAAGGCGATAGGTTTATTTAAGTCGAATCATAATTCTGAATCTTGAATTATTGATCCATATTTAAGCAAATGGAATGAGTCATGTTGATCTTCCAATGAAATTAATTTTATTTTAATAATTTTGTTACCTGAAATAGACTTTTATATATATAGGATCTATAAACGAGTATGATGCACGTGGTTTGAAATTTATGGCACTCGGTGAAGAGATTTCAACGCAATAAATTTTATAATGCGTTGGGCGGTTAAAAGAAATTTCTAATAGTTATTTATTTTAATTTTCGAGATAAGATTTGCCGTTAAAAATTGGAAAGAGAAAATGTGTATGATTAAAAGTGATTTGAAAAATTTTATTGTTTTGATTTATAAATTGTAATGATTGTATAAAAGAACGATCTCAATAATTTTTTGTGAGCATATATTTTTATGGTGATGTCACCTTTGGACATGTTTGGCATAGGTGAAAAGTTCCCTTATATAAGTGATTCTACTTTTAATAAAGTTGTTAAGATAAATAGTAACTTCCATTCTAAAAAAAACTAAAAATAAGTTGTTTTTTTTTGGAGAAAAATAAGTTAATTGTTTTAATAATACTAAAAAGTAATTTTTATGTAAAATTACAATTTGGTAGAAATTGTCTATAATTTCTTTTTGTAAACAGTCACGTGGCAACATTTTATTTGACAATTTTTTTTTTTAAAAAAAGTCAAAAGTTTCGGTTGGTAAAAAATTTCCGCTCACCATTTATAACTTTTTTTTTTAAAAAAAAATGATCAAGGAAATACTGACATTTTGCTATTTATAAAAAAATATTTATAAACAACTGTTTATAAAAGGTTTACCAAACAGAGGCACAACATGATTAGAGTTTTTTGTTTATAAATAAATGATGTAATATTTTCGAAGTAAATTATGTGGTTGAAAATTAGTTTGAAAAAATTTATAGTTAAAAATTAATTTGAGAAATATGGTGATTATAAATATGTTATAAATAGTTTACCAAATGGAGGCTGACGTGATTTCATGAAACGAGAAACATGTAAATTTTGTCAATAACATATTAAGTATAACTGATCTTAATTATATTTAATTGAATAATTCTAATCGATGTTAAATATTTAAGGACCATTTGACATTATTTTTGAGATACAAAAAGAAAGTAAAAAGAGCTTGGGTTAAGTACACAAATACAAATCTTGAATGAGCTTAATTTTTAATATCAGACATTCTGAAAGTTATTTTAAGAATGTAAAACATATTACCAAAATCAGGTAATCAGGCAAATCATATTGACTGTTTGTAATTAATTACAATTGTAACTTAATTTTAAATTTGTGATCAATTACAAATGTATCTAACTAATTATTTACAATTAAGTTGCAATTCATAAAACATTACATATTTTCTTATTAAAAATAATTGAATTAGTTACACTCACCTTAATTACAACTTAATTACATTTGGTTATTAGTTACAATTTAGAATTAATTACAATTGTAATTTTATTTCAATTTTGCTATTAAATACAATTGTAACCACCACCACCACCTAAAACAATCACAACTAACTACCACCGATAACCACCATCGAAAATAAAATTGTAACTTTATTTCAAATTTGTAATTAGTTACAATTGTAATTTTAACTACAACTGCAATTAATCAGATTTTGTAGGCAAGTCATATTGGCTGTCTGTAATTAATTACAATTGTACCTTAATTTCAATTTTATGATCAATTACAAGTGTAACTAACTAATTAATTACAATTAAGTTGCAATTCATAAAATATGACATATTTTCTTGTTAAAAATAATTGAATTAGTTACATTCACCTTAATTACAACTTAATTACATTTGGTTATCAGTTACAATTTAAATTAATTACAATTGTAATTTTATTTCAATTTTGCTATTAAATACAATTATAACCACCACCAACTACCACCAATAACCACCGTCGAAAATAAAATTGTAACTTTATTTCAAATTTGTAATTAGTTACAATTGTAATTTTAACTACAACTGTAATTAATCAGATTTTGTAATTAATTACAATTGTAATTTTCTTTCAATGTTTCGATGAATTAAAATTGTAACTAATAAAATTGTAAAACATGATAGATCTTTTTGTTGAAATTAATTGAATTATTTACAAGATTTAATTAGTTACACTCACCTTAATTACAACTGCAATTATAACTTAATTATATTTTGTTATCATTTTATAATTAATTACAATTGTAAATTTATTTCAATTTTGTAGTTAATTGCAATTGTATAACTTATGAATTAGTAAAACATTAGTGTAATTTATAATTAGTTACATTAGTGTAATTTGTAATTAGTCACCACTATACAACCACCGTTTAAAATAAAATTGTAATTTTATTTTAGTTTTGTAATTAATTACAATTATAAATTTATGTCAATTTGTAATTAGTTACAATTGAAATTTTAATTACAATTTTAACCAATCACCACCACCACCACCACCACCACCACCGATCACCTCCAATAATAATCATCTAAAATCATCACCACTAACCATCACTACTAATATTCAACCACCGTAAGCCATGCAGTTCTAGAACTACATCACAAAAGATTCCATTTCCCTTCATAGATTGTTCAGATATCCATTACTACTCAATAATTAGCAGTAGGAAGTCCTAATTTTTTAACCAATTCCAGCGTGATGGAACTGTGGGTCGTCCTGTGGTATCCATCATTCCTTGTATAACTAGACACTATATATATATATATATATATATATATATATATATATATATATATATATATATATATATATGCAGAGAAGCACCGACCAAACCAGGCTGTAGAAGATATATATGCAGAGAAGCACCGACCAAACCAGGCTGTAGAAGAAGAAAATCGTGTGAGGCTAGAGGTAGAGAAGCACCGTCCAAAAAGGGCTAAGACCGAAGGCAGAAGCCAAACCAAGAAATTGACACAAACTCGGTGGAAGAGAGAGGAGATCAACGAAGCTCAACTAAAACAAGTCTAAAACCATCGGGAAACCATATTTGATGAGCTCTCCATTCCTGTACTTGTCAAGGCCCATAAATATCGCGAAGTCTCCGGCTTTAGGTCGAACCTTGAAGTAGAAAATCATTGCTTCAATTTCTCTCGAGTGTTTCGAAAGTCTTTTTCCAAACTTTTGATTTATAATTACTTGATTTAATAAAATAGTTTCGAATAACCTGATTATAAAAATTTTAAATCTGAAAGTATGAATGGGCCTAATTAGCCCAAAGAGCTTTTGATTGTTTTTGGATCTGTTTGCCTATATATATAATTCTTATTTGGCCCCTTTAAAAACTTTGCACATTTTTCACTCTATTCTTTTCAATTATATATTTATCAATAAAATAATATTAAATATAAATTCAAAAAATATTCTCTACTTTTCAATTACATATTCTACTAAAAATTATTAATTATTTTAAATAAATTCTTTTTAAATAACATCAAATCAAACAAGGCAATATATATATATATATATATATATATATATATATATATATATATAAATAAAAGTTAGGCATGTACACATCTATGGATGACAATGTGTATGGTATGAATCGGGTTTGAGAAACTCATATCTACCCATAAATCCTTTTAAGAGGGCGGGTTGGGTGCTAATTTGCTTTTATACCTATTTAATACCCATTATGTATCCCTACTCAACATAAAACTATCAAAATAAAGTAAAACTTTAGCAACATCCATTGTCCAAAGATAAAAAGACTCTAGTTGTTCAAAAATAAGCAAATATCAAAGAGATTAATGAGTTTATGAGTAGGGTATTAGTTTTTCTACAGTTTTTATACCTGATCTATACTCAAGTCGGATTTCTAAATTTACATTCATACCCTACCCACAAATCCACAAATCCATTTATTCGGGTAATCTCCGCTCATTCATGTTGGATACTCAACGAGTTTCGGGTTCCTGAGTATTATTGTCATTCCTAGACACAATTTGCTTTACTCGCGTGGTAGCTTAAGGTCTTTGTCATATTTTGGCTATGCCCTAGTCTCTAGCTAGGTGTGGACTATTTGACAAAGTGTTTAAAAACATGTTTTTAAAACAACACAATTTTCTAATCATTTTTTAATAATAAACATTTTCTCTCTCTATTTTTCAAACACATATTTTATTTTGAAAACAGAAAAATATATATATTTTAAAACATAATTTTTTTAACAAATAGAGCATAATCCGTTGTTACATTTCTAAAATCCTCATCTCCAAGACGCTTCAAATTTTATGTTGACCACATTTTTTACATAAAAATAAATACTCCTAGATGCATTACCACAAAACAATTATAGAATGAACCAAATATGGATTAAAAAAAAGTTGAGAACGTCCACTTGATAGGATGAGTCTTCTTGAGCATTTATTTCATTTTCACCTACATTTCCCAATAGTTCTTTCACTCATCATCCTTAAATACAAGAAGACCACTTGCAAATTGTAATAATAGAGTATAAATATACGCAGACTATAAGTATACTCCGAAAGTAAACTTCTCAAAAATTAGGGTATGTTAGTACAATTGTACAAAGTATTGTAGTGACATTGCAATAACAATTTTTAATTTTTTTTAATTTTTTTCTTTAATAACGTCCAATGATACACACTAATGCCTACTACCAAATGTTATTATGTTACGTTTGAAAGTTAATATTTTCTAGGGAAAAGAAAAATTTTCCAACCTTTTTTCTTCTTTGTGTGTTTGAAAATCAAAATTTTCTAGGTAATTCATTTTTCCTCTTTTTCCATCACGCGCGGTTGTTCCATCTTTTTGAGGAATTCATTTTTCAATCAACCTAGGAGGTTTTATTTTGCTGGCAATTTATTTATCCATTTTTGTCACGTTTGATCATTTTTGTTATTGTTAATTGATTTATTTTTTTTCGAAAATTAACATTATTATTATCAAATACAAATGTGTTAAAAATTAAAAAAATATATATTTTTTTCAATTAAAATAGCTAAATTTTGGTTAATTTGCTATGGAAAATAATATCAATCAAACAATAAAAGTTGAAAAATTTCTCACTTTTTTCAACTAGAAAATTAAACTAATCAAACACATAAATTTCCAATTCCCAAAAATTCATTTTCTTTCCACTCAAATTTCACTCACGTTATCAAACGCAGCCTTAATGCTCTATTGTCTATGCATTTAATTTTCAAAGTATTAAGCCCTTGTTTGATAATTATCTAAAACTCATTTTTTTTCACAAACATTTTAAATAATACATTTTCACAATAAAGAATTTTTCTACTTTTTAATCATGTATTTTTCAAAAATGAAAGGTTAGGGACTAACTGGTCACAAATGCTAAATAACTTTTCAGGACTTTTGCACCAAAAATAAAAGGTTATGGACTAATTAGTCACAAATACAAATATTGAGGGGCTAAATGCTCCAATTTCCCATTATAAAACTCACTTTGAACAAAAAATGGGGCTCACACAGCTAAATCATGGCTGACACTGAACATGCAACAGAAGGTGTAGCCCACACCCTGAGGGCCCGAACCGACCACGCCCAAGGCCATTGGTTCGGGAAGGTAAATCCAGGTTATGCCTCCAAGGAGCCAGGGTGGAAGGGCTTATGGTAAGCATGAGAAACGCTCAATAACTCCCGCTTGCCACAAGGCCAATTCCACCTTGCGGGGAATCGAACCAAGCACACAGCTGCGCTGAGCACTTACCACCCATCCCCTTTGTCACTTGGAGATGTGCCCTGGGGGCAACATGCAACAGAAAAGTTGGATAGAAAGACTTACTAATGATAATGAGCTACCCGAATTTAACATGCCCATGAAGACGTGGTAGCTCGGCATTATACAATGTCGAGCTGCTACGTGTTCGATAAGCAAAAGATCGTGTCATGAACCTAAACCCAAATAATAATTCGTTTTATATAGATTTTTCTGATTCTACTTTCTTAAAAGTTGGCAAAACCTGAAATTCATAATATAGTGCAAGATGGAAGGGCCTTGCTGATAATTATGATTGGGATAAATACATATACAAGGTTTTTGAAAAATAGGATTTCAAATCAAAAAAAACTTGGGTACTTTGTTTCAAAAATTAGGTTTTGACTAAATAGAAATAATTAATAAGTATTTAAATTGGTTATGGTCACAATCATAAATCACAACATTTGTAGGTCACAGGTTATTAAAATCAATTAATCATGATTTATTTCTTGTTCAAATCACGAATTATAGAGGTCACAATTTATTTTTAAGTCACAAATCACAAATTTTATCAGTCACAAATGACTCAACCTCGACTTCACAATTCGCAAAGTTCTAAGGTCACAGTTTATTTCTCGATCACAAATTTCGAATTTTATAAGTCACAATTTATTTAACGGTTACAAATAGGGGTGGACAAAAAACTCGGAACCGAGAGAACTGAACCAAAAAAATCGGAACCGGTCGGTTCTTTAGGAAAAAAGAAGAACCGAAACAGAACCGAAATCGAAAAATGGAGAACCGAAAACCGATCGGTTCCTATTTGAAAATCGAAAAATGAACCGAGAACTAAATATTCTTAGTTTAAATTAAGCCCACATGACACTTTCTGTATTACTTTACATGATAATTGTTGAATTTTTTAACAAAAAATCGAACAAAGAATAAAAAAAAAACCGAACATGATCAAATGGTATGTATTTTAACATTTTCAGTTCACTAATACGTTGGACAACGTTTACTACCATTCACACTTAATTTTTTTCCTGTAGGAAGAGTTGATAACATGAAAAACTCGTGAAATTTGATGTTTAAAAAACTTTATTGATGTATTTTGAAGATACGTTACGTTTTAAATTTTGTTTCAAGATTATTTGGTAGTTTCTTTTTCTTCAATTTGAAGCTTAAGTTTAATAAGTCTTATTGATATATTTTGGATGATCTTTTTTTTTTTTTTTTGTGCGAATAATAAGATATTTTTCATATTTGCATCAAATTTAATTTTTTAAATAGGAACCGAATAAGAACCGAAAAATAACTAATAACTGAATCGAAACTGAAATTGTTCAGTTCTTGTTATTAAAGGTACTGAACAGAAACCGAACCGAGAGTTTTGATTCCGTTTCGATTCCTTCAATAACCGAACTGAACCGACAAACATCCACCCCTAGTTACAAATTATGGAAATAATCGATCACGCATATTTTTTTCTGTCACATATCACAAATTTTATAAGCCACGACGTCTTTTCCATTACAAATTCTAAAAATTACAATCATCATTTATTTCTCGAGCACAATTTATAAATTTCTTAGATCACAACTTATTTCTCGATCACAAATCTTGAATTTTATAGGTCACAATTTTTTCCTGATTACAAATCTCGAGTTAATCTGTCATAACTTAACAAATTACGAGTCACAATTTATTTGTTGATCACAAATCATAAATTTAAAAGGTCACAATTTTTTTTCTCAAGTACAAATATAAATCATGATTATAGAGTTAATAACAATCTCAAACTTTTTAGGTCACAATCACGATAATGGGCACAAATACAATACATGTCACCGCCACCCTTAACCGCAATCCACTCCACCGCCGCCACCAACACCCCCACCGTGGCCAACACTACCACCGCCATTGACCATTGCCAACACCTCCATCGACCACCTCCAACACTAACACCACCACCACCACCACCCCAGCCTCATCGCCATCGCCATCGCCACCACCACCTCCTCTCCACCTCGTATTCACCTCTAGATCCAAAATCGACAAGCTGCAGCGGCCTCCTCCACACCACCGCGCAACAATGGGCACAACTCCACCACAAATCTATATCTCCACCACTGCCTCCAAAATGCACCGCTCACAGATCTGCCTCCAATCGCACCACCATCAACAGAAACACCCCCTACAACTCCACCACCATCTATATCTCTACCACCCCATCAACACCACAAAAAATCGCACCACCACCACTGCCAGCCGCGCAAGTCACCACCACTGCAACAGATCACTGCAACCACATCAACACCTCCAAACACACAAACAAAAACTAAACAACAGGAGCACCATTTTCACAGAAAATCGTGGTTTCACAGCTTCGGAGGCGACCTCTACAATACGCACAGATGCGTTTGAAGAAGACCTCCATAGCATGAGTGTTCGCGATTATGAAGACCGCATCTGCAATTACAAAGATCTGGCATGCTTAGGTGCGACTATACAAACCTTCGAGCTGGAGGCGCAGCCTTGCTGGAACTGCTAGTGCCGCCACCCGTCGATGGATGGGGTGGAGAAGAGAGAAACAAGAATGGCTATTTTTTTTAAAAAAAGGGTGTAGCTCACACCCTGAGGGCCCGAACCGACCACGCCCAAGGCCCTTGGTTCGGGAAGGTAAATCCAGGTTATGCCTCCAAGGAGCCAGGGTGGATGGGCTTATGGTAAGTATGAGAAAATCTCAATAACTCCCGCTTGCTACAAGGACAATTCCACCTTTTGGGGAATCGAACCAAGCACACAGCTGCGCTGAGCACTTACCACCCATCCCCTTTGCCACTTGGAGATGTGTCCTGGGGCTGATGCTGGTAGGGTGTGGCTACATTCATGATAATTTATTAATGTTGTTAGGGAAATATTCACAAATAGTATCAACAACCATAATAGTATGTAAAATAGACTTTAAAATCATAACATTGTGAAAATAGACTTTGACTCTTCAAACTTATTAAAATACATCCATACGTGAAATTTACAATATAAGCCATTAAAGTATAGAAAAGCTTCATTTAAGTCCTTGGATAATTTTGGTTATATAATTTTAATTGATTTTTGTTTATATGATTTTTATTTGCTCATAGTAGCACCCCTGAATGGTATCAGAGTCATTTGGCAGATCTAAAAGAAAAATAGTATATGACAAAAAATAAAAATAAATACATAATATATATATCAAGATTTATGATTATGCATACATTAATACTACCCGATAATTATAAAATAGAAATCTTAAGAACTCTAAAAGTTTTAGACAAAGATATAAGAAAAGATACTTATGATCTAATCAATTTCGATATAATAAAGGAAAAAATTTATCATAAACGAAATATTAGATTTAATCCATACAGATATACTAGAAGAATTATATAAAGATTATAGAAATGGATTATCATAGAGCAGATCCTCAATTAGTTAGATACCTAGATATAGAAACAAATGAAAATTTAGATTTAATAATAGAACAAAGAATAAATTTAATAGATCAAATCAGAGAAGAAAGAAATATAAAACGACAAGAAAAACTAAGAGCTTGTTTGGTCCTTCTAAAATTTTTACCACAATTTTTCAAACTCAATCTCAACCATTCATCCTTAGTCAAGCCCACAATTTTTTATTTTTCAAACAAATCTAAACCACACATCCATCAAAAAATCAAAAAAATCTACAAAAATCAAAACATTTTCATGGACCAAACAGGCTCTAAGATTAAAATTATTAGAGAAAAAAGAGAATATTATAATAAAATTTTGAAGCAATTACCGAAAATACAAATAATTCTATAAGACAAAGAGAAAACTAGAAAAGAAAAATATGATGAAACAAAAATATTTGAAGACTCTCTAAAATATTATAGAATATATCATAGAAAACTAATGCTTGGGTCAATAGAAGAATATTGTGAATATCAAATAATGAATTATAAAGAAGCAAATTATGAAACAAAATTTATTCTAGAAATCGAACATATCAAATGAAGAAATTAATAACAGAATTTCCAGAAATAAAATTTTAAAAACAAATAATAGAAAATATAAGACTTCCAGTTAGATCTTATCAAATAAAAGGAGCTAATACAACCATATTCCAACCATTAAGCTCATGGGGAGAATCCGATTGATTTCTTAATATGCAATTAAACTGGATAAATGCATTTTTATGGCAAATATATAAAAATATAAACATACAAGATAAATTGACCATTGATGAATTACAACAGTTAAATATACAATATATGAATATCAAAGAACAATTACAAAATATTCAAAGTAAACTAACAATACAATTCTAAGAATTAAAAGATATGATAAGAGAAGTTAAAAATATAGATGAAGAAATCTTGAAAGAATTCCAAAGAAAATCAGGAGAATTAATTAATCAAGATAAACTAGAAATAATTATAGAAAAAATAGATAACTTAAATGAGAAAATAAGGAAGAATGAAAATGAAAGAATCATATCAATAGAAGAAAGAATCAAAAAATTAGAAATAAAAATAGATGATATGTATGACAGACTATTTAAGATACAAAAACCTCAAACTATTAAACCAAGAGTATAAAATGTTAATAAGTGAATACATTGAAGATCTAAAAATATTAATAAAATCATTAAAAAATGAATTAAAAGAAGTAAGAAATGATATAAATATCCTAAAGCTATGATTAGAGAATTCAAAGAAAATAACAAAAACAAAGATAAGAAGATAGACAAAAAACTCACAGAAAATGAAATACTCTGAATAGGAAAGAATCACTTTGAACAAGAAAAAATTATAATAGAAGCATGAAGTATGGATGATGAATTTAGAAAAAAACATATTACTAAAAATACTATAAGAAGAATTAGAATTACAAAAATCCATAGAAAAAACTCTAGGAAAATTAAAAGTTGAAGAAAAACAAGATAAAAATTAATGAAGAATTAGATTTACTTATAGAAAATTTTGACCAATTAAGCCTAGAAAATTTTAATGAATATCAAGTTTTAATGAATACTGGATGAGCACCTAGCCCAGGTCCAGTAGGAACTTCCAAACAAGAATTACCAGATTTGGATGAAAGTTATGCACCCTTATATAGTAAATCACACCGACAATATTATGACAGGATCAGAGATAGACAACCACCTAAAGAGAATAAATATAAAGATAGATTTGAACCAAATAATAATTACGATAAACGTATTAATCATGGAGAAACAAAACTAGATATGGATTGTAAAATAGATACTAAAAAGGCCTTATTAACTTGGGCAGATTCAATGATATTGTTCTTTTTACACAATAAAGATGACACATGGGAAAATACTGAAAGAATAATAGACTTTTTAACATCGTCTTTTGAAGGACATGTCAGGAATTGGTGGGAAGGAATAAGTAATGATACAAAAGCATTAATAAGAAGAAATGTACAAACAGAACTAATAAAATCAGATAAAAAAGGTATAGAAAAGTTAGTATATTATATTGCGGATGAATTTTTAGGAGAAAATTGGATAAGCGATGTTGAAACAGAATCAATTAGAGAAAAAGATAATGCAAGAATGAGATTAATAAATTTAGCAATATGTGATATGTGTAAAATCAAAGAATACACTTGTGAATTCAAAGAATACTGTTGAGATCGTGTCCAAAAGGAACCCAATAGATCACCAATGAGGGCCCAATAGAGGCCCAAGTGATCTTAGTCCATGACCAGAACTTAGGGAAATCCTTTGGGTCGACTGCCGAGGTGGAACATCGCATGAACCCTCTCTATTTGAACTGGATTATAGTAAGTCGAGGTACCCTGTGGTATCACCTCGGATATGTGATGGGACAATAGATAGTGTCAGAAATATATGACTTTCCCCAGTTGACTGTAACTTGACAAGACGTCGCCTTTACGGAAGATATGACAGGCGCCCATCCCCTACCGGAAGTAGCAATGATTACTTCCAAGAAACCAGTTTACCTCTCCAACGGCTAGGGTAAGGACACGTGTAAAGGCCACCACGTGTCACCATCTAAAATGACATCTCCTTCTATAAATAGAGCACACTTGTCTCCAAGAAAAAGGTCGGTAATTCAATACTCTAACTGAATATTTTACTCTCACTCCCTTTTCCCTCTTTTACACACTTATATTTCCCGCACCCAATTTATATTTGCTTAGTATGAGTACTGACTTAGGCATCGGAGTGCAATCGGGAGCCACCGCCGCCCACTTTGCAAGCTGATTGTTTGTCCTAGTGCGCAGGAGATCCACGTGTTCAAGAGGGAGGAGCTAAGGCATGTTGATCCAAGGTCTAACCATTTGTGGTCAACATTTTGGCGCCGTATGTGAAAAACCACACTTCTAACCACGAAATCACATGACAAAAAGCTACGCAGAACCTTGAAAAAGGACGGATAACCTCTCGGAAAAGAGTGTAGGACTGCAAAAAACCTTGGAAAAAGGTGGAGAATCCCTTGAAAAAGGCTGGAAGCTTTGAAATATAAGTGTATCAACCTTGAAAAAGGTTTGAAACTTTGAAATACAAGTTCACTTATCCCTGAAAGAAAGGATAGGACCAAAAATTGCTATAGACATGAATGAAAGTGATAATGATGTTAACCCTCGGAGAAACAGAGGGGAACAACGCAGTGAGGAGGAGGCTCCTCAGAGACCTCTTGAGGACATAAATGAGGGGGCAGCCCATCCTAACCCTCCATGTCGACACCGGAATCGTCGCATGCTGCGAGACATGACGTGCATGGTGGCCCAGATGTTGGAAATGCAAAAACAGCAGATAGAACAAACTGCTGCGATGAATGCCTATATGGCTAGGGGATATGTTATAAACAAACCCATGATGCCCCCGCAGTACTCGCAGCCACATTACTCACCATCTGATGCGACCACTGCCTCGTATTATTACCAGGATCCGTAGGCATATGTCGAGGTGGAACCCGGTGCAAGAAGCACCAAGAGAACAAGGTCAGCCCCCTACTAACCATAGGGAGGCTTCGCCCTCAAAGTCTGACAGTGCTTTTAGCCGAATAGGGGGATTTTTCAGGGGCAAACGAGAAGGTCGAACTGACCAAGGTCGACATAGTGTGGTTGTGCCTAGAAATCGGCGGGAGAGACGGGCTAAAGAAGCCCTTTCAAGGAGCTAAATTCCTAAAGATAGGAATGATGCAGGGGCGGAAAAATTGAGCCCCACACATGAGCCTAGAAATAGGTGGGAGAGAAGAGCAGAAGCAACCCGGACCCCAACTCAGGGTGGCCTTCCGACCTTTCAAAGGCCAAATTACGGCCGAGTTTTGCGACCACGGGGGCAGGATTACCTTCAGCCGCCCTATGACCAATACCATGACGTGATGAATTCAGACCATGGTGAGAACGGTGAATTACCATCATACGAGCTGGATGATGAAGAGAAAATAAACCCCTTTATGGAGAGCATCCGAAAGTGCCCGGTGCCCCATGACTTTGAAATGCCATAAATAACAAAGTACTCGGGCAGAGGTGACCCTGACGATCACCTGTTAAATTATCGTGCCAGTATGGAAATAGCCGGAGCCACTTCGGCGCTGAAATGCAAAGCTTTCGCTTTAACACTTGAGGAAAGTGCAATACGGTGGTATAAAAAACTCCCTCCGGTAGCATCCATAATTGGAGAGATTTGGAGGCAGCTTTCAAAAATGGCTTTGTTTCCTCCAGGCCCGGCCAGCTCCCACTCCAACACCTTCAAGATTTAAGGTAAGGAAGGGAAGAGTCTTTGAAGAGCTACCTAGCTTGGTTTACAGAAGAAATGCACATTTGTGAAAACATCACCGACGCGGAGATGTTTTCTGCATTAAAGGGAGGCCTAGACATGACAAGCATGTTTTGGAGGGATGTCCAAAGCAGAAAGTCGAGGGATTACAATGCCCTGGTAGATTTGATGAAGGAGGAGATCGTCTTAAAAGAGATGGCTAGGGCCAGCAATAATCATCCTCAAGGGAGATACAATATTGGGTACCCCAGTGAAGCGAACCAGAGGAAAGGAGGCAATCAGGATAGGTTCTACAGTAACCGCGATGGTGCGCCACGTCCATTTTCGGGAACTGGATCCAGTTATACGGCTGAGATTACAGAGGCTATCCCCAATTTACACTCTACTACACTTGCCCCGAATCCTCCCATGGCCCTTGGAAGGATAGAAGGTAGCAGAAGTGGAAAGCAACCCATGATTGGGGCCTACTGTGCGTACCACAGATATTTTGGCTATGCAAGGGAGGATTATAGGGAAATCCACATGTTAGTAGACCAAAAGGCACACGGAAGGAAGGGAGGTGATTTTGCTCCCGACAAAGGAAAGCTGCAGAGGCCAAAAGTTCAATCGAGCTGATAGGCGAGCTCCATGGAAAAACCCTATAAAAGAAAGGGTCGACTGTCGTCAAAGAGATAGGAGCAAGGACCAGAATGACACCCTGGCACGCGATAAAAACATAAGAGAACCGCCTGTGCCTGCAAATGATCCGCGATCTACAAAATTGACACTATATTGGGAGGCCCCCATCCAGGTGGGAGTACCAATAACTCCCAAAAAAGTTACATTAGGGAGGCTAAACAGCCCGCTAACGTGAACTATCACATCCATTCGCATCCTGTTGGGATGTCCAGGACAGAACCCATCACGTTTACCCAGGATGACTCTATTGGGGTGCACTTCCCACATAATGATGCGCTGGTTATCCGGGTGGTGGTGGCTTGAAATGGATTATCACGGATGCTGGTGGATGACGGTGCTTCGGTGAACGTAATTTATGGGGTAACTTTTGATAAGATGGGGATTAGTACCCCACTTATTCCAGTCCTAGATCCAATATATGGATTCACTGGAGACAGCATAACTCCCAGAGGATCCATAACCCTTATGACGGAAGTAGGGCAGGCTCCAACTCTCTCTAGAATACCCATGGAGTTCTTAGTTGTAGATAAAACCTCCTCATATCACGGCTCAATTAGGAGGCCTGGTCTCATTGACTTAGGGGCCGCAACTCATACAAAGTATATTTGCATGAAATTCCCAACGGAGCATGGCATAACTATTGTTAGGGGGAGCCAAACTGAATCTCGGGCCTGTTACACAAACACTATCCGAAAGTTTCAAGATCGGAGCGTAAACATGATTAGTGATGTGGCAATGGCCGAGGCTGCTCCCGACCCTGAAATATTGGGTGAAAGGCCCTCAGATGGAGAATATGTCACAATGACACGGGAAGTGGACTCGATAGATTTGGACCCAATAATGGTCGGAGAGAGTTGTTCTACCCTAGCCGAAAGGCTGGAATGCTTCTAGGGGTTGGCGTGGGTTGGGTTGGGTTGGGTTGGTTTTTTGCCCAACCCGAACCCAACCCACTATGGTCGGGTTGATAAAAAATCAACCCAAACATGAGTTCAAACTCAACCCAACCCAATCATGTTTCGGTCGGGTTGGGTTGGGTTGGGTGGTTTGGGCTTTGGTCCAATTAAATAAAATTCTTAGAAAATTAAAAAATTATGCCCATATATCAACTATTAACTCAAATAAATTATGTACAATACAATAAGCTCAAATATAATAAATTGAATATTTGCTAATAAAACTAAAATATGTTCAAATTATATTTGAGTTTCATCCAAATTAAAAATGGATTTAAGATTCTTGAAATTTAAATGGTCTTATATTTTTTAAATTTTGATTGGGTTAGGTTGGGTTGGGTCGGGTTGGGTTGGGTTTGTCATCCAACCCACAACCCAACCCAACCCAAACAATTTTTTTTTTTTTATAACCAAACCCAATTTTCATCAAAACCCAACCCATCCCGATCGGGTTGGGTTGGGTGGGCGGGTTGTTGCCCACCCCTAAATGCTTCTGTGTTGATCCGCATGATCCAATCAAGGAGTTGCAGATTGGATTAGATTCGCCAGTTGAATACAAAGATCAACTGAAAAGCTTTTTGCTCAAAAGTCTTGACGTATTTGCATGGAAACACGACGACATGATTTGAATTGATCCTAAAGTGGCTTGTCACAGGCTCCAACTTGACCTAAGAAACACTGGACACAGGCAGAAGAGGAGGCTAATGAGTTTGGATAAATATGAGGCCTTGAAAGAAGAGGTGGTGAGGCTATTGAAAAATGGCTTCATCAGAGAATCTCAGTATCCGAAGTGGGTGTCGAACCCTGTTTTTGTTCCCAAACAGAATGGGAAGTTGAGAGTATGCATTGACTTTTCAAATTTAAACCAGGCATGCCCAAAAGATAGTTTCCCTCTGCCTCGAATTGATCAATTAGTTGATTCTACAGCAGGACATGAGATGTTGAGCTTCATGGATGCCTACTCCGGGTACAATCAGATCCCCATCCATGAATTGGATGAGGAGCACACCTCGTTTACGATGGACAGGGGACTCTATTGTTATAAAGCCATGCCGTTCGGTTTAAAAAATGCAGGGACCACCTATCAGAGGTTAGTAAATCATATGTTTTCAGAACAATTGGGAAACACCATGGAAGTGTATGTCGATGACATGTTAGTTAAAAGTATGGTCGCCTTAAAACATGTTTGCCATTTATCAAAATCCTTTGATATATTGAGAAAATATCGGATGAAGCTTAACCCTGTAAAGTGTGCTTTTGGGGTAGCGTCTGGAAAGTTTCTTGGGTTCATGGTAAACAGGAGAGGGATTGAAGCCAATCCAGATAAGATCAAAGCTTTACTTAACATGCGCTCTCCTCGGAGCTCGAAAGAAGTGCAAAATTTAATTGGAAGAATCGCTGCCTTAAGTCGATTCGTCTCCAACTTCACTGAAAAATGCTTTCCATTTTTTAAGGTCTTGAAGGGAGGGAAATGATTTCAATGGACACTGGAATGTGAGCAAGCTTTTGAAGACCTGAAAGCATTCTTAGGACGGGCCCCCCTGTTGTCAAAACCAAAGGTTGGTGAACCACACTCTCTGTATTTAGCCATGTCAAAGGAGGTTGTTAGCTCAGTGTTGGTCAGAGAGGAGGATGGGAATCAGCCCCCGGTTTATTATGTGAGCAAGGCCATGTTGGATGCAGAAACACGTTACCCAGATATGGAAAAACTTGCCCTCGCATTGATTACTGTGGCTCGCAAACTCCGTCCCTACTTTCAGTTGCACTCCATACATGTGCTCACGAACTTTCCTATGAGGCAGGTATTACAAAAACCAAATGTATCTGGAAGGTTAATGAAATGGGCGATAGAAATTAGTCAGTACGACTTGCATTATGCATCTCGGACGTCTATAAAGGGCTAAGTGTTAGCAGATTTCATAGTTGAGTTCACACATCCACCCGAGGTTGAGATAATTGATAACATGGATGACAGCCTTGAGTGGAAGCTGTTGGTTGATGGGTCCTCCGCTGAAGGAAGATTCGGGGCGGGGATGCTGTTGGTGAGCCCAGAAGGACACAAGCTGCATAGTGCGATTCGATTTGGCTTTAGGGCCTCGAATAATGTTGCAGAATATGAGGCACTCCTAGCTGGATTAAGGCTTTCCAAAGCTCTAAAAATTAAGTTAGTGGTGGCAAGCAGTGACTCGCGGCTTGTCATAAGCCAATTTAATGGACAGTTCTCTGTCAAAGAGCTAGCCATGATTGCATACTTGAAGAAAGTGAAGGACTTAGCTTCCCACTTCAAAAAAATTGAACTGCTTCATATTCCCAGAACTGAGAATTCTAATGCAAATGCTTTGTCTAAACTAGCAAGCAGTAAGGATGCCGAGCTCCTCAATATGGTGCCAGTTGAGCATCTACCGATCTCTTCCATCGAACAGGAAGCAGAGATTCTGGAAATAGAAGAAGAAGGTTCTTGGATGAATCCTATTCTGGCATATTTGAATCATCAAACTCTACCAGACGAGCCGGAAGCAGCTCGAAAACTGCAAAGGTATGCCGCAAACTTTGTCCTCTTGGACGATCTGCTCTATAAACGGAGCTACACCTCTCCTTTGCTGCGATGAGTTGGGCCGGAGGAAGGACAGTATATAATGAAAGAGATTCATGAGGGCATTTGTGGCAACTACGCTGGAGCGTTATCATTGACTTGGAAAGCCCTCAAACAGGGATATCTTTGGCCAACTATGCGAAAGGATTCCCATAACTTCTTCCGCAAGTGCGATAAATATTATAGGCATGCAACCATACCGCATCAGCCGCATCACAAATTGACTGTGGTAACCATCCCTTGGCCTTTCGCGAAGTGGGGAGTTGATATTATTGGTCCTATGCCCCGAGGCAATAGTAACAATTGTTTCGCAATAGTGGCAATTGATTATTTCACCAAATGGGTCGAGGCAGAGCCCCTGATGAGGATCACTGAAGCCAACACTTCCAAACTCATCTGGAAGAACATTATATGCAAGTTTGGAATACCGCACTCATTGGTTAGTGACAACGCAAAACAGTTCAAAAATAGACGTATTGATGAATTATGCAATGATTTGGGAATCTGTAAATTCTTTTCATCTCTACATCATCCACAAGCAAATGGGCAGGTTGAAGCCATAAACAAAACCATAAAGAATACCCTAAAGAGGAAACTGGAATCAAAGAAGGGTGCATGGGTAGTTGAACTCCCGCAAGTGTTATGGGCACTTCGAACTACTACACACACTGCAACACGGGAAAGGCCGTTCTCCATGGTGTATGGCTCCGAGGCGGTGTGCCTAGTTGAAGTTGAGGTGCCTACCCTTCGCCAAATCCATTATGACGAGGCGATAAATGAGGAGGCTCAAAGGGCAAACCTGGATTTCCTCTTGGAAAAACAAAGTGACTCCCAGGTGGTGTTGGCCAGGTATCAGGAAATAATGGCCCGCTACTACAACAAAAGGGTGAAAAATCGATTTTTTAGTATTGGGAATTTGGTCCTTAAGAAGATTCTTCCTTCTACTCAAGAATCGAGAGTAGGGACTTTAGGCCCTAATTGGGAGGGGCCTTATAAAATCACTGCCGAGGTAATACCCGGTACATATATGATCGAAGACCTATCTGGGGTTCCTTTGCGTAACCCTTGGAACACGGATTACCTTCGTCGCTATTTTCAATAAAGATAAGTTCCTCTTTGGCATATAATACCTTAGCAAAACTTAGTGGTTACTGAATGATTGTAACGTCCCCACATAGTTTAATGAAAATCCGAAGCGAGATACGTTAAAATTGCATCAAATGCTCTTCGTTAAACATGGCGGATGTTAAAAATGCTAAAATTATTTTTGTTCATGAGAAAGTATAACCCTACCTATGGTAATTAAGCGACAGTAAAATGATGACAATACTATGCTTGAACTTCATCAAATAAGGGACTCTTATAAAACCGCACTGCGTTTGCTGCGTCTTAGCTAAAAGAGATAAACCATCAACAATAGCTCACTTAGCTAACAAATCGCAAGTACTAAAAGGATATAACACGAATATGACCAAATATTTATCAAGTCAGACCCAACCAGCAAACATGAATGTCTTAAGATGCTTAGATCTGATGGACTATCATGTTATACAAGTATAAAAAACGTTTAGAAAGTTCATGTTTTTTCAAACTTACAGACAATGACAATGTCATACAAGTCCAAAGATTTCTGTCACACAAATAGTGAACCCCATAAAATGATCAAAATATTGAGACATTTATACTTCAAAATTTAAGCTAACGGAGTAATCACATTGTTTCTATATTAATCGTTACATTTACACTTCAAAATTTGAGAAATGTATCTACTACTACTGCAGTTATTGAAGGACGCTTTTTGCAGAGTCTCCACCTTGTACAATTTGGCAGGAGTCAGAAGGATCATCAGTAGGAGGGCCTTCCTCTGAATCTTGTGGCTCCGGGTATAAGGCCTCGATCTGGGAAATGTCCAAGTTTGGGAAAGCCTCTTTTACATCCCCCAAGGCCATCCTAGCCCCGATGTTCCCGAAAACCCTCTGCATAGCTTCATACTCAGGGGTCTCTTCAAAAGTGTCCTTGAAATTCTAAACTGCCTCCGACATTTTGGCCCCCATGACCTCCTCCACCCTAATTGCAATGGTACGCTCCAAGGCTTCAGTAATTCTGGAGTCAAGGTGTTTCTCCAGGGAGGTATAATCCTCCTCAGCCTTCTTCCTAGCCTCCACCTCCCCTTGCAGCTTGGTGGTAAATTCTGCTACCTCGGTTGCCAGTTTGGCCTTTATAGAATTTGCTTCTACTAGGGCTTTAGCTGTGACGGACTGCGCTCAGTTGGAGTCGTCAAGCTTGATGCAAACCACGTAGCAATTGTAGCTACGCAACCCACAAATTATTGGAATCGACCCAAGAACGCCAAGAACCTCGATTTATGGATCCAATTAAAATTAATTGAACCAAACAACCAATACAATCACTGGGATATATTGACATCTTGATCACAAACAATAATAATTCTCACCGAGATTTGAACAAACAAGATTAACTCGCAAGTTCGAATTTTATTCAATAAAGAATAAAGGTTGTGAAAGCAAATAGCCTCTCAATTAATATTATCAAAGTTCTGTAATGAATAATGAAAATTACATCCCTATAAATAGGGTCAAAAACTAGGTTAAAGAGTTCTAATTAAACAAGGAAACAACTACCTAAAAATAAGGAAATAAAATTAACCTAAAATTCACGCGTATTCGATTTTACGGCCGTGACTGATTTTCTTACGGCCGTAAGACCCTTTCTGTTTCCCCATTACGGCCGTGAGACTATTTTTACGGCCGTAATCCATATCTTGAAATTCTCGTTCTTTTAACCCGAGGCTTACTTACGGCCGTGACAAAAGCTTCTTACGGCCGTAAGTCCAATTCTTCGAAAATTCAGATTTCAGCAGTAGGTTGGTTACGGCCGTGAGGATTTGTATGTTACGGCCGTAACATTGAAATTTCACCACTTTCTTCGACGCAATGAATAAGGTTGATCCACTCATCGTTTTGGCTCGGCCCCAACATGGAACTTGTTTCTTTCGATGACACGAACATTGTTTTGGCCATTGTTTCTTGAACTAACTTGTCCATTGCTTCCTTGGCCCTCTTTGTCTGCAATCCAGTCATCGGTCCTCCTCTGATCTTCAACGGATCTTTGTGCGGGCTTGTATCCGTGGCCTGGATCACATCATCCCCTCCCTCTTCGAAAGGATTCGACCTCGAATCTGTACCTGCATCAAACGGAGATAGATCAGAAACATTAAATGAAGCCGAAACATTATACTCACCAGGAAGATCGAGTTTATAGGCATTATTGTTGATCCTTTCGATCACTTGGAATGGACCATCTCCTCGCGGTTGTAACTTTGACTTGCGCTGTTCTGGAAACCGCTCCTTTCTCAAATGTAACCAAACCCAATCACCGGGTTCAAAAATGATGCCCTTTCTTCCCTTGTTAGCCTACGAAGCATAATGTTCATTTTTCTTTTCAATCGCCAACCTCACCTTGTCGTGGAGTGCTTTAACCATCTCAGCCTTTTTCTTGCCATCTAAACTACTACGTTCATTCACAGGTAAAGGAATTAAATCCAATGGTGTTAGCGGATTAAAACCATAAACAATTTCAAAATGGTGAACAAGAAGTAGTAGAATGTATAGCCCTATTATATGCAAATTCAATAAATGGTAAACACTCTTCCCAATTTTTCAGATTTTTATTGATTATCGTACGCAACAATTGAATCATTGTCCTATTTACTACCTCGGTCTGTCCATCGGTCTGTGGGTGACAAGTTGTAGAAAAAAGTAGTTTTGTTCCTAATTTGTTCCACGAGACTCTCCAAAAATGACTAAGGAATTTAACATCCCTATCCGAGACAATACTTTTAGGCACCCCATGTAAGCGCACGACTTCCCTAAAGAAAATTTCAGCTATGTTTGTAGCATCGTCAGTTTTGTGGCATGGTATGAAATGTGCCATTTTACTAAAGCGATCTACTACCACAAAAATCGAATCTCGACCCTTCTTAGTTCTAGGCAATCCTAAAACAAAATTCATAGAGATATCGACCCAAGGTTCACTAGGGACGGGTAAAGGCATATATAATCCATGGGGTTTAATCCTAGATTTAGCCCTTTTACAAGTAATGCATCTATTACAAACCCGAACCACATCAATTTTCATTTTAGGACAATAGAAATGTTCACTTAGGATTTCAATGGTCTTTTTAACCCCAAAATGACCCATTAAGCCTCCACTATGGGCCTCTCTCACAAGTAACTCTCTCATTGTACACCTAGGGACACACAATTTATTTTCTCGAAATAAATAATCATCATGTTTAAAGAACTTATCCACAGCCCCCTTACCACATGATTCATAAATATTAGAAAAGTCCAGGTCATTAGCATACATGTCCTTAATGTATTCAAATCCAAGCAATTTAGAGTTTAAAGAATTTAAAAGAACATACCTTCGAGACAATGCATCTGCCACCACATTTTCCTTACCTTGTTTGTACCGGATGACATAGGGAAATGTTTCGATGAACTCTACCCACCTTGCATGTCTCTTACTCAGCTTAGCTTGTCCCCTCAAATGCTTCAAGGATTCATGATCAGTGTGTATCACGAACTCCCGTGGCCACAAGTAATGTTGCCATGTTTCCAAAACGCGCACAAGTGAGTATAACTCCTTGTCGTATGTGGGATAATTAAGTGCAGCCCCTTTTAGTTTTTCACTAAAATAGGCGATTGGCCTTTGATCCTGCATTAAAACAGCTCCAATGCCTAGCCCTGAGGCATCACATTCAATCTCAAAAGCCTTGTCAAAGTTAGGAAGTGATAAAACCGGTGCTTCACATAACATATTTTTGATAGTATCAAATACATGCTTCTGTTCTACACCCCATTTAAACCCTACACTCTTTTTGACAATTTCTGTGAGTGGTGCGGCAATCGTGCTAAAATTTTTAACAAAGCACCTATAAAAACTAGCCAAGCCATGAAAACTCCTAACCTCAGTTATGCTTTTAGGTGTTGGCCACTCTTTAATAGCTTTGATTTTCTCTTCATCTACTTCTATCCCTTTAGCACTAACCACATAACCAAGAAACACAACTTTTTCCATGCAAAAATCACACTTTTTAAAGTTAGCAAAAAGTTGCTCTTGTCTTAAAACCACAAGCACACACCTAACATGCTCCACATGTTCATTCAAAGTTTTACTGTATATCAAGATATCATCGAAGTAAACTACAATGAATTTACCTATAAATGCACGTAAAACATGATTCATTAAACGCATAAATGTGCTAGGTGCATTAGTAAGTCCAAAAGGCATTACTAACCATTCATACAGGCCATACTTAGTTTTAAATGCAGTTTTCCACTCATCTCCTTCTTTCATTCGAATTTGATGATAACCACTCTTAAGGTCAATTTTACTAAATATGCTAGAGCCATGCAATTCATCCAACATATCATCTAACCTAGGAATAGGATGACGATACTTTACCGTTATGTTGTTAATGGCTCTACAATCAACACACATTCTCCAAGTCCCGTCCTTTTTGGGCACAAGTAACACGGGGACGGCACAAGGACTCATACTTTCCCTTATATACCCTTTGCTCATCAAATCCTGCACTTGCCTTTGGAGCTCCTTCGTCTCCTCGAGGTTACTTCGATAAGCGGGGCGGTTTGGAATGACTGATCCGGGTACAAAATCAATTTGATGTTCAATACCTCGAATGGGTGGTAACCCACTAGGTATGTCATCGGGAAATATATCGTCAAATTCCTGCAATAAAGAAATAGCCAAACTAGGGAGGGATTTGTTAGTTTAATCAAATGCAAGGAATGATTCCTTGTACAGCAGAAGGACCATCGGTCGTTCTTCCATGAATGCCTTTTTGATTTCACTCCTTTTTGCGTAGAAACTCATTTTTCTTTCTTTTCTGGCACTCTTCGCTCCCTCTCCTTTTTTTGAGGTATGTACCCCAACACTCTTTTTTTCTCTCGCCTCTCCTTTTTTGGAGTCGTGGCTCCAACTCTCTTTTCCTCTCCTTTTTCTGAGGTCGTGGCCTCAACTCTCTTTCTCTCATTTTCCTTTACTCTTTTTTCTTCATCATTTTTCAATTTTATTTGATCTTCATACACTTGTGACGGTGTCAATGGTGCAAGTGTAATGGTCTTTCCCCCTTCGGTAAAGCTATACCTATTTTTATATCCATCATGCGTTACCTTCCTATCATATTGCCAAGGCCTACCCAACAAAATGTGCCCGGTATGCATAGGTACCACATCACACATAACTTCATCCACATAGCTACCAATAGAAAAATTCACCAACACCCTCCTATTCACCTTAATTTCTCTACTATCATTTAACCATTGAAGCCTATAAGGTTTAGGATGTTTTAACAGAGGTAATCCTAATTTTTCAACAAGTATAATACTAGCGACGTTAGTGCAACTACCACCATCAATAATCATACTACATACCTTGTTATTAATGCGACATCGTGTATGGAATATGTTCTCCCGTTGTTGTTCCAGATCATCCGTGTTGATTTGAAGCATTGAATGTCTCTACTCCTAGATGGTTGAGGTTCCCCTTTAGGTACGAATTTACTAGCTTGTTCCTCCTTCCCTTTCGGTGCCTCAAACTTCCCCTTTGGTGCTTCAAACTTCCCTTTAGAAACAGTCCCATCTCCTTTACTATCCCACTTCGACTTCCAAGAAGAATTAGAACCAGATGGATACCTTGCTGTCCCCTTTTTCTTTATTTGCTTCTCCACCTTTATAGCCATGTGCAACATATCCTCTATCTCCAAATAATGTTGTAGTTCAACCACATTACTTATATCCCTATTCAACCCATTCAAAAATCGAGCCATCGTAGCCTCCCTATCCTCTTCTACATTAGCTCTAATCATCAACATCTCCATCTCCTTATGATAATCCTCCACACTCTTTGATCCTTGGTATAGACTTTGTAATTTTTGATGAAGCTCCCGATGGTAATGACTAGGAACGAACCTCTTTCTCATGATAGCTTTTAATTCATCCCAAGTACTAAAGGGTCTCTCGCGATTCCTTCTCCTAGAAGTCACCAATTGATCCCACCAAGTAATAGCGTAATCGGAGAATTCAAGTACAGCTACCTTAACCTTTTTCTCTTCCGAATAAGTGTAGCAATTGAAAATTAATTCCATCTTCTTTTCTCATTCTAGGTATGCTTCCGGATCACTCCTTCCCTTGAATGACGGAATTGTCATTTTGATGTTGCTCATACTACCATCCATCCTATCGACACCAAGATCTCTATCCCTTCCTCCATGCCTAACTACTCTATCCAAAATTGCTCTATCGTCAAGATCACTACCTTCTTCATTCTCATCGATCCCCTCTATTCTACGACCTTGCCCACCTTGCCTACGGGCATTAGGCACTTCCTGAGGTTGCTCAAGCCTTTCTAACCTACCTAACACATCCCCAAACAACCGCTCAAACCGTTGTACCATCTCTTCCGTCATGTTGGCTCGATCGTTGTTTTTTGTAGTAGAAGATTGTTCAGACATCCTAAAACTAAATATTATATGCCTCACGTGTATTTCGCTCGTGTATCACTCAAAGTTGGCTTTTACCCTCTATTGATCTCACCTCTCTGCCTTTTTCCACTCAATAACTTTCACCCCAATTGCTTTAAGGAACGAACCCGAACTCAAACAAGTTTAAGCCCGAATGATTCAAATCGAGCAAGAGTGAGAATTTATGAATTTGTTGGAAAACTTGAAGAAGACCTTTAGAGATTTGAATTTTGACTCTTATAAGGGACTTGACACTTTTATGGAAACTAAGATTGTTTCAAGAAAATAATTCTTGAAATCAAATATCAGCTATTTTAATTGGACTGAGAATTTTCGTTTTTTTTTAATTCTCGAAAATTCAACTACGAGAAAGACGCAACAAACGAAATTTAATTTGGATAACAAACGAAGGAAATAACGACTATTGAATTTTTTGTGACACTTTTCTGGATTAAAGACTCAAAAACTGGAAGAACACGAAGAACAAGAATAAGAAACTCAAGAAAACAAAAACAAAGATATAACCTTGATTTTTGGAGCCTAAGCTCTGATACCAGATGATGCAAACCACGTAACAATTGTAGCTACGCAACCCACAAATTATTGGAATCGACCCAAGAACGCCAAGAACCTCGATTTATGAATCCAATTAAAATTAATTGAACCAAACAACCAATACAATCACTGGGATATATTGACCTCTTGATCACAAACAATAATAATTCTCACCGAGATTTGAACAAACAAGATTAACTCGCAAGTTCGGATTTTATTCAATAAAGAATAAAGGTTGTGAAAACAAATAGCCTCTCAATTAATATTATCAAAGTTCTGTAATGAATAATGAAAATTACATCCCTATAAATAGGGTCAAAAACTAGGTTAAAGAGTTCTAATTAAACAAGGAAACAACTACCTAAAAATAAGGAAATAAAAATAACCTAAAATTCACGCGTATTCGATTTTACGGCCGTGACTGATTTTCTTACGGCCGTAAGACCCTTTCTGTTTCCCCATTACGGCCGTGAGACTATTTTTACGGCCGTAATCCATATCTTGAAATTCTCGTTCTTTTAACCCGAGGCTTACTTACGGCCGTGACAAAAGCTTCTTACGCCGTAAGTCCAATTCTTCGAAAATTCAGATTTCAGCAGTAGGTTGGTTACGGCCGTGAGGATTTGTATGTTACAACCGTAACATTGAAATTTCACCACTTTCTTCGACGCAATGAATAAGGTTGATCCACTCATCGTTTTGGCTCGACCCCAACATGGAACTTGTTTCTTTCGATGACACAAACATTGTTTTGGCCATTGTTTCTTGAACTAACTTGTCCATTGCTTCCTTGGCTCTCTTTGTCTACAATCGAGTCATCAGTCCTCCTCTGATCTTCAACGGATCTTTGTGCGGGCTTGTATCCGTGGCCTGGATCACATCAAAGCTTCTTGCACAGAGTTGCCACATCTGGCTCAGAGGATTAGGGGTCACGCCTTAGCTTCTCGTTATCCTCCTGAAGGCGCTTCTCAAGGGCCCTATCATCTGAGGAGAACTTGCGGGCTATGGACAGTTGATCTTTAAGATCATTAATTTCTTTCAGCATATTTTCCGCATGACGAAGTGCAGTCTTCGCGTCTTTTTTGTCTCGCTGCGCTTCCACCACAGAGGATTCCACCTCGTCTATGAGGGCCAGTGCTCTAGCGTTCATGGCCTTGGCAACAAGTAACTTCTGGGAGGGGTGGCACTGGAAGAAAAGGCGGACCAGCCCTCAGTCCAAAACTGTTCAGTGACCAAGGAAGCCCTGGTAGGTGGGGAGTTGGGGGAGTCGAACAAGCTGGGATCGTAAGTGACATCCCTGGGAAGGACACTGGCCTTAATCTGTTTGAGTTCTTCGGTCGCCGCGAGGGTCACTTCGTAGCCCAGCCCCATAATTGACACAGAAGGCTCATCCTCCGAGTCTTGAGTTTCTGGTGGTGGAGGTGCGGAGCTGGTATCCTTGCCCCTCTTGAGCCTCTCCAAAGGGGCAGGCTCATCCTTGGATATGGGCTCAGAAATATCCTTGGATAGGGAAGATGGTACCAAAGCATTTTTAGGGTCTTTTTCCCTCTTAGAGTCGTCGCGATACGACATCTTCCTTTTCCCCGTTATGGTGATCCTTTTGGGTTCGGCCTCTTTTTCCAAGTTTGACTATTAGGGGCCCACGGGTAGCAAACTGGGGGGTGGCAGTAACGCAGGGAGATGACCTTCAAGCTGGGCGGTGGACGCTTTGGATACCTCCACAAAAACCCCCACTTGTAGGTTATCAAGTACTGTTTTCTGCTTCCTCTCGACTTCGCTTCCGTGGTAAAGGGCATGAGGGATCTTTTTGGACATAAGGCCCCTTTAGAGAGATCTTAGGAAAGTCCTTGGAACCTAGTAGAGAAGAAAGAAGGATGAGACTCTGAGTGTCAAGACAGAAGTTATGAAGACAATAAGAAAACTCTACTTACTCATGGCTCTCATAAGGCCGTGCTTGACAAAAAGTTTGTTTTGTTGAATGACCTTCTGAAAAGTGCTTCGGAAGGCAAATAGGCGCCTCACCGTTGATAAATCTGCATCAGAGAGGAGACATGCGAAAGTGGACCCTGTCATAAGACAACAAAGTAAGAAAATAAATTAAAAGCGATGAGCAAAAATGGGAAGTAAATAACACACAATACTTGAAGACGCGAAACAAAAACAAAACTCACTAGGGGGGGGGGTAAGAGCCCCGGGGAGACAGGTATTACCAATCCTTAACGTCCGACCTCACATCCTTTTCCTTTCTAATAGACTTCTTCAGGGTGTATAAGGTATGGATGATATGCAACGAGATGGGGTAGTCGGGATTGACCTCTTGCCACATCAGCCAAGTACCAACGGTCTGAGTCCAGAAGTTCGGAGCTAATTGGTAAGGACACATGTTGTACTCCTAAGCAGCTCCCTGAAAAAAAGGGTGTAGGGTCAGCCTCATCCCACGGATAAAACATCATAGCAGACTGCCAATTGACCTGGGGAAGGACTGCAGGGTCGGCAAGAAGGCGTGTGGTGCACCAATCAGACCCTTTCTAGTATCCTGAATTTCTCCGAAGCACTTGCCAAATCAATGCCTCGGATTTCTGAAGTAACTTCACTGCTTTCCCAGAAATCTGGTTTCGGATCATGATCCACATGATACCTGAATACTTTGTTCACCAGGTCCATCCAATCTTCGACCTGGGCTATTTCCTCCTCAGACAATCCTAATTCTTCCCTATGCACCCTAAATGGAGCCCTAATATTCAAGCCAAGGTCCTGATGACCAGAAGAAAATCCCACCACCTCTTCTCTTCTCAAGTCCCTATCTTGCTTGCATCAGAGTTCCCGCAAAGAGGCCTCCTCGTCGGATGATAAGTGAGCCATGTAGGTCTGGTTCTTTTCTTCTTCACTGTCAGAATCATCCAAATTAATTATACTGTCATATTTTCTATTCCTCCTCTCAATCTGTTCCCTAAAGAAGCGAGAACTAAAAATCGATAAAGACAATGGGCAGAAACCTCTGACAGGAATCGTCATTGCCAACAGTTCCTATGAACCCGTTCCCCCAACTCTTTCCATTTTTTCTTAAAAAATAGTCCAAACTTACGAAGAGGAAGACAAAAATACAAAACGAAGCATATGTAGAGGAAAAGAAATTTACCTGCATAAAATGAGCGTTCGAGGTTGTGTACTCGAAAGAAAAGCGCGTCAATGGAAGGTGTTGGACGGTTGAGATGATATGTTGGGTTGAAAATCCTTGAGAAGCATTGAAAGACTTGCAAGAAGAAAAGGAGAAGGATACGATTTTTTGCAAGAGAGTTGCTATGAAAATTTTAAGAAAACGGTAAAGGAGAAAGGCTGGGATGAAGGAGGCTTTATAAGGAATCCAATAGTCTCAAACCCTTAGTCTTTGAGCCGCATGATTGGTTTAGATAATCCATATACCTTGGAAGAAGGATTGGTTAAAGCTCCAACTGTAGAGGGAGGGGGGAGAAACCATTCAACTACCAAGGTGTATCCCACGCACAGTAAGGTGCCCTCTATCCTTCCTATTTCTTGAAAACAGATGCCAGCCGTCTCTTTGCCATAAATGCGCCACCTAAAGGATATGCTAACATGTCCTAGCATTCATATGGAAGGGAAAGTAGGAATAGTAGGTCGGCGTTACCTGGAGTCCGCACCTCGCTAAGAATTGCACTCCACCCCGTAAGTTCGTAGCACTACGTAATGATCCCCAGCCAATTGGTTGCGGGTTAATTATAAAACAATGGAAATAACAAAATCAGGACAAAACTACGGTAATGTGGCTGTTCACTTGCGGAAAGATCCTAGAGCAAAACCATAGCTTCGAACCTATGGCACATTCGATCAGCCCATAAATAACCACATCGGATTTGAGGGACTAGTGTTGAGACCGTGTCCAAAAGGAACCCAATAGATCACCAATGAGGGCCCAATAGAGGCCCAAGGGGTCTTAGTCCATGACCAGAACTTAGGGAAATCCTTTGGGTCGACTGCAGAGGTGGAACATCGCATGAACCCTCTCTATCCGAACTGTATTATAGTAAGCCGAGGTACCCTGTGGTATCACCTCGGATATGTGATGGGACAATAGATAGTGTCAGAAATATATGACTTTCCCCAGTTGACTGCAACTTGACAAGACGTCGCCTTTATGAAAGATATGACAGGCGCCCATCCCTTACCGGAAGTAGCAATGATTACTTCCAAGAAACCGGTTTACCTCTCCAACAGCTAGGATAATGACACATGTAAAGGCCACCACGTGTCACCATCTAAAACGACATCTCCTTCTATAAATAAAGCACACTTGTCTCCAAGAAAAAGGTTGGTAATTTAATACTCTAACTGAATATTTCACTCTCACTTCCTTTTCTCTGTTTTACACACTTATATTTCCCGCACCCAATTTATATTTGCTTGGTATGAGTACTGACTTAGGCATTAGAGTGCAAATGGGAGCCACCTCGACCCCATTTGCAAGCTGATTGTTTGTCCTAGTGCACATGAGATCTACGTGTTCAAGAGGGAGGAGTTGAGACCTGTTGATCCAATGTGTAACCAGCTTTTGTGGTCAACAAATACTATTATGTCCAATTCTATAGTAATGAAAATCAAGAAGTATACAGAGATGTGTATTACAATAAATTACTAGGTTCATGGGGAATATACTTTAAAATAGAATTTGAAATTTTTTTCAGAAACAACCCTGGAACACCTAGAACATTAGAAAGTGAACTAAGCGAAATATCTGACATTGAAGAATACTATGATCAAGAAGTATATATAAGTGAAACAGATTCAGAAAGCAATGAATTAGAATCAGAATAGAGAAATAGAAGCAATAGAAAAGAACATAGATAAACAAGAATATGACGGAATAGAAGGTTATCGATTAAAAGTAACTTTTGACAATAATAAGTTTAGAAAAATCTAAAAATTATCTTTAGATTTGAAAATAGGAAAATTGGAAATATTAGACAGAATATGGAAAAGAGAAAGATTAGCAATAAATGAATATCATAAAATTGAAAGGGTAATAGATGTTAGAACTACTCAAGGAACACACATTAAATCTTTTAACAAAAAATACGGTTATAGAACTATTAACAAAGATCAATAGAAAACAAAGTGAAAAGATCCAATATGATTTAGCAGGTATCCAAGTAATGTTTAAATCCTTATTTAGAGAAGGATTAGATTCGCCTTTAACTGTAAGTTTACATGATGGAAGAATTATAAATTTAAAAGACAGTCATTTAAGAGTAGTAGAAGGAAATCTAGCATATAAGAAATTAATATTTACATATTACCCAAAGTATTGTATATCATTAAAATACAGAAATTTTAATGAAGTTTTAGGACTACATTTCAAATTACATAAAGATGATATAATGGAACCAGGAGACAAAATTATGACTATAGAATATAGGGCATTATATACATTTACTAATTCTAATTAAGGAAACATTTATTCTAAAAAACCATATATTGAGATTCATAAAGAATACAAAGATTTTGGTAAAGCTGTGGAACCAAATAAATAATAAGTTTAGTCCCAAGAAACTATGAACTTACTATAACAAAAAATAAAAGGTGAATACCCTAATAATAACATAACATTTGAAGATAGCAGATTAATTAGAAGATCAACAAGTTTATCCAATAGAGAATAATTAGGAGAAACTAGTAATACAAGAGAAATAAAACTTCAAAGAAATGCCGAAAATATGAAAACAGAAGGTGAATATTTTAATGGAAAAGAACATATAAAATGATCAAATATATTAATTGACATGGGAGCTAGTGAATGCCATATAGCTTCAAACAAGAATAAATGAATAATATCTCATAGAACTGATCCATATAGATATATAAATTTTGATGGACAAATACATATGACTGAACTTGAAGTCAAAGTACCAATAAAAATAGGAGGAATGAATCTCTTAGTACCATGTCATGTAGATAACATTATGGTAAATCCTCGCGTGTTATTAGGAATGAGCTTCGTAGATGGACTAGAAGATTATAGTATAAAACGTGAAGAATTATATATAACTCATAATGGTCAAACTATACTATGTAGAAAAGCTGAATAAATGAATAACCACATAAGTTTTCCATTTGCTGTTTATATTCAAGTTACCATTGTTGAAACAAATATAACAACATGTTCATTAATAGACACAGGAAGTGATATAATAATATTCAAAAATTTCTTAATAAAATCATGGAATACTAATGGAAAGATAAAAATTATAGGAGTAACATGAGAAAGTACTCAGATAATCAACAGTACTGATAAAATCGACATAATACTAAGAAGTAAACAACTAGTTGTGAATAAGAAATATAGTTATAACAAATTAGAATGTGATATATTATTAGGAAATAACTTTATACAACAATTTCAATATTACAAACAAAATAATTACATGATAATGTTACAAACACCTTGCGAACATTTACTAAAAATACTAAGAGAATTTAGACCTTACAGTGTACAGCCAACACAACGTGGTGATAAATGGGAGAAAAAACCAATTACACAAAATGAAATAAAAAATAAAAGAATAATGTATAAAGAAGTTTTGAAAACAAATATAACAATAAGCATGGAAAAAATCATTGATCAATTATAAAAAGTATATGGAGAAAATTCATTATTATTTTGGAAACCATATCATCCCAGAGCTAAAATAGAGCTAACAAAAAATGTTATTATAAGAGTTAGGCCAATGATGTATACCATACAAGATACACAAGAATTTAAAACTCAAATAAAAGAATTACTTAACCAAAAATTAATCAGACATAGTAATGGACCCCATAATAGTTCAGCTTTCATGGTAATGAAACATTGTGAACAAAAAAGAGGAAAAACTAGAATGATGATAAATTACAAAGAATTAAATAAATATACTAAATTTGATGGATACTTTTTACCTAATAAAGAAGTACTAATAAATCTTACAAAGGAAAAGCAATACTATTCTAAATTTGATTGTAAATCAGGATTTTGACAAGCAAAAATGGAAGAAGATAGTATTCAATATACCGCATTTAGTACACCCAAAGTAAGTATGAATGGATGGTTATGCTATTTGGTTTTAAAAATGAACCACAAATATATCAAAGAAAAATGGATAACATATTTAGAAAAGTTAATGAATTCTTCTATGTTGATGATATATTGATATGTTCCAATAATAGAGAAGAACATATAAATCATTTGATAAAACTTATAAATGAATGCAAAAAAGAATGAATTGTTCTTTCAAAAAACAAAGCTATAATAGAAAAACAAGAAATTGATTTTCTTGGATTATAATAGATAAGAAAGGAATAAACTACAAACTCATACATCTAAAAAGATAGAATTTT
The DNA here is from genome assembly GCA_963555705.1 of Ligustrum vulgare. NCBI lineage: Eukaryota > Viridiplantae > Streptophyta > Magnoliopsida > Lamiales > Oleaceae > Ligustrum > Ligustrum vulgare. Next base: position 56,152,085 of record OY743170.1, read on the forward strand.
TTTAAGATAAATTAGAATCAAAAGAACAAATACAAAAATTCTTGGGATATTTAAATTATACAGAAGGATTTATTGAAATTCTTTCAAAAAAGAGATATAAAATTCAGATCTTACTCAGAAAAACAAATACCAAAGGATGGAGTAGTGGGCACACAGAAATTGTCAGAACACTCAAGGAAGAATGTAAAAATTTGCCAAAATTAAGATTACCAGATGAAAAAGATAATCTAATAGTTAATACTGATACCTTGAATAAATATTGGGCAGCAATATTAAAAACAGATCTTAATGAAATTTGTAGATACTCCAGTGGAACGTTTAACCAAGCAGAAATAAATTATACTACTCATGAGAAATAATTGTTTGCAATCATCAGAGGAATAAAAAAGTTTTCATTATTTTTATTATCCAAAAAATTCATTGTTGAAACTGATAATTCTCAAGTTGCAGGCTTAGTAAAAAATAAGTTACCACCAGAACCTCAATATAGGAGGTTACATAGATGGCAAGCCTATTTGACATTTATAATTTTGATATAGTTCATATTAAAAGTGTCAATAATTATCTTGCAGATTTTTTAAGCAGGAATATTGAATTTGCAGATGGATAATATCAAAAAATCCTTGATAGACGCCAAACAGTGAATGAACTTCCTCACAGAGGAAGTTGAAGATATAAAACTTGGAATTGAGCAATTAGCAGAAACTCTCCAGGAAATTTTCAAGCAATTGATGGAAATTTCAAATTTTCTTTACAATTACACCAAAAAATTGAGAGATAACATAATTGAGCTTGAATCTCAGTTTGAATCGTTAATTACCAAACAGGGTGATACCAAACAGGTTATATCAAAAATACAAACAGGTACATCTTATGGAAGCAGTGGTGGACCAACGATTAAAAGAGATGAACCAAGTCCAAAGAAAGTAACCATAAATGAAGCCAGTCCTCGAAAAGTGACAATCAAATATGAACATACAAGGGTAATCAAAATTCGTGTTGAGGAAGAAGATGATTCCCCACGATTGATGGTTACTCAGGGAGGAGATCCCGTTACGACAAAAATGGCAGCAAATTATGAATTTTTGGATCTTATCTACCAGGGAAAGACTTGAAAGAGATTGAAAAATTTGATGACTTATTAAAGGAAAAATTTCAAAATTCGCATAAGGAAGACCTATATATTTAAAATTTTATTCTATCGGTCCTGAAATTGATGGAAGGATATATTATCTTGCTGAGCATATTATCACGATTGGGCATATTGCTCGAAATTTTCAAATTGAAGTTGGAAAAAAATACAAGGCCAGTACGAAATATTACAAGATCATGGTTTAGATCTAGAAAGGTGTTGGGAATTAAGGTTTTCTACAACATTGCCAAAAACCTGTAGGATAAAAAATTCAAATGCATATGCCAATATAATGGATGGACCCTCCTCACTAATGGAGGAAAAGAAAATTCAACAATCTTGAAAGAATACATCAACAAGTTTGACACTTATCAAATCCATGGAACCTTTGCTACCTTACAAGAGGCGTGTATAGTCTGGAATTGCCCCACATGACAACAGAGTTAATGGACAGGTGGAAGCTACTTGATAAATTTGCTTTAATGAAGAAAGGCAGAACAATATAGGGGCCATGTAAAGGATAGAGGGATAGGTGTCCCTATAATGTAAGGGTCATGTGAAGAAATAAATAATAGAGGATAGGTGTGTCCTTGTAATAAATAATAGAGGACATGTGTGTCCTTATGTAATAAAAAGTTGTAAAATTATTAGGTCGATGATGTAAGTAGTGATGTAATTGTGTCCAATGTAACATTATAATTAGAAGCCTTCTGGTTAGGAAAAGACAAAGATCATTTGAGCACTCAACTTGTGAGAAAGGCGAGAAAATCCTGTCTTTGAAATTTTTTTCATACCAAAGTCCTGTACCAATCCTCTTTAAATCAATAAAATTCCAATCGTATTGTAAAAAGATACGAGTTTCTAAATTTTTGTCTTCTGAATCCTATTTCCTAAGGAAGATATATTATTAAGAAAACACCCTACACTTTGTCCAAATTATTTTCCAGCAAGATATTATACAGTGAATGCATGGATTCAGGTGAGGCTAATTACCCATAAAGGCAGGAGGCCGTTGAAGGGAATGATAGCAGAAACCTGTGAGCCCGAAGGTCACTGATATCAGAAGGAAAATTCAAAGTTACAAAGATCAGGAAAAGAGGTTAGAACTCTTAATATATCTGTCTTTATGGAATTAGGAGAAGGAAGAACTGTTAAAATAAGGTAACATGACAGAATTCAGAATTGTCAAATTTAATTATCAAAACAGTCCTTATAAGGATGAATATCATAATATAATTGAACATTTATTCATGCATAAACAATTTACTAGACCCAATAATGAAATAAAAAAGTTATATCATGTTTATATATCATGTTTGTTAGCTATTTTCTCCTAAATTAAAAGAATTATTAGGAATATAAATTACAAAATCAATCATTTACTTTTGTCTTGATAGTGATAATACTGAAATAAATAATAAATTATATTTAGGATATGTGTTTAATAGCGATAATGATTATGATCCTATATTAGATTATGACAATGATGAAAGAGATGAAACTTTTTTTACTAATTTTTGAAAATTTTGATATCATGAATGAAGAAAATTACATCATAAGAAAACTCAAATAAAAGAGAAGTCCATATAAAGTTAAAAAGGATATTAAAAATAAAAAAGGAATTGAAAATGGTAATGAAATTGATAAAATAGGATATCAAGAGCAACTTTATGCATCACAAGAGATATTAAAAAAATTTAAAGAAAATTTGATAGAAAACTTTGTTAAATGTACTATAAGATCTATAGTAATACAAGATATCCAAGATATAATTGATAAATTAGAAAAAAAAAAGAAAATATTTCAAAATATAATATACCATTTGAACCAAGTATAGATATCATTACTGATATAGATATTATCAATTTCCAAACACTGATAGAATTTGAAAAATTACTTGAAACTTTATAAATTATTTACTTCTGTGTTTATAATGCCTTAGACAATTTGTTAGACAGAATAATGGAAAAAATTGATAACATTATATCTCAATTAATAGATATGGATGAATCATCTAAACAATATTATATACTTTCAGAAAATCATGATCAATATATTATAGGTTATTCTGATATATTACAACTTAAAATAGAATTAGAAATTAGAAAATAAAATTATAACAAACACAATTCAAACCTAATGTCAGGATATACAATCGAAGGACTAGACAACCTTTTAGAAAAATTGAAAGATAAAATGGAAGATATTAAACATCAAATGAAAAATGAAAATATATATCTTCTGAAAAATATAATAAACTTTTAGAAAAATACGAACAATATATTGCAGATTATTGTATTTTACTGGATCAAATAATGGACTTATACCAAAAAAATTTGTATAATAATTTATCAACTTGATAATTCATGAATACTTCAGAAGCATCAACTTCTAATACTTGTGATCATAAACTATATTTAGAAAATAAAGAAATTTCATTTTTATCAACTATTGTTGAGAAATTTAAGAATATACATTCTGTTGGACAATCTAAACTAAAAGAGATATACGAAGACATTGACTACACTATCCCAAATAGAATAGAATTTAATTCTGTTGAAACAGCAAAAAATATAAATACAGTTCATAAAATTATAGAGGAATACGAAGACATAGAAGAAGAAGTTTCAAAAGGAATAACGTTAGGATATATAACTAAAAAAGATCATCATAAATATTTTTAAAAACTATTACAATATAAAACATTTTTAGAAGAACTTAAAAGATTAAAAATTATGAATATAATCAGAAACCCTGAATTGAACCGGCCTAATTAAGTTTGTGGATATATCTTGTAAAATAAACAATCCTTTTCATTAAGGGTAATTTGGATATTTCAACAGAAAGATCTATTTTACTAAAGTTATTGTTTACAAAACCTATTTAACTAAAAATCCCCTCTTGTTATTTAATATTTGAAAGTTTATTATGACCTGATTTTAGTATGAATAAGTCGTAAAACTTATTTGTGAAGTGTGAAGTTAAAAATTAGGGTATGGTGTAATTTCCCCATTATGATTTAACCTATGAAGAATTCCACGACGTATCTCGACTATACATGGACAAATTACAAAAGACTTTGAAGTATGGAGATGAATAGGAATACACCATCAAGATAAAAAATTTAATATTTGATTGACGTATTTAGAACTAGCATTAGATATGTAAACAATATGTTGATGTCAGTTATCATGATAAAATTGAAGAGAACATAAAACTTAAAAGATGAATAAATTTCAGATAGAATGAAAAAGGTTAAATTTCATCTAAATTTCAACTTCTGCATTGTGGTTTCTTGCTGACATGGTTTTATCCCAGATGGAATATGGCTTGTTCGTATCGAACCAATTTTGTAGCAGAGATTCGGGTTGTCCCAGACCCGAAAACGCTGACCCATTTTTTTCACATAAAAAAATTCGGAGAATTTTATCTCCCCAGTTAGATTGTTTCCGTTGAGGTACATTGCACTAACATTAGGCAAAGATAAAATCTTTGGGGGTATATCCCCTGTGAGTTTGTTATCATTAAGACCCAAAAATCTTAGTCCCTTCAACTCTGCAATGGACGCTGGAATTCCACCTGTCAAACTCGTATTGGACAGGTCCAATACGGTTAGGCCTATTGGATTAGGCCACCCGAGGTTCATCAGGTCTCCACCAATTGGATTGTTCGATAGGACCAACTCTTCCAATGAACTCATTTCTTCAAATGATTTGGTCAGTCCACCTGAAAATCTGTTGTTACTAAGATCCAACAACGTCAAATTCTTCAAATTTTCAAGCTCATATGGGATTTCGCCTTCCAATTTGTTATTGCTTAAATCAAGCTTCAATAATGAAGTTAACCCTCCAAAACCCACTGGAAGAGTACCAGATAGTGAATTTCTGCTCATATCAAGAATTAAAAGCTGAATTAGCCCACCAAAATTATCCGGGATTCTGCCCGTAAACGAGTTTCCAGCAAAATTCAACTGCTTCAAGTTGATTAAGTTGCCAATACTAGTTGGTATTTCACCTTTTAATCCATTCTGCATAAGCACTAATGAACGGAGATTCCTGAGGTGACCAAAAGTTTCCGGGATTTGTGTGACGAGACCGGGATTTGATCGGAATTCGAGTACCTCCAAGCTGCCAGCAATAGACAGCCAATTTTCAGTAGGAAGTGCAACGGGACGATGATGTGGCGAGACGAAGCATTTGAAGAATGAGATTGATTTTAGGTGCTGTAGTGAGAATAAATTGGAACTTATAAGTTCCACATTTCGAGCACATTTAAGAGAATTATCATGAATAGGTCCAAATATCAACTCTGTGACATACCAAAAGCCATCAAATAGATCACAAGAGACACCCTGTGGAAGATGATGAAATTAGATATCACAATCTGGTAATAATGAAACTAAAGTTGCATACTAGACGAGATAGACGATTCCCCCCTCGAAATTTTGATACAAATTATATAAACAATAATTCTAGTGAGACATTTTTTAGGGACATTTTTTAAGTAACACCTACCTCGGCCTCACCCAATGCCGAGGTGTCGCATCGGAATGTCATTCAAAAATGTCCCCAAAAAATGTATGTGTAGAAGAGCGAAGATCCTACAAATTTATACTTCCATATTTTTTGATCGTTTTACGACACATAAAACAGCTAAAAATGATAGATCAATGAAAATGGCAGGTGACACTAATGTTCACGAAACATAAGAAAAAAATCATTGTAGGAATGTGCAGTAGTTTAAAAAAAAAAAAAATTTGGTTAGTATCATATGCAATTTTACTGATACAAAAAGGGGTAAAAAAATGTGGGGAGTAAATATATATATATATATATATATATATATATATATATATTTTTTTTTTTACCTGTATTGGAGTCCAACCACATGGATCAGGATACAAATATGATCCATTCCAAAATTTACCCACAAAATCTTGAATAATTGAATACAGAGCTTCTTGCTCTGTTTTCATCATTGGAGCTGACACATTTTCGTCATCTCCATTGCACCATCCACCCAAACAGAGTATGTAGATAACGAAAACGTAAACTTTCATGTTCGGAAGGATTGGATAGTTCTCGAAAGTACTAAACAAGAAAAATAATCACACTTTTTATTCACTAAATTGTATAATCATGTCGAGTAATGTGTATAGAGCAACAACTTGGATGCAATTCTTTGCATGAAGTGTACAGAAAAAACTTGAAATAATTTGGAATGATAAGATCCCAAGGAATGAAGTCAAATATGGGTAACTTAATGAAAAATCAAACTAGCAAAAAGATGCACAAACAAAAGGCTGTTTCTGGCTGACTTTTATAGCAAAGCTAAGCCTCTAAGGTAGTAAAGGAAGTATAGAGTAGTAATTGATAAGAAAGGGACTTTGCAATCTGGCTCTGTTGTATAGATTTCTTCAAGATTACTTTTCATTTGAAATGATTGTGAATCTGTGATTGGTAAACATATGAAACATCGTTCTTTAAAAAAAAAAAAAAAAGGTTGAACTCCAACCTTAGGAGCCCTTATAGCACTTGTTTTGGAGATTTGTAGATAATATAAATTGCGGGATGTGCCTTGGTGAAGTAAGGTTAAGAGCTTACAGTTTAATTGCTTTTGCAAGGAGTCCCATCTATACTAAAGGTAAGATTCGAACTCTCATCATGCACTTGTCAACTCAATTGAGATTAATATCATTCTTGAATTGAGGGAAAATTAGGCTAGGCACCTAACATTCACATGGTGTACTAAACTTATTCACGTCCATCAGTAAATCTAACTTGACATGTGATCACAACAGATTATGTGGGTATTAAAATAACATGCGACTTTCACATGACTTAAAGTTGGAAGGTAAAATTGTCAAATCACTTAACATTTCTCCTCTAGTTTGAACTTAACTCCACACCTATGGTTTAAGCAGCGGCGGAGCTAGCCCGTGGCGAGGTGGCGCGACTGCAATAGCTGGATTCTGGCCATCTTTTTTTTTTTTTTTTGAATCTCAATTTCTCAGAGTCTAATACTGTTTGATCCATTACCTGGTTGGCTTCGCTGAAGTCGCCGCGTTGGAAATGGAAAGATTCAAATTTCACAAACCTTGCTGAGTTCAAGTTGCCGTCTGTGGTTCGTCTCCGATCTGTCTTTCCGAGTTGCTGTAGGTGGAGTAGAACTCAGAAGATGATAATTTTGGGCATTTTTTTAATTATTTGGGCTCACTTAAAATTGCCCATGAATTGATCCAAATAAAGTCTAGAAATAGCTGAGTTTACTTTTATTACCTTTCACAGAAAAAGGTTACACAGTCAGCATCCGCTCATCTTCTCTGGCAGTGGCTCCTTTTCTGGCTGAAACCCAGGTAATTTGCTTTTGCTTAGTTCCAAAATTCAGGATTAATAATGGTACCTCTGGCTTGATTAGCTCTTTTTCTTATTTTGCGTAATCCTTGAACAAGGTAATTTGTCTCCTAGTTTGTTGTATTATTTGTTCATTCTCTAATTGAATGATTTTCTTGCTTGTTGCATAGTATGATTATGTTGTGTAATACATTATTTTTTGAAGTGTTATGAGAAATTTTGCATAGATGTGTTATTTTTTAAGTTTTCGTTGTATTTTACTTTTGTGATGATCACTTGTGAGATTCATATTCCCCTTACTTGAATTGTGAAATGACATTTGACGAATATTTGATTTGATTTGTGAATTGTAATTATTGATTAAAGGTTGTGAATTGAGATTTAGTGATTATTTAATTTAATTTGTGAATTGTGATTATTGATTAAATGTTGTGAAATATTATTTAATTAAATATTAAATAAAAAATTTAGCTATTGCTCCGTCATCCGTCATCGGTCAACGATCAACCTTCGACCGCTCTAGCTGGACTTTAGTCCTGGATCTGCCACTGGGTTTAAGCCGCGAAAATTCACATATTTAGCCCCTATTTGACGAAGGTTTTTAAAGATATGAGTTGGTGATCCCACAAAGTGATAAAAATTGTGAATCCAATGAAATGTAAAATTTGACCAGCTTATAATCTCACAAAATCATTGTGAACAAGGAGCTAAAATACATTAAGGGTTCAAAACGTCATAGTTTTGAAAGTTGGAATTCCGACCCTAATTTTCGCTTAGCAAGAAAATATATTGGGGTGATTTAAAATGGATTTATAAGTGTGGAATTTAGGGTTTGGAAATAGAATGGAGATTCATTCACTCGTGGTTAGGGTTTTAGGGGTGGTGGAGGTAGGGGGACCATTTTGCATGCAAAGTGGAGAGGCTTGTAAGTGCATGCAAGACAAAGGTAAATTTTGTCTTGGAGGCTTGTTATTACCTTTTTGGTGGTTGGCTTTAAAGGAGGTATGGTGTCTATTTTTATCCGTGTTTATAGAATTTCACTTTTCGTACCTATTGAAAAAAGTTTAAATGAAAAATAAGATCCCCATTTAGCTTGAAATTAATATTTTCTTATAAATTTTTTTGTACTTTGAAGAAGTTTTTAAAATGGTGTTAAATTTAAATTACTTAATGAATAGAGAACAACTATCCATAGTACTCTTGATTTATGAACCATTCATTCCCCTTCAAGATCAGTCGCGGTCTTCCAAACTTTACCGATGGTATGGACGAATTCCTCGCTTCATCCAAATGTGTAAAAGATTCTAACCGCAATTAAAAGTCGAGTACTCTACCGTTGAGTTAGCAACCCGAAGAAAATATAAAAATTTTCAACATAATTTAAATATTAAAATGAAAGGGTGTGTAGAGACAATCTAAATCAATTATCAATTAAATAAAGAGATACGTCCGATAGTAGTGACAGTGATCTTCAGTCTCCAATTGATATAAATACGTCCGATAGTAGTGACAGTGACCTTCAGTCTCCAATCGATATAGATACGTCCGATAGTAGTGAATGTACTTGATTACTAACAACATTTTATATATTATAAATTTACCACATCAATTCCCCCTATTTGCCACCATAATCTAAAATCTTTTTCATCATTTTTTAATCAAAATCTAATAAAATTCGTTTTTCTAATCTAAATCAAATAGGGGTTTCATACTTCATAGAACAAGAATTAATGATTAAAAAAATAGATGCATGTACTAAAGCCTAAACATATTTAGTTAATAGGTTGATTATCCTGTCTAGTTGTATACAGTATTATTTATTAAACATGTACGATGTGTCACACAAAGGTATTGTTACTTTCACTCTGTAATTGTTTGTTAAGAGTCACGTTTGTATATAAATCTAGACTTGTGACCCAACATGGTTAGCAGGGGGACCAATGGATAAATGCAAGAAAATGATACATAATGGAGGTCGGAAGCTAAGTGTTAGAATTGGACCACGCGCTATGCCTATGCTAACAGTCTTGGAGAAAGAAAAGGCCCTAGAAAGGCTGCCCCGAAGAGTCATTTTCTATCCTTCTACAGAGATGATGGATTATTAAGGAAGGAAAAAATTTGAGGTTTGGTGGGCATGGGTGTGGGTGTGGGTGAAGGGACGTGGGGATTTGGGATTGGGTAACTTTTGTGTTTGGAGTGATTATCTAGACGAGTAGTACATGGTTGATTGTGGATTTGTTCACCAACACAAAAGAGGACTATGATGACCTTCTTTTTGTGAAAGTATGCTTCCGATTGGTAAATATCGATTTATAAATTACACAATTTATTAAAGAACACATTTTATTGCTCTACTTTTCAATCACACATTTTACCTTAAAATCATAAATAAACCAATTTATAAACAACTATACTGTTACCAAATGGAGGCTAAAAAGACATAATATGTATAAATTCTAGTGATGATGCCAAAAATTTGTACCTAAACTTTTCGAGTTTGATCAGCTAATAAGCATGAACTGGACCTCCAAGTACCTGAAACAAAGATGGCGAGGAATGACCTCGTTACCCATCCGATGCTTAAGTCAATGAAAGGAGAGAAAATACCAAGAGTAAGGCTATGAACTGTAAATAATAATCATGCTTCATTAGTACAAATTTGACCAAAAAATAACATTTTACGCATCGCATTTACCAATAATCGACACCTATAAAAAGGAGGTGGCAATTTTGTAAATATGAGATACGGTATATGTGTTGGTTACTAACTTACAATCGACTTTTATGGTATTGCGCTGACAAAAGGTGTCGGCTGTTGGAACAACCGACACCTATATACGATAAAAAGGTGTCAGTTGTTCTAACAATCAACGCATATATTACTTAAAAAACGCATCGGTTGTTTAAACAACCGACACATATTCCTAAATTTATACTATACGAGACGGTTCTTCTATAGTTATGGGTTTTCTGTCAAAACCCAAACCTTATACGTACTTTTTTTCCTTTCTCTTCTCACACTTCGAACCCTTCTCTTCTCATCCAACCAGTCGCAGCTCTCACGCCACCACCCCCATACACCCCCCACCACCTCCATACACACCGCCACCCACCGCCACCCCTCTTTCTTTCTCGCTCTCTCTATCCCGTTCTCTCTCTACTCACCTCCACCATCCCCCTCTCACATAACTTGCGACGCGCGCACTACGCCACTTCATGCCCCCACCACCACCTCGCTCTCTTTCTCGATCTGTCTCTACCCGCCAGCCACCACCCCGCTCTCACCTACCCCGTGGCCACCACCCCGCTCTCTCTACCTAGTCGTCACTGATACTTCTCATTACCATTCTCTTCAATCACTAGTGTGTGTGTGTGTGTGTGTGTGTGAGAGAGAGAGAGAGAGAGAGAGAGAGAGAGAGAGAGAGAGAGAGAGAGAGAGAGAGAGATTGAATTTATGATTTTATATGCTATTTGATTTGATGAACGTTTTATTAATTTAGTTTTAATGTTAATTTGAGATTGTTAACTTTTAGTTAGTAAATGAATACATTGCAATTTTCAACTATTGGAGTTTTATTGAAATTGTAAAATATTTAGTTATGAAATCTTAGTTTGAGTTTTGAACTAATGGATAATGAATTCTTTGAGATGTTTTGTACTTATTTAATGTTTTGGTGAATTAGTTTAGTTTGAATGTTATTTTTTATATAAAAAGCAATTGATTATAGACTTTTGATGTTGGGGAGTTTAGAATTGTTTTTGAATTAATTTGAAAGTAGTAAATGATGTTGAAGTTTTATTAGAGTTGTGTTCGAGTTTTGGATATGTCGATGTTTAATGTTTTGGTTTTATTGTGTCATTTTATTCCCCTACAGGTTGACTAAGTCCAATTTATAGAAGAGATTTTGTCAAAATTTCTGTAGGATTTTATAAATAAAAAATGAAAATTATAATTTAAAATTCTCAAATTTCATTTCAATAATTAATATATAGCTGGTCATGCCTTTTTGTTTATAAGTGCATGGTAGATAAGTTAGGATAATTTTTATATAATAATAGTGGAGGGTTGTGGTGAAATTGATGCATTTATATTGTGATTGTTGAGAAGTTTTGATAGTTTTTCATAGAAGAGTCTCTACAGGTTCGATATGTTCAATTTACAGAGGAGACTCTGCCAAAGTTTCTGGAGGAAATTTGAGTTTTACTATTATTTTGTAACTTGTTCACATAATTTATTGAAACTTTAGGATTTTAAAAACATATTGGACATGTAGAGGCAAGAGGTTGACAAGCAATACAACGTAGAAAATTATAAAGTTGTGAAAACATAAATTTAAAATTTATTACAAATCTTTGAATTATTTTCATATTCTATTTAGTTAGAATACTTATATTAGTTTTCAATGTGAAAATTTCAGTATTTTCAGCAACTTGGAGGTTCTGAATGTGACTATTATGTTATCAGAAACATGTATGAGATAGTCACAAAACATTTTCAACTCACTTATTTAGAAAATGTATAAGTTATTGAAGAATGAGAATTTTTAATTATGAATTTATATTTTATTAATAAATAACTAATAGTTCATTTTAATTTTTCGTAGGCATTTAAAGAATATTACTCAACGGAGAAAATCGTCGATATTCAAAATTTATGGGAAAAATACTTAGTTATGAGTGTATATAAATCTTTTTCATTCAAATTTGGATGTACATATTTGTGTAATAAATTAACAATCTTGTAAATATAATTCATGATTTATTTAATTTTATTACCTATATGTCGATTTTATATATTTATTGGATGGTAATAGATTTGGTAATGTGCATGTGAAGAATGTCTAGGTTACTGCAAGCTATATTCAGTCGATTGCAGGTCATAACCTGTAGTGACCTAGGTCATTGCATGCCACGTTCAGGTGATTACAAGTCATGACCTTTAGTGACTTGAGTTACTGCAGGTCACCCCCAGGCCATTACAGGTAGTTGCAGTCACCTAAACGTGGCCTGCGGGAGAATTTGGTGTATTATTATTATTATTATTATTATTGGCGTCCGTTCTTACCTAAGAACTGACGCCTAAATTCGAACTTTAGGCGTCAGTGTCAAATACATCACTTTTAAAATCGACGCGTATTATCTGGAGCAATCGACGCGAATGAGTCAATCTGTACTAGTGCTTGTGTCCCTATGTAATGATTGAAGACCCTATATTTATAGGGGCAAATAGTTGAGTAATCCAAGTAGGATTAGTTTATCTAGATAGTTTGGAGACTTGTGAGTTTTAAAGGCATAGGAGTATTGATAACAAAATTAGGATAAAATTGCATGATCTCAATGGTCATGTTGGGATAGGACTTGTGACCAGAAATTCTATTAAAGTTGGGACGTTGATTATTGTTTTAAAATGGTGATCTTGAACTTATGTTGGACAAATGAGCCCGAGCTCAAGGACCCCCAACCACTAAAGTTTTACGAGGATTATAAGTGCATAAGCAATTGTTTATGCACTGTTCGGCGACTAGTTTTTGGGAAAAAGTCAATTTTTTTTACTGTTCTGCATGGATCTCGAGGGATTTTGATGGTTAAAATTGGAGAGAGAAAAGATGTGTGGTTAAAATGTTAGTATTGAAAATTGTAGAGTTTATAAACCAAAAAAAAACTAAAAAATCCGAACAAAGGCTTAATTCCTAGAGCTCGAGATGCTTTAGCTGTTCGTGCATGAACAAACAAAGCCGAGCTTGAAGAGCCTCGAGCATGGCATTTTACCATATGGGTCAAAGGTATGCTTGAGGTTCATAGGTTTGCTCAGATTCATAGATATGCTCGAGTTTTATACTTTGTTGGGGGGGGGGGAGGGTATTAAAATATGGCATGAGTAAATATTCAAGTGCTCGAAGTTGAGGAGAAAGGGTATGCTCGGAGTATAAATGATGGTTGAGGTTGATGACCTCCTCAAGGGTGTCAAAATATAATATGGGATAATATTCACGTGTTTGGGTTCGTGACCTTCATGAGAAGTGGGGTTCAAAGTGATCATTGACATTACACATTTGGTTAGGAGATTATGTTTGTCAAAGTGTTCGAGTTTGAGACTTTCGTGAGGACTCAAGTATAGACAGAATTTGCACACATCATAGGTCCTGCGCATCCATGATCGAGTTCGGGAATAGATGGATGCTCAATAATGAGTTATCGTAATTTTGATAGGATGTAATAAGGTATCGTAATTTTGATAGGATGTGATGTTATGATTATTTTAAGGGGAAATAAACAATAGCTTATATTAAACAATGAATAAGTCCATGCTTTTAGTAAGTTAGGAATAAACTCGAGCTTGCGTTAATAAAATATTTTTTATTATTTATTTTAAATAAAAATATTAATTAACACCAGAATTTAGTAGTTTTAAACATTTTTCCTTAACTTTAATGTTAAATTTAACCCCTGTATTATATTCCCGTCCCGTGCGCTACTTTCACTTTGGTTCTAAAACTACTGGTTTATCGGGGCTTTAGCAGTTTTAGCCATCAAGCCGGAAAGTCATAACGACACCGTTTAACATCCCTGTAAACTATAAATAAAAGACTAAAATTCTCCTGTACAAAAAGTTCATGTGGAATCCCATTGCATTGGTACGCAAATTATTGCACATATATTTTATTTTTGTTTTAAATTTTCGATTATTGCGTATAGTTCTTTTTATTTTAACTTTTCAATTACTTTGTAATGGTTTAGGGTTTGTGAGGTCACTTATGAAGTTATGATGTTTATGATCAAATTTTGAATTGAATCATTGTTAATAGATAGGGTTTATCATATCTAGGAATTTAGATAATGATTTCAATATAAAATTTGAGCACAGTGGAAAATTTGGATAATTTCTGAGATAGCAATGGCTTTTTATTTGCTTAGCTCCTTATAGTTGGAATTGAAAAGGTTTTAAATTTTCGGAAAACATTTTTCAGAAAAGAAAAGCAATATGTTTTTTATTCTTGTTAAATTAAAGGGTAAAGTTTTTACCTTTTAATGAGATAGCAATTTGAATTGTACTCAAATCAGCATTTATTCTGTTACTCCTATGTAAGTATTTTACCTGTGGTGCTAAATATTTATGATTTGTATTTACTCAAATTTTCGTTTCTGCAAGTGATTGAAGTAAATCTATTTGGATCTACCAATGTCATAACATGCGGCTGCCAAAGCAGATAATTTTTGCTATCCTCCGGAATAGAACTGAGAAAGGTATGCATTTTTGTACTCTATTCTGTATATTATTTAACACTGTGTACATGTAATATTGAATGTTTTGATTATTGTGATCAGTTATCATTTCTGTGGATTACATTGGTATTCTTTTCAGGGTGGTTTGAACAAGTTTAACGGTCAACGTGCTTTGAGAGAGAGATATAGAGAAAGAAAAATAGATCAAGGAATCTTGATTATAAGCAATGAACTGAAAGTTTCTGTTCATTAATCTGTGATATAAATCTCGGCTCCAATGCTTGGAAATACTTACAATTCTAATTCCAGTTTCCAAGTGGGAAGCCTAGTGTATTAAAGATTTTTTCTTTGGAACTAGTGTGGGAAATTTGCATCAAGGACAACTAATTTGTCGACAATATAATTTATTCTAAAATACACTATGACTATGTAATTCTAAATTGTGCAATGAAGAAGCTAATAAAATTCAGGACCAAGTGATTTTTGGATATAGAGAAACATTAGAACATTTTCGTTCCCCTTGAAATGGTTTCTTAATTGGCTGGCCAATATTGAAATGCATACTTGAGTTTATGCAGTGGAAAGTCTAATATTCAGCTCACTGTCTCCAGTTTGGTCCTTGTGTAGTCCGAATAGCAACCACTATATTTTTGGATTTCACGGTCACTTCATATTCAAATGCGTCTATGGTTCTCCTAATATAATTTGGCGATAAAGAAACGAACAGATGACTTGTCAATGAATTAACTTATATATTTCGTTCATAGCAATAACTCCATCAAATACTTGGAAATTTCTTGTGAACATTCTCACGATTATCTTATTAACAACGCCATTGTATAAAATGTCTTTATATGATGTTTGTTTTCAGAGATGTATGGCTTGTTACTCTTGATATATGATTATTACTAGTTTCCAGGTTTTAAATGCCTTTTAATGTTTGGTGTGGTGCAAGAGGTCATAATTCCAAAGTGTCTGGTTCATTGACAAAAGAAGCAAATCCATAATTATTTCTCTTGTAAGGTTGGTTGTTCATAAAAAAATTCAACTAAATCAGTTCGTGGAATAGTGTATGCTGATTTTTCATTTTCCTTTCCCTTTTCCAGATTTGGAGTGCTTCCTGCAAACTTGAGATTGTTATTCATATAGATCCAAAATATTGTGATTACTTGATTATTAGTGGAGCCTGATGAAAGACTCAGTATGTTGCTGAAACTTTGTTACTCCTAGGGTTTCCGTAGATGATAGTGAGTATTTTTTATGTGGTTGCTTGGAGTTATAGACATCTTAAATTGAGAAGTTCACAACTCGTTGGACATTGCTGCTAGCATTTGAAATGAGTTCATGCTGTTACTGCTGTCAATTATAGATATTGTTTGTGCTACAGGATACCATTGAGGATATGGTCAAGTAAGGGAAGGAAGACTTGAGTAGTTTGGACATGTTCTCTTTTTTTTTTACCCAGCTGTCCGAACTTACGTCCAAATAATCCTAAGGAGTGACAGCCTTTCCCCTTGATTTGTCACTCATGTAAATCCGGACGCGGTCACACATTATATACACTTGGACTGGACATTCGGGATGCGGTTCTCCTCCCTGTAGACCTCCCTTTATGACGTGCAGATAGGACCTTGGGAAGAGCGACAAAGTGTACCATAACTTTTGCATCCACTTGACATCTGCCTTGCAACATAAATGTTGCCTTCCAGCTGCCACGAGGAATCGAACATCCGATGCTTTGTATAGAACCCTTCTGCTTTACAACCAGGGCCGTACCTGAGGGCAGGCCTAGTAGGCGCCTGCCTTTGGCCCCCAACTTATGACTCAAACTAGTAGGCCCAAAATTGATTTGCCATTTAAAAAAAAAAAAAAGAATTTGGGCCCTATTATTAATCACCAGCAAGTCCTCTTATACGTCCCTAGCTCAAAAATGTTTGTGATTTTTGGAACATGTCGACTTTAGTTAAAAAAAGGAGAAAAAATTGCACAAGCGAGGGCCCAATTTAAAAGTTCGCCTTAGGACCTCACAACCACATGTACGACCTTGTTTGCAACTATGACATGCCCGTGGGGGCTGTTGGGACATGTCTTTGATAGGCTTAAAAAGAAGTTCTAGCTGACAAAATTGGTGTGATCTTATCAGTGGATTATGCTACAAGAAGGAGAGGCACTATAATTACTACAGCTTGAAATGGTTGCGCTGGCAATTATTTTGTGGGATTTTCAATGAATTGAGAGGAGTGGTGAAAAACGATTCATACACTGTGCTCTAAAATTACTGGGAATTTAACTTAGTTGTTAATGTGTTTTTTTGGTGGCCACATCCTTGTTTGATACATGAGGGCATTTGTACCTTCTACAATGACCTCGTACTTAACACATAAACCTCGTATTATTCGGACAAGCAGATATTAATTCACGGTAAGAGTTTCATAAGCTTGTCCACTCTGATGTACGCTTGAGTATTTTCTTTGTTCTCATAAACAGCCACCATTACAAGTACCTCAACAATTTTTTATTTCAATATGAATTCCATCTAAATCACTTACCTTTTCATCTTCATCTTTGTCGTAGCCTACCTCAGTTTCGAGACCCAAACTCTGTTAGTGTAATGAAGTTCCTATATAAAATGTAGTTCAACAAATTCTCAACATACGTACAATGGATTTTATCAAGTTATTTTCCTCCAATTCTGCTATGATCCCATCTTTACAATACACAGTTTTTGGATTTTATTTTGACATATTACTCGACTTGATTTAGATCTATACATTTTTCTCTCATTTCATGAATATTTTTTTACTAGTTTTCTACAACTACGTGCTTTACAATAACTATATTCCAACATAATTAATCGTGGACTTGGTAAAGTTGGAGTGGGTGAAATTAGATATGACTTAGTTTCATCGGTAGCACCTTCTTAGAGCATCTTCAGTACACTTCATCAATTAGGAAAAAAACTTGAAGCAAATTGATGTAATGAGTTAAAAAAACTCTTCAATGCACAATGTCAATTATAATGTTAAGCAACGTGACTGAATTTTTTTTTTGCCAATGTCGAGTGTTTTATCTACATATTGACGCTCTGTCTGACTGAATGATTAATTAATTTTATAATTATTTTAACTATATTAAAAAGGGACACGGACATCATGACATCTAGATTTTCATTGAAAATTATCTTTGATCAAACACTTTTTTTATTACTTTCATTCAAAGTTTTTCATGATTATATTAAATTTAAGATTAATAATTTTAAAAAATGCATTTTAATAAATTTTATTTATCAATAAAAAATTATCAATAAATAAAGTTATATAAAAATATTAGTCATTAAAATATCTTAAAAAATAACAATAAAAAAAATAATAATTTAAGATTAACAAATAATTTTTTGACTGTAATAATTTTAAAAAATGATAATAATTTAAATATCAGAATAAAACATAAAAATGAAATATAGTCCAAGAAAATAACATTTATAGTTTATAATAAAGAAAAAGTTTAATATTATATTAATCATTTTGTGAATAAGGTTATTGTTAAATTTAAAAAAATGTCACATAATCAACAATATTTAAATGTGATGGAACAATTGGAGATGAAATTTAAAACTTTTTCGTCAATTTATCCAGACGTTCTCTAAATGTCCGTCAATTTCATTGTCGCGTCAGCCTAGGGATGGAAAAACGGCTCGTTGGCTCGAGCTGCTCGAACTCAGCTCAGAAAAAGCTCGAGCCAAGATTTTTTTTGAAAGATGGGCTTTGGCTCGACTCAAGCAAAAAAAAAGCTAGCTCAAAAAGCTCGACGGGAGCTTGAGACATGAATTACGACCACGAGCTCGGCTCAACTTGCTATATATATATATATATATACATACATTTTCAATAAAAATTTTAAGGATTTTTGTTAAAAAAAAAAAAAAAAAAAAACATTCAAGGCTCGGCTCGGCTAGGAAAAGCTCGAGTCGATCCTTATTTTTGGGGACCAGCTTTGGCTCGTCTTGGCTCGGGCCAAAAAAAGCTCCATCACTAAAAGCTCGAGCCTTGATCTTTGGCTCGGCTCGTTGATGACCCTACGTCGGCCCCAATTCACATAATGCATTGGAGATCCTCTTATAAGCACAGAAAGGCACCGAGTGACAATAGTCTATTGTTCATTTTATTTTGCGATGCAAAATATATTCGCAATTGTACGGATCGTGAAAAGTAATAAAGTGTACAAACGAGTCCATATTATCATTCACACGATGACTGTTATTAAGTACCGAAATATTTTTGTTCTTATCCTTGTTTGAACAAATGACAGAATTTTGAAGTTTTAAACTAAAATTAAGAAAATTAACTAAAATTCATGATTTCACCTAATCAATTAAATTAACTCAAATTCTAGTTTTATTTCCTAAATATCCATTCGGTCGAATTTACTAATTTAAATTGAGGTTCCTCTCTCGAGTTTAAATTAATTATACCTAGATAATTCAACTAGGTATCTTTACGTAGGGTCCGAATATTCCTTATCTAGATACAATAAATACAAGAATTCACACAGGACCGCGACAATAACAAAAGTATATCTCTATCTCTTGTCCAAATACTGAATTTATTACCTTGAACTAAGTTATTAATTCACCTCTCAAATTATGAAAATAACTCATTAAATCATGAATTAGTGGCCAACTAAGTCACGCATTAAACACAATAATAAATTAACGCATGCAACAAATCATTAAAATAAGGAAATATGGAATTAAAATAATATAATTAGGCTACATCGTTCACACCAATATGAAATTTAGTTACACATTATAATTAAATAACAAGAACAATAAAATAAAACGTTCATTGAAAATAATAAAGAAGAATGGAAAGCATGCACCAAGTTTCAATTCTTCATGTGATCTCCAACTCTCGCCCCTTTGTTGTGCTTGATTTCCCAAGAATTTGATATAAGAATTTGAGTTTTAGCTTGTTCTTCAGTGAGGCAAAGGTCTAGATTTCGTGCCAAGAGGTTTTATTCATAGTTGGAGGAGAGACCTAATAGAAAATGGGAAAAAAAATATTTCAAACACACGCGCAAGTCTTTTTTGGTATCTGCACATCGTTCAATGTTTCGATCATATCTTTCTATTGTCTTATCCGATGGGGTGACTCAAAGTGGGTTAGAAATATACCTTAAAGGGCTACAATTCTTCCTGAAATATGATTTTCCTAATTCGAACGTTTACAACCACAAAAGTAGGTATCAAAGTCCAAATCACTAGTACAAAATAATAGAAAAAAAGGGGGAATACACGTCGGTTCTAAATAAGAACCGACGCCTAAAGTCAGCCGACAGTTCATGGAGAACCGACGCGAGAAACGTTGGTTTCTCGCGCGGTTCTCCATGAACTGATGCCTAAAGTCAGACCGGCCGACTTTAGGCGTCGATTCTTATTTAGAACCGACGCGTATTCTCTTTATATTTTCCCCGCGAACTTTCATATCTTCACTCTCGCGCCTCACTCTCTCTCTCTTTTTCCTCCACTCTCCACCACTGACCCCTGCCACCACCGAGCCGCCACCACCCACATTGTGCCTCCACCTACCGCCGCCACCTCCACTGCCCGGCACCACCTCCGCCCGCCACCTCCTACATTGTAAGACCCACTTCGATTCTCATGTGTATATGTGTATGTATATGTATGTGATACATGTGCGTGTATATATATATTTGTGTGTACACACACACACACACACACACACAAATATATATAAATTTATTGATTAAATGTAAATATGTATATATTTATATTTGTTAGTATATATATATATATATTAA
Source organism: Ligustrum vulgare (assembly GCA_963555705.1). Lineage (NCBI taxonomy): Eukaryota > Viridiplantae > Streptophyta > Magnoliopsida > Lamiales > Oleaceae > Ligustrum > Ligustrum vulgare. The sequence continues at coordinate 56,172,614 of OY743170.1, forward strand.
TATATTTATATAAATTTGTTAATTACATGTTAATATGTATAAATGTGTTAATTAAATTTTAATATATATAAATTTGGATGTTAAATTTATATTGTTGATTTTAAGTTAGTAGATAGATACATTGTAATATTTCAATTATTGGAGTTGAAATTATGAGATATTAAGTTATGAAATCTTAGCTTGACTTTTTAGGAATTGAGAATGGAATTTGGATTAAACTTGGAGTAGTTGATGATATTGAACTTTGATTGGAGTTGTATTTGATTTTTGAATATGTCGAGGTTGAATATTTTGGTTTATTGTGGCATTTTGATTCTTCCTACAGGTTGACTAAGTCCAATTTATAGGGGAGGTTCTGTTGAAATTTTTGTAGGATTTTATAAATAAAAAATGAAAATTATAATTTAAAGTGATTTTCACTATTACAGAATTGACCATACTAAATAAATAATTACATAAAATATAATCATCCTAATAAAATTATGAAATTTCCAACCTAAAAAATTATCGTATTTGATTTCAAATATTAATATATAGTTGGTTTAAGGTTGTATCATGAAAAATATTAACTCAAAACTAATAAATTTTTTTAATTATATCTTCACATATATGTCATTGATATGGACGGGGTTGGATGTATGGCAGACGTAATAGGCATGAATATGTAAAAGCTGTTGAAGAGCTTATGAAATGTGCGGATGAACACAAGAGAAAGAAAGGTGAAATAATGATTTTGTGTCCTTGTTATAATTGTAAGAATTTGAGAAAGTTTCGTAGTTTTGATCCAGTGAAGAGTTATTTGATTCGTCGTGGGCTTAAGAAAGGTTATACACGATGGATATGGCATGGTGAGAGTATGCTTCCCAGGACGAGCACTGGTGACGATGTTGATGATCAGCAGGAGAATAATTTGAGCAATATTGGTGAGAATGATGTGGAAAATGATGAGAATGATATGATAGATGAAATGATGCGTGATATACAAGGGGAATACATTGAAAAGCCTCATGTATTAGATAACTTGTTTAACGATTCTGAGAAGCCTTTGTTTTCTCGTTGTAATAAATTCACTAAATTGTCTGCTGTACTGAAATTGTATAACTTGAAAGCAAGCAATAGGTGGAGTGATAAGAGTTTCACGACATTATTGGAACTGTTATGAGAGATGCTTCCGGAAGATAACGAACTTCCTAGTTCAATCTACGAGGCAAATAAATTGTTGTGCCCGATGGGTATGGAGATTGAGAGGATACATGCATGTCCAAATGATTGTATACTGTATCGAAATGATTACAAGGACTTGCGTCTATGTTCAAATTGTGGGGCATCACAGTATAAGCGAAAGAACGTGAATGATAATTGTGGTGATAAGAAAAGCCCTCCAGCAAAGGTGTTATGGTATTTACCTGTAATACCAAGATTTAAAAGTTTGTTTTCCAATGCAAAGGATGCAAAGAACTTGCGGTGGCATGCCGACAGGAGAAAAGAAGATGGAAAACTAAGAAACGTGGCCAATTCTCCTCAATGGAGGAATATTAACAGGTTGTTTCCCGAATTTGGGGGCGAAGATAGAAATTCTAGGCTGGGACTATGTACAGATGGGATGAACCCACACGATAATATGAGTAGTCGACATAACACTTGGCTGGTTCTTTTGACGATTTACAATCATCCTCATTGGTTATGTATGAAACGCAAGTATATCATGTTATTTTTGTTAATATCAGGGCCCAAACAACCAGTGAATGACATAGATGTTTACCTAGCCCCACTAATTGAAGATTTAAAAATGTTGTGGGATGAAGGCGTGTCTATGTTTGATGCACATACTCAGATGAATTTCACCTTCCGTGCTATGATATTTTGCACCGTAAATGATTTTCCAGCTTATGGTAACTTGTCGCGTTATACTAACAAAGGACCTAAAGCATGTCATGTTTTTGAAGAAGACATGATTGATCTTTGGTTGAAAAACTGCAAGAAAAATGTCTTTATGAGTCATAAAAGATTTCTCCCTAGTGACCACCCTTATCGCAAGAAGAAAAAGCCATTCAATGGAAAAATCGAGGCTCGAACAGCTCGCTTACCGTTAACAGGAGGTGAGGTATATGAACGAGTTAAAATTTTTGATGTTTCGTTTGGAAAAACTTTTAAGCCTCCTCAGAAGAGTCTTTGGAAGAAAATGTTCATATTCTGGGATCTACCTTATTGCAACACTTATCTGCAAGGCATTGTCTTGATGTAACGCACGCGGAGAAAAATGTTTGTGATAGCATCATTGGGACATTGTTGAACATTCCAGGAAAGACGAAAGATGATATTAAAGTCAGGAAGGACATGGTAGAAATGGGGATAAGGGATCAATTAGCACCGCAAGAGTCGGAAAAACGTACTTATTTATCCCCAGCTTGCTATACTTTGTCGAGAAAAAAGAAAACAAGTTTTGGTGAGTGACTGCATGCTATTAAGTTTTTATCTGGGTACTCATCAAACATTAAAAGTCTTGTGTCGATGAAGGACTTAAAATTGGTTGGTATGAAGTTTTATGATTGTCATGTCTTAATGCAACAATTGTTACTAGTTGCAATTCGAGGCATTCTCCCAAAACATGTTAGACAAGTCATTATAAAACTTTGTTTTTTCTTCAATTCTTTCTGTAGCAAAGTTGTTGACCCGGAGGCGTTGGATGATTTGCAGGCCGATATTATTATCACTCTATGTCAATTTGAGATGTATTTTCCACCATCATTTTTTGACGTTATGGTGCACTTGTTCACTTGGTAAGAGAAATTAAGATCTGTGGTCCAGTATTCTTGAGATATATGTATCTATTTGAGAGATACATGGGTATATTGAAAGGATATGTGAGAAATCGATTTCGACCTGAAGGCAGTATCATTGAAGGTTATGCTGCTGAGGAGGCTATTGAATTTTGTACTGATTACTTGGATGATGTTGAGACTGTTGGTGTTCCTAAATCTCGGCATGATGGAAGGCTTGAAGGTAAAGGTACTATTGGATGCAAGTAAATCGTCCCCAATGTTGAATTGCGAGATAAAGCACACCTCCTTGTATTACAACACCTTCCTGAAGTTCATCCATATTTGGACGAGTATGTCCATCATAAGGCAGCAGAATCCTTCAAAAGTTGAAAGGTGGGTAACTAATGAACATAATCGTTCATTTGCAAAATGGTTCAAAGATAAAGTCATGAAAGAATTGTCACAAACGCCGAATACCATTGTTGAAACGGTAAAGTGGTTAGCTTACGGTTCTAACATGATTGTGAGGTCATATGAAGCATATGACATTAATGGGTATATACGTTTTACACTAAACGTCAAGATAATAAGAGTGCGGTACAAAACAGTGGAGTGACACAAGTAGCACTATCAAGAGATTTTTCAAATGCTAAAAATACCATGCCAGTAGATGCCTCGATGTCCTATTATGGTATCATTGAAGATATTTGGGAACTTGATTACAGGGAGTTCAAGTTTCCTCTCTTCCAATGTAAATGGGTTGATAACCGACGGGGTGTTCGGGTGGATGAATTAGGATTCACTATGGTGGATTTCGGACGGTTGGGTTATCTAGACGAGCCATTCATACCTGCATCACAAGCCAAACAAATATTTTATGTTCTTGATCATGCCCAGTGGCGGAGCCACCTACAGGCGAGGTAGCGCGGCCGCGCTACCTCGCCGCCGGTGGTCCACCACGCCGCAGGCGGCGCCCTGCAGTGCAGGCTGCTGAAATTTTTTTTTTTTTTTCTTGTACCCAACTCCCAAGCCCAAGCCCAAACCACAAATAATACAACATACAAATTGATCTTCATTTGGTCCAATAAGCAAAATCAACAAAAAATCCCTAACCCTTCCCTTACCTCTGTCTCAGCTCACTCCGTCCTCCGATTCTCTCTGTCTTTGTCACTCTGTCAGCAGCCCGCAGCCGCGCAGGCTTTGCTCGCGGCTCCGGCCTCCGGCGCTCCCAGTCCCAGGCTCCCAGCCAACGTCGGTCCATCCTGATCCAGCATTCCAGCTCCAGCTCCAGCTCCAGCGTCCGCTGCGCAGCGCTCTGTGTCTGCGCCTCTGCCTCTCTCTGTTGCTCTCTGTCTCTGACTCGGTGAAGCCGTGAAGGTAGGGTAGGTAATTAATTGTTGACTTGTTGAGTTGTTTGTTGTAACTTGTAAATGTAAATATCATATGTAATGTTTACTTTTTAATGGTTGGTCAGTGGTCACTTGGTTAGTTGGTTCTCAATTTATAATTAGTTAAAGTTATGAATATTTTATTTGTTTTGATTGTATAATTTTCAGATTTTATAAAGTAATTAGATTAATGTCGAAGACTCCAAGTTTTAAATATTTTAATAAATATTATTAATGTTTGATTTATTAATTTTTTTGGTTAAGTTAGATGTAATTTCCCAATTTTTTTCTCAATTTGTGATTTCTCACTAAGGTTAAACTTTAATTAGTTATAATTGATTGAGAATTATACATAAATGTTACATTTAAGTTTTTGCAAAGTGGATTAGATTTGTAAATTGTGACTATTATGATGAAAATATGATTTGATTTGTGAATTGTTATTATTGATTTATAGGTTGTGAATTGAGATTTGGTGAATATTTGATTTGATTTGTGATCATTGATTTACATTGGCTTTAATATTACCTGTGGCCACTGCATCTGTTGAAAGAGCATTCTCTGCAATGAATTTAATCAAGAGTGATTTGCGCAACAAAATGGGAGATAAATGGTTGAATGACAATTTGGTTGTGTACACGGAGCGAGACATTTTTAAAAATATTGAGAATGAGGCAATATTGCAGCGTTTCCAAAATATCAGACCCCGAAGAATGCAGTTGTCCGAGCCAACGAATACCAACTGATGTCATTATTATGTATTTTGCATCTATTTTGGTTTGTATTGAACTATATGTTCGTATATTTAATTACAACTTTTTATTCTTATATCTATTTATTCATTTTTGAATATTATTTCATTAAATAATATTCACAATCTCGCTACTGCCATCGTTCACGTTAGTAGGTCAACGGTCAACGGCCGACGAGGTCAACTGTCAACGCTCTACCTGGACTTCTCGGCTGGCTCTGCCACTGATCATGCCAATACTAAGTGGTCAGTTGTCCTTCAAGGCAAGAGACGCATTGTTGGGATTGGTGATGTAATAGATGAAGAAGATTATGATCACTTTGATGAAACCCCTCCATTTTCTATCGGTATACAAGGTAGTGCAACTTTAGGGGAAGATAATATTGAATCAAATTATATGCGTTGGGATCATGAAGAAGGATTATGGATTGACCTTCGTTCCTGATTATTAATTGTGTGAGTTTATTTACACATTCTTTCTTATAACTTTCTTTTATTTTTTATATATGCTCTATACGTTGTTAATAATTTCATTTGTGATTTTGATAACAATAATTTGTTAAATATATATATATATATATATATATATATATATATATATATATATATATATATTAATACGTTGTTATATGTGCAGATACGTTCAAAGTGGTATCAATATAATGGACGAGTCTTCATCATCTTCAGATGATCATCGTACGACCAGCATATAAAGGACTAGAGGACCAACAATGTGCAAAAACATGAAGAAGGCGAGGGAAGTGAATGTCATCGAGTTCGATGAAAAACATAGGCTGCCAATCGGACCAAGCAAGGGGAACTTCCGAAATTATGTCGGGTGTTTGGTCCGTATTCACGTTGACATAAACATTAGCGATTGACACAAGGTTGATCCCGGCCTTAAGGACATGATGTGGGAAGAAATAAATGTACTATCACTTCATACATGGTTAATTGATAACGTTTCGTAATTTTTTTCTATAACATCGTATATTATATTCGTCTTTCAGAAAGAGTTCAACATCCCCGATGACTCGGTCAAAAAAAAGGTGTTGAAAGTTGCGGGGATGCGATAGAAAGATTTCAAGACTCAACTGGTTCATTGTAATACCGCATTTTGATTTACATGCTTTCTTGATTTTCACGTAAAGTTTATATTGATATCATTATAAATGATTTAACTAATATTATTATTATTATGGTTTTATTTGAATATTTGCAGTGGAAGGACTTGGACGCCGTCTTAATCTATGTGCCAAATAGAAAGTTTATAAATTGTTTATGTGCAATTCTATATCTAGTTGTTTATTTTATTTGTGAAGGTTGTCGATTTCTATTTTTATTAAGTAATAAATGACCTAAATTGCATAAATTGAAATTGGGAAAAGGTTTAGTGGCAATTTGAAATTTTATCGAGGGTAAATAGAACTTATAGACTTAATTAAACAAGAGATGAGATTTGAGGGACTGATTTGCAAATTCAAAAGATTAAATCCTAATTCTAACCTAAACCCTCGTTATCCCTCGCTCACTTACTCACGACGCTCAGCTCTCCCTCTCACGATCTCTCTCTCGGTTCTCTCTTCCGTCGCAACCCTCGCCACCCCTCACCCGCGATCTCCCTCTAGGCGACGACTACGGCGACCACAACCGCCAACCACCGCTAATTCCGCCATCACCTCGTCGGCCTCCAACACGGTAGCACTCTCCCTCCCTCCCTCTGCGCTGCACACATGAAACCCAAACACACGCACACACTTTCGCACCCTTTCACCCACACACGAAGATATGTATATGTATATGTATATATGTTAAATGTATGTATTGATATGAAGTGTTCAGACTTTTCTCAGATTGGGTTTTAGTAGAATTTTCAAATTTTAATCTGTTAAGATCATATTTTGGGCGATATATATATATATATATATATATATATATATATATATATATATATATATATATATATATATATCAGTTTGTGTATGTATATGTGTATGTGCAATCTTAACTGAAATTCTAGATTTCCAATTTCGTTAAATTTCGGATTTTCTGTTAAAAATTGGAGATTAGGTGGTGTGATTTTGTATGTATATGTAATACATGTATCTATTTATGAAATTTCGAATTTTATAGTAATTTCCAGATTTCGAAGTTCCTTAATTAGTAGTTTAACTTAATTTTTTTCTTTAGTTTTAAGTTAGAAATTATAATTTTACAAATTGGGGGGGGGGGGATTATATAAATGGTTATATTAATTTTAAGATTTTATAGTTAATTAGAAAATTATGAAAGTATAGATTTAAATTGACTTAGTTGAGGACCATTGTGAGAAATTTCAAATTCTTAAATGATAGAAGTTCTTTAATTGATTCTTTGTTGGTTTAATGTTGTTTTAAATTGAAAATTTTCAAAATTAGGATTTCAAGTAATGAGGTGATTTTAATTGAATTTTAATGTATATTCTTGAATTATAGTTGCTATTTTCAAACTTTTGAAATTTGTAGTTTAGTTAACCGTTCGGGTAAAGTTTGAATAAATAGTGATTTTCAAATTTATGAATAGTTAGAATGCTAATTGGTGTTGCCCTTATGAAATTTAAGTTTTGATGAATATTCCATAGCTTGAACCTTTGTTTAATTTGATAAATTAGATTTCAAATTTTGTCATAGAAGTTAATCTCTTATTCCGAATGTATTATAGCTTGTATTTGACATAGCTCAAAATCCCAATTGTTTTGAATTGTTAGTCACATGAAAGCCTCAACCTCATTTAGAAGTGCTAAATGTGATTTGACATAGCTTGTATTTGACATAGCTTGTATATTTTATTGAATGAATGGATATAAATTAGGATTTTTGGGCACATTGACGTCACGGGCATCCGAGACTTTTCCATTTGCAAATTCAGAAATGGTAAATTACTAGGGACTGCATGTAAGTAAACTTCCCCTATTTTCATTGAAGTTAAATGTTTAAGGTGTAATTAATGGGCTTAAATTATATTCTTGAAATTTATTTGCTTGTGATGCTTTCTATGAACTTTATACATGTATGTGTTATTAAGAGAAGGTTTAAGCATACATGTTCTCATGTGGTTACCTCGTCAAGCATGCATTTTCATTAAGTTGGGGAAGTCAAATGATTTTAAATGAAGAATGTGGTGAGTTTAAGTTTTCTCAAAATGCACGTATCCCAAGTTTTAAGAAAGAATGGGTGTACCTCTATGCCATGAAAGGTGTGAGTGGGAAATGGGGCGCGGGAGACCGGTGTACCCGAACTAAACTTCTTGGCGGTGGCAAATATTAAACCGCTTTGCGGTGACGATTGCTAAACCGTTTGGCGGTGGCAAATATTAAACCGCTATGCGGTGGAAAAATGATAATCTGGTCCTAAATAAGGAATATTGCCTACTGCATTGTGATTGGCTAGAAGATACACTAAGTGAGTTCACGATAAAAATGAAGTTAGGGTTTTTTTGGAAATGTTTAAGTGAAAGTTTGGAAAGTATGAAAGTCTTGAAAAGTAGAGTAAATGGGGATGATTACTTTGAATGGTCTAAGGCATTTCATGTCATGAGCTTGCACCATGTGCATAAAGTTTACTTACTGAGCTTTAGCTCATCCCAATTCATCCCCAATATTTCAGGTGATGAAAGCTAGATGAGGCGAGGAGAGCATTTGATGGCAGGCTCAGGCTATACCCGCTTCAATTTTCTTTAAGATAGAGTAACAATTAGAATTTAATTAAGTTCATTATTAATTACTTCTTGATTCATTTATTTTTGATAACTGTTTGGTTGAAGTTAGTTTAAATAAGTATTGGCACTGCACAAGAGGTTAAATTATCTCTTATTTCAGTTGTTAAAGTTATTTACCTTGAATTATATTATTGAGGATTTTGGGACTTTTGAAATGGTTTGATGATGTTTGAGATTGAATGAGTTGAGATGTACGTTTTAAAATGTTTTTTTTATGTCCCGCTACAGGTTGGCTATGCCCAATTTATAGAGGAGACTCTGCCGAAATTTATGTAAAATTTTATATAGAAAATGAAAAGGGTGAAATTTTTAAATGATTTGTTTCCGCATTTAAGAAAAGGGAAGTTAGTACACCTAGGTTTAATATTCTTGAACTTGGGGTGTTACATTCATGATTATATTACACATGACCACCCGAAATATACATCTCCTACGCAACTTTATGATTTTATAACTGAAGAGTAATGGGAGTCGTTCAAGAAAGAACGCTAGACGGAGAAATTTAAGGTATATATATTTAAATGTACGCATGTGATTTATTGAGTTGAAAACTAAATACTTGATGTGACATTTTTCAAGAAAAAAGTAAGAAGGCCAGGGATGCTCAATTGCGAAACGAGCATCCACATTATATGGACTCAGCTGGTTATGCGGGGATAAAGCCACAGTGGCTAGTTAGTAACCCACTATCTTCTAGTTCTTCATGAGACATGATTAGTTCGTCAATTGTAAGTGAGGATCGAAGTTTAGATTGAATTCGAGCTAGATCCAAGAAGAAAGAAGATGAAAGTTATTACATCCCCAACGAGAAAACGAGGGGGGTGTTTGACAAAATTGTAAGTATATCATCATTATTTTTTCATAATTTAAATTCAAATTTAATTAAATATATAGTTATATTTACGTTTCATTTTTCTGTTAATAGGTTGAAAAAGCTGAGCAGGCCACGCAGGGGACATTTATGGCAAGTAGACATCATGATATTTTAAGTGAAACCCTTGGTAAGCCGGATCACCCTGGTAGGGTGAGGGGGTATGGCGTCTATGTGACCACGATGGATGTTTATGGCAGGCCTGATGATTACATTAAACGTTCGTGTGGGGTAGTCTCAGTAGACGATATTAAGGAGATATCAGGTCAGAGATGGAGGATAGTATTGCCGAGCGGGTCAGGCATCAGACCATGTCGGAGTTGCAGAGTAAATTCGATACTATGCAGAGGGAGTACCATAGTATGCAGACTAAATACGATGCTATCCTCCAGCGCCTGAGCTTAAATGTTGAGGCAGATGTCGACATAACTCCACAACCCCGACCACCAACTCACAGCAGTTGCCACTCCGTGGATCCAAATCCATTTCATGGACTTCAGGTATTTAATGTTAAGTTATTTATAATTTGTTAACATTAATTATGTTAATTCAACTGGAAGTTGCTAACATATATGTTCAATGATGTTGTACAATAGAAGCCGACTCCTTGTCGTCTCGCCATAAGTCTTAATGGTGAGAAACAAATAGTGGCGAGCAAGATGGTTTATCCAGCCGGACCCGACAAGGTGGTGCACCATCAACCTCTTTGGCCTGATCATGCTAAGGTGTCTATTGACCACATTGTCGATGGTGCAGAAGCGTTCTATATTCCAGTGTCATCTCAACACCACACCACAGTGGGGGAAGCTATTGGAAGCTTCTTGCAATGGCCTAAGGAGTTGGTGATTTTTGGAGAGGTAATAACGTTTAGTTATATTAAAGTTTCTGTCAATATTAATTTCTTGTAAATTTGTATAACACGTTAAAATGATAAAAATTATCTTGTTGCAGGAAGAGGCACCACAACAGGCAAAAAAATCTAATGAAGGAAAAACGCCTCAGAGTTTCGAAATGTCATCTACCCAGCGACCTGCGAATATTGATGATGAGACGTTAAAACATCTGGGTGATAATTGCAAAATGTTACACACTCTGGTCCTTCAATTTCCTGTTGATGATGATTTTTATCAGGTTCCCGTAGATGCCGCCATGTTCAATTGTGCATTCGAGGACAGTTTTTTTGTTACAGTCGGAGACATCACCAACTTACTTACGATGCAATAGTTTGATATATCTATCTTACAAGTATTTTCATTGTAAGACTTCTGATAAAAAATTATAACTTCAATTTAAATTATTATTTTATTTCTATTTATTGGTATTATTATTTTTTATGTACCTCCATGAGTTCTGTCAGGAATGCGGTATTGAATCGATTGGATTCATGTCTCCGACACACAATACATCGGTTTCAGTAAGAACAAATGCAAATTGTGTTATAAATTACTTGGCCAACACCATGAAGGCAATGAAAACTAAGAAATTCATTCTAGCACCGTATTTTCAGGAATAAGACCATTGATATTCTCTATTTTTTAACCTAATTTTAATGATATGATATTTAAAATTGTATTTACACGTTCATAATACGTATGAATCACTGGATGTTGCTAATTATTTCTCCTGAGAAGAATACAGTGTACTTCTTGGATTCAGCTACTGCATTTAAGCGTGACTTAGATATCAAGCCGATATTGAACACGTAAGTTAGGAAACTTTTCATGAAATAATTGTGGAGTTGTGGTGAAATTGATTGTGGAGTTGTGGTCAAATTGATGCATTTTTGTTGTGATTGTTGAGAAGTTGATAGTTTTGAATAGTAGGGTCCCCATATAGGTTGGATAAGTTCAATTTATAGAGGAGATTTTGCCAAAATTTCTGTAGGAAATTTGAGTCTTATTATTATTTTGTAGCTTGTTGATATAATTTATTGAAATTTTAGGGCTTTCAAAATGTACTGGACAGTTGGAGGCATTAGGACAAAATCCAATACACGTGGAAAAACGTAAAAGTATGAAAACACAGATTTTTATTACAAATCTTTGAATTATTTCTATATTTTATTTAGTTTGATTACTAATATTGTTAGTTTTCAATGTGAATATTTCAGTGTCCTCAGCAACCTGGAGGGTCTGAGTGTGGCTACTACGTTATGAGAAATATGTATGAGATAGTCACAGAACACTTTCAATTTACTTCGTTATAAAATGTACAAGTCATTGAAAATGAGAATTTTTAATAATGACTTTATATTTTATGAAAAAATAACTAATAATTCATTTTAATTATTTTTAGGCATTTAAAGAATACTATTCAATGGAGGAAGTAATCGAGATTCAAAACTTATGGACAAAATACTTCGTTCATAGGTTTGTGTAAATCGAAGCGTAATCAAACTTGCATTTATATATATATATATATATATATATATATATATATATATATATATATATTTAATTTGTATCTTAAATTAACAATTTTGTAAGTATAATTGTTATTAATTTAATTTTATTACGTATATGTCGATTATATATATATTTGGTGATGCCCATGTTCAGGTCACCGCGGCTACGTCCAGGTGATTGTAGACCACGACCTGCAGTGATCTGGGTTATTGCAGGCCACGTCCAGGTGACTGCAGGCCACGACATGCAGTGGCCTAGGTCATTGCAGGTCACGTCAGGTGACTGCAGACCACGACGTGTAGTGGCCTAGGTCATTACAGGCCACGTCCAGGTCACGACGTGCAGTGGCCTGGGTCATTGCAGGCCACGTTTAGGTGACTGTAGGTCACGACGTGCAGTGACTTGGGTCATTGCAGGTCATATAATGAGAATTATTTTTAATGCAAAAAAAAAAAAAATTCAACTTTGGGCGTCGATTCTAAATTTAGAACCGACGCCCAAAGTTGAATTTTTTTTAAGCGTCGGTTTGTACTAAGAACCGATGCCTGAAGTCCGACTTTAAGCGTTGGTTTCTACAACCGACGCTTAAAGTTGATCTTTATGCGTCGGTTTACAACCGACACCTAAAGTCAAGACTTTAGGCTTCTGCGTCATAGGCGTCGCCGCTACAATCGACGCGTATTTCATTTTTCAACCGACGCGTATTCCAGTTTCTGTACTAGTGAATAAAAATCTGTTCAAAATATTGTGCGATTGAAATCAATTTTATGATAATATTCTTATCATATTCCATTCCTTTTTTATTTCTACTTGCATCCAATTGACTCCTAAAAATCCTCAAAGTATCGTCTTGTGATTCAAATCAATCATCGGATATCAATCATTGGATATTTGCAAGTTGGTCCATCGTGTTTAATTTGCTCTTTAGTCCTTCAGCTTCTAATTGCAACAATATAGTCACATACTTTCAAATTTTCTCGATTTGCTCATTACAATTCTCAATTCCTTTGATTGGCTCATCCAACTCTTAATTTCTTCATTTTGGCACCTTGCATGATTCCAGATTGATGTCACAAACTCCTCAATTGCTCAATTTAGCTCCAATTAGCATCCATTGTACATTTCTTCCCTCAATTTATTCATCCTTCATCTTTTGGGATATTTTCTGAAAAGTAAACAAATAGACACAAATTAAATAGTAATTATTCGAAAATGAAAACATAATATTCTAATTTAGACATACAAATAAGTGTATAAAATACACTTACTATCTGCTTCGCTAGACTACCTTTCACCTTTACTCGATCACTTTGGGACTAAGGAAGATTTGAATACAATTTAAAGAAAGATTCACAACAGAGGACTTGAATGCATCAAAAATGGATTGATCATTGATTGATGAAAGTACTAAATTATAATTATTGATGAAAGCATTAAATTACAAATGCTAGTACAGGGGGCGGACACCAGTAAGCTTGAAAAGTTTTGAGTATCAAATACCCCTATAATAGCTTAAATAGAAAAAATATAAGTGATAAGAGTAGACATTTAAAAGACAAGGTATCATAATAAATGTTTACAAATGGAAAAGTACTATTACAACTGAAAAGAAAATTACAACTTGAAATAATATTTACAAAAAGCGCGAGTAGGTTAAGGGACTTAGTATTAGCTGTAGTCCTTGACATTTCCCCCATTTGTTTTGGTGATGTCTTCAGTGCCACCAGTTCATAATATTCTTCAATTAGAGGCTTGAAGGCTCCAACGTCTTTTTCTATTTCCCAAGTATTCTCCTCTTTGTTGCATCCGCTCCATTTCACCAAGTAATCTTGATGATCCTTCTTGGAAGCTCGGTCCACTCAGTGATCTAGAATAGCTTCAGCAACCCTCTTTCCAACCTTCTTCAATTTAAACACATGTCGCTTTGGCTTATTTCTGGATGCATACTCCTTGTCTGCAAAATATGGTTTAAGACTTTAAGTACACCAACATAGAGGACCTTGTGGATTTTATACCATGAAAATAATTCTACTCTGTATGCAACTATTCCAATCCTCTTCAAGATGGGAGTGTCCTGATATATTTTGGAACCAACCGAGAGTCTTTTCCTCTTGCAAGCTTGTAACTATTTCTGGAAAAAAGTTTAACCATCACTAGATCTCCCACATTGAATTCAACGAAACGATGCTTCAGATTAGCAGACTTCTTGTACCAATTATGTGCTTTCTCAAGATAGCTTCGTGCAATTTCAATATTTCGTTCCATTTGAACTTGAGCTACTTTTGAAAGGTCTATTTCCTCCCCTAGTAGATTGACCACTCACTTATGGTCAATATTTCTTAGATTCTATTTGATAGTCTGTCAAGCATTCGATGGCTCCCATATCCATACTCAAATCAGTCACCTTTTGTCTCTGAAGTTTCATGCATGTCCACGATTTCAGCCTTTCCATGAAACTGAAGAGCTTGTCATTTTCAGACACGTCTTTGATGTTCAGCATGTGCCTTGAAAAGGATTTCATGTACTTCCTGATGTAGCTGGTATGTTTCAATACCCGCAATCTGATATTCCATATTTTCTAGGAAAATCGAGGTTCGAATCACTTCTTTTTGAAGATCCCAAGAATCTATCCTAGCACTGTCAGCCTAAATATCAAAATATTTCTTCCACCACCATAATTTTAGATCTCCACTTAGATATATGGCAGCTATTGTCACCTTTCTTGCTTCGTCTTTAATACCAGGCGCAAGAAAGTATTGTTCCATGTCAAATCGGTAGTTTTCAACTTCCTTTGCATCGCATGCCCCTCCATAGATACATGGTTCGAGGATTTTGACCTTAGGTGTATACTCTTCTTGTGCTAGAGCTTTCCCATTGCCCGCCACAAGTTGGAGAAATCGTAACTGAACTCTCAAAGTTTCCATTTCTTCCTGCAGACCAGGAATGAATGCAATAGAATCAGTAATTGCTTCACAAGTCGCTCAGCTTTCATCCAGTTGGATGTGTAGTTCCTGAGTATCTGTTTCCACCATTTTCACCCTTTCCTCATGGCCGTCAACAGCATAGCATAACCTAGAAGTTTGCCCATTAAGCGCATCTAGGCACTGTTTACTTGTCATCTTTTGAGCATCACCCACATCAGTGGTTTGTGATGCATTTAGATCCAAAGCCTTTAGGCTATTACTTTCTTATCGAGGGACGTGAGCTAAGCTTTGATACCAAATTTCATGGGGACCTTCAGCCTTTACTAGATTGCTTCGGGACGAAAGACTATTTGAATACAATTTAAAGAAAGTTTTACAACAAAGAACTTGAATGCACTAAAAATGGATTGATTATTAATTGATGAAAGCAGTAAGTTGTAGTTATTTATGAAGAAATAAATTACAAATGCTGGTGCGGGGGATGGATACCAATAAAATTGAAAAGTCTTGAATACAAAGTACCCCTATATTAGATTAAATATAAAAACCTAAGTAATATATTAGATTAAATATAAAAAACCTAAGTAATAGGAGTAGATGTTTAAAAGAAGATGAATCAGTTACAACGAGCAGAATGCTATGAAAATTATAACTTGAAATAATATTTACAAAGTGCGGCCGAAGTTGAGCAAGCTACGATTGCGATGTAACAATCATAAACTTTCTCCCATCTCACCATCTATGGCTTAGGGGCTATTCTGTGAGTCATTAGCTTACGTACTGTCTACTTTTGGAGAGTCTAGGCCCATCTTACCCCTCATGGATTTCGACGCATCCCGAGGATTCGAATCCAAGATCTTTTCCTTATGAGATACTTAAATTGAATCATGGTACCAATTGGGGATTTGAGGACATCCTATAAAATTGGAACGATACCGAAAAGATTAGCATAGCCCCTGTTCAAGGATGACATGCATAGATTGAGATATTACATGCGAGTGGGTCGATGGGGCTTGACACTTAGACTTGAGTTCCATCTTAAAATATTAACTTTGTCACCCAATGCTTATAAGTTGGTAGTTCATTTTATAATCTTTCAATGTGAAATTTTATAATCTTCAAGATGACTAGTTTGAGATATACCATTTAAATATTTACATTTGGAGCAAAAAATAAATGAGTATTGAAAATATTTACAACGTTACATATAAAAGGTCCTAATACTACACAATTAGTAAGAAAGGGCAATCTTGCTAGACTTATGTTTATGAAGAATAAATTTACTACAATTAATTAAATAGAAGAAGCTAAAGTATATTATGATCATGATCAAGAGTTCTTTGAGCTGTGTAAAACCATATCTCTAAAATGTCCCCTCAAAATAGGAGGTTACATCCGTTATTCCTATATTGGACCTAATAGTTGAAACTGAGATGTAGATAGAGGTTTGGGGATAGGGATGTCAATGACCTTTATCGTGCCTGACCTTAAGATGTGGATCATCCAAGACACATTAGCATGACGTACTCCCAATTGAATTGATTGGGATGATATTTTCTTATTCCAAATCTGTAAGATCATAATTTAGATCAAATCACTCCCAAACAGTGGAAGGAGCTAAGTCTTTAAGTGCATGTTTGTTGAAGAATGAGTTGACGAATCATGTGAAGTGGCTTGTTTGCATTACTCCGGTCGACATTCTCGCTTTACAAATCATGTGAAGTGGCTTGTTTGCATTACTTAGGTCGACATTCTCGCTTTTGCTTTGTCCACCACTACTTCACTATAGTTTCCTTCTAAGGCGGAACTCTCCCTGCCGTCGGTGAAGGTGGCAAAAGTGGAGTTGATGGGGGTGAAATTTGTATGATTGGCCAAGGTTGTTGATGCCTGAGCTATATTTTTTTCTCGTTCGATTTGTATTTCGATTTTATAACAAGACTTAATAATCCATTTTAAAATGTTAATCTTGTGAAAAGGAGTGTGTCAATGCCTTATATTTTACCTTTTTTTTTTAAAAAATTTTATAATCTTTAGGTGTGAAATCTTATCTTAATCTTAATATATATAATAATAGTATAGCAGCCAAAAAATCCACACATAGTTTCCCACCATTTTCCCTGCTATTTTAGGAAACTTTGTAATTTTATTAATTATTTTAATAATTGAATTAGGAAATTTCAATTAATGCAAAATTAATTATAGGTGACATGTAATAAATGACTTATTGATTATAAAAAATAAAAAATCTATAAAAAGATCAAATTGTATATTATTTTTATTCTTTTGATAATTATTGTAATATTTTGAAACCAAAAAATATGCAATATAGGTGTCAAATTTATGATCTTAACGAGAAGTTCAATACAAGTTAAAAAATGAGAGCAAGCTCTAAATATATCATTCTTAAAATTGCCTCAAATAATAAAGGTAAAAGTTTTACTTATACTTTTTACTTTTTTCAATATCCAATCTTTTTAATTTATCTCATCTAAGTAATAAAATGTTATTTATCATTTCTTACATAACTTTAATTTGACATAAATGATTAATTTCAAATCTTTTTTCTTATCAAATTAAAAGAAATAATGATATCCGATCTTTCTAAGTAAATTCAATTGAATCATTTTAATTTCTACAACTTCAGGTTTCGATAAACTCTTTGGTAATTTTGAAATTAATTTTATAAATTTACTCATTTTGTTCATTTATCTATTTTTTAATTTTTATAAATATAAAATAACATCAATTTGTAAAATATATACTACAGACTTTAACAATTAATTCATTGAATTCTATAGAAAATAAAAATATAAGGTTTTATCAAACTTATTCTATTTAAAAATAAAATATAGTCCATACATTTATTTAACATGTACAAAAAATAGTTTTGTGTGTGTGTGGGTAATATGACCATTTTCAATACTTGGTGAAAAATAAAATGTCACATTGTATTTGAAACCATTGAATAGGAGTAAGTTTGATATAAACTATAGAAATAGTTTTAAATGTGTGATTGAAAGTGAAAGAAGATAGTATAAAAAATAAAATAATTGTCAAATCAATCAATTGAGTGGTTAAAAATTAATTTTCTTTTTTTTTAGAATGTGTGGTTAAAGAGTAGTATGTGCAATTGTGAAAAATTAGTTTTTAAATAATATGTGGTTGCGAATGAACATTAAAAAAAATTACTTTTTAATAATCAATTCTATATGAATAAATAAACTAACGAAACTAGATAATGAACAATTAACTGTTAAAAAAATGTAATTCATAACTTTTCTTTTCTTTTCTTTTTTATATTTTGATTGTATATTGAATATACAATTTATGCATTAAAGTAAGAAATCTTATAGGGAGAAATTAAATTACAAATTATTCACAATTTGTGTATGTAAGTTATTATTATTATTTTTTTATTGTGTTATTTTTATCGGACATTGTATTTTTACAACTTATTCAATAAATATTATTTATTTCGTGCATCGTACGGGTGCGATTACTAGTTTGTTATTTAATATCTCCTCACGTGGATCTCATTTTATTCATCAAAAGGAGTTACAGAATTTCCCCAAAAAGGTGATTGAGGCACATTTGTACACAGATAAATTACACTCTACATCTACATAAAAAGGGGGACATGTTTGATTTTGGCAAAAACCTTAAAATGTAAATAGAGAAATATATATATATATATATATATATATATATATATATATATATATATTAGCCTCCATTTGACAATCCCACGAAATGCATGAATAATAATTAATGTGTAATTTTGACTGAATTTATAAATCGTGTACAAATATGTGTATCCAAACATATCCCTAAAGGGTCCTAGAACGCTATTATTGCTCTTGTGGTGCATTTGGGGGTCTTTTGGCAAGTCTATTTAAGTCTGGAGTATCAATATATATAGCTTATTAATTTGCTAATTATGATTGAATTTATAGTCAACATGAAAAGGACTCCCAAGCCATAACAAGCCACTTGATATGTTGTACCAACCAAAGTCGGCACTGCATTTAATTTGATTCAATTTCAGTCTTCTCCCCAAGTAAATTTTGGATTAAGTCCTTTTCAATTCTGATTTGTCTAATTTATGTGTCATCGCATGTTGCAACCGAACAATATGTACTACTGCAAGTAATCTAAACATTGGTCTAAATTAAATGATTGATTGAATCATGTAATGATAAATGTCCCATTTAATTATACTTATCATGTAATGTCACTTAATATGATGTTTAGCACCAACGATACAAAATAACGTTATTGAACTTTATATCATATCTTGGATAAGCAAGTTTAAGGATCACAAGTAATACGTACTGTAATCCTAATTCGTAAAATTTTGTCAACCATTATTTTCCAACTATATTAACTTGTGTAATATTGAGTTCGTTCCTTAGAATTTTACTTTTAAAAATTTATTTGAAAGGAATCCGTCTGATCCCCAATTAAAGATAGATGTTTCTGAGATGGGAGAAAAATGTACTCTTTCCGTTTCATAAAAATTGGCCCATTTTAAATTTCACACATTTTAAGAAAACATAATTAATAGGGTAATTATATTAACACCACATGTTTTGTTAAGTGCACCACAATTTCATTGCAATGATAATCCTTAATTTTGATTAATTTTTGTACTTATACCTCTTAAATTTTTTGTCTAATTATTATCATCGATTTCTATTAATTAGCACAATATACCGCACTAATGATGGCTAAAGAATTATTTAGGTGTGAACAATTTTTTTTATTTACTTCTCTTATACTTAAATAAGCAATAAACAATAATTGCAAGAATTAAAAAAAATATTTTTTTTCGAATGTAATAGAATATCTGAAATAAAATTGTCAATAGAGATAAGATATATTAATTAATTAATGATTAAAAATTAGGATATAACAAAAAAATAATAATAAGAGAATAATTGTCAAAGTAAACAAAACAGTAGGGACATTTATTGCAATTAAAATGTGGTGTCATTAGCAATAACTGTGGTGTAAATATAATTTCTATAATTAATATATGTTGAAACTATAAATTTACTTACATTTTACCTATTATATCATTATATTGAAAAGTAAATAGTTCATATTTGTTTATTAACAGTACAAATTAAATAAGAGTATATTAGAAAAATAAGACATTACACACTCTTAACAAGAAAAATGATTGAGACAAATAAAAAAAAAGAAAACGTACAATTCTATAATTTGTAGGACGGATGGAGTAGAAATTAGAAAAGTGTGGTTCATGCAATGTAGTTTTGCTTGTTGTGTCCAGTTAATTTATTTTGGTAATCAAAGTTCGAAAGTCTATAGATTCCTCACAGTCAAAATGGTCGACTTTCGGTGTAAATAGTGATTTAAATGTAAAACAAAATGACTAAATTTTTGCAGCCTGTTACCCGTATTATTCTAGACAAAGAAATGAATGTAGAGTTTGCTTCTAAAGGGATTCCAAAATCTAATTTCTTCCATTGAAAAAGAGATTTAATAATATCTGGAACAGCATCCCTTGCATTAATCCAATGTCCACTATGAATTTAATTTATAGATCAATTGTTTGTAAGTAATTATAAGGCCGTCTTGTGAGTTAAGTCATAACACGCATATGGTCAGTTTACAATCTTATGTTTTTGCCGTTTTCTTGCCTATTTGTTAAATATGAGATAACATTATTTTTTCAGCTTCAACAACATTTATTACTCCATGCGTTGAGTTTATTATTATTATTATTATTATTATTATTATTATTCTTCTTCTTCTTCTTCTTCTTCTTCTTCTTCCTTGGGAGCGGATTCCCACTGGAGGCCACATTAATCGGATAAGAGTAAACGACAATGTCTGTTCCATTTTCTATATTCATTGGCTAAAAAATGTGAAATCTAGCTAGAATGTTGCACTGTGTGTAGGAATGATGACAAAGTTTGGATAAAATTAAGTCGATGAAATTAAAAATTATGTAGTTATGAAGTGTGTAATTAAAATTAATGTTTATCCCGTTAAAAAATTAACAAAGTTTTAGCAAACTTTGATCAAACAAACATTTGGGGTGTGTGTGGTTACACCCGTCACACAAATTAGGGTTTACGAAAAATCCAAAAACATTTAAATAATATTTGCCAGTTATTTGAAAAAAATGTGCATATTTGAATATTAATTAAAAAATCATGTTACGTTATAAGATTGATTTACCGACTGACTTACTTACAATACACTTGGCAGACATTCATCACTTCACCCATCACATCATCTTTAAAATCAACCACCATAATTGTGCCAACACAGAAATTGGTAAATCATTAGGTAAATCAATCTGGCTAAATAGATTAATTCATTAATTAATCCTTCTTCGACTTAACCGTCGCATAGGACCTTCCACCAATTATAAACTTGTTTCCAAAAATTACTAGAAAGAAAATATAGCTCGTAATATATATAGCCATAATTTATTATTTATCAATTAAAACTTTATTTGAATCTTTTTAATTTTTTCTATTTTTTTTATATAGTATTAAATCTCAATCATTTATTAAAAGTCAAAACCACAATATTTGATTTTTCAACCAAATCTCAACCATCTATTCTCCCAAGAATCACTATTTATTTCAAAAAAACTCTTTTTAAATTATACCAAACACACACTAAGATACATTTTCTTATCGAAATTGTGATTTAACGAAAATTAACATGAATAATTAGTAATTATTTACTGTCATAATTCTTCTAACTTAACATGATGACATGCTTCATATACATATACATATATATATATATGGAGGGAGTTTTTATGGTGTATAGAAGTTATTAATATCTCATCCATCTCCTTAAATGTGTAAATCAATTGTTAGTTATTTTGGGTTATTAATCAAAATACATCAATAAATATATGATAAAAATTATTCTTGCTGATCGTGAATTATTTCAACCAGAAAAAATCAGTTTATCATATATGCGCATGCCTAAGCTTATTTTCATTCTTCTATATATTTATGCAATGAAGCATATCACAATAAATTAAAATCGCGATATTCAAAATTCTTAGCTTATTATTAGCTAGAGAACTCAATAACGGCATAGAAATTTAGTTTCTAAAAGTGTTAAATGCTCAATTTTGAACAAGAAAGAAATGCGAATTAAGTTGTGGAAAAAATATCATCAGATAATTCTACTGAAAAATCCTAGATCTCATGTTTACAATTTCTCTCTTCCTTTATTAACAATGATGAGAAAAGAAATCGCACAAATTAATAATTCTAGAACTTCAAAATATACTGTTTATTGCTAGCCATCCAAGATACTTTTGTTTAACGAAAGCAAGTTTATATTTTTGCAAACAAACACTAGCACGAGATTGATGATCATTGCTGATTGATCTCCCTTATTAAACAGAAAGTGGATCTAAAATTATCAAATTTCATGATCTAGCGCTTATTGATGAAATAGAAAATCTGAGGTAACGTAAGAAGTAGGGTTACCTGCAAATGATACCATGTTTTCCATTTCAGAGATACTGGAATTCAAAGTATCGTTGTTCATTTCGCAATCTCCAAGAAAACCCATGAAATTGTTGTTGGAATCTATGCAACCTGACATGGCTGCATCATAACACTGATACTCAAAAATAGGGCAAGACTTTGAGCTTGTTGTACCACCTAGGAATTTCTCAATTGTGTCATCATCGGCTGATTGGTTCCCAAATAAGTGGCAATCAACATCATATGGAGTGTCCCTTTTCCGATAACCGGAGCTTGATTCTTCAACAGCTTCAAAAGGGCTAGTAGAAAACCCTAATTCTTGAAATTCATTACAGTTTGATTTTTGCCACTGGCTCAAATTCTCAAGGCGTCTGATCATCGTTTTCTCTCTTGCCCTTGCTCTTGCCTTGTCCCGGGACTCCCTCATATTAGATTTAGGTTTCAGTACTACTTTCTGAATATAATTTCTTTCATCTTTCTCGTGTGAATTACCCGGAGGTTTTACACGTTTTGCTGAAACTCCTTTGAATTCATTGTTTGAGTTCTCCACTATTCCTGATGCTACTTCACATTCAGAGACAAAAGACTCACTCTTTACATTATCAATGCTGGAGCTGATCTTTGCTTGATCAGATAGGTTTTTGGTTAGATCCTTGATTGCTTTCTTCGATTTTGCAAATAGCCAATCAATGGTGTTGCTTGCTTTATCATAGCCTAACATGTCTTGCAGATCAAAAAATTTTCTTGCAACCTGGACTGAAAGTCTCATTCTTCTGTCTCTGATTCCTTGTGCCGTGCTAATCTTGCTGTGCCTATCCTTCTTTCCGGTTCTCTTTCGAGTGGTTGGACCGGGATTTCTCTTCCTCACCGCTGGTGTGATAGCCTCGTGATGAACTTGATCCGCGGAATTTTCATTGAACTTGCAAGGCTCACTATTACCTTCCTTGTAATTTGTGATATTAGTCCCTCTCATGAGCTGATTTTGAGAAAATATTTGATTCAGTGGTGATTCGTGGTTGTCTAAAAATGGTGAAGGGAAGTTTGTGAAACATTGAGTGTCATCTTGTCTGGAGCTAGGGTTTTGATCATACGTAAACGACCTTCTGAGCAATGACTCAAAGGGATCATCGGTTGAAGAAAACATGTCTCGATCTTATAAATGATATACGTTCTTTTTTTTTTTTTTTTTTTTGTGACTTTTTGAAGAGCTTCAGGGTGATTTAGCATGAATGAAGAACAATGAGAACCAAAATGAAGGGTGGAAACTACTGAAAGGTAAGGGAGAGAGTTTGTGCCATATTTTCCAAGTAAAAAATTAGGGTTTTGGAAAGGCTAAACTAGTACAACTTCTAAAGTCCAATGTCTAAGATGATGACATATATAGGAGTGATGGCGATGGAAGGAAAAGGCGGAGGAGATGGTGGTGATATTTTTTATTTATTTCTTATTTTGTTTTTATTTTTATTTTTTATTTTTTTTTGGTGGGGGGGGGGGGGGGGGAGGGGAAGGAGCTGTTTTATAAATTATAATAACCAAGTGCATATATATATGGCCATGCTTAAAACATTTACTTAAAAGAAAGTTACTTATAGATAAACAAGTAATATTTAAAATAAAGGCTTTTTGGTGTCAAATTTAAGAACGTGTGTTTGATTGAGTTTAAATGCTAAAACAGAAGCCAAAAACAAGCTACTTTTTTTTTTTTTTTTTATTTCTTTTCTAGCATTTAAACTCTCAACCAAGCAACATATAGTATCATATTGGACACATTTTGAAACAAATTTATTCAAAATTCATCCCTTCACTTACATTTATTGACGAATAGAACGATAAAGAAAAGATAAGCATGGTGCTTTTGCAAGGATGACACAAAGAAATAGAGAAATGATTTTAAAAAAGAAAAACTACTTATAAGTAAGTTTTTGTTTTATGCTTAGACATCCAAACAGGCTCCAAGAAAAGTGATGCCTATACACATATATAATTATATGTACAATCAAAGACGATTAATACAGCTTCCTTTTTATATATATATATATATATATATCTTTTGTCTTTGTCAATTATTTTCATACATTTCAACTTTGGGGAGAGAGAAAGAGATGATAAATAGTACTCAGGCATATAAAACCCATGTGAAAGCAAGGGACCGAGAGAAATGTTTAATTAATGTGCAAGATTAAATTTGAAAAAAATTATATCTTGGATAGTTTAATATGCAGGATATAATGAGAGCGTTTTTCTCTCTATTTGAGAATCTATTGACCTTCAACTAGTATGCTTATGTTCCATTAAACTCAAAATCAATTATCCTTACTCGTATGTCCTTATTTGTATGATCCAAATTATAATATACTTACCTTGCTGAGTGTTTATTTAATTTTTTTCATTTCCTGATATACTCTTATTTTATGTGCTTTGTAACTAGTGAGTAAGTATTGAACAATTTATATTAGGAAAAGTGAGTGCAAACTTTACTTTTCTAATCACATTAATTGACATTCTTAGCCACTATTTGATTCTGATTAAAATTTGATTTTAATTTGAAGTTAAGGTCAAAAATTAATTTTAATTATACATTGTATATGATCCACAGTTTTTCAACTACACATGTCATCAATTTTTAATATAATCTATTAAAAATTAATTTTAATCTATATCAATTAAGGACAAGTCTATTTTCATGAAATGAGGGGAGTATTTTAGAAAATTGATTTTGTCACAATTTGGACCTTTGGTGGAAAATGAAATTATAAACTCTAAGTCAATAAATGTCCTAAGCCTAGAAAACCTACGGCAAAGGGGGGCAGGACAATTATTTGAGCCTAGCTACTTTATTTCCATTTCATTGAAGGATATGTTTCTTTGACTGGCTGACTGGCTCATAGCATGTTTCTTTGACCGGCACTGTTAATTTGGACCCCCAAATGGGCTATCAATTGAAGTTGGGCCTGGTCTTAATCCGTAATGGATCTATAAAGATTTGTTGAGACCAAGGGCCCAATAAAAAAGTGTATGTGGAAATTACACCACATACACCATTTTAATAAAATATTCAAATAATACAGTTCATCAATTTTAATTCAAATAATACTACAAAATTAAAGTAAAAATCAAACATGAAAAAATGCTTCACTCCACAACTAATATCAATCTGGAAAGCGTAAGTTGCTCATCCAATTAATCTATATCTTCAATCCCCAATTATCGTTAAGGTCCCAGTTACATGCTAATCTAATTACTCTAAAAATCAATTTCAAATTAGATTGAAACTCTCAGAATCATCATCATCATCATCATCTCCCGAATCATCTCCTCAATATCTTTGAATTTCTCCAACAATTATATGTCATGTACATTGAAATTGTTCAATCCCTCTATTACCTTGGTGTCATCTTGCAATGGCATTCATTATAGCATGAACAAAACCCCATATACAGTATAACATTGTTTATTGGCTCGTGACTTTAACTTCATTATGGCCATCAGTGAAGAAATTAACTTGACAAACATTTTCATTTTATGACATTACTTAAATATAGTGTAGGCAATAAGTTCGTAAAACGTGCAATATTTAGAAAATTAAGATTTCGACAATTGAATTAAAAGTAATTTTTCATCCGGAGTCCCAATTCCAAATGCCCATAATTTCAACGACATCCCGGAGTATTGAAACAGAAAGAACATGTATAATAGTGACAAATTTTATGATGTGCTTATCTTCTTTAATCAAGTCCAAGGGCGTGTCTGGCTAAACCTAGAGAAATAAAGCTATAAAGTGAGTTAAAATAGATAAAATTTGTACTTGTGGATGTGGAAGTTAGAATACATATCTTGTCTAGTCTAGTGTAATGTAATATGAGCATCATCAGTGACGGACGCAGAACGTTTGTATTAGTGGGGCACACGAATGGTACTGAAGTTCGAGGGCAGCGCCCCCGAAATTTTTTTTTGGTAAGAAGAGACCGAAAAATGAAAAAGTACTTGAAAATATTCAATCCCCAAACAAATAAATAATTATATTAACCTTGCACACTTATAATATAATTAACATAAATCACACTGCCCCCCAACATTTTTTTTTTGTAAGAAGAGATCGAAAAATGAAAAAGTACTTGAAAATATTCAATCCCAGCCCAAACAAACAAATAATTATATTAACATTGCACACTTATAATATAATTAGCATATATCACATCTCTCACTGCCCATGACTCAACTTCCATTGGTGCACTATTTTTATATAAAAAAAAAGAAATTATATGTAATGTATCATCTTCAAAGTGCTGAGTCCTGAGTGCACTGTAAATGTGCACTATTATATTTATATCTTAATAAATCAAGTTTGAAAATTAAAACAAAAAAATTACCTACCAGAAGAGGGAAAAAAAAAAAAATATATATATATATATATATATATATCAGATTTTTACTGGGGAACGTGCCCTAGGAGGCCCCACCCTCGTTCCGCCATTGAGCATCATTCAAAACGAGATTTTTTTTTTTTTTTTTTTATTTCTATAAACACTCACTACCAAAAAAAAAAAAAAAAAAGAAGTCTTTTTCTGATTGAAAACTCCGTCAGCAAAAGGTCATTTTCCGTCGGAAATGCTTTTTTTCCTACGGACTTTACCAGTCGAAAAATCGTCGGAGAAAACCCCGTCAGTAATACTTTGCGACGGAAAAATTACGGACGTAGGAAATTTTCCGACGATAGTAATTCCGTTGGAAAGTTCCGCCGACAACGAATTTCGTCGAAAGTTTCCGACGAGATTTTCGATAGGAATAGATTCCCGTCAAAAATTTTCAAAAAAAAAAAAAAAATTATTAAGCACCCACCCACCCAACCCGGCGTGGCCCACCCTCCGACTCGACTAACCCAACCCGCTAATACGAGATAAATTATTTTTTCTAAGTGTACAGTTTGTGACTTGAACCCTTGACCAAAGGGTTGTGAAAAACCCTCCCTCGAATGAGTTTTTTTTTTTTTATAAATATATATTAGTTATTTATGTAAGTAATATGTTTTTTTTTTTTTTTTATAATTTGTAAAAATACGCTATTCTTTCTTTTCTTTTTTTTTTTTAATTATTTTTCATCGAAATTTTCCGACGGGAAATAAATTATCGTCGGAAATTTCACGTCCGTCGAAAATATCCGTCGGAAATTTCCTACGGGAGAATTTTTCCAACGGTAATTTATTTTCAGTAATTTCGTCAAAAATTTCGGACGGAAACTAAATTTCGTTGGGAAATTTCGACGGTGTCGATTTCCGTTTGAAAATATCCGTCGGAGAAATCGTGTTTTTTATTAGTGACTTGTATAAAGTATTCTTTATTAACTTTTTGAAATGGAGAGTAGATTTTGCTCTCTATATTTGAAACCCCAAATTGAGTAGATATTTGTACTTTTACAATATGTACAAGTTTGAAAGCTGCACTTCATATTATAATTGAATATTGGATAGGACAGAAAAATTAGACGTGCCAAGTTTTGAAGATAGAAGTCTTAAACTCGTACGATATACGATTATTTGTTACTTACATATATCGAATTTATATGTTAATATATGAAATAAATATTTAATTAAAAATAAGAAACAAATGAAAATAATTAATCACAAAAATGTAGAAATTACACATATTTTAATTATTTTTTACCGTTAGTATGTTTGCCGTTTTAGGATATTTCTTTAAATATTGTAATTTAAATTGATTTAAAGAGTAAAATAAAAAAATAAAATTATATTTAAACAAAATTTGTAATACGTAAAAAAATAGATATACCTGTGGTATACGTTCACAATTTCATTAAAAAAAAAAGGAAAATAAAAAATAGATTGATGAACGTTCCTATTTCATCATCTTTCATTTTCTGTTTTTTAAAAAATATATTTATACGATATTAACAAAGTTTTTTTTTCTTTTACGAATTTAAAAAAAAAAATGTAATTAATTTTCAAGAGGGGAATGCGGACCAAGAAACTTATGGACTTGAAAAAAACGGCTATTTAAAAATTTGCATTCAACTGTATTATTTTAAATCTGAAATTTGTCCAAAATGAATATAGTTAGAGCATGTTTGGTAACATGAATTTTTATTTTTTTTTATTTTTTTTATTTTTTATGGATGTGTAGTTTAAAAATGTTTGAAAAGTCAAAAATTGTGGGCTTGACTAAGAATGGATGGTTGAGATTGAATTTGAAAAGTTGTGATAAAATTTTCTCCTTTACCAAACAAGCTCTTAATTAATATTACTTACTATTTTAGGAAATATATTTAATTTGGCAGAAAAATGGGTCAATACTTACTCGTACTCTCCCCTTATGTATTTCGTTTTTATCTTGTGAACATATTTAATCATTGTTTAAGCCCTCATTATATACAAAATGAGTTTTTAATATTGAGTTTTTGGAGAATATGTACTGAAGCCCTGTTATAGACTCATTATTTCAAATAATGTTATTTGTAACTGTAAATTTTTGGAGAATGAGTTTTTTAAAAAGTAGGAATTTTTTTAAAGTTATACGTAGATCATTTTATTAATAGAATAAAATGTTAGTTGAAAATGAATTTTAGAAAAATGAGGTTTTGATTAAGGGGTACCTAATAGGGGCCAATTTTTTTAAGTGACTACAATTGTAATAATTTTAAACTTGAATGACTTACTATTAAAAAAAAAATTAAGGAATATTTGCATAACTATTCAATTTTAATGATTATTGGTGTAATTAATCTTTTCAAAATATAATTTCTAAATTATCAAAAATAAATTTATCTCTACCCGAATAACGAAATAGTGTATTAGAATTGGTACTAACTATCTTAATATAATATTTGATATTTAAATAAATTAAACAAATATTTCATTTCATATTTACTTTAACATTATAAATTAAATATACGTTGTCATATATTTAAATGAATGTAACAAATTAAGCAACATGAATTGATCGAAATATGAAGTTGCAAAAATTATTTGGACTTAATTAAATTACATAAAAGTTCGGATATTTATTATTTCTTTTAATTTGATAAGAAAAGTAATTCGAATTGAAATTAATTATATATAACCAAATTAACTATAGTTAAGAAATTATAAATATCATTATAAGTCTTAAATAAAACAATTTAAAATAGAGGGACATTGAGAAATAGTAAAATGTACAAAATAATTTTTTTACCTTTAATCTTTGATGATATTTTAAGGACTTCATATTTACAGTTGACTCTAACTTATGAGTTCGTATCAAAATTTTCGTAGAGATCTTCGATTTGATACTCATATTGAGTATTTTTTGATTTCAAAATAATAATATAATTATCAAAAGTACTCTCATTCATTGAAACACTTCTATTTTAGGAAATGAAGTTTAGGCGGGAAAAGTTTAAATAAATATTTTTGGAAAATGCCTTGATTTTATATATAGTAGTAAGTATGATGAATGTGATGAAAAAAATAAATAAATTGAGGATATAATTTTGACAAGGAATAAAATTTATGTACCTTTCACGCAATGAAAATATAATGCAATTTGTTTTAAAATGGGATGTCAATATATTTAACTCACCTAAAACATTTTAAAAAATGGATATTGGTGTCATCCACATTAAAATTGTACTTTGAAGAATAATTCTTCACATAAACATATTACCCAACCCTTCTCTACGAAATTTTCTTTCAGAATGAAATTGACGCTCTTATGAAACTCCCAAAATGTCCGTTTGATTGCGAGTGTAGAATTTTGGGTGAAAAGAAAATGAATTTAAAGGAATTGAATTCTTGAGAACTTATTTTTCTGTGAATTGAAATTTCAATGTGTTTGATTGGATTAAAATTTTTTAGGGAAAAAAGTGAGAAATTTTTCAATTTTTTTTGTTTAATTGACATTATTTTCCATAAAGAATTTCGCAATATTGAGCTATTTAAAAATATACATAAAAACCTTTCACATATTTATACTTGGTAATAATAATGTTAATTTATTTTATTTTTTTTAAAAAAAAAAAGTGAATTGATAACAGTAAAATTGTTCAGAGGCGAAAAAGATTTTCCACCAGAAGTGGAAAATGTCTCACCTACTAGTTGAGAAAACAATTTCCTTCAAAAGATGGAATTGAGGCAAAGGT
This sequence comes from Ligustrum vulgare, assembly GCA_963555705.1. NCBI lineage: Eukaryota > Viridiplantae > Streptophyta > Magnoliopsida > Lamiales > Oleaceae > Ligustrum > Ligustrum vulgare. Next base: position 56,203,091 of record OY743170.1, read on the forward strand.
GAAAAAAAAATTTCCTAAAAAATATTGCTTATCAAACAAGACAAAAGATGGAAAAAAAAATATGGAAAATAAAGGGCTATAAAACATATCCTAACTAAAACTTTATTCGGTAACACTGCATTTATAAATTAGTTTATTTATGTTTTTGAGGTAAAATATGTGGTGAAAAAGTGGAAGAGAGAAAATATGTGTAGTTAAAAATTCGTTTGAAAATTTTTTTTATTTATAAATTATAATAATTGCGTTAAAGAACAGAGACTAAGCTGGTTTATTAAAAGTGGAATTTAGCCTTACACCCACCTTATTACCATCATTTTTAAAATTTGACTTCCCTAATAATATAATTTGATTATTATTATATAAAAGAAACTAATTCAGTTAAATATCGTCTAATTAAAAAAAAAAAAAAAAAAAGACCAGTTACAGATCAAAATCTTCTCTTTCCTCATTAATTTAATAATAAATTATTTTATCCCAAATTTTTCTGAACTAATTAAACATGATACTTTTACAAATTATTTGTTTGAAGATGATTTTTTTTTTAAGGTTGAAACTTTAAATATGTCAATTATCAAGTTTAAGTTTCACTCATGAGTACCGGTCAAAAAATGCCAATTTCAGTTGGGTTTTGACCCAAAATATTCTTGGGTTTTTTTTATTAAACCAAGCATAGAAATGGTAATGGGGCAAGGTCAAGACGGGTGCCCCTCCCCATGATTAGATTATCAAAACTATACCCGCCCCCATTATCCGTTAAATACAAACGGGGGCCGGTATCAAAACGGGGCATCCTCGCCCCGCCCCGACCATAATTTTTTTTAAACATAGTTTTCTTCAAGTTTCTAAAAATACCCAATTCATCACATAATCAAAGTTGTTATTATAAGCAAGAAATTGTATCTTGAAAGTGTATTGTTTGCGTTTTTTGCATTAATTTTTTTTTCCCAAACCCTTTTCGGGTAATTGATATCAAACTCAAACCCGCCCCATCGACCAGCAGGGACGGTTTCTTCCCGCCCCATTAGGGTCGAGGCCCCATCAGGTTCGGGTCGAAACGAGTTTTTCTGTCATCCCTAACCAGGCACCCATTATGACAAGGGAAAAATACATAAATCAGGTTATTACAATAACACATTTTAAAACTAAAGAAAATAGTTTAAACTTTCATAAATCAGGTGATAATAAAAACATTTATAATAATTACACAAATTAACCACCCACCACCCCACCCCACAGAGTTTAAAACTTCTTAGATTGTAGAAACACTTCATCACTGTCGCCATTACAACCATCACCACCACCACCTCCGACCACGAGCTCCGAGCACCACCACCACCATCGTCGTCCGTATCTCCGATCACCATGATCACCACCGTCACCGTCACCATCACCATCGTCATAACTTTCAAAACTCCGATGTAACACCACAACCGCAACCGCACCACCATCATCACCAAATAAAAAAAAAAACCTGTCATTCCAAATATTTCTGCAACTCAAGATTATGAATGTAGGATAGGAAAATAGAAGCAAGATTTTAACTTACAGAAATTCTTAGTTCATGATTACCCAGAATGTGCCCCATTTATTAATACTTCTTGAATCTGTGACTTCTGAAATTGATATGTGACCAAAGTAATATGACTAGTTACATGTGTTACAAGTGACCTGAAATGTATAAACTATGACGTGTGATCTCAAAGTGCAACATGTGACCGTGGTATATACTATGACCTGTGGCTTAAACATGTGACCTACACGTGTGACCTCAAATTATGACATGTGACCTGTGGTATAAACTGTGACTTGTGGCTTGAACATGTTACCATTGAACTGTGACTTGTTGAAATTGATATGTGACCTATGTAACTTGAACATGTGACCACAGCTTGCGTCCACTTATCTTGGAACTGTGACTTGAATATGTAAACATGTGACCCGTAACTTGTTGAAATTGAACTTTGACTTGAAATGTGACATGTGACCTCAAAGTGTGACATGTGACCTTGTTGAATTTGTAGTGGACAATAGTTTGCCTGCTGAATTACCTTGCCTTTAACTAGACTCAGACTCTGATGCTTGAACATGCGACATGTGACTTGAATATGTAACCTGTAACCCTTGATTTGAACATGTGACTCGTGACATGTGGCTTGAACTTGTGACCCATGACTTGTATATGTGACATCAGCTGAATTCGTAATAAACATCATTCAACTTGTGACTTAAATATGTAAGCCGTGATCCATGACTTGAACATGTAACCCGTGAAATGTGACTTAAACTTGCGACCAATGACTCGTATGTGTGGTCCTATTGAGCTTATACCCACTGCTTAAACTCAAAAACTTGGACAGGAAAACCACTCACTCCTCCACCACTAACACCATCCACGTATGACTCGTATATGTGACCTCGACGACCGCAAACAAACAATCGTCATCTCACCACCTTCACCGAAAATTATAGCAACACCGTTGCCATTGTATCACAAAACCACCACACCGCATAACGACCACAACACCAGTGAACCATCACTTTCCCCTGTCCAAACAAACACAAAAACAAACATATGTAATTTCACAGATTTCAACTTCATGAATCTGTCGAAAAATATACCCGGTCTGTCTTTCTTTCTGCTCTGCAAATTAATCCTACAGGACTTTGAAATTTGGATAACTAAAACAATCTAATATTTCTTTGGAGACAAAGGATTCAATTGCAAAATGCTTGTGATTTTGTTCCAGAAGACGATCCTGGGTTCAATTGGATTGGCTGTAGCCACCAAATACCCACCTACAGGTTCCGACCACCACCGCAACCTCAGACCACCTCCACCACCACCACCACCACCAAAATCACCATTTCACCAAAAACCACCACCACTAAAACTACTGATGAGAGCCGCAGTCGGCAACCGAAGAGCAACGGTAACGGATCTCATCACTGTTGCGGCCCATTGCCACCCCCACCTACAGCATCGCCCTCAAATCCAAACCAACCCAACTCCCACCTCTAGACGTTGCTGCGGTGCAAGATCTAAACCCGCTCTAAGTTCTATCTTTTCAATGCAACTGCCCTGCGTAGTCGTGGCCACCAGTAGGGATGATTTTTTCGCGAAATAGAAGCTGCGAGCTTGCTGCACCGCCGCTTCTACCCGCTCATCTCTACCGGAGAAGTTGAGTTTATCGTCAGGAATATCTTAACCACCATTACTGCTAGAGGAGATGGAGTGGTGTCTTCGTCAGCCTCTTCTCTGAGAGAATAAAAATGAGATGAAACGTAGATGAAATATCCATTTTTAGTTGTTGTGAGTGTGTGGGTGCGTAGGGGTGTGGGGTTTAATAATATTATTAATTAGATTATATTATTAATTGAAATGAATTAACTAGGGCTGCACAAAAAAATCGTCAAACCGCAAACCGAATCGAAACCGTTGGTTCGGTTCCACGTGGACCCGCCAATATTTTCAAACCAAACCAAACCAAACCGTTTCAAAATGGTTTGGTTTAGGTTTCAATTTTTAAAAACCGCTTAAACCAAACCAAACCGCTAATTTTTTTAATTAAAAAATTAATTCTTATTCATTTAAATATAGAGTTTTTTCTCAAAAATTTTCAAATTTATCTAATGAATAAAAGTTCTTGTCTTTTTTTTTTTTTTAAAGTTATTGTCTAATGTCCAACTACAAAATCTGATTAACCTTTAACTCATACCACATTTTAACAACATACTCCAATCCAAAAATCCCATTAACATATAACTCACACCATCCTTAAATCACATACTCCAACCTCAAAAGCTCATTTAATAGAGATTCAAACAAAAAACGTTCCCACTTCTTAATTCAATCATTAATTTTCTGTTTTCATTCGTCTTCCTTGTTTCCTTCCAACTTCCAAGTTCCTCTTTACTAATATCAATTAGATTCTTATAATAATAGACAGAGGTGATAGGTGTACTTTCAATTTCTTCCTGCATTTGATTTTATTTTAGAGAGTCATAGAAGATGTTTCGATCTATATCAGAATGTTCGAATCAGGGTAAGAATTTGAACATCACTTGTTTAACTTTCTTTTCAAGCAAAATCATTCGATTATTTTATTTATTTTTTTAGAATTTACTCGTTGAATTTCAGAATCTGGACAACAAAGATAAGCTAGCAAGAAGAGAGTCAAGACAAAATATTATTACTGTGAAAAGTTGTATAAGCATCATACTAATAATTGAGGTACTTGTACTTTATCAAATCATATCACACATTTATGCAAGAAAAGTATCCGTATATGATTTCAACTAAAAACAAAAAAAGAATGACTAGCTATGGTATGTCTTAGAATAGTGATTTTTCTAAGAATTTTGATGACGATGACCTATCATGTTTGTTCGGAAAGAAGTTAGAAAACAAAAAAAATGCAATTACAAATTTACAATTGTTTTTTAACTTCATGTTTTTATTTTAAATTGAAAACAAATTCGAATGAATTTAACATCTAACATTATTAATTCTCGTATTTGCTTATATATTAACTTATTTTATCTTTATATTAAAATATATGAGTTAATTTAACGTCTAAAATATATTATATTATGTCGATAGGTAAAAATCGCGGATTAAAACCGAACCAAACCGCAAAAAATGGTTTTGTTTGGTTTGGTTTGTAAAATGAAATTGTTTGGTTTGGTTTGAGAAAATGTCAAACCGCTTGAAATGGTTTGGTTTCAAAGTATGTCAAAAACCGTCCAAATCGGACCGCGTTCATCCCTAGAATTAGCACCTAATTTATGTATTAAAAACTTACAAACATGTTTTATGAATTATTAAATCTATAAATCCGGTGCAGTGTAATTACCACTTAAGACAATCGTCAATCGTGGCACGTGGCTTGAATAAAGATGCAGTAGCTATGTATAGAAATCAATTAGATGGGCCTTGTTGATCAAAGCCCACTAGGGTATCATCATGTTACTTTAGCGGCTGCATGAATTAATTAGGGCATGGGAATGTGTATGAACATAATAAAAAGACATGAATATTGTCTTGATACATGCGTAAGTTTCGTGAGAGCCAAAAAGAATTGGTGAACAATTGTTTGACCAAATAGAGTGAAAATTATGAGCTTTTTATTGTAGTTTATTGGAAATTCTTTGTGTGATAATTCAAAGGGTAAGAACTTGTGATATATAATAGCTTGTTGTTAGTATTTTCCCTATGATATATTGGAATAGAATGATGAGTGAAAAGTCTATATATTTATAACAATTTAATATATAGTGAAAGATTTTAGCAATTCGAAATTTCTGTGTTGTTTTTATTATTTTCTCATTTGCTTAATTTTACTTTAAACATCAAAAGATCGTGTGAGTTAAAGGAGAGTGAATCTGCATTTAATTCACAATAAGTGGTATTAGAGCATCAGGTAATTCTAATAATTTGGAGTAAAAGAAAATATGTCTGAAAAGTACGATATGGAGAAATTTGATTGGAGAATCAATTTTGACTTATGGCAAGTACAAGTCAATGATGTTTTGATTCAAGCGGGTCTGCACAAAACTTTGAAAGGAAAACCAACCGCTAGTTCTAACAAAGAAAAAGAAACTTAATACACGAAGAGTGACAAAGATTGGGAATATTTGGATTTGAAGGGTGCTAGTACAATACGACTTTGTTTGGCTAAGAATGTCCTTGCAAATATTCATGAGATATCTGCTGCAAATGAGCTTTGGAAGAAACTGGAAGAGTTGTATCAGATGAAGAGCCTGTCAAATATCTAAAGGATTAGTTTCATTCGTTGAGAATAAATGCAGGTACAAAAATTTTTGATCATCTTAGTATTCTTAATGAGATTTTTTTGAGCTTGAATCTATTAGATTCAAATTTGAAGATGAGGATAAAGCATTAAGACTAATTTGGTCTCTTCTATCCACGTTTGAGTACATCAAACAGTTTTGATTTACAGGAAAGAAACAGTGATTTTTTCAGAAGTTACAAGTAAGTTTATCTCTGAAGAGCGGAGGTTAAGTGGATGCAATAACTCATCTAATAATAATTTTCTTTTTACTAAAAAGTGAAAAATGGGAACACCATGAAGAAGAAAGTGACATGTTGGAATTGTAGCCAATCTGGGTACTTGAGAAGAAATTGTCCAAATGGTAGAGCAGACTTGGCTAACTGCTTGAAGGACAATGTGACTCTCTCGATAGAGGGTAGTGATGATATACTCTAAGTAAGTGGGACTCGTCTTGGCATGATGCGCAGTTGTCATGATAGAGGATGTATTCTGACTAACGAGAGTATTTATGTTTGCATACAACATTGGTTTGGTATAGATGCAAGATATGTGATTTAATTTATGTTGGCTGATGTCTGATGAGCTTCCAATGAGAAGTACCAAACATGGGAGTTGCACCATAATTTTCAACAATTTTGTTTCGACATGGACCAACAAAAAGCTCGGAGTTCGTTGATAATTTTGAGTGGTTATACTCATATGGTAGAGTATGGGATCATCAAAGTGTTAAATACTTGCTTTTTTACCCAATGGTTGAATTTGAATTTTTTGGTTTGTAAGAATTTTGTGTCAAGGTGGAGATTGTTGAGTTTTGACCCAAAATATTCTTGGGTTTTTTATTAAACATTGTTGAATGATTAAAGGAATTCCACACATTTAAGTCCGACAATTGGGTTAACACGAATGCAGCTGACGACTACGTAAGTAAAAAATAAGTTTCACACTTAACCTTTTTTTTTTTTTTCAATTAGTACATTTAAGTACTTTTTTCTCCTTGTCCACAGAATCACTTTTGCGAGGTGAGGGAGACTCAACAGATATTTCCCTCCACTGGTCCTATTGATGAGTGTGCAATCGTTAGGGAGGTCCTTGATACGCGACGTGGTATTGGAAGGATCCCGAAAGGCGCGGCTACCTCAGTTGAATCCACTGCTGGAACATCGCATGCCCACATGGGTCCACTTGCACAAACGATCCTCAACTCGAGGCATATGATGCTAGGATTCTTCAGCTAGAGATGACTATAGCTCGACTAAATCAGAATACTCAATTATCTAACGATGTCTCTAACGATGATGAGGAAGATGACCTCGATGGTTTGGAGGGCTAGTAACATTATTTTAAATTATTCATTGTAAGAAAGCTTTTTGAATTATGTTGGTATAAAATGTTTGAATTGTGCACTATTGTGGATGTTGGTAAAAAAACATTTTGAATTATGTTTAGTATTGCAGTACATTTTCTATTAAAAAAAAAATTACACATTTCTCTATAAAGGCGACATTTGTCGCCCCCTATAGATAAAACGTAAAAAAATAATTTTTGTCTATAGGGGCGAGCCCCTATAGACTTGAAATAAATTGCAACGACATTTAGGCGTGACTTTGTCGTTGCTGTAGAAGACAAATGACAAAACAAATGTCGAGGCAATTGGGACGACTTTGTCGTCCCTATAGATTTATCAATCTACTAGGGGACTTTGGTCGCCCCAATATATCAACAGCCACGAGTCTATATGGACGACAGGATGGGGGAGACTTTGTTGCCCCTATAGACCTATAGGGGCGATGTTTTGGTCTTTAGGGGGGACAAATGTCGTCCCTGTTGGTTCCGATTCTAGTAGTGGATCACTTATATCTATATCTATATTTTTATATTAATAAAAGTAGAAGTATAGCTACCTTGCATGAATAATCCTCCAAAGATTTTGAGTGATTTGTTATATGGTCGAGATGAAAGAGCAAAGCATTTTCAAGAAAACATTCGATCGTACAATATGATGTTTTCATTTACATCAATGGGGAGCAAAATTGACTCAAGCCTTAATCGTGGGAAGTCTCCACCAGTCTTCAGATTGTGTGGGAAAAACTATCATAGGAATTTTGTTGCCCACGGAAGGTCACTAGTACAGAAACAGGAATACGCGTCGGTTGGAAAACGGAATATGCGTCGGTTGTAGCGACAACGCATATGACGCAGACGCGTAAAGTCTCGACTTTACAACCGACCCCCAAAGTCAGTTTTGGGCGTCGGTTCTAATTTAGAACCGACGCCTAAAGTCAAAAAATAAAAATAAAAAATAACTTTGGGCATCGGTTTTAATATAAAACCGACCCCCAAAACTAAATTTTAGCCTCAGTTTTTTCAAAACCGACGCCCAAAGCTTTTTTTTTTTACTTTAGGCGTCGGTTCTAAATTTAGAACCGACGTGGCCTGCAATGACCCAGGCCACTGTATGTTGTGACCTGCAGTGGCTTGTAATGACTCAACCCACTGCACGTCGTGGCCTGCAGTCACTTGGACATGACTTGCAATGACCCAGGTCGCTGCAGGTCGTGGCCTGCAGTGACCAGGACGTGGTCTACGATAACCTGAACATGCGCATCACCAAATATATATATAATCGACATATACGTAATAAAATTAAATTAACAACAATTATACTTACAAAATTGTTAATTTAAGATACAAATTAAATATATATGTAAATGCAAGTTTGATTACGCTTCGATTTACACAAACCTACGAACGAAGTATTTTGCCCATAAGTTTTGAATCTCGATTACTTCCTCCGTTGAATAATATTCTTTAAATGCCTACAAACAATCAAAATGAATTATTAGTTATTTTTTCATAAAATATAAAGTCATTATTAAAATTCTAATTTTCAATGACTTATACATTTTCTAACGAAGTAAGTTAAAAGTATTTTGTGACTATCTCATACATGTTTCTCATAAGGTAGTAGCCACACTCAGACCCTCCAGGTTGTTGAAGACACTGAAATATTCACATTGAAAAATAACAATATTAGTAATCAAACTAAATAAAATATAGAAATAATTCAAAGATTTTTAATAAAGTTTAAATCCGTGTTTTCATACTTTTACGTTTTTCCACGTTGTATTGGATTTTGTCATCATGCCTCCAACTGTCCAATACATTTTGAAAGCCCTGAAATTTCAATAAATTATATCAACAAGCTACAAAAAAATAATATGACTTAAATTTCATACAGAAATTTTGGCAGAGTCTCCCCTATAAATTGAACTTATCCAACTTGTAGGGGGACCCTGCTATTCAAAACTATCAAATTCTAAACAATCACAACTCCACAATCAATTTCACCACAACTCCACAATTATTTCATGAAAAGTTTCCTAACTTACGTGTTCAATATCGGCTTGATATCCAAGTCACGCTTATATGCAGCAGCTGAATCTAAGAAGTACACCGTATTCTTCTCAGGAGAAATAACTAGCAACATCCAATGATTCTTACGTATTATGAATGTGTAAATACAACTTTAAATATCATATCATTCAAATTAGGTTAAAAATTAGAGAATATCAATGGTCTTACTTCTGAAAATACGGTGCTAGAATGAATTTCTTAGTTTTCATTGCCTTCATGGTGCTGGCCAAGTAATTTATAACACCATTTGCATTTGTTCTTACTGAAACTGATGCAATGTGTGTGGGAGACATAAATCCAATCGATTCAATACCGTATTCCTGACACAACTCATGGAGGTATCTAAAAAATAATAATACAAATAAAATAATGATTTAAATTGAAGTTATAATTTTTGGTCAGAAGTCTTACAATGAAAACACTTGTAAGGTAGATGTATCCAACCATTGCATCGTAAGCAAGTCGGTGATGTCTCCAACTGTAACATAAAAACCATCATCGAATGCAAAATTGAACACGGCGGCATCAACAGGTACATGGTAGAAGTCATCACCAAAGGCAATTGAATGACCAGAGTGTGTAACATTTTACAATCATCACCCAGACATTGCAACGTCTCATCGTCAACAATCGCAGGTCGCTGTGTGGATGATATTTTGAAACTCTGGGGTGTTTTTCCTTCGTTCAATTTTTTTGCCTGTTGTGGTGCCTCTTCCTGCAAAAAGATAATTTTTATCATCTTCAATATACCCATGTATCTCTCAAATTGATACATATACCTCAAGAATACTGGACCACAAATCTTAATTTCTCTCACCAAGTGAACAAGTAAGTGCACCATAACGTCAAAAAATGATGGCGGAAAATACATTTCAAATTGACATAGAGTGATAACAATATCGGCATGCAAATCATCCAACGCCTCCGGGTCAATAACTTTGCTGCAAATTGCATTGAAAAAAAAACAAAGTTTTATAATGACTTGTCTAATATGATTTGGGAGAATGCCTCGAATTGCAACTGGTAACAATTGTTGCATTACGACATGACAATCATGAGACTTCATTCCAACCAATTTTAAGTCCTTTATCGACACAAGATTTTTAATGTTTGATGAGTACCCAGATGGAACCTTAATAGCATGCAGGCACTTACAAAAACTTGTTTTCTCTTTTCTCGACAAAGTATAGCAAGTTGAGGGTAAATAAGTACGCTTTTCCTACTCTTGCGGTGCTAATTGATCCCTTATCCCCATTTCTACCATGTCCTTCCTGACTTTAATACCATTTTTCGTCTTTCCTGGAATGTTCAACAATGTCCCAATGATGCTATCACAAACATTTTTCTCCACGTGCATTACATCAAGACAATGCCTTACAGATAAGTGTTGCCAATAAGATAGATCCCAGAATATGGACCTTTTCTTCCAAAGACTCTTCTGAGGAGGCTTAAAAGTTTTTCCAAACGAAACATCAAAATTTTTAACTCGTTCATATACCTCACCTCCTGTTAATGGTAAGCGAGCTGTTCGAGCCTCGATTTTTTCATTGAATGACTTTTTCTTCTTGCGATAAGGGTGGTCAGTAGGGAGAAATCTTCTATAACTCATAAAAACATTTTTCTTACAGTTTTTCAACCAAAGATCAATCATCTCTTCTTCACAAACGGGACATGCTTTAGGTCCTTTATTAGTATAACCCGACAAGTTACCATAAGCTGGAAAATCATTTACGGTGCAAAATATCATAGCACGTGACGTGAAATTCATCTGAGTATATGCATTAAACACAGACACGCCTTCATCCCACAACAGTTTTAAATCTTCAATTAGTGAGGCTAGATAAACATCTATGTCATTACCCGGTTGTATGGGCCCTGATATTAACAAAGATAACATGATATACTTGCGCTTCATACATAATCAAGAAGGAAGATTATAAATAGTCAAAAGAACCGGCCAAGTGCTATGTCGACTACTCATATTACCGTGTGGGTTCATCTCATCTGTATATAGTCCCAGCCTAAGATTTCTATCTTCGCCCCCAAACTCGGGAAACAACCTGTTAATATTCCTCCATTGAGGAGAATCAGCCACGTGTCTTAGTTTTCCATCTTCTTTTCTCCCGTCGGCATGCCACCGCAAGTTCTTTGCATCCTTTGCATTGGCAAATAAACGTTTAAATCTTGGTATTACAGGTAAATACCATAACACCTTTGCCGGAGGGCTTTTCTTATCACCACAATTATCATTCACGTTCTTTCGCTTATATCGTGATGCCCCACACTTTGGACATAGACGCAAATCCTTGTAATCATTTTGATATAGTATACAATCATTTGGACATGCATGTATCCTCTCAATCTCCATACCCGTCGGGCACAACAATTTCTTTTCCTCGTAAATTGAACTAAGAAGTTCGTTATCTTCCGGAAGCATCTCTCGTAACAGTCCCAATAATGCCGTGAAACTCTTATCACTCCACCTATTGCTTACTTTCAAGTTATACAATTTTAGTACAACAGACAATTTAGTGAATTTATTACAACCAGAAAACAAAGGCTTCTCAGAATCGTTGAACAAGTTATCTAATACATGAGGTTTTTCAATGTATTCCCCTTGTATATCACGCATCATTTCATCTATCATAGCATTCTCGTAATTTTCCAAATCATTCTCACAAATATTGCATGAATTATTCTGCTGCTGATCTCCAACATCGTCACCAGTGCTCGTCCTAGGAAGCATACTCTCACCATGCCATATCCATCGTGTATAACATTCCTTAAACCCACGACGAATCAAATGACTCTTCACTTGATCAAAACTACAAAACTTTCTCAAATTTTTACAATTGTAACAAGGACACAAAATCATTGTTTCACCTTTCTTTCTCTTGTTTTCATCCGCACATTTCATAAACTCTTCAACACTTTTTACATATTCATGTCTATTACATCTTCCATATATCCAACCCCGATCCATATCAATGACCTATATGTGAAGATATAATTAAATTTTTTTATTAGTTTTGAGTAAATATTTTTCATGATACATCCTTAAACCAACTATATATTAATATTTGAAATCAAATACGATACTTTTTTAGGTTGGAAATTTCGTAATTTTATTATAATGATTATGTTTTATATAATTATTTATTTACTATGGTCAATTCTGTAATAGTGAAAATCACTTTAAACTATAATTTTCATTTTTTATTTACAAAATTCTACAAAAATTTCGACAGAATCTCCCTTATAAATTGGACTTAGCCAAACTGTAGGAAGAATCAAAATGCCACAATAAACCAAAATGTTCAACCTCGACATATTTAAAAATCAAATACAACTCCAATCAAACTTCAACATCATCAACTACTCCAAGTTTAATACGAAATCCATTCTCAATTCCTAAAAAGTGAGGCTAAGATTTCATAACTTAATATCTCATAATTTCAACTCCAATAATTAAAATATTAAAATGTATCTATCTACTAACTTAAAATCAACAATATAAATTTAACACCCAAATTTATATATATTATAATTTAATTAACACATTTATACATATTAACATGTAATTAACATATTTATATACTAACAAATATATATATATATATATGTATGTATGTATGTACACACACACACACACACAAATATATATACACAATCATAGATATACACGCGCACACATATATATACACACAAATATATAATTCTATAGACACATATATACACACATACATATACATACATATATACAAAAATGAGAATCGGGTCTTACAATGTAGGAGGTGGCGGCGGTAGAGGAGTGCCGGGCGAGGGAGGTGGCAGCGGGGGGTGGAGGTCCGGCTTCGTGGCGGTAGTGGAGAGTGGAAGAAAATCCCAAAATGAGAGAGAGAGAGAGAGAGAGAGAGAGAGAGAGAGAGAGGCGTGAGAGTAGAGAGAGAGAGAGAGAGAGAGAGAGAGAGGCACGAGAGTGAAGCTATATGAAATTATCCCGGGAGTTTTTTTTTTAAGGAAGAGGCGTCGGTTTCTATTTTAAACCGACGCGCAAAGTCGGCCGGTTCAACTTTGCGCATCGGTTCAAAGTAGAAACCGACGCATTTTCCTAAAATATAATTACGAAAATGCCACCGTCCTTTTTTATACGTCGATTTTTTGAAAAATCGACGTGTTTTCCCCAATTTTTTATGCTTTTTTGTACTAGTGGGTTCTACGCCGAAGTTTTCTTAGCTATACATCTATGACACTAACAATGAAGTTAAAAATAGATTGGAAGCACTTCGGTTAGTTTTTTGGTGGTTTATTACTTTGTAATATATTTTGGAGTCACGCAGAAAAGGTTATTATTGAAAGTTCCGTAGATATGAAGCTTAAATTAATTGGGAGGAGGTCTCAAGATGGCAGGACATATAATTTGCCAACTGTCAACGAAATTGCTATTTTAGTAGTTGGTGATTTCGAAACAAGTCCTGGTAGTAGGGATATAATCATAGAAATTCGATCGGGTTCGTTGAAGCAAATAAATGAACTAAATCCTTCGTACCTAGCCTTGCAATATCCATTGCTTTTTGTGTATGGTCAGGATGGCTTCAGGGAGAATATTTTTTTTTTTAAGAAATGGAGATTTAAGCTCATCTTCTGGCAGGATCTAGTTGAGTATGAGGGAATTCTTTGCATATCGACTTCAAGAAAGGGATCATGAGTCTCAAGGCTGTTTCAACAATTCTTAGTTGATAGCTATACCATGGTTGAATCTGCACGATTGACATACATACGTTGCCATAAAAAGAATTACAATGTGATATGTATAAAGGGTTGGCTGATGCACTTTCAAGAGGTGAAACAGACCCATCATCACAAGGGAAGAGGGTTTATCTACCGTCATCTTACACAGGTTCTGCATGGTACATGATTCAAAACTATCAAGATGTCATGGCAATTTGTAAGCGGGTTGGTTATCCCGATCTATTCATCACATTTACGTGTAACCCAAAATGGCCAGAGGTTGTTCGTTTTGTGGAAAAAAGACATTTGAAGGCGGAGGATCGACCCGATATAATATGCAGAATATTCAAGATGAAATTGGATTTGCTAATGAAAGATCTAAGGCAGAACAAGGTTTTTGGCACAACGAGGACAGGTAATTACAATGTTTGAAATTCCTAATATTTTGTTGTTGTCTTGCATTGTTCTATTTATTAATATAAACAATTATTTTTTTAGCTATGTACACTATAAAGTTCCAGAAGCGTGGTTTGCCACATGCACATATTTTGTTGTGGCCGTCTCAAGAATCTAGGAATTTGCATGAAAATCACATTGATGACATAATCTCAGCTGAGATTCCTGATGAGCAAAGTGAGCCTGATTATTATGCAGTTGTCAAAGATCTTATGATACATGGTCCTTGTGGTTCATTTAGGAAGGAATCACTATGTATGGAAAATGGTCGTTGCACTAAGCACTTTCCAAAAAAGTTTGTTGAACAAACAACTGTCGATGATGATGGATATCCAATATATCGACGTAGAGATGATGGAAGAATAGTTAACAAGAATGGTGTTGATCTCGACAACAGATACGTGGTGCCACATAATCGTTAAGTTCTGATAAAATATGGTGCTCACATCAATGTCGAATGGTGCAATCAGTCTCGATCAATTAAGTATCTGTTTAAATACATTAACAAAGGGCATGATCATATGACAGCAAAGTTTTGTCAAAGCATTAGTGATGACCCTGATGGACAAAAGCCTATAGATGAGATTGCTATGTACTATGATTGCAGATATGTTTCCCCGTGCGAAGCTGCTTGGATGTTATTTTCCTATGATATTCATTACAGGGATCATTCGGTTGAGCGATTGAACTTCCATTTACGAGATGAGCAAAGTGTAATATTCACAGATACAGATTCTATAAATGACGTGTTAAATAAGCCAAATGTAAAGCACAACATGTTTACTGCTTGGATGGATGCAAATGCTTCTTACAGTGATGCAAGAGAACTTACGTATGCTGAGTTTCCTACTAAGTTTGTGTGGAAACAAGCACAGAGAAGATGGGAACCGAGAAAAAGGGGTTTCTCTATAGGGCGGATTTTTTATGTGGCACCGGGCGCAGGAGAAATGTATTACTTGCGAATTTTGCTAAATATTGTTCGAGGCCCTAGAAGTTATGAAGAAATTAGATATGTCAATGGTGTGCAATATGATACATATAGAGATGCTTGCTATGCACTTGGCTTATTGTATGATGACAAAGAATATGTTGATGGTATTGCAGAAGCAAGTACTTGGGGTTCAGAAAATAGGCTAAGAAATCTTTTCGCAACATTGCTGATGTCAGCATCTTTGGTTCGCCAGGAGTTTGTTTGGAAAAAATGTTGGAAATATTGTCGGATGATATCTTATACATGCGCAGATGCGTTTTAGGTCACGAAGGTGATGCTAAATATTTTATTGGATTTTGTATTTATGGTAATTATTCCACTTCTTTTCGCATTTTTGTACTTATAATTAGCTTCTATATACTGAACAATGCGCAGGCTTGCAATTGAGTGAAGAAGACATTAAGAATTACACCCTTTTGGAGATAGAAAATCTATTGTGTAGTAGAGGCAAGAGTCTTCATGACTTTCAATCAGTGCCATATCCGAATGATGTTGATGCTTTTTTGTCCGATAATAGGCTTATGTATGATGAGCTTCAATATGATAGGCAGGAGCTTGCTCAACAGCATAGTACGTATGTGAAAATGCTTACAGATGAACAGAGGAATGTGTATAATACAATTACACAAGTCATTGATGATGGTCAAGGCCGTGTATTTTTTTTGTACGATTATGGTGGAACTGGGAAGACATTTTTCTGGAAGACACTTTCAGCAACATTGCGCTTAAAAGGAGAAATAATGTTAAATGTTGCATCAAGTTGCATTGCGTCATTGTTATTACCAAATGGAAGAATAGCTCATTCTAGATTTGTTATTCCTTTGAATATAAATGAAGACTCGACATGTAACATCAAGCAAGGCAGTCAACTTGCGGAATTGATTTCAAGGACTAAACTCATAATTTGGGATGAAGAGTCAATGATGCACAGATACTGCTTTGAAGCTTTAGATAGAACCATGAGAGATATTTTAAGATATGAAAACCCTAAAAGTCATGATCAACAATTTGGTGGTAAAATAGTTGTTTTTGGTGGAGATTTTAGACAAATTTTACCTGTGATTCCGAAAGGCAGTCGACAGGATATTGTGCTTTCTACTATCAATTCATCGTATATATGGAATCATTGCAAGGTGCTGAGATTAATAGTGAATATGAGGCTTCAAAATGTACCTGATGATGAGAATGGTTCTGAATTGAAAGCGTTTTCTGAATGGATGTCAAGCATCGGAGATGGAACAACGGTGGCCCGAATGATGGTCAGACATTGATTGAATTACCAGATGATGTTTTTGATAAAGGGACACGGCGATGTAGTTCAATCAATTGTTGAAAGCACATACCCATCGTTTCCAAGCAATGAAGGTGGTATGT
The DNA here is from genome assembly GCA_963555705.1 of Ligustrum vulgare. NCBI lineage: Eukaryota > Viridiplantae > Streptophyta > Magnoliopsida > Lamiales > Oleaceae > Ligustrum > Ligustrum vulgare. The sequence goes on from OY743170.1 coordinate 56,219,849, forward strand.
CATATCTACAAGGGAGAGCCATACTGACACCAACATTTGATGTTGTCGATTCTATAAATAACTACATGGTTTCTCTTAATGAATCAGAAGGAAGAACATATCTGAGTTCGGATGTGACATGCAAGTCGGATGGTAATATTGACATGGTAGAAGATATCCATCCTCTTGAATTTTTAAATAGTATACGGTGTTCCAGTGTCCCAAATCATGAGTTGAAATTAAAGGTTGGCATTCCTGTCATGTTGTTGAGGAACATTGATCATTCAGCAGGATTATGCAATGGAACCAGGCTAATCATTACAAGACTTGGAAATCATGTGTTGCAAGCTAAAATTTTATCTAGGAGTAATGCAGGCCACAAGGTTTTTATTCCAAGATTGTCTTTAACTCCATCTGATTCAAGGTTGCCCTTTAAATTTCAAAGACGACAATATCCTCTACTTGTTTCATATGTCATGACTATTAATAAAAGTCAACGTCAATCACTCTCACACGTAGGCCTTTTGTTGAAAAAGTCAGTATTTAGTCATGAACAGTTGTATGTTGCAATTTCAAGAGTTACAAATCGTGCTTGTTTGAAGGTGCTTGTATGTGATAGGGAGGGAAACCCCAGTAACTCGACATTTAATGTTGTGTACAAAGAGGTGTTTCAAAATTTGTAATACCATATGTTGGATATGTAACTATCACTTTAGTACTAATCTTTATCATTTTAATTATTTTACATATCTTTTGTTGGGTTTTATGTTTTCAACATTTTTTTTTTTGATACAAAAACTTTTTAAAAAAAAAATTTAAATTTTTTTTTATCACGTGCATCGCACGGGTGAAATACTAGTATATCTATATTATAACAAGGTTGTCTGCACTTACTATTTTCACACAGTTTCCCACCATTTTGAATTTATAATTTTTTATTTTTTTTACTAGGTATTATTACACAATTTCGTTCTAGCATTTATTGTTACTATTATTAATTACTATCATCTTATTAGTCAAGATTATATTACCCCATTTGTTGAATGCATACATACATGCGAAAATACAAAAGTTTTAATGTCATTCATTGCTTTGGAACGTATTCCATTGATATATGATAGTGGTTTAATGAATAGTCCATTGGAATTGCATAATTAATTTTTATCTTCTTTATAATATATATATATATCTTTATCTAATTTATCTTTATCCTTATCCTTATCTTTTCTTTATATTTATTTATATATTTAAAAGTAAGGTAGTGGTTTAGTGTGAACACAATGTGGTTTAACTATTTTGTTAATATTTAGTGGTTCAATGTGTTGTGTGAATACAATTTAATTAACTATTTGGTTAATTAATGTTTGACTACAATATGATTAATTGTTTGATAAATATTTTTTTATTTAATGAATACTTGATTATTTAAGTTTGCATTTGGTATTTGGATTATTTTCAAACCACTACTATATTTACCTAAGTTTATTAATTTTTTAAATTAAATAGTTAAAGTAATTTTTGTAGCTACACTTTTCTAGATGTATAATTTTAAAATTATTCTCCGTTTTATTTTTGTTAAGTAAAAACAAAAATTATTTCTAAGCTTAATGTACATTATTTAAAAATGCTTTTGAATTGAATAGTGATTGATGTGATTTTGTATAGTTGAAAATGAAAAAAAAAATGGATTTATGTGTAGAATACTTTAATATTGAAATGTGTGATTAAAATTGAAAACAATTTTTTTTTTTTTTTTTCATTTTAATGAATAACAAACATGAGCTTATTATGTAATGATTAAATATTTATGATAACTATATTTGGTTAATAAATGTTTGATTACAATATAATTAACAATTTGATTAATATTTAGTGGTTCAGTGTGAACACAGTTTGTTAATACAATATTGTTAATTATTTATTTGGTTAATAAATGTTTGATTACAAAATGGTAAATTATTTGGTTAATTCATGTGTTGACTATTTAAGTTTACATTTGAATTATATTCGTATCGCTACTTTATTTATCCAGACTTATTAAATTTTTTACTTTTAAAAATATTTTTTATTATTTATTTTTTAAATGAAATAGTTAAAGTATTTTTTGTAGAAATAATTGAATGTATATTTTTAAAATTATTTTCCCCTAAACAAAAATTATTTTCAAACTTATTATTTAATGATTAAATCTTTATGTTATTTTAATTTACAACTTTTTCACTTAACATTTTTTATATTAATTTTTACCATTGTTTGTACTTTATATCATTTTGTAATTAGAAATTTTGAACGAATTATAAATTCATGTACGACTATTGCATTTGTCTATTACATGTTGTTTATATTGTACATTCGACCCCCTACTATATTTGTCTAGGTTTATTGAATTTTTTATGTTTATTAATTTCTTATTATTTATTTTTTAAATCAAATAGTTCATATAATTTTTGTTGCAAAAGTCTTCTCCTTTTTTGTGAGTACATGATCACTTTGTATGGATTGTAATAGTACGAGATTAATTGTTACAAAACTTGAAAATTACGTTGTCGAAACAAAATTTCTCGATAGCAATCTTGCAAGGTACAAATTTTTTATTTTGAGGATGCATTGACACAATTTAGGATGTGTTTGATTCACTGTCATTTTCCTATAAAATGTCAAATCATGAAAAATGTTTTCCTCCTTTTGTATTTGTTTGTTTGATTGGAAAATTTACCTTGAATTTTTTTTTTTTAAGGTACAATCAATTAAAGCACATTTAACTCATTTGTCTTTAAAAAAAAATTTCACCTATTCGGTGAGAACATTTCCTCAAGTGGAAAACATATTTTCATCACGTTTGATTACTATGAGAAATAAAAAAATAATAATTTTTTTTTTAATTAAAATAGTTAAATTTTGTTTTATTTGCAATGAAAAATTATATCAATCAAATAACAAATTTAGGAAAATTTCCTACTTTTTCACCCGACACTTTTAATTGGCATTTTTCAGGGAAATATTTTTCAATTCCTAAAAAATATTTTCTTACCATCAATTTTCCATCTTTTCAATCAAACACATGCAAGATTGTCTTTCAAATTCAAGATGCGACAATTTCAGTTGATAGCTTCGTATACTATGAATATCAATAAGAGTCAAGGAAAATCACTTTTCATGGTTGGTCTTTATTTAAAGATGTCACTTTTCAGTCATGGACAATTGTGTTTTGCAGTCTGTACAGTGACGAATCGCAGTGTTAGAATTGCGACAAAGATGGAAATAGAACAAATTTAACTACGAATGTAGTTTATATAGAAGTTTTTCAAAATTTATAGTGAAAACATTGCAACTCTATTAATTACAATATCATTTTATTATTTTTCTATTTATTTCATTACACACATGTTTGACATATAATTAAAAAAAAAATTACAAAAAATTAAAGTCGCAATTATATGTTTCGACATGATGTCATGCATCACGGGTGAAACACTAGTTTGATGACGTAACAAAATCTTTAGTTTCAACTTTACATTATGGATCCATGGATTATATATATATATTCATGATTATCCTTCCAAGTCACCTCAATATTGTACGTATTTTATGTCAAATAAATGAACTTGAAATGCTTTCTTATCTATGAAACACTGAATAAAAGTGAATTGATTAGAAATTCTCTATCAATAGTAATGTCATGTCTCTCTATGGAAGTTAGCCGGTTGTCTAAGGCTTCATACTTAGATAATAAGACCTCAAAAATTCCGAATTTTACAGTTCAAATAATTTACTAACGGAATCTTCAAGTCAAAATATTCCATCGTAATAATGAACAAATAAGCTTTACTAAATTTAGCCTTCGTGGGAGAAATATTTTGAAAATTGAGTTTTCATGATAATATAATTCAGTATATGGTCAAAATTGCATATGGCACGTCGTTATAATTGCCAATATACTCGTGAATTGTGTTTAATTAGTCTTCAACAGAATCAACACGGTTGAACATTAATCCAATAAATAACGTTAGAATAATGCTATGTATCTCAAGGTTGAGATAAATCTCAATCCATTTGGCAATCTCCTATTGAAAATTGAAGAGGTGTGTGGCTTGTGCATGTGCACATGAACATCTCTCCTCATTCTCTAATGAATGTATTCCAATTGAGTTGAGATTAATCTCAATCTTGAGATAAATAACATTACTCATAACAACGTTATGTAGCATGATTAGTGTTACAACACTCTCAAAGCAAGATCTGATTCAACTATAGACTGCTAATTAATGACGCATATGGACAACAAATTATATATGATTAGATAAACTCAAAGAATAAGAATTCGAGGTTTAACCTAATTTACCGTGATGCTAGAGTGTTACCTTTTGACTAATGAAGAAGAGCCAGAGCCAGAGCCAGTCATGAAGTAGAAGAGGCGACTGCCTCGAACCCCAGATTAAAGGGGTAGATTTCACTTTATATATATATAAAACACTAACAACCTAAATAAACTGTCAAATTAGTAAAAGAAAATTATTTAACATCGGATCAAGAAATTAGAAATTGTCCAATGCCCCTTACCCAGTTAACTCAAATACCCAATGTCCCAATCAAATGCCCAAACCAAAATTGAATGAAATAATCGTGTTTTTGCTTCGTCTTCAATTATTCGTTTTCCATTTCGTAGCTTGAAATGAAAATCACAGTAGTGGATTATTTATGTCCCATATTTTGTTCCAGTGTCCTTTTTATTCCATTCGTGTTCTATTATTTTTGCTCTAAATCAAATAATCAATTATCTCTTTTTTTAGTCGATCAATTCTTTCAACGAATTAGCGGACTGAGACGAAGAATTCTTATTGTTTGAATTGACGAAAATCGGTAGTTAGTGAACTGAATTAGTGAATTGATTTGCCAGTCGTCCTCCAAATTTCAAAAGGTAATAATTACTTTTTTAATTCTTTAATCTTTACTATTTGTCAATTTATTAAATATTTTTAACCTAGTAATTAAATGTACGAAAGTTAAAATACAATGAAGGGGTCTGGAGTTCAAAGCAAAAAACAGAAGCGAAAGGAGGGGGCAAGATTCAAAGTCAAACATGTGATATTGACAAGTATTTTTGTGGCAACAAAAAAGAGGACCTGTCCGGAAGAAACAACAATTACAATGGAGAATGTGGTGATTAATAAACAACAAAATATGAACGATAACAACAATTTAAATGAATCGGTTAGGAAAGAAAAATTAACTAAATCTGCTAGTGAAAAAGAAATAGAGGAAAATGATAAATATAATGTTCAACAGGAAGATTTAAACGAATGGGCAAACATTTTATAGAAGATGTCTAGTGTACTTAGTACATTTGGACATGCTTTTTTGCTTTTGTTGCAAGTTGTTTGAACGGTCAAACATGCATACAATTGGTCAATTGGGTAGTGATGGATATAGGGATATAGAAATTGACATAATGTGCAACGATGTCTGAAAATTATTGTGACATTGTTGGCTTATATGACTAAAACTTTGTTGGCTTATAATTATTACAGATTTTATGTTAATTAGATCATGAGAAACTTTAGCCCCCGCCCCTACCTTTTGGGAAATTTTTTTCCATTTTGACTGCAAGATGGCGCTTAATTTATAATTCGACTCAAGCTTCACGACTCACAAGATCTGCTTTGAGAAGAGTATCACATTTTTTGAGACCATATTTCTCAAATTTGTTTTTTTTTTTTTTTAAGTATCTCCAAGAAACCAACTTGTTTGAGCACAGTATGATGCCATCAAATACTAAAAATTCTACATTAAAATGTAACCATTCTCATTTTAGCGTTGAGCTTACGATGTTTACAATAAATTTTAACCTAACAAAAATAGAAATAGAAATAAAATACTCTCTTCATCTCAATTGTATAGATTGTCTTTCATTTTTCTCTTATCTCAATTATATAGATTTTTTTTTTCTGAAAAGTATTTATTTTATTTGTTTACTTCTATACACCCCTATTCGTTAATTCCAGTAATAATAGTTTTGATACTAAAATAGAAATAAGTTGGGAATTTTCTATAAAAAAATTATTTTTTCAACAAAATTAAATACGTTTTCTTAATCTGTGTGAAAAGTTAAACAAACTTATATAATTAGGACGGAGGAAATAATAATAAGACTATCACTCATGATGAAGGGTGAAGGATTCGAATTCTAACGTCATTATAGTGGAAATCAGTTTGCAAACTTTAAACCCAGCTCACTGAGACATGTCTCGCAATTTACATCCTCCACAAAATTCTGGAACGAGGCAGTAAGAACTAAGGCCCTGTTTGATTACACAAAATTTTCCATGGAAAATGGAATATGTTTTCTAATTCTCACTTTTGGTTTGTTTGTTTGACAAAATTTTCCATGTAAAACTTTTTCCGCGGACCCCACTTTTTCTTCCTTTTTCCTTGATTTGGTAGAAAAGATTTTCTTTGAGTTTTGGTGGAAAAATGTTTTTCATGATAGATGGAAAATGATTTTGGACACGTTTAATCAATTTTGTTGTTGTTAATTGAATTATTTTCTTTCCAAAAAATAACATTATCATCATCAAGTACAAATATATTTAAAAAGTAAAAAAAAAAATTTTTGATTAAAATAGCAAAAAATTACTTTATTTTCCATGAAAAATAATGTCAATCAAACAACAAAAGTTGGAAAATTCTCTACTTTTTCCACCTAGAAAATTAAACCAATCAAATACATTAAACTTCTAATTCCAAGTAATTCAATTACCTAGAATTCAATTCCCTGAAATTCATTTTCTTTCCATCCAAATTCCACCCTCACTATCAAACGGACCCTAACAACCTTCAAATTTGCATTTCAACATTTTCCAAAATAAATGGCCTAGTCATAATCAGTACGTGTCGTCCACGCACATACCATGCGAATCAGATTTATTGAGTGGCCCTTCGCGAGAGTGAAAAGCCAAACATCATTTTTCAAAGCAGTCCATTAATGTCACACCAAATCGTACGGGCTACTGTCAGGGAGAGTGAGTTTCACGCATTTAGAGAACATTCTGTTCAAGCTTCAACGTTCATCGAGATTCTTATGAGTAAAATATTCCACTTTCGAGGATGCTAAGCCTAATGGAGAGATGGAGAAAATACGAGAGAAACGAAGTTTGGAAGAATTATAATTTTGGCTCTCAAATTTTTTAATGTGTTCAGATTCATCCTTTATATTTCCTTGTTTTTAGACAACTCTCAGCATATTGATCATATTGATTTAAACTAAGGACATGGTGTCCAAATCGAAATCATAATCCTTATCAACCATATACGTGGGTCTATCATGTAGCAAAAATAATTTTTAATTTTTTTGTGCCAAATAACATTCTCACGTACAAATTGGGTATGGATTATAATATCAAGGGTGGGCACCACATTCAACTTGGACTCTCATTCTTTTAGCCTACCATAATTATATTTGTAAATTGTTTATATTTTCCAGTCACTTTATGTATATTATCACCATAAGATAAAATGCAAGCACTTTCCAAAAATGCTTTAATTAAATTAATTAATGTAGCTTGAAGAAGAAAATGTATTTAAACTAAAAAACCCGACATGAATAACATTGTTAATAAATGTTGTTAGTATTTGAACAAAAATGGTCAATTCGACCAATAAAATTTGAAAAATGATTTAGCTGTATTCAAAAACCTAGAAAGGTGTACTCCTTATAAACAAGTCAAGAATGAGTTGTTCATTTCCGATGATAAAAAAAAAAAAAAGAATGCGTTGTTCATGGTGTGCACTTTTTTCATATTGATGCTCAAATCAATTTATAAAAGCAATTGTCAACAAATTGAAGTCCTAAGAGGATAAAATTGAATGAAATGCAATACCACGGGGACCAAAAAATAAAACGTCATTTTTGCTATTGAGATTTGAGAGCGAGTAAAGACAAGTCTTGATCTTATCGGTAGTACAATGTGTCGGGTTAATGCCAGGCCACATTCAGGAATCACCCTTTTGTGTTATATGTTACTAAATTATTACAGTTTATAAATTAATTTATAACTCATACAAATTTTTAAATTATTTTTTAATCATATATATTTTCTCTTTTCACTCTTCAATCACACATCTCACCTCAAAACAATAAATAAATCAGTTTTATCAAACGGTATAGCGGCAAACACTCTCTCACACATTCACACACACCCAAAAATATTACTCAAATATTCATCTGTACGTGACGGGCCGACTTCGACCATCTATGATCCAACGCACCCCTCGTTTTATCCCTTAACAAAAAATAAATAATAAATAAATGACTGATGATGTATGATATTGCCACAAAGATGAGGAGATATTGCATTGTTTATATATGCATATATGTATGTATATACACACACAGAGACACAAAATATATATAGTTTGATAGTTTTTTGTGAACCAACAAGTTTTTATTCCATTTGGTTATTCTACTTAGATCCCTTTATTCTCATTTTCCATTCGGATCTCTCGATGTTCTGGTCCCCTAGCCTTTTAATTTTGAAGAATAAAAGAGAGTAAACGAACGTATAGAAAAATACAGTGCCCAAAAAGAAAAGAAAAAAATGATGATCAATACTCAATAGTCATAATCCCACTGATTATTCTGATAAAATGCAGAAGTCTCAAGATTATATCCATGCTTTACAAGAAGAGCATAAAAAGATTCAAGTTTTCCAACGTGAACTTCCCCTTTGTCTCGAGCTTCTCACTCGAGGTACGTGTGCTCTGTGTAAAGGATCATCTCACTAGATTAAATTTTTGGCTCCGTCAAAGTTTAATAATTTTTTTTTTTTTTTTTGGCAGCAATTGAGGCATGCAAGCAGCAATTATCTGCAGGTACAACTGCTGAGGAATCTGAGTGTTCTGAGCAAATATCAAGTGAAGGGCCAATCTTTGAGGGATTTCTTCCTATAAACAGAGCTTTATCCAATTCTGGTGACGATGAAGAACATTTCCAAAAGCCAAATAATATAAATAGCAAGAATATTAAGGAGAAATCTTCCAAGAAATCAGATTGGCTTAGATCTGTTGGGCTTTGGAACCAAACCCCAGATCCAACTCCAACTCCAGAAGAGGTAATTTTAGTATTTTACAATATTATTATGTTTTTCTTTTTTAATTTTTTAATATTATTTATTATATGTTTGGGATTGTGTAAATTGGATGAAATATTATTTATTATTTATCTATCTTTTTAACCTTTTTTAGCGTGTAGGATTTACCCAAAAAGGCAAGTTCTGGTGCATTTCATCCCTTCAAGAAAGAGAAAAGTGTTGGTACTGAAAGTACTACTGCACAAGGGGGAACGAATAAGGCAGTGCCGCCGGTGACAGCGGCAACGACAGCTGCCAATTCAACGGCGAAGAAAGGCAGTAGAAGTAAGAAGGAAGGACAATCTGAAAGAAAGGCAAGGAGAACCTGGTCACCTGAGCTGCATAAAAGATTCTTGCAAGCCCTTGAACAAATTGGAGATTCTCATGGTAATGGTATATGCTATGAAATTGAAGTTGATTTTTTTTTATTTTTTTATTTTTTGAATTTACATTTTCTTGCATGTAATTTTAATAATTGATTTGAATTAATGCTTAATTTGACTGGATTGGATTTATGCAGTTGCTACACCAAAACAAATTAGGGAGTTCATGAAGGTTGATGGACTCACTAATGATGAAGTTAAAAGTCATCTGCAGGTTTGTATTGCTCTTGAGTGCAACTTTTTAACAATTTTAAGTGGATTTCAATTATGTGAATTGGGATATGCTATTCTTGATTTAATATTACGCCCCAGCTTGATGAATTTTTTTCATATATGTGTAATATTATTTTATTAATAAATGTTATGAATTGCAGAAATATCGATTGCACACAAGATCACCAAACCACTCAATACACGATAACGATAATCCACAGCAACCCCAGTTTGTTGTGGTGGGAGGAATATGGGTGCCACCACGGGAATATGCTGCAATGGCTACAGCCACCGCATCTGGGGAGGCATCTGGTGTTTCTGCCACTTCAAATAGAATCTACGCGCCAATTGCTACACTACCACCACCCTTTCCGAGAACGTCATCGTCTCCTAAACAAAGGCAGCAATATAAACAAGCATATTATATTGATGGTGGAGATCATGTTCACTCTACTACACCGGCCGACTCCTCTTCCACTCATACTACCAATACATCGCCAACTCTCTGATTTTCCTGTGAAAATGTGTAATTTTTGTAATGACATGTACCAAAAAAATGATAGTCCATTTTAGTCCCTTTTCTTCGTTATTTCAACAATTTTCCACTGTTTATTATGTAATAATTTTCGTATTTGAGGCATGGACATGATAGAGTCAAATAAGATTATGAGATGAACGATTGATTTTGATTATATAATAAGAGTTCGTTTGAAGCTTAATCAGTTCTTAATAATGCTGTGACAACAGGAAAATATTTGTTGGGACTTTTTTCATTCTATATCGCATCAGTTTATGCAGTTATAACTGTACGTTATAACGGTGCCCGTTACCTTTGTAAAATGCCGAGTTGGATGCCAATTCGAACGGAATCCTAAGGCTGCATTCTTCTTGTGTTTCAGTTTCCTATTTTCATTTTCGAAAATGTTTTCTGTTTTTCATTTTCTATGACTTTTTTCGAAATTGCTGAAAACGCGTTTGGTTTATTATTTCTGAAAACTGTTTTCGAAAATGAAAAGCTGGAAAAAAACGTTCTGTTTAAAATTTTGAAGAAAATTATTTCATATTGTTTGTGAATATAAATGAAATAAAGATATCATATTTTGAGTTACACAACAAAAATAAATGAAATAACCCTTATCACACAAATTGGTTATACCAAAAAAGTTCAAAAATTCATGTTATCCTTCTAAAGTAATCGTTCCACATTTGAGTAGTAATTTTCCCTTCTAAAGTAATCGTTCAATTTAATACTTTATATAGATACATCCTTCTAGTAAGCACTCATAACGTTTAAAATTTAAGTTTCAATAAAATTTGCAAAAATCAATTTACGTTAATTAATTATGCCCTTACAAAATAAGTATCTACAATACAAAAGTAAAAAAGAAATGTTTAATAATTAAGCACATGATATATCATCAGAAAGATGGTTGAATTTGGAGTTCTACGCAAAAAACAGAGTGCAATTCGGAGTTGTACATCAAAAGTTATACATGTTTGAAGACAATGACCTATAAAGCAAATACGAAAATGACTAAATTGAAAGAAAAATAAAATTTGTGAACTAATGTGCAACAAAATCTGAAGTTGAGGGACCTAAGTTGCAAATAAATTAGGATATTTTCGAAAGAAATTTCAAAATTTGAAGATTAAAATGACAAGTCTTGAAAATCAGGGACTAATAATGTAATTAAAAATGATAAATTTTGACAAATTTCAAATTTTTTTTATTATTTTAATTTTTTTTTTAAGTGGAAAACGCGCGTTTTCCGCATTTTCCACTTACAAGGCAAAAATTTCGGAAAACGCGGAAAACGTTATTTTCACGTTTTCCATTTCCTTTACAAATTTTGAAAACATTTTCTAATTTTTTTTCCGAAAAGGCGCAAGAGAACGCGTTTTCCGCGTTTTCGGAAATGGAAAACGGAAAACGATTGGAAAACGCCAAAGAGAACGCAGCCTAATTTTGTCGATCGAGGCCTCGCCAATATCTTAATAAATGGTAGTCAGATTTGATTAGAAGGAGGATCTAAGGGGACAGCTAAAGGACCGATCCCCTACCAGCATAATAAGAGCATCTCCAATGGTTCATGCACTTGAAGTTGTCGACTCGATTGTGTGTGTGAGAGATACATACAAAAAATTCTGGGTCCCACTATAATATTACTTTTTTAATCTCTCTCTTCCAATTTCTCCCTCCTTTATTCCATTCCTATTTCACATTTCCCACAATCACACATTCTACTTCACATCTTTCACTAATTTTTTCATTAATTTATTTGAAATTGTATTCATCTCTCTTCTTTTCAACTTTTTCCGCTCTTTTTTCTCCACTTTTTCTCACATACCTACTTCACATCATCCACTTAAAATAATATTGTTACAAATTTATTTCACAGATAAATTATTTATCTATGATCCAAAATCGTCATGTTGGAATTATCAAGAATTAAATAATTTAAGTGGAAGCGTACCTTAATCAAACGTGATTCACGATGAACGATTACGGTGTTTGGATCTTCTAAATCAATACGTAGTCCTTATTTTCTCTCTGATGATGGGATGTCCGACAAGATGAACAGTACGTACGATTCAGGGACCATAACCGACTTTATATACTGTATTGTCAGTTAACCTAATCTGGCCCATTATGAATTAGGTAATGGCTTGGTATCTACACATAAAAGCCCATACATTAATTAGATGCATTAAAGCCCGATATATATAAAATCCTTATTATATCACTTTAAATGGGCTTAACCAAAATTGATAGTCTTTTATTCAATAATTCACATATAAGCTCACACGATTGATTAAAATCCTTACAAATATATATATATATATATATATATATATATATATATATATATATCTCTCTTGACTTGGACATCTTCCCATTGGAGATGCTCTAAGAACCATAAGTCTCTGTTTGGTATGCTCTAAGAACCATAAGTCTATGTTTGGTATGTGATTTTTTTTTTTTTTTTTTTTTTTTTTTTTTTTTAATTTAGGAATTTGAGTTTTTTTGAAGTAAAATGTATAGTTGAATTATAGTACCTATGATCACTCGTGATAATATAATTTGCGTAGTTGCGTTGAGAAGTGTAATGCGATGCAACTTATATTTTGATCATAAATAAATTATTTACAGAAATAGTTAAAGCTAACACTACTACACTTGGAGTATATTAAATCGAGTTTTAATTCAATAACATGACCTTGCAGAGAATTAAGTTCCACTTGATCGCCGTGTGTTTCATCTAAATCCCATGACAATGATATGTGTATCTTTTTGAGAGTTTAATGATTCATCAATGGGAGAGATCAATTTGATCGGTCAAATATCTTGGTCAGTTGGGAGCTTGAGAATTAGAGTAGAGAGCATGAATTCGTGTCGAGAACCGTCACCCTGGAAATTGGTAGAGTGATTACTTAAGTATTTTCTGTTGAACGATTAAAATTTGAACTCAATATTTAGAAACGGCTAAACTTCGACATTTTTTATTACTTCACAGTTTTATTGAAGAAAATGATACTTAAATTAGTGAGAATAATTAGAGGGACAAAATGATCATTTATGCTCGTACCTAATTATTGAATTCCGGACGTGGATAAAATATATATACAACAGGTCAGAAGAAAATATTACATATTGATTGACTTCTGTAATATTCACTACAACAAAAATAGCATTTGGTAACATTCAAAAATTGTTGTTAAAAGGCTTTTGCAACGTTTGGAAAGTGTTGCAAATCGCAGTGTTGCCGTAGAGCAAAAACATTTTGCAACGTTTTTTGAATATTGCAAAAGACTGAAATAAACGTTGCAATAGACCTTTTGCAACGTTTATTAAGTATTGCTGTAGACCATTTTGCAACTTTTTTTAAGTGTTGCAATAACTTTTAACTCAATATTTTGCAACGTTTATTGAGTGTTGTCGTAAACCCTTTTGCAACGTTTTTTAAATGTTGCAAAAACTTTTAACACAACATTTTGCTACGTTTATTAAGTGTTGCGGTATAGTCTTTTGCAACAATTTTTAAGTGTTGCAAAAACATTTATCCCAACATTTTGCAACGTTTTTTGAACACTGCTATATGTTTTTTTTTTTTAAAATATTATTGAAGAAATTATTTATAAAACCCAAATTTTTTGAATTAATTCATTAAAATGGTAATTTACACAAAAAATAAAAGTAAATACATTATGAATTTTTGAATCCATACAAAATAAAATCTTGATAATATTTAACAAATTCACAAACCATACATAATAACAAATCCACAAAAGAAAGTGATGATAATGTTTAACAAATTTGCAAAAGAACATCATTATCATATCACAAAAGAAAGATTTTACTACAGGAACATCAACTTTAACTTGCAATATAACCGCACCTTTAGATCGAAAAATCAGATCCATCTCCAAAAGAATATATTCGAAGTTGCACCTATAATGAATTTGAGCAAAATTTTAAGTGAATATCACGCTTGACTTAATAAATAATAAAAAAAAATAAAAAATAGTTTTAAAACCTATAAATGTATTTCTTTCCAATGTGATTTCATAGAAATTGATATGACTAGTCCTAAATCAATCTACTAGACTCAAGACGTGAAGTGCACCAATGACAAATGTCAGTTAGATGCTAGATCTACCACCAAGGAAAATGACATTTCACCCCAAGTATAAAAACCTAAAATTAGACGCGTTAACTTCCCTTTCCTTCTCTTCTATTGTAAAAGTTTTTAGAGAAATTTAGACAAAACTCCCCCAATGAATTAGACTTAGCCAACCTGTAAAGAGACATCACAACCAACATAATAATTTAAAAATCAAACTAACAACTCAAACAACATCCAACATCAATCCTCAACTCCTCAACCTCACAAATTCAACAATAAACTCCATCTAACTAAATAGGACATTAATTCAATTGAGAATGGGTGGTGACTAATGATTTTCCTATTGTGTAATGTATTTTATCTTAATTCCATGTTTCAGGCCTAGAAGCATGAATTACTTAGCAGACTTATAGATTGAGCCATAAGGAGATTATGTTTAATCTAAGAGGCATAATTAGAATCAAAATAGGAAACTAAATGTGTTAAGAAAACAATTAAAACTAGGTAACTTGATAAACTATGAAAATAATTCTAGATACACTTAAAAGTTAAATTTGAGGCTATCTGTGGTAATCATAATGATGGGAACTTTGTATAATATGTTGGAACATGATTTGCGGTGCCAGGAAAATTATATTTAAATAGAAAAAGGAATACATAGATAAACTATTCTCTACTATGTTGGCACAAGGTGATGGCAAACAATTGAAAGTTATTCAAGTGGATATGGCAAGAAGGACTTACTATGTTCCTTGAGCGTATGCTCGAGAATTCCTTCAACTCCCCCTAGTTCTTGAATAACATCAGTTCGATAGTTATTCAAGTTCCACAACTTCCCATCATGCCTCTGGTGCGTCCACCAGAATGGATTTTGTTTCAGAACTTGATACTGCTTAAAATCTGTTTGTACTCTCCATTCTTTGTCATATGCAAGAGTATGGTGGTCCTTCTGAAACAAGGTATTGATCCGAGTATCCCACGATCCCATGAATCCTGAAAATCAAAAATAAAAAATAAAAAATGTAAGATGGACAACTTTATTTGATTAAAGTAAGACACATTTCAATTACACAAAGGAACTACTGATTAGAAAGCATCAGCAAATAAAATTGACCAACCAAAGTTGCAAAACCACCCTCTCTCTAAAACACTGGAGAGGTATGAGGGGGAAAAATCCACCCCAATAAACCCAAAGAAACAGAAAAAGAAAAAAAGAATAAGAACATGAGAACAACTAAAGTCTTCTTTGCAATTGGGGACAACTACACTATATGAGTATCTTTTTGTCACCCCATTTCTTTCAAGTACGGGTAGTGATATATGAATCAAAAGGTCCAATGATTATCAAATATTTTGAAACGACATCATGTAATGTCAATTTTTTTATACTTCCGTTTTAACATGAATCATTGGGATTGTTCACTTTTGTGAATGAGAATTTATTAAGGTTTAAGTGACATGTTCTACCTATCTAAGTCGGTCTTCCCATAATTTATCCTTGATTAGAGTAACTTCACTTATAGGATGAAAAATAAAAATGAATGCTAGAGGACATAAAAAGAATAAAATCATGAGAACAAAATAAAAATTTGTGTCTGCAGCAAAATTTCCCTTCTGAAAATCCAAAGTTGAACATCATTTTGCATCTAGGCTTAATGTAAATGGAAGCTGAACAGTAAGTTCGGATTGTCTTTGCTGTAGACAGATACAAAGCTGTTCTCCCATTCAAGAGTGGTAATGCTTCTAGGAAAACGGTTCTTCATATCCCAGAAAACACTTCTACCAAGATTTACTGAAATACAAAAATTTGACAAAGAAAAGTTATGTCCGTTTCAAGATTGGTCGATGGATAAAAAGTTATATTCAGTCTTACCCTATAATTTTATTATCAACACTTCATATATATATATATATATAATCGACTCCTATCGACTTAGAAAAGAAAAGGGATTGAGAGAAAAACCTTTTCAAGAACTGTTCAGAGGTGCAGAAACTGGTCGGTGAAGAACGGGGCGGCGGTTCACTGAGGTGGTTCTGGGGAGGCAATTCTGAGGAGGCGGTGGTTTACTGAAGGGGTGGTTCCCTGAGGTGGCAGTTGTTCCCTGAGTCGACGGTGGTCCCCTGAGGCAGCAGTTCTGAGGAAGCGGTGGTTCCCTGAGGCAGCAGATCTCAGGAGGAGGTAGCTCCCGGAGGCGGCTGTTCACTGTGGCCGCGAACTGGTCGGCGTGCTGAACGGTGTGGTCAGCGAAGTGAACACTGGACAGAGGAAGGGAACTCGATTTTTGGATTTGAGAGAGAGAGAGAGAGGGAATCGATTTTGGTAAAATTGGGGTTTAGATTTTAACATGTTGCCTATTTGCAATTTAGTAATCCATCTTTAAATAATATTAAATTAGCCCCCGACCCTTTTTTGCAACGTTTTTAATCGTTGCAATTGATAATCAATTGCAACGATTAAAAAACGTTGCAAAAGGTTAATCTTTTACAACATTTTTAAAACGCTGCAAAATCTTAATTTCAGCGTTGCAAAATTTTTAACTTATTGCAACAATGTTTAAACATTGCAAAAGGGGATAAACCTCAAATATTCATACTAAAGGCAACACTTACTTACAAAATGTTGCAGTAGACCCCTTTTAGCAACATTCAATTAGCAAATGTTATCTTTTGCATGTTGCAAAAGGTCTTTTTTGTTGTAGTGATTATATATTTCGGGATTTCAATCTTTTGCCTTTAGTGAAAAAGCAGACAATAATAATTAGATTTGGTGGTTTATGATTGACTAGACATGATCTAATTATTGGAGCTTGGACAATATATGTTCGACCAGGTCCTTGTGCTAGCTACATAAAGTATTGAAACTTAATTACAATTAATATAAAAGTTTTGGACTTAAGTATAATTACAGTAAAGTTGACTACACAAATAATTAAATGTAAATTAATCAGATTTGGACTTTAATTAAAACTCCTAGTTTGATTTTAATTAAAAATTTAAAAATCTTGTTTGAACTTGGAACTCTAATTGTAATTGGGTAGGTACTATCTCATCTCTATAAATCAAGACTACATTAGAGACCCTACACTAGAGAGAATACAATAACGTGGTGCGTGGAACCATCCTTTTGTCTAGCATAATAGAACATAAATATTAAGCAATTTCATTCAAGTATTCTCTCACTTATTGGTTCCCTTTTGTAATTACAGTACAACTGCAAAGCTATAATATTGATCTGTGATCATGACTATCTATTTCTTTTGAGCTTCACATAGGTGGCAGGACATAGAGTTTCTTTATTGTTCACAATACTATAAGCTTTAGACAATATTGATAGTAGCATGGAGAAACTTACACATACTACTTTTTGTTCTATTTAAATGGGATTAATAGCACAAAACGTCCTTATATTTGACATGTATTGTGCAAAACGTCCAAACGTTTTGATTTTTGACGCTAAAAGTCCCAACATTTACATTTTCTTGTGGGAGACATCCTTTCTGTCAAATTTAACATCATTTCACCGTTAATTTGGAATTGAACAGTAAATATTTAACACATGCAAAGGCATTTTGGTCAAAATCAAAAGCAGCTCATTCATATTTGGGTAATTGGTACAAAACGTCCATACGTTTATTTTTTTGGCGAATAACGTCACTACGTTTATTTTTTTTGGCGAATAACGTCCCAAACTTTAAATTTTCTTGTTGATTAGTCCCCAAATTTTACATTTCTTTCAATTTAGTCATTTCGTATTTTATTTAAAGATAATTGTCTTCAAACGTGTATAACTTTTGATCTACAACTCCGAATTGCACTCCATTTTTTTCGTTGAAGTCCAAATTCAACCATCTTTCTTATAATGTATCATGTGCTCATTTATTAAACATTTCATTTTGACTTTTGTATAGTAGATACTTATTTTGTTAGAGCATCATTGATTGACGTAAATTGATTTCTGTAAATTTTATTGAAACAGTGAAATTTTAATTTTAGTGTGCATTCGGCGGCCAGCGGAATTTATAAATTGGATTTATTTGAATTTTTTATTTTTTTAAGGTAAAATATTTAGTTAAAAATTGGTATGTTTAGCCCATGTTTGAGCCATATTATAATCTCTAATAAATTTTTGAACAACACACAATTTCTTTCTCCAATTTTTAAAAAGTGATTTGAAGAGAGAGACTGTGTGTTGTTCAAAAAGTTATTAGAGATTATAATATGGCTCAAACAGGGGCTAAATATACTAATTTTTAACCAAATATTTTACCTTAAAAAAATAAAAAAGTCAAATAAATCCAATTTATAAATTCCGCTGGCCGCCGAATGCACACTAAAATTAAAATTTCACTGTTTCAATAAAATTTACAGAAATCAATTTACGTCAATCAATGATCACTACAAGAATTTTACTTTCCGCATACAAATTAAATTTGTAGGGAAATGTACTTTTTTGTGGGGAAAGACTTTTCGAGACAAAAAAAATTTGTAGCGACATTTGTAGCGCAAATATCGTGGGGAAATGTATTAAAAGACAAAAGATAGAAATTTCGTTGGCTAAAGTCTTTCCCTACAAATCCTTTGGAGACAAATAAAATTTGTGACCGAAGTTATTTCCCTACAAAATTATTTGTCTACTAAAGTTAGTTTGACCTACAACATATATTTTGTAGGCACAAGATAAAAATAGAATTATACATTTCTCTACAAAATTATTTTGTGTCAAAAAAGATTTGTAAGCTTAGTCCAACATTTTCCTACCAAAAAAGATATGTGGAGAAGTATATTTGTAGATAAAATATATTGTATATCCCAACAATAATTTAATTTGTAGGGAAAAATTAAATGCTTTTAAATTTTTTTTATCTATATTATATCATTTTTGTTATAATTATTGAAAATAAAACAAAGATACAAAAAATTAAATTAAACTAATTAAACATTTAATTAACGTCAATCAATATTTGAACTTAAAATAATAATGTACCAAAATATAAATAAAAATTATCCAATAGAGCTAGCAAATATTCTTTCCAACTTTTTCTATCCAATATTTAAAAAAAAAAAAACCATTCATTATCCTCCTCAGCAAAGTCGTTCTCTTCGTCCTCAATATCATCATTTTCCTCATTAATATCATCATCTACTAATAATGGAGTAAATGGTGGTAGAACGTCGGGAACATGACTACAAAGTTGTTGCATAGAGTTGTACCAAATTTGCAGTGTATAATTAAATTGATTCCCAACAACCTTCAATAGGGATCTGCTCCAAAGGAGTATCCTCTGGAAGTTGTTGCTCCTTTGCCCTCTCTTGTAAAATATTCACAGCTTTAGAAAATATCTCATCCTACAAAAATTTAAAACAGCTCATGAAACATTATATAAGTAATAAGGAGAGTAAGGTAAGATGCTGATGTGATCCGGACCAGGCATCGAAGGGCGAATTCGAGCCATCGACAATATGACAATGATCTACGTGGAAAACGGAGCAAGTTCCATGTTGGGATCAAGCCAAGAAGAGGGACGGATCGAGCCGAATCGAGTAAAAGAAATTATTTATGCAGGAAATCCATTACGGCCGTAAAAGAAGACCTTTACGGCCGTAACCCATGTATTCACGGCCGTAAATCTTACTATCACGACCGTAATCAATTGACGAGGAAAAATGAAGATTTGCTACAGAAAGAGGCTTACGGCCGTAAGCTTTGAAGTTACGGCCGTAACATTCAAACAAGGACATTTTCACGGCCGTAATAAATTCATCACGGCCGTAACTGATGGTACAGTTTTGATCAGAAAGGTGATTACGGCCGTAAGATATTTTGTCACGGCCGTAAACGAGCTTGGCCAGATTTTCGGGAATATTCAAATATTTTATTTCCTTTTATTGTTTTGGTTATTTTCCTAGTTTAGAATTTTAGTCTAATTAGAATTCTATTTTGAGTAAATTAGATGCTAGGTTATTTTGCTTATTTATACGCTTTTTCAATTCATTGTAAAGACAGTTAAGTTTGGTTTGAGATTAATAAAAGTTGAGAGAGTTTTCTCCAATTGAAAGGTTGAGGAGTCCCTTTTGTGTTCTTCGAGAACAAATCCGACCTATCAAATATTGTGGAAATATTTGTGGCGTTGTACTTATCAAATATTCGCGAGGATATTTGTGGCGTGTCCGGTTAGAATCTTATCAAGGTCCTATCGTCAATCTATCTTTTAATTTCTGTTCAATTATTCGTGTTCTTATTATTTTTCGTGTCAGATCTGATTTAGATCTTTCCTAGGGTTTTAGATTTCGTTATTCCGCGTTGTTCGACGAGATTCCCCGACTGGGATCGCGTCATCTGGTATCAGAGCTTGGATCTATTTCAGATTCTTGCGTTTCTTGTTTTTTTTTTTTCTTGATTTTCTTGTTCTTCGCGTTCTTCGTATCAGTCATAATTTTTTTCAGTTTGATCCATAAGAGTCAGTCCCAAAAATTCAAAAGTGTTTTTCTTGTTCGTTTATCGTCCAAATCCAATTCCGTTTTTTCTGCCATACTCGTAGTCAAATTTTCTGGCAGATTAAAAAAAAAATCGAATTTTTCGAGAATTTCCTAATTTTTTTTACTTTTCGTATCTTCCATAAATTCCTTAATTGTTGATCATTGGTTTGTTCTTGGGTGAAATTTGAAGGGATTGAGTGTGATACACTAGTGAAAATAAATACGAGAGGAATTTTTGTTTGTCTTTGAAAGCTAACCATGTCTCGCAGGGAAAAATCTCCATCAACAAGTGACCACAAGAATTTTAAACAGATGGTGACCACATAAATATTTGGGAAAAAAATCCATATATATTGCAAGAGAATTTTGCCTTTGGACTTTTATAGACATATAGTACTACAAGTATGGATGGAAAAATTCAATTCAATCCTAAAATAATTTCAACTATCCTTAAAAACAAAAGGTATCAGTAAGAATGTAATATTGATCGTAGCATCATCATACATGTACGAAATAATTTATTTGACTGATTTTCTATGTTTGCCAATGATGCATTCTCTCAAGTGAGAATATAGTTATTACATAACAAAATTAAGAGTAAATACAATAAATAGAGAGTATACAAAATACCTTTAAAAAAGTGTTAACATTGAAATGCCCAAACTAAGCCCAATCAGCCTTCTCTTCTTGTGGTCTTTATAGCCTCTGGAAGATAACATAGTAGAATTGAACCAAAATCAATAATGCTAGCTTCTGGCAGAAAGTTTGAGGTTTCAAATGATTTGGAAAAACTGAAGAAATCACTATTACAAAATGCAAGTAACAAATAACGAAATTGCACAAGATTGATACGCGTTACATTCAGAATAATGTAATTTATAAAATATTTATGAACAACCAAACTAATAACCCGGAATAGATGACCTCTTTTTGAGACAATAAATTTATACATTAACCAACAAGAAACTTAAAAGAAATCTCAAGAGGGAAAAAATACTCAAAGCAGTCTCATTGATGTTAATCGCGTGAACTTTCTTATCAGATTCTATGTGTAAAAGTAGTAGTTAATGAAAAATGAAACAATAAACATGTGTCAAAGTACAAATAAATTCAGAGGATGTCAAACATTGCAAGTAAAGAATGAAAAAATCTAAAGAATGTGGAGAATGGGGATGACTGATGAAATGAGAAAACTTAATCATCAAGCTCAATTGCATAATAAAACTTGAAAGGTTAAACTATAATGAAAGAGTAATGCTGCTTCAAATTAAACAACAATCAAATAAACAGTAAAGTACAAAATACAACCACAATCTTAAATTGAGGTCTCCATCCTAATTCCACATCCAGCTAACTTTCAATCCATCCACCACTAATCTTCATAGCCAAACCAATCTAATTATAGTAAGAATTCATCACCCACTAAGCATTAACTAAATAATAGACTTCTGTGAAAATTGGAATGTATTTAAAAATTTTGGCCAATACCTGCACATCTAATACTAATTATTAAAAATGATTAGCTTATTGGGTATTAATTATTTAAAGAAAGACGCACAGTATATATAGATTAATTACTTTTATAAAAAAACATATATGTACAATATCCATAAATTCATCATAATTTTTGCTCCAAGCACAAAATTTGAAGTTCCTAATATTTTAAAGAAACTAAACAAATCAAAATGAAAGGTAAAAATTCATATTACACAAAGAATTTCAAAGTCATGAGATTCAGAATCCAACTGGAAATTCAAATTACAAATTATACTAAATTTATATTCAAATAAAAGTTGTACCTTTCCAGAAATGATGAAAATCCTAAAGATTTAGCAAATAAATGGTGAAATCTTCATTGGTCGGTGGATGGGTAATAAGTTTTGATTGGATTTTTTTATAAGTAGATACCCATCAACAATCTTTTACAAATGCAAATAGAAGAACTGAAAACTGATGAAGATGTTGGGTGTCGACGATTTCTTTAACGGAAGGAACTGAAACCAGAAGCTGATGATTGAACGAAAACTCGAAGATGGAGTTGGTAGATCTTTATTTGCGTTCTTGATTTACTTCAGAAATTTGGAGTAATGAACAACGAGTAGATCCATTTTTGAAGATGATTTTGAGTGAATGGGCGTTTGGGACTCTGGCTGTAGCGAGTTGGAGGAGGAGAGAGTTGTATGGAGAGGAAAAGGCGGAAAAAGAGGCGGAGAGAAGTTGATCATGACAGCTAGGTTTTTTTTTTTTTTTTTTTTTTTTTTTGCGGGTAATGTTTACATTTTATTTATTTAAATTTATTAAATTTTAATAAATATTTTTGGAACCAAATTCTATCCCTACAAAAAATCGTTTTGTAGGAACAAATAGACTTTGCATACAAATGAATTTGTATGGGGAAAATTTGTAGTTTAAGTATAATTATTTTTGGAACCAAAATTTTATCCCTACAAAAAAATGTTTTGTAGGGAAAAAGTAGTTTCTGCATACAAATTTCATTTTGTATGAGGAAATTTTGTAGTATAAGTCTAATTTTCTTGTAGTGGATGCCCTAACAAAATAAGTATCCACTATACAAAAGTTAAAACGAAATGTTTAATAAATGAGCACATGATACATCATAAGAAAAATGGTTGAATTTGGACTTCAACGCAAAAAAAGGAGTGCAATTCGGAGTTGTAGATCAAAAGTTATACACGTTTGAAGACAATTACCTTTAAATAAAATACGGAATGACTAAATTGAAAGAAAAGTAAAATTTGGGGACTAATCAACAAGAAAATTTAAAGTTTGGGACGTTATTCGCCAAAAAATAAACGTAGGGACGTTATTCGTCAAAAAAATAAACGTATGGACGTTTTTACACAATAAGTATCAAACGTAGGGACGTTTTGTACCAATTACCCTAACATGAATGGGCTGCTTTTGATTTTGACGAAAATGTCCTTGCATGTGTTAAATATTTACTGTTCAATTCCAAATTAACGGTGAAATGATGTTAAATTTGATAGAAAAGATGTCTCCCACAAGAAAATGTAAAGGTTGGGACGTTTAGCGTCAAAAATCAAAACATTGGGACGTTTTACACAATACATGTCAAAGGTAGAGACGTTTTGTGCTATTAACCCTATTTAAATGTATGCTTCCACCATATGAAAGCACTTGTGACTTCAATTTACTGTAATGTTCTTGTTAACTAGCAGATTCAGTTCCTTATCTATATTTCAGTTTAATTTATAGGCTCCATATATAAAAATGTTTATTTCATTCGCTGAATATATCTTATCATCAAGACTGAATAGCCAACCTAATCAGTTGTTAAATTTGCGTCTGATCGTCTATACAACATACATCTATTTAATAGATTTACGTTACATTATAGCTTTAGGAAATATTTGCACGCTTTTTACAGTGAAACCATTCAATTACTTTTAATGCAAATATTACTTGTAATCCAACATTAAACTACGATTGCTCATCAACATAGTAGGAAGATTCTACATGACATAAATTTTTCTAAACCAAATTAAAACGGTCTGATACACTGACTTCTATTCATTTTTATCCAATTAATGCTAATTTGTACATAGTAGATATCAAAGCACGTGCAAAAACTAGCTTCATTTTAGATTCCAACAAAAACTAGCTTCATTATAGATTCCAAACTATATAATTGAGACACGGCAGCTACAACTCAAAAGACAACCTAACCATGCTTGATGTCAACAAACGTAAAAAGAAAATAAATAAATAAATAAATTCCATTACCTTCGTGGACGGCATTCTTAGATTACAAAACCCTAATTTAAGAGAAAATAATTGGTCCCCATCAAATAATATTCTTTTAATTAGAAGCATATGCATTATTGTATTATTATTAATTATAATCCTCAAATGATTATTGGTAATGTGGTAGTAAGTTGTGATTTCATTGGTTAAGTATTCATGAGTATAAATTTTATTCATACCCGAGTCTTCACAAAAGCCTCAAGCTCGAGCTCTTTGACAAAACATAATCTCCTAATCAAATGTGTAACCCTGAGAATCACCATAAACTCGAGGAGGACCTCAATCCCGACTACATGAATATCACCCATATTTATTTTATATCCCCGAGGAGGACATCAACCTCAATCACCATGAACCCGGCCCCACATGAAGGGCTCGAGCACAAACACGTGAATATTATCCTATATTACATCTTGATATCATGAGGATGTTCTCAACCTCGACAGTCATTTGTACCCCGAGCATGTCCTTTGTCCTCATTCCCGAGCACTTGGATATTTAGCCAAGTCATATATTTGTACCCCTGAGCAATATATGAATCTCGAGGCTGAGCACATATCTCACCCCCCACACCCCAGGACACCTATGGTAGGTCCAAACAATTGTCATGCATGAATAGTGTAATACCCCGAGCTCGATCACCAACACATGCCACCATTTATTAAACTAAGAACCCCGACCATGCTCCCAACCCCGAGGAGTAATGTAAACCCGAGCACTATTTTTCGTCAATCACGGTTTCAGTGCTCGAGGTCCATACGGCTCGAGGGTACCCATCAAACATGGGCTCATGTCATCTTCCTCGCGCCCTAGCCAATATCCCAACGCAAGTAGGATCCTGAATTCACTAAAGTCCTACTTCGACATGGTAACAAAAGATTACATAATTTTATACTAAAGCTTCCAAAAAGACTTCCACGTCTAAAGGGACTCCAAAATCTCACAACCAGCAAGTAACCTAATCCTACCTGGAAGTTAATACTTACCTCTATAAATACTTGGCTTTCATTCATAATCAAGGTACACAATTATTATTACAGTTCATAGCCTCTTGCATCAACATTTTCTCTCTCTTTACTGACTTTAGCATCGGAGAGGTGACGAGGTCACACCTCACCACCTTTGTTTCAGGTATTCGGAGATTTAGATCGTGCTTGTTCCCTGCTCAAGCTCAGAATATTTCAGGTGCGTACCTGTTCATGTCCAAGAATCTAAAAAATACATGGATATAATACACTGGGTAATGGTTGCATGCGCTAACGGTCAATTGTAGTCACAATTGGTCACACAAAATTAATTTTAGTCACAATTACAACTTTAATCACAAATTTCACAACCGCCTTGACTACCATGCCCCCACTCGCAAAGTCACAATTGGTCACACAAAGTCACTGTTTGATCACACAAGATCATAGTTCAATCATATTAAGTTGTAGTTCTGTCACACAAGGTCACGTTTTGATCACACGAGGTCACGGTTTGGTCGTACGAGGTTACAGTTCAATCACATAAAATCATAATTCGATCACACAAGGTCACAATTCGATCACACAGTCATATTTGACACAACCATAGGTCACATCATGTCCTCGTCAAATGGTCACAATAAATCACAATCTCTAATATAATTTGTCACATTCATCCATAGTTAGTCACATATTATTTATTTATTGGTCGTTTCATCCATAATTGATCACATAATATTTATTTATTGGTCACACTGTTCGTTTTCTTGGTCACGGTTAGTCAAAAAAAATTTCATAGTTGCGTAACAATTAGTCACATTTCGTATTCATCACAAGTCCCACGAAGTCACATTTAGTCGACATTTTGATCACAATATATCACCCTTAACCCCAAACCCCTTTCTTCCCCTGCCCCACCCCCCCCAAACAACTCTAACTACGGTGCCAGCAGAAGCATCTGTTCCATATCCCTTCCCACACCCGTCAACCTCATCACTGCTGCCACCATTACCGGCGCTGCATCATGAAGTCTCAGATCCCCACCACCATCACATTCGACATAACGCAAGGGGCGCAACCACCACCGAAGCCTCAACACACTACACGTCATCACCATGCCGCAGATTTGCCTTCACCTTCACCTTCCAAAACAAACTGTTTTTGATGTAGGACAGAATCAAGACAAAATTAGACTAAAAAGGGACGTAGCTGAAATTTGCAAATTTGGTGTCCAACCTCCGTTTAGGGTTCATAATATGTCTATTTTGGGTAGCTCGATGAGATGAATTGGACTCACTGATTTGCTGTGATATATGATGGATTTTGGACATACGAGATCGTTTAGGCAGTAAAAACAGTGTTTTAGTATTTTAATGTTATTTTTGTTATTTAGTTTATCTTGAATTCTTTTTATTTTAGGTTTTATACTTTTCTAGATAATTTAGAATATATTTCTTTGGTTTATTCAGTTAATCTAGAATAGGTTTTATGCTTTTATAGTTGATTTAGAACACATTTCTTCTTTTTATGGTCCTATATATATAAGGTTAATTCATTGTTTTATGGGTTCATTCATTGATTAATAAAATTCTTGAGATTTCTCTGAATCTTCTTGGTGGACTCCAAGTTCTATCTTTAGGAATTTCGTTTGAAATTCCTTGCTTACTTCCGTTTTGCGTCAAGTGGTATCAGAGCGAGGATTTGTCTCTTTCAATGGCCAACAACGAAGTCGGAAGAGTCCCTCGTAACGCTGGTCGCAGGAAAGGTGATGCAGATATATGGGAAGCAATTAACGAGAGGTGGCAAAAGCTGGAGAGAGTGGAGGGCATGCTATAACAATTGTTGGTGCGTCTCCCTTACCCCAACGCACCCGTTGTTAACGCCCCTACCACTGCCAACCGAGATGAAGTTGAGTGAGTTTTCCTTGGCCGTCACGTGGATGGATGTCCACCTA
Organism: Ligustrum vulgare; assembly: GCA_963555705.1. Classification (NCBI taxonomy): domain Eukaryota; kingdom Viridiplantae; phylum Streptophyta; class Magnoliopsida; order Lamiales; family Oleaceae; genus Ligustrum; species Ligustrum vulgare. The sequence goes on from OY743170.1 coordinate 56,247,356, forward strand.
GGGTGGCGAGGCCCGTGCAGTTCGAGACTTTCAGCGACGAAGATTCTAAGGATGATTTTGCAGAACATCGGAGAAACCACAGCATATCAGAAATCAACCAGATTACAGAATTCGCGCAGACATCCCATTGTTCCCTGGGAAATTACAGATTGAAAAATTTTTGGATTGGCTTTCTGAAGTCGAGAGGTTCTTTGAATTTACTGAGGTCGCAAAAGAGAGGCAAGTGAAACTGGTGTCGTATAAATTGAGGGACGGTGCTGCTGTTTGGTGGAAAAAATTACAGATGGATAGGATGCACCAAGGTAAGGCTCCGGTGCAATCATGGAGGCGAATGAAGAAATTAATGATTAAACGTTTTTTTTCTCTAAACTATGTACAACAATTTTGCATTCAAAATCAGGACTTTCAGCAGCCTTATCAAGTTGTACAAGAATTCACTATCAATCTTCAGGAACTTGATACTCATATTAACATCCAAGAATCAGAAGATGTTATCTATAAATATAGAGGTATTTCCTTAGAAGAAGAGTATTTTGAAGACAAGGAATGCATGAATAAAGCTGAACCAAAAGAAATCATCTCTGTAGGTGAACATGTTTTCTTGAATGAAGCCCATTTTGCTATCCCCCCTGAAACTCAAATTTTTTTTAACCCAACTCAAGCCCACTTAGTTGGCCCATTCCAAACCTAGGAAGAATCAACTGAGTGGTTCAAATTTGAGGAAAAAGAGGGCGTTACTTGTAATGAGACAGGAGATGTGACCACTGGTGGCAGAGAGAACATTCAAGAGAAAAATGTAGATTTTATTTATGGGGATGAAATCAAAGAATAAGTCATTGAAAAAGCAGAAGATTGTGCTGTGAAAGATAAAATTGAAAAGTTAAAAAATCGAAGAAACAATTTTGGTGGCTTGCTTACTTGCTAAACATGTTAGCTATTATGTCTTAAAGGAATATAAACCGGTAGTAATGATGATTCATTCATGAAACCACAATTTATTGGAGCGCTAATCCTCGGATTTGAAAATTTTAAATTCAAAGGAGCAAGAAGTCGTCAGTAGTTAATAGTTTGAAAATTTTCGAGTTCAAATTATAACTCGGGATCGAGTTATTTGGAGGTGGAATGGTGTGATGTAGGATAGAATTGATGGAAAATTAGACTGAAAATGGACGTAGGTGAAATTTGCAAATTTGGCGTCCGACCTCCGTTTAGGGTCCATAATATGTCTATTTTGGGTAGCTCGACGAGACGAATTGGACTCACTGCTTTTCTGTGATATATGATGGATTTCGGACATACGAGATCATTTAGGCAGCGAAAACAGTGTTTTAGTATTTTAATGTTATTTAGTTTATCTTGAATTGTTTTTATTTTAGGTTTTATACTTTCCTAGATAATTTAGAATATGTTTCTTTGGTTTATTTAGTTAATTTAGAATAGGTTTTATGTTTTTCTAGTTGATTTAGAATACGTTTCTTCTTTTTATGGCCATATATATATAGGGTTAATTCATTGTTTTATGGATTCATTCATTGATTAATAAAATTTTTGAAATTTCTCTCAATCTTCTTGGTGGATTCCAAGTTCTATCTTTAGGGATTTCGTTTGAAATTACTTACTTGCTTCCGTCCTGCGTCAGCTTCCCTGCACTACCATTGTTCATCCAGCGACGCCATGACCAGCCACCACCACTGTCTCAATTAGTGGTCCACATCATTTCAACCAGGAAGGCACGGCCTAATCACCATCGACTTCGAAACCGCATCCCACAAATCTATGCACTACCTTGTACCATATCAAATTTTTCAATACATAACACTGCCACCGCCAACCACAACCATCGTCTCAAAAAATTCAACACATAAAACCGCCATCTACCCGAGCTTTTAGATCGGCGATAATTGCGAAGAAGTGGCGAAGATGATGAACACTTACACTGGCCTCCGCAAAGGAAAGGCGCTACAGTCGTCGGCGTAGCAGCGTTGAAGATTTTCACGCTGTACTATTGTGATGCCGCCGCTAACCTTGGCCGTGATTTTCACTGATTTTGGTTAATTGGAAAGGGGAAATCACTTTGCCGCATCGAACTCCACCAGTTCAGCAATATCGGTCTTCCTGATGCCATCGTTGCCATTGTCTCGCCGGAGTTTGAGAGAGACAACCAAGACATGATAGAAAGAGAAAGGGTTAGTTAATTAAATGAATTAACACCTGAAATTTAGAAAAAAATTTGTACTCCACCAAATTTTTAAATTGCATCTTTGAAATAAAAGTAATTTTCCCTGAACAATTTTCACACATAAATCCATCACATTAAGAATGGGTTGATACAAATTTTTAAATAAAATATTTATAAATTTTAGTTTTAAATTGGGCACATATGTTTAGCATTTTCAAGATTGCTCGAACAGAGGCTATAATATATTCTTTTTAACAAGACATGTTAAAATTCTTTTTTTTTTTTTTTGAAAATAACGCAAGAAATACATTATTTTTTAAATTTGGATTTCTATATAAATAGAGTAAAGGTATAAAATATAATCCATATCTTTCAGTCACTTGGCTTTAATTGATCTATCATCTTAATATATAAGACATAGAAATATATAAATCAATTGATGCCACATAACCAATGATCGATCGGTAACCATCGTTTATGTATAATACTATTTTATAATATTAATGAAGAGTACTATATAAAACACACAGGTATAATAATAATAATAATAATAATAATAATAATAATAATAATAATAATAATAACAACAACAACGCAAGAAATATATTATTTTTGAAATTTTGGATTTCTATAAAAATAGAGTAAAGGTATGAAATGTAATCCATATCTTTTCAGTTACTAATAATAATAATAATAATAACAACAACAACAATAATGCAAAAAATGTTGGATATTGGTTAATAAAATCGATTAAAATGACTTCGTGTCGACTTCGGCCAAATACTCAAAAGCTCGGCTCAATCCGTTTAGGCAAAGTTGTTTGCCACTTCGCCGCTTCGGGGCACACAAACGGGGATCGACCTGCCCGGTCAGGTCGAGGGGGCAGCGCCCCCCGTGGGGGCTCGGGGGCAAAAGAGAATTTTGATTTCTCTGTATGTATTGAAGGGTATATTTGACAATTCGAAAACCAATATCGGATGAATGAGGAATTACGGAAAAGGACGAAAATCAGGTCAAAATATTTGACCGTGCGGCCGCATGGTTTGTAAACCGTGCTACCACATGTCAATTTATTTTTTGGATTTTTGAGTAAGACCGTGCGACCGCACGGTTGTCCGGTCAGGAGGCACCTTTTCATAAATGTCCATTGTTTGGAAAGGGTGCATGGTTTGGCCTCAAACCATTTCGTCAACACCCTTTGATGATCTATATATAGGACCCTTTGGGTGTCTTATTCCTCACTTTTTTTATATGCAAAAACACCTCTCTTCCTCACTTGTCTCCAAAATCAATTCATTTCATTTGTTTTGATTTTCTTCATTGCATCCTTGGAGTACGTAAGCCTATAGTTGGTTCGTTGTACTTGTGTTTTGGAGTGCTACAAACACAAGTGAAGCCGTTGTATCTTGGGAGTCGATTGCCGAAATCCGTAGGCACCGTTACGGGGCAAATTCGACTTAAGGACAAAGAGTCCAACTCTTGCCTCGGCTTTGTCCTTATTCTTCTTCTTCTTCTTTTTGTTTGTGTTTCCTTACCGTTACTCTGTCCAATTTTCGGCTTGGATTTACAAAATCATCATTTTCTTATTTGGGGTCACTATTCACGAATTCCACCCAACAAGAAATACATTATTTTTGAAATTTGGATTTCTATAAAAATAGAGTAAAGGTATAAAATGCAATCCATATCTTTTCAGTTACTTGGCTTTAATTGATCTATCATCTTAATATATATGACATAGAAATATAAATCAATTGATGCCACATAACCAATGATCGGTAACCATCGTTTATGTATAATACTATTTTATAATATTAATGAAGAGTACTATATAAAACACACAGGTATAATAATAATAATAATAATAATAATAATAATAATAATAATAATAATAATAATAATAATAATAATAATAATAATAATAATAATCGATTCCTTCAGGTTTTAGAAATCCAAAAACCAAAAATAAGGAAATCACAAAAATGGGTTTAGGAACGGGTTTTCTTTTTTCTGTTTTGTGTTTAACATGGATCCATTTTAGTTCTATTGATATACTTACCAGATTACAACTTACAAGGACAAGCTCAAACTCAATTGATGAGCCAATTAGACCCATATAGGACTAGGGTAGGGACCAGTACAGCCAGCCTACGATACTCATCTTGGATTGACAAACTCGACCCTTCAATAACCAACCTCACCATCCAGTACGGCGGTCTTATGTTCAATTCGAATTATACCGAACTAAACTCCACTCCCCCAACCACAAGAACTCAATATTAACACTTAGCACCAGTTATAGAAAAGGAAGGACGTCACCTCCATATCTTTGCGGGAAGTAACACTTGCAATTGCGGCTCACAAAGTTAAAGGTCAAAGGGACCCACCAAAATTCTGAATTTTGCAACTAATTATCATAATTTGTATAGGAAATTGTGAAAATAACTATATTTATCTACAGTAAATCCTTAATTTTGTCTATAAATAAATTGAACCATTGTATTTTGAAGGGGGAGGAAGATAGGAGGAATAAACTCACTATATTGTTTTACTCTCATTTTCACTCACAATTATTAGTCTAATAATAATAATAAGAATAACAACAACAACAACAACTAGATAAATAAATTTCTTGAGCTCACTATACAAATAATCTTTTAACGACAATTCGCACTATATTCCAACTAAATTGATTAAGAACTTGACACGTGTCCATTTTATTTTTTGACGTCAACAAATTCAATTCAAATAAGTTCAATTCAAATAAAATCATTAGATTTGTGCTAGGCATGATGAGTCCTAAATTATTTTCATCCTAAGAACTTTTAGGTGTATGATGTTGCATATGAATTTTCCAAACAGTCCATGATCCAATTGTAACGCCCCAAATTCTGTAAAGCTCGGGACGTCACTTCTCCTTTAAATCTAATTTTATTGCGAAAAATAATTGAATTCGAAACATCATATTTATGTGAAGAATTTCAACAGTAAATACATTAAATTTGATAAATGCATAAAAACGTTGAAATCTTAACTTTCAAAGAAAGTAACGACAAATAATTAAATTGACGATGTTCTTGACTTTAAATATCATATTTAAAATAACGACATATAAATAAATTGACACTATTCATGAATCGTGACTTTAAAAAATATAGCTTCATTATTATTTGCCACCACTGCCCTTTCATTGGCCACCATCTCCGAAATCTGCAATTTGTAAGTTTAAAAATAGGGGTGAGCATTTCATAGAAATACTCAGTAGGTTTAACGCAAATTAAATAAACTGTACAGTAAATAACACATATAATCATGCAACTTCATTCATAAATTCTCATTCTCATGCAATAAGCAATTGGATCTCATACATCATAAATTTTCATGCCCGAAGACATGTGGATCTGGGCCCGAAGGCAACTGGTCCATGTCCGAAGACATGTGGATCTAGGCCCGAAGGCAATTGGTTCATACTCGAAGACATGTGGATTTAGGCTCGAAGGCAATTGGTCCATGCCGGAAAACATGTGGATCTGGCCCGAAGGCAATTAATTCTCATAAATTACGTAATCACATGCATATATTTACAATACGGGTTTACTTAATATTGCGCATATAAGATAAAAGGTTTTTGAAGTAATGAACCTACCTTAAAATATTTCTGAACTTGCTTAAAAAAATGATTCTAGCTTTCTTGAAAATCTCGCGCCTCGTCTAGCCCTAAAATATATAATTTCTATTAGAAACTTGAAATTAAGGTTTTGTAAATGAAAGTAAACTTGAGGGCTGAATTGAAAGAATTTAAAAGTGTAAAGCTTGGTCTAAAATGGTAAAGTGTAAAGATTTGAGACTTTGTGCAAATAATTGAAATTAGGGACTGAATTTATAAACCCGGAAGGTTCCTGACCAAATTATATTTTAGTCAAAACTCAGGGTCATATTATGTTCAATTGAAAACTAGGGGACTGAAATGATCATTTTAAAAAATTGGGGCTAAAATAAGTAACTTTAAAACTGAAGGGGCTGAATTAAAACATTTTAAGCTAAAAGGACTGGAATTAAATTATTCAAAGCTTGAGGGACTGAAATAGCTGATTTTTAAAACTTGGGACTAACAATATATTTTTCAAAACTAAATAAATATACATATACACATTTCTCTCTCTCAAATCGGAGAGAGGGGGAACAGAGACAGAAGGGGCGGCGAGGCCCCTCTTCCCAATCCCGGCCGCCGGCCAAAAAAAATTCGGTGACAGGCCACCGTCTAGTGGCGACTCCGTTGAGTGGTTGAAAGTGTGCGAAAATGGAAGATTTTTGGGGCTGAACACCGAGGCACAACAAGGCTGAAATTTACGGTTTTGTGGCTAGGTTTTCCGGTGATTGTTTGGCAATAAAGCGACGGTCGAGGTAAGTATGGGGTTTCTGGGTTTGTTGTGGGTTTTGAGTTTGATTCTTGGGTTTGATTGGAGGTTGATTTGGAAGTAGGCAGCAGTGGTGATTTTCTCGAGTTTTTGGTGGCGGCTTGAGTGGTTTGAGCGGTGGCTTGGTGGCATTCCAGTGGCGTGAGGGTGGCGGTGAAGGTGGTGGCTGTGGTTTAAAATTGAGGGCCGATGGTTGCGGTTTTGTTGAGGCGATTCTTGATGGTTTGATCTGATTTTGGTTCTCATTGGTGGATGTATGTGGTGGTTCAAAGTTTGCCATTGTGATGAAAATTGTGGTTTACATTAGCTATTGCAAACTATGGTGGTTGGTCATGGTGGTGATAACGGTGGTGGAGGGTATTGGCAGGTTGTGTGGATGGTGGAATTGGTGTTGGTCAATTTTTAGTGGTTCAACGGTGGCAGGTTGACTTCCGGTGTCAACCGGTGGTGGTCCGGTAATGGCTCTGGGACGCTCGGGTGAGATGGGTGTGGTGGTGTGGAATATAGTAGATTGTGGTTTGATGCTGTCTTGAGTATAGCTTGGCCATGGATGGTTTGTGCAGTTTGTGGGTTGGGCAAAAGTGGTGGTTGCCATTTGGGTGATGGTGGGATACTGATCGGAAGTTTGAGGCTTGACATTGTTTGGGGTTCACGGTGATGCTGTTGTGGTGATTCTTGGAGAGGCGGTGATGTCTGGGATGGGTATGTTGCGTGGTGTTGCAATTGGAGAGTTTTTGGGTTCGAGGGATGAATTGTTGATGAGAAGGAATGAGGATTTTAATATGGCTGATTGTGGTATGAACATGGTAACTTAGGTTAAAATCTTTTAGTAGGAAAAATTGTGAGAATTTTGGAAGTGAATATGGTTGTGTAAGGAAATACTTGGGGAGGAAGAAGCTGTTGAATTGGTTGGGCCAAGAGATTGACTTATTGGGTTTTTAAATGGGCTTGAATGATTGGTAAAAATATTTGGGCTCGATAAGTTGGATTGGATTAAAATATTTAAAATTGGGACTTATAATTAATATTTGGACTTTTGAGAATAAACTGTGATATTAAAATATTTTTTTTTTTGATAAAGATTGAAATTTGACTAAGTTTTTAAATAAATTTAATTTCACTTAATTGGCTAGACGAACACGCGTTTAAAAATAAATGAATGAATGAGCAAAGTCGAAACGACACGTTTTTAAAATAAAATATTTATTTGAATAAAATCATGAAAATTCTCGATCGCTACACAAATCTTTAATTATATTCACTCTACATATCGATCATTTAAGTATAATTATTCGTAAACTCGAAAGTATTACTTATCAAACAGAAGAAGAAGATTATAATGTTATTTATTTAACTAGTTTCACATCCAGTGCATTGCACGGAAAGAAATGTTAGAGATATTAAATTATTTTAGAACATATAATAATAATAAAAAAGGATAAAAATATTAGGTTGTGTTCTTTTAAAATTATAAATTCAAATTATAATTAACTCAATTTCTCAAATCACTTTTTAACCATTAACAATTTCTCTCTCTAATTTTTAACCACACATCTTACCCAGAAAATTCAAATAAATTAAAATTCTAATTCTAATTTCCTTTTCACAAGCCGCCGAACGGAGCCTTATATCACACTATAACCATTAAAATTAGTTTCTCTGAATTCTACTTAATACAAATTTTGGAAAACTTTTTTAAATACGACATTTATAGTTAAATTGGTTGGCTTGCCTTTCTTATTGCATATAAGTATCTTCAGGCTAGAAAGACTTCTAATTCTAGATATTGCAACGTATAGTTGTCCATGACCGAACACTGATATTTTTAAGAAAAGACCGACGTGTGATAGTGATTGTCCTTAACTCTTATTATGGTCATGGCGTAAGAGATTATCAATGGGAACTCATGTCTTTTTTTTTTTTTTAATTTTAATGGTAACCTTTTAAGAGTCGTTCGAATCTATATTGAACCAACAGATGTTGAAGATAAGTCTTAGTTTCTTTTGTTCGGATTCCATAAACATTCTCTTTTTGTTAAAAATTTCAATTTTTCTATCTAATGTTTATGTTTTTTATGATTCTAAGACATGATACTTGGTTACTCGATCAACTACATTGGGAAAGGTTGCGTCAGAGTTTTCGATGGAGAGGATTTTCATATCCATATTATCTCTTTTAACCTTTTTCGTGTTTTTCATAATTTTTTAAAGGACTGAAATTTAATTTCATTTTGTAAAGTTTCTCGCGTTTTCCTTTTTCAAATGAGTGTAATGTAAAATTTAAGAACGGATCTGGAGGTTGCATGCTTCCATATTGACTTTTTTTAGTCCATGTCACTGGCAGAAACTAATCTTCAGCCTAGATCTGAGTACGCAGCCTGGGTTCCCTCATTGAAAAGGTATTTTTCTTAATTATTTAGTGATTATAGAGTAATTATTTGAATGATATTTGAACGTTGCTGCCAAAAAATACAATCACATCATTAACGCTTTTTTTCATTTTGTGATTTAGCATTCTTTCATTTCAATAAAATTCTTTTCTTGACGCAGACATCTATCCTAGCTACATTATAGGATAAATTGTTGAGAATATGAAATGATCACCAACGAATATGATGTAGTACTGAATTCGTTATATAGCATGTGAGAATGTAACATATTAAATGACAGTGCATAATAAAATACAATGATTTTTTTTTTTTTAATTTTCTTAAGTTATATAGAAATTTGATTACAGAATAGTTATTACAATCACAAAAATCATATAATTAAAGTCATTCACTTTATAACATGGATCAAGACAGAGAAAACTTACTTTGATTAAGCAAAATAAATCAGAAAACCTGATCTTATATTTGAATTTTGCATTAGAAATTCAGACATACTTCATAGTTGGCTTATTAAGGTTTATATGTGATGAATATCTACTAAATGTTCGATTATAAATTCTTCAATGCATGACATCAACAATGTTTGTTGTCTATTGAAGGTACAATGTCGATCATTCACTCAAATCTTCATGCTACATTCAATAATTATGTTGAAACTTATTGCTTTATTTCTCTATAAAAACAAAAAATTATGGGTACAATCAAAATCTGATCTTCGATATTTTAAAAATAGACATACCTTATCTTAACTATAATGTCTTTTAAATGATGAAAAACTATAGAAATATAAAATTCACATTACAAAGACATTAGAAGAGACATGTAGAAAATGATGAACATAGTGTTTTCTTATGAGACAATGTAGAAAACAATAGACTGTCATGGAACCACCTCTTGCCAAACAACTTCAATATGCGAATATCTAGGCAAGTTTTCTAAAAAAAAAAAATTAGTTGTGAAAAGAGAAAATTAGTTTAATTTATGGCATATAACCTATACGATGGTCCATTAGTTCCTACAACTACCAACTTATTGGAACTTTAGATTAAATTTTATAAAAATATAAAATCTTTATGGTTACTAAATATTTTTTCTCATTATAATGGAGTGTATTGCACAAACATTCCATATTCACTATTGCGATATTACTATGTAATATTAGTAAATAGTAAATGGAACTATCCATATACCAGTGCATATGTTGTCTAAATATTGTAGACCCTCTTTATAGTATTTGAATTATATATTTTAGTGGATGATCTATAATATGGTTAATCTTCCTTCACCATCAAAGATGTGCTCGCTTTCAGTTATATGGATATGTGTCTACTTTTAAGTAATTGAATTTAGATTATCGATATATTTAAACCATTAAATTCACGAATTATGAATGAAAGAAAGTATTATTATTACTTGAATAAAATCTTTTAAGGGATGATAACTCAAGTAAGCAACATATGGATAGAGAGAAAATTATTTTTGATCCTTATAAATGATTGATGACCATTATAAAGCTTAAATAGTACATTTAATGGGTATGTTGATTTTAGCTCCACTAATTTCTATTCCTTATCTAAATTTTAGATATAATTTAACGTGAATAGTCCACCAAATTATTATGAGTGTGGAATATTACACAAAAAAAAATGTATTATTGGTGAATAAAAGTTTAAGGAAATTTAGAACATAAATTTCTCATCGCATTGTTCAGATTTTATAATGTTCACGGTTTGGTAAATCAATATTGGTGAAATTCTAGGAGTCGCGTATCGTTGAGAAGGTGAGCAAACATATGACAGATTGTGTGCCGAAATCTTAAAACCAAATTCAAGGTTGAAATTGTTAAGATTGTCAATATTTAGTAGATGCGAAACCTAAAAGATTGGAAACCATGTTCGAATACATTAGATTTTGTTTAAGAAATATATAACAAAAAATATGTCTGTGTGTATATATATATATATATATATATATATATATATATATATATATATATATATATATATATAAAGTATGAGTGTGGGCAGGATATTGTAACTGTTTCAACTAAAAAACTATGTTATAATAATGATTAATTAACATTTTATTTTGTAGTAATAAATGTTTAAAAGAGAAAAAAAATCCATAAGTAATGGTTGAGTGTTGGTGGGTAATTGACAATGAAAATTGTTGCTAACTCAACTACTTTAATATTAATATACTAGTTGTCTACCCGTGCGATACACATAATATATAATTTTTAAATCATAATTTTGAAAATATCTTGATACAATTATATCAAATAAAAAACATAATTTCAATAAAATTTCAATACAAAATGTTATTGAATTTGAAACTTTAAAAAAGACAAAACTATTCAAAATAAAAAATTCTACATGTACACTAAGTATCGTGCGCTACTCAAAATTTGGCACTCATTTAAATTTTTTGTATAATTTTTTTTTTTTTGGACTTTTATTTACATTTTTCTCTGAAAATTTGCCCACCTCATCACCTATTTCCCATTTAATATGTTATAATTTTTAATAATTATGTTTTTTAATGTATTGCTTACATATATTTTATTTGAAATCTAATATATTAATTAATATATTTTATTTTTCCGTATTTTTTAAACAAGCCAATTTCTGTCAAAATGATGAAATGGTTGAGCCTCCGTTTGGTAATAATGTTTGGTTTATAAATTTATTTATTTATGATTTTGAGGTAAAAAGTTGTGGCTGAAAATTGAAGAAAGAAAGTATCTGTGGTTAAAAAGTTGATAGAAATAATTAATTATTTTTGTAACATACGTATTGAAGAGCATATTCATTTATTGACATATTAGAAAATAAAATTTTAATAATTTTATTTATTTATTTTCAAAATATATTAATTCAATTTTTTCATTCCTAACTTAACAAATTTATATAGCATATATTTATTTATTTTAAAATATATTAATCCAGATTTTTCATTTTAAATTAACACATTTACATAGATATGATATGACATTTAATTATTTTAACATATGTTATTGAATTTGAAGTTTTTAAAAAAAAATTAATCAAAATAAGAAATTTTGCATGTACACTCTGTGTAACGCATCACTCAAAGTTTGACACTTAATTAAATTTTTTATATAAAATTTTTTTTGACTTTTATTTACGTTTTTTAACACAATTCCCAAATTATTTATTAACCACACATATTTTCTCTCCATTTTTCAATGATACATCTTACATCGAAAAAATAAAAAAAATATTTCTAAACACAATTTTTTTTTATAAAAGAATTATTTGAGAATTTTTTTGATTTTTAAAAATGTTTATATTTTATTTTTTCAAATTTACCGTGCACATGCTTATCTATATCTAATATTCAAATAAAGAAAGCAAAAAAGGCCAAATAATGTTTAAAAAAAAATGTAAAGTAAATGCAGATGTCAATTGACACTCGACTTTTTTTTTTTTTTTTTTTTTAAAATTTGAATTTGCTGCCAGCTTTCGCTGGCAACCCAATTTTTTTTTTTCTTTTGGGGACTTTGGGTGGGAATTTTTTGGGAGAAATTTTTTTACACTATCTTCCTTTTATATAATAGGAGATTAGGAAATAAAATTTCAATGATTTTATTTATTTATTTTTAAAATATATAGATTCAAAATTTTCATTTCTAACTTAACAAATTTAAATAGCATGTATTTATTTATTTTCAAATATATTAATCCAAAATTTTCGTTTTCAATGTAACACATTTACATAGATATGACATTTATTTATATTCAGATATATTATACAATTTTTTCATTTCCTACATAACACATTTACATAGATATCACATTTATTTATGTTCAAATATATTAATCAATTTTTTTCATTTCCTACATAACACATTTGTATAGATACAAATTATTTATGTTCAAATATATTAATCTAATTTTTTTCATTTTCAATGTAATACATTTATACATTGTACATTTATTACAACTCTTACTAAATATGTAATAAATAATAAATTTTCCTAAAAAAATATTTATTTTTTCTTTATTTATTTTTAACTTTTTATATATAAAAGTAGAAATGAAAAGAGAGAGTCATTTAACTTAACAAATTTATATATCATGTATTTATTTATTTATTTTCAAAATATATTAGTCCAAAATTTTCGTTTTCAATGTAACACATTTACATAGATATGACATTTATTTATGTTCAAATATATTTATAGAATTTTTCATTTCCTACACAATACATTTACATAGATATCACATTTATTTATGTTTAAAAATATTAATCAAATTTTTTCATTTCCTACATAACACATTTATATAAATACACATTATTTATGTTCAAATATATTAATCTAATTTTTTTCATTTTCAATGTAACACATTTACACATTGTACATTTATTACAACTATTACTAAATATCTAATAAATAATAAATTTTTCTACAAAAATATTTATCTTTTATTTATTTATTTTTATTATTTTTTATATATAAAAGTAGAAATGAGAAGAGAGAGTCATTAAATGTAATTTTTCCTCCAAAATGTATCTCTCTCCTTACTTCTACTTTTATATAGATGATAATAATAATAATAATAAAAAGATATATATATATATATATATATATATATATATATATATAGAATAATAGATACAAACATTGTATGAAGGTGGATAAGAAACGTGAAGAGAGGTGGCCTGGGGGGCGGGGGGTAAGCCACAGAGAAGGTGGCTTTTCGAGTGAATCTTGGGCTAAATGTCCCTTGAAGTTCCTGAAGTGCAATATAATTTAATAAACCATTTTTCTTTGTTTTTGAGAATAGTTAGGTAGCGTTCTGTTTGTATTTTATTTTGTATTTTCATTTTAGAAAATATTTTGTGTTTCCTATTTTCATTTTTATTTTCAAATTTGCTGAAAACACGTTTGATTTGTCATTTCTGAAAATTGTTTTTGAAAATGAAAAGCTGGAAAACATGTTCTGTTTGAAATTTTGCAGAATTCTACTTAAACTATTTTTAATTAATTTGCTTGCAGAATACTACTAATTAAAACTCAAATTTCCTTTCACAATACACTAAAAATATGGTTACATGCAACACACTAATGTGAGCATTAAGAGTCTATATTAACACAGTTTGGTCAGATTCGAGACTTGAGAAAGCTCTACTTCTATTAAAATCCAGAAAATGCAAGTTCTTTCAAAACCACAAGAGTCCATTTATCAGTTCATTTTTTGAAATATAAAAACAAGAATTCTCACTTAATTTTTTTTTGTAATGTTGATATTGAATTCAATACAGCTTTATTTAAACTTAGTTCCAAGTTAGGATAATTCTCCAAAAAAAATAAATTTATTTATTTAGGCTTAGTTCCAAGTTAGGATAATTCTAAAAAAATAAAAAAATAAAAAAAAATTATATTAAACTTAGTTCTAAGTTAAGATAATTCTTAAAAAAAAAAAAAAAAATTCCCAAAACGCGTTTTCCGAGTTTTGGACATTTTTTGTCGAAATATACACAAAACGCCCAAAACGAGGTTTTGAGCGTTTTCCGTTTTGTGTACAAACTTTTTTTTTTTGTTTTTCAAAATGCGTTTTCGAAAATGGTAAACAGAACGCGTTTTTAGCGTTTTCGAAAATAAAAACAGAAAACGACCTCAAAACAGCAAAGAGAACAGGGGCTTAGTGCCGGCGACAACTTTCAATTTATAAATAGAATGTTTTTATTTTTGAAATAAAATATATTGTTGAAAAAGTGATTTAAAAAATGTTTGTAATTAAAAAATAATTTGAAAAATTGTGTTGTATATAAATTGTTTACGGAACATTTTAAAAGCTTTCTTGTACATTGTGTTACGTGTACTAAATTGGTGTTTATCCATGATTTGATTCACATTTTATATTTCATCCTAATTCATAGGAAAGGATAGATTGTGTTTTGCATCTCTCTTATACCCTCTTGTTCAATTTAACTTTAAAAAGCACTTGTAGTTGTTTAATATGTTATTAATATATAAAATAATATAAAAACTAAGATAAATGGACACTAGTGAAATGCCTAGGAATATGCTTTATAATGGATTAGTACAACATTTCTCATATTTGTTTACCAATGTGAGCAAATAACGTCGATCACTACAGCTGTTATCATTAATTTTTTTTATATATTTGACGAAGATCATTGAATATAGCAGAAGGACATGTTCCTCTTATTTTGTCTTTTAGTGCGACCTAACAGTATTATTCATTACAGTTGTTATCATCATTTTATTTTTTTTATTTTTTTTTTGTATTTGACGTAGATAATTTAGTTTGAGCATATGATAAAATATAATGTTCTTGCCTTTTGTTAATGTGACCCATCAACCCATTGTGTTACCATTGTTGTCATTAATTTTATGGATTTATTTTACATGGATAACGCAGTTTGAGCATATGCATAAGGTATATACTGATCTTAAATAAGTGAAGTTGAATATATGAGGTCATTATTTATAATACAAATTGAAAGTTCAACGATATTAAGTTATCATTATTTTTTGTGTTGAATGTAGATAGTGTACTTTGATTACAAAGCAAAAAGATATCCCATATAAATAATTAGACATATTATTTGATGCTAATACGATATTCGATCGTTTGCCAAGATTTTACCAGTACGATCAATTTGATTTGAGACACGTGGACGTTGGATTTAAGGAGCATTTTCCGCTCCATTATCTAAGTAGCAGTTATTTCTATAATGGGAAGTTACTGGGCGGTTAATACTGATTGAAGAGGTTACATTTTTTGTTCTTATAAATACTTCATTTCCACCAAGAAGAGAGGTATGATGTTAAAAGATTACAAAATTCATTTCTACAAAAAATATTTCTTCCATCCTTACTAATTCTCACACCGGAGTTACAACGGAGGAGAAGACCCCGCATTATTTCTTTCAGGTCCAAAGGAAGCAATCATTTGAAGATTTATATTCCAGATTACATCAATTGGCGCCGTCTGTGGGAAAGAAATTTTCCTATCTTTATAAATTTAATGATGTCTCGAAGGAACAGCCGCTGTAACCAAGGAAATCCGGAGCCCCAAGAATCATTGGCACCACCCCCAGACCCTCCTTATGTGACGCAAGAACAATTTCAAACTTTGCAAGCACAAATTTAATTACTGGTGGATCGAGTTCAGGGGAACGTTCAGGAGAGAACGTGTTACAGGGACAAAATGTGCAAAACACGATTCCAGAGGAAGATCAACATGATCAAGCGTCCAGCATTCAAACTTCTCCAGCGGCACAGTCGTCACAACGACCAAGTACTCAAGTGAACGATATATTATTGGAGTCCAGACTCGAGGCTCTTGATCATAAGTTAGATGAGGCTTTGTTAAAGAAGAAAGCACCAAGACCAGTGCTGATTAGTGAAGATCCTTTCACACCAGAGATTATGGCGATGCCGCTCCCTGATTCATTAAAAAATCCAAGAATTGAAAAATACGATGGAACGACCGATCCCATCGATCACTTGCGAGCGTTTCAGGATTTGATGCGCTTACATGGAATTCCAGATGCAATAGCTTGTCGTGCGTTTCCTCCCACTCTGGAAACCAGGGATTGGTACGATACATTGCCTCCAAGATCTATAAAATTGTTCTCTGATTTCGCCACCAAATTCGCAGCCTTTTTTCTAGTAGTTCAAGACAGAAGAAGAGCGCCATTGGCTTGATGCAAATCGTGCAGAAGAAAGATGAATCACTAAGAGACTATGTTACACGATTCAACAGAGCCGCGTTGGGGGTGAAGAATCTACAAATGCCTTCAGTAATCACTGCAATGATTAATGGCTTGAGGAATCATGGATTTCGAACTTCTTTATCCAAAAGGGCACCGGAAAATATGACCGAACTTCTCCAAAGAAGTGAAAAGTACATCGACTGGGAGGAGACTTTGAATGTCACTAGAGGCTTCAAAGATCAAGGAACAAAAAGTTCGAAGAGAAAGAATGAAAAGGGGAAGGAGCACAAGGAGACCAGTCCCAGGAAAAGAAGAGATTATCATTTCAAAGGAGTCCATGATTCGAATGATTATACACCGTTAAATGTGCCAAGAGCAAAGGTGCTAATGGAGATTAAGAGTCGTAAAGATTTACAATGGCCACGAAAGATGACCATGCCTCAGCATTTGCGTGATAAGACCAAATATTGTGAATTTCACAAAGATCATGGACATCATACAGAGCATTGCAAGGTTTTAAAGGATGAAATCGAAAGACTGATTCGGAGGGGATCCTTAACCAAATATGTGTTGAATCAGGATGCAAAAGGTAAAGCTCCAGCACCCCCTGGTGAGGATCGAACACGAGATGGGGTGATAAATGTTATCTCAGGTGGACCATTGTCAGGAGGAGATTCAAAAAATTCGCGCAAAGGATATGCTCGATCCATAGAGGTCAATGCAATTGCCACACGATCATTATGTGAGGATGAAGTAACCTTCGGAGAAAAAGATAAACAAGGGGTGGCATATCCTCATGATGATGCGTTGGTGATCGTAGGGGACATTTCGAATTACGATGTAAAGAGAGTTTTGGTCGACAATGGCAGTGCAGCAAATGTTTTGATGTATGAGGTTTTCAAGGCTTTAAATCTTCGAAAAGATGATATGATGCCGGTAACAACGCCGTTGCATGGGTTTGGAGGAGGAAAAGTGACAGTGGAAGGGTCGATATGTCTGACTGTATGCCTGGGATCGTACCCTGTTACTATTGCCATTCGTGCTGAATTTTTAATTGTTGATACGAAAATGGCTTACAATGCAATTTATGGTCAACTTTTGATACATGCTGTCGAAGGTGTTGCCTCAACTTACTATCAGAAGATGAAGTTCCCAACGACTAGAGGAATTGGAGAGATTAAAGTAAATCAGATGGACTCGAGAAGGTGTTATTTGGAGAGTATGGAGATTCATAGATCGATAATGACGATCGATAAGCCAGAGGGTACGATGATACCCCGCTTCGAATCAATCGATGAGGTGTTCGAAAGGGAAATTGAGCTAGATAAAAAGGTTTGCATCAGCAAATCGTTAGATGAAGCAAAAATCGAACAGATATTAGAGCTTGTTCGTGAAAAACGAAATTCTTTTGCATGGACAGTGGACGAGATAGAAGGTATACCAAGAAACATTTCACAACATTTCCTGAATGTTGTCCCAGGATCGAAACCAATCAAACAGAAAAAGAGGTACTTCGCAGTTGAACGAAAGATGGTCGTGCAAGAGGAAGTAAGCAAATTGATCAAAGCAAAATTCATTAGAGAAGTCGAATATCCTCAATGGCTAGCTAATGTTGTGTTGGTCAAGAAATCGAATGGGAAATGGCGGATGTGTATTGATTACACGGACTTGAATCGTGCTTGCCCAAAGAATTGTTACCCGTTGCCTTGAATAGATGCCCTAGTGGATGCCACGGCCGAAATGGAGAAAATGAGCTTTTTGGATGCATTCTGAGGTTATCATCAGATCAAGATGGCAAAGAATGATGAGGAAAAGACATCCTTCATAACTGATGCAGGTACATTTTGCTATACTTCCATGCCCTTCGGTTTAAAGAATGCAGGTGCAACTTATTAACGCATGGTGAATAGCGTGTTTGAAAAGGAAATTGGAAATTCGATCGAAGCCTACATTGATGACATGGTCGTTCATAGTGCAAAGAAGGGAACACACCTAGAAGATCTGCGGCACATCTTTGATATAGCCATTGATCGAAAATTGCGGTTCAATCCGGAAAAATGTGTATTCGGAACCAGTGGAGGCAATTTTTGGGTTTCATGGTGTCATAAAGGGGAATTGAGGCGAATCTAGATAAGATCAGGGCAATTCTAAAAATGGAGAAACCTATAAATACTAAGGATGTACAGCGTTTGACCGGAAGAATTGCTGCTCTTAACAGGTTTATGACAAGAGCCGCGGATTACTGTTCACCCTTTTTTCGAGCTATACGCAAAGGGACCAACTTTGAGTGGAATGAAGAATGTGATGAAAATTTGGAAAGTTTGAAAAAAAAATTACAAGTACCACCTGTTCTAGTACGACCAGTGGCTGGAGATCATCTGTTGTTGTATCTTGCAGTTTCGGAACACGCTGTCAGTGCTGTCCTTATAAAAAACGACCAGGGAATCGAAAAACCTGTATACTATGTTAGCCATATGATGAAGTCGGCTGAAAAACGATACTCTCTAGCTGAACAGTTGGTTTTGGCTTTGGTAATGGCTGCGCGTAAGTTACGACCATATTTTCAATCTCATTCGATAATTGTGATGACCAATCAGCCGTTGAAGCAAATATTGCATCGTCCAGAAACATCAGGTTGATTGATGAAATGGGCAGTCGAAATGGGAGAACACGACATTGGTTTCAAGCCCCGTCCAGCAATCAAACCTCAAGTATTGGCAGAGTTTATTGCAAAATTGACCCCGAACTGGGAACATGATCAGATGATTCAACATTGGGAAGTGTATGTCGATGGGTCTTCAAATCAAAAAGGTGCAGGAGTGGGAATCCTACTCATATCTTCATACGGATCGAGGTTCGAATATTCAATCCGGTTGATGTTTGAACCAACGAACAATGAAGCTGAATATGAGGTGTTGATTCTGGGTCTGAAAATGGTTCACGGTATGGGAGCATCTAGTGTAGATGCCTATAGTGATTCCCAACTTGTTGTGGGGCAGGTGAATGGGAACTTCGATATCAAAAGCAATCGTATTTTGGAATATGTGGTGAAAGTTAGAGATTTACAGAGAGGATTTCAACAATGGCGAATTGGGAAAATCCCAAGGGAATCAAATATGCATGCAGATCATTTATCAGAGATCATTAATTGGGAATCCCTGCCCTCGAGCGTGAATGTTCGAACCATAACAAAGCCCAGCATTTTGATGATTGATACAAGGGAGGTTCACGAAGAATCATGGATGGATCGAATCAGGGCTAATTTGCTTCATGGATGGATACCTAATGATCGTGGGGAAACAAGAAAGTTGCAATTGCAAGCAGCAAATTTTTGTTTGATCAATGGAGAGTTACACAAAAAAGGACTTTCAATGCCATATTTAAAGTGTGTCACAGAAGAAGAAGGGCGTCGTATCCTTGAGGAAATACATTCTGGTGCTTGTGGGAATCATCTAGGCGGAAACATGTTGGGTTTCAAAACTCTTAGGCAAGGTAATTTCTGGCCTACTTTAAAGAATGATGCTAAGGAACTTGTTAAACGATGTGCAACCTGTCAGAAGCATGGAAATTTGATTCACGTTCTAGCTGAAGCTCAACATGCAATTTTTGGCATATGACCATTTTACCAATGGGGATTGGATATAGTGGGACCACTTCCCATATCAAAAGGACAGAGAAAATTTTTGTTAGTGGCAGTCAACTATTTTACTAAATGGGTCGAACCAGAAGCTCTTGCAACTATTTCAGCTCGTAAAGTCCAAGCATTCGTGTGGAGACAAATAATATGTCGTTTTGGCATTCCGCAAGTGATTGTTTCAGATAATGGAAGGCAATTCGATAACAGAGAATTCAGAAGTTTTTGTGCTAGTTATCATATCGAATTGCGACTTTCTTCGGTGTCGCATCCTCAAACTAATGGGCAGGTAGAAGTCACGAACAGGAGCATTTTATGGGATTTGAAAACAAGGCTAGAGGGACGACGGAGTGAATGGGCTGAAGAGTTGCCAAATGTGCTTTGGGCATATAATACGACCCCGAGAGAATCGACAAAGATGACCCCATTTAAAATGTGTTTTGGTTTGGAAGTTGTCATACCACAGGAGATCATAGTTCCTTCTACTTGAATTACGGTGGATCCCATTGACTTTGGATATCACAAATTCCAGGTAGATACGATCGATGAAGATAGAGAAAATGCTGAAAGAAGAATGCTTCGATTGAAAAGGAGGTCGCGGCAGCGCATGAGAAAGGAATAAAAGTCAGAGGTTTCGATAAGAATGATTTTGTACTTCGATCTGCGCCTGCAGCGGGACATATCCCAATGAAATTGATGAAGGACTATTTCAAATTGGGAAGGACTATTTCAAATTGATGAAGTTTTAGGCAATGGTGCATATCTACTGAAAACTATTGATGGTAACAGATTGGCTCGCCCATGGAATGTCAATCACTTGAAGAAATTTTATCAATAGTTCAACAATTAGTGTTATCGAAGATATGATCTTCTTGAATTGTAATTTCTCATTGTGAAATGAAGTAATGTCTATTTCGAATGAATTCGATCACAAAGACCTTGTCACGAGCAAGGCATTATATCATTATATATATATGATCACAAAGACCTTGTCACGAGCAAGGCATTATATCTCTATAAAAACGATCACAAAGACCTTGTCATGAGCAAGGCATTACATTGATGACAATACGATTTGTACATTGCCGTAAAAAAAAAAAACAACGATGAGTCACCATAGTAAAAACCAAATGTTTAATAATTCATCAAAAGATGATTTTTCAATACATCAAAAGTACTTCCTATCATCCTACTACAAATTTCTATTCTGGGGGAGGAGATGAGTGAGAAGTGTCGTTTCCATGCTCGAGTTCTTGTTCCAGCGCTTCAGCATCAGCAAAACTTTCAAATTCTGAAAGGTTGACTTCAGGGTGGTCTTGTTGGAGCCAACCCTTCACCTTTTTATACGCATGAATCATGGATTTTACTCCATATTCCCCCGCCACCTCATCAAACTCTGGAGATGTCTTGTAAGCTTCAACTGCATACTGACTGCAAGATTTGAGTTTTCGCTCGTATTCATCATGTATTGAGGATATCAGTGTATCCTTCTCTTCCAGCAGTTTATCCTTTTGAGTCAAAAGTTTTTTGATCTCGGCCATTTCTCACTCTAGGCGAGAATTTGCATTAACAACCTCCGCGTAACTCTTGGAAGTTGAATCAAGCGAATCCAACAAAGCACGTTCCATGGTTAGAACCTGGAAAGTAAGATCGCAAACCTGGAGAGTCGGATCGCATAAAAAATGAATGAATGAATGACATGTTTATCACTAACCCTTCTCATTTCAACGGAAAACGCTCGATGTATGGTTGCACCACTTTTCTTCTTCATGTCGTCAAGCAAAGAATGATCGAGTGCGTTTGCAATGGATTGAACGTCCTCGTCAACACGAACGGTGGAACGAGACGATGACTCTTGTCCACTGATCTGAAGATTGGAGATGGGTTGAAGTGGGGTAGGTGGACGATTTGGAATTGGAGTTGGCACAGACGTTGCAGGATCAGATGGATCGTCAATCGGTGGATCGTTTCTATCACTTGCTTTTCTCTTATGGCTTTTACCCTTACCCTTCGCCTTCAGCAAAGCGTTAAATTTGTTGAAGTTGAAACTCATTTCATCTAAAAACATAGAAAATTTTATGTTAGCATCGTTTCTTGTAATGATATCAATAAACGAAAGAGAATAAAAAGTTTACCCTCTGGAAAATTTATACGATGTTCTATCAAGACATCGTCAATGAGAACATCTTTCATATGACGAGATAGTCGATCTCAAGCTTGGATCAGTAAAAGGCCTCCTCTTCTTCCACAGAGAGAGTGACCGTATCGTTGAATACTCCGAAATTTGGACGATTCCAAGAAGTTGGAAATGGAAAAGGTCCATTTTTTCTTTTAACATAAAAGAACCTGGTTTTCCAACCAGGTTGAGACGAGGGACAGTGGGAATGTTGAAGTCATTTTTTGTGTTAAAAACCACTAGACTGTTGTAGTCACAATGCGGTTTCAGTTCTGTAAAAGATCGTAGAAGGTTCAATGATGGATCGATGTTGTTTTTCAGGCAAACGATCAAGAAATAAACGAGAATCCTCCAAAAATTGGGGGCAAGTTGTGCGGGATTCAGATTGACAAAACAAAAGAATTTTGTGAGAAACGGATGAAGAGGGAATCGAAGTCATCCCTTCATCGAATCTAAGCACACGGTCACCTCATCGTCTTCTCCTCCCCCTATACATTCGTTATCTAAAGGGGCTCGAAAAAGAATGATCCGGAAAAAGAACGAAGGGATTTAGCGCTTCTACCAGTCGAAGATCGTTGTAACAGCTTTTGTAATCAGGGATGATTAGGTCCTCTTGAGGTTGATGATGAGATCGTGCTCGAGCCATAGAATGCTGCATTTGAGGTGAAATAGGTAAATTATCAGAAATGGCATGATCAGGGGTAAAAGAATGAGATGAAGGTGGGCTCGATGCACGGTGAAACATTTGGTTATAAGAAGGCGAAGAAGAAGATGAACTGTCATGAACTCTACTCAATGGCACAGATACCCTTCCCTCTTCTTCATCACTATCTAATATCACTATAACATCCATTTTTTGGAAAAGAAAGGCTGTAAATCCACTGGTATATCACTTCCTACCCACTGATAAATTATATTCTACTCACCGGTAAGTTATTCCCCACCCGAAGTGAAAAATGGCCTTGACAAGATAAATCAAAGCTCAACCAAGGGAAGAGGAAAGAAGAGTTAATGAGAGAATACCTTGTTGTAAGGATAGTTGCAGTTGAGAAATGGATATTTCACCGCTGGAGGTCTTCTGTTTTCGCCGGGAAGATGAAGAGAGCAATGGAATAGAGTTACAATAGCATGAAGCAACACAGTGAATAATTTCTAGGAAGATTGATACTTACATGGGTATATATATGGGAATGACATGTGAGTTCCAAAACCCTAGATAAATCCCGCCTTTTTATGTTCAAAAGGACTGCTGAAGTGACACGCTACTTCTGATAATGTGTCGTTTCGAAGTCTGACTCAATCTTTGAGATAAGGACATCAGTGATATGAAAACATGTGTAAGTCGATTCACTGTACTCAATCCCAATTAAGAGATGAAGATCGTTCGAATGTGATTATCAAACGATTACGATCTCCCTTATGGGATATCCTAATCGTTTGAGGGGACTATTGATGCTAATACGATATTCGATCGTTTGCCAAGATTTTAGGAGTACGATCAATTTGATTCGACACCATTTTGTACGAGCGCGATCATATATATTCCCTTCCTACTGATATGAGAGCATTTTCCGCTCCATTATCTAAGTAGCAGTTATTTCTATAATGGGAAGTTACTGGGCGGTTAATACTGATTGAGGAGGTTACATTTTTTGCTCTTATAAATACTTCATTTCCACCAAGAAGAGAGGTATGATTTTAAAAGATTACAAAATTCATTTCTACAAAAAAATATTTCTTCCATCCTTGCTAATTCTCACACCTGAGTTACAACGGGGGAGAAGACCCCGCATTTTTTCTTTCGGGTCCAAAGGAAGCGATCATTTGAAGATTTATATTCCAGATTACATCATTATTTAAACTTTTGAAAGAGTTAATATAAAGCACCTATATCGTTTCTATACATTCGTGGATCAATCGTGATGCCATTCTTTTTCTATTTGACAATGCAATTATCGGGTATCAAAATGATCAATTAGTTCCAAAATAATTGTAATTGGATAGATTTAACAATTAATTAATGAAGTTGAAAATGTATATATGATCATTTATTATTCAAATTAGAACGCTTAATGTCTGTCCATCTTCATTAGGGCTAATTAGGCTAAATCCTATGTTTACTTTAAGAATTTTTAAAATCAGGTAATTGTAAAATATTTCATTAAATCAGTTAGACACCGGCTCGTGTTCACCTTCTTCTCCAATTTTGGTGTGACAGCTAAGGTTTCCTTTCAAGGGCTTACCATTTAAGTAGCTGGCAAGAAAAATAAACGAAGTGAGTGCTCCTCAATTTCTCTGCTTATATGTATAGAGCTCACCAGTCACCACTTCTAATAAGCGAGCGGAACCTTCGATTCAAAGATGTGAAAGCACCGTGATAAGATCTCGAGCACGGATTGAGACAATTAATGGAGTTATCGCGACCAATAGCAGGAATTAGGGAACTGGAATCGGGATCACCCCCGTATGCCACCGATTGTCAGATGTTATGGCCCAAGAAGTTTCAACACTGGCAATGGCATCGGCTCCTGCCCAGGGTACCAGAAACTTCTTGTCGGTTTCAGAGGCAGTCGTGTATTCTTCATTGATTTTATCTCTTTTGGCCCTAATCAGGAACTAGATTATTTATCCGTCATGTGTAGATTCATTCTTACTGAGAATTGGTTTGGCTATACTGTGAGAGTACTATAGAGGAATGAATAATATGTGTACTTGTAATCTTGTATCTATCTGTAATGGTGTATTTGTTCTTCATTCGCACAGTATTCACACTTTTGTATTCTTATTATATTATTATTATTATTATTATTCTTATTCTTGGCTGTAGACTTGTAGTTATAGAATTGAATTTTGATTTAGTTCTAAAATTCTTTTTTTATAAACATAACCAAAATGGTAATGGTGCCACATAAGACTTGTTCATTTTGATTGTAATTAATTATGAAATTGAAATAAAGTTAAAATTCTAATTAATTGTAAACTATAATTAATTACAAAATGTAATTTAGTTACAATTGTAGTTGTAATTAATGTGAATGTAACTAATTCAATTAATTATAAAATTGAGAGAAAGTCAAAACTGTGATTAATTAGTTACAATTGTAATTAATTACAATTGAAGCTTTCTCACGTTCAACCTCCAATGAATTATTATTCATCTTTTAAATCTGTCCCATTTTGCAAATTCATTAGTTACAATTGTAACTAATTGCAAAATTGAAATTACATTGTAATTAATTACAAACTATAATTTATTACAAAATGTAACTAAGTTGCAATCGTAATTAATTAAAAACTGTAATTAGCTACAATTTGTAATTAATTTAATTAATATTAAAAGGAAAATAAAATTTCTTCATTGATTTTATCTCTTTTGGCCCTAATCAGGAACTAGATTATTTATCCGTCATGTGTAGATTCATTCTTACTGAGAATTGGTTTGGCTATACTGTGAGAGTACTATAGAGGAATGAATAATATGTGTACTTGTAATCTTGTATCTATCTGTAATGGTGTATTTGTTCTTCATTCGCACAGTATTCACACTTTTGTATTCTTATTATATTATTATTATTATTATTATTCTTATTCTTGGCTGTAGACTTGTAGTTATAGAATTGAATTTTGATTTAGTTCTAAAATTCTTTTTTTATAAACATAACCAAAATGGTAATGGTGCCACATAAGACTTGTTCATTTTGATTGTAATTAATTATGAAATTGAAATAAAGTTAAAATTCTAATTAATTGTAAACTATAATTGATTACAAAATGTAATTTAGTTACAATTGTAGTTGTAATTAATGTGAATGTAACTAATTCAATTAATTATAAAATTGAGAGAAAGTCAAAACTGTGATTAATTAGTTACAATTGTAATTAATTACAATTGAAGCTTTCTCACGTTCAACCTCCAATGAATTATTATTCATCTTTTAAATTTGTCCCATTTTGCAAATTCATTAGTTACAATTGTAACTAATTGCAAAATTGAAATTACATTGTAATTAATTACAAACTATAATTTATTACAAAATGTAACTAAGTTGCAATCGTAATTAATTAAAAACTGTAATTAGCTACAATTTGTAATTAATTTAATTAATATTAAAAGGAAAATAAAATTTTGAATGACATGTAATATACAATTAAGTTACAATAGTAAATAATTAGTTACAATTGTAGTTAATTAAGCCTTCATGTTCAACCTCCAATGAATTATTATTCGTCTTCTGAATTTTTCATGTTTTGCTAATTCATTAGTTACAATTATAACTAATTACAAAATAGTTACAACTGTTGCAATTAATTACAATTTGTGTCCCTTGAAAAAAAATTACAATTTGTAGAGAGCACCACTGCACCAGGGCTCTACTTTGCAGCTCTAGAATCCAAGAACTAAGTGGGACATTGGAAGGGCTATGTTTCTTTCCCCAATAATCATCACGAACTAAAATGTTTCTTTTCCCCACCATTTGTGTTTGGTTATGTTCATCAAACAACCCCCATCAATCTTCATTCTATCACTTAATTTACACTCAGTCTTCTTTCCTTCTCTCAAAAACAAACTCAAACAATCAATATGCTTCTCTTGCTGCTTCAACCACGGTCGAGACCACCACCACCTCTAAACTCCCTGTCACCGTCGTGTTTGTTTCGAATAATAAGCCTACATAAAAATGAAGTGCCGAACGATTCTTGGTTTCAATGAGAGTGTGGGACTAAGCATAAGAGATATTCTTCGGCCGAATTTCGGTATTAACTCCTCAATTATGCCTTGAACTTTGAAGATGGATGTGATGATGACGATGAAGTGCCGTTAAGAAATTTCATTGCTAGGTTGCCAACGTCCCTGTCGGGGAAATGGGAAAATCAGACCAACTTACCTTAACAGAGCAGGCTGAAGAAGAAATCACAACTCAATAATAAAACAAAGTTTGAGCCGTTGGAGAAGAAGTTGGAGAAGAGTTAGTCTCTCCAAGAAATTTCTATAGAGGAAAAGTCGAACTTATCCAGTGATCTTGTCTTCAAAATTTACCTGATTTTAAAAATATGTTTTACTTTGTTAATATATCTTTTAAAATACCTTATATTTTAAAACAAACCCCTTAAAGTATGGTATTTGCATACTTAACCCATACTTGACACGTGTCTATGTAATTCTTTTACATCAACAATTTAAAACTAGAAGGATGATGTGATCCAAGGTAGGAGATCAAATAAGAAATCGAGAATCAAGAATCAATTCAGAGCAACAACAATCTACATGAGAAAATGAATAAGTTTCGTGTTGGGCTCGAATCAAGAATCAATTCGGATCAAATCACTTCAAGCAATCGAAAAGGGAGCCGAATAGAAAGCCACGCGACCACCCGCGCGGTACCATCAAAAAAGCAACTCAAGACTAAATCGGCCTTCCATGCAATCGCACAAGATATAACCATGCGATCGTGCGGTTATACGGAACTAGAATTCGCGCAATTTTACTTAATTTTTGTTTCAATTATTTGTAAATTCTATTTTAAACCCTAGCTCGGGTAGGGTTAGTTTAGGTGCGTTTTGACATTATATTATGTTTTCTTTCATTATTGTAGAACACAACTTTGATATTGCTGAATTAATTTTAGGTGTTTTCTCTAGAAAAATGAGGAATTCCTTTTCTTATTCTTCAAGAACAACCGATCGAACTTATCAAAGATTCTTGAATCTTTGTGGCGTTCTAACCCAGAACTTATCAAGGAAATTGACATCCCTTAAGGCGTTCGAAAACCTTGGTTCTTGTTCTGCATCGTCATTCTTGCATCGTCAATCTTGAGTCAAGATCCTATCGTCTAAATCTTTCATTTTTTTGGTTCTTGTTATTTCATTTTCTGAATTTAGAACTTTCCTTGCATCGTGAATCTTGGGTCAAGATCCTATCGTCTAAATATTTCATTTTATCGTTCTTGATATTTTATTTTCTGAATTTAGATTTTTCATTCGTTTTCATCAAGAAATGCATTTCCAAAAAAAAAAAAAAAAAAAAAAAAAATACAAAGCAAACTCAAAACGAGTTTATTGCGTTTTGGATATTTTGTATTAAAAAGTTCAAAACGCGCGTTTTTTACTTTTTTTTTTTGGTAAATGTGAGACACTACCTTCACTTAAAGTTCTTATGTTATTTTGCCATTTTATATAGATTCATGTTAAGATTTTTTTTTTTTTTTTTTTTTTTTTTGTGTATTTTTTTTTTTTTTTTTTGGTAAATGTGAGATACTTCCTTCACTTTAAGTTCTTATGTTATTTTGTCATTATATATAGATCCATGTTATGATTTTTTTTTATGTAAACGTGAGACACTTCCTTCACTTGAAGTTCTTATGTTATTTTTCCATTATATATAGATCCATGTTATGATTTTTTTTTTTTTTTTTTTTTTTTGTGTAAATGTGATACACTTTCTTTACTTGAAATTCTTATATTATTTTTTCATTATATATAGATTCATGTTAAGATTTTGTTAGTATGAGGTTGAATTTTTGTTTAGTTGAAACAATATTAATGATGAATTTATTGACATAGAGAACTACTGATTTATTGACATTAAAATTAATGTAATTCAACAAATCGACCATTTTTTAAATATAAAATATCACAAAATAAATATATTAAAAAATTACAAAGTAAACACATTTTTCAGTTTTCTATTTTTGAAAACAGTTTTCCAAAATTACAAAAAGAACATATTTTCAGCAATCCCAAAACAAACAACCAAAATCCAAAATTCAAAACAAAATCCAAAACTCAAAATTTAAAATCAAAATACAAAGAGAACGGCCCCTTAAGTTTTCAAAATTCCAAATTTTCGACAATTTTGGAAGAATTTACTGATGCTAGTTACATGTCTAGCACGAGAGAAAGTAAATTTACGTCATGATGGTTGTTTGCATTGGAAGGTGATGCGATTTCTTTGAAATCCAAGAAACAATCATGCATCACTAATTCAACCATAGAATCTGAATTCGTGGCATTAGTTGAAACTGGAAATGAAGTAGAATGGATAAAGGATCTCCTCTGTGAAATTCCTTTAGAGACGAAAAGCTCATCATCTGTATCCATTTTGTAAGTTAGTCAAGCAATACTATCAAGAGCATACAATGAAGTATATAATGAAAAGTCTAGACATATGATTCTAAGATATTACTACGTAAAAAATTAATAAAAAATAGAATAATTTCCCGAAATTACGTTAAGTCAATAGAGAATTTGACAGATCATCTTACTAAACCTCTTCAAATAGACTTGGAAGTTTCAACATCGAGGAGGATGGGGATGAAACTCCTTAACTAAAGTTCACCAATGATAGCCTATCCGTTGTTATTAAAACAATAGTTCATAGGTTTAAAGGATAAAAACAAGCCATTCGAAAAGTGAATTATTGCAGCATTATTGAATATCTATAAAACCTTAGCCCCTATTCTCTTTACTGTTTTGAGGTCGTTTTCTATTTTTATTTTCGAAAACGCTAAAAACGCGTTCTCTTTACCATTTTCGAAAACGCATTTTGGAAAAAAAAAAATTGTACACAAAACGGAAGTTTTGGGCGTTTTCTGTGTATTTCGACAAAAAATATCCAAAACGCGGAAAACGCATGTTGGGAATTTTTTATTTTATTTTTTATTATAGAATTATCTTAACTTAGAATTAAGTTTAATATAAAATTTTTATTTTTTTATTATTTTTTTTTAGAATTATCCTAACTTGGAACTAAGCCTAAATAAAGAATTTTTTTTTTTTTTTTGGAGAATTATCCTAACTTAGAACTAAATTTAAATAAAGTTTTATTGAATTCAATATCAACATTACAAAAAAAAAATTAAGTGAGAATTCTTGTTGTTATATTTAAAAAAATGCACTGATAAATGGACTCTAGTGGTTTTGAAAGAACTTACATTTTCTGGATTTTAATAGAAGTAGAGCTTTCTCAAATCCCGAACCTGACCAAGCTGTGTTAATATAGACTCTTAATGCTCACATTAGTGTGTTGCATGTAACCATATTTTTAGTATATTGTGAAAGGAAATTTGAGTTTGAGTTAGTAGTATTCTGCAAGCAAATTAATTAAAAATAGTTTAAGTAGTATTCTGCAAAATTTCAAACAGAACGTGTTTTCCAGCTTTTCATTTTCAAAAACAGTTTTCAGAAATGACAAACCAAACGCGTTTTCAGCAAATTTGAAAACAAAAATGAAAACAGGAAACACAAAACATTTTCGAAAATGAAAATACAAAATAAAATACAAACAGAACGCCACCTTATCCTTTTGAAATAAAGTACTGGTTGTTACTAAAGCGGATGGATGATCATAGCAAGACCATATGAAGAGCAGTTTAAAATAACAAGTTTCTCTAAAAGTAACAAAGATACTGGAAGAATTTCACCTAATTAAATTTCTAGATGATGTCGTCTCAGTAGAGAGTTAGAGTTTCTCTCTTAAATTTTGACAAATAGGATAAGCAAAAGACCTTAATTGCACTAAGAAAATTTGAAGGACTTATGAATACATGGCACATATGTGTGTGTTTTTACTGGTGTTATCATAAGAGATAATTTGTTCAAAGCTATCAAGCCACCTAAAATTTCGATAATACTTTGTCAAAATTGCACTAGGCTAGATTCGAATATAAAGAAATCTATGCCTTGTGCATAAGTGTTGATTGATTGGATTGATTTCAATATACATTCTTTAGACAATGGGGAGGATTGTCAAAAAATAACACTTAAAAGGAAATATTGAAGTTATAATGATATGGAATCAAAAATGGGGAAAAAAAAAAAAAAAAACAATAGCCAAGTTATTGCTTCGGCCAAAAGTCAAGCGATCACGTCCGGCATTTTAAAGAATTTTGATTGCTTTCATCAAAGTCAAGCGATCCTGGTGTATAAACAATTGATCGCTTTGTTGAATGTTTAGTTGGAAGTTTGAGCTATGCGATAGCTTGGTTGCTCGAAATGATCGTTGAAAAAGTGATTTTTGAAATTTCCATGCCTTTCGATGAAAAAACATGAATTCTCATGCTATGACTCTTACCATTTTGTGGAAGTGATAGGAAAACTATAAATAGGAGATAGATTTCTTAACACTTAACAAAACAATATCAAATCAAACTTTTGTCCAAGTTATACTATACCATTTCCAATCTTTGTGTTTTTTGGTTCCTAGAAGAAATTTAAGTGCTTCTTAATTTCTTCTACTTTCGGCTTGATTTAATCCTACACCATTTCTCAAGTTGTCCTTTAAGCACTCAAAATTAACAAGGGGCCAATTTCCTTTGAGGACAATGAATTATGTGGTCAGCTCTTCCATATTCATTTTCGGCTATTCCATCATCATTTTTTTTTTTTTGGTAATGTTGAGTGTTTTGAACTTAGGGTCCGTTTGATACCTGAAACTGGGTGGAAAGAAATTTATTTTCCATCGAAGTTTTCCTAAAAGATAGAATTTGATTTCTTTTCCACATTTTCTTATCAAACACTACCTGAATGCAATTTTACACATAAAAAAGTGCAAGCTTTGCTATATAGATACTGCAGTTCAATGAAATGCAAGTTTCATTTTTCAATGTCAAGATCACTCAACATCAGAAACAACTCAAAAGTCATAATACAGAGAAACAAAGTAAAAAATAGCAATATTTCAACACATCAAACAAAATAAAATGAAAAATTTCTCAAGTTTAACATGCAATAATCTGAAGACAACAGTTTGTTTCATTCCAGCAAGCACAATGGGATTGGGATGCGAAGCCATGTCCCCGTGCATCAAAACTTCATTTGTTCAACGTTCTTGGCATTATTGCTTATTGAATTGTCTGCGTGCAAAATCATACGTAGTATGAAAAGTGAAAACAGAGTTAAAAATAATAAAAAATTATCTCTTATTTGAATCATCTGCCTGCAAATCATGGATTCAATCCTCCTCAGATGAAATGAAATATATCCCTTCAGTTTTGAATTTGAGTGAGTTTGCTTATAGGCACACAAATGAAAGAACAATATGAGCTTGTTCATCTAAATTTACTGTCTCAGCGGTCTAAAAGATACCTTTCCTACCTATTATTCTCCGTCATTCAAGAAGTTACGAAAGTTGTAATCAATGATGCAGTCTTATTATTGTCGAATATCTGTCAAGATTTGCATGATTCTCATGCTTACTAATGTCAATTTAGCTAACAGAGCATATAACCGTATCAGATTATCTACTCATTGCTAAACCAAGTAACATGATCATTTAAAAACCAGTAAATGTATGGTTCATAATTTAAAACAAAAA
The DNA here is from genome assembly GCA_963555705.1 of Ligustrum vulgare. Classification (NCBI taxonomy): domain Eukaryota; kingdom Viridiplantae; phylum Streptophyta; class Magnoliopsida; order Lamiales; family Oleaceae; genus Ligustrum; species Ligustrum vulgare. The sequence continues at coordinate 56,280,177 of OY743170.1, forward strand.
TGTTAAAGAACTAAATCTTCAATAAAAGTTGACTTACTTGCAAGCTTTTACAGGATATTCCCACTTATGATCACTGATCTTCGGCTGGAGGGTCTGGAGGATAAATGTTAAGCTTAAATCCACTGCCTTTGGTGCTTTGCTGGTCTTGCAAGTTCTTTTTAAGCAGTTCAATTTTTCTGGCAGAAGCAGCAGCTGATTTGGTGGTACAGTACAAGTCCATTATCTGTAGGCTTGAAATGTCACCAAGGCCCGATGGCACCTCATAGAGATCACTGCAGTGTTTAAGATAAAGACGCCTAAGTCTTGGGAAATGATCTGCTGAAGCACTCCAAGAAACTAAATTTGTCTTTCCAATATGCAAGATTCTGAGAGCACGAAAACCTCCCTCCTCTGGCTGCCACAATTTTCCCGAGAATGCATTGTCTTTCAACTTGAGAATCTCGAGGTTTTCCAGTTTTCCCAGTGTAGACATGTGTTCCCAATCAAGCAAAGTTTCTGATAGAGTTAGCTTCTTTAGCTTCGGTGGAAATTTGTACATTTGAGGTAGGCTAACTAGTTTTCCTTCAGCAGGTGACCGAGGAAATACGTCATTCAATAGCTTCAAATTTTCAAGATTAACCAATTTTTTCCCCAGACTATCGAACACAATAGATCCACCCTTACCCTCCAGAAGTTTTAATAATAACCCTCGAATACCCAATTTCTTTAAGTTTGGGGATGCAGCGAAGACATCTTCAGAACAACTCTCAGGTGATATTGTAGAAAGTGTTACTAGGCTTCCACTTTTCGAAGAATCTTCTTTACTTTTTCTAGTTTTGGTAAGGACGGCTGGCAATCCTACTTTACTTTTACCTGTTTTGGGCAAAGATGTGGATGCATTTACTTCAAGATGCCTCAGCTGAATCATCTTCCATATGTCCGCTTTGATTTCAAGGGTGCGTAATGATGACACAACTATGAGACTTTGCATGTTCCAGAGATTGGAAAGAGCTGCAGGAAGGATTGGGAAGTTAATGGAGAGAACAAGGTACCTCAAATGAATCAGATGAGTTAGTTCTGAAGGAAAACGAGGGAAAGTGATGGGTCTACCATCTAACACCCTGAGCAACTTAAAGCTTCCAGTGATGGAAGGAACAAGATCAAGTGACAATGTAATATCTTCACTGGAGACACACAACAAAGACCGAACACGAGGACCAAATTGTTTAGAGGAGATAAAGTTTGAAATGCCAGAATGAATGCCAAGGCGACGATACGTATCAAAAGGAAGGGTACTGGAAAACGAATAGGTACCTCGATTGAACTCTTTAATTTCATGGAAAAAATTTTGCTCTGCTCCTTCCTTCTTGCAAAACTCGTGGAGCATGTCATGAACGTGGCATATTTTAATTTTACCATTAGAATTCCATTTCCCAACCATTACTAAATTCCTGTTGACAAGATCCCCCAAGTATTCCTCTGCAATATCCTCCAAGTCCATCCCTTCTTGTTTTTGTATGAACCCTTCAGCAATCCAAAGGTGAAGCAATTTCGACATCGGGATTTGGAAATCTTCCGGAAACATCCCAAAATAGAGAAAACATGGTTTCAAGTGATACGGTAAGTTCTTGAAGCTGAGTTCTACAAGTTTTTCCATACGTTTCTCCCGGTCTAGGTTTAAATATGCATGCACCCTCCCTGAAACTTTCTCCCACCAATAAATTTCGGTACCTTTTTCTAGAAGAACACCTCCAATTATCACTATTGCAAGTGGTAGTCCCTCACATTCTTTGGCTATACGTTTTCCATGCTCTATCAACTCCTGATCAAGGCACTGCGTTGAGCCTAGTGCCTTCTGTTGGAGTAACGTCCAACTTTCTTGAGGAGTTAAAAAACGCAAGCGATGAGGATCCCTGTTGGGATTGGCTCGTTGACCTACACTAAATATACGACTAGTAAGTAAAATTCTACTCCGGTTCTTGTTCTTGTTCTTGGGAAAAGCCAATTTGAGATCATCCCATACATCTTCTTTCCAAACATCATCCATGACAATCAGATATTTTCCTTTATCCAAAAATGTATGAATTTCATTAGCTAATCTTTCAGCACTCATCTTATACATATCATCAGTGAGCTTATTAAACTGTCCCAAAATATTGATGAACACTTCTTTTTTACTATATTCTTGAGAAACATAGACCCATGCGCGATTGTAGAATTCATATTCAATTTTAGGATCGCGATATATCAATTTAGCCAGCGTTGTTTTACCTAGTCCAGGCATACCAATGATTGAGATAACTTCTAGTTCCTCCAATCCTTCAGTAAGAAGTTTGATCAATTTTTCTGCCTCATCTTGAAAGCCCACCACGTTTTCTTCCTCTACATTGGGAACCTATGTCATGGTGAAGTGTGAATGGTCATATCAGAAACTAGGGATCCAATCAACATTACAGAGATATTCAGCATTGAAGATGGCAATAAAATGGTGAATTGTACACTTTTCACAAGATGGTATAATATTTATGTCCATATCCATATCCATATAATAACTTAACTTGTATTTATGTCAGAATCCCAAATGAGAATACAAATGACTTTGAGATCTTGTCAGTTTAAAAGTTAAGGGCCCGTTCTCTTTGTCGTTTTAGGGCTATTTTGAGTTTTGAATTTTCGAAAATATTAAAAACGCGTTCACTTACCCAATTTCAAAAACGAGTTTTCCGAAATACAAAAAAAAAATAACAAAGAAAATCCAAAACAAGAAAATCTTGTTTTGAACGTTTCACGTAAAAAAAATCCCAAAACGCGGGTCTTGCCAAAACGCGGTATTTTGAGAAAAATGACAGACCTTGGGCAAAAATCTCACAATCCATCCATCTCTCACGCCTCCTTCCATCTATCTCTCTCTCTCTCACTCCTCGAAGCAATTCGACTGCTGAAGCTCTCTACCCTCCAGCTCCTCCACATCCGGCGATTCGAACTACCGGTCATCCCACCGCCGACCAAGTATGCAATCCATGAGTTTCTTGTCTTTCGATTTCTTTCCTTTTTTCTATAATTTCATTCTGATTCGCATTTTTTGTTCTCCTTTCAAGAACTTGAGTTTTTTGGTAGCAATATTTTGTTGATTCCCATAATCCTTGAGCGAAGACAGTAGGGATGGTTTGGCATTTTGACTCCCTTACTGCTAGCCATAGCCGATTATAACTACCAAACACAGGAAACGACTTATGTGGTATACCTATTACACAAATTTGTTTCAATAATGAAGTCCTCATCCCTAAATCATTATGCTTGTGACTTAAACACTGGTAAGAAAATGAATCAATTATTTTGCTATTTTTACAAAGGAGACTTTGGTGCTTGGATTGCTTTATTTTTTGAGGATTTAATCTGTAGACACGGTAGTAAGGTTATGTTAGAATAAAGAGAGAGTATTTATGGAGTTTTGTTGGAAAGAGAATGAAAAAAATGTTTAACCTCCAGAATTTCCTACGAGATGATGATTTGCATAAGCAATTATGAAGACAAATTTGACAAGGGCCTGTAGTGATGCATAAGCAAGAAGAGTAAGTACTAACTAATTAACTTTGACAAATTGAAGGACTGGAATATGAGAATAAGGCTCTCTTAGCCGACTTTGTATTAGAGTCATGTTGCACCAACTTTAGTGATCTAGCGGATGGAGTTAGAGATGTGGTTTCATCATTTACAGCAGGAAGACTTACAATGAAGATCAAAATATAGCATAAAAACATGTCTGGTCAATATATATCATTTAATTAGCAAAGAAGAAGATTATATCATACTTGGAGTTTTATGAGTTTTATAGTTCTCTTCAATTGAGCTTTCTCATCATCTCCGCAAATCGAATTGCAAAAGGATCATTGAGAATTTAAAGTACAATTCGTATCTTATAGATAGTCCAAATATAACAAGAATATCAATTGTTATAATAATACAAAAGTCAAATTTTGAATTGTCAATGGATTATGGAATTGCAACAGGTGCTGAACCATATTCCAGTTAATTAAAATTTCAGTCTCTCAAGTGTTCCCATAAGGTTTTCAGGGCTTCATCAGTGGAAGTAATTCATTTACTATGCATTAAAATAAAAATCCGCTCTTACCTTTTATGGAATTGTTACATCTGGTTCATTTGATGGGCAATTCTTTTATTACTTTTCTTCCAGTTTATATGTTCTTAAGACATTTTCTATTTGTCAATTGCAAGTTATATATTTATTTATCATATTTTTCTTTTACTTTTTTGTGCGGTGAAGTCCGTGAAGGAAGTACTCTCTATCTGGTTTAGACATTCACTCTCAACTGTGCGTGATATATTGAGATAGAATCATAGTATAGAGCAGCATGACAATCTATCATGTTTGTAAAATAGCAATGAAGCTTGTGCAGAATGTAGCATATAATCTTTATCTATGCGCAGGCAAAATATCAAGTCCTTTGTCTTCTGCAGTGCATGTATATTACCTGGAATGTATTGATGTCCAAAACCAATGGATTTATCATCTACTACTGGAACTTGATCTTTGTAAAAGCAGATATATGTATTGATCTGCAGAGTAACTTGGACTTTATATGTAATTTTAAGTTTTCCAAGTTGTTAGTGTGTTCCTTTTGTATTCACTGTTTCCCTACTTTCTCTCTACATTAATTGTACCACCAACATTCATGCAAAAGATAATTTTGTGTTCTTCCACCGAATCTAGAAAGGGTATCGTCAATTTTCCCATTTCTGCTAGATCTTCTTCTTCTTCTTTATGCACACTATAGTAAGACTACATATAGATTTGGTTAAAATAAACGATTGGCAATTTGGCATCTTTGGCCGAATATACTGCGTTGATTTTTGGTGACGTCCAATTTTCATTTCGGAAGGTGTTGATCTAATCTTGCTGGAAGAGTTTTAGTGCGATTTTGTTTTTCTGGTTTTTTTGGATTTGATTTCTGATTGTCTGAATCTAGTGAAGGGAGCATTTTTTTTTTTTTTTTTTTTTTTTGCTGCATTTACTCTTAACGTTTCCACTTACTTAAATTGCCGCTCTGCACTCCAATTCATTTGATTTGGTTTACCGACACCTGATTTGCATATCAGTTAGATTAGAGCTCAGATTATTGGTGTTCCTATAATTAGGGATTTGATCTGATTTCTTAATTTGTATTATTAACAAGTACTGTAGTTTTTTTTTATTGGACTTAATTGTACTGTGGTTGACTTTTGCATTCAACAGGAATCTGCTCTTAGCTCTTGATTGTGTTGGGAGTCAGATCTAAAGTGAAGTCTCAGGATCACAGCAAAGATGGCAGCAACACTGGCTTGGAGACTTTCTCCCACTAATAGTAACACTAATGACTTGGTAAATTCTTTAATTAAGCACATAAAATTCATATCTGAAGTTAATATTGGAGATCTACTTAAATAGATAATTTAGTCATAATTGTGCTTTTGTACATCTAAGTTGGATTGCATCCATTGACTGCTGTCACCTACTCATAAAGATTGTTCCTTTTTTAGTCTGATTATTGTCTACTTGTCGTTTTCGTTATAAAATTGGACTATATTTATTCTGCTTCTAGATTTATGCTTCTCTTGTATCCTAATGCATTCTTTGGATTCTAAAGGAAAAATAGTTGAATGTAAATGAAAGTTCCCTTCAAAATTTTGTTGTTTAGGATAGAAGATATTGAATATACCGAACCCCTTCATGAATTCACCTATCTCTATTTACTTATTCATGTCTCCATGAATTTTAATGTTCCAGCAGGTCCCTATACTATAGCAGAGGGTGCAAAAGTTGCTGGTGCTTCACTATGGCTGCTAGAAACTTCAATTGCTATACATGAAACTTTAGCAAAAGATCCACATCACAAAAAAAGAGTCAAATTTGTAGGGAATGTAAAGCTTGTAATCATTTGAAATGAGCCAACTCACATGGTACCTATGTAGAGTTGCAAAGAGAAAAACCTTGTGTAGTTGATTTGATTATCATCACAAGTGGTCTCGTATTTTTTCAATTTTATTCTTCTTTTTGCTGTTGATATATGTAATAAGAAACTTATAATGAATTATAGTATTTTTCTAATCGACATATGAAATAAATTTGATTTGTCTTCTTCTAGTTTTCATTTATTTTAATAAGTTTTAGAATGCTATAAAATGTATATATAACAATTGAAGAATTCAATAAATAATGAAATTATTATGCAAAATTGTTAAGAGCTCGGACTTTGTATTGGCAAAATATGTAAGTTGTATAAATGCTTGTATTTTGTCTGCCAAAGTAGATTTGATAATAGAGACATTAATGGATATTAAATTTGACTAAATAATTGGAGTTTTATAATAATTTTAACAAGAGTGCCCATTTATGTTAAAATTGTGAACATCTCTTCACAGTTTGTTATTACTTCTATCTTTTTGCAAGAAATTTGATATCTTGTTTTGCGTCTCAATGGAGAGAAATGGGGTCTCTACTTTGGTGTGCTTTTGATATTAATTTGATATTTTTTTCACAACAAAATCCATTAGATTCACGGGCTTGAATTACAATTTTATTGAATGAAAAGTTGCAATGGTTGAGTTGTGTGTCAATTCAGTGGTCTTGGATTCCATTGATTTAATTAGAAGGCATTTCCAAGCAGGTAGATTCATTCGTGCAAATGTTATCTCTATTACAAATGAACGAGGAGGCCTAATTCGTTTTAGCTCAAGTTTTTGTTTCATTTTATGAGTCATTTTAGGAGATGAATTATTAACCGAGTAACAAAATATGAATAAAATATAGCACTGACCGATATATTTATATTAAAATTAATGTAATTCAACGAATCAATCATTTTTGTACATATAAACTATCACAAAATAATTATTCCAGAATGTTACAAAGTAAACGCATTTTTCAGTTTTCTATTTTTTAAAACAGTTTTTCAAAATCACAAAGAGAACATGTTTTCAGCAATCCCAAAACAAACACCCAAAACAGAAAACTCAAAACAAAATCTAAAACTCAAAACTCAAAATCGAAATACAAAGAGAACGGCCCCTAATTTTCTACAAAAAAATAAACCTAGTTAAAAATGTAATTTTTAAAATCAAATTTGGTAATATTAAGTAACTAAAGATAAGTTTGACTTAGTTTTAAGCATAGCCAAACATGCTCATGTTAAACCCATGAAATTAATTCTAACTTTCCATATTGATTAGAAAGAAAAGATCAAGAAACCAACAAATCGACCAGTTTTTTTACTGCTGAATAACAATACTATAAAAAATCCCAAAGTTGATTGCCATAAAGACAGTGTTAGTGTGTAAAAAATACAATAAACAGATGTAGCTTAAAAGTTAATAATCAATATTTTACCTTTCTTTCTTCTTTATTTTACTTGTTTCAGATAAAATAAAAAATAAAAAGCAGTCAATGAAGCAAGCAAATCAACTAAAAGCAGCTTAAAATTGATAAAAATAAAATTATACCTTTCTCTCCGTTGCAATTCTTTCAGATCCCTCCCCATATTGCAATGCAGCAAAGCCAATCTTCTGGTCATCGTACATATCCTTCACCGTCTTCCTGATGGATTTAACCTCTTCAGCCACATTTCGAAGATTTGCCATATAATTTATACCGTGTAAAACTCTGTCAAAGTAACTTTTCGTCTTCTGAACAGATGTAAGCGAAACAAATGTTTCAACAGCATCTTCTGCTTTATACACCACTTCCCTGGTTTTTCTCACCGTCGCTTTCATATATTCGTTGCTATTTCGTTTTTCTGTCGAGTCCTTGAGGAAACTTTTTAGCACATCTAACTCGTAGTACAGAGATTCAACGTCACTCTTCACGTCACGAATCAGATCAACGTTGTTAAGAAGCAGTTGCTTTAGGTTTTCTAGCAGAAATTCTACAGCTGCATCAGCCATTCCTTTTTTTTTTTTTTTTTTTTTTATGGATGAAATGAAAGAGGGGAAAGATTGAAGGAGGAACTGAGAAAAAAGTGATAATTTTCAAGTATGGACTTTGGATGACTTGACGACTTAACTTTAGGAAAGTCGGGCCGGGCTCAATTATAGCCCTACGACTCCTATTTGATCCTTTCTGACTATCAATTCACTGTCACATTCTACCTACAAATGTTGGAAATTTAAGAGCGTGAGAGAATAGAGATCACATGTTCAAATTCTTACAAATTTGAATTTATTAAGTATTTTATCAATTCAGTGAATGGTACTCAAATCTTCTTAGCAAATTTAGGACATAATCTGCTATTTACATTCTTTATCAATTCACAAAATAGGAAAGGTGAGAGGCCCGACGTACAACCTTTTTTTTACTTTTATTTTTATTTTTTAGTGATGAATAATAATGTGCACTAGAATAATTTGAAGTTGTGTCATACATCATACCTCATCTCATCTCATATAAGAAACTTCCCATTTCCCCCAACAATTTGTGAAGAGTCATGGGCTGTGGGTCTCGGATTAAAATAATCAAAATCAAGGGGAAGTTGCTCTTCGTAAGAATGGAAATGAGAACAAATTTCTACTTAAAATCTAAGACCCGTTCTCTTTGTACTCGATTGAAAATTTGAGAGAGAAAATATGTATGATTAAAAAATGACCTGAAAAATTGTGTAAATTATAAATTGTAATAATTGCTATTTATAATGAGTTGCCAAACAGAGGCTAAGTTTTCAATTTTTTTATTTTATTACTCATTTCATCCCAATTATATAGACTGTCTTTTCTTTTTCATTTTTCCCAATTATATAAATTAGTTTCTTTATTGAGAAGTATTTAGTTTGTTTGTTTATCAATGTACTCATTTTTATTACTTACAATATAATAGTTTTGATATTAAATAAAGGTAAGTTGAATTTTTATTTTACAAAAATTACTTTTTCAATGACATTAAATATGTTTTCTTAATCTGTGTGAAAATCCAACAAGTCTATATAATTGGGACGGAGGGAGTATGAATTTTTTTGTTTTTAGTATTTGTTTTGAGATTGCTAAAATCTTGTTCTTTTTATAATTTTAAAAAACTGTTTTTCAAAATAGAAAATTGAACATTGCATTTATTTTGAAATTTCGAGAATCGTTTTTCTTTTTTTATATTTTGTATGTAAAAAATGATTGATTTGTTTAATTATAATAATTTTTCATGAAACATATTTTCATTTTTACTTTTTCGAACACTACTATTCGCATATCGCTTCAAATCGATCATTTTTATAAATCTTATAATCATACATTCTGATTAACTTTTATTTTTTAACAAATCAAAAATAGCTCAATTTTAAAGACCAACATAATAGAAGTTATAGTAAATTTATCTTTTTCATTTGAAGTCTTATATATTTGTGCTTAGTTTAGTGATTCAACTAAGGATTTGCAATAGCGGTAAGAGTTTGACATTTTTGCAATCACTTGGGTTCGAATCCTACATTGATATATGCTTTGTAGATGTATATAAGAAAGAAAGAAAAATTCGATTGCCATTGCAAGTGAAGTAAATCGAACTCGTGATCTCGCGTTCCAATGATATATTGTTAAGTTCTCACATAATATTTTACCACATTATTTTTCGAATTATAAAAGTTTCAATCATAACAAAAGTTATAGCCGTTTAAAATGGTCTCTTCACGTTATATTTTTCTTTTTTTCCACGAATCAATTTTCGTCTCATTTCCAAGTTTCAACACATCTAGATAAAACTAAGTTTTAACATACCACTTTTAAAAGCTCATAAAAAGTACAAACTTGTTTTTTCAAAATACACTTTTCATTTGGGATAGCCCCTTATTTTGTCTTTTAGTGTTTTCATTTGGTCAACTTTGTGAACTCAAATGAAATCATAATAGTAATATCTTGACATTAATATTAAGTTCTCACACAGTGCTTTGTCACATTATTTTTTTAATTACTAATAGGTTTTCGTCTCATTTTTTACATACGCACTCTAGACAAAATTAAATTTTTAATATACTACTTCTGAAAATTCATAAAAACTACAAACTTGTCTAATCAAAATAAACTTTTCATTTGTGGTCGCCCTTATTTTGGCGTTAACTTTTTTTTTTATGCTTGCTTCGTTTGATCAACTTTGAGAGCTCAAATGAAGCAGTAATAGCAAAATCTTCATATGAATGTAAGTTCTCACACAATACTTTACTATATTATTTTCAAATCACAAAACTGTCAATCTTAACAAAAAGTTATAACAATTTAAAATGGTCCTTTAATAATGTATTTTAATTTTTTCACGAGTTAACATTCTTTTCATTTTCAAACCTATAAACTCTAGAAAAACTAAAGGTTTTAATATACTACTTCGAAAAGCTTATAAAAAACTACTAACTTTTTTTTTTTCAAAAATATATAACGACTATCAAATAAGATGAACGTGTATCAAAATATGATCGCTCGCTTTTTTAAATCCTTATGATCATCAATCCTTAAAAATCTATTTTTCGATTTTCTTTTTAGGGTTAACTTTCATCATATTTTCAAAATCATGCATACGTTAGATAAAACTGAACTTTTAATATAACACTCAAAGAGCTCGCAAAACTTACAAAATCGTTTTTCGAAATTAGGTAACAGCTGGAGAACTAAAATTTGATAAAATATTACTTTTGATTGTTCATATACAATAATATTTTTACACAGACACTATTCGTATATCGTACAAGCTAGACTAGTAATAAGGAAAAGAAATAGATCTTGTCGAGTATCATACTCATATTTTTAACTACATTTTTTTTAAACCTCTCTAACATAGATGGCAAAATGGTTCGTCGACTCTAATTGCTCGGGCTCAACTTGGAAAAAGCTCAAGATTAGCTCGAGTCGAACTTTTTTTTTTTTGAGAGACGGGATTTGGCTCAGCTCGGCTCGAGTCAAAAAAAAAACCAGTCCAAAAAGCTCGATACGAGTTCTAAGGGTGAGCGCAGTTCGGTTTGAGCGATTTTTGACATATTTTCAAACCAAACCATTTTAAGCGGTTTGACGTTTTCTCAAACCAAACCAAACTATTTCATTTTACAAACCAAACCAAACAAAACCAAACCTTTTTTGCAATTTGAAATCTGCGATTTTTACCTATCGACATAATATAATATATTTTAGATATTAAATTAAGTCGTATATTTTAATATAAAGATAAAATAAGTTAATATATAAGCTAATATGAAAATTAATAATGTTGGATGTTAAATTCATTCGAATTTGTTTTCAATTCAAAATAAAAACATGAAGTTAAAAAATAATTGTAAATTTGTAATTGCATTGTATTTGTTCCCTAACTTCTTTCCGAACAAACATGACAGGTCATCGTTATCAAAATTCTTAGAAAAATTACTAGTATTAGACATACCATAGTTAGTTATTCTTTTTTGCTTATTATTTGAAACCATATACAGATACATTTATTGCATATATATGTGATATGATTCGATAAAGTACTAATCCCGCAATTATTAGTATGATGCTTATATAATTTTCCACAGTAATTATATTTTGTCTTGGCTCTCTTCTTGCTGTCTTACCTTTGTTGTCCAGATTCCAGAATTCAGCAAGGAATAAATTCTAAAAAATAAAATAAAATAATCGAATGATATTGCTTGCAAAGAAACTTAAACATGTGATATTCAAATTCTTAGCTTGATTCGAACCATCTGATATAGATCGAAAAATCTTCCATGACTTTCTACAATAAAATCAAAAGCAGGAAGAAATTGGAAGTACACCTATCGCCTCTGTCTATTGTTCTAAGAACCGATTGACATTAGTGAAGAGGAACTTGGAAGTTGGAAGGAGGCAAATAAGACAAATGAAAACAGAAAATTACTGATTGAATTAGAAAATGTGAACGTTTTATGTTTGAATCTCAATTAAATGGACTTTTGGGGTTGGAGTATGTGGTTTAAGGTTGTGTGGGTTATATGTCAATGGGATTTTAAGGTTAGAGTATGTTGTTAAAATGTGGTATGAGTTAAATGTTAATTGGATTTTGTGGTTGGACATTTGACAAGAACCTTTTTTTTTTTAAACTAGACGAGCACCTTTATTCATTAGATGAATTTGAATTTATTTGGAAAAAAAAAAAAACTAAATTTAAATGAATAAAAATTAAAAAATTAGCGGTTTGATTTTGTTTAAACGGTTTTTAAAAATTGAAACCTAAACCAAACCATTTTGAAACGGTTTGATTAGAAAATATTGGCGGGTACACGTGGAACCAAACCATCGGTTTCGATTTGGTTTGCGGTTTGACTATTTTTTTGCGTAGCCCTAGCGAGTTCGAGGCTTGAAATTCGGCCACAAACTCGGCTCAGCTCGTTGTATATATCATTGTTTTCCAACTCGGCCTGGCTGGGTCGACCCGGAAACCCGTGACTCGGGTCATATCTGAAACCCAGTCGGGTCAAACTCGGTCTACAACTCGAGAAACCCGATCGACTTGTGAACCCGGACCGGGTTTGACCCGGGTTTCATATATTTTTTAATGTCCCGGTCGACCTCGAGTCGAATTCGGGTTGACCATTTAACCCTTGACCCACTCTCTCGATCGTGTCAATGACCGGGTCGGTTTTGAAAACAATGGTATATATACATTTTCAAATTTATGGATTTTTGTTATAAAAATAAAAAAATTAAAAGCTCGAGACTCGGCTCAGCTCCGAAAAGTTCGAGCTTAAAGCTCGAGTCGAACTTTATTTTTGGGGATGAGCTTTGGCTCGACTCAGACCAAAAAAATCTTGACCCCTAAAAATTCAAGCCAAGCTCAAGCCCTGATTTTAGACCCGAAAGTCGACTCAACTCATTGACATCCCTACTCTAACATGGATAAATAATAAGGGAAATGCTACTCTTACTCCCATCATTTACACATTCACTTACTCCCCCCTCACATGGAGTGGGATCCACAATTATTAAAATAATTGTGGACTCCACCCCATGTGAGGGGGGAGTAAATGAATGTGTATGCTAAAGAGTAAGTGTAGCATTCTCCAAATAATAAACTTATCTTCTTTACAAATTCTGCTATCCTTGTAATCATATATGCTAAAATATGAATGAAGATTTGATTCCTCAACAAACAAGTAGATATTATTTCAATTAATGAAATTTGCGTATGTTAAGACCTGAAAAGTTTCAAATGACTCAAAATGTTGGAAGCTCATTACAAATATACCCTTAAAATCATGGATCTTTTCAAAAATTATATAAAAAATATTTAGAAACTAAAAAATATTGCTTACATTTTAGTGTCACTTTTTTTTTTTTTTAAAAGAACGACTTAATGTCACTTTTTAATGAAAAAGTGTAACTATCAAACATAAATTAAAACCTTAAATTTAATGAATTGTTGGTTTTATTTTACATGTCTTCTTTTTATCTTTACTTTCAGTATCAAAATATAGAAAATAATTTCATTTAAAAAACAAAACATTCTATTAGTTGAAAGTGATAGAAATACATAAACTGACAATATATAACTAAAAGAAGTTACAAAAATTTTATAAGTGACATGCACTACAAAAAAAAGTGACACGATATCACTTCTTCATTAAAAAGAAAAAAACCTCCACGGTTAGATCCGCCTGCAATCCGATGACATATGGAAATGTTGCCCCCAGGGCACATCTCCAAGTGGCAAAGGGGATGGGTGGTAAGTGCTCAGCGCAGCTGTGTGCTTGGTTCGATTCCCCGCAAGGTGGAATTGGCCTTGTGGCAAGCGGGAGTTATTGAGCGTTTCTCATGCTTACCATAAGCCCTTCCACCCTGGCTCCTTGGAGGCATAACCTGGATTTACCTTCCCGAACCAATGACCTTGGGCGTGGTCGGTTCGGACCCTCAGGGTGTGGGCTACACCTTTTTTCCGATCAAAAAAAAAAAAAAACATATGGAAATGTCATACTAAACAAAGTTGCACCAAAAGCTATTAAAGTACCACCTCCTCTAGATTCTTGGATTGTTAGGGTTAGGAATTTAATTTAATCCCTTAAAATGCAAGCCTTGTTCATTATTTTTTCTTAAGGATAGCGAACAAAAATTTTATAGACCTAAGCTTTGGACCTTTGCCAATTCAATCATGTCATGTTCAAACAACGGAATCAAAATACCAACATATTAATAATCCAGTGCATTATAAGGTCTGTCTTGAATTCTCCAATGATTGAAAATTGTTGTATATCGTTCAAATATACAATAATGATAAAAAGAAATGAATTAGCCTTTGTTTGTTAAAATTTTGATGTTTAAAAACATATTTTTTTATATTTTTTGGGTAAAATGTATACTTGAAAAATGGAGAGGGAAAATATGTGTGGTTAAAAGATGATTTAGGAAATTATGATGTTTAAAACCTTGTTTTTTTCACTTTTGCCAAACAGAGCAAGCAAAAAAACACTTGGTGAAAAAGTGTTTTTTTGCTTGGGCGACCCCTAGGCCTAAAAGCAGGTTTCCGTCTGCCTATATCATGCTCATGTAGTGGGCGTTTTGTTTGAACTAGATGGTCCCGTTAATTCAGCCTAGGCGATCATCCAGGACAAAATTTCACCACCCGTTGTCTAGTGCAGATTTTGAAATATTGATGCCATTAGAAATATTGATGCCATCTCAATAAAGTTGTGTCCTTTCATAATGGTTTTGACAACATTTTGTGGTTCCTTACGGATAACTCTAAATGTGTTATATTTTACATATTAAACACAATTTTAATAATAAATTCTTGAGAGATTATCCATGTTTCCCCAAAAACTCAGATTTTCAAAAGCTTTTATTATTCCTATTATCGGATTTCACTTATTCTTGTGCAATCCGTTTGAGACTTGTAAATCCGTCAAAGCTAATTGTTAAAAGTGTTAATCCAAGAGTAACTAATCAAGAGAGGGATGAATTGGTTTATAAAACTTTTTCGATAAATAATCTCAAAATTAACACCAATAAGCACAAGTATGAGCACTTAATGTTATATAATATGGAAAGTAACTCAACTATCAATGTAGAGTGCTATGAAGATATAAACTTAATTAATAAAACAAGTATAACACTTAAGAGATAGTATTGCACAATATAGATTAAAGAAAAAGAGCAAGTGTAATGTAATTAAGTAAAAGGGAATAGAGAATGCAAACAATATTTTTAAGAAAGTTCTGTTAAGAATTCAAGGCTCAGAATCAATCACAAAATGATACAAACACGATTTAAAATATAAAACGTCAAAGAAATTTTATTAATCACAATAAATAGTAAAGTATCAAAGAAAAATTACAGATTCAAAAGATTGATCAAAAACTCAGAATAAACTCAAAGAATCTCGCATAAACCACTAAGAAATTGCAGTATCAACACTGTAAACAACCACAAAGTATATTACTCTGATTATGCACAAAGAATCAGATATTTAAACCACACAGATCTGCGAATGAGATGAGTTTTCTCCCTTTTCAGAATGAAGACGAAGAAAGAGAGAGAGAATGCAGAGAGAATGAATCTAGATAAAAAATGAAACCAAGCGTCTGACTCAAGCTTTATCCCCAAGTGGACGATTGTGATGAAAGTGAAGTGATCCAAATGTGCATAATATGGCGGTGATGAAAATGGGCTGATCAACCGGGTTGTGTGTTTGGGCTCCAATCATATGGTCCAAGTTGAAATATGCAGACTTCAGAATTGGACTTAAAAACACGGTCCAGCTGGTTTTAATACTTGGGCTTCAGTTGGGCTGTTCCAAGTGTATTTACATTCTCCACCTTAATTGGATTAGCACACCTGCAAACATAAAAACACAGCAGTATCAAAATTCTAACAATTTAAGAGAATTCAAAGCATCCTTAAATTTGTTTATAGGTATTATTTTAGTTCCTGCATCCGCAGGATTTAACTGAGTTGGAATTTTAACAAGTTTAACTATCCCCTTTTCAGTTATATCCCTAATTAAATGAAATTTCACATCAATGTGTTTTGACCTGTTATGAAAGACAGGATTTTTACACAAATGTAATGCACTAAGGCTATCAGTACAGAGCTCAATAGAAGAATTATCAATATAAGTAATTTCAGATAGCAAACCTTTCAGCCAAATACATTCTTTTACAGCATCTGTGGCAGCAATATATTCTGCCTCAGTTGAAGACAGTGCACAAGTTTTTGTAACTGAGATTTCCAGCTAATGTATGAACAATTCAATGTAATGAAATATGCAGAAGTTGACTTTCTATTATCTATATTTCCTGCAAAGTTTGAGTCCACAAATCCTTTTAATTTAAAATCATTTTTGGTTTTAGAAAACACTAAACTCAGATTTGCAGTTCCTTTAAGATATTTTAAGAGAGATTTCACAGCTTCCCAGTGTAATTCACCAGGATTACTCATAAATCTACTAAGAACACTAACAGCAAAAGCAATATCATGTCTAGTACACACCATAAGATACATAACAGATCCTATAGCATTAGAGTAAGGCACATTTTTCATTCTAAGGGCATCTCCAACCCTACCCTAAATTTGGGATAAATTCCAAATTTGGGGTAAAATCTTCTCCAATGGTACCCCTATTCTCACCCCAAATTTGGGGTTATGAATAGTGCAACCCCAAATTTGGGGTTGCACTATTCATGGGGTTGCACTCTTCATAACCCCAAATTTGGGGTTGGCCTTAATTAATTACCAAATTGTCATTTTTTTATTTAATTTAAATGTTAAACATTATTAATTAGTCTAATAATTTGTTGTTATAGTAATTATCTTAATTGTAAATATTATAATAATTATTATTGTAATTCTATAATTGTTAATTTAATTTTTCTTAGAAAAATTATTTTTGTTCTAAATAATAGTAATATTTTTGTTAATATTGTTACAAAATCGGTACGAATTAGTTTGGATAATTAAAAATACTGAAATTTTATTTCCAAACGACATATGTCAAATGAAACTACATATGCAACAACATCGTTTAATTTAGGGAATTTGTAGCCATTAGGCGTATTTTGTTGTTCAACTTAGAATTTTTTTTCCCCGAAAAAAATTACTATTTTTAATTTGGTCCATTCTACGCATTAGTTATTAATTTAAATTAAAGTTATTAATTAAAAAATTTATAATCAAGGTATAATTATTAAAAAATTAGAAGAAAATTGGGTACTATTCACTTAACCCCAATGGTTGGAGATAGAATTTGAGTCTACCCCAAATTTGGGGTAAAGATTACCCCAAATTTGGGATAAACCATTGGAGATGCCCTAAGTTCTTCTTCTACATATTTAGGAGAATGATCAGATGACAATTTAAAGTGTGCACGCAAAGACAGAGAAACAAGTTTGGAATCAATCAAATTAAATCTAGTTAAAACATTTTCAATGTAATGTTTTTGGTTCAAAAACAAATTTCCAGATTGCATGTCCCTAAAACTATCCATACCTAAAATTCTTTTAGCATGCCCTAGGTCTTTCATCTCAAATTCAGACTACAGTTTATTTTTCAGCAGGTTAATCTCATACATATTAGGGCCAGCAATCAACATGTCATCAACATAGAGTAACAAATACATAGAATCAGAATTACCATTCTTATAGTAAAAACAAGAATCGTATTGACTTTTTTGAAAATTAAGACTTTGAATATAAGAATCAAATCTCTTATACCATTGTCTTGGGGCTTGTTTCAAGCCATAAAGTGATTTTTTCAGTAAAGTCTTTAGGTTGATGCATGTAAATAGTTTCATCCAAAGAACCATACAAGAAGGCAGTTTTAACATCCATTTGTTCCAGTTCAAAAACAAATTGTGCAATTAGAGCAAATAATATTCTAATAGAGGTATATTTAAGAACTGGTGAAAATATTTCATTATAATCTATACCTTCCTTTTGAGAAAGCCCTTTAGCTACAAGTCTAGCCTTATATCTAGGTTTTATAGCTTTTGAGTTACCTTCTTTTATTTTGAAAATCCATTTACAGTCTATTATCCTAGTATTAACAGGTTTACTGACTAAGGTCTAGGTGCCATTTTTAATAAGATAATCCATCTCTTCTTACATGGCTGCAAGCCACAATTTAGAGTCAGGTGAAGTCATGGCTTCTTCAAATGATTCAGGTTCATATAGAAAAGGTTCAGAATATGTAAAAGCATATACAAAATCAGGATCATCAAATCTGGCATGAGGTCTAATCTCCCTTCTAATTCTATCCCTGGCTAACAGATAATTATCAAGATTTAAATATGTTTCAGTATCAAAAATATTTTCAGGAATAAGATCAGTATTAGGTGAAAAATGATCAGAAGTAATATTTGGTGAATGTGAGGGTTGCTCCACCTGAATTTGAGTATTGGGCAGACCATTTTTATCACTCAAATGTAGGGATGGCAATAATACCCACGAACCCGATACCCGATGGAGACCCGACATAAATGGACGGGGATTACCCAACTAAATGGGTTCGTGGGTAGGGTGTGGAGGTAAATTTTAAAACCCGACATGGGTATGGGTCGGGTGTGGGTTTTACTACAATACACATACCCGACCCGCATACCCATTACTTTCCTTAAAAAATTATAAAATTTAAAACAAAAGTGATTGTTTAAAAAAAATAAAAATAAAAAATAGAACCCAAATATCTATTAACATTGTTATCGTCTAAACCTTAATATGTTTAAACTATTGACTTTGTTAACGTCTAAAAAAATTGTTCAAATTCGCTTGTATAATTTCAACATATAACAAACTTTTTTCAACTCAAATTCAAGTGAAGCCTAATATTTAACTGATTCAAGTTAATTCGGAGCACCTATAACCTATTTATAGCCTAAAATAATAATAAAAAAATAAATAATTAGTAATGGATTTTAAATGGGTACAGAAGCAAACCCGCACCCAACCCGCAATTTTTAAATGTGTATATGGGTAGGGTATGGAGGTTGTAAATATTTAGTGGGTAGGGTACGGGTTTGGAAAACCCAACCCATACCCGACCCATTGCCATCACTACTCAAATGGTCTGCACTCAGTTCAGAGGTAAGAAAATCATGTTCATTAATAGGATCAATTAAAATTTCATTTTTATAAGGGAAAAAATTTTCATTAAAAATAATTGATCTACTTAAGATGACCCTATAACCTCCCTATTCTTTCACCCACAGCCTATAACCTTTGACTCCTTCACCATACCCTAGAAAAACACATTTCAGAGACCTGGAATCAAGTTTAGTTTCAGTTTGGTGTGAGTATGCAGCACACCCAAAGATTTTCAGTTTTGAAAAATCTGGAAGAGAATTGTTCCAAATTTGATCAGGAATTTTAAAATCAATAGTACTGCAGCGAGAAAGATTGATCAAATATGAAGCAATTTTAACTGCTTCTCCCAAAAAAAATTAGGCAAATAGAATCAAGTAAAAGACACCTTGTTCTTTCTAGGAGAGTCCTGTTCATTCTTTCAGAAACTCCATTTTTCTGTGAACTGTATGCAACAATCATGTGCCTAAGAATACCTAGACTACTACAAAAGGAATCAAAGTCTTGATTACAAAACTCAAGGCCATTATCAGTTCTAATAATTTTAACTCTTTTGTCTTTCAAATTTTGAACTAAGATGATCCAATTTTTAAACATCCACACAGTAGCATCCTTAGTTTTTAACAAATGAACCCAGGTTTTTTTAGAAAAGTCACCAACAATCAGCAGGAAATATCTAAAACCTGAAACATAATTGACTGGAGCAGGACCCCATAAATCAGCATGTAAATATTCAAGAATGTCACTTGATTTATGAATCTCTTTTCCAAAAGAGTTTCTTTTCTGCTTTCCCAAAATACATTTCTCACAGAAATCAAGTTTTTGTAAGACATCGTTACCAAAGACACCTTTCTTTTTAAGTAATTTTAAACATTTTTCTCCTAAGTGACCAAGCCTTTTATGCCATAAAGTAGTTTTATCATTGTCAGAAACAGCATTAAAGGACTTAGCACATATAGGAAAAGAACTTAGGACATAAATTTCATTAATTTTGGAGTGCTGGAAAGTAACAGATTACCTTTAAAGATAGATAGGTAACCTTTATGTAATCTTATCTCATAAGATTCAGAATCAAGCACACCAAGTGAGATCAAGTTCTTTTTAAGTCAGGTACATTTCTAGTTTGATTCAAGACTAATGTCTTGTTATTTTCAAGTTTCAACTGAATGTTACATGTTCCTTTAACATCACAGATCACATTGTTTCCAAGTTTTACAGAACCATTATAGTCACTACTAAAATCAGAAAACAAATTTCTTTTAGGACACATATGAAAAGTACAACCAGAATCAAGTATTCATTCATGTTTGTTATCAGATTCAGTAGTAACATACACCACACCATTATCATCTTGAACTGCAGCTTCAGTTTGGTTACTGGTTCCTATTTCATTCATCCTTTTGAAACAATTTTTAATGTGATGTCCAGGTTGGCCACAATAAAAACAAAGTCTGGGTCTATTTATATTGTCTAATCCTCCAGTGTTGTCTTGCCCCCTGAAATTATTCTGATTTCTAAGGTTGTCTTGATTTCTAGGATTATCATAACCTCTAAAATTGGTCTGATTCCTAGAGTTATTCTATCCTCTGTAGGTATTGCCATTAGACCTATTGAAATTGACTTTATTTTGAAAATTTCCTCTTGTAGGCTTACTGTTCACACTATTTCAGTTTTTATTATTATTAGAAGTATTCCAATTTTTATTGAAATTACTCACTGGCTTATTGTTTCTAAAGGAATTCATTTTCTTTGAAGATCCTATAACATTATAGACTTCTTTAGGATTATTTTTGAATTCAAGTTCCTTATTCTTAAGAGAAGTGTGAACTATTTCTGTAGTCAATTTCTGCCCACCATATTCAAGTGCATTCATAAGGTTTTTGAACTTATCACCCATAGCATTCAGTAAACAAACAACTTTTTGTTCATCGGTAAGTTTTTCATCACATTTTAAAAGACTCTGTGTGATCTTAGTAAACCTATTCATATTATCATCCACATCTTTAGATGGATCAAACTTGAAAGAGAAATATTGTTTCCATAAGAAACACTTATCAGGCAAAGAGACAGTATCATAAACATTTTCTAATTTTTCCCAAAGTGCCATAGCAGTTTTAGTCTTTCCTATTTGTCTAATCACATTATCAGACAGGTGAAGAAAAATAGTACTCCAGGCAGTTTCATCCATTTCAATTTGTCTATCATGAGATAAATTCAAAGCCCAAGATTGATCAATGGCTTTGGCATATTTCATTTGAAGTAACAGAGCCTTTATTTTATGGTTCCAGAGATTAAAATCTTCTTTACCATTCCATACTTCAATATCTACTTTTATAGTAGCCATTGAAGTAATGACTAAAAGATTTTGAAGAAAAAATTATCAAGAATTGAGGCTTTATTACTTCAAACCAAAAAAACAGACAGACAGATAGAAATGCAGGGTATAAGCACAGAAGTATAAAATTATCAGAAATATTCCACAGAGATCAAGATATAAGACACATAATCTCTGAAACAATTATTAAACAGTAAGGCAATCAAGGTGATCACAAATCAATAACAGTAATCAGGCTGATCAAGAAAACCACAAAGAAGTAATATGCTGAAAATAGTTCTTCCAGTATATCCCTCAACCTATTATGGGTCAACCCAAGCTCCCTCAGATTCTCAAGAAATCCTGGACAAAGGTAAGGATTGGGGTCCAAGAACTTGCTTCAACGGAGAGATTTTGGAAAGAACTAAGAATTGAAAACATATAGCAGTATATTATGCAGAAATTAAAAGATATCACCTGTTACAAGTTTATATATGACTGCAGCTCCACAAAGATATTAATCCACAGAGATTTAGAACTCACAAGTTCAGTACCACTAAAACTTTCAGATAAGCCACAAAGTTCAGCCACCAAGATGTGGGATCTTTAGAGTATTTCCAGTATATTTATAAAGAAATATACTGAATTAACAAAGATCCTCAAAATATAAGACCCAAAATAAAAGAACCACAAATTAAAAATTTTTTTTGAGAAAACCTAATTTTAAAATAGGTTTTTTTTTAAAAATATATTTCCAATAAGCAAATGTATACCACGAAGAGTGTGATGAAAAATTTCCCAAAAATTTTTCAAAATCTGAAAATTAAAAATTTTCAGAAAACCAAAAAACCTCTTAAACAAAGTTTTCATAAAACTTCAAGAAAAATAATTTTCTCAAAGATTACCTTCAAGATCTGAAAACCCTAAAAACGTTATATTCAGAAACCACAAAGAAATTTCCAGAAAATCACAGATCCACAAAGTACAAGTCTGGATCTAACAAGATCTGAGTCAAAATCAGTGTATTTACGCGAACTCTAAGGCTCTGATACCACTGTTAAGAAATCAAGGCTCAGAATCAACCACAAAGTGATACAAACACGATTTAAAACATAAAACTTCAAAGAAATTTTATTGATCACATTAAATCGTAAAGTATCAAAGAAAAATTATAGATTCAAAAGACTGATCAAAAACTCAGAATAAACTCAAAGAATCTCGCATAAACCCCTAAGAAATTATAGTATCAACACTGTAAACAACCAAAAAGTATATTACTCTGATTATGCATAAAGAATCAGAGATTTAATCCACACAGATTTACGAGAGAGATGAGTTTTCTCCCTTTTGAGAATGAAGACGAAGAAAGAGAGAGAATGCAGAGAGAATGAATCTGGATCAAAAATGAAACCAAGTGTCTGACTCAAGCTTTATCCCCAGGTGGACGATTGTGATGAAAGTGAAGTGATCCAATGGTGCATAATATGGCGGTGATGAAAATGGGCTGATCAACCGGGTTGTGTGTTTGGGCTCCAATCATATTGTCCAAGTTGAAATATACAGACTTCAGAATTAGGCTTAAAAACACGGTCCAGCTGGTTTTAATACTTGGGCTTCAGTTGGGCTGGTCCAAGTGTATTTACAAGTTCAATCAAACAACTTGATATACGTCCTCTGTTACAAGCTCTCTATCACGAGTAAGGTCAAAATCACTATAACGATAACTTACACAACAAGGAGTATCAATCCTTAAGTGACTCACAACAAAGAGCATTTATCTTTAAATGACTTGCAACCCAGAGCAACTATCATTAAAAAATAATTGAGCTTTAAAGGGACCTCAAAATGACCCAGGGTGCAGTGAATTGATTTACATGTACCAATTTTTTAATTTTTTTCCATCTCTTGTAAGTTTTCTGATTTTTTTTGTTCAGAACATGCATATGTACTGTAGTGGACTTGATTTATTTCTTATTTTGAGGTATGAATCTTTGATCTCATTCTTTTGTTATCTTTGAATATTTTATGATTTATTATATGTTTTGAATGCTTATATTAGACCTCCCTTCACATTTGTTGTTGTCATTCTTTCCATTTCTTGAAGTCTTGCATTTTTTTCTTTATTTTTTGTTTTGGCAAATGAACAAGTTGAGAATCTCAGATCAGATAAATCAAACATTAACAAATGGCCTATTTGCATGCAACACACTGCTCCCACTAGTCATAATTGAAAAGGTTGGATTCATAATTCAGACTCGAAGATTGAATTTAGGATTTTAGCTAAAACTTTGAAGCCAAAACATTTTTATGTGCTAGGATTTTTGTTGATTGGATTTGAATTTCGAAGCGGTATAGACTTTTCGTTCTTTGTCTGAAGAAGAAGGGAGGGAGGAAAGGAGGGAGGCAGGCGTATCAATTCTTGAATCCTTAACATAACTATGGAAACAACAATCCATAATATCACTGGTTTGACACGGCCATAGTCTTGTCAAAAAAAAAAAATCATTTCATTAATGTTAATCAATATTCATTATGTGCACATAGTACAACTCTACAAACAAGATCTCTACCTAATACAACAATATCAAATGATATGAGAACGTTCAAGGAGGTGTACATAATATTTTGTTGGTAATACAAAGTATATGACAAAACTGATATATTATTCACGACGGGCAATTCTTATGTTGTCCATGTTAAAATTAAATTTAATGTAGATGAATGTTCATCTAAATTTCACAAACATCATGCTGTAATTATCAAGATCGATACTGAAGCGGAAGCGTACCTGAATCCATTATTGTGTTTGATTCAACGGGGTTATGGCCTTCCAACTGATTCGTGGTTTTCTCCTTATGTTTCTTCTCTGTTGAAGGGGATGCAGAGAATTATGAAAAGCCACGCTCAATTGGGGACCATGACCTGTATAAATAGTTGTAGGGAAACTATCATGTCTCAATGTTATTAAATTGGCCCCTCATCAATTTAAAACATTGAATCCGTCTCTACACTTTAATCTCACGACACTTAATACCCATTAGTCCTGAATAATCTTTAGTGGATCACTTTATTGACTAAATCCTTAAGATAGCACCACACATTTTATTTTATACATGTTTGACCCCACATTCTTGAATTTTATCCAACAATCTCCCACTGGGTCATACATGTATCCTTACAAATGTGTACAACCTTATGAGCTCAAAAATGTGCTATCATTATTAAGGGTATTTCCAAACAATCTCGTCCATCAATCATATCAATATAGGATCAAAGCGACTTTCGTTACATTAATCGTAACTAAATCCATCAATGGTCACGTATACCAATACAACCAAATGACATAGATCAATCATAAGAGTGTAGTATGAAAATTACATGTTATGTGATCCAAACATGCTTATTTTCAATTGGTCCGACTTTATTCCTTAGGTGAGATCCATACCAAACATAATGTAACAGAGTAGAATGAACTGAATACTTTATTTCTATACAGAAAATTATCCAAATACACAAATGTGTCCAAAACCAAAACATAAAGCAACCAAAATACAAACTCCCACTAAATCATGATATCCTCAAGAAATATTACACCCATACGAGCAGTGTGCTCGTGAAAGACCTTGGGTGCTAATCCCTTAGTAAGCGGATCCGCAATCATGGAGTTTGTCCCAATATGCTCTATGGAAATCTGTCTACTCTGTACACTTTCCTTCACAACCAGGAACTTAATGTCAATGTGCTTTGACTTAGTTGAACTCCTGTTGTTATTGGAATATAGCACTGCAGAGTTATTGTCACAATATAACTTTAATGGTCTTTCAATTCCATTCAGAATGCGCAGCCCGGTGACAAAATTTCGCAGCCATATCCCATGATTAGATGCCTCATAACAAGCTACAAATTCTGCTGCCATAGTGGAAGAAGCTACGAGTGTCTACTTAGCACTCCTCCAGGAATTGGCTCCTCCAGCTAGCAGGTATATGTAGCCTGATGTGGATCTTCTACTATCTTGGCATCCCACAAAATCAGAATCGGAGTATCCTACGATCTCTAACTTATTTGATCTGCTGTATGTATGTAAGCATGCAATCTCTTGTTCTCTTCAAGTACCTCATAACCCTCTTTGCTGATTTCCAATGATCCATCCCAGGGTTACTTAAATATCTGCCTAGCATTCCAACAATGAACGCTATGTCTGGACGTGTACAAACTTGAGCATACATCAGACTCCCAACAGCTGATGCATAGGGAA
Source organism: Ligustrum vulgare (assembly GCA_963555705.1). Taxonomy (NCBI): domain Eukaryota; kingdom Viridiplantae; phylum Streptophyta; class Magnoliopsida; order Lamiales; family Oleaceae; genus Ligustrum; species Ligustrum vulgare. Next base: position 56,305,759 of record OY743170.1, read on the forward strand.
TCTTTTGCATTTCCTTAACTTCAAGATTATTTTTCGAGCACTGATTGAGACTAAATTTGTCTCCCTTAGCAACAGGGGTGTCCCCTGGTTTACTATCCTGCATGCCAAACCTTATAAGAACTTTATCGATATAGCTCTTTTGTGATAATCCAAGGATATCCCGAGAGCGGTCTCGGTGTATCTGAATTCCTAATACGAAAGAGGCGTCCCCAAGATCTTTCATCTCAAAATTCCTTGACAAAAAGCTCTTGGTTTCGTGCAACATGCCTATATCATTAGTGGCAAGCAGTATGTCATCGACATACAAAACCAGGAAAATATGCTTACTCCCACTGAACTTTTGATACACACAATCATCAACAACATTTATCTCAAAACCAAACGAGATGATCACTTGATGAAATTTGTGGTACCACTGACGGGAAGCTTGCTTGAGTCCATAGATGGATTTCTTTAATTTTCAAACCATATTCTTCGAGTCTCCTGACACGAAGTTTTCTGGTTGCACCATATAGATCGTCTCATCAATGTCTCCATTGAGAAACGCCGTCTTTACATCCATCTGATGTAACTCAAGGTCAAAATGTGCAACAAGTGCCATGACTGTCCTGAAAGAGTCTTTTGTTGAAACCGGAGAGAAAGTCTCTTTGAAGTCAATACCTTCCTTTTGTGTAAAGCCTTTAGCTACAAGACGAGCCTTATATCTTTCCACATTACCTGACTCGATGTTAAATCTACCCTCCAAGTATAAAGGGGTCAAGTTATAGCCTAGCAATAATCCAGGGTCATTCTTCCTAGGGATTTTATTGGTATCGTAATATTTGCTAAATTCGAAACTTAAACTATGATTTCAATTATGTTAAAATGAATTTGAAGAGAATATAATTAAATTGCAATGAAAGGGAAATTTGAGTGGAGTTATTCTTTCGCTATCAATTGGGCTTTCAGATAAATTTAGCATGAATTTCTTGAGATCGATAAAATTTGGGAATATTGGTACGAAAATTAGTCAATTTATTTTACGGCATTTAGTCGAGCATGTTGTGTGCATAATCAATACATACCACATCAACGACATCAATCGAAGTAAAATAATTTGAGAATTTAAAACACTCGTTAATTATCATCAATCACAAGAATTCATCTATAGAGAATTAACACTCACCCATTGAGGCTAAGAATAACTCCCCTCAAATATAATTTAGCCGAACATAATTAAATTAAACGAAATAAAATTCAAATAAACAATAACCATTACTAAAGAGTGAAATTCACGTTTTGAATTGAAAGTTCAATATCCAAAATATATATCTCAAACCCAAATAACAAAAATTAGTCTAAATTCATTAAAACTAGTAATCCAAACAATTAAAATTCTAAGTAAAATAAGATTGTAAACTAGAACGAATCACCCGAAACAACCAATCGTAGCCTCTATTTTCGAACCACAAGAATATGCTTCGTTTCTCCTCCTTCGCTGCTGCGTTGAAGTGAAAGCTGCTGGGATTTGTTTGCTGTGTGATGGAGATGAAGATGGTTGGCGGCTGGTTTAGAAGAAGGGAGAAGACACAGCAGAGCAGGCGTGTGAGAGGAGAGAAGACGGTAGCTGAGGAGAGTTGAGAGAAAACAAGACAGAGGAATCGTGAGAGCGAGAGAATGGAGAGGCTGAGGGTGAAGATGAAAGTAGAGTCCCCAGTCGAGCCCTTCTTGTTGCACAGGCACTGTCGATCAGCCTCCTCAATTAAAATCAGACGACCACTCTCAAGTAACTAGAATTCTTGTCTCCCAAAAAGTCACAAGCATTTGTGTATATATATGTATGTCTCACAGCCGACTTCCACCACAAGAATTTCCACAGGCTGCTGCTTAATCCGTGTATGTATTATCCCCAGCCTGCACTTTCTATTCAGTCGTATATGTATATGTGTATCAAAGATAATATCACCACTTTTTGCCTCTCAATTCAACCACGGCTGCTCTCCCTTCTTTCTTTTCTTTCTTTTCTCCCCACGGCTGACCTACTCTCTAAATTCACGGCTGCCTCCTGGTGAAGTGTTTTTGGGCCAAAAATGTGGGTCGGAAATTGAATTGGATATATAAAAAAATTGTTCATTGTATTTCTGCAATTAAATAAATGAAATCAATAGTCAATAAAATAAATTTAGTGTTTAAGAATTAAAATTAAATCTTTTATAAGTTTTACTCTAAATCACAAAATTTATATCCCAAAATTGTATATTTTCATTTATTTATTTCTTTAAAATACGTAAAATTGGACACTAATCATTACCTTTCGAATCCCTTTTGGTTTTAAAAATCAATTTACAACCAATGGGTTTCGCACCTTCTGGTAATGGGACAAGATCCCAAACTTTATTATCTTGCATTGACTTATACTTCTCATTCATGGCATCAATCCACTTTTGAGAGTCAGAACCATTCATGGCCTGATGAAAATTGATTGGATCATTTTCCATCATTCCATTATTTTCCTCATGTTCTTGGAGAAATACTATATAATCATCCGAAATAGCATTTTTCCTTTCTCGAGTGGATCTCCTTAATGGTATTGTTTGTTGAAGTTGTTGAGTTTGTACTTCTGGATTTTGGATGGGAGTTTCTTCAACATTATCATGCTGAGTTTCCGGATATACTTCTTGATCAATGACAGGTATAGAAACCTGCACATTGTCAAAAGTAACAGTAGGAATCGAAATCGATCATTCCTCAGCTTCTTCCTCAAAGATAATGTCTCTAACCTTATTTCTCCCTCCAAACTCAACATCCTCAAAAAATGTTGCAGTTCCCATTTCAAAAATTGACTTAAGCGTGAGATTATAGAATTTGTAGCCCCTTGATCGCTCAGAATAACCAATAAAGTAGCTGCTAACTGTTTTGGAGTCCAATTTATCCTCATACGGCCTATAAGGCCTTGCCTCAGTTGGACATCCCCAAATGTGAAAATGCTTTTGACTGGGCTTTCTGCATGTCCAAAGCTCATAAGGTGTTTTAGCAGTAGCTTTAGTTGGTACTCTATTCAGAATATAAGCTGCAGTCTTTAATGCTTCTCCCCAGAGTGATTTTGGTAAAGTAGAATGACTAATCATACTCCTTACCATATCCTTAAGAGTCCTGTTTCGTCTTTTAGCTACACCATTCATGCTAGGAGAACCTGGCATGGTGTACTGTGGGACGATTCCACATTCCTCTAGGAATCTAGCAAATGGTCCTGGATGTTGTTCACCTGAACCGTCATATCTGCCGTAGTACTCACCACCACGATCAGATCTAACGCTTTTAATTTTCTTGTTGAGTTGATTCTCAACTTCAACTTTGAAAGCTTTGAACATGTCCAGTGACTCAGACTTTTCATGAATAAGATATAGATGCCCATAACGTGAGTAATCGTCTATGAATGATATAAAGTATTGTTGACCATTCCAGGAAGCCGTAGGGAATGGTCCACAAATATCCGTGTGTATCAATTATAAGACGTCCGAAGTTCTATTAGCACCTAACCTTTTGTTTTTGGTGTACTTTCCCTTAATACAATCAATACAAACATCAAAGTCCGTAAAGTCGAGGGAATCCAAAATGCCATCTGACACAAGTCGTTCAACTCTAGTTTTTGAGATGTGACCTAAGCGCTTGTGCCATATTTTTGCAGAATTTTCTTTATTTAATTTTCGCTTAGTACCACGTGATTCCACATACAAGGTTTCATTATATGATGCAATAGTATCAAGTAAATATAGGTTATCGTATGAACATAATGAACCAGTACCAACAATATTTGAATTTAAAGAAAGACTAAACTGACAATTTCCAAAAGAACAATAATATCCTGATTTGTCCAATAAGGAAATAGAAACTGAATTCCGTCTAAATGACGGTACAACAAAAGTGTCTTTCAAATCCAAATAAAAACCAGTTCCCAATAATAACCTAAAAGTGCCTATTGCTTCAACTTCCACCGATTTTTCATCGCCCACAAAGATGAATCTTTCAGCAACACTTGGCTTTCGGCAGAACATGCAACCCTGCATAGAAACACTTATGTGAGTAGTAGCACCAGAATCTAACCACCAAGTGTTTCTAGGTACTGAAGCTAAATTAACCTCAAAACAGACCAAATTAAGAAATGTACCTTTCTTTGCACGCCAAACGTTGTATTTGGTACAATCCTTCTTTAAATGTCCAGGTTTCAGGAAAAAGAAACAACCCTCTTTGTCCTTATGTGGTTTCTTTTGATCTGGACCCTTAGCAGCTTCATATTCTGTTTTTCTTTTCTTGCCCTTATCCTTAGAGGTACTTGTCAAGTTAGCAATTTCAGTTCTATCCTGCCTCAACCTTTCTTCCTCTTGCACACAATATGAAATGAGCTCATTTAGAGTCCATTTCTCCCTTTGACAGTTGTAACTGACCTTAAACTGACTGAAATGTGCAGGAAGCGATATCAATACTAAATGCACGAGCAAGTCATCAGACAAGTCGAGCTTTAGTGCCTTAAGTTTTGAAGCAGTATGAGACGTCTTCATGATGTACTCCCTTATGTTCCCCTTACCTCTATACTTCATTGAAATCAAGCTTTGCAGAAGCGTGCTTGTTTCAGCCTTATCGTTTTTAGCAAAACGTTTTTCAAGTTCGGCAAGGAATTGCTTGGCATTAGTTACCTCTTCAGATACTGCGCCCCTAAAGGCTTCCGGAATGCCGCGCTTAATGATCATTAGACTTATGCGATTTGAGCGTTCCCACTTCTCAAAGTTCCTCCTGTCATCAGGTGAACTTGCATCCGTAAGAGAATCCGGTTGCTCAACCCTGAGAGCAAGGTCAAGATCCATGCAGTCGAGAACAATTAGTGCGTTCTCTTTCCAATCCTTGAAGTTTGACCCATCAAGCATGGGAATTGAGTTAAGATTTGCAGATATTGTGGTAGCAGATGAATTAACTGTATAGAGAAGAAGATGGAAATAGCTTACATTAGTACTTTATTATGCAAATAATAATTTCAAATAATGGTAAGGCCCGTCACAAGATACCCAGCACAACATCAATATTTAGTCTTTGGACAGAAATATTAACTTGTAAGTGGTACTCTTGATGTAGTAATCAAACACTGACAATAAGACATGTCAACCAATAAACATTTCTTTGGACCGATTTATTGATCACACGTTACACCAAATAATCGTCACGTGTTTATCACCACAGGTGCATGTGAAATTCTAGCCAAACATTGACCTTCCTTTGGGCCGATCAATATCCGCATAAACAACACACACACGAAACCTTCTAATATTCTAAGTTAATTAATTTCCACAAGAGAGGTTGCTTTGGCAACATGTTGCTTCAATTAATTCACTTCGAAATATTATTTTTCTCAAAAGAGTCCGTCATACCAAAATTTGAACTTGAATTGATTGTTTTGCATATATTTAAGGCTTTAGGATTTGAATTATGAAATTCAATACTTTAGGATTAAGTAATCATTAAGTTGGATGGTTAAATTGCAATTTAATTAAACTTGATTGGCCAATTATGAATTATTTTTAAACTTGAAGGACTAAATTGCAATTTTCCCAAACTTTAGTGGCCAATTAATTAAAATCAGAAACTTTAGGGATTGAATCGTAAAATTCAGAATCTTTAAAACCCAACTTAAATGATTTCTTAACTGTAGGGACTTATTATGTAAATTCAGAAGTTTGAAGGGCCAACTTACAAGATCTTATAAACTTAGGGTTTGAACTTTATTTTAAAATAATGAGGGAGGACCAAAGTTGCAATTTACACAAAATATCCAAAAATTGCAAAGGAGCCCTTCAGCACTTCAAATTTACAATCGAGGTCCCTGGGCCAAAATAGGAAGAACTAGGGTTTGGAACAAACCCTAGCCCCGCCGCGCAAGAACGCGGCGCCATTGCTAGCGCCGCCCCTCACTCGTCACCTGCAGCGCCATCACCGGCGCTGCAGCCAATAACCTGCGTCGCTGCGCGCGACGCGGTGTACCTCCGCAACCCCGTCGCGCGCGGCGACCATGTATTCCGCCGCGCGTAGCGCGCGGCTACCCAATTCCGACCTGAATCCGCAACCAATAACCACCATAAATCCATACACAACTCAACCACAATTCATATTATCCATACACAACAAAAAACCAATTCGAAAAACACAAAAAACCAGAACTGAAAATCAATTTGTAAACCATGATTTTTTGCACATATACATTCAGAGAGAAGCGGCCGAATAAACCCAAAAAAAAATTTTGATGTATGTTTCCAGATTTTCACGATCTTGCAGTGTGTATGTATAATTTCGAATTTGCTGTGTGTGTATGTATAATTTCGAATTCATTGAAATCAATTTGCTGAATTGGGTTTCGCATATACATACGACCACAGAAGCATTGGTATTTACATATATGCGTGTAAAATTGATCTGATAATTCAACACGATGTTGGCTATGATACCACTTGTTAAAATTAAATTTAATGTAGATGAATGTTCATCTAAATTCCACAAACATCATGCTGTAATTATCAAGATCGATACTGAAGCGGAAGCGTACCTGAATCCATTGTTGTGTTTGATTCAACGGGGTTATGGCCTTCCAACTGATTCGTGGTTTTCTCCTTATGTTTCTTCTCTGTTGAAGGGGATGCAGAGAATTATGAAAAGCCACGCTCAATTGGGGACCATGACCTGTATAAATAGTTGTAGGACAACTATCGTGTCTCAATGTTATTAAATTGGCCCCCTCGTCAATTTAAAACATTGAAACACGATAGTTGCCCTACAACTATTTATACAGGTCATGGTCCCCAATTGAGCGTGACTTTTCATAATTCTCTGCATCCCCTTCAATAGAGAAGAAACATAAGGAGAAAACCACGAATCAGTTGGAAGGCCATAACCCCGTTGAATCAAACACAACAATGGATTCAGGTACGAACACGTGGATGCTAGATATTGGAGGAGGTCAAACTGTCACATGTCATGTGGTAGGAAACGTAAGAGTTGTCAACCATGGACAATAGATTAGATTCTGAAAATTTTTATTGATCCTATAGTCTCCTTTGTATATATATATCACTACTATATATAAAACACACTTCAAAATTACTATTCCTAAGGACCAAAAGTAACACTTTGAGGCTAAAGGTGAAACGCGCTTCTTCTTTCTTTCATCCAATTAACGACTTCGCATCACATCTTCCTACTATAATAATCGGTAAAAAAAAATGTCGGCATTGCTCTGTTCCTTCCAGAGTCTTCTTTGTCAAGGGGTTTTGCTTCCATTGTTGCTCCCAAAATTGGTCGCTGGTTTCTTTGAGTGACTTCTTCTTCCTTAGTTCTGGTGAACTATACTGGTGAACATAGTTCAAGTTCGGGCATATCTCAAATTTTCGAAGCCCGATGGTACTTTTCTGATTTTCTTTATTCGATTCAACATTTTTTTCCTCATCTTGAAACATCTTTTTCTTGGTTGATTTTGTTTTGTTTCTGGGAAATTTTTTGCAATTGGTTACCTACAGCTTAACCTTTTTCTTGTTTGGTTTACGAATACAGTCATACAGTTAACTTTTGACCGATTTCAGCTGGGCACAGATAGGTTGCCGCTTCTGGATTTTTTCTACTGCTCTTTATTTTTGGTAACCTTGATCGTTTTCCCTGTTAGTATTTTTTTTAGTTTGTATTGTGCAGTGGTTTTTTGTGTGATTTTCCTCAAGTAATAATATGAATGAATCCAAGTATTTATAGAAATTTACTCCTAAGAACATTCGAGTTTCTATTAAATTCGAGTTAGCATTTAATCTCCAATCTTTAATTTGTGTCGCATTTGGGATCTTTTTTTTTTTTTAAAATTGGTCAGTGATTATGTGTCTTGCACATGAAACATTGTTCCAAAGATATTAGGTAATTAAATAAAGATAAAATGAAAAAAACAGGTCTTCCTTTTCACCTGACTAAATAGGCTTGATACCACAAACAATATGTCATGGCTGGTTGTGGGGGTTGCTTTGAAATTGGGAATTATGTTGAGTTGCTTGTTGAAAATTCGTACCTAAAATTCCAATCTAATAAAAAAAATTTGGATCACGATTTAATTTTCTTGACATTTGAATTTCTAGCCTTCAATTATATTAGCATTCGAGGATCTCACCGATTTTTTTTTTTTTTTTTTAAATAATCGTCCTTGACTAATCATGTTTTAACCAGAAATTAGCACTTCGGGATATCTATTCAATGTTTTTTCCCCTGATGTCATTTGAGTACTTATCCTTCAGATTTTATTGACAGGCTCTTATCAATATTTTCGTTAATTGATCGTGTGTCTTGCACGTGAGACAATATTAATAAGTGATGAAATAAGGAACAAAAACGATAGCTATCTACCCCACCCTTGCTTGATAGGTTTTCCACCATCTACATTCAGCTAGCTTGAATTGTTGGGAACTATGATGATGATACATTTGTTTGGTTCATATATGGTGACATCGGATAAATATTTTATACAAATCTGAATGCATCTTGTTTTAGTCTCCTATGATTTATTCTAGAAATCTGGATCCCTTGAACTTAAAGAATAAGGTATTATTACTTCTGTTTCTCTCTTTATGTGTCTTTCTCTTTGTCTCTCTAGCAATAATTTATGTGCTCAGTTCATAAATGTTCAAATCTTCTATAATTTATAAAATTTGGTTATTCACTATGTTCGGATTCATTTGTTAGTACTAGAGGCCTCGGAGTAGGAATTAACTATGGCCAGATTGTCAACATTCTCTCGTCACCTTCCCTTGTTGCATATCTCCTTCAATCTCTGAACATTAGTGAAGTGAAGCTTTATGATGCCAATCCAAATGTTTTAACTACATTTGGAAATTCAAATGTCATATGTGCTACCTTTTATTTTCCAAACCAAGATTACTTGTATTACTGTTGGAAATGAGGTCATTACGGGCAATGATACTCACTTAATGTTTTATCTTTTGTTGGCAATGCAAACATTGTACATGGCTCTTGGTAGTCTTGGACTAAACGAGGATGTTTATGTTGCAACGGATTATTCAACCGAAATTTTAGGTAACACCTTCCCTCCTTTTGCAGGAATGTTACATCAAAATCTAGCCGAGTACATCCATGGCATTCTAAATTTCCATTCACAAACTGATTCCCATTCATTTTTAGCATGTTTTTGCACTTTTTAAGGAGAATTGAAAACTTGTACCATCATCTAAAAGGAATTATGGGTTGTATTATCCCGATGGTATCCGAGTTTATAATATCGGGTTACAAGTTCTTTTCCACGGTCCAACTGATATTTTTTTATTTTTTATTTTTTTGATTGTAGCTATTTTCTTGCTGAATGAGCTTTACCATCTGTATTCATTAAACCATCTTCATAAATTAAATTGTTAATTCTTTTGACTGATTTATTGCATTTTTTGTCTTTTGGTTTCACAGATGGTAACAATTTGAATGTATAGACCATGATTTGACTGGTCTTGTCAATCGTCCTGGAATTAGATTTTCAATTTCAAAAATAAAGGTATGTCAGTTGATGTTAAGATTCATTTTTTTTTTTTAAATTGCTGAATGTTAGATGCATCTGGTGGAAAAGAAAAGGGACATTCAGATAATTGACGTTCACTTTCTCCCTCTTCTTTTAGTGCTATATGAGACAGGTTTTGAAATGGCTTCAATATTGTCATGTAAATCAAGTACTTCACTATGATATTAAATGTATTTCAAAACAAGCAATCAGCTTTAGTTTTTAAATCATTTAATGAGGCTAATATTGAGGTGTACTTTATTTTTGCTTGCAGGTTGAATAGACAAAAATGAAGGAAACTTGAAGCTTGCGGATTTTAATCTTGCCAGGTTATTGTCAAGTGATCACAATTCTAATCTTACAAACCATGTAATAACTTTATGGTATAAGTAAGCTTCACAGCAATCTGACATCATTAGTTTCTAAGCTAATTGGGTCTCTCTTTGAATGGTTTAAGATCTTGTATTTAATTAGGATTCAAATGATCACGACTTAAATTTTGTAGGCCACTAGATTTCTGTATGATAAATCACATTTGATAAAATTTTTGTATTAAAATAAATACCATGATTTCATCTTATGAATGCTTGCTAAGCTTCATAAGTTGGTTAATTTACTTGTTTGAAAGTCATACTTCCTTATTGTTAAAATGAAGACTTTTTTTCTTGCTTGCTAAGGAAGTAAGCCAAACATGAGCATAATGGAAACATGAGCACATATAGATATGACTTGATCAGTTCAATTCATAGGATTTATTTTTACAAATTTATACACGTGTGTTCATTTTAGTGTTCTAAATTACATGCATTTTGAGTTATATATTGAATGCCAAGGCCATCAATTCTCCCCATTTTGATTTTTATTATAGAGTCAGCCGCGTCCCACAAGACTATATGGAATAATGATTTGACATCAATTAATGGATGAGAGGTATTCTTATGGACGGGTTGATTGAGGTATATGAAATTACAAACCTTTGATGTCATTTGTTTGTTGTAGCCTGTAGGAATATTTCTAAGCCCACAACTCTTTTTTTGACAATTTTACATTATGGTCCTGCACTTTTCCATGAAATTTTACTAGATAAGGTCTTTTATTCCCACCATTCCTCTCTCCAACAATGTTGTTTGAATTCTAATATTTGTATTTTGAAACATCTGGATTTGTGAACTTTTTTACTGTCATTGGTGCTATATTTAAGTGAACACCACCACACCACTTTTTTGTAGATTTTCTTATTATTGTTGGTGTTTGGGTTAGACATCGAAAGGGGTTTTTTTCAAAAACTTAGAATCTTTGATGAGTTATGACTTTTTTCAAAAACTTTCACAAATCTAAACAATTTAGGAACTGGTGTGGCAGTGTCTAAAGCTAGCAGATGAAGTTGAGGAGCTTTTTATTGGGCACTTTGTTGAAGATGGCAGAAGAAAGGCCACAAAATACCTTTGAACCTACTCTGTCATTCCGTGGCATTTTTATTAGTAAGTGTTTTTCAATCAACACCTTATCTAAAAACTAGCATTTTAGCACTGGTCAACACTATAAATTGTTCTTGTACAAATATCTTGTATAATAAATACATATTCTATTAGATTATCAATATGGGAAATAATAAATTCGTTGCTTCTCAAGGATGCTGCTTATGTTACTGTTGTATATGTTTATTATGAGCTCTCGGATTATCTGAACTTTAAAGATTGGTGGGAATATTCCTTTAACTTCTTATCAAGTTTTAAAAAGATCTTTCCGCTTCTTTTCAAACTTGGTATCAAGTTTTTGGCTTCACAATTTGTTGATTGACCATTCCCCTGGAACTTTTTTATAGGTTCAATGGTGCATTATCTCTTCAATTTACAAACGGTCATCCAAACATGTGAATCATTCATAGGAAAGAGGCATTGATTCTGAGGCAATGGGTTTCAAAGTTAATGTACTCAATATTGATTTGTTGCTGCTACTTTTTGGCACTTTCTCTCTTTTTTTAACCTATCAAATAGCTTGAGGGTGGATTTTGATGGGGTTTTGACCACTGTTACGCCTCTGTTTGTTAAATTTTTTATGTTTAAAAATATGTTTTTTTATGTTTTCTAGGTAAAATGTGTTGTTGAAAAATTAAGAGAGAAAATGTTTGTAATTAAAAAGTGACTTGAGAAATTGTGTAGGAAAAAATATGTTTAAAAACATGTTTTCTAAATGGAGGTGTAGTTTAATGGGGGAATTGCCTTTGCTTGAGCTAAGTACTTGTTGTGGTCTGTGAATAGAAGTAGCATCTGAAGTTAGAGCACATTTAAACTTAGTATGTGATCCATAGACTTTTAACCTTATGAATTAATCAATTAGGACAACGTAACAAAAAGAACGGAAAAGAAATGCACTTGTCCACATAAATCACATACTTTTCTCAATCAACTTTGGAGAAGAAAGATGAATAGTTGGAACTATTTTGATGGGACTTTAGGATTTTTATTTACATAGTCATTACTAACTGAGCTAATCCTTTTTCTATTTATTTAATTTCTAACTTCCCATTGTTAATAATATGTCATCCAGGTACAAAAAAGCAAACCTATAACTATTTTGAAAAATGCATTCCATTTTTGCTCTATATTAATCATTAATATACTCATATTCTGCAAAGAGCACTTGTCTTGGGGCAAAAGGAGATGGTGTAAGAGTTCATTCTCTTCTAAGTTGGATCTATCTTAGTTGTACGTTGTTTGTTGGTATCATATCTTGCTAATTATGAGTGACATATCCCTGTGCAGGTATTTCTTTTAGCTTAAGTAGAGACTGGCTTCTACCAAATGATCCACCGTTCTTGGCTCACATTCATTGAAAATTTTAGGGATTTCATGGACATATTACCATCCCCTGCCTCAGTGGTTTTAATAACTTGGTTGAGGTTAATACATGATTGTTGTCCATCTAAATTTAAAATGATGCATTGCCATGATAGTGACTCTATGGAAGCATGTGTTTTTGCATTTTTGAATGGTCATGATCTTTATCTTTTAAATTTACAAATAATTTAGCTCAAATTATTCAATTTTCAATTTTAAAAAAACTGAAAGCTCTATTTTTTTTCCTCTTCTGTTTAGCCAAAAATCAAATATTTTCTTAATGAATTCTTTGTCGCAACAACTCTTTTTGGTAAACATCACATCTCTTTTGTATCTTTTATTTATTTACACATAATAATTGCTATTAGCTTGGAAAAAGTTGTGGGAAGGAAATGGAAAACTGGTTCATGACCTGATTGTTGCATGAATTTCTAGATAAGTTTAATGCTGTAATAGTTGGATGAGCTTGGACTGGTATGTTAGCTAACTCAAAGTGTGGCTCGGTAGTTGGTTAAACATGCTTTTAGAAATTTGAATCTATGTGAAGATTCAAACAAAAAGGAAAAAGGAACCATATCTTACCGAATAATCTGACTGAATGAGCAAGAGCAAGTGTTCCTAGCCTATCGTGTCTTCCTACTATTTTTCGAGTAGAACTAAAATATACCCAGTGTTCATTTGGAAAAAAAAAAATCTTAAGTAATTATTATTCAAGTAATGCATCAAAAACAATTTGGTTAATACACATTGAACTTTCCCATTAAATTGCATTGTTTTTAAATGTATTAGAGAGCCTATTATTTGAATCGTATTTATCATTATTATTTAAAATCTGCACTTCATAGCTGTATTTCGTTAAATGCCACTTACTCAAAAGTTTTGTTTTTTGTTTTTTTTTTCATAATTGATAGAATAATGCCCCCCCCCCCCCCCCCCCCCCCCGGTTTTGACTTCATCACTATCACTACTATATATAAAGTTCACTTCAAAGTTACTATTCATAAGGACAAAAAATGACACTTTTAGCGTAAAGGTGAACACCCTTTATCATTTCCTGTCTGGTTTATTTTATTTTATAGAAAGAAAAACACTTTCATATCTTAATTGATGTATTAGGTATGTCCAGAACTCTCTCTAGGGTTTCTTCCCTGCTTATGTCGTCCCCAGTAAATGTCCTCTCTCTCTCTCTCTCTCTCTCTCTCTCTCTCTCTCTCTCTCTCTCTCTCTCTCTCTCTCTCTCTCTCTCTCTCTCTCTCTCCTGTGTTTTTGGTATTGTATATCATGTACAAATCAAAAAATATTTCCATGGGCCTTGCGTCGGTCGTCGAACTCGATTAAGCAGATTTGTTGATGTATTTTTTTTCTTCTTCTTCCATTTAGATCTAAGTTCTTACAAGGTATATTTGTTTGGATTTGAGCGTGAGAAGGGGCTTCTTGGAAGGTATTTTCATTTAATCATGTACAAATCAAATTTTTTTTCCATGGGCTTTACGTCAGCAGTCGAACTCGACTATGCATATTTGTTGATGTATTTTTTTCTTCTTCCATTTAGATCTAAGTTTTTACTGGATATATTTGTTTGGATCTGATCATGAGAAGAGGCTTCTTGAAAGGTATTTTCAATCAATCGAATTTGTTTCAACCTTTTTTTACCCTTTCAGTGTATTTTTTTCCCTTTCAGGATGTTGGACTTCGTTGTTGGAGTCAAATATTGTATTTGCCTTTTGTTGATGCGTTCTTGTTTGTCTAGACTTGTTGATATGTTTTTTTATTTAGATCTAGGTCTTTACCGGATATATTTGTTTTGATTTGAATGTGAGAAGGGGTTTTTGTAAAGGTATTTTCATTTAATTCGAATTTTACACATTGTTGTATTGTCATCATTATATTTTTACTGAGAAATTTTTACCATTGAAGCCGTAGTTATGTTTAACTGGGTTATGTACTTGAGCAAATTTGTTAAGCCTAAAATTACTTTTAGGTAACTATTTTTCTGCACATGCTGAGCTTTTTAGAAACTAACTTTCCTTTCTTTATTGGATTATTATTATTATTATTTTATTTTGAGTACTTACTTTCTAAATGTAAGTGTTTGCTCACTTTTCAGAAACTCTTTTGTATTTTATATAACTTAGCTAAACATACTCATGGATTCATTGTGTAGTTGTTCGGTTGTAGATAAATGATGTCCATTTAAGGTTGCTTTATGTAACCTTTTTTTTTTATTTATCCGTATTTTGTCCTTCACTATAAATTGAATTTACTTCTTCAAATTTTTTTTCTCATTTGCAGAAAATCTGTACATTTAATACCATCAATATTCACTATACGGTGTAATTGAGTAAAATTTATCACATTTATTATCATGTATATGGATTTTTTCCACTTAATCTTTGATTTTGCATATAAATATGTTATGCTTTTTCTGCTTATTGTGCTTTCGAAATTATATTTTTGTATATATTTAGATGAATTTGCTATTTTCTTGCAATTCAGTACATTGTAAATGTTATGTGATTTTTTCTTCTTTTTTGGTTAGTTTAGCATATTTAATGTTTGTTGTACTACAATGTGGTTTTAGTATTTTTATAGTTCAACTTTCCATATAGCTATCTGGTATGGATTCATATGTGATAATTAAGTTTGGGGTCATCATTTTTTTTTAATCTTTGATGCATATGACTGTGATTTTGAATTACATTTTCAGGTTTAGTCATGTTGGTTTTCTCTCTCATTTTTTTTAGATTAAAAAAAAAACATGTTTAAGTTTCTTAGATTGATGGGAATTTCTAAAGGGATCAGTATATCATCTTGCCATTTTTTCATTCCATCATTACTTACCTGTCTACAAATAATTTGCACTTATCACTTTATTTTTTTTTTTCACAGAGAATTCATGATGGAAACATAAGACTAAACATCGAAGATCAGTACATCTTCTATCTCAAAGCGATTCCAATAGCACAAAGTCCAGGTGATCATGGAAAATCACAGATTATAACTTCCCAGTCAATTTATAAGTTTGAAGTTATTTCCCTTGAAAAGTATGTGCCAAGTAAGTTCAAGTAACCTCATATAGTGACGACTGTTGATGAATCTTTAGTTATCTCAAACTCAACTGATACAGTCACTACTGTTGGCCATTCTTCATCATCATCTCCAGCTAAACGAACTTTGTTCTCACCCAATGCTGCTGTGTCACCAACGAAGAAGAAATTGAATGATAAATTTGACTAGAATTTTCTAAGTAGAACTTTATCATCTATGAACAATGATCTTTTGTAATATGAACAATATATTTTTGATCTTTTGATTGGCACTGGTGATGTATTTAAATGTGTTGAATAGTACACCAGTTTGAACATCAGAATTGGCATTATGTTTATGTGATGTTTTCATTTTATAAATTTCCATGTGTTAGCACACTATGAATTAAAGCACCATGATAGTGTTTTGGTTACTACACATCCCTGTGAACTACAATTTAAGTTTAGTTTATCATAGACCAACTCATGAATATCAAGCTGTTAATTGTGGATGAATGCAAGGTCTATTACATAATTTACATGAGTTCACTAAACCAGGTTCATTTCATGTTTCTTAAAGGAAATGCTTCATATTCCATGCTGTTGATTTTGAGTTCAATTGGTTCAATTCTTGTTCTTTTAAATCATGTTATCTGTTCAATATTTTTTTTTTTAGTGTGTTTACGTATTTTTGAGTTTTATAGTTTAGATTCTTTAACTCACAGTTTTGATTAATTACATTATTTTAACCTATGAGTTGAGCATGGAATATAATTGTGTGTTAGAATATTATTGAATTGCTTCAAGTTGAAGTACCAAAGATTTGTATATAATAGCGAATAATCTGTTTTACTAAAATAATAACATAAGAGAGTGAGCGGTTGGGTTTATTCTTGTTCATGATGTGCTGCACTTTCTTCTTTCATATCTAAATTGGTAAACTCTATAGCACACTGGAGTTTCCTTAAAATTTCTCGAAATCTTACGTTTGATCTATTTTCTATTTTTCATTTTTGTAGGCTCATTTATCATTTGATTTTGTGTTTGCATTTTGACTGGCTCTGTGTTGCTTGCCTGTTGATTTTTCACAGGTGGATAGTGGATTACTAGATTCACTGTTTCCATTTCCATTCTCTCTCATAATTGTTATACATTTATACACAATGGCTATGCTTATTTCAATCTTATTGTACTTAATGTGTACTCCCATATACAAATTTTTTACATTATAAATTCTACGCGAATAAATACAAATTTAATACGTTTCGTGCATTGCACGAGAATCCTACTAGTATGGATGTAAAGAAGAGTCATCTTAAACCAGACACAAATATTAGGTGAAAGAAGTGGTGGCAACTCCTTTAATTTCATGTATCATCTTTTTCTTCCCGACTTGCACATCAGATCATGTCGTGTTAGTAGTTTTGAAAATGATATATTTTTATTTTACTTGGAGAAAAGAAGATCAATCAATTTAAATCTTGTCCTTATAGTTCTACACTGCTCAAAAGCGCGCAATCCAGTTGGGAAGAATCTGGATATTTCAAATACTAACTGCTCAATAAGAAATGGTTTATCAAGTGGAAAAAATGTAAAAATAATTAACTTCAGTTCTATATCTTATACTCAAATCAAGTGGTGAGGAAAAAAATGTCATTCTGCCAAATTTTATTGAAACTGCAATTTCGAAATCGTTGATTTGGGTCCATATAATAAACCTGCAATATTTCTCTGAAAACCAAAACAAACCATTTGGAAATGGTCGGATTAGGTTTTGTAATTGAAAATCGTTTAAAACCAAATCAAATTGTTCATCTAATCTTCAAAAAAGAAAAAAAAAAATCTTGTTTTATCCAAGCTATATATATTTATTAGTTCAAACTACATTTCTACAAATTGATTTCCTAATAACGATTTTTGAACTTGTATTGTGACAAATATTTTCTAGGGTAACATTTATTTTTAAAAGATTTTAATTTAAGTTTTATACTGAAAATCAAATCAATATATTTCTCTTTCCCTAAATTAAAACTACAATGAATCACAAAGCAAAATTTTATTTGATTTAAAATTTTATCAGACTGTTTAAAATAATAATTTGTGCCTTTACCCAAATATCATCACTTGTGCAAACAAAATAATTCCCATTTCATCATCATCATTCATAGTGAGTACAACAATACAATCTGGATATCAAATTTAACAAATATCTGACTTATATATTTTTTATGAAGTCATATATAGATTCATAGTTGATCATGTAAAGATGTCCGTCCACCAAATATATATATATATATAAAGAGGAGTTGGCTTAATTAACGGGCGATATCGTGTGGGAAAAGTGGCGGCACGGTAATTCCTTCTCTTTGCCACTTCTCAACGTTTCCTTCCCAACCTGCATTTTCACAGTGTACATTTTACATTTTAAAAGAAATATCCATTTAATACAAGTATTTTGTAATGTGAGAATATACAGATCTTTTATAGTTTCCTTCTAAAGCTAGCTTAACAATATTTAGTGCAACCATGGCATTAGTTACCTATAGAGGGATCGGCGCCACGATTCTTGAGTTCTCTGTATTCTTGACAAATGCCACAGACACAGCAGCAACAATGTACCACAAAATCTGCACAAGGTGCTTCTTGCAAGTTGAATAGTGCCCTCAGTTTTGACCGGTAATTGCTTGTGTACAACCAAGTGCAGTGGACCATGTGGAGAGCAGTGTATATTCCACATCCAATTTCACTGCCTGCAGTAACAAAGAACAAGGAAAACAAATTACATTATTTCTTTAGCAATAATAAATTGATTTATTTATGTTTTTTGAGAAAATATGGGTGGTTAAAAAGGAATTTGAAAAATTGAGTTGTTTATATAAACTGATAATGATTGCGTTAAAGAACACGTGCTCAAAATAAGCAGTTGTATAAGAGCCCGTTTGGTCCATAAAAAGTTTTTTGTTTTTGTGGGTTTTTTGTGTTTTTGTATGGATGTGTGGTTTAAATTGATTTGAAAAGTAAAAAAATTGTGAGCTTGACTAAAGATGGATGATTGAAATTGAGTTTGAAAATTTTTGATAAAAATTCTTGATTGACCAAACGGACTCTAAGTACAGACGAAACTGGATGATGGAAAACAGATAAGAATAAAAGAGAGGGAATTTGATTATACTTACGTGTTGTTCCTTTATCAATTATTTCGATAATCTGTCCCACAGTAATGCAGGGACAAAAGAAAGTCTTCACACCTTCAAAATCAACACGTAAAAAAGAGCAAAGTAAACACATGAAATTTAATTATGTAACACTTATTTTGAGAAGTAGTAGACGTTAAAATATTAGGCAGTGTTATAAAAAGCAATAATTATTATGCGCAACATAACTTTGACGAGATAATAAGCAATTAAGTGAATGGAAAGAAAATAGATGATTTTTGAAATTAATATTACAATTAGAGCGGTCGTCTAAGCAATTGTACAATCCAGTTGACCAGTTGCCTTTCGGGCACGAAGTCGTCATATAAGCATTTTCGGCTTTGTTTGGTTCCATATTTGTCGATAAGTAAGAAGAGATTTAAGGTGTCAATATGGATTTTGAATCGTATTTAACCTTTATTTATACACTGCAATCAAAAGGTAGTTTTATATATTTGCAATACAATTTCTGGGAAATTATAGGTACAACGTAGGGTTACAGATGTATTCAAATTTTTAGTGAATGTTATCTTGACCAAAATGTATTTCTAGCCCAAGCTTTCAAGTTCCTAACATGAAATATGATAATTTATTTCCTTGTTCAACATTCAACAATATT
This sequence comes from Ligustrum vulgare, assembly GCA_963555705.1. Taxonomy (NCBI): domain Eukaryota; kingdom Viridiplantae; phylum Streptophyta; class Magnoliopsida; order Lamiales; family Oleaceae; genus Ligustrum; species Ligustrum vulgare. The sequence goes on from OY743170.1 coordinate 56,324,991, forward strand.
AGGAAGTTGATGAGCTAAGAAGTAGCTTATTACAAAATACATTTTTCTTATTAATTGTCAAACATTCAATACAACTTTTTAACCGCATATATTTTCTCTCTCCAATTTTTAACCTCACATTTACCTCGAGATTCACCAAATAAACTGATTATAATCAATTTTTAGCCTCCGAACAGAGGCTTAAGTGGTACAAGTCTTTTCTTAAAACAAATTTTCAATCACAAAATTATTTATAATCTTACTTTTTATTTTAATATTCTTATTTTTCTACTTCGAATAATTTAATTTTATTCATTTATCAATTTTGGATATCTATGTGTGTGTGTGTGTGTATATATATAACAGTTTGCGTACATACATAACATTATACATAGTCCATTTTATATTTTGTAGTCGTAAGTTTGAAACCATCCTCTATTGTGAGATTGACATTCTAATTCCAATATTATATTGCTAAAATTTGTTCAACAATTGTTTCAGGTGAAACTAAAATTTAAATAAAAATGAAAATGACCTTTCATATCTTTATATTAGCTTATTTATTCAACCTCAGTTTGGTAATTTGTTTATAAGAAAATTTATAAACAACACATTTTTCAATTACATATTTTACCTCAAAAACATTATATTCTTTATTTATAAACAATTTTTTTACTGTGGGACGTATTATGCCAATTGCCACATAGTTACAATTTTGTTAACTGGACGTTATCTTCATGGATTATAGAGATAATAATCGAGTAAGGGGGAAAATATAATTTTAATTACAGTCACGGCAATCGTCCGAACAATCACACAGCCCAGTTAACCAGTGGACCCCAAGGCACGAAGTCGTCGTATCTCCTTGGTTGCGTATTTGTCTATAATGAAGAAATAATATGGAAACTTAATTTTAGTTAATTAATGCCTTTCTTTATATACACTTCAACTCTCAATACCTTGTCTTCGAAGGTTGCTGAATGTAACATTACTGGAAATTGCGAGTACAATGTGGGGTTAGTTGTGTTCTTATTTCTAATTGACTATTTTTGTTTCTATCTCTTTCCTGATAAGAATATGATTCTTTCTAAAGAAGACCATCATAAATAAATAAATAAAGTTCCTAACGTGTTGAGAATGTTGCGTTCAGGGTACACAATTATAACTAAAGTAGAAATGAGAAAAATGGATAAATAATGATTTAAAGTTGATACAAAGATTTTAACGTGGAAAATCCAATTAATTTTAAGGTAAAAACCACAGGTAATGATAGAAGAATTCCACTATAGTAGGAGAAATTACAACATTCTCTCTAAATAAAAGGAGATAACAATGACCAATCTCTCTTGTAATAGGAGAAATACAAGTAAGAAATACTCGAGAAAAATAATATTTTTCTCACTATTTTAACCTTCTCTCTTCTCTTTTCTCTCTCTACTATATGATCTCAAATTCTCTAATTCCTTAAGCTAGAGAAACCATGGGATTACAATCCATACATCAAAATGGATGAAATATGTCCTATTTCTAGACAAAAATTGGACATAAACCGTCATAAAATCACCTCATTAGCCTAGGGAGAAATCAAAACCAAATTTGATTTCTATTTGACTTCAATTGATGGTCCAAACCTTCAATGTCTTGGATGAATTCAAATTCAATTTGGATTTTGCTTTTGATTTGTTGGACCATGCATGCACTTTGAATTTTCAAAGGAGAAAATCAAATTGAACTCTTCCTAGTTTTGCCAAAAGGCTTTATTAATTTTTTTACAATCTCCCACTTAAAGTCTTGTTGGCAATTCATCAATCCTTTCTAAACTTGCCATTTTCATGCTGCTTACGTCTCTACTAGGCCAATAGAGGATCGACACAAAGTAAATTTGCCGTTTTTGATTGGCTTTGTTAACATATCAGCTACGTTATCTTTTGTATGGATCTTTTGTATATCCACACTTCCTTCTTCCATCTTTTCTCGTACAAAATGATATTGTACTCTAATGTGTTTCGTCCTTGAGTGAAATGTTGGATTCTTTGCCAGATACAAAGCGCTTTGACTATCACAAAATAGAGCAATTTTCTCTTGTTTGTGTCCAAGCTCCTCCAATAGCATTTGCAACCATATTGCCTCTTTGCTAGCTTGTGTAGCTGCAACATCTTCTGCCTCTGTCGTAGAAGTAGTCACGATAGACTGCAGTTTTGAAACCTAGCTTATAGCTCCTCCAGCAAGAGTAAACACATAACCTGAGATGGACTTACTCTTATCAAGATCACCTGCATAATCTGAATCAACATAGCCTCTAATAGTGAAGTCTGATCCTTCGTAACATAATGCAACATTTGAGGTACCCTTGACGTATCTTAGGATCCTCTTCACCGTATTCCAATGCTCTCTACCAGGATTTTCCATATATCGACTGACCGCTCCCACTGCTTGTACAATGTCTGGTCTTGTACAAATCATAACAAACATTAGGCTACCCACTGCTGATGCATACAGTACTCGAGATATCTCCATCCTCTCTACTTCATTGCTAGGACTCATACTTGAGGATAACTTGAAATTAACAGGAAGAGGGGTAGTAATTGGCTTACACTCTCACATATTGAAGCGTCGCAAGATTTTCTTCAAGTAGTTTTTCTGACTAAGCTAAATCTTCCTATTATTTCTGTCTTGGTGAATTTGCATCCCTAGAATCTTGTTTGCAGTTCCCAAGTCCTTCATTTCAAACTCCCTAGCCAATTGTGCCTTCAAATCTTTGATACGATCTTTGTTGGGGCCTGCTACCAACATGTCGTCAACATACAACAGCAAGATAATGAAATTACCATCACCAAATCTCTTGAAATAAGCACAAGGATCTGCACTAAGTCTGTTGTATCACAGGCTCATGATGAAGGAATCAAATCTCTTATACCAACACCTTGGCCCCTGTTTGAGACCGTATAGAGATTTGTTCAACCTGCAAACCAAGTTCTCTTTTCCTTTTTCTTCAAAACCTTCTGGTTGGAGCACATAAATTTCTTCTTCAAGCTCACCATGAAGAAATATAGTTTTCACATCTAACTACTCCAGGTGCAAGTCTAGTGTAGCACACATCGCCAATAATACTCGAACTGTTGTGATTCGAACAACTGGAGAAAATATTTCATTGAAGTCAATGTCTTCTTTCTGAGCATATCCCTTTACCACCAGTCTAGCACGATACCGCTCCACTTGGTCATTTCCATCACGTTTGATCTTGTAAACCCATTTATTTCCAATGGCCTTTCTTCCTTGTGGTAGCGAAACAAGATCCCATGTCTTGTTTTTATGAAGAGCTTCAATTTCTTCCTGCATTGCTGCCATCCACTGCAAAACTTCTTGGCTATTTAAAGCCTCATGGAAATTTGATGGCTCTCCATCTTCTGTCAGTAGGCAATATGCAACATTGCTTTCCATAACATACTCAGAGTACCAAGCTGGTTCTCTCCTCTCCAGAGTTGATCATCTAACTTCAGGAGTTGTGAACTCGACTTGTTCTCCTTCTTCATTCTCCGGTGCTGCTTCAGAAGAATCTCGAACTTCTTGTTCTTCTCTATTTTCAACTTCAACCGTAGTAGTTTCTGGTTCCTTTGGAGTGCTATCATTTTCTTGTACCTTTCCTTCCGTGAATATCACATCTCTGCTGATTATCACCTTGTGGGCAGTGGGATCCCACAGGCGGTACCCCTTGATTCCATCAGCATACCCCAAGAAAATGCATTTCCTAGATTTTGAATCCAGTTTTGATGTTTCTTGGGCATTGTACATAACGTACACAGGACTTCCAAAGACATGTAAGTGAGAATAATCAGCTGGCTTCCCTGTCCACATCTCCATCGGCGTCTTCAGATCAATCGCGGTTGATGGTAACCGATTGATCACATAACAGGCAGTTTTGACTGCTTCAGCCCAAAATGATTTAGCTAAACCCGCATTCTCAACATTGCTCTCGTTCTTTCTAACAATGTTCTGTTCATCCGCTCTGCCACTCCATTTTGTTGTGGAGTATATGCCTTGGTGAAATGTCTTTTAATACCTTCTTGTTGACAAAAGGTATTCATCACCAGTATATTCTCCTCCATTGTCCGTCCTCAAACACTTGATCTTCTTTTCAGATTCAAGTTCACCCGCGCTTTGTATATTTTGAAGACTTCGAACACATCGGCCTTCATCTTGATTGGATACACCTAACATCTCCTAGAGTAATCATCTACAAAAGATACAAAATATTTTGCTCCTCCTAGAGACAAAACCGATGCTTGCCCAACATCGGAATGAACCAGCTCCAATATAGCTTTACTTCTAGTAGTAGAAGTACCAAACTTTAATCTGTGTTGCTTACTAGTGACACAATGCTCACAAAAGGTTAATGATACCCTTTTGAGCCCTGGAAGAAGATTTTGTTCAGAGAGAATTTTCAGACCACGTTCAGACATGTGACCAAGTTTGCGGTGCCATATCATCGTCAATTCTTCCGCGCGAACTTGTCGATACAACAGATGCTTCTCCTTCTTGTAGAGTATCTCCTTTAAGCATGAACAGATTTGTAGCTATCTTTTCTGCTTTCATAACCACAAGCGCGCCTTTAACTATTTTCATAGTCCCATTTTGGACATGGATTTTGCACCCACTATTATCTAATTGTCCTAAAGATAATAGATTTTTCTTTAGACCTTTCACATGTCGTACCTCATGGATGGTGCGAACCATACCATCAAACATTTTTAATTTGATGGTACCAATACTAGCAATCTCCAAGGCATGATCGTCTCCCATGAACACAGACTCTCCTGAGATAGATTCATATTGATGGAACCATTCTCTCCGGGGAGTCATATGCCATGTTGTTCCTCAATCCATAAGCCAGACATCAGCAAATCGTCTTCTGCCTTCAGTAACGGTTGTTGCCTTACTGTATAAAATTTCATCATCATCTGAGGTGCTTGCTACACAACCCTGAGCATTTGATGGCTCAGGTCTTTTTCCTTTGGCTTCTTCTTTCTTCTTGAGATCCCAACACTCCTTTTTGTAGTGCCCTTTCTTGCCACAGTGATGACACTTGACATATTTCTTACTTCTGGATTTTGATCTATTCTGATTTTGACTCCTACTGAGGCCACGTTCCATTGATCTTCCTCTCGTTATTGTTAAAGCTTCGGCTTGCTGTGAGCCTCCCGATCTATCTTCTTTGTTCTTGCGCCGACTTTCTTCTTCAAGAACCGCAGCTGCAATAGCATCGAAGACTAGAACTTCAATGTTGTTCGTTAAGTTGATGATGAGTTGATCATACGAATCAGGTAGACTTTGAAGTAGAATTTCAATACGTTCACCTGTCTCTATGTTATGCCCCATTACTGAGAGCTGTGAAAATAAAGTGTTGAGGGTGTTGATGTGGTTAGTCACCATGGTTGACTCCATCATCCAAAGGGTGTACAGTTTTCTTCTCAAGAAGATTTTGTTGTGTAGTGACTTGGCCTCGTACAATTTTGTCAGAGTATCCCATATCTCTTTTGCTGTCTTTTTCTCCGCCACACTTGACAATACTCCATCAGCTAGTGCTAGGTGCAAATTAGCAATAGCGTTGCCATCCATCTCGTTCCACTTATCGTCGTCCGTGATCTCTTCTGGCCTTTCTCCAATTTTCGCCAACTATCTTTTCTCAAAACTGCTTTTATTCTCATTTTCCACAATTAGAAATTATTCCCGTTGAACTTCTCTATTTCCTACTTCATCGCCATTATTGAAGATGCCTTCTTTCCACTAACTGGATCTGATCGCAGCACGTAAACCTGAAGCTCTGATACTACTTGTTGAGAATGTTGCGTTCGGGGCACACAATTACAACTGAAGTAGTAATGAGAAAAATGGAGAAATAATGATTTAAAGTGGATACAAAGATTTTAACGTGGAAAACCCCCAATTAATTTTGAGGTAAAAATCACGGGCAAAGATAGAAGGATTCCACTATAGTAGGAGAAATTACAACCTTCTCTCTAAATACAAGGAGATAACAATGACCAATCTCTCTTATAATAGGAGAAACACAAGTAAGAAATACTCGAGAAAAATAATATTTTTCTCACTATTTTAACCTTCTCTCTTCTCTTTTCTCTCTCTACTATATGACCCCAAATTCTCTAATTCCTTAAGCTAGAGAAACCATGGGATTACAATCCATACATCAAAATGGATGAAATATGTCCTATTTATAGACAAAAATTGGACATAAACCGTCATAAAATCACCTCCTTAGCCTAGGGAGAAATCAAAACCAAATTTGATTTCTATTTGACTTCAATTGATGGTTCAAACCTTCATTGCCTTGGATGAATTCAAATTAAATTTGAATTTTGCTTTTGATTTGGTTGACCATGCATGCACTTTGAATTTTCAAATGAGAAAATCAAATTGAGTTCTTCCTAATTTTTCCAAAAGGATTTATTACTTTTTGACAACATGAAATTATAATTTATATCCTTGTTCAAATTCAAAAACATTAGGAAATGCATAACCTGAATATACCAGAAGTGTCAGATGATTATTTCAAAAGACTTGTGGTTGTGAACTTAGTAAGAGCATGTTTGGTAATGTGATTTTTAGAAGTTTTTGTAATTTTTTTTTTATGAATGTATACGTGGTTTAAAAATATTTGAAAAGTCAAAAAATGTAAATTTGACTAAGAATGAATAATTGAAATTGAGTTTGAAAAGTTGAGGTAAAAAAATAGTAATTATATTACCAATACAAATTTTACTTATTACACCACGTTCTAACTCCACCACAATTAAAATATAATTTCAATAAATACGCCATATTAAATTTACAATTATATCCTCAATTCAATAAAAAAAAAGGATAATTATATTTACACCACACTTTTTTATATTTACACAACATTTTAATTGCAAGAAAGATCTTCATTGTTTGTTTATTTTTGTTTTTGTGTCCTCAAATTTTTTTAATTGCATTATTATTCATAATATTCAATTAATTAACATATTTTGTTTCGAACCAAGATTTCTTTTCAAATATTATGTTAATTTGCAGTGAAAAGATGTGCAAATATTTTGTTTAATTTTTGTATTAATTATTTATGTTGTTTATTTAAACATATGAGAGATAAATAAATATTTTTTGCACTCGTAATAAATATTTTGAACGAAAATCGTCTCTAAAAACAAGATGTGAAAATTAGTAAAAATTTGATGATAAAAAAAAAATTATAAAAAAAAACTTTGACGGGGTAAATATAAAAATAAGGAAAAATTAGGGATCTTCATTGCAGTTAAAATGTGATGTGAATAACAAAAAGTGTGGTGTCAATATATATACCCAAATAAAAACGTCCCACTTGCCTTGGCTGAAATGCAATTAATTAAATCATTTCCCTTCAAAAAGTCGAAGCATTCTGGACAAATTGAGAGAGAGTCCGCCGCTACTCGCTCATCACCACCAAACCCGCACAAAGGAGCATGTGAAATAACAAGATTATTCATTGAAGGTGGCTGAAGTTTTTGTAGCAAAGATCCATGAAACTAACCGCACCATTAAGATACCAGTTGACGGTGATGACACCTTCCATAATTTGGTTGTGGAAATTAGTTCTCAGAAAGATAAGTCATCTTTCGATGACTGCAATTCTAAAGAGAATAATTTGTGTGCCACAGAATTACTGATGAGATAGCATTGATTTGTCTCTTTGATATGTTAAAAGAACAACTAGATTCTCAAGAAGATGGAATTGATGTTTTATGCACCGAAGATCATTGGATATTAAATCCAGTCATGGAGATCATAAGAGGGGAAAATCACCTAGTTTGGATGATAGTATCAAGTCAGTTTGGTCTGAGTTCTAAAAGTGAGCCTGAGTCTCCAGGAGAGTACCTACTAAGCAATTTCAGAAGGATGCTCTAGCCAGCGGGAGTTCCTTATTCAACTTTGATATGGACAATTATTTAGAAGAATTTGTTGGTGATGTTACAATGTGTTCTGGGTGGGAAAACGTCTCGTAGACTTTCATCATTCATCAACGGTTATGGACTAGCCAAGATAGAAATTGATGCTCTGAGGACTAAAACAAGGGCATCGATGTTGGAAGACTTGGAGACTGAAGATTTATTGTGAGTGGGGGACTAAATGAGAAGTCTCTCCAAAGTTCTCCACCCAGGAGGTGATTGGTGGTGGTGGTAGTGGAGGAGGAGGATTGTGGTGTAGATATAAATTAGTGATAAATTTCTTTTAGAGAGAGAGAAAAATAAATAAATTAATGAGATAAAATTAAAAGATTTTTATGTCATTTTGTTAATGTTTATTTTTATAAATAAGAAAATTAATTTATAATGTGGTGTAGAAAATAAATTTTATGATGGTAATATAGTTGGCTAAAAAAATCATTTTACCAAACACTATCTAAGAATTAACTTACAAAATGCACATCTTCTGCCCTCAGGGCATATCTTCCAGTAACAAAGAGGATAACTGATAACACGCTCAGTTCGGTCGGGTGCAGTGTTCGAATCTTGAAAACGGATTTGACCTTGTGGCAAGCGGGAGTTACCACAACTAGTGGGGGGGACCTTCAGTTCTCTCCACACTAGCATCTAGGAGGCACATCCTGCAATTTACCATTCAAACCAATTGGCAGATTTGATAAAATCTGACCGTATAGAGGACTTTAGCCAAGCTCTCGATCAGTTGCTCACAGCCCTTCCCTCAGGGCATGGTCGGTTCAGACCCTCAAGGTGTGGGTTACACCATCTTTTTTAACAAAATGCACATCTTCTAAATTACTTGTCAAACACGCAACTTAAGTGTATGTTTGGTATGCAAAATATGTTTTACAATGTATTTTGTAACGGAATCATTACAGTTTATAAATCAGTTTACAAATCACACAATTTCTCAAACCACTTTTTAATCACAAATATTTTTTCTCTCTACTTTTCAACCACACATCTTATCTCAAAACAGTAAATAAATCAGTTTATAAATCGTTACGGTATTACCAAATAGTCCTACTCGTTTCTCACTTTTTAACAGTGTTCAACTGAACTTAAAATATGTTAAACTCGCTAATTAGTAAGAAAATTAAATGTTTTAAAATCACAGTAAAGTATTGATTAATTACCAAAGTAATAGACTCATAATTCCATCTCTAGATTATGGTTTTCTAAGCTTGGGTCATTTCTTCAGTTATATGTTAATTTGAACTATGGTGGTAATATTTTAAGCGAGATCATTTTATCCCTCTTTAATTTAATAATCTTTTACACTATAAAAAAGGACGTCAACAGAGGATCACTAATTTTGTTCAAATTAAAAAAATAAATAAATAAATAAAAATTGTGAAGGATTCCGATTCATGTTCGAGAAATCAAGATAATAATTTGTAACTGGATTTGGCTGTCCAAAGTTAGACGATAATTAATCAATACCAAATAAAAATTGTCAACATAGAATCTACTATTGTAACTTTCAATATGTTTACATCGACAAATGAATTAACCAAGGAAACTATTGTAACTCGGCTATGCCTTTTTGACATGTGCCAGGCTGAAAAGATGCAAGTGTTGATGAAATAACAAGGATGGCCCAAAAAAAAAATTGACAGACTCGAAATTCGTGATTACTCAATCCCAATAGGAGCGATCAGCCCCCACTAATAGGGTCAGTGGGAAGGGTTTTCAGTCTATGGCCGATCACGGGGGTTGGGACGTCGTGGGTCCAGGCATTTGCAGGCTCGACTCATTGTCATCCCTAAAAAAAAAAAAAAATAGATATAAAACCTATTTTAAAACTATTTTTCCCCTAACCTTTCAAAATTGTATGGTGTCTATAACTTTGGATAAGCCATTTAATTTTTTTTTTCTTTGAATCTATTACATAACCAACCTAGATAGATGTTGTAGCACTAATGGTGCTTAATAATGGCAAAAGGACGGATTGGCATGATTCATATCTTCCCCGCAAATATTTAGTCTGATCCATATCAGTTTCACAATCCGTCATGGCGGATATGATTCGAGTTGGGGGTGGATTTACCACGTGATCCGTTAGTCGCCACAGTTATTTTTTAAATAAATTAGTGTTTAAGAGGTTTTCGATAATTAAATTTAGATTTCTTAATTATTTTTTTCTATTTTATTAAATGGGACGGATCAGATAGGTCCGGATCCGTATCCATCCAGCAATCCGACCCGGTCCAAGGATGAGAAAATTTTCGCTCCTTTCATATCAAATCGAGTATTTTTGTCATCCCTAATGATGCTAGATAACGTTATCATATTTTTTAATTATACATTCTAAAAAATCATTTTTCAACTTTAAAAAAAAATCAATTTCATTCAAACGATAAATCGCACCACTAGCACTTTTTTTTTTCCCACGTGCTTGGATCCTTGGTTGCATATGCCTTTTTTTTTTTGGGTGTTTCTCTCTGAGGAACAAGTATGTATGATTGAGACTAAGAAGAAATCTATTCAATCGCTGGAGATTAAATAGTGTCTTGTGGAGATAGTAAACATATTTTAAAACTATTTTTTCCATAACATTTTCAAAATTGCATGGTGTCTATAACTTTGGATAAGCCATTTAATTTTTTTTTTCGTTGAATCTATTACATAACGCAACCTAGATAGATGTTGTAGCACTAATGGTGCTTAATAATGGCAAAAGGACGGATTGGCATGATTCGTATCATCCCTTCAAAAATTTAGTCTGATCCATATCAGTTCCACAATTCGTCATGGTGGATAGGGTTCAAGTTGGGGGCTGATCTACCATGTGATTCATTAGTCGCCACATTTATTTTTTAAAAATAAATTAGTTTTTAAGAGGTTTTCACCAATTAAATTTAGATTTCTTAATTATTTTTTCCTTTTTATTAAATGGTACGGATCAGATCGATCTGAATCCGTATCCATCCTACAATCCGACACAATCCAAGGATGGGAAAATTTTCACGCTTTCATATCAAATCGAGTATTTTTTTCATCCCTAGTGATGCTAGATAACGTTCTCATATTTTTTAATTATACATTCTAAAAAATCATTTTTCACCTTTAAAAAAAAATAAAAAATCTATTTCATTCAAACACTAAATCGCACCGCTAGCACTTTTTTTTACCACGTGCTTGGATCCTTGGTTGCATATGCTTCTTTTTTTTATTTTATTTTTTTATTTTGGTGTTTCTATCTTAAGTACAAGTATGTATGGTTGAGACTGAGATGAAATCTATTCAATCGCTGGAGATTAAATAGTGTCTTGTGGAGATAGTGTGAGTAGGTAAAGTGAAGGAAATAATTTGTACAGTTGAAATTGAGGTGAAATCTATATTTCTTATCCATTCAATGCTATATTCAAAAATTTATAAATGATGAAGTTTTCTTTAATCCAATTCATCCTCAAATATGAATTTCAATATTGAAGATCCATTTCGTAATTCATCTTCTGATTCGTCTTCATTATCCAACGATGAAAGTGATAATGAAATACAATTTATGAATGATCTTGAATCTGTTGATGTTCACTTTTATTCCAATAACAACTTCCTCATGGCATATTATCTCAATCAACAAAATGGCCTGTGATCAGAACATGTTCCATTAACAGATAATGATCCATCGTAATCGGGAAAATACTGATAGAAATTTGTTCAACGACTATTTTGCAGAGATCTTACAACGAAAATCTGTTTTTCTAACTATTTCGAATGACTCGAAATTTATTTATGTGTATACTTCAGGCTGTAGAAGGTCATGACAACTATTTTTCCCTAAGAAAGGACGTAACTAGCAAACTCGGATTGTCTCCTTATCAAATATTAACAGTTGTATTTTGGGTATTAGCCTATGGAGTTGCGGCTGATATGCTAATGATGAGTATATTAAAATAGGAGAATCCAGTAATTGAAAGTCAGAAGAGATTTTGTCGTCTTGTTGTGGATGTGTTTGGAATGCAATATCTAAGATCCCCCAACACTAATTACATTGCGAGGCTACTTCATGTTGGTGAACAACGTTATTTTTCAGAAATGTTAGGTAGTCTTGATTTTATGTATCGAAAGAGGAAAGCTTATCCAACGGCTTGGGCAAAACAATATGCGCAGGTCGTAGTAAAAGCCCAACTATTATTCTTGAAGATGTAGTTAATTATGATCTTTGAATTTGGCATATATATTTTGGTTACCAGTTTTCAACAATGATATTAATGTGCTGGAAGCATCCCATCTTTTCGCCAACCTCGATAAAGGCATTGTCCCTCCCGCTCATTATATTATTCAAGGAAAAGAATATATATCCAAAATTGATGGAGTTGAGAATCGAGCACTGACTTATTTGGACGATTGGGATCGTTCAGTTTCAAAGTTTTCAAATAAATGGTTTTGGCCCATAATATGTTTTCGGAATTATCTCGATAGGATTCTTTGAGTTATTATGTCCATTTTCGTCTTTTCATTATTTCTCGCTTTTAGGACTAGGGTTTACTATTTATTCTCTTTGTTTTGCAGTTGTTTTGACATAGAACTTTGTTATTCTTAGAGTTTCTCCAACTTTATTCAATTCATTTCGATATTCTTTTAGAATCAACAATCTTGAGTTGTTATTGTTTCATTCATACAAGTTCTGCCTATGTCAAAAATGGTATTAGCTTGTACAAGCAATTCATGATCCACGTGATCCCAAAAAAAAAAAAAAAAAATTGCTATGAAACAAGAAGGATGTAAAAAAAGCGTAGAGCATTCTGCAATCATGATTCTCAATTGTGGCAGAATCATTATTCATGTAGGACAAACATGTATTATATGATATAATGATCGCTTGCATTGTCATGCACAATATGATAATCTACGATGAGCGTGGTGTTAATGCTCGAATTAAAGATTGGATTGAAGCTTCAATTATTCGATTTCATAAATTTCTATCTCGATATAGACAAATCAAGGATAAAGATGCACACATTGTACTTCAAAATGCATTAATTGATCATTTATGGGTTGAATATACATATTCAGAGAAATAAATGATGCAATTAGTTGGGATTTTTATTATATGTAGCTTTTCTTTTTTGCGTTCAATGTAATTTTGGTTTTTTTAATAATTAATAAATACAATAATTTAGTTCATTACATATAATTTTTTGATTGAATAATTTTAGTAATAATTTAATTTGTAATTAGATAGGAAATGAAATAAAGTAATTGCTGAGAAATAAATAATAAAAAAATAAAAATAAAGCAAACATTATTCATTTGGTATAAAAATTGGAGATGCTCTGACGAAGGCTAAATTATTCATACTTTGATCCCAATCAATATTTTTGAAGCTTGTGAGTGAAGGAGAAGAGGATAGAATCCATCTATCAATACATATAGATCAGAAAAATTTATGGAAAAGTTGACACTGTGACAACCAATGCATATCGTGATATCAAGTTCTTACCATCTTTAGCAGATTTGTTTACATCATACCAAGTTTTTCCACCATCTTCTGAAAGACCTCTGAGAGCGTGTTTGATTGGGGGTGGAAAATGTGGGTAAAAAATATTTTTCATTCTAATTCTCCACCTTTGGCGTTTGATTCAAAATGTTCCATGGAAAAGGTTTTCCACCAAAGTTCAAAAAGTGGTGGATTTCCTTGATTTCAAGGAAAACAAATTCCTACGGAGTGGTGGGAAAATATTTTCTATGGAATTTCATTTCATTACCTCCCAATCAAATACATCCTTAGGCTGCGTTTGATTCGCCATGGAAAATATGATTTTCCACGTAATTTTTCAACTTTGCGCTGTTTGGTTGTCTAAGTTTTTCGTGGAATTCATTTTTCCACTTGCCTCGAAATCCGGTATTTTCCTTGTTTTGAATGAATTCGTTTTCCAATGGGGGAAGAGGTTTTATTTTCCATGAAAAATCTTATACCATTTTTGGTACTTTTGATCATTTTTGTTGTTGTTAATTGATTTTTTTTCTCAAAAATTAACATTATTATTACTAAGTACAAACTTGTTAAAAAATGAAAAAAAAAAATATTATAATAGCTAAATTTTACTTTATTTTCCATGGAAAATAATGTCAATCAAACAACAAAAGTTGAAAAACTCTCCACTTTTTCTACTTAGAAAATTAAACCAATCAAACACATTAAACTTTCAATTCTCAAGAATTCAATTCCCTGAAATTCATTTTCTTTCCACCCAAATTCCACCATCGCTATCAAACGCAGCCTTAGATATTATTCATGATGGGATGTTAAAATGGAAAAGCCAAGATATGACAAAAGCGAAAACCATGCAGGCGAGGAGAAAGTTAAGAAAACGGTGACCATTTAAGCAACTTGGAGTTTCTGTATTCATGGGTGCTCGAGCTGATGGCTCTGTATTAGCTGCAGCATAATCGCTTCCATTAGTTTGTTGTGCTACCTGGATATCATTTGGGCCAACCACATTCCGTGCAATCGAATTACAAATTTCACAAGTCCTGAATATGACAAATGAAAATGCTACTTAAAATATATAAGATTAATAACTAGTTGTGACAGTCACAGTGAGTCGGTGACAATATCTATGAAATATATATATTGCTCGTGTTTACTCATAAATTCTGCGAACAAATTAGGGATAAATTAGATTCATAAACTATTTTCAACATTATCTACATAGAAAATGTAACTAACTATATCTTGACACCAATGCTTTTATAGCAAAGATAATAAAAATAGGGTTCATTATAGTTTATTCGAATAATCGCAAGTAGATTCAGCATCAATTCGAAAATGAAACTTACATTAAATATTCCTGAGAGATGTTATGTGTTCAGAAAGTTTGACAGATACACGCTTGATGAAAATTCCTTTTTTCACTTATCTCATTATCTTCAACATCAATGATCAAAAAACCGTCACATATATTTCTATAAACCCATCTGGACAATTCATATGTACAACATACAAATAACTTTTTCCTATTCCTAAACAATTCTATGTCTTTGAACACATAAAGTGATATCGAACTTAGGAATCTCAATATCAAAAATAAGAAACACAAAGTGGAGAACTCGCAAACAATCATCTTTCACAAACATACTAAATATTTCAAACAAAGGGTCAAATCTCACCTTTGATAAAAGAAGGGAATCTTAATGAAAGAAAAGAACGGCAAGGAAGGAATCAAAGGTTTGAATTGGCACTTAAGCAATCCTTTTAAATATATTGATTTTTTGCTTTACCACTTTTTCTCACATTCTTTAATCAAGAATATCTTTACATATTTTTCTATACAAAATTAAGCCCTTATTTGATTTTCATTAAAATTTTCTCATTTTTCTACCGTATTCATTCTCAACCACTTTTCAATCAAATTTCAACCATCAATTCTTCTAAAAATCACTATTCATTTAAAAAAAAAAAAAAAAAAACCTAATTTTAACTAGAATTAAACACACTCTAAATTATGGGATATGTATCATCACTCTGACCAGTATACTGTTATCAACTTATTATCCCATAAATCAAATGATAGGAAAGCAAAATAATAACACGTCCTGATAACCTTGAAACAAACAAGAATAACCTAGGAAGAAATCAGAAATTAATAAAGCAGTATTAGCAAGAATTACATCAGATTCTTCGAAACCGGCAATTGCTCGATGTCAAAATCCACAAGAAATTCCAAGTGTTAGCAACCCAGTTACCCAAATTGAGAAATAAAAAGAAAATTTTAAGCCTTTTGGATTACTCACTTGTTTCCTTTGATTTTGAACCAAGTCTCAGCACAATGCCTGTGAACAGCAGCCAAATCATCTTTACAAGAACAGCCCAATTCAATGGCAACCCCAGTTTCTGGGCTACTACTCACCAAACTCAGATGACAAATCCTACAATCTCTCTCAACTTTCCCCAGATGCACTTTATTTTCACCAGTTTCTATGTCCACTACTGAAGAAGAATCACCCAAAGATGAATTTCTCCCATTTTCCAAATTTTCATCCATCAAATTAGAGCCACAGGCAAAGTTGTAATCATCATAAGAGCCAGCACCATCAGCTGAACAAAGACTCCCCTCCTCCTTATCGGCCCCTTCTCGGTCGGAGGGGCTCCGGCGACCGCATTCTAAGTCTGTCCTAGATATTTCTAAATTAGGCATTGGAAAAGGAGTGCTATAGAGCCTTCAAGACTGAATATTTACAGACCTAATGTGCTAAATTCAGCCTCTTTGTTGTGCATTTATGATTTCTGGAGTATAAATACAAAATTAATCAGTTTATATATGATCAGGTGATCCATTCAACTGCCCATTTGTACAAAAATTGAGTGCTTTAGCTATGTATTTTGAAAATGCTGAGAGTGGAGTGGGTTTTACAAGGAAAAGCACAAGAATTTGCAACGGAAACACACTTTATTTTCGTCGGGTATGTGTCAGGGAGATGGATGAGTGGTTGAGTGGGGACTCATAGAGACGATTGTATTTTATATAATATCGGAGAAGAAGCAGGGGAATATATATAGAAATTTCGAGGCTACGTCAGCGTGATTCTCTACGGTTGATGAAACTCTGATGCAGATGAACCGGTGTATTTACAGTAGGGCTGTGTTTGGTTGGAAAGATGGAAAATGATTAGTGAAAAATATTTTTCAGGAAATTTAATTGTTTGAAAAATATTTTTCTGAAAAAATGTATTTAATTGTGTTTGATTGAGATAAATTTGAAGTTAAAAATTATGATAATTTTTCAATTTTTATTATTTAATTGACCTTTTATTTTTCAAGGAAAACTTGTCAAATACTCTCTCTCTCTCTCTCTCTCTGTGGAAGCCTCCATACAGAGACTGACCGGCCACATATTTCTCTCCAGTCGGCTCCATGACTCCGTCCAGCTTCAGCGGGTCAGATCAACGCCGGTATCTCGTCGGCCTTTAGTGCTTCTCACGTCTAGCTACTCCAGTTCAATAATGCCCCTTTCTCTAGTTTTTCTGTTCCAAATTTTCAGGACTAAAACTGGTCACTAGAACAAAAACCTCTCTATATCAGTATATCTTGAACACGCAGCAACAACGGCACAAGTGAAGAAACAATTTGAAATTTTCCTTTTTCAATTTTTCTGCCAATCATGTGATAAAAGCAACTGCAGCTTCAACTATGAGTTCGTTTTTCATTTTCTGCCAATCATTTATCTGGGCTTTTTTGGGTTGAATTTTTACTGATAAATTAGGATTGGATAATTGGATTGAGGAGGAAAATCATGTCCATTTGTGGAACGTACTCCACTTCCGGCCACCGGTAAAAGCCGGACTCTCATATCATCCGATGAAGGTGAATTTTTGTAGATTCCCAATGGCCATGGAATTATTGTTGGCTTTCTGCATAGAGTTTAATTTGATTAATTTTGTATTTTGCATATTAAAATAGATTGGGACTTCACCTGAGAATAGGGGTGGACAAAATAATCGAACCAGACCAGATCAAACTAGAATCAAACAAAATCAAGCGGTTTGGTTCGGTTCTACATAAAAAAAATTATGGTTTGGTTCTTAGAATCAAGAACCATTCGGTTTTGATTCTGGTTTCGGTTCTCTTTCCAGAACCAGAACCAGAACCAAGAACCAAACTATATATATATATATATATATATATATATATATATATATATATATATATATATATATATTTTACAAATTAATGGATATTCATCTCACAAAAAAATTAAAATCTAAAATTATAAAATGTGAAATGTAAAAAAATGTTATTTAACATACATTTTATCTCATTTCATATTAGACAAAGATTTTAAATCATAAATCTAAATTCTAATTCTAATTCGTTTTTCTTCTTTTTAATTATAAATACGCATTCACACTGCTTTACTTGCACTCCTATAACACAACAATCGTTGCACTCCTTAGTTACCATCGACGACAATAATGTTTATTTTTTAAAATTTATGTATATATAAATCTCGATCCAATTCATCAATTCTCAAGAGTTAACCTAAACTCAAATTGCAAATTTCATCCCTAACTCACACGGCACCACGGTAGAATGGGACTCAGAACTTCATCGTAACCTGTAACTATAAGTATAAATTGCCTTTATGTTCGATTCTCTAAATTTCAACAGGTCGAAGAGCTTCCTTCAGGCTAGTTTCTTCTTCTTTGACTTAGAATAACATGTTACTTTTTTCTAAATCTTTGTTTTGTTAACTAAAAATTTCATTTTCTATTTAGTAATGATGTAGATGGATTCTAATGAAGAAGCGGATATAAACAGGTTTTAATTTACATTTATTATTTAAAAATTCAAGTAATGGTCTCAGAACCAAACCAAACCAGACCAAACCAGAACCGAGCGGTTTGGTTCCATATCTTTGAAAAAACCAATTGGTTCCATTAGTAAAAAAACCATCGGTTTACGGTTTGGTTTGGTTCTTCTAGAATCAGAACCAAACCGAACCACGTCCACCCCTACCTGGGAATTGTAATGGAGAAGGGAGGAAGATGAAGAAGTGCGGGTGCAGACGTGCCAGTAGTCTTTTATTTTGCCTAAAAAATATTTTCTCAGCCTTTAGGTAGAGGTGTCAAGACGGACGGGCCGACCAGACCCGTGAAAATCTGCCCGGATTGACTCGGGATCGCGGGCCAACCCATGACCCGTGCGGGCGGTTCACGGGTCAAGAAGTTGTAAACTGCCGGTTTTGCGGGTCAAACCTTCGCGTGCCGCAGTTAACCCGCTGGCCCGTTAAAAAAAAAAACTGTTTTTATTAAATATGGTAACATTGAAAATCTCTCTTCTTCTAGAAACTATAATACAACTTTTAAAGTAAATTCTTATTTTTTTCTGCCTAATAGCTAAAAAAATAATGTTTTTTGACAATAGTAATTAGAAATATATTTATCATTTAATTGTTATTTGTTTATATTTTATTTAAATTTGCAAATTTAGAAGTAATTTATATAACATAAACTATAATTTTAAATTCTATGTAAATATTTTATGGTATAAATATAAATTTATCATTTTAATCATTTTGTATTTAGAAACTTGACAAAAAATTTGCTATAAATATGAAAAAATCTATGTTTTTATTCATACGGGCCAAATCAGAACAAACCGCGACCTGCATGGGCTCGACCCGGATGGGCCAGCGGGGGGGCCTGGGTTGTAGTTCAAAATTTGCCAGCTGACCCGTAACCGGCCCGCAAATCGCAGCGGACGGGCTTTTTTTCAAGCGAGCCGTCACCGGGCTTTTTATTGGCGGGTCGACCCGGCCCGGACCACCCGGATTGACACCTCTACCTTTAGACCCTGTTCTCTTTGTCGTTTTCCAGCCGTTTTCCATTTTCTGACTCCGAAAACGCAGAAAACGCGTTCTGTTAATGCATTTTCGAAAAAATATTTTAGAAAACATTTTCCAATTTTTTTATTGAAACTGGAAAACGCGAAAATATCGTTTTCCGCGTTTTCCTTGTAAAATTTGGAAAACGCGAAAACGCGCGTTTTCCGGGCCAAAAAAAAAAATTAAACAAAACTCGAACTTCACACTCAACTCCACAAACACGAAAACGTCCTTCTCCTCTGCTCGCCTTCTCTGTCTCTGTCCCAGCCCGCATCCACTGCAGTTGTCCACAGCCGTCGTCCACGGCCAGCAACCGTCGTCCAGCACCACCAGCCACCACGAACCGCAAGGTAAGCATTGTTTTTTGCGGCTAATTTCTTTCTTCTCTTCGCTGGTAGGGCACAAAGAAAGGGAAAAAATGTTCAAATCAAACCTCACCCCATTATCACTACCACACATAATTGATTCAGCTCAATGTTTATCATATTTCTCTGTAGGAGTCAAATTCTATCTGATTTTGAACAATTTGTCTGAGCTATGAAGAAGCCCTATTTCGGGCTACTGTTCCCTTTTTTTTTTTTTTTTGGGTCGAATTTGAATATTTTTCTCAATGTAGATATATGAAATGTTGTGTTATTATCAGAACATTTTTTGAAAAGCAAAACCAACCAAATTGAATATATGTGTACTCCAATTGTGGCAGAGATGTCAATACTGCAGTAGCCATTTTTGATTAGGTTAGATGTTGATCAGGTTTTGTTTGTCGTTGTGGTCCATGTTTGAGTTCCCTTGCAATAAGATTATGTGATTTCTAGGTGATTGGTGACTCGACTAGTTGATTGCAACGTGTACCTGAATTTGGATAATTGTTTAATTATTATTGATATTGATGTCAAAACAAGATCAATTCTTTGTTGAAAGTTCTGTTTACCATGTTAATTTCTTTCATGTTAAGATATAAAAGAATGTAAGATATTTTAATCCAAAGGAAATGGTATCTGATCTCAAGTCCATTAGGTTTGTGATGAGCTTGAGGATTTGATGGAAGAAGGTGGAAACATTGTGGATTACCACGGAGGCGATTCTTTCCTTAGAGTTGGTTCGACCATGTAGTAGTGCTTCAAACCGAAATGTCCTTTTTGTATGACAGATTGATGTAACTAACATTTTTTATTAGCTTAGATGTTGATCAAAGAATCCTTTGAGTGATATGATGCCATTTTGAAATATTATAAGTTAACTCCGTATGAAGATTTTGCGGCTTCAATACTCGATAGGTTTAGATGCTTGTTGCTGATATGTCAATATATTATTGGATGAGTCCAACTGGATAAGATTTTATCAATTGGTGGGTGTCGGAATGATGCTTTAAGTTGATTGTTTGCTCATATATATCTTTCTTTTTTCAGCAAAAAGTAAACCAAAACTAAATGAAATCCCAAATTCCCTATTCAGACTAGTTGGTCGTGCCCAATGTAGAATACTGACACTTTCATTCTGAAAGGAGAGCCTCAAATTTACTTCATTTCTTGTAATATGATAGACTCAAGGATATAGCTATGTGAACATGTTACCTTGATGTCTTGTAAAATGAACGACAGATTTCAAGCATTGCATCACTCTTTTTCTTGTGCTATATTTGGGGATATCATGTTAGCTTACTATATGCAACACACCTCTCAAATTTTTAGACTAGTATACTAGTAATACCATGGTTCAAAGGTTCTTGTTAAGGGGATTAGTACATGTTATCAAGTCTTAACTATTTGTGAAACAATGAATACTAGTATGAATCAATATAAAGTTTCAACTGAAGTTAAACCTTCTTTATAGACAATATGGGCGGTCAAAGAAATGCTAGGGAAATCACTATGACGTGGACTAATCAAAAAGAGACTGCCTTTATCCAAATATGCTACGATTATGTGAAAGCTGGTAAATTACAATGTTCAACATTTAAGGAGGAGTGTTGGGGGAAGATTAGTGAAGATTTGAAACGCGTCATAAATGAGGACTGTGACATTGCTCAATTAAAGGGTAAATGGAACCGTCTGCGGAGCCTTCATCGATCGTTTTCTGAACTTATTAAGCATACAGGAGTCACATGGGATTCAGATACATGCACAGTAAGTGCTCCTGAAGAAGTTTGGCAAGCATTTTTTGCGGTAAATATTCCTTCGCATAATACCTTTTTTAATCATTTACCTTTGCTGTTTATCAATTTACATTACAAATGTTTTTAATATGTACATATTATTTCATGTTACCTCTTCTTAATCTGTACATATTATCTCATGTATCTGTGTTATTTAATGCAGAAAAATGCAAAGATTTACAAGAAACTCAAGAAAGATGGATGCCCACATTATGAGATGCTTGGAGAACTGTTTGGTGGAACCACGACGACTGGAGGGTTAGGCACCCCCTCAACTCAGCTTCCACCCTCTTCAGATGATGAACAACAGATGGAGGACGATTTTCTAACAAGGGGCGTTCATGTACGGGTACATAATGTCGATGAACCGGATATCGAAAAGCCTCCCTGTCGTCGCAAAACACCTAAGATCGGTAAATCAGAGAAGATAGATGATGCCCTGGCGCGTTGGGAGTCCACTATGAATAAAAGAGAGGAGGAAAGTGAACTTCGACAAACTTACTTGAAGGAGAAGATTGCAAAAATGCAAGGGAAATCATCTATCGGTACCAGTGGGAGTGAAGCAACTAGCCAAGACCCTTTTACGCAAGCGAAGTGCATGGCCATATTAAACACTATGGAAGCATTGACTGATGAGATATTCGCTAACGCTATGAAGGCACTCAGAGATCCAGAATTCAGGGTGCAATTTGTGTTGATGCCTGAGAGTAGGAGGATGAATGTGTTGAAATTCCTTTAAATGATTGCCTATCGTGTAGCTATATTTGACCATGTTGCTTTATTTGTACTTGTCCTATGGATGATGTTTGTTTGATGTTGTATTGTACTATGGATTGTATAATTGTGTTGATATTCTGTATTATCAGTACGTTGAGACTATATGTGGATTTGGCAATGTTTCTATGTATGAACTTGTTGTATTATACTATGGATTGGTGAAATTGTGTTGATGTTCTATATTATCAGTACGTTGTTACTAGATGTGGATTAGGCAAGGTTTCTACATATGAACTTGTTGTGTTGTGGTCTTTGCGACATGTAGTGGAGATATTAACAACGTTGCAATTTTACACGTTGGACTAAATCTTAGTGATATGCATTTGCGCAGGAAATGTCTTCTTCAGGTCAAATTTCACCCGATGAATCAAGTGACGAAGATCTATTCCTCATAGATGACGAACTTGATGCATCCGTAGATATGATGGGATTGCGGATTGTACAATCTGCATATGAAGGGATCTGTAGGACACCACGAAGAACTTCATTGCTTACTGGAAGGATGTATATATATGAGGTATTAAATGGACATCTAGATGTGTGTTATGATAATTTTCGCATGCAGAAACATGTATTTGAGAACTTTTGTAGCACATTGAAAGAAAAAGGTTTATTGAGAGATGGAAAAAAAGTTAGCGTCGAGGAAGGGGTCGCAATTTTTTTGATGATCGTTGGGCACAGTACACGGTATAGAATTATAGGTGATAGATTCCAACATGGAAATCACACAATACACAAATGGTTTAAGAAAGTCCTACGTGCTGTTCGTGAGTTAGGCATTGAGCTAATACGCCCAACGAATCGAGGTGTTGTACATGAGCGTATCTTGCAGAGATACCCGTACTTCAAGGATTTTATTGGTGCAATTGATGGAACACATGTGGCAGCTTGGGCGCCATCGTTGAGACAAACAGCTTTTCGAGGACGAAAAACAACTGTAACACAAAATGTAATGGTAGTCTGTGATTTTGATATGAAGGTCACATATGTGCATGCTGGATGGGAAGGGTCGGCTAATGATTCTCGGGTATTCATTGACGCTGTTACTACCAGCGCAAACGGATTTCCAATGCCATGTGGAGGTATATTGCATTATTTTTTTAATTTTCGAGTAAAACTCCTTTGATACTTAAGTTTAGACTATGGTATTTTATGCGCAGATGAATTTTACTTGGTTGATGCTGGATATCCAAACATACCCGGGTTTCTTGCCCCTTATCGAGGACGTCGATATCATCTACGTGATTACGTAGGAGGAGGAGGACTGCGTGGAAAAGAAGAGTTGTTCAATTACAGACATTCCTCATGCCGCAATGTGATCGAGCGATGCATTGGAGTTATAAAGGCTAGATTTTCTATTTTGAAGTTTATCAGTAATTTTCCTCTTACTAGGCAAAGACACATACCTGCTGCGTGCTGCACAATACATAACTTCATTCTACAAGAGCACGCATTGGATAAGTTGTTTACAAAATATTCTCAAGAAAATATGATATTTGACGAAGAAGCTGAATCATCTGATGCACGTGAACCCATTCAATTTGATTCCAACCAGACGGCTCAGATGGCACAAGTGCGAGAACAAATTGTTACCCAAATGTGGAACGATTACTCTAGAAGTGCAACATGAATTTTTAAACTTTTTAGCAGCAACAAATTGTGTGATTGGGGCTAATTTATTTATTTTTGTTGTTCCAAACTCAAATATGGCAGCTCTATTTCAGTTATATTGTGTTTATCATATATGTATGAATGTTGAATGCATATATATATTTACCAGAAATATAATTACAACTACACAAAGTGTATGTTTGATATTATTTAAAAATGTTTTTTTTAAAATTAATAGTAATTTTTAGGAGAATGGATGATTCATATTTGGTTGAAAAGTCAAATATTGTGGATTTCACTTTTAATGAGAATCAAATAAGGACAAAATAATTTTCTGCAAAAAAAGTCAAACAGAACGTGTTTTTCAACTTTTCATTTTCGAAAACAGTTTTCAGAAATAACAAACCAAACGCGTTTTTCAGCAATTTTGAAAACATTCACAGAAAATGGAAAATGGAAAACATTTTCGAAAATGAAAACAGAAAACGGAAATATAAAGAGAACGGACCCTTATATTTTCTCTGCCAAAAGGCAGAGAAAATATTTTCAACCAAATAAAGGAAAATGGGCTCAGAAAATGTTTGTATGTGAAAATATGGTACATCAAACAGATGAAAAGTTGGAAAATTGGATAATATTTTCCATCTTCCAGGGTAAATGTAGGCTATCAAACATAGCCTAAATTTTTATAGTACTGGTAAGGAAGTTCTAATGGATTTTCCAAATATTATCATTTCTTGATATATGATTATTGAGTGGAAAAAAATTGATCAACTTACCGTGCTACATAATGGTAAATCGAAAGTTGCACACTTACAAACACAACATTCATTCATTATTTTACTCATCACATCAACTTCAAAATCAACTATTCACAAAATTTCGGTGTAGAAATTCGATTGCTCCAACTTTTTCTAAAATCGAATTTAGATACGTAGTCCAAGGAAATGGTAATATTTTAAAAATTATTTGATTCGCCTTATCAAACTATCATAATCAAATGATCAATTTAAAGTATTGGGGTACGAGGATGTGGATGACAACGAGTCGGGTCTAAACATCCATTTCCATCCTCCAACCCATCAAATGTTTTGTCCCTTCCTCATGCCCGATAAAGCATCAATTTAGTAATATTGTAGTAGTTTATTAACGATCGTTCGATGGCATATATATGTCAGATTTTTTTTATTTTTTGGTATTTTCTAGATAAGATGTGTATTTAAAAATTGAAAAGAGAAAATTTGTGCAGTTAAAAAGTAATTTGAGAAATTGTGTTGTTTATAAATTTGTTTATAAATTGTAATCATTGGGTAAAAGAACGATATGTAAATTGATTAAAAAGTGGAGAGAGAAAATATTGTGTATGATTAAAAAGTGATTTGAAAAATTGTGTGATTGTGTAATTTATAAACTGGTTTATAAATCGTTTACCAAACTTTAACCCTTTATTCTTCTCAAGATGAGCGAAAAAACCAGATTATAAGCTGGTTTGACCCTCCGAACAATGCATAAGGGTGTGTTTGATGTTGTTTAAAAAGAGTTTTTTTGATTTTGAATAGTCATTTTTTAAAGAATATGTGGTTAAGCATCTATTTGGTAAACAAAATAAATTGTTTATAAATCAATTTATAAACTACACAATCTCTCAAACACTTTTAAACAGACACATTTTTAACCACTTTTAATCATTTTGAAATTATTTTTATTTATTTACTGAATGTTCTGTAACGCCTCAAATCCCACTTAACGGGCTGTCTCAAGCATTAGATGATGACGTACTGACCCCACTGTACCCATCATAGAATTACTCCAAGCTAAGCACGCTTAACTGTGGAGTTTCTAACAATGGAATTCCGAGAAAGAAGGTGCACCTTGTTGATATGAGTAGTACCAATCATTTCTTTCAAGCTTTCCTGGCCTGGGTGTTACAATCACCCCCCCCCCCCCCGTTAGACTCGCCACGTCCTCGTCGTTCTTAAACCATCTGAGGATTCGTTGTCAGGCGTTGGGATTCTAGATGTGACTCATACGGGTTCAAGAGGTGGCTCCCACCCTATGGCGTAGCACTTTGTCCCGCATAACACTTAGTTCTCGATTTTCGACTGCGCGGTCGGCTCGATACCATTTGTAACAACCCGGGTCCCACTTAAAGGGATTGTCTCTGTCATTAGATGACGGCATACTATCCCCATTGTACCAACACGAATCTTTTCAGCATGCTTTGTCCTCACTCGCACGCTCCCCGAGTAAACTTTTCAGGAAATCACCCATCATAGAATTGCTCCAAGCCAAACACGCTTAAATGTGGAGTTTCTAACTATGGACTTCCAGAAAAGAAGGTGCACTTGTTGATATGAGTAGTACCTATCATAGACCTGGGTATTACATGTTCATTGTCTATTTTTATTGTAAACTTAAATAATTACAAACATATAACAAATAGTTCATATAATTTTCATTAAACAAACTGATCGATCATCAGTTTTTAAATATTAAAATAATAATGTAATAACATGAATTAATAAATTGCCAGTATGAAGAAATAAATGATTAATTCATGTAACAATATTTATTAAAATCAAAGATTATTTTTTTAGGGAAATACTTGAAATTAATAATTAATGCTTAAAAAATTAAAATATACCAAAAATGTCTATATTACATCTCTTTTTTGGAATAATATAATGAAGATTAATATATAAAAAAAGAAGCGACGGTCCTAAGGAAAATATGTAAGTTGAGTCTTTCACATATATTGTATGAGCCTAATTTTTTTAATTCAAAAACTTTTTAAAAAAAAGAAAATTTTATTTATTAAACGTTAAATCAAAAAATCAAGTTGATATGTTTGTAATACACATGCTAAAACACTTAATTTATGAGCCGTTTCCTCGCAAAAATGGTAAAACAATTCATTGGTCCGTAAATTTATTAAAATAATAATAACGTTTCGTAAAAAATGGTAAAACTTTTTATTTTATTTTATTAACATATATAGGCCATGACCATGTTAGTCCTCATTTAAATTTTTAACACATTTTTCTCTTTCTTCTTTTCAATCACACATTTATCAATAAAATAATAGTAGACAAAAACTCAAAAAAAATTCACTACATATTAACTACACATTCTCTTAAAAATTACTATTCATTTCAGATAAACTCTTTTTAAACAAAATATCAAATAGGGGCATAGACAAAATTCTCATTATATATATTCTATTTAGATTTTTATTAATAATATTTTTTTTAATTTTATTGACATAAAATTAAATATGTATTTAATCCTACTCAATTAAATGCATCACACTTAAAAATTTTAAAAAAACAAAAATCAATTATGCGAAGGATCTCTTAGGTTGAATTTTATTTTCGTGCATCACACAATTAAGGTTGATTTTCACTTCATGCATCGTCAATATTATTTAATTTGTTATATTCATTTAATTATAGGAATGCATATATGTATATTCATGGTAGTAAAAATTATTTGGACAATTTTTTTTATTTTTATGCAAAAAATTGCATTATTTAATTTAAGTTTGAGCAATTGTTTAAAGTGCATTTTTTCTATAACAACTTTCGTGCATCACGCAAATGTAGATGAACACAAACTGTACAAACAATTTAACTCATGTTTGATACCAATTATTTCAAACCTCACTTTTTTTAATAAAGGGTACCTAATAGGGGCCAGTTTTTTTCACCAAATGACTACAATTGTAATAATTAGAAACTTGAATGACTTAAAAAATAATAATAATAATAATGACCATTTGCATAACTATTCAATTTTAATGACTATTAATGTAATTAATATTTTCAAAATATAATTTCTAAATTATCACAAATTAATTTATCACTATCCGAATATTAATATTAGAAATGGTACTAACTATTTTAATACAATATTTGAAAATAAAATATATTAAAAAATATTTTATTTCATATTTACTTTAACATTACAAATTAAATACAAGTGATCATATATTTAAATTAATATAAGAAATTAAGCAACGTGAAATGTTAGTTTTAATTAAATTTTACTGAATGTATATTGCAAATACATTTAACTCTATATACCAAAAAATCATCTATACATCTCAATTTATAAAATCGGTGTGGTTGTTTAACTCATAAGACATAATATTTTATCACTTATCCTATGAAATTCAAAATTAATTTTTCTAAACATTCTTTCGGAATCACACATTCTTTGAAAAATCAGTTTTTAAAATTTTTCATACTACTTTTTAACAACACATTTTAAAAATACTACTTTTGACAAAATCAATTTTCAAAAAATCAAAATCAAACAGTTAAATTCCGTATAAACAAGTCAACAACGTAAAAACCACGATCAATGGCAGAAATTGAAACAAATTTTTTTAAAAAAAATCATAAATAAAAACTATTAAAATATTCAAAACTTATTCAATAATGTCCAATACAACATGACTTTTCATTTTCTATCTATTAGTCAAATAGTCATGTTATCGTTTAAAAAAAAAAAAAAAAACTATTTTGTACTTTTTAAATAAACATGTTTGATCACATATTTTTTTGGAATAGAATGAGTTTGCTAATATGCCTCTATTTTTATTTTGATCAAAATTAGTTAAACTAATTGTTAAAGTCTGTAATATCTATTTTGCATATTTTGATTATTTAAATCTAAACATAAATAAATGAACAAAATGAGTAAATAAATAAATAAATAAAATTAATTTTGAAAGGACAAATAAATTGATTGAAATATGATGTTGCAAAAATTATTCGAACTTAATTGAATTTACTTTAAAAAGTTCAGATATTTATTATTTCTTTTAATTTGATAAGAAAAGCAACTCGAATTGAAATTAATTATTTAGTAACAAATTAAATTTAGTTGAGAAATTATTATAAATATCATTGTTCGTAGGACTTAAATAAAACAATTTTGAAATAGTGGGACATTGGGAAAAAAGTGAAATGTACAGAATAAAACTTTTATTTTTAATCTTTGAGGTGGTTTTAGGGATGAAGTATTTATAGTTGACTCTTACTCTTGAGTTCGTATTAAAGTTCTCATTGAGATTTTCGATTTTACACCCATATTACATATTTTTCGATTACAAAATAATAGTATAATTATCAAAAATATTCTGATTCATTGAAATATTTCCAGTTTAGGAAAAGGCAGTTAGGCGGGAAAAGTTTCGAAACTTGTT
Source organism: Ligustrum vulgare (assembly GCA_963555705.1). Lineage (NCBI taxonomy): Eukaryota > Viridiplantae > Streptophyta > Magnoliopsida > Lamiales > Oleaceae > Ligustrum > Ligustrum vulgare. Next base: position 56,354,070 of record OY743170.1, read on the forward strand.
TTTGGGAAATGTCTTACTTTTACTGTTTTACATATAGTATGATATGATATATGATATAATTTTTGGGAGAATAGGTGGTTAAAAATTATTTGAAAAGTCAAATATTGTGGGCTACTAAAATAGATGATTGAGATTGAATTTTTTAAAAACTTGATTTTAAAAAAATGGGGCCAAACAAGGGCTTGATCTTCGTCGGGCATTTCTTAACGGAAAAGTAGGCCAAATTCTCTTCTATGGTTAATAACCTCTATATATTGTTTAGATCTAACGGTTAAGAAGTGGGTACTTCGATCTATTAGCATTTTTAGAGACTGAAAAAGAGGGGAGATTCATGAAATAAAAATGAATAGAAGACGGCGACGAGATATGGGGGATGAGGTGCAGTGAGTGTGTCCTAAAGGATTTTTCTAGAGAATATGTTAGGATTTGTTTGTGAGCTATAGGTTATTAGGTTTACTAGATGTTGGGTCAGTTTTGTTAAAAGAAAAAATAAAAAATGGGTTAATTGAACAAATTATTGCTTTAAATTAATCAAATTGATGTTTCCTACACTAAATTTTTTTCTGAAAAATACGGACAATATGATCTTCTTCCCTGAGCTGACAACCGCACAACAACCAACTTCCCACCGCCACCACCAACCTCAATCACCACGGGACCATCGCCCCCGGCACCACTGCATCAACAGCACCGAAACACCACCAAAGAACCCCTCCGCCGACAACATAATCATGGCCGCAACCTAAAATCACCCACGCCACTGCCACCACCGCACAACCACCAACTCACCGTCGCAGCACCAACAGACCACCTGCACCACAACTTACCACACCATCAACCACCAATTTCTTCAATTTTGTCTTGACTTTCTGACCATTTGATTTTTAAAGGACCCAATTCAAAAAATACTACTATTCAAAATTAAGAAGCTGAACTACTGAGGTCGATTGGGCGTCGAGACCTTCGAGGTATTAGCGAATCCTTGAACCATTATGCTTGATGAATTCAGTTGGAGAAGAAAGGAGAAGTCGGCAGTAGGAGAGTTCCAGAGAAAGCATTTCACCTTTTTTGCCTGGTTTTCTTCATTCCTTTAGAGATATGTTGATGATTTTGAGGTTGGTTGTGACGAGAAAAGGCTTGGTGGAAGAGGTGATGCGGTTTATGTAAAATGGTGAAATGGTGAGGAAAGTCTTGGGGCTTGCGGGGGTTGGAACTTGGAAGTGGTGCTTGTTTTATGTCAAAAAATGGTGAAAATTTGCAGTGAATATTGTATGAAAATTGTTTGGTTTTATATTTGAAACAAAGTATTATAAAAATTTGTAAAAGTATCAAGTTATGATACTAAAAAAAAGTGTATTAAAACTATATGATTTTATGTCGGAGACAAAGTATCATACTGTGATATTAGAAAAAATTGAAAAGTATCGTAAGTATCATACTGTGATATTACAAAAAATTGAAAAAGTATTATAAGTGTTATAAAACTATCAAAATCATAACAAGAAATAGATAGAGAAATGGAGAGAATGAGAGAACTTCTTCTCATTAGGTGTGATCATAATGAAGATTTAAGCCCCTATTTATAGGAAAAATATAGGGGCTTTACAAGTCATTCATACAATAAATATTAATAGAAGTTAGGTAAGAAATTAGGTGAGGGAATTAGGTGGGGAATTATAATTATTTATAACACTCCCCCTTGAATGACTTATTGCTCAATTGCTCAATTGTCTGCCTCGTTAAAACCTTGCTAAGAAAACCCAGTGGGATAAAACTTGAGCGAAGGAAAAAGAGTACAGTTGCTCCCCCTGATGTTGACCATCATCAATCATTGAGTTTAATATCCATCAATGATAAGTAGTACAAATCATGTACTGAAATCTGAAGTGCTTTAGTGCTTCAGTGCTTCAGTGCTGCCTCGTTAAAACCTTGTCAGTAAAACCCAATGGGACAAAATCTGAACGAAGGAAAAAGAGTACATCCGCTGCCTCGTTAAAACCTTGTCAGGAAAACTCTGTGGGACAAAACCTGGACGAAGGAAAAAGAGTACAGCATGACAGAATGATTCTCCCCCTGAAGTGTGCAATCAAGTATTCATGAACCTTTTGAATAATGATATCATCTTTCTTCTGGAATATATATGAAAATCTTCTTGTGTGTAGCCGATATCATAACATTCTTCATAAGATGTGTATGATTTTCTTCATTTGTTGATATTATTCCAGTATAACAATGTGTTGCTGAATTATAGCTTGTTGATAGCTATGATGATGCCTCAAAAACCTTGCTAGGAAAACCCTGTGGGACAAAACCTCAGCGAAGGGAAAAAGAGTGCAGTATTCTCATTAATTTTCATCAATACGCCTCAACTATTGCCTCATTAAAAACCTTGCTAGGAAAACCCTGTGGGACAAAACCTCAGCTAAGGGAAAAAGAGTGCAACGCGTATTTATTCCTTTCGTGGAATATCACAAGTATATTGATGCAATCTCGTATCTTTTCATCAAACATATCATTCATGATGAGCTTTATATAAATCGTTCATAGCTTATTTATGATGTCATAACATGCTATATTAAGCAATGTTGTACTAATTTATCGATTGCATCTTTCACTTCTGGTGAATAATCAAATCTAGAATTCACTTCTAATGAATAATCAAATTTTAGAATTCACTTCTAGTGAATAATCAAATCTAGAATTCACTTCTGGTGAATAATCAAATTTTAGAATTCACTTATAGTGAATAATCAAATCTAGAATTCACTTCTGGTGAATAATTAAATATATTCATTTTCATATTCACCATATGTCATGCCAGTTCTATGAAAAATCTTGCACGCAACGAGTCGTCTTTTACGACTGTGAAATATTTTTCATTTGTACATATAATTACTGGATTTACAAATTTAAGCATTTGGACTTCAGGTCGCAACGAGTCGTGTTTTACAACTTAATATTTTTCATTTGTACATATAATTACTGGCTTTACACATTTAAACATTTGGACTTCAGGTCCTTGAACAATAATCCCTACATTGGGGTTATATACTTGGCCAAAGTATTATAATTTCATCAACCTCATTTTCATAAGAGGGTATGCAGTCGACTTATTTATCGATTTCATCTCAATATAACATAGAAAGATCTCTTTATATGTTCTATCATCAGGTACCTGAATATCTCATCATTTAACTATGTCCATTTTACTCACTATGAGTATTTAGCCTCAAAGGGATCATCTCAATCATTCAAGATATATTTGTTTTTGGAATCGATAATCATTATGTTTCAGACATAATTACGCTTCAGACGTGTTTTCTCCATAATGTTCTGAAACATTATCAATCGGCAAAAATGCCATAACACATGTCATTCTTTTAGAGATATAATCTCAATCATATATCTAAGTGCGCTTTTGGTGGATTGTATATATATTTCACTTTTACAAATCATAAAGTTTCTTTAGCTAATCCCTATTTGACATAGAATACTGTTGTATGATAAAAAAAATTCTGAATAAGTTATTCTCATAGAAAATAATTTGAAACTTTTGATAATCTAACCGTTTATTATAGAACTTCTGGTTCAATATGGTTTTATTTCATTTCTATGTATGAATATTTGATTTAATACAATATCGTTAAACTTCTGGTTCAATACAATGTATATTTCATTTATGAGCTTCTGGTTCATACTATATACATATTTCACTTGTATGTATAAACTTCTGCTTTAGCAAGATATTTCACTTGTACATATGTATGAACTTCTGGTTCATTACAGTACTCATTTCATCAGTACGTATTTTGTACATTTCAAATCAGTATACCTTTATTACTTTTATACCGAAAAATCAGGTACAATATCTAAGGAAATATCTCATGATCTCAATCTTGTCGCCAAATCTTCCCTTATATCGAAAAAGGTAATAACACATTATCTCATTGTTTCCACCTTTTCAATAATTTATTCCATTATTTCTTGATGGAATCGATATCACTGATACGCGGAGCCATCCGCTCTTTTACGCGTTGAATAATGCATTTAAATAGATGATTTGGGAAGAAGGCTAGATCCATAAAAAATGGATATCATACTTTCAAATATTCGCAAATATTATTTCAATCTTCCGGTAAATGATTTGAGAAAAATTTATCGAATTAGGCTCGAAAGATTGAGGTTGCTGATGGATCATGGCATCCTAGAAGATGTTCGCTGGTTGATTGAGGCAAAAGTTCGATTAGCTGGTGAATTACTAGATTCATTTTCTAAGCACAAGCCTGGCTTAGGTAAAAGTACTTTTGCAAAGAAGCGAAGAGCAAAAAGATTAAATAGTTGCTACAAATGTGCTCGATGGACATGTGATACCCGTTGTAAATCAATAGGATATTCATCCATAAATCGAGATGATAAGATTGACTTCATTAAGGGTGGACTGAGTAAGGAGTCATTGGATGATATCCGATTGACTCTTGAGATGCACCCTAGTGGGTATGTGCAGCGTGAGCTACTATCTTTATGGGCTAAATTCATCAGCGATAAAGAGCGTTATAGTCTCAAAAATATAATAGCAAAAGATCCTGTTTGCCAGGCTGTTATAAACAATGATGTTTTGGCTATGCAGCATTAATACAAGGTAAATCATTTGATATATATGCACATATAAAATATTTTTTTGTTTCCTTTCACGAGTTTTGATAAAGGCTGGTTAAAAATATTAAATCACCGAAAGGTGAGTAGGGTGATTTTGTCAAAAGTAAATCTCACTTTTTCGAAATACGAGCAGTAAATAGTGAAATTTTTTAAGTTTAAAAAGCCAATGATTTTCACAGTTTATGCATCCCAAAATATCATTTTCTCATAAGTTTTTCCTTCCTTATTCTCTCAAAGATGGAAGGATCAAAACTTCGACATTTTGTGGATCAAAAGTAGGAAAAGGTTTTGGGTATCTAGAAGCTGCAGTGGATCTTGGAAAGAAATTGGGAGAGAAAGGTATCACTCTCGTGTATGGAGGAGGTAGCAGTGGATTGATGGGTTGTGTTTCACAATCCGCTCAAGCAGAGAAAGCAAGAGTGATAGGTGTTATACCTACTCCTTTAGCTAATATTGCAGGCAAAATACGAGGGCATGAAGTACAAACCTTATCTATCCATGAACGCATAACTTGCATGTTATATGGTTCTGACGCCTTCATAGCCCTACCTGGAGGATTTGGTACTTTAGAAGAAATCTTTAATATTACCTCATGGGCTCAACTAGATCTCCATACTAAGCCTATTGGGCTTTTAAATGTTAACAATTTCTTTGATGGTTTGCTAACATTTCTTGATTATGCTGTGGAACAGGGATTCATCTCTCCATTTTCTAGGAGAATCCTTATTTCTACTCCTACTATCGAGGAACTGCTGGATAAGTTGCAATCATATGTCCTCATACAAGATCCAGCAGGAGTTAAGATAGATTGGTCGCAAGGAAGGGGAATCAAGCGAAAATGGAGTCCGGTTAATGTAAATTTATCTTTGTGAACCCTAAAATAGGTGGTGGTAGAGTACGGAGTATTCTCACTCTTGAGACACACTATAAATTTCTAGGATTTTATCAATGTTTTAATCTTGTGTACCTCAAAGATTTAAGGTGGTAGAGTATGGAGTATTTCTTACTCTTGAGACACACCTTTTTCTTTATTTCCTCAAAATGTCAGAGGTGGTAGGATACGGCTACTTCCGAAACACATCTCTCATTTTGAGGATTATAAATGTTTTTCCCCTTTTTCGTTTTGCATGTATGACTCGTTTATTCTTCTTCAGGAGCAATAATAAATATCATTTCAGTATGTTTAGATGATAATTTTTACTTCTTCTGGAGTAAATATGTTGATGTGATCCAGACCACGAGTACAAGCCCGCACAAAGATCCGTTGAAGATCAAAGGAGGACCGATGACTCGATTGCAAACAAAGAGGGCCAAAGAAGCAATGGACAAGTTAGTTCAAGAAACAATGGCCAAAACAATGTTCGTGTCATCAAAAGAAATAAGTTATATGTTGGGGCCGAGCCAAAACGACGAGTGGATCAACATTATCCAAGCCATCGAAGAAAATTGCCAAAATTCAAGAATTACTGCCGTAATTCAAAAATCCTCACGGCCGTAATCAACTTACTGCTTAAAATTGGAATTTGTATGTTTTGGACTTACGGCCGTAAGTCCAATTGTCACGGCCGTAAGAGTGATTTAGAAACAGGGTTACGGCCGTAAGGATTTAGTCACGGCCGTAACATTATATACGCGTGAAATTTATGTTTTAACTATTTCCTTAATTTTAGTTATTTGTTTCCTTATTTAATTAGAACTCTTAAACCTAGTTTTGACCCTATTTATAGGGATGTAATTTTCATTATTCAGGAACCAACTTTGATATATTAATTGAGAGGCAAATTGCTTTCACATTCTTATTCTTTATTGAATAAAATCCGAACTTGCGAGTTAATTCTTGTTTGTTCAATTCTTGGGTGAGATTTATCTTCATTGTGATCAAGAGGTCAACATATCAATTGATTGTGTTGGTTGCTTGATTCAATTAATTTGAATCAATCTCTAAATCGTGATTTATTGGCGTTCTTGGGTCGATTCCAATAATTTGTGGGTTGCGTAGCTACAATTGCTACGTGGTTTGCATCATCTGGTATCAGAGCTTAGGTTCCAAAAAAATCAAGGTTATATCTTGTTTTGTTTTCTTGAGTTTCTTATTCTTGTTCTTCATGTTCTTCCAGCTTTGAGTCTTTAATCCAGAAAAGTGTCACAAAAAAATTCAATAGTCGTTATTTCCTTCGTTTTTTATCCAAATTAAATTTCGTTTGTTGCGTCTTTCTCGTAGTTGAATTTTCGAGAAAAAAAAAAGAAAATTCGCAGTCCAGTTAAAATAGTTGATATTTGATTTCAAGAAATACTTTCTTGAAGCAATCTTTAGTTTCCATAAAAAGTGTCAAGTCCCTTATAGAGTCAAATTCAATTCTCTAAAGGTCTTCTTTGAGTTTTCCAACAAATTCATTACTTCTCACTCATATTCGATTTGAAGCAATCGGGTTTAAACTTGTTTGAGTTCGGATTCGTTCTTTGAAGCAATTGGGGTGAAAGCTATTGAGTGGAAAAAGGCAGAGAGGTGAGATCAATAGAGGGTAAAAGCCAGATTTGAGTGATACACGAGCGAAATACACGTGAGGCATATAATATTTAGTTTTAGGATGTCTGAACAATCTTCTACTACAAAAAATAACGATCGAGCCAACATGACGGAAGAGATGGTACAACGGTTTGAGCGGTTGTTTGGGGATGTGTTAGGTAGGTTAGAAAGGCTTGAGCAACCTCGGGAAGTGCCTAATGCCCGTAGGCAAGGTGGGCAAGGTCGTAGAGTAGAGGGGGTTGATGAGAATGAAGAAGGTAGTGATTTTGACGATGGGGCAATTGTTGATAGAGTAGTTAGGCATGGGAGAAGGGATAGAAATCTTGGTGGCGATAGAATGGATGGTAGTATGAGCAACATCAAAATGACAATTCCATCATTCAAGGGTAGGAGTGATCCGGAAGCATACTTAGAATGGGAGAAGAAGATGGAATTAATTTTTAATTGCTACACTTATTCGGAAGAAAAAAAGGTTAAAGTAGCTGTACTTGAGTTCTCCGATTACGCTATTACTTGGTGGGATCAATTGGTGACTTCTAGGAGAAGGAATCGCGAGAGGTCCGTTAGTACTTGGGATGAATTAAAAGCTATCATGAGAAAGAGGTTCGTTCCTAGTCATTACCACCGGGAGCTGCATCAAAAATTACAAAGCCTATACCAAGGATCAAAGAGTGTGGAGGATTATCATAAGGAGATGGAGTTGTTGATGATTAGAGCCAATGTAGAAGAGGATAGGGAGGCTACGATGGCTCGATTTTTGAATGGGTTGAATAAGGATATAGCTAATGTGGTTGAACTACAACACTACTTGGAGATGGAGGATATGTTGGACATGGCTATAAATATTGAGAAGCAATTGAAGAAAAAGGGAACAGCAAGGTATCAATCGGGTTCTAATTCTTCTTGGAAGCCGAAGTGGGAAAGTAAAGGAGATGGGGCTGTTTCTAAAGGAAAGTTTGAAGCGCCAAAGGGGAAATTTGAGGCACCAAAGGGAAAGGAGGAACAAGCTAATAAATTCGTACCTAAAGGGGAACCGCAACCATCTAGGAGCAGAGACATTCAATGTTTCAAATGCTTGGGGAGAGGACATGTGGCATCTCAATGTCCTAATAGGCGAGTGGTACTTTTGCGAAAGGATGGAACTATGGAGAGTGATAGTGAGGAAGAGGATTATAGCGATATGCCAGCATTGGAGTAAGTATGTGATGATGAGGATGTGTTGTCCGGGGAGCATGGCGAGTTGTTAGTGGCAAGGCGAGCCCTTAGTGCTCAAATCCACACGGATGATTTGGAACAACAACGGGAGAACATATTCCATACACGATGTCGCGTTAATGACAAGGTATGTAGTATGATTATTGATGGTGGTAGTTGCACTAACGTCGCTAGTACTATACTTGTTGAAAAATTAGGATTACCTCTGTTAAAACTTCATAAACCTTATAGGCTTAAATGGTTAAATGATAGTGGAGAAATTAAGGTGAATAGGAGGGTGTTGGTGAATTTCTCTATTGGTAGCTATGTGGATGAAGTTATGTGTGATGTGGTACCTATGCATGCCGGGCACATTTTGTTGGGTAGGCCTTGGCAATATGATAGGAAGGTCACGCATGACGGGTATAAAAATAGGTATAGCTTTATCAAAGGGGGAAAAACCATTACACTTGCACCATTGACACCATCACAAGTGTATGAAGACCAAATAAAACTGAAAAATGATGAAGAAAAAAGAGTAAAGGAAAATGAGAGAAAGAGAGTTGAGGCCACGACCTCAGAAAAAGGAGAGGAAAAGAGAGTTGGAGCCACGACTCCAGAAAAAGGAGAGGCGAGAGAAAAAAAGAGTGTTGGGGTACATACCTCAGAAAAAGGAGAGGGAGCGAAGAGTGCCAGAAAAGAAAGAAAAATGAGTTTCTACGCAAAAAAGGAGTGAAATCAAAAAGGCATTCATGGAAGAACGATCGATGGTCCTTCTACTGTACAAGGAATCATTCCTTGCATTTGATGAAACTAACAAATCCCTCCCTAGTTTGGCTATTTCTTTATTGCAGGAATTCGAGGATGTGTTTTCAGATGACATACCTAGTGGGTTACCACCCATTCGAGGTATTGAACATCAAATTGATTTTATACCTGGAGCAGTCATTCCAAACCGTCCAGCTTATAGAAGTAATCCCGAGGAGACAAAGGAGCTTCAAAAGCAAGTGGAGGAATTAATGAGTAAGGGGTACATAAGGGAAAGCATGAGCTCATGTGCCGTACCCGTGTTACTTGTGCCGAAGAAGGACGGGACGTGGAGAATGTGTGTTGATTGTAGAGCCATCAACAACATAACGGTAAAGTATCGTCATCCTATTCCTAGGTTAGATGATATGTTGGATGAATTGTATGGCTCTAGCATATTTAGTAAAACTGACCTTAAGAGTGGTTACCATCAAATTCGAATGAAAGAAGGAGATGAGTGGAAAACTGCTTTTAAAACTAAGTATGGACTATATGAATGGTTAGTAATGCCTTTTGGACTTACTAATGCACCGAGCACATTTATGCGTTTAATGAATCATGTTTTACGTGCATTTATAGGTAAATTCGTCGTAGTTTACTTCGATGATATCTTGATATATAGTAAAACTTTGAATGAGCATGTGGAGCATGTTAGGTATGTGCTTGTGGTTTTAAGACAAGAGCAACTTTTTGCTAACTTTAAAAAGTGTGATTTTTGCATGGAAAAAGTTGTGTTTCTTGGTTATGTGGTTAGTGCTAAAGGGATAGAAGTAGATGAAGAGAAAATCAAAGCTATTAAAGAGTGGCCAACACCTAAAAGCATAACTGAGGTTAGGAGTTTTCATGGCTTGGCTAGTTTTTATAGACGTTTTGTTAAAAATTTTAGCACGATTTCCGCACCACTCACAGAAATTGTCAAAAAGAGTGTAGGGTTTAAATGGGGTGTAGAACAGGAGCATGCATTTGATACTATCAAAAATATGTTATGTGAAGCACCGGTTTTATCACTTCCTAACTTTGACAAGGCTTTTGAGATTGAATGTGATGCCTCAGGGCTAGGCATTGGAGCTGTTTTAATGCAGGATCAAAGGCCAATCGCCTATTTTAGTGAAAAACTAAAAGGGGCTGCACTTAATTATCCCACATATGACAAGGAGTTATACCCACTTGTGCGCGCTTTGGAAACATGGCAACATTACTTGTGGCCACGGGAGTTCGTGATACACACTGATCATGAATCCTTGAAGCATTTGAGGGGACAAGCTAAGCTGAGTAGGAGACATGCAAGGTGGGTAGAGTTCATCGAAACATTTCCCTATGTCATCATGTACAAACAAGGTAAGGAAAATGTGGTGGCAGATGCATTGTCTCGAAGGTATGTTCTTTTAAATTCTTTAAACTCTAAATTGCTTGGATTTGAATACATTAAGGGCATGTATGCTAATGACCTGGATTTTTCTAATATTTATGAATCATGTGGTAAGGGGGCTGTGGATAAGTTCTTTAAGCATGATGATTATTTATTTCGAGAAAATAAATTGTGTGTCCCTAGGTGTACAATGAGAGAATTACTTGTGAGAGAGGCCCATAGTGGAGGCTTAATGGGTCATTTTGGGGTTAAAAAGACCATTGAAATCCTAAGTGAACATTTCTATTGGCCTAAAATGAAAATTGATGTGGTTCGGGTTTGTAATAGATGCATTACTTGTAAAAAGGCTAAATCTAGGATTAAACCCCATGGATTATATATGCCTTTACCCGCCCCTAGTGAACATTGGGTCGATATCTCTATGGATTTTGTTTTAGGATTGCCAAGGACTAAGAAGGGTCGAGATTCGATTTTTGTGGTAGTAGATCGCTTTAGTAAAATGGCACATTTCATACCATGCCACAAAACTGACGATGCTACAAACATAGCTGAGATTTTCTTTAGGGAAGTCGTGCGCTTACATGGGGTGCCTAAAAATATTGTCTCGGATAGGGATGTTAAATTGCTTAGTCATTTTTGGAGAGTCTTGTGAAACAAATTAGGAACAAAACTACTTTTCTCTACAACTTGTCACCCACAGAGCGATGGACAAACCGAGGTAGTAAATAGGACAATGATTCAATTGTTGCGTACGATAATCAATAAAAATCTGAAAACTTGGGAAGAGTGTTTACCATTTATTGAATTTGCATATAATAGGGCGATACATTCTACTACTTCTTGTTCACCATTTGAAATTGTTTATGGTTTTAATCCGCTAACACCATTGGATTTAATTCCTTTACCTGTGAATGAACGTAGTAGTTTAGATGGCAAGAAAAAGGCTGAGATGGTTAAAGCACTCCACGACAAGGTGAGGTTGGCGATTGAAAAGAAAAATGAACATTATGCTTCGCAGGCTAACAAAGGAAGAAAGGGCATCATTTTTGAACCCGGTGATTGGGTTTGGGTACATTTGAGAAATGAGCGGTTTCCAGAACAACGCAAGTCAAAGTTACAACCGCGGGGGCGATAGTCCATTCCAAGTGATCGAAAGGATCAACAATAATGCCTATAAACTCGATCTTCCTGGTGAGTATAATGTTTCGGCTTCATTTAATGTTTCTGATCTATCTCCGTTTGATGCAGGTACAGATTCGAGGTCGAATCCTTTCGAAGGGGGAGGGGATGATGTGATCCAGACCACGAGTACAAGCCCGCACAAAGATCCGTTGAAGATCAAAGGAGGACCGATGACTCGATTGCAAAAAGAGAGGGCCAAAGAAGCAATGGACAAGTTAGTTCAAGAAACAATAGCCAAAACAATGTTCGTGTCATCAAAAGAAACAAGTTCTATGTTGGGGCCGAGCCAAAACGACGAGTGGATCAACATTATCCAAGCCATCGAAGAAAATTGCCAAAATTCAAGAATTACGGCCGTAATTCAAAAATCCTCACGGCCGTAATCAACTTACTGCTTAAAATTGGAATTTGTATGTTTTGGACTTACGGCCGTAAGTCCAATTGTCACGGCCGTAAGAGTGATTCAGAAACATGGTTACGGCCGTAAGGATTTAGTCACGGCCGTAACATTATATACGCGTGAAATTTAGGTTTTAATTATTTCCTTAATTTTAGTTATTTGTTTCCTTATTTAATTAGAACTCTTAAACCTAGTTTTGACCCTATTTATAGGGATGTAATTTTCATTATTCAGGAACCAACTTTGATATATTAATTGAGAGGCAAATTGCTTTCACATTCTTATTCTTTATTGAATAAAATCCGAACTTGCGAGTTAATTCTTGTTTGTTCATTTCTTGGGTGAGATTTATCTTCATTGTGATCAAGAGGTCAACATATCAATTGATTGTGTTGGTTGCTTGATTCAATTAATTTGAATCAATCTCTAAATCGTGATTTATTGACGTTCTTGGGTCGATTCCAATAATTTGTGGGTTGCGTAGCTACAATTGCTACGTGGTTTGCATCATATGTACTTCTTCTGGAATACATAAGTGCTCGTGCAAGAAACTTTCCAACACTTATCATCTAATATTCATCTCATAATACTGATTATTTTCACATTAGCTATGTCCATGCTATCATGTGATATTATCTTTATCATAAATCAACATTCTCTTGTTGAATAATTTTCATCAACCCATTCAAATTTAGATATTGGTAACTTCTGATACCATTGGATAAAATATTTTTATCAACATTTACCAACTTTTTGGTAATGATAACTTCTGGTATCATTTGATGAAGTATTTTCTAACTTTAGTATTGATAACTTCTGGTATCATTTAATGAAGTATTAAATAACAATTTTGTATATATATATATATATATATATATATATATTAATAATACTGGGGTTATACCACCACGTATATATGTTGACAACAATCCTCTAACATGTTAGAATTAACCAACAACTGAGGTATTTATATGTATTTAATTGATATGTCGACCATATAGGCGGTGACATGATAATTTTAAAACTGGTAAAGCCAACCATGTAGGTGGCATTATAATATAATTCAATTGATAGACCGACCATATAGGCGGTGACGTGATATAATTACCTTTCATGAGTGAGTGAGTCATATCTTCCAGTCAAGGTATTCATAATATTCAAATCCGTTACGGTGACTCTGCCGTGGACATGCACAAGTGCCGGAGGACCGTCCCGTCGCTGTAGTCATGGATCTGATTTCCGATTATCGTTTGGATATATGGTTTGACGTGAATTTGCTTTGAAAGTTTCGGGTTACACAATTTCTCCAATTTTTCTATGGACTTGGAATTGATTTTCTAATCTATGATGTATAAATGATTTTCTAATACCAAAAACACTAGATTTGAAATATGAAACGTTGATTAATAATAATCTGGTTTCTGATACAGATGTTCATCATTTAGATGCAACTGTAGAGCATACTCCCGCCGTATTACTCAATTGACTAGAGACTCGTGCTGATAACGTGTTATAAAACTATCAAAATCATAACAAGAAATAGATAGAGAAATGGAGAGAATGAGATAACTTCTTCTCATTAGGTGTGATCATAATGAAGATTTAAGCCCCTATTTATAGAAAAAATATAGGGGCTTTACAAGTCATTCATACAGTAAATATTAATAGAAGTTAGGTAAGAAATTAGGTGAGGGAATTAGGTGGGGAATTATAATTATTTATAACAATAAGTATCATATTGTGATATTAAAAAAAAAAATTGAAAAATATCTTAAGTATCATACTATAATACTAACATAATCCTAAGTATCATGATATGATACTATCCTATTTGACAAGTATCATAAGTATTTTTCAGTTTTTACAATTTTATTATAAGTAATTTTCAAATTTTATAAAATTAAAGTTAATTTCAGTTTGAACATAAAGTAGGGTATTTTTGTGAACAATCATTAAAAAATTGGCACATGTATATGTATGAATTTGTGGCCAATTCGTATATCTACCTTCTTTAACCAATTTATTTATTTTAATATCTACCTTATTGTTTGTGTTGATTTTTTTTTTAATATCTTAATTGATATTTTTTAATTAGTTATCTTCAAAATGGGCATTATTTGCAATAACTATATTAATTAGCTATGTAAGTTTTGTTGTAAATTGGATTTAAGATGATTTTTGAATTTTATATTTGATCAACATCTAATTATTTAAATAAAACTTTTACATAAATAAATTATGTCGTACGTCTTTCATATCGTTATTGAATTCATTCGTCAAAAATTATTCAAGTGTAACGGTGGGGTTAATGTCCTTATTTTATATCTTTTTTTTTTCATTATTTTTTTCCAATGAAGAATATTCGAATATTGGGGATCCAATCTACACATGCGAATTTATGTTGATCTTGGGATTTTATATTTGATCGATATTTAATTAAGAATGCTTTTATTTGTTCCATGCACCGCACAGATAGAAAACTAGTTTTCAATAAAACAACTCATGTGTTTGTCTAAAAATGATGATGATTCTTTTTTGTGTGATTAAAAAATGAAAATTGAAATAGAATTGAAATATGACAAATAACAAGGTCTAGATCATGCTACCCACCTAGGAGCAATGACCCACGTCCCGTCCCGTCCCGTCCCGTCCCTTCCCTGCATCGTGCATCAGATTTGGCTGATAATCTCCATCTCATTCAAAGCAGAGCTCTTAGCATATGGTATTACGATTTTTTTTTTTTTTTTGCAATTATTGTATAAGTGTAAAAGTTCTCTATATTTTTTAAAAATATTATGGTTTCGCGCACTTGTGATATATTTTTATAGCAAACTTTGATCATGCGAGAAAAATAAAAAGGCAAAAAAATGAAGAAATAGCAAGCCTCGCCCTTAAATTTGCATATTCAATACAACTTGTAATGATATTAAAGGGGGGGGGGGGGGGGGGGGGGAAATGTTACAAATTATTTAAATCGGACAAGCCTCAATTGATGTCAAATAAAGTTTTATTGATGGAGCTAGCAGTAATGTAATAGAATTATTAAGCCCTGTTTGAGCTTCATTGCTCAACAAACATAGCTTTGTAATAGTGATTTTTGGATATGTGTGGTTAAAAAGTAGAGATAAATTTTAAGTTACATGTAAATTATTTTATTACTAAAACATGGTTGAATTGAATTTGCAAAAAGATGATTTTTGAAATAAAGGGTTCAAACAGTTCCTAAATATATTTTATTAACACTTCTATAGGGCTAATTATATTAACACCACAATTTCTTATAAACACACTACATTTTAATTGTATTATTGGTCTCTAATTTTTATAGATTGTTATATTTATATTCTTAATTTTTTTCGCCGCATTCTTATCATTAAATTTTCAACAATTTACAAATCTTCTACTCATCGATGATTTTCATCCAAAGTAGTTTTGTTATCTTGCTTTAAAACGATGAGCAAGTATTTAATCATAATTTTGATATTTTTTATTTATTAAATAAACGAGGGATAAATAATTTTTTTATTTCTTCATAATGAATTTTTTTGTAGAGGAGAGATAAGATGGAGTAATTAATGAAAGACGCAAAATAAGAATACAATGAAAAAAGTTGGGGACATAGTTATGATATTGACTAAAAATTATGAACATTTCGTACAATTAAAATGTGGTACACATATAAGAAAATATGGTGTGAATATATTTAACCCTTCTAGAGTTATTGATGCTTTTGATATTGGATAAGGAGAAGATCAGTTGGGTTAATAGAATGTAATGACTCGGGTCCCACTTAACGGGCTGTCCCGACCGTTAGATCGACAACGTACTGTCCTCACTGTACCAACATGGGTCATTTTAACATGCTTTGTCTTCACTCGCATGCTCCCCGAGAAACTTCTCAGGAGGTTACCCATCATATAATTGTTCCAGGCCAAGTACGCTTAATTATGAAGTTTCTAATGATAGATTTCTAGAAAATAATGTGTACCTTGTTGGTATGAGTGGTACCTATCAAATCATTTAGGCTTTCCTGGTCTGGGTATTACAATCACCCCCTGTTAGAATCGCGACGTCCTCGTCGCGCTTAAACTATCTGAGGATTTGTTGTCAGGCGTTGGGATTCTAGAGATGGCTCCTACGGGTTCAACAGGTGGCTCACACCCTATGGCGTAGCACTTAGTTCCTAATTTTCGACTGGCGACCGACTCTGATACCATTTGTAACGACCCGAGTCCTACTTAACGGGCTGTCCCGGCCATTAGATGAGCATGTACTGTCCCCACTGTACCAACATGAGTCTTTTCAGCATGCTTTGTCCTCACTCACACGCTCTTCGATAAAACTTTTCAGGAGGTCACCCATCCTAAAATTGCTCCAGACCAAGCACGCTTAACTATAGAGTTTCTATTGATGAATTTTCGGAAAAGAATGTGCACCTTGTTAGTATGAGAGTACCTATCAAATCATTTAAACTTTTCTGGCCAGGGGATTACATAGAATATCAGGTAAAGGGCGCAAAATTTCCCTATTATTTGTTCTCGCTGGAGATTTTATCTCTATTGTTTCATTTTTGCCATCAAAATGACGTTTTCTTGCGGATACCATCCTTTCCATCCATGTGTGTTAATTTTGGCCATCAAATGCTTATGTGGCAAAAAGTGTTAAGGTTAAAAATTGTCCTATCTAACTAGCAAATTATTTCTCACCTATTTTAATTTTTGCTTCAATTGAAATATGATAAACGTTTGGCACAAGACATCCGTAATATAAATCGTCTAGCACAAGATTGTTTGTCTTCTCTTGCGCAAATCATCTACATTGTTTGTCTTCATTGTGCAAATCATCCATATTGTCTCAACTTTGAATTTGGACCATCCGATCGATTTTTTTTGTGCAAAACTCATTATCATTTATTTTCTCTTTTGTAAAACTATTATTTTACCCTCTTTTTAAATAAAATAAACATATCACTATTATTTTACATTTATTTTTTATTTAAAGTTTTTATATTTCAATTTTATTTTCTCTCTAACAATTAATTTTTTGTAAAGTATATCGATTACATTGTTAAAAAAATGTAAAATTCTTACTTGTTATTTTCTATTAATATTTTTGTCCAATAAGAAAAGTTAAAATATATAATCCGTCGATTTTATAAAAATAAATAAAATAATTTGTAGAGAGAACACGAAATTTAAAATATAAAACATTTGTGAAAAATAAATGTAAAATAATATGGGTATGTTTATTTAAAAATATGGTAAACTAATTATTTTACAATGGAGAAAATGGATGATAATAAGTTGGGATAAATACATATGTAAGGTGTTTAAAAGATAAAATTTAAAATTTAAGAAATTTGTGATTTTAATACAAAAATCAGTTTTTAATTAAAAATTATATAATTAAATAGGTTGAGGTCACACTTGTACAATAATGGTCACAAACACAAATCACAAAGTTTATAGATCATAAATTATGAAATTTCTCGATCACAAATTATAAAATTGTTTGGTCACGACTTAATTCTAGGTCACATATTATCAAATTAATCGGTCAAAATTATTATTCGATCGCAAATCACAAATATTAAAGGTCGCTACTTATTTCTCGGTCACAAATATGGTTCACAACTAATTTATCGATCACAAATATTTGGCCACGACTTATTTCTTGCTCACAATTACGAAATTTATAAGTTACAACTTATTTCTTGGTCACAAACCATAAATTTTGTAAGTCACAACTTATTTATTAGTCACAAATTACGAATTTTATAGGTCACAACTTAATTCTAGATCACAAATTACAAATTTTGTAAGTCACAACTTGTTTATCGATAATAATCATGAATTTTATAGGTCACAAATTATTTCTCTGTCAATATTTGCAAAGTTCTTAGATCACAACTTATTTCTAAGTCAAAGATCTCGAATTTCATAGGTCACAACTTATTTTATAGTCACAAATTTCAACTTAATTGATCACAACTTAAAATTTTGTAAAGTTACAATTACAAATTTAGTCACAATCTCAAATATTTTTTTGGATTTTAGGCTTTAAGGTTCAATTGAGTGGGTGTAGGCGATTGTGGGGTTGATTTATGGTATATTTATTTATTAATATTAAAAGGTTAAATTAAAACCAGATTTTTGAATTAATAACTTGTAAATCTTATTTTTGAATTGTTAAGTTGAAACATATGAGCTAATGAAAGTTTCTGACGGCATATAGTAGCCGTTGAAAAAATCCGTTGGAAATTTCAGACGGCATTTAGAAGTCGTCGAAAATTTCCGACGACTTAGAAAAGCTTCTATCGGAAATTTCAGATGGAAATAATTTTTCCGTCGGAAAAGTATTACCGACGCATGCTTCTCCAATGAATTTCAGACGGGTTGAAGTCCGTTGGAAAAAAGCATTTTCGACGGAAATTGCCCTTTTACCAACGAATTTTTTCATCGGAAAAAGTCATTTTTTTGTAATGTAGGGTGTTTTGCACCAACATAAAAGGATATGAATGTATTACTTAAAGCATGTAAACGTTACGGATGTAATGTGTCAATTACCCATTTTTTAGCAGTGAAATTTAATAGTGTTTGACGAAATGATGATTTTTGCAAAGAAATGTGATTTTGAAGCTTTAAATATCAAAATTGAAAGATTATGGACGATTTTTGCAAGACGTGCAAACGTTAGGAGTGTTTTGTGCTATTTACCCCAAAAATAAACTTTCCTTTTCCATTTTACATGAGAGGATAAGATAAATTTACTCTCTGTTCGGTAAAGACGTTTTTTTTTTTTTTTTGGTTTTTTTGGGTTTTTAAATCAATTTTTAAACTACACAATTTCTCAAATAAATCTCTAACCCTACACATTTTCTCTCTCCACTTTTTAACCATTCATCTACCTAAAAAAGAAAATCATTTTTTAAACCACTTTAGCCGCCGAACAGGCACTTACTTTTTAGTAAACTACTTATGGAACGTAATAAAACAAAAGGTGAAACAAAAGCTAAACTTGGAAGGCATATATTTTGGGTGGTTGACATGACTCATTGGAGATGAATTTTGGGACTGACTATCTATTATTTCAACATTAATGTCATGTAGATTTTATGACTTTCAACTTAACTTTCACGTAGGCTAAAACAGATGTAATGTATTGGATATGCTCTAATGACAGGAATAAATCTTGAATAAAGTAACTATTTTTCAAAAAAAAATTGCAATTTGATTTTACGTTAAGTGAAATTATATAAGTCAATAAAAAAACTTAATTGACAAGGTGTGATCTTGATCTAAGCCTAAGAATGATTGCAAAATTATCACGAACATGTTTATGCTTTTAAGATCAAGTGATAAAGAGTCAACTCGAGAAATACGATAATACTCCTAAATTTTATTAAATCTTCTATTTAGAAACTTGATAGAAAATAAACGTCCCACAAGATTCTTCATGGAGTTGCTTCTTTCCTGTCTGTGATGTATTCTGGGTTTTTAATTTCATCGTCTCAATCATTCTTAATGTTGCATATTTTGCACAAAACTCAATTCTTGTCCATTTGCAAGATGTGAAAATAGGGCAGGAAATATAATGTTTGGAAAAAATCTCCAAAGCCTTCCTAGTAATTATTGTTTTATATCAGGGGATATTTTGTGTCAAACGTTTGTCATATTAATATTGTCGTTTAAGTAGGAATTAAAATAGGAGAGAAATAATTCTATGATTAGATAGAACAATTTTACCCTTAGCACTTTTTGCCACATAAGCATTTGACAACCAAAATTAACGGAAATGATGGTCTCTGCAAGAAACGTGATTTTGGAGAGCAAAATTGCGAAAAATGAAACGGCAGGGATGAAACTCGCGATGAGTGCAAAGAAAAGGGACGTTTTGTAATTTTTATCCTTGGACTATCACATAGAAAAGAGTTAATACACGGGCTAAGCAATCCCAACTCATACATGGGTAAGAAACAGATCGATTGTCAATCATCATAGTTGATTCGTCACTAAACAGTTGAGGCGATTGCTTAAGGCCTCCAATTTTATGAAGGTAATAGTTAAAAAATAATTAAAATTGCAAAAAATATATATTCACTAACATTATCACGTATGATGATATTTATTATTAGTAATTTGAATGGAATTACTGACAACAATACATTCAGCTATCACTGATAGTACTTCAATCGTTAATCACCAACGAGATTTTTTTTCTTTTTTCACTTTTTATTTGGGTTTTAAAATAAAAATAAACTTTAAATTATCAATAAAATATTAAACAAATAAAAAATTTGAAGAAAGAATGTGTGCTTTGTCTATGGCGATCAACAGCACAGATTTCATCGTTGATTTCAGGCGTCATCATAGGCTACATTACTGAAGGTAATTTGTGTGTCCAGCGGCCCTCACGAATGAGATTATTCTTGATAATTCCACTCGGCTTGTCAGAAAATATTAATTTTTATTAGGTATCATTCGTAATTTATCGACAATCATTTTTATTATTATTATTATTTAAATTCTTTTTTTTTTTTTTCCAAAAGACCCATTAATTTTTTTTGCCTAAGATCTCCAACTTGTTCAAGTCACCCACGTTAAATACACATACGATATGCAAAGTCACAATTCAATAAATTATATATTTATTTAAATAAATTTTGTGATATGTAATATTAAACATCAATGAACTATACGGTTATTGAACTTATGATTTTTCTTATTGTGCATAGCAATCCAACTATAAGCATCAAGGAGTAATGAAATGCTCGTGTTGCGTCTGCACCTTTTGGTCTGCCATGTTCTTTCTATTTTCTCATCTTTTTTGCTCCCACCAACCAAATATTTGTAGGCCCAGATAGAATTACTGAGAATAATATTAATACAAAATAGGAAAGTTATAATAATGGAAAAATACACCCACGCCTTATTTTTAACTTATCAATTCAAAAATCATATTTTAAAGTTTTTTATTTAAAAATCAGGTGTTGGTTACTTTTTAATATTAATTAGTATTATATACGAACGTTGCACGGTCATTTGTTACTCACATATATCGAATTTGTATATTAATATACGAAATGAATATTTAATTAAAAAAGGAAAACGAAATAAGACAATTAATTACAAAAAAATGTACAATTACACATATTTTAAATTTTTTTATGGTTAATATGTTTATCGTTCCGAAAAATTTCATTAAATATTTTAATTTAAATTTATATAAAGCTTAAAATGGAAAAAAACTACATTTGAATAAAATTTGTAATAAGTAAAAAAAATAGATATATACGTGATATACGTTCAGAATTTTATTGAAAAGAAAGGAAAAAATAGATCGATGACCACTCCTATTTCATTTTTTATTTTTAAATAAAAAAAATATATATATATAATATTAACAAAAAAAGAATTTATTTTTAGGAATTTAAAAAATTATAATTGATTTAAGAAGGGGGCGGACCAATTAGAGACCTGTAAAACACGACTATTTAAAAATTTTCATTCATTGGATTATTTTAAATTTGAATTTTGTAAAAAAATAAATAATAAATAGTTAATTAATACTACTAATTACTGTTTTAAAAAATATTTTTAGGTTGAAGAATTGGTCAATACCTATTTTTTGGAAGTGGACTTTTTTTATGTATTACATTTTTCTCTTGTGAATATATTTAGCTCTTGTTTGAGCCCTCATTATCAACAAAATGAGTTTTGTAATAGTGATTTTTGAATAATGTGTACTTAAGTCTTTATTTGAGACTCATTATTTCAAATAATAATATTGTTTGTAACAGTAAATTTTAGGGCCATGAATTATTAAAAGGTATTAGTTTTTTTGAATTTATATGTTAGTTATTTGATTAATAGAATGTTAATTGGTTGAAAATGAGTTTTAAAATAATAATAATAATAATAATAATAATAATAATAATAATAATAATAAGGTTTTGAATAAATGGTATTTAATAGGGGCCAATTTTTTTATTTTTACAAAGTGATCACAATTGTAATAGAGGAGAACTTGAATGACTTAATATAAAATAAAAATAAAATAAAATAAACTCCAATGACCATTCACATGTCTCATTTGTATAATTATTCAATCTTAATGATTATGACGTAATTTATCTTTTAAAGATATAATTTCTAGATTATCACAAATTAATTTACCATTACTTACATAGTACTAATAGAATTGATACTAACTATATCTTAATACAATATTTGATATTTATATATATATATATATATTAAACAAATATTTCATTTTATGTTTACTTTAATATTACAAATTAAATACACGTGATCATATATTTAATTGAATGTAACAAATTAAGTAATGTGAAATGTTAGTTTTAATTATATTTTAACAAATATATATTGCAAATACATTTAACTTTATATATGCAAAGAAATAATCTATGTATCTCAATTTATAAAAGCGTCTCGAATGTTTAACTCATAAGACATAATACTTTATCACTTACCCATATGAAATTGGTTTTACAAGAATCAATTTTTACGAACATGCATTCTCAATCACACATTCTTTAAATTTTTTTTTTTTTTTTTTTACAATTTGTCATACTACTTTTTAACTATACATTCAAAAAATTATATTTCGCAAAATCAATTCTCAAAAATTCAAAATCAAATAGTTAAGTTCGGTATAAATCGGTCTACAACGTGAAATGGAGTGAGGGATAGGATTAAAATGAATTGTGACCAATAAATTAATTTGTGATTAGTTAATAATATGTGAACTAAAATATTTGAGATTTTGAGTAAATTTGTAATCGTAACTCACAATTGGTTAAGTTGTGAGCAATTAATTTGAAATATGTAATTGTAACATAAGTTGTGACCTATATAATTCGAGATTATGATCGAGAAATAAGTTTTGACATATATAATTCGTGATTCGTAATCGAGAAACAAGTTGTTACCAATTAATTTATAATTTATGATCGAAAAATAATTAGTAACCTGTGTAATAAGAGATTTGTGACCAAGAAAGAAGTCACGGCCTATAAAATTTGTGATTTGTGATCGAGAAATAAATCTTGATTGATTAATTTGACAATCTGTGACCGAGAAATAAATCTTAATTGATTAATTTGACAATATGTGACCGATGAATGTTCGAAACCTATAAAATTTGTAATTTGTGACCGATAAATTAGTGGGACCTATAAAGTTTGTAATTGTGATCAATAAATAAGTAGTGAATTATAAAATTTGTGATTTGTGACTGAGAAATAAGTCGCGACCTATTAATTTGATAATTTTTTACCAATAATTTGTGAAATATAATTTTTGTAACTTGTGACTGTGATCATAAGTTGTATAGTAGTGTAACTTTAACCAATTTAATTACATATTTAATGAATAAAATATATTTAATTATCTACTTTATTAATGAAATATATTTAATTTCTATTTTTATTAGTTACCAAATTTTAAAATAATTTTTTGAGTTTGTAAATTTTAAAAAGTTATATTTAAATGTAGTTATGTATTTTTCTATGTTAATAATCCAAAAATACGATATATATAGTGGTTCCCTAGTTCAGTGCTACTATAGCAAATTAAGTGAACAATATAATTAAATACATTTAAAAAAACAAAAAACAAAATAAAATCAGCGAGGGCCCTTGACATCAATCATGAACCGAGCTGTTAGTTCGGTTGTTGGCCAACCAACTTAAGTATCCTAATAAACCTAAAGGTTGGGGTAAATTCAATGAAATTAAATAGTTCAATATAATAGACCTAAAAGGTTAGGGTAAATTCAATGAAATTAAATACTCCAATATAATAGACCTAAAAGGTTGGGGGTAAATTCATTCAATGAAATTAAAAAAAAATGATATAGTACCTACAGTGGGCAATAATTATGAAATTTATCATCACAATCGTTCGGATGTTGACAAGTGTCTGACTTGACAATATTTGAGCGGTAATGGAATCATATTTGACGTCCACTTTGAGTACCATAAATGTTTTGTGAAATTAACTACTCCAATATGATAGACATAAAAGGTTGGGGGTAACTTCATTGAAATTAAATACTCCAATGGGGTTTCAAGCTATATATATACTACCTGACTCCATGGTATGGAAAAAGAAAATTTGTGTAGTTAAAAAGTGATTTGAAAAATTTTGTAGGAAAAAATATGTTTGTCAAACGGACGGTTAATTACCACGTGCATCTTGGTGTGCGTATTTTGGTTATCTTTAGTCTTTTCTTCTTTTGTTCCGTTTGAAAAATGATTCTTCCACTCACTTTACACCTAAAGGGAGTGAATAGGTGTTCTATTCGAAATTTTATTTTTTCCATAATAATTTGCTATAAGTCATAAATAATAGTCTATTATACAAGAAATAAAGTCATTAGCACAACAATAATCAACAAAGCAATAAGTAACTGTGCTAAAATAAAATAAATGACACGAGTAATTATATACGAAGGAAAAATATGTTGAGAATTAAAGAACCCTAAGTCTATTTACCGAAAGCGATTAATTTGAATAACGAAAACAACCAAGAACTTGTAAAATTTATAGAGGTTTGCCTTAACATGAAACTACGCTATTGTCCGCGGTCCGCCGCTACAATAATCTCCTATAATGAAAAGAAGCATAAAAGAGAATTGCATACATATTTTCTCTTAACCCCTTTTTCGCTCATATTTCCTCTCTACGCGCAGTGAAAGCCAAGTTTTTTTGTCGGGTAATAAGCACAAATGGTCCTCAATCATT
This sequence comes from Ligustrum vulgare, assembly GCA_963555705.1. Lineage (NCBI taxonomy): Eukaryota > Viridiplantae > Streptophyta > Magnoliopsida > Lamiales > Oleaceae > Ligustrum > Ligustrum vulgare. Next base: position 56,378,971 of record OY743170.1, read on the forward strand.
AGGTTTCTTGCGAAAATGGTCCCTAGCGTTTAGATTTTTGCATTTATACCCTCAAAATCACCAAACGTTACGAAAATGGCCCCTACCGTTAGATTCCATTAGTTTTTTCCGTTAAAAAAGTGTAAATAGCACAAATGGTCCCTAACCTTTGAGTTTTTACGATAATAGTCCCTAACATATTAAGGTCACGTTTGACATTTTTAGTTTGTAACCTCCAAACGTTTGACGTATTTAGTCCTTAACATATTAAGCCCCTATACGTTTGGTATATTTAGTCTCTAACATATTAAGCCCCTATTTGAAACCAATTATTTCAAATAATATGGTTTGTAATCGTAATTTTTTGAAGAATTTGTTGTTAAAAAATTGAATTTATTTGTAAATTATTTTATTGATAGAATTTGTGGTTAAAAACGAGTTTTAAAAAATAAAATTTATTCTGAATTTCTAAAATGCACAATAAAATATTTAACAAAAATTCACCACTTCAACCTATTGGAAAAAAATAATAAAACCATGGAACATAAACAAACAAATACATTAGACATTATTTTAAAAATTGAATAAAAAATATGTTTTTCTCAATTCTATTTTCGATTTTGAGAACTGATCAATATCGATTTTCGAAACTTCATTTTTTTTTCAAAACTCATTTTCTTCCAAATGTTCTATTAATATATATTTTTTAATTTTTGCATAAATTAAAAAAAAAATACGTTTTAAATAACGTAGTTTGTAATTGTAATTTTTTTAAAGAATTTGTGGTTAGAGCATCACCAACCCATTTACTCCATTTTGGAGTAAATTTTAATTTTGCACTATCCAGCAAAGTCATCTCCAACCCAGAACTCTAAATCTTACACCAAATGAACAGTAAAGTTTATATTTTATTATTATTTTCAATTCTCAACAATTAAATTAATTCGAAAAGTATTTAATTATATATTTTACTACCACTTAAATTTTATAAATTTATAATTTAAAATAATTATCGAGAATATTACGTTTATTAAAAAAAAGACATTAATATTAATATCACAATTAACAAGATAACCATACGACTTAAAAACGTTACATATAACATGAAAACATTCGCACAATACAAATAGGATGAACATAAATCTTGTATACTAATTCTCGGAATTAGTATATTTATCCCACAAATGATCAATTAATGCATTTCGAAATGCTATGTGAGATTCTTTATCTTTAATTCGTCTATGTTGAGCAAGAAATTCTTGAAATCGAACATTTTCATCTACAACCATCTCAACTGTAGGAGGGGGTCCTTCTTTAAACTCTCTGATAGGCGCTTGAAGATCACGTTCATCCTCGATAATCATGTTGTGCATAATAATGCACGCAGTCATTATATCATTTAATACATGTTTGGACCAAAATCGTGCCGGTCCAGCAACTATCGCAAATCGCTGTTGAAGAACGCCAAATGCTCGTTCGACGTCTTTTCTACAACTTTCTTGTCGTGCTGCAAAATACTTTTTTTTTGGACCTTGTGGATCATGAATTGTTTGCACGAGGGTAAACCATTTTGGGTATATGCTATCAGCTAAATAGTAACCCATGTCATATTCTTTTCCTTGAATGATGTAATTAGCGGGAGGAGCTATACCTTTAGCGAGGTTTGCAAACAAGTGGGATGCCTCCAACACATTGATGTCATTGTTAGATCCTGGCAAACCAAAATGTGCATGCCATATCCATAAATCATAATCAGCTACCGCCTCAAGAATAACTGTTGGGGATCCACTACGACCTGTATATTGTCCCGCCCAAGCCGTTGGACAATTTTTCCACTTCCAATGCATACAATCTAGGCTACCCAACATGCCTGGAAAACCACGTTGTTCACCAATATGGAGTAACCTCGCAATGTCATTAGCGTTTGGCGATCTAAGATATTGTTGACTGAATATCTCTACAATTGCCCGACAAAATCTCTTCAAACTTTCAATTACAGTGGATTCTCCTATTTTGACGTACTCATCAGTTGCATCTGCTGCAATACCATATGCCAACATCCTCATCACAGCTGTAATCTTCTGTAGAGCAGATAAACCCAGTCTACCAAGCCCGTCTCTCTTCTGTACGAAGTAGTTGTCATGTGATTGGACTGCCTGAAGTATACGTAAGAATAAGCTTCGTGACATTCGATATCGTCGGCGAAACAGCAATTCGCCAAAAAGTGGGTTTTCGGCAAAATAGTCTTTAAAAAGGTTTGCATCAGTATTAGCTCGATCGCGGTTGATAACGACATGACCAGGTATTGAGCCTCCATGAGTTGGGTTGTTTCGTTGCTGATCAAGGAAGTGAGAGATGACGATGTTGTTGTTGTGATACAAACGAGATATCAGTTCTTCTTGTGTATCAATTGCTTCCAGATGAAGAGTCAGTTGTTGATCTCTGTCATCATCTCCATCAGAAAGAGAAGACGAAGTAGAAGATGAATAGTTAGAGGGACCTCCAATATTGAGATTCATTTTTTACTTCGAATCAATTTGATGAATTCATTTGAGCACAACCTAGCCTCTTATATAGTCGTCCAATAATGATTTCATTTACATTTTAGCTGTTGGATGAAATTCTTTAGCTTGGAGTCGTTGGATTTGAATCTCACACCTTTATCTTGTACACTTCGACTTGTCACATCATAATCAAAGAAAATCACTACCTAGCCGTTGGATGAAATTCTTTAGCTTGGAGTCGTTGGATTTGAATCTCACACCTTTATCTTGTACACTTCGACTTGTCACATCATAATCAAAGAAAATCACTACCTAGCCGTTGGATGAAATTCTTTAGCTTGGAGTCGTTGGATTTGAATCTCACACCTTTATCTTGTACACTTCGACTTGTCACATCATAATCAAAGAAAATCACTACCTATCCGTTGGATGAAATTCTTTAGCTTGGAGTCGTTGGATTTGAATCTCACACCTTTATCTTGTACACTTCGACTTGTCACATCATAATCAAAGAAAATCACTACCTAGCCGTTGGATGAAATTCTTTAGCTTGGAATCGTTGGATTTGAATCTCACACCTTTATCTTGTCTATAAATATGGTATGAAGTTTTACATTTTATCTCACACTTAACTTGTTGCAAATCCATCTATCATACTCTACGAAATCTCTTCACAATGAGTTCAAACAAACGTAGTGCGTCATACTCAAATGAAGAAGACAAACACTTATGTCATATTTGGCTTGATATTTCCCAAAATCCAATCGTCGGTATTAACCAATCGAAGGATAAATTCTGGTCTCGAGTTGAGTCTAGCTATAACAGCTTCAAACCAGAATATATCACTCAAAGTCGACCCCTTAGGTCTTTACAATCTCGAATGTCTGTTATTTTAACTGCTGTTGCTAAGTTGAGGGGATGTGTTCGACAGGTGGAACTTCTTAATCCAAGTGGTGCATCAGAACAGGATATCGTGAGTATTATATATAATATTTTATTTCACAATTCTATGTTGAATGAGCTCAGAAACTTAATTATTTTCCACAATCTTGCAGATGGATAGAGCAAAAATATTGTTTGCACAAGACAAGGGTGAGAAGAAAGGTTTCAAGTTTGATCATGTCTGGTATATCCTGAAAGATATTGAAAAGTTTACTAACGATGTTAGTACAACATTACCACACTTTCAAATGGAAAGTGGAAATTTTGCATCGTCACAATCAGAGTCTCCCACTTCCGTTCATCCAATACCTGCATCTCCTGGATTATCATCGTTTTCTCTTCATCTAGATGAAGATAGTAGTGGCGGTTCTGTCCAGCGACCCATTGGGGTCAAAAAAGCAAAAGGAAAAAGAAAGAATGATGACGAATCTTCAGGTATGATTCAATCAATTGCAGAGAATAATCGAGAAATCACTCAAATTCTAAAGAAAGGGAGCGATGATAGGCAAAAAATTTATGAAATTCATATGCTTCGAGCTGAAACTGAGTCGAAAAAAGTAGCCGTTGCAGAATTTCGTGAAGAGAATAAAATTTTATTGAAAGACTTAGACTTCATATCAGATCCAAGTCTACGTGAGTTTATTCGAAGCGAACAACTGCGAATTATGGAAAAGAGATCTCAGCAAAGAAGTAAGGAATCTCAAAATAGTTCAACTTCATTCAGTCAATATTTTGATGGTCTAGGAGGATCTGGAAATGATTTACCAGATTATTATATTCTCGTAATTTACTTGTCGTATTTTATCATGTCATGTTTAGTTATCGTCTCGTAATTTTATGTTCATCAAGTATGTAACTTTTTATTTTTAATCATAGGCAATTTTATTTAAATATTATCATTAATTGTTATTTAGATTAGATTAAATTAATTCATTATATTAATAAAAATAATAACCCAATAACAAAGAATATAAATAAATTTTAACCAAACAAAATAATAACAAAAAATTGATCCATGGATATAGAAGGAAAAAACAATTTTAATGTATATAAATAAAAAAAAAATTAATAAAAAAAAATGTCAAATGAACAGTGGGACGCCATATATGGCGTCCCACTGTTCATCACACCATTTTGAAGATGAATTTACAGTTTGGTTGGAGCTTCAAATCCACTTCAATTTGGTGAAAAACTCTAAAATAGAGTATGGTTGGAGATGCTCTTAGAAAGTAAAAGAAAAAAATTGAATTTATTTGTAAATTATTTTATTGATAGAATGTATGTTGAAAACGAATTTTAAAAATAAAGTCTATTCTAGATTTTTAAAGTGCACAGTAAAATATTTTACAAAAATTCACCTCATTAACATTTCAATTTATTGATAAAAAAATAATAAATTTATGGAATATAAACAAACAAATACATTGGACATTATTTTAGGAATTGAATAACAAATATGTTTTTATCAATTCTACTTTCGATTCCGATTTTCGATTTTGAGAATCGATCGATTTGAAAAGTAAGTTTGTGAAATTTTGGTTAAAACGTAATTTTTTTTAATTTATGTATAAATTAAAAAAATATATTAATAGAACGTGTGGAAGAAAATGAGTTTTGAAAAAAAATAAAATTTCAAAAATGGATATTGATCAGTTCTCAAAATCGAAAATTGAATTAATAAAAACATATTTTTTATTCAATTTCTAAAATAATGTCCAATGTATTTGTTTGTTTATGTTCCATGGTTTCATAATTTTTTTCCAATAGGTTGAAGTTGTGAATTTTTGTTAAATATTTTATTGTGCATTTTAAAAATTCAGAATAAATTTTATTTTTTAAAACTCGTTTTTAACAACACATTCTATCAATAAAATAATTTACAAATAAATTCAATTTTTTTAAAAACAAATTTTTCAAAAAATTACGATTACAAATCATATTATTTGAAATAATTGGTTTCAAAATGGGGCTTAATATGTCAGTGACTAAATATACCAAACGTATAGGGACTTAATATATTATGGACTAAATACGCCAAACGTTTGAAGGTTATAAACTAAAAATGTCAAACACAAACTAAAAATACCAAACATGACCTTAATATGTTAGGGACTATTATCGTAAAAAATTCAAAGGTTAGGGACCATTTGTGCTATTTACACTTTTTTAACGGAAAAAACTAACGGAATTTATCGGTAAGGACCATTTTCGCAACGTTTAGTGATTCTGAGGGTATAAATGTAAAAATCTAAACGTTAGGGACCATTTTCACAAAAAATCTAAATGTTGGGGACCATTTGTGCTTATTACCCTTTTTTTGTCATATATAACTCTATGTTCTTTAACGCAATTAATATTACAATTTATAAATAACGCAATTTTTCAAATCACATTTTAACTATACATATTTTTTCTTTCAAATATAAATAAATTAATTAATTTATAAATACTACGGCGTTACTGAATAGAGTACTAGAGTTTTTAGAGTTTGAAATAAGAAAAATGTGATTTTTCCTACCTATAAGAGCAACTACAATGGTGACATGGATTGAGAGCTCTATGGGAAGAGAGATGTAGACAAAAAAAAAAAAAAAAAAAAATCCTTGGAACCCACTTCAACATCTATTTTTTTCCTGAATCTTGCTACTTGAACAACCATTTTTGTTTTTTCCTCTCTTCCACTCCTTCTACAAATCGACATTCTATTCCACATCCTCCAATATTTTTTTATTCATTTATTTGAAATTGTATCACTCTCTCTTTTCTTTTTCATTTTTTCCACTTATTTTTTCTTCACATCATACTTCAAACATTACATTTAGCCCCGGTTTGGCGCCCATTATTTGGGAAATAATGTAGTTTTGAATAGTCTTTTGAGAGAATGTGTGATTAAAAAATGTTTGAAAAGTAAAAAATGGCATGCTTGACTAAGATGAATGGTTAAGATTAAGTATTAAATAAATTTGATTTTTAAAAAATGGGGGTCAGACAAGAGCTTAAAATAATTTATTTATCTCTTTCTTACTCCAATCCACATTGTCATTGGAGACGCTCTAAGACAGCTTGAGCGATTTCCTAGAGCGGGACGTAACATTTCTTGGAGCGTTATGTGGTGGTCACCTGTATAAGACCGAGCGCTCAAGCATCTTTTGAACATCCATCGAGCAAACTTGTACTCGAAAATGCGCTCGAGCACCTTGTGAACGATTATCGAGCATACACGTTCCTGAACATGAGCTCGTACACTTTCCTTAAAACTTGACAGTCCTTGAGTGATAGATAAGCTGTTATTCTACTTCCGTGATTTTTAATAACATACTCAACCAACTATTAACACCCGGCAACGTAACCCCAATACAACTCGATTTAATGATTTTGAACAAGGAACTTGTCAAAACATACTCAGCCCCAGTACTATTGATCAGAAGCATTCGGTCCCAGAGATAGGAACGTAGAAATAAAAAAAAAAAAAAAAGACTTCACATTACCATCTAATTTATTCACAAGCCTAAATCCATGTTGAAATATCTGTTGCAAATACTGCCGCGGGTACAGAGCAAGATAATGGACCTTTCAATTTCTAATTTGTAAATTACTACTGCTACATCCCACCAATCACATTGTCCATGGCATTGACACTGCTACTCTCCAGCCCACTTTTAAGCCAAGCAACATTACTTATATCCGTAGCTAATGCAGCCAATTCATGCCTTAGGAGGGATGGAGGCTCAGCATAGTCAACAAATTCAGGGCCCAATAAGCAGCTTACTTGTGTCCTGCCGCCTTGAATATCACAGCAACCATGGCCACATCGGTGTGGGACCAACTGATCACCATAAACTCCTTCCAGCAATTTACTGATCCCAATAGATGGGTTTGAGAACTGAATTGCAGGACTTTGCAAGGGAAGGGGCCCTGCACAAGGATTTAAACTTTCTGGGCCATCCAGTGAATTACAAACAGTAAATGCACTGATGCGAGGCACAGGACGGTACAGAGTGGGAGGGACCGTGGGTGTGTCAATAGATTGACCTTCTGATTGAGCCTTCTCTTCATGGTGGTCTTGGCTGCCACTCACAAGTTCTAGAGGGTTAAAATCTTTCCCTTCAGAGGATTTGTATGAGTTGGCATCGCCATATGAGGGAGTTTCTTCCGATGATGCTTTTGATTTTTCTACACTAGCATCTTCCATGACATTCACGGGCTCCAACTTGAATTTTCCAAATTGCATGCAGCGGCGCCTCAATGTGGAATTCCAATGGTTCTTGATTGCATTGTCTGTTCTTCCTGGCAAAAGCCTTGCAATTGATGCCCATTTATTCCCATGAACGGCATGGGCCTCAAGTATGATGCGATCTTCTTCATCTGTAAGAAGTGTTGGCTCATTAGCGATATTGATCAGATGTAAAAACTAATATTTATTGAAACTTTTCGAAGCGTTGATATATAACAAAAACCTGAAAAACTGATGAGTAAAATGAAGCATGTCAATGAGCCAGACCTAGGCCAAGGCAAACCAGGTCGTCGCTTTGGGCCTCAAAAAATAAGGGTCCATATTTTGTATTTTTTTTTTTTTTTTTTTGCCTAGTATAAAAGTCCCATCCAACTTTTTTTTTTTTTTTAAATCTATAAAAGGCCCATTTTTTTCAAGATATACTGTTCGTTTTTGGCCCTAAGAATCACAGGTACGGCAAGCAAGCATAAATGGAGAATAACTTCTTTGTGATATAGTATACATGAAAGCAAGCACGCACCAAACAGCCCAAAAAAAAAAAAAAATTGTTACTGAAACTAAAAATAGAAGGCAAACGGAGAATATGAATCATAATTGCAACATTTTTTTATTGAGAATTAGGACTGCAGTTTGATTCGAAGCAAAAATAGTTCTTCTAAGCCTTCAAAGAGTTTATCAGTTTCAAATTTCAATAAAGCATGCACCACACGACAAATATAAAGAAAGTAGAATTTAGTAACAGGAACCAGTTCCTCAAAAAGGAAAAGCAAACAAAGAATAAAAATCATCATTGTAACATTTTTACTGAGAATATTGTTGAGACCCGTCCAAAACGAGCACAATGGATCACCAGTGAGGCTTCAATAGAGGCCCAATGGACCTTAGCCTATGACCCGACCTTCGGGTTTATCTTTGGGTCAATTGCCGAGGTGGAACACCGCGGAGAACCTTTCTATCCGAACCAGTTTGTAACAAGTCGAGGTACCCTATAGTAACGCCTCGGATATATGATGGGACAACAGAGAGTGTCAGAAACGTACAACTTTCCCCAACTTACTGTGACCTGATAAGATGTTGCCTTTATGAAAGATATGACAGGCGTCCATCCCCTACCGAAAGTAGCAATGATTACTTCCAAGAAATTGGCTTACCTCTCCATCGGCTAGGGTAAAGACACGTGCAAAGTCCATCACGTGCCGCCATCTAAGACTATAACTTCTCCTATAAATAGAGCACTCTTGCCTCCAAATAGGGGGTCAGTAATTCAATACACTAACTGAATATTTTTACTCTCACTCCCTTTTCTCTCTTTTACACACTTATTTTTTCAGCACCCAAAATAGATATATTTACTTAAGAATGAGTATTGACTTAGGCATCGAAGTGCAAACGGGAGCTACCTCGGCCACCTTTGTAAGCTGATTGTTTGTCATAGTGCACAGGAGATCCACGTGTTCAAAAGAGAGGAGCTGAAACGTTTTGATCCAGGGTCCTACCGGATTTTGTGATCAACAAATATCATTGCATATTGAATCAAAGCTCTTCTGATTATGCTTTCAAAGAGATCATAAGTTACTTTCAATCAATCAGCAAGGTCTCTTGACAGCAAAGCAATGATATTTGTGTGATACGAGTGCACATACGGAGTCACTGCTCCTCCATAACAAATCATACACGTTGATGTCTTCTACCACTAAAATTATGAACAATATACGAATGTGAATAGACTATAGAGTACAATCTAGATACATGAAATGATGAAATCAAAAAACTGTAACGCTACATAACGCAAAGATATTAACTCCTAACTTCAACTTGATTCTTTAAAATTCGTGAGCAGTCCACATGGCCAAATCATTTTAATTTTAAGTCCTCAAAAGAATGTTGTAGTGAGGTGCTAATGTGGACGATTGCCATGATTCAAAATAATAGCAGTGTAATTACGAATTGACCATGCTTGACTTAGCTAGTGCCAAGCCTAAGAAAGTAACCAAGCAGAGGTAAAACAACTGAAAACTCAGGTTGACCATATTTTCTTGCTACCTCAGTTAGCACTAAAGGTATAAAGTAAAGTTGGTAGAACGTGTAGTGCCCAACAAAAATAAAGGCGGCTAGTCTCATTGTATGAAATTGTAGGCATGAACACTTCCACCTCTCTTTCAATCCAAAACGGTAATCATACGGTTTTAGATTGTTGCATTCATCAATTCCTTGTCCCGGTGCATCAGTAGGCTATGGCAATACTTTTTCATGGAAAGACCATTTAAAGCTGCCATTATCAGGTTAAAAGAGATGATCGAACTTAAATATACTTACGCTGCATAAGAAGAGATGAATAATTTGGTTGAAACAAAGAATTTGAAATCTACTTCGCAAAATAACTGAGCATGTGTTCGGTAACTCTCAAAAAATGGTTTATAAACCACACAATTTCTCAAACCACTTTTTAACCACACACATTTTCTCCCTCCAATTTTCAACCATTACTTTTTACCTCAAAATTATAAATAAACCAATTTATAAACCAAACAACTAAACGGAGGCTGATTCGGGATTGCACAGTGGCAGTGGCACAGAGAGAATAGTTTTAGTTTTTGCTCAAGTAAAACTGTGCAACTAGTATTCCTCAAGTTTATCTATATTGCCAAGCAATTAAACTTGGTATGGCCAAAACAGGCTCTATAAACTTCATATTTGATGCCACCAAAAACAAAACTTACTCGACTATAAGCTAAAATGCAATCAAACACCTGGCCCAAGCACGGAAAACCCCTACGCCTCTAACAGGATCAGTAAACAGCTGGGATAAAAGAAAACCTAATTTCCTACAAAAATCATCGCAATATGCTTGAAAATATCTCACTAATCCAAATATCTAGTTTCTCACCAATTAACATGGTCACATCCATTTACAACCTACAACAAGAGGTATATTCTCATGAGTAATGCTATTCATAGTAAAGAATACCAGTGCCGGTGGTCATCACACTTGCCATCATATGTCTAGTGTGGTTGTAACAATTTTTAAAAAAAATAATAATAATAACAATTAAATGAATTTTCATAACCACCTTGCAACCACCCACATAGAATGCCACATGTCATCACTACCGGTAGTCTATTCTCATGTAATGTAGTATAAAATATACATTGCAATAATTTTCTTCAATTATTATCTCATGTATCCCTAAACTAACTTAGGGGGTCGGAGAGGCAACAAAGGAGTATCCCGCCCTGTTCAGGTCATCAGAGCAGTGGAGAAGCTCACTCCAGCGACATCCGATTATTTACGTCAATACTAAAGCAGAAGAAAATTAATCTAAACTCTTCCACATATTAAGAATTGCAGATTCCACAAAATAAGCGTAAAAATAACAAAACGTAATTGTATAAAAATGCAATAGGGTATGAAATAACCAGTAAAGGGTTTGCGTTTGACGGCGGGATCTAGTTGATTGCACCACCGGAGGCGGCACGACTTGCCGGATCGCCCAGGAATTCCTCGAGCAATGAGGCTCCAATTCCTCGCTCCGAAGTTACTGACGAGTTGACTCAGTATCGCGTCCTCTTCCGGTGACCATGGCCCCTTGATCCTATCCAATGATTTGTTACTCCCTTGGCCGCTGCCGCTGCCATCTCCCATCGATTCCACGTCATTGCAATCTCTCGGCGACAACCCTCCTTTGACAGTGGAATCTCCATCAACGCCGCTGGGTTGAGCCTCCAATTCCATGGTTTTATCGTTTTTATTTTATTTTATTAGTATATGGGTTTATACTAGCGCTAGCGCCTGAAGGTTAACTGTAGGCAATGACAGGTGAATAGACTCCGGGAGCAAATTTTACGGCCATGACCCCTCCTGTCACTTTTTCTACAGTGCTTCAATAAAGCGGCCAGGTAAACAGCGATATCGCAATAATTACATACGAAAAAATATAAAAAAAAAACATAATTTTAAACAACAAACTTTTAGCAAATATTTTACATTTTTTGTACACTTTATCTCAATAATCTCCCAACAATAAATCGTGAGAATTTGGGTACTCAAGAAACAACCCTTTCACAAAAAGAAAAAAAATTACCAATTAACCTCCTTTTTTACTAGAGATAGCAAAATAAACCCGACCCGTACCAAACTCGACGGATACCCGCCCCTAACAAGGCAAAAAAACCCGCCCCTCTCGTCGACGAGGGAAGGTTTAGGTCTATTTTTAGCGATTCGAACGAGTCGCAGGGCGGGTTTTGGCCGCCCCGAACCCGCGCCAATATACTATTTAGAATAATATATTAAAGAAAAAGTTTTAAAAAAATAAATTAAATGGGGCGGCAGAGCTCACCCGATCCGAAATTCGCGTGTGCGGGTTTGGGATTAAAAAAAATTCGCGATGAGGGTCATGGGTCGGGGGGACCTGACCTAAACCCGTCACATTGTCATCACTATTTTTTATGCATACTCCAGGTTCACTGCTACCCACCCACCAGCTCTAGGTTCATTACTTCCCGTCGATCTGCTCCAAAACTGCCAACAAGTTTATCACTTTCGTCGACCTCTCTTCTCGTCAACGATGGAGACTTCATGTTTCAAACAAAATTTCCACTTTTTTCAAAACACATCGATAGAAAAATTAGATATATCTCTCCGGCGACAGGCTGCAAATTATCTCGACACATAGCGACGATTCATCTCCCACCACAATGAGTAGTTCAAGTAGCTGCATTGATATTTTCCCCTATTTACATGGGTAAGTTTTTGCCTATTTCGAGTCCTTTCAAAGAATTTCTGCTCATTAAAATCTTGTTTCTGTAGAAAAATATTTGACAGAATCTGATGCATATAATGTATTAGAAGTGGAAAATTGTGGGTCATTGAATGCGTAATTGGTACTGGATGATGTTGAGTTTGTGCCTATGGCTGGAATGAAATTTAAGGATTCCAACAAATTTTTTGAGTTTTACAAAAGTTACGGTTATTGCATGGAGTTTGGGGTTCGGAAAAGAAATTCGAGGGAGGGGTATAATCAATTTACATGTTCTCGAGAAGGAAGTCGAACTACTAGCATGATCAAGGCTTTGAAGCCTCAACCTACAACCTAAACAGGGTGTAAAGCTAGGATAACAGCCTCTTTCGATGCTACTGGTATTTGGAGGATTACCACAGTCTATCTAGCCCGCAATCATGAAACAAGTCCTTTAGAATCTAGGTTGTTTAAATGCAATCAATAAATAAGCGAGCATGTTAAACGGAACTTGTAAGTTAATGACATAACAAGAATTCGATCATACAAAAGTTTTAACTCAATCGTTGTAGAGTTTGGTGGGTACGATAAGATGACATTTTTGGAAAAGGATTGTAGAAATTATATTGACAAGGTCTCAATTGGTACCATGCTTCTTGAAGACTAGAGGAGAATGAATAAATGACTGGCTGGCTAGATTGTACATGGGAAGGACCCGATGAGTACCATGCATCTTGAAGACTAGTTTTTGGGCTAAAATGTTAACAACCTAGCAGAGCAAGAGTATCAATGCCTTCTTTGATGGCTATGTCTACTCAAAAACAACTTTGAAGCAGTTTGTTGAACAATACAAACAGACTTTGCAGAGTACAGTTGAGAAGGAGTTTCTAGCAGATTTTTTTAACCCTTTTCACAAATGGTCCTATACATAACAGTGTATGATTTGGAGAAACAATTTCAATCAGATTATACAGTCGAAAAATTCAGGGAATTTCAAGTAGAACTTATTGGTAATATGTACTACTACACTAAGGAGGAAGGTTCTGGGATGATGCACGAAGTTCGAGATGATATGGTGATCAATGGAATAATCAAGAAAATAAACCTATATTATTTTCTTTCAGAGAGATAAGTGTGATTGCAATTGCAGTTATCACCTGTTCGAGTTTAAAAGGATTATCTGCAGACATACTATCACCATGTTACTTTACAATGATGTGACATTTGTACTAGATAGGTACGTCTTGAGAAGATGGAAAGGGAATGTTGGTCGATTATATACATGGGCCAAAGTCAACTACGCTAGTTATGAGTACACTTGGTCAATTAGAATTTGATAAAATTATGTCGAGAAATCATGGAATTAGCAAATTTAGTGGCAAATGATGATGTACGAGTTAATGAGATAAAAGAATGGATCAAACTTCAGAAAATTGAGTTGACCATGATGAAAGGGAGCACATGTAGCTACATCAATCTCCTTACCCAAAAAAGTGTTAAAATGACGTCTGCTAGCTTAGGAGAGACAGGGATTAAAATTTTTTGATCCAAAATGCACTAAAAGGAAAGAAGTGCCTAGAATAATACAAAAAAGGGGCTTTAGAAAATGCGTCTAATCGGCAGAAGGTATAATTAGATATCTCTTTCGCCAATCACCCTTTTGAAGATGGTATGATAACAACTCTAATTTACTGACCTTTTGCTCAGTGTACAGGAGTGTTCCAAGTCGAACAAAGGGAAGAAACAAGGACAAACAAATGTCCAAAATGGACAGGTACTATTTAAGCTTCACAAGTTTCTCAACATATGCTGCCAATTTACTCCCATTTTCGACCACCTTGAGATGACGAGGTTATTGGATCCGTTGGTGATCTCAATAATGTGCCAGAAAACCAAAATGTTTAGATTGACCTTTGTATTTTGTAATGGAAGTTCAAATGATTTGGATAACTTGTGGTAACATTGCTTTATTAGCAATAGCATTTTATACTAGTCATCTTCAAAAATAATTGTGCTACAAGTCGAATATAAGAAAACAGAGCTAATATTACACAAGTAGATAACATTGTTGCCAAAGTTGTATACTTGATCATACAAAGTATCTCAAGTGTCTAAAACACAGGTACAAGAGTGAAACATATAGCTGTGATTTTGTACATCTTACAGAACCAAATCTTACTTTTTGATCAACGTAAAATATCAATGGCAATTTCATAAATAGAAGCACCAAGCCTCCATTCACTAGGAAATTTTCTCTAGGATGCAATTTGATCTGGTTGAACCTTGTTTAAAAGCTTCAAGTTGCCACCTCTACCTATTCACAAATGGTATGATGATAAGAAAATACCACAATCCTTGCATGTCTGAAATATTGGAACAAATTTAAAAGATGAGAGTAATACATGACACAACAGTCGGGCAATTCAGGCTATAAATTATAAACTTTTATATCTATAAATTACAAAGAAAATCCCAATTTGTAGGGTTTAAATAACCTTATGCTATAAGCATAATCTCAAAATATTAGGAAAATATCAAGAACATTGTAGAAATTTTGTAATATCGTAAACAAACTCATAAGAAGAAAACAAAGTATGTTTCCTACACACAAATTCCTAAAGATTTTGCAATTCAAGATCATGGATAGATGCTAAAATTTTATAACCGAATGGAGAAGCTTACCAGATGAACGTATCCAAATGCCTTGTCCTTGGGATTGGTATTGGTATGACAAATTGAGAAAGAAGAACGGAGACTACGAACCCTATTCGACAATGCCCAGCGATGGGGATGACAAGCGACGAAGACTAGCGGCACTGGGAGGACGAGCGACGATGAAGATGAGCGGTTATGGTTCGGTTTAAAAAAATTCAGTGAACAAATCTACCTACACTACCTTAAAAGTATGGATATGGGAAAATCCACATCACCATTTTCCCTTACATTTTTTTGCTCATACCTTCCTTTATTGCCCATTAACTAATTAATTAAGTTAAACAAAATAAAAATGTAGCGACCCAGAATTTTACGCAATTAATAATTATTTTTATATTTAAAAAATTGTGTCGCTACTATTTCACTCATTGTTTTGAAATTAACGCCGCGACGGATTCGTCTAGCCAAGTCAAGAAATATCGAATTTGTTCGATTTTAAATTAAATCCGAATTTCTAAAATTATGTTATTTAATTATTTATTCAAAGTATTATTTTTAAAATCATTTTAAATTCCAAAATTTTTATTTCTCAAATGTATTTTTCAGTCCAAAAATATATCAGTTTTTAATACAATTCCGAATCAAAGTTAGTCCAATTCTTATCATAATCAAAATTTATTTCACACGTTTTGCTTTCTCTTTATACTCCTTTCCATCACATTATACAAGCATCATCATTATCATCACCACCCCTCCAAATTATGATAATTTACAATCAATTAATCTATCACAATATTCCTCCAAATCATGATATTCTCCACCATGTTATTTTTTTACAAAACCATCTTTCCAGCAAGAAAGATGCCTTCTCTTTATACATATATCAGACCAATCCATTATCATGAATTCAAGAAATCATCTCCACGCCACTCAGAACACCACCTCCGTGTATCATCATCTCCATCCCACACTGCTCACAGGCATCAACGCAACCAGTCGCCAATCACCAAACGAACAAACCTTCACTGCCTTATTCAAATACCATCTCTACTGCCTGCGAGCTTCAATTCACAAATTCACCAACCACCAGAATTCCTCACAACATTTCAGAAATCAGCCCAAAATCAAACTCCAAACCAAGAACAAAATAAGAAAAACTCATCACTTACCTCAATCCACCACTGCGACAGATTAATCACCGGAAATCCCCAAAATTCCATCCTCGGTCTCGCACCAAATCCCGTAACTAAGCTCTAAAATCTGAACCGTCCTACTTGGTTGCCTCTCGCCGCCACCTCGAGGCGGTGTTCCACCGGCCAAATCACCGGCTGTAGCGTCGGATTCATACATCTCACTGATCGCCTTTCTCTCGCTCGTCTCACTCTCGGTCTCTGAAACTAGGTCGAAGTGAGAGAAAGAAATATATCTGAAATGATATAAAAGTTAATTTTCAGAAATTTCACTTAAGCCCTCAAGTTGAAAAGTCATCCAATTCAGTCCCTATGGTTTTAAAACAATTCATTTCAGTCTCCAAGTTTTAAATGAGTCCATTTAAGTTTTAAAGTTATTTCAAATCAGTCCCTATGTTTTAAAAAGGTTTTATTTCAGTCCTTTTAGCTTCAAACTTATCATTTCAGTCCCTGCTGATTTACTTTATTTGATTTTAAGCTCAACTATCAAAAGTATTCATTTTAATCCCTCAACTTTCAAAATATCTATTTTTGTCCCTGAACTTTTCAAAAGTATTCATTTTAATCCCTCAACTTTCAAAACATCAATTTTAGTCCTCAAATTATAATTTATCATTTTGAACTATATATTCGATATACTAAAGTGACTTATTGGCTAAGACGAAGCGGACGGAGAATTTAAAGAAATTGAAGTCATTCCCGCTCAACTTTGCACTCGTCGGATTTGAGGTAGACTCGCACTTATTAATTGATTTAAATTATGATTTCATATAAATGTCATGTGACTTGTGAAAGTCAATTTTCAAGAAAATTAAGTATGTTTTATGAAAGGTAAATATACCTTATGTTTTTATGAAAAGTAAGTATACCCTATGTTTTTACGAAAATGTTTTATATGTTTTGGATCATTGCTATGCACATAAGAATTCTTACCACCTAAGTTCGGTAGAATTCTGTGTTTCCATATGTTTATGAGGATTTACCACCTAAGTTCGGTAAAATTCCTGTCTCATATGGTTATGAGGATTTCGATCCTACCCTATGTTATGATGGAAATGATCCCTATGAATTTCAAGAATTATGTTTTGGTATACTTACTGTTATTATGATTTTACTGCATAAGAATTCTTGCCACCTAAGTTCGGTAAAGTTCTTGTGTCTCCTTATGTTTATGAGGATTTCAATCCTATCTTATGTTATGCTTTCAAAAGAAATTATGCTTGGCATAATTAAAATGTTTTTATAAGTATATGGTTTTCAAAGAGCTGTTTTCAAAGAGCCTATGATTTGCAAAATATGTCCCGTGCTGTAATGCACAATATGAGTTTTATCAAGAGCCGTTTTATAAAGAAGCTCTATCAATGCTCGTTTTATAAAGAGCCGGGATTTATATGTTTAATCATCTTATAAATTAAATTAATTTGCGATGAGTCTACTGAGTATTTCCCCCATGAAATACTCACCCTACTTTTTAACAGTTTTGCAGATTTCGGAGACGGTGGCGAGCGATGAATGATGGTGGCAATAATCGTTAAACGGTTGAAAGTTTGACGTTAATGATTTCCGTATTTTCCAAACATCGAATAATTTAGAGAAGTTCATTTATTTGAGAAATTATGACATTGTCAATTTCTTTACAAAATTAATGGTTCGATTTACTATTTCAAATGGTTTCATAAATGTTTTCAATTTTATCGGCCATTACAGTTTATTTAATGTTGCCAAAAATGAATTTCAATTATTTCTTCCGCAAAAATATTATTCGAAAAATTTAGACAGAAAATGACGTAGTGAATCGGGTATACGGAACTCGGGGCGCTACAAAAAACCCATTACACAAAAGCTCCAAGCTAAAATATGCACATTACATTACATTACACGATAAAAAGATTTGTAGGTCATTTCTCACACCTTACTTCGTCACTGTAAAATATTTCTATCTTTATTGTCATTATAGAAATTCTTCAAATTATTATTGTTTGGGCTATTAGTTGTACTATAATGAAAACAAAAATATTGTGATAGACTAAAAAATATTTTTTTATCTGTCTATGAAATTTTTTAAATTAAATATTCTATAATCATTTTCTTTATAAGGCTTGGAGATATGTATTGGAAGTTATTGAAAGGGAATATTGGCTAAAATGAGTTGTAAACAAGTTTTTCACAAATTTCTTTAACATCGAGACTACACAAAGCGAGTTTTGTAGTAAACTTTTTTCTTAAATTGTTTTTTCTCAATTCAAAGCTTGAAGTTTGACATCAAGATCAACAATATTTTGAGAAATTTATTTAAAAATCTGAATAATTGAATTTTCCTTACAAATTTCCAATTAATTAAATAATAAAGAAAAATATGATTGAAATTTAAATGGTTTTGTAACTTTCTTGATAAAAGGAAGATTTGATGATGACGGGATTTGAGATATGGAATATTTTCTTGGATTTTGGGTACTGATATTTTGATATAATAATCAAGGTATAGAAATAATACGGGGATACGTGAAAGTGAAATAAGGACTGTATTGAATCAGGATTAATAAGTTTGTGCAAGTGAAAGGAATACCTTACGGGAAATGTTATGATATTTGAGTTAAGAATTTTAATTATTTGGGAGATATTTGTTTATTGAATTTTGCAGAAATTTTGGGTTACAAATATTGGAAAGATAAACTGATGATTATGTTGATATGTGAATAACATGTTTGGGTATATTACATAGAGAATATTCAGGTAATCGTTTTAATTATTTTGGGATATTTGGTGATAAGAAGAAATGACAAATTATTATGGTATGATATGTTAGTAAAGATTTATTGAAATTTTAGAGATATTAATACGAATATTTGAGGTTACATGATACGATGATAAGTGACAGGTTACATGAGTACTACAAGATATGATGAAATATCACATACGATTGGGAATTTTCATTTTGATTCAGAAGAATTTATGAGTAGACATATGTCTATTATTGATAGAAAAGTTCATGTCTTAAGAAAACAAATTGATGCATTTAGTCAAAGTCCAGTGGGTTAAATATGGTTGGGTTAAATATGGTAGCGATGATGCTACATAAGAAGAAGAAGAAGAGATTCTGATTAAGTGTTCAGAAATCATAAGAACAAGTAAGTTTAATTTCGAGGACGAAATTATTTTAAGGGGTAAGTTTGTAGCGACCAAGAATTTTTACGCGATTAATAATTATTTTAATAGAAAATCGTGTCGCTACTATTTCACCCATTTTTATTAAGTTAACGCCACGACGTATTCGTATAGCCAAGTCAAGAAATAATCGAGATCGTTCGATTTTAAATTAAATTCCGAATTTCTAAAAATATCTCCATTCTCTTGATTTAAAGTATATTAAGTCCAAGTACTTAATTCAATGTTATCCCAATATTTATTTATACAAAAATTATTTTTATTATTGAAATTAAGAAAATATATGCAAGCATGAGAGGTTCCATTATATATAATAATTATGAGAATCTTAATTTAATAAATATGGAAAAGTATATGAATGAATTATATACTCCATTATATGTAATCATGAAGAGCATAATATTTGTATAAATATGGAAAAGTATATGAATGAATTATATACTCCATTATATGTAATCATGAAGAGCATAATATTTGTATAAATATGGAAAAGTATATGAATGAATTATAGACTCCATTATATGTAATCATGAAGAGCATAATATTTGTATAAATATGGAAAAGTATATGAATGGTTGATAAGATTCCATTATATGTAATCATGAAGAGCATAATATTTGTATAAATATGGAAAAGTATATGAATGGTTGATAAGACTCCATTATATGTAATCATGAAGAGCATAATATTTGTATAAATATGGAAAAGTATATGAATGGTTGATAAGACTCCATTATATGTAATTATGAAGAGCATAATATTTGTATAAATATGGAAAAGTATATGAATGGTGCTTTACTTTAAGAAAAGGATGTGTTAAAATTAATAGAATTGAATGATTATGTTTACAATATGCCAACTTTATACATATATTTAAACCCATCTCTTTTACACACAACTCTACACATATACACTTATTTCCAATCTCTTGACAAAATCCACAAGTAAGAGAAATTCAAGGTGGTCAAGAAAGTTTTGGTCCATTTACTACTACACTTCATTTTAATCTTTTAAAAGGTAAGTATATCTTATGTTTTTATGAAAAGTAAGTATGTTTTTATGAAAGGTAAATACACCTTATGTTTTTATGAAAAGTAAGTATGTTTTTATGAAAAGTAAGTATATCTTATGTTTTTATGAAAAGTAAGTATGTTTTTATGAAAGGTAAATACACCTTATGTTTTTATGAAAAGTAAGTATATTTTTATGACAAGTAAGTATATCTTATGTTTTTATGAAAGGTAAATACACCTTATGTTTTTATGAAAAGTAAGTATGTTTTTATGACAAGTAAGTATATCTTATGTTTTTATGAAAAGTAAGTATGTTTTTATGAAAGGTAAATACACCTTATGTTTTTATGAAAAGTAAGTATGTTTTTATGACAAGTAAATATATCTTATGTTTTTATGAAAAGTAAGTATGTTTTTATGAAAGGTAAATACACCTTATGTTTTTATGAAAAGTAAGTATATCTTATGTTTTTATGAAAATGTTTGGATCATTGCTATGAAATCAATCTCACAAGATTGTTATGGGTTCCATATGATATGTTTATGATTATGCTAAGGGGACCGGAGTTTAGTAGCGCTACACATAAGAATTCTTGCCATTTAAGTTCGGTAAAATTCTTGTGTCTCCCTATGTTTATGAGTATTTCGATCCTATCCTATGTTATGATGAAAATGATCCATATGCTTTTAAAAAAAAATTTATGCTTGGTATACTTACTGAGATTTTATAAATCTCACTCCACGATATTTACCATTTTCAGATAATTGAAGGTTCGAGGCGGTCAACATGGAAGTGGCAAAAGTGGTTAAGATTGATGAGATAATTATGTTGAACTTTATGTAAGAAAATTATGTTATATTTTTATTCACAAATAAAATTATGGGATTCTAATTATTCTTTTGAATAATTTTACATTTCTATTTAAGTCTCGATAATATGATATGAGTCACTTTTAGTGGCACTCGAATGGTCGAGAATTCGGGTCGTCACAGTTGGTATCAGAGCCAAGAGTTTTAAAAACGATTCTGTAGATTTTTGAAATTTTATTTCTTTAAAAAATAAAAAAATAAAAAAAAAATACTATTCACGTGAACAGTAAAACGACGTGCTATTCATGATGAACAGTGAACGAAATCACTATTCAATTAAAAAAAAAAATTTGAATTTTCACATGTCAAGTATGGTTATGATTTTGAAAAGTATGATGAAATTTGATGTGCGAATTTCAAGGACAAAATTCATTTTAAGCAAGGGAGTTTGTAATGTTCTGAAAATTTTATGGAATATAATTAGTTAGTGATATGATTTTTATATTGATGTCTTTGATAAATTTCTAGAAGTTCGGGGACTAAAGGAAAATAAGATTTGACGATAAAATTTTATTTGGGTTAATTAGGCCCAATCTTATGTAAAGATGCGAAATGATTAATAATAATTTTTTTTTTTAAATATTTTAACTCATCACTCTACTATGTCACTCTCCACGTATTGACTCCTCGAACCAGGTATGTTATATGCTTTGCAAGTCATTTACGATTTTATTAAGACATGTTAAGTATGAAATATTCATATGTTATGAATCTTTAAGTGAAATATACATGTTGAGTATGATATGAATTGATAGAAGCCTAAATTTTAATTTATTCATTTTAATGTAGAATCATGAGACATAGAGGATATTGATATGAATTTTGGTTCATATTAAGCTTAGTAAGATTGACTCAATTAGAAATTAAGTTGGGTTGTAACTTTGGCCCAAAATATATGGAATAATATATTAAACAAACAAAATTGATAATGAATTGTACAATAATTTATCCCTTTATCACTACCTTTGTGTAAAAACAAGGGAAAAACTGTGGATGGTTATTAGTACTTCCTCTTCAAGTTTCAATTTTCGGTTCAATAATTTATCCCTTTATCACTACCTTTGCTTAAAAGCAAGGAAAAACTGTGGATGATTATTGGTACCACTCTTCAAGTTTCAATTTTCGGTTTAATAATTTATCCCTTTATCACTACCTTTGCTTAAAAGCAAGGAAAAACTGTGGATGATTATTGGTACCACTCTTCAAGTTTCAATTTTGAAAAAAAAAAAAATATGATTTACGAATGATTTTCAAAATAATCTTTGTTGTCAAGTTTAGAAATGATGAACCCTAAATGGACTTTGCATAATTGATTTTAGACATGGCACTAAGTATGAGAAGTCAACAGAAAGGACTAGATAATATTTTCGAATTATTCATCGTTTAGATTAAACGAGAAATAGAAAGTCAGTTTTATGAAGTTATGATGAGATGTTGAGATTATAAGTGATATGATTTTATTGAGATTTTTATGAGAAGAATTATGAAGTTGGAGATTTAAAGTTTAGGCTCTTAATTATTGAGAAATAAGGACTTGATATGGTGATATTAGAAATTATGATTTGAAATTTCTATGTTGAGGAATTATGAATTGATTTTCTGGAATATTTATGATGATATTGAAGTTTGATGAAATTGTGATCAAATGTACAATTAGTTATTATTGTGAGTTATGAAGTATGCTTACGATTTGGATAAGTCCAAATTTCAAAGGAAAACTCTGCCTAGAATTTTATCGTTTGGAGTTAAGAGCATAGTATGGTATGCAATCACTAAGAGAATTGAAGTTAGACATACAAGTTCATTTACATCACAAACGAGATTTAGTAGATGATAACAGAGATATTATTATTTTCTCATAAGGAGAACACACAAGAGTCACCCTAGAAAGGAAATACATGAAAACACGCAAAAGCAAAAGAAAGCAACATGGGAAATTCCTCAAATTGAGAGATGTGTTTCCGGAGTAGCCGTATCCTACCACCTCTGACCTTTTGAGGAAATAAAGAAACCTTCAAAAAGGTGTGTTTCGAGAGTAAGAATACTCCGTAATCTACCACCTGGAACCTTTGAGGTACACACAAGATTTAAACATTAAGGAAAATCCTAGGAAATTAGAGGGGTGTCTCGAGAGTAAGAATACTCCGTACTCTACCCCCACCTATTCTAAGATTCATAAAGTTAAGTTTACATTAACCGGACTCCATTTTCGCTTGATTCCCCTTCCTTGAGACCAATCTATCTTAACCCCTGCTGGATCTTGTATTGAGATATATGACTGCAGCTTATCCAGTAGTTCATCAATAGTAGGAGCAGAAATAAGGAGTCTTCTGGAAAATGGAGAGATGAATCCCTGTTCCACAGCATAATCAAGAAAGGTTAACAAGCCATCAAAGAAATTGTTAACATTCAGAAGCCCAATAGGCTTAGTATGGAGATCTAGTTGAGCCCACGAGGTAATGTTAAAGATTTCTTCTAAGGTACCAAAACCTCCGGGCAGGGCTATAAAGGCATCAGAACCATATAGCATACAAGTTATGCGTTCATGGATGGATAAGGTTTGAACTTCATGCCCTCGTGTTTTTCCTGCAACATCTACCAAAGGGACAGGTATGACACCGATTACTTTTGATTTCTCTGCAAGAGCAGATTGGGAAACACAACCCATTAGACCACTGCTACCACCCCCATACACAAGAGTGATACCTTTTTCCCCCAGTTTCTTTCCAAGATCTACGGCCGCTTCTAGATAACTGAAGCCTTTCCCCACTTTTGATCCACAAAATACACAAATAGTTTTGATCTGTCGAAGTTTTGGTGCTTCCATCTTTGATAGTATAGAAGAGAAAACTTACGAAGAAGATGTGATTTTGGGATGCCTGAACTATGAAATATGTTTGGCTATTTAAAGCCGGAAAAACTTACTGTTTTTCATTGATTCTGAAAAAGTAAAGATTTACTTTTGACAAAATCGGCCAACTTTTGACTGTTTTACCAAAGATATCACCTTTCGGTGATTTATTTCCAGCTTTATCAAACCTCGAGAAAGGAAAATATATTTATTTCCAGCTTTATCAAAACTCGAGAAAGGAAAATATATTTTATTTCCAAAACGCGTGAAAGAAAACAGCAAAATATTTTAGATGTGTATCAAGAGATTTACCTTATATCATTGATGAACTGCCAGAAGCCTCATTTTGTAAAACAGACTGGCAAACAGGATCTTTTGCTATTATATTTTGGAGACTATAACGATTTTTGTCCCCGTTAAACTGAGCGTATAAGGAGAAAAGTTCACGTTGCACATAACCACTTGGGTGCGTCTCAAGAGTCAGTCGAATATCATCCAAAGACTCCTTACTCAGTCCACCCTTTATGAATTTGATTTTATCATCCCGATTAGTAGAAGAATATCCTACTGTTTTGCAACGAGTATCACAGTTCCAACGAGCACATTTGTAGCAACCATTCAGCCTTTTTGCTCTTCGTTTCTTTGCGAAGGTGCTTTTGCCTAAACCAGGCATGTGCTTTGGAAATGTCATAGGTAATTCACCAGATAGTCGAACCTTTGCTTCGATCAACCAGCGAACATCTTCTGAAACACCATGAGCCATCAGCAACCTCAATCTTTCGAGTCTTATTCGATAAATTTTCCTCAGATCATTCATTGGAAGACTGGAATAATACTTGCGAATGTTTGTAAGAATGATATCCATGTTTTGATGGATCTAACCTCTTCCCAGCATGAACTATTTAAAAGCATTAAGGATCGGAGGAAATCCGCGTGATATTGATTCCAGCAAGAAAGCGCGGAATAGAATAATGGAAAAGAGGGAACAAGAGTTATGCGCCGTTTACTT
Organism: Ligustrum vulgare; assembly: GCA_963555705.1. Taxonomy (NCBI): domain Eukaryota; kingdom Viridiplantae; phylum Streptophyta; class Magnoliopsida; order Lamiales; family Oleaceae; genus Ligustrum; species Ligustrum vulgare. Next base: position 56,404,119 of record OY743170.1, read on the forward strand.
TCTTGATAAAAGGAAGATTTGATGATGACGGGATTTGAGATATGGAATATTTTCTTGGATTTTGGGTACTGATATTTTGATATAATAATCAAGGTATAGAAATAATACGGGGATACGTGAAAGTGAAATAAGGACTGTATTGAATCAGGATTAATAAGTTTGTGCAAGTGAAAGGAATACCTTACGGGAAATGTTATGATATTTGAGTTAAGAATTTTAATTATTTGGGAGATATTTGTTTATTGAATTTTGCAGAAATTTTGGGTTACAAATATTGGAAAGATAAACTGATGATTATGTTGATATGTGAATAACATGTTTGGGTATATTACATAGAGAATATTCAGGTAATCGTTTTAATTATTTTGGGATATTTGGTGATAAGAAGAAATGACAAATTATTATGGTATGATATGTTAGTAAAGATTTATTGAAATTTTAGAGATATTAATACGAATATTTGAGGTTACATGATACGATGATAAGTGACAGGTTACATGAGTACTACAAGATATGATGAAATATCACATACGATTGGGAATTTTCATTTTGATTCAGAAGAATTTATGAGTAGACATATGTCTATTATTGATAGAAAAGTTCATGTCTTAAGAAAACAAATTGATGCATTTAGTCAAAGTCCAGTGGGTTAAATATGGTTGGGTTAAATATGGTAGCGATGATGCTACATAAGAAGAAGAAGAAGAGATTCTGATTAAGTGTTCAGAAATCATAAGAACAAGTAAGTTTAATTTCGAGGACGAAATTATTTTAAGGGGTAAGTTTGTAGCGACCAAGAATTTTTACGCGATTAATAATTATTTTAATAGAAAATCGTGTCGCTACTATTTCACCCATTTTTATTAAGTTAACGCCACGATGTATTCGTATAGCCAAGTCAAGAAATAATCGAGATCGTTCGATTTTAAATTAAATTCCGAATTTCTAAAAATATCTCCATTCTCTTGATTTAAAGTATATTAAGTCCAAGTACTTAATTCAATGTTATCCCAATATTTATTTATACAAAAATTATTTTTATTATTGAAATTAAGAAAATATATGCAAGCATGAGAGGTTCCATTATATATAATAATTATGAGAATCTTAATTTAATAAATATGGAAAAGTATATGAATGAATTATATACTCCATTATATGTAATCATGAAGAGCATAATATTTGTATAAATATGGAAAAGTATATGAATGAATTATATACTCCATTATATGTAATCATGAAGAGCATAATATTTGTATAAATATGGAAAAGTATATGAATGAATTATAGACTCCATTATATGTAATCATGAAGAGCATAATATTTGTATAAATATGGAAAAGTATATGAATGGTTGATAAGATTCCATTATATGTAATCATGAAGAGCATAATATTTGTATAAATATGGAAAAGTATATGAATGGTTGATAAGACTCCATTATATGTAATCATGAAGAGCATAATATTTGTATAAATATGGAAAAGTATATGAATGGTTGATAAGACTCCATTATATGTAATTATGAAGAGCATAATATTTGTATAAATATGGAAAAGTATATGAATGGTGCTTTACTTTAAGAAAAGGATGTGTTAAAATTAATAGAATTGAATGATTATGTTTACAATATGCCAACTTTATACATATATTTAAACCCATCTCTTTTACACACAACTCTACACATATACACTTATTTCCAATCTCTTGACAAAATCCACAAGTAAGAGAAATTCAAGGTGGTCAAGAAAGTTTTGGTCCATTTACTACTACACTTCATTTTAATCTTTTAAAAGGTAAGTATATCTTATGTTTTTATGAAAAGTAAGTATGTTTTTATGAAAGGTAAATACACCTTATGTTTTTATGAAAAGTAAGTATGTTTTTATGAAAAGTAAGTATATCTTATGTTTTTATGAAAAGTAAGTATGTTTTTATGAAAGGTAAATACACCTTATGTTTTTATGAAAAGTAAGTATGTTTTTATGACAAGTAAGTATATCTTATGTTTTTATGAAAGGTAAATACACCTTATGTTTTTATGAAAAGTAAGTATGTTTTTATGACAAGTAAGTATATCTTATGTTTTTATGAAAAGTAAGTATGTTTTTATGAAAGGTAAATACACCTTATGTTTTTATGAAAAGTAAGTATGTTTTTATGACAAGTAAATATATCTTATGTTTTTATGAAAAGTAAGTATGTTTTTATGAAAGGTAAATACACCTTATGTTTTTATGAAAAGTAAGTATATCTTATGTTTTTATGAAAATGTTTGGATCATTGCTATGAAATCAATCTCACAAGATTGTTATGGGTTCCATATGATATGTTTATGATTATGCTAAGGGGACCGGAGTTTAGTAGCGCTACACATAAGAATTCTTGCCATTTAAGTTCGGTAAAATTCTTGTGTCTCCCTATGTTTATGAGTATTTCGATCCTATCCTATGTTATGATGAAAATGATCCATATGCTTTCAAAAAAAAATTTATGCTTGGTATACTTACTGAGATTTTATAAATCTCACTCCACGATATTTACCATTTTCAGATAATTGAAGGTTCGAGGCGGTCAACATGGAAGTGGCAAAAGTGGTTAAGATTGATGAGATAATTATGTTGAACTTTATGTAAGAAAATTATGTTCTATTTTTATTCACAAATAAAATTATGGGATTCTAATTATTCTTTTGAATAATTTTACATTTCTATTTAAGTCTCGATAATATGATATGAGTCACTTTTAGTGGCACTCGAATGGTCGAGAATTCGGGTCGTCACAGTTGGTATCAGAGCCAAGAGTTTTAAAAACGATTCTGTAGATTTTTGAAATTTTATTTCTTTAAAAAATAAAAAAATAAAAAAAAAATACTATTCACGTGAACAGTAAAACGACGTGCTATTCATGATGAACAGTGAACGAAATCACTATTCAATTAAAAAAAAAAATTTGAATTTTCACATGTCAAGTATGGTTATGATTTTGAAAAGTATGATGAAATTTGATGTGCGAATTTCAAGGACAAAATTCATTTTAAGCAAGGGAGTTTGTAATGTTCTGAAAATTTTATGGAATATAATTAGTTAGTGATATGATTTTTATATTGATGTCTTTGATAAATTTCTAGAAGTTCGGGGACTAAAGGAAAATAAGATTTGACGATAAAATTTTATTTGGGTTAATTAGGCCCAATCTTATGTAAAGATGCGAAATGATTAATAATAATTTTTTTTTTTAAATATTTTAACTCATCACTCTACTATGTCACTCTCCACGTATTGACTCCTCGAACCAGGTATGTTATATGCTTTGCAAGTCATTTACGATTTTATTAAGACATGTTAAGTATGAAATATTCATATGTTATGAATCTTTAAGTGAAATATACATGTTGAGTATGATATGAATTGATAGAAGCCTAAATTTTAATTTATTCATTTTAATGTAGAATCATGAGACATAGAGGATATTGATATGAATTTTGGTTCATATTAAGCTTAGTAAGATTGACTCAATTAGAAATTAAGTTGGGTTGTAACTTTGGCCCAAAATATATGGAATAATATATTAAACAAACAAAATTGATAATGAATTGTACAATAATTTATCCCTTTATCACTACCTTTGTGTAAAAACAAGGGAAAAACTGTGGATGGTTATTAGTACTTCCTCTTCAAGTTTCAATTTTCGGTTCAATAATTTATCCCTTTATCACTACCTTTGCTTAAAAGCAAGGAAAAACTGTGGATGATTATTGGTACCACTCTTCAAGTTTCAATTTTCGGTTCAATAATTTATCCCTTTATCACTACCTTTGCTTAAAAGCAAGGAAAAACTGTGGATGATTATTGGTACCACTCTTCAAGTTTCAATTTTGAAAAAAAAAAAAAATATGATTTACGAATGATTTTCAAAATAATCTTTGTCGTCAAGTTTAGAAATGATGAACCCTAAATGGACTTTGCATAATTGATTTTAGACATGGCACTAAGTATGAGAAGTCAACAGAAAGGACTAGATAATATTTTCGAATTATTCATCGTTTAGATTAAACGAGAAATAGAAAGTCAGTTTTATGAAGTTATGATGAGATGTTGAGATTATAAGTGATATGATTTTATTGAGATTTTTATGAGAAGAATTATGAAGTTGGAGATTTAAAGTTTAGGCTCTTAATTATTGAGAAATAAGGACTTGATATGGTGATATTAGAAATTATGATTTGAAATTTCTATGTTGAGGAATTATGAATTGATTTTCTGGAATATTTATGATGATATTGAAGTTTGATGAAATTGTGATCAAATGTACAATTAGTTATTATTGTGAGTTATGAAGTATGCTTACGATTTGGATAAGTCCAAATTTCAAAGGAAAACTCTGCCTAGAATTTTATCGTTTGGAGTTAAGAGCATAGTATGGTATGCAATCACTAAGAGAATTGAAGTTAGACATACAAGTTCATTTACATCACAAACGAGATTTAGTAGATGATAACAGAGATATTATTATTTTCTCATAAGGAGAACACACAAGAGTCACCCTAGAAAGGAAATACATGAAAACACGCAAAAGCAAAAGAAAGCAACATGGGAAATTCCTCAAATTGAGAGATGTGTTTCCGGAGTAGCCGTATCCTACCACCTCTGACCTTTTGAGGAAATAAAGAAACCTTCAAAAAGGTGTGTTTCGAGAGTAAGAATACTCCGTAATCTACCACCTGGAACCTTTGAGGTACACACAAGATTTAAACATTAAGGAAAATCCTAGGAAATTAGAGGGGTGTCTCGAGAGTAAGAATACTCCGTACTCTACCCCCACCTATTCTAAGATTCATAAAGTTAAGTTTACATTAACCGGACTCCATTTTCGCTTGATTCCCCTTCCTTGAGACCAATCTATCTTAACCCCTGCTGGATCTTGTATTGAGATATATGACTGCAGCTTATCCAGTAGTTCATCAATAGTAGGAGCAGAAATAAGGAGTCTTCTGGAAAATGGAGAGATGAATCCCTGTTCCACAGCATAATCAAGAAAGGTTAACAAGCCATCAAAGAAATTGTTAACATTCAGAAGCCCAATAGGCTTAGTATGGAGATCTAGTTGAGCCCACGAGGTAATGTTAAAGATTTCTTCTAAGGTACCAAAACCTCCGGGCAGGGCTATAAAGGCATCAGAACCATATAGCATACAAGATATGCGTTCATGGATGGATAAGGTTTGAACTTCATGCCCTCGTGTTTTTCCTGCAACATCTACCAAAGGGACAGGTATGACACCGATTACTTTTGATTTCTCTGCAAGAGCAGATTGGGAAACACAACCCATTAGACCACTGCTACCACTCCCATACACAAGAGTGATACCTTTTTCCCCCAGTTTCTTTCCAAGATCTACGGCCGCTTCTAGATAACTGAAGCCTTTCCCCACTTTTGATCCACAAAATACACAAATAGTTTTGATCTGTCGAAGTTTTGGTGCTTCCATCTTTGATAGTATAGAAGAGAAAACTTACGAAGAAGATGTGATTTTGGGATGCCTGAACTATGAAATATGTTTGGCTATTTAAAGCCGGAAAAACTTACTGTTTTTCATTGATTCTGAAAAAGTAAAGATTTACTTTTGACAAAATCGGCCAACTTTTGACTGTTTTACCAAAGATATCACCTTTCGGTGATTTATTTCCAGCTTTATCAAACCTCGAGAAAGGAAAATATATTTATTTCCAGCTTTATCAAAACTCGAGAAAGGAAAATATATTTTATTTCCAAAACGCGTGAAAGAAAACAGCAAAATATTTTAGATGTGTATCAAGAGATTTACCTTATATCATTGATGAACTGCCAGAAGCCTCATTTTGTAAAACAGACTGGCAAACAGGATCTTTTGCTATTATATTTTGGAGACTATAACGATTTTTGTCCCCGTTAAACTGAGCGTATAATTTTACATTTCTATTTAAGTCTCGATAATATGATATGAGTCACTTTTAGTGGCACTCGAATGGTCGAGAATTCGGGTCGTCACAATTGCAGTTGCAATTCTTGTTGATAGAATTTCAGAGATATCTTAATAAATACAATAGAAACTGTTAATAGAACTTTCAGAGATATCTTAGAAAATTTAAAAATATTTGGTGGAAAGGTTGTTGTCTTTGACGGAGATTTCCGTCAGGTGATCCCTATCATTCTATGAGCAATAAGACAATAAACAATTAATCTTGTTTGGTTAGATCATATCTTTAGGAGAAAATGGAGAACCTCCAACTAAGTCAAAACATACCTCCTCACAATAATAATCAATTTGCTCAATACTTGATCTAAATTGGTAATGGAACAAAAGCTTACATAGAGGATGACTTCATTAACTTACTAAAGGAGAGAGTTATAGCAAGTGATAGTTTCGAAATTTTGGAGTTAAAATTAATAAATCCAGTATTCCCAGGTTTAACAAACATTACATCTTCTCCTAATTATATAACATAATGTGGAATTCTTTCAACGAAAAAATGAGTATGTCAACTACCTCAACGACAAAATGATTGGGCTATTTCTAGGAGACAGTAAATAACTTGTGAGCTTTGATCAAGCAACTGATGATACAAATCAATTTTCCCAAGAAGAGTTCCTCAATACATTGTTACCAAATGATGTTCCACCGCACAAGTTGATTTTGAAAAGAAATTGTTCCACGATGCTCTAATGAGCTTTAGACCCATCCAACGGTCTTTACAATAGAACAAAAATGATTTGTTATAATTTCAAGAAACATATGGATAATACAGAAATAACCGCTGGAAAACATGTTGGAAAACAAGTTTTCATTTCGTGCATCCCATTAAGTCCAGTAAATAATGAAGGAAGTCCATTCAAAATCAAGAGGAAACAACGTCTATGCTTTGCAATAACAATTAACAAGGCTCAAAGTCAGATAATACTTAATGTTGGAATATATCTTCCTGCACATATATTCTCCCATGGGTAATTATATGTCGCATTTTCACATGAAATTTTAATGTAAACAACAAAGGTCTTTGTAAAAGTCGAAAATAAAAATAACAAAAATTATTGTGTACAAAAAAGTTTTATTGTAACCATAATGTTACATTTTAGTTCATTGAAACATTTAAAATATTATCCAAAAACTATTTATTACTATAAAAATTTGCACAAATTATTCATCTTTTACATAAGATGTGTAATTTACAAAAAAAGTGTTATAGTCAAAATATTACATTTCGATTTATTCAACATTTTCACATTAAATACACAAATTCAATACTAATACTAATAATAATAATAATAATAATAATAATAATAATAATAATAATAATAATAATAATAATCATAATCATATGTAACATTTCAACAATTTCAATTTTTTCTTTTAATAATATATTTTACCTCAACTTTAAAAAAAATGGTAATAATTCTACGAAGACATTGCTCATCATACACATAAGACGTGCAACACACATACTTACTACTACTAACTCAAATAGGCGTGTAATATGGAAAAATACTAGAGGGTGTTATTCTGTCTAAAGTGTCCAGAAAAGTGTAAAATGAAAGTGTACACAAAGACTAGTTCTAGTTTTAAGGACATGCTATGTGCATGAATGTTTGATAAAATATTTCCTCTCTTAAGCAGTTATAGGAAGCTAAAGCTCTTTTAAAAATTAATATTTACTTATTAATTAAGGTAGCTTTCTAAGTTGGTTCTCTCTCGTTTTAGGGCGAAAATAGGGGACAGAGGCGGTGCATCCACCATCATCCTCCTGGGCTTGCTACCTCTCTATCTGCGGCCAGATTCAATCATCCTCCGCCTAATTTCCATCCTATTTCCTTAGCGGTAGGATTTTGGTTCCTTTCTTTGTGGTTTGAAGTAAGCTCTGTCTCCATAGCTTGTGCGGAAGAAAGTCGGTAGTCTACACTTCATTCCTGGTTCGGCGTCTGTCCTCTGCCTGAATTCATCGGAGTTCATCGGCAACAGGATTTGGCACCTGTATTTTGTGGTTTGAAAGCTAGCTTTGTGTCTAAAGTTGAAGGAAAGTAAGTCGGTAATTTTACCTTTCTTCTGGCTTTAACGCCTCTTGCTCGTTGGTGGAGTGTTACAATCTTTCAATCAGATTTTACCCCAGTTTACGACGGTAGGACTTAGGAATCTGTTTTTGTGTTAGTTGGTGCCCATAAATTGAGGTCCTGCAGCAAGATATTCACAACGGAATGGCGGAGGTCCGAGAGTTATTAACAAGATTCAACCTAACAGGTTCACTAATTCAGTATAGTAAATCTTTTATTAAGAAAGGTCTGATCGAACGTATACTAGGGGAAGGGATGGTCAAGCGAGAGGCTTTCAAGACCATGATGAACGGACTATGGGGTCGGAGTGGTGGTATTAAAATTCAATTCACAAATAAAGATGCTTTCTTATGCGAATTTGATAACGAGGCAGACCAAAAGAGAGTGTTGGTTGGAGAACCATGGACGTTTGATAAGAGACTTATAGTATTGCAAGAGCTAGAAGAGAGCATCGCAACCCATGTTCAGCCAAAGCTAACGGCTTTTTGGGTCCAAGTTCATAAACTACCTTTCATTTTCATGAATCGCGGTGTAGCTGAAATTATTGCTAATCAGCTAGGAACATTTGTTGATGTTGAAACTGATCTAAAAGGATCCTGTTGGGTTTCCTTTATGCGCATTCACGTTAAATTGGATGTCTCAAAACCATTAATTGCATCTATTATTCTTCAACTTGGAACAATGGGGGAAACTACTGAAGTTGAGTGCAAATATGAGAAATTACCAGATTACTGCACTCTATGCGGACATTTCATCCTTTTGGTTTGAGAGTGAGGGTCGTTCTGGGTTTGTGTAAGGATACAAAACATGGTTCGTGGATGGACACACACTATGTCCAACAAAGGCATTTGGATTTGCTTACAAATCCCAATACCAACACAAATGGCAGGAACTTGGGTTCGGTTACACAGGCCAGTAACCTTCATGCAAATAATAAAAGGTTGAATAGTGCCCAAGAGGAAAAAGTTGTGGAAGCCCACCTTAACCACGACGATATGCATAATATGTCGTCCTTTGAAGATAGTGAGGCATCCAAAATCTGAGGTACGAATTTATTACTTAATAATGAAAACAAATTAAGCCCTATAGCTATAGATTGTGCGAACAAAGTTGCCAAGATGAAATTCCCATTAGATCCCCTTGATTGTTCTCATCATAATAAATTTAGTTTGGACGAAAAAATTAATTCGAAGATGGACGCCAAGGAGAATAATAAAAGTCGAACATGTCCTGAAGAGGAGGAAGCGAATGGTGATCCCTAAAAGCTTAATTTGAATCAAAATTGTATAATGAATGGACAAAGGATAGAAGGAGATACAGGTGAATTTGATAACATTGGGGAGGTACAATCCTCTCAAGGAAATGGTAGGAAAAACTGGAAAAGAAGGGCTAGACTGGGGTCCGAAATATATCCTTTACATTGCGACAAAAATTCAGCAAAAAGGAAATTCCTAGAATGAGAAGTGGAGAACATTGATATTACAAAAAAGATTAAGCAGACGACATCTGAGATTAACTCTTTGACTGAAGCGGCGGCGGCTGAATCTCAGCCCCGCCGGGAACCATGAGTCTCATATCTTGGAATGCTCGTGGGTTGGGGAGCCCTCGAGAATTCACAAATCTCAGGCTCCTTGTCTTTGACAAGAAACCTTCCCTTCTCTTCCTCATCGAAACCCGCCTTCAGGGACAAAGAGCAAATGAATTACATCATCTTATTGGCTTCTCATGCGGGATTCATGTTGATAGTGTTGAAAATAGTGGTGGTTTAATTTTGGCATGGCAAGAGAAATGGGATGTGAAGCTTATCTCCTACTCAAAGTTTCATATTCACACTTTGGTCTCTTTCAACAATAGGCCTAGATGGAATTTAATCAACTTCTATGGGTATCCAAATACATCTCAACAATATAACTCCTGGATGTTATTACGCAGATTAACACATGCTTGCTCAGCCCCAGTATTGAGCATGGGCGATTTTAATGAAATCTTGTTCACCAATGAAAAATGTGAAGGCAGTGATAGAACTAGAATATCTATGGACGACTTTAGAGAGGCACTTAATGATTGTGAATTGACTAATCTCTGTTTTTCTGGACCACAATTCACTTGGGCAAAACATACAAAAGCTGCAAATAATATTTTTGAAAGATTGGATAGAGCATTGGCCACCAGTGATTGGCGGGAGCTATTTCCGAATGCCACAATCAACCACCTTAACTTCTATGCCTCTGACCATCGAGCTTTGGAATTGAGACTTGATGCCTTGCACCAAAGAATGGAATTTAGGAAGAGAGAACGAAAATTCAAATTTGAACCTATGTGGCTTCGACGAGTGGAATGCTTGGAGATTATCAAAGAAGGATGGAATGTGAGCATTAATACATCTTCCAGATATGATGGAACAGAAATGGTCGGGTTCCTAGGTAAGATGGCATGCTTTCGCAATATTCTGGATTCATGGGGCAGTAAAAGTAGAGAAATTCCAGCCAAAGTTGGAAATATCCGTAGGCAATTGAAAAGTTTAAACAACGAACAGTTTTCAGCAAAAACTTTTGCGAAGGCACGACAACTTGAAGGGGAACTGGAATGCCTTTTGGACATGGAAGAATATTATTGGCGACAACGTTCTCGGGCAAATTGGCTTCATTTTGGAGACAAAAATTCCAGTGTCTTTCACTTCAAAGCATCCTCAAGGAAGCGCAAAAACATCATTGTGGGACTGAAAGATGACGATGGACAGTGGCAAACAATACCGGAAAGCATAGAAGAGATAATTGTAAGTTATTTTGGTAACTTATTCCTAACATCTAATCCATCAGATGATGACATCAAGAAGGTTACTCAAAGTATTGTGCCTACCTTTACTGACTCCATGAATGATATTCTAATGGCACCATTTACTGAGGCGGACATAAAAGAAGCCCTTTTTTCTATGGGTCCAACGAAAGCACCCGGGCCAGATGGCTTTCATGCAATTTTCTATCAAAAGGCGTAGGAGATTGTTAAAAAAGACGTCGAGGATATCTGTTTATCAGTATTGAATAATGGATCATCACCGGCTGAATTGAACCATACCAATGTGGTGCTTATGCCAAAGGTTAACAATCCTGTGAATATACAAGAATTCCGACCAATTAGTTTATGTAATGTGGTATACAAGATTATCACAAAAACTATTGCTAATCGACTTAAATTAGTACTGGGAAACGTAATATCAGAAAATCAAAGTGCATTTATGCCTGGAAGACTGATAATGGATACTGTAATATTCGGTTTTGAGACGATGCATTCAATCTCTCATAAGAGGATGGGAAAAAATGGCTTGATGGATTTGAAACTTGATATGTCCAAAGTGTATGACCGAGTTGAATGGAGATATCTAGAGGCTATTATGCTTCGAATGGGCTTCAATCCAATGTGGGTGAACTTGGTTATGCGTTGTGTCTCCTCTACTTCCTTTTCTTTTCTGATTAACAGGGAGGGTAGGGGTTTTGTTCTTCCCAGCAGAGGATTACGACAGGGATGCCCACTCTCACCATACCTTTTCTTGATTTGTGCCGAAGGATTATCAAGTTTAATTTCTCGTGCAGCTGACAGAGGGGATATTCGTGGAATAGCTTGCTCTCGATATGGTCCTCGAGTTAGTCATCTATTGTTTGCGGATGATTCACTTGTTTTCTGTAGAGCCTCATTAAATGAGTGTCAACATCTTATCTCTATGTTGCAATTATATGAAAAAGCATCTAGACAAAAAATCAATATGACAAAATCTGGTGTAACTCTTAGCCCAATCGTACCGACAGACCAACAACATGCTATTCTTGATCTTTTTCAATTGGAAGTTGGAAAATCACATGATAAATACCTGGGTCTACCAGCTCTCATTGGGAAGAAAAAAGTGCGATTTTTCCAATTCTTAAAAGATAGGGTGTGGAAAAAGCTGCAAGTTTGGAAACGTAAGCATTTTTCTACTGCTGGTCGTGAGGTGCTTATTAAGGCGATTTCCCAAGCTATTCCCACTTATATCATGGGAGCCTTCAAAATTCCAAATTCCTACATCGATTCTTTACATAAACTTGCTATTGACTTTTGGTGGGGAGGCTCGGGTAAGACTCGTGGGCTGCATTGGCATGATTGGAAGAGGATGTGCAAACCCAAAATAGATGGCGGAATGGGCTTTCGGAATCTGATGGCCTTCAACCAGGCTCTCCTAGCAAAACAGGCATGGCATTTAATCCAATATCCCAACTCATTAGCAGGAAGAGTTCTCAAATGCAAATATTTTTACCGCCATAATTTTCTGTCTAGTCAAGTGCGACGCCATGGATCATTCTTATGGAATAGCATTATGTGGGGAAGAGACCTGCTACTAAAAGGTATCATATGGAGGGTGGGGGATGGTAATTCAATTTCAATTTTCAATGACCCTTAGATTCTCAAATCAGGTACTTTTTTGGACACAATCAAAACCGGATCCGAGGGTTGAAAAAATAGCAGATATTATTCTGAATGGACAATGGAATAGAGGTCTTCTAGACCAGATTTTCTCACACATTGATAAAGAAGCCATCCTAACTATCCTACTTGGTAAATATAGGAAAACAAACCAAGTTATTTGGCATTACACAAAGCATGGAAACTACTCTATCAAATCTGGATATTGGCTTGCTCATTTATTGAACTAACCAGCCAAGGAGGAAGGATGTAGTTTCAAGAAGGATGAAGATTGGTGGAAGTTCATTTGGAACCTCAATATCCCTCCGAAAGTAAAAGTGTTTATCTATCGAGCTTTTAATGACATTATTCCAATGGCGGTCAATTTATATTCTCACCATATCCCAATCTCCACAAGATGCGGCCTCTGTAATATGGACAAGGAGACTACGCTGCATGCTATCATCGATTGTACTCGAGCTTATGATTCATGGATAAATTCAAAATTTTCTAACTTGGTCACGAATTGCAAGGCATATAAGTTTGCGGACTGGATTCTATTTGCAAGAAAGAATCTGAAATGAAGCAACTTCGAACTACTATGCTTGGTAGCACGGCAAATCTGGAAGGATAGAAACCTTTTATCTCATGGCAAAAGAGTGAAACCCATCTTGCAGATACTCGAAGATATGGATTCTTATCTGGAAGAGTACCAATCAGCTCAACATACCCTCAGTCTTCCCACACAATTTGTTCCTAATGCAAAGGCATCTCAGTGTATGATTTCAAGGAAAGAATATTGGATTGCCCCTGTTAAAGACTCTTTCCTTCTCAACACAGATGTGGCAGTGAACGGGAATGATGGAACAATATCAGTTGGAGCTGTAATTCGAAATCATAAGGGGGAGGTGATGAGCTCACTGGCCAAGTGCATTGATGGGAATTTCTCTCCATTGGCAGCAGAAATACTAGCAATCAGAGAAGGACTCGAGTTCACTCTTGAGCTAGAACTGCAAGTTCAAAATGTTGAGACGGATTCACTACTCGCTGTCCAAGCTATCATCCAGGCACCCTTGTTATCACCGTTGTTGAATATTATTTCGGATTGTCGAGTGCTTTTGGATTCAATGGGAAGTTGCAGTATTAATCACATCGCACGGGATGCAAACCAAGTCGCCCTCGAGCTTGCATCTCTTGCTATGCATACTAGAATTGAATACATGTACTGTGAAGATGTTCCACCTTCCATTGCTAAATTTATAGATCTTGATTGTACTCGTTTTAAGTGATTAAATAAATTATGGATTTATGTCCAAAAAAACAAAAGGTAGCTTTCTAAGGTTTTTAAAAAGCAATAGAAGTAAAAACAAAAGTTCTATAAAATGATTTGAAGTTGACTTGAAGATTGCAATATAACATCAATTATAGTCAAATTGTATCACAAATGATTTATTTTGATTTGCTTGTTTAAATGAATAATGTTATCTTCTTTGACACTGTAACAATTTATAAATTGATTTATTTATATTTTTTTTAGATAAAATGTGTGGTTAAAAAGTGAGAAAAGAAAATATGTATAGTTAAAAAATAATTTGAGAAATTGTGTTGCTTATAAACTGATTTATAAATTGTAATGATTGCGTTAAAGAACGAAGTGTAAAATCAATGTTGTAAGACCTAGCCCGACTCGAGAAATCCACGACCTGGTTCAAAACCCGAAATCGGTCTACCTGGACCCAGGTTGACCCGAAGTTTGTTTTCTTTTTTTAATTTACGATTTTTTTAAATATTATTTTAATACATGTGTCAACCACGGATTGACCATCTAACCTTTGACTCGGTCCCTCGATCGGGTTGATGATCGAGCTGAAGCTTAAAACATTAGTGTATGTAGATAACACGATGGTTACCTTGAAAATAAGCCTCTGTTTAACAAAATTTTGTTTATAAATTGTAACGTGTCAAATATTTATTGATTCAATTTTTTTAAAGTAAAAAATTATAGGCGAAAAATATTTGACTCACCGAAATTGTTGACTTTTTCAAAAAATAGTACGGTGAGATGTTGTCACATAATTTGTTTATAAACAAAATTAATAAACAATATTTTATCAAATAGATGCTAAATCATTTACAAATTTATTTAATGCAAGCTCCACAGTGGTAGAAATTGCTAACAAAGAAGTTTGGTGAATAAGTACTATGAAAATAATGTTCAACTCAATTCAAAAACTAATTTATAAGTACAAAAATATAATATATTCATATCTCATCAAATCCAATTCAAAACAATGTGTATATTTGATTACTCCCTCTTCTCATCAACAAAATAGTATAGTTCATCTACAAATAAATATATTGGCTAAATTAGACAAATGAAGGGGCAGGAGCATCAGCGACCAAATCAGAAGTTGCGGGAGCCGGGGCATCAGCGACAAAATCAGCTGAGTCGACAGGACCAGGAGCGGCACCACTGCTCAAAAGCGCCAACATGGCACGGCGTGGGTTCGACTTTTGTTTCTCACAAAGAGCAGGCAAATATACTCCTGAAAATTGTTGTACAACATCATTAATTATTATTGTAAAAACAATTATTAATAGAAATGGAAAATTTAATGATGTGTCCTTTTTTTTTTATAAAGAAAATACTTTAATTAAAGTTCAAGAAATTAAGGGGCAAGCAAAGCATTAAACTCCTTTTTATATTCTTTAGGTATGCTGAAAGATTTAATTCGAAAGAAACAATCGATCGGGCAACTTTTGACAGCGTAACGTGTCGTGATTAGAAAAATTTATTTATCAGCAGATTTTAAAATAATTTTTTTCAAGTCGAAGCTGGAATAAGTCATTTATTTGAAAAGTTTTTAGCTTAACCAACCAAATTTCAAATTTCAAACTTGTAACACACATTTAAAATAGACTCAGTCCACGGTCAATAAGATGAAGATCTAGAAATAAAATTAAGCCCTTTTGATGGCAATTAAATAAATATTTTAATCAAAATCGAAGTTAACAATTAATTTTAATCACACATTTCACGAGATCAACTATTTTTTAACTACATAACTTTTAATTTCAAACAAGTTAGAATTAGAAATAGACCGAGTCAATTTATAATTATCGAATGGTAAATTGCAAAAACACGATATTTAACTCTAGAAATACTTATGAAAATTGTACACTATCAAATCTTGAGAGTAAAATAAATAAATTTTCATATTTTTATTGAATTTTGATAAAAAAAAAAATTGATAAAATGTGTAGTTAAAAAATTATGAGAATCATAAAATATGTAATTATAATTAATTATAGACTTTGACTTTAATAAAGATTTAAATTAAAATTAAAATCTAAATCTAAATCAAAGAATAACATAATTAAAAAAATAATAATAAATTCTAACCTTCACCAGCAGCCATGTTGAAGTAGAGGTCAACAATGTTAGGACAGTTTTGATAACAAGCCGCCGAGCAAAGTCTGGCGGTGAACTGCGGGGCAAGAAAGGCGTCGGACGAAATTCCGACAAAGCTCCGATCAACCCCGCATGCATTAACACATTGATCAGACTCTATATATCCAGCGATTCTTTCAACAACCACATCTGATGTTTTGCATGTGTATTGCAGCTTTCCTTCTTGATTTCTGTAATTCTCCAACACACATCTTTTACCAGAAGATGCTATTGCAAAGGAACAGAGATTTGTAGGCAAAGTTTCACAAATCACCTCACCTAAAACACCAAAAAAAAAAAAAAAAAAACAAGCATGTACACGCATTAATCATTAAATATTTACGTAGTTATTAGTTATATAAATAAATTGTGTAATAATTAATTATTGCATATAAATTTTACCTAGTGTGCCTTGAAGGAACATGGAGAATGCAAAGAAGAGGGCAAAAGACAGTTTCATTGAAGAAGCCATGGATTGTTTCTGTTTGTTGTGAGCTATTTTCTTGGAAAATATTTTGATGAAGAATTCAATGAAGAGAATCAAATGGGTTGTGGTAGAAACTTTCATAGCAGGGTTTGTATTTATACGGGTCATTGGATGTACGTGGAGCCCACGCGTTTAAAAAAATAAATAAAAAAATACTTTGAAAAGTATTCCCGTCTGTACATATGATATTACTGTCATTATTGTTATTGTATAATAATAATTTTCTTGTTGACACGAGGCAAAACGTGTTGGGTTGTCTGCATACTGCATATTGAAGTTTCCACCTTTTTGGAAGTTTCCACAACCCTCTTGCCACGTTCTCAAGTCTATATTGTTTTATTAGTTCAATATTTGCCTTCGATCATCGACTGTGTTTCAAGTTTAGGCACTTTTATGAATAAAAAAAAAATAGACACTCCTTCAAAAATAAACTTATTTCTTTTTTCACATAAATTAATTAAAAAATAATAATTAATATAATTGAAAATAAATTTTTTTTTTATATTTTACAAATATATCCATACATTAAATAATGTAATAAATATAATTATTTTATATTTGTTTATAACAATGAATATATTAAAAAATGGCATATAAAAATTAAAAATACCTAGACTTTCAATAAAAAAAAGTGGCATATAAATTGGAACGGACGGACGAATAAGGAATACAAAGTTAACTTCATAGGATGGAAGGAGTGATAATTTTCCTCTTTATGTAGTTGGAATTAATGAGGCCAAGTTGATTTTGAGAAAGTACAATTTTTTTTTTGAAAAAGATAAAGAAAATCATATAATCCCAAATTTTATTATTATTATTATTATTATTTTTTTTTTTTTTTGAGAATGAATATAATCTCAAGTTGAATTTTCTCTTTCTAAGCTTTTTAGATAGTTTGAGTTGTATTGAATTTGATCTAATTTTACGTATTAAATTATATCTCGACAACTAATCAATAATGGTAGGTTTAAAAAATCTTGCATTCTTCGATTTGACAAGGTCTAGAACTCAAAATTGGAAGTTGAAGGGTCAATGTGGAAAGAGGAACAAGAACTTGGACCTGTCAATAACGTCCCTACTCTCTATCACATTGTGTGACACATTGCTCAATGCGTGTTGATTAATATGATAGGTGGAATTTAATTAGAAAAACGTAATTTTTGTTGAAGAAAAAGGCTGCGATGACTTCACATCTGAAAATTCAAATGGGAATTAAAATAAAAGTAACCAAATATAATTTATTTCAGGGATTCAGAATGTGCTCAAGTGATCACTGATGACGTTGTCAATATAACAATATTATATACCCTAGGTCTATAGTTTGAATCCCTATCTCTCATCCACTACTTTCCCTCCCCTACTTCCCCCATTGTAATATCAGAAATCTTGAACTCCCACACTACTAGAAATCCCACTTTTACCAATGGAATTTTCTGTTCCTAAGGCCTAATTTTTGTTGAAAATGATCAATACCAACAAACAAAGTCGGTCAGAAATTTCATCGGAGAAAGCCACGCTGCTAATATGTTTCCGATGGAACTTTGTATCCTTCGGAAATTTCCTACGACTTCTAGAGTCCATTCGAAATTTCTTTTTTTTTTTTTTTTTTAATTTGTTAAAATAAAAAATTGGAGTGACTGGCTCCAAGCCCGCAAATCAACCCAACTTAAAAGTCCGCGTAGTTCTAGTAATAACATTTTTTCCTTTTTTTTTGTAACTAAATGCAACTAAAATAAAAGTTCAATAATTATGTAATTACAAGACTAAAAAAAGAAAAAGAAAATATGATTATTAAAGTTATTAGGTAATTTTCAACGACCAAAAAATCCGTTGGTAATTTCCAACGGATTTCAAAGTCTATTGAAAATTTCCGACGACCAAATAATTTGTCGCAGAACCCGTTGCTAATTTTTGATAAATCCGAAAGTCCGTTGAAAACTTCCAACGACCAAAAAATTCGTAGGAAAATTTCGACGGATTCGCAACTCCGTCTGAAATTTGCCACTGATATATACGGGCATAAAAAATTTCCAACGAAATTATGTCCGTTGGAAAAAATTCGTCACCAATAACCAAAATAGTAGTGCCATTATTCAAGTGAAAATTAGGTTAGGTAAGGTGGTAAATCACTTCTGGTTTAGACCGGCCATGTGACTCATTTGAGATGAGCAAATTTTTAAGTGTAATTAGTAATTAATAATTTTGAACATTCAGAACATTTTAAATTTGTAATCAATTATTAATGGATCGCACCAAAATTTGATATTAGATTCGACATCTAACCTATTTTGGACACGCTACATCTTAAATTTCTATGTAATAATTAAAGACTTGTGAAAATAGGGGAGACTAATGGCGTGTTAGGCAAAGTAGTAAGTACCGTTAAATTAAATGCATAGGAAGACTCCCGGTTATTTAAACAAGAAATATGAATATAAGTCAATGAAATTAATATGATGCGATTTAATTATAACTAATAATTTGTAATTATGGTATAAATAATGGGCAAATTTATTTTCCTTAGGTTGTAATTTCTCTGTCACATTCAATCCAACCAACGTTATCTTCACATGACCATAATTAGCACAAAATAAGGTGAAAAATAAAAAATAAAAAATCCAGAAGCATAAAAATATTCTTGTTACTAAAATTCAAGAAAAAAATGTACCTAAACAAAATCCCAGATCCTAAGCTACATATTATTTCTTTAACAACTTCACATTGCATTTGAATGAGAAGGGATAAATCTTAAATATTCATATCAAACGCAACATTTAATTACTAAATGTTGCGGTAAACCCCTTTTAACAACATTCAATTAGCGAATGTTGTCATTTAAGTGTTGTAAAAGTTCATTTTTATTGTAATGATACGATTTAGATAAATGGAATATGAAAAAAATTGTCAATTATCTCATCTATTTCTTTTCCAATTCAACGTACGTACCTAATAATCTGATTCCTCCTAATATATGTAGCAATTTTTCAAGAAGCAAATGCTATACATAAATGATGTTGGAAACAAACAATATGCATCGATTAGAGAGGCTAACACCATCAATTTATAATTGATTTATTTATATTTTTGAGATAAAATATGTGATTAAAAAATGGAGAGAAAAATAGGTGTGGTTAAAAAATGAATTAAGAAATTATTTTGTTTATAAATAAATTTATAAATTGTAATGATTACTTTAAAGAACAGAAGATGAACATTTGTTTGGTAAATCAAATAAACTTGTTTATAAATCAGTTTATAAACTACAAAATTTCTCAAACTATTTTTTAACTACATATTTTCTCTCTCCAAACATATTCTTAGATGTCATAAAGTTGACAAAGATAAGTTGAAATCACAAAAATAATTCAAGTTCCAATTTACTCCACATATTTTAGAAAAGTAACAAAAAAATGCTTATGAATTAAAAAAGTTATTTTTGAACATGTTTGATACTTTCTTGAATGTGATTTGTCTAGTTGGAAGAGTTTTTATCTAAGTAAAAGCAAAACCACAAGATTACCAAACTAATCCTTAATCAGACTATATACAAAATTACTCATATTTTTAAGATATATAAATAATTTTTATTCTATTAATCAGTCAAGATTGCGACTTTACTCATCACACACGTTATCAAACAAATAAATATTTTGAGTTAAAATTTGAATAATGTTATTTAATATTATTGGTGTTTAACACAAGTTGAGATGAACACTAGATGAAAACACTTGTGACATTAAATTACAAGTTCAATTAAATACAATGATTTATGGAATAGTTAGTTGAACATACATCGACAAATTAAATAAAAATAAGTTGATGCACGATAACATTATTCTAAATTTTTGACGGGTGATCATTTCATTTTCAATAGTATTCAATCGAACTAGATTGTGGGACCAGGTAGGAGGGCGGGAATCATTATATATAATTGAAAATATATATATACACAAGACTCAATAGACCATGTTTGTTAGTTCAACGCCTAACTTTTAAGATGACTGTTAACTGTTTCTTCCAAATTAAAGTGGAAAAAAACCAAAGGATGGATAGAAATCTGGTTTTGCCAAAATGAGTCTAGTCAAAACGATTATGTCGTTTCAACGTCTCTCCAGAAGTTCAGTTTCGTGTTAATTATTTTTCTAGGAAAATAAGTGAACATGGTTCTATATGATTTTTATTGTCAAATAATTTAACGGAATCATGAATTCAATGTTGTTTTCCTATCCAATATCCTATCCTACTATTATTATACAATAAAAGAGAGAGTTTTTCGAGCATTATTCATAAGCCGGATTAACCAGCTGATTAATTCTTTTAGCCGACCCAATTTTATTTTAGTGTATAAAAGAGAGTTTTTCGAGCACTATTCATAAGCCGGATTAATCAGCTGATTAATTCTTTAAGCCGACCCAATTTTAGTGAGATATAAGCCGTTTGGGATTTTTTTGACCACCCGTATCTATCTCGGAGCACTGTTCATAAACCGTTTTCAGTACTAATCATTGGCTCAAGCCAAACATATTAGCAGCACTATTCATCTTATTCATGTAGTTAATAACTACACCACATTTTAATTGCTATTAATATCCCTGAGCTTTTTGTGACATTCCAGAATTTTTATATACTTTATACTTTATAGTAATTTTTAAAAATTTTATAGACTTAGAAAAAATATATATATATTCTCACTGTTGAGAGACAAATACGTTGAAAATTTTACAGGTCAGTCTTTCTATTATATATTAATTATATAAAAGGGGGGTTGAAACCACGCCTCCTGTTTTTAAAGGGGGTTCGAATCCCTCCATTTAATTTTTGGGAACATCATTTTCACGTTTGACAAAACGATAGTATTTTTTAGTTTTTTTAAAAGTTTTTCACATAGAATTTTTTAGTTAGTTTTAAAAATGGGTCATTTTAATTTAACATTAAGAGGTCGTTTGGTCATATGTATTTTTTTCAAATTTTTCTTACATTCATTTTTAACCACATTTTTATGTGGCCACCATCTTCACACCTTTGACATTTCAATCAAATATTATCTTAAAACTCCAAAATTCATCATATTTTTGAAAAACTAGTTTGACCCACGTGCGGTTCACATGTCGTAATAGCGTTGAGTATGTAATAGCGTGCACACGTTCTCTGATACATTTAATCAACATTGAGAGACCCTAAAATATAACATAAAAGAAATTTCAAATTAAATTACAATGATACATTTTAAATGTAGTATACACGTGAGCTGCACAAGTCGAGCAAATGATATACAAAAGTAAGAAACAAGGGAAAAAAAAAAACTTCTACAATAAAGGATGGTGTGGGAAAATTTACTGGGAGAAATAATATTATACAAATTATTCGAAACATTTAAATTATACACAAAAATAGTACAGCATGTTGCAGTTCATGGACTCAACATGTAAAACAAAACATCTATTCATAAAAAGAAATGCAATGAAACAACCTGATATGGAACTTGACCCTTTTTCCCTTTAGGGAAGGGGAGGGAGGGGAACATACTCATGGCTTCAAGGGCTAGCACATTAAGAACTTGTTTGGTAATGTGAAAAGTTTTGATTTTTGTAATTTTTTTATGGATGTGTGGTTTGAAAATGTTTAAAAAGTAAAAAATGGTGGGCTTGACTAAGAATTGATGGTTGAAATTGAGTTTGAAAAATTGAAGTAAAACTTTTACCATTAGCAAACAGGCTCTAAGTTAGTTTTCATACTCGTACAACTCTAAGCATTGTCTAGACATATAGCAAGAGTCAGGTTGCATCGAAATAAAACACCTCAAGGGACAATAGAAGGCTAAACTCCTTGAAGCATCAGGCAGAGAGAGGCAAGAAAAGACAATTTTTACAATTCTAAGTTCTGGCATATTTACAACTGGATTTAATGTTTATGATATAATTTTGGGACAAATCACCAGAGCATGTAGAGTATCCTTACAAATATTAACAACTTGAGGGCTCACACATCGAACTACTGAACCCAGTTCTGAAGATTTTATGACAATCGAACATGTTTCGTATAAAGAATAAACACTCATAAGTCATCAATAAATTGATTCAAATTGCCATAAAGATACAACTTCACTGAGTTAAATGTCTCCACTGCCACTGAACTATTACAAATATTCTTCAAATGCCATCGAACTTTGAATTATCTCTTGTGTGCCATTAAACTTCAAAGTAAAAACCCTCATTGCCACCGTACTATTTTAAAGGTTCCTCAAATGCCATTAAACTTTAAATGACATCTAGTATGCCATTGAACTATTAAAAAAGTGTTCCATGTGCCATTATCTTCAAAAACGTTTAAATTGTTTTATTAATCAATTTTTTTGTTTGATTTTTGTAAATGGATTTATTTATATTTTTTTCTTTATTCAAGAAATAATTTTCTCTTCATTATGAGAATATTAATGATGGATAAAATTATGTTTATGTTGATTTTTTAACGATTTTTTTTATAGAAATATGTTGTCCAAATTAATCTAGCATTTCTTCTTGAAAAATGTTTTCTTCTATCGTTAATTTTTTATGAAAAAGAAAATTATTTACAATAAAAACAATTAGATTTAATCTTTCGGACATTACTGTAAATGAATTTATTGAATTTCTTCTTTAAGAAAAGTAATTCAATTCAAATATAATTCTAAACATCATTGTTAATTAATTTATTGATTTATTTTCCGAAATAATGCTTGATTAATCTGAACATTACAAATTTTCTATAAAAATAATCATTAAAAGCATGTACACAAATATATTTTTATACGTCATGAATATTCTTATAATGAAAAGAAATTTATTTCTTAAATCAACAAAAGAAAAATTATGAATAAATCTATTGCGTTAATGAATTTATATAATTTTTATACATAAACTTTTCCATAAAAAAATAACTCATTATGTTTCAATTAACTCCAAGTTCAAGAAATAAATGTCTCCAATGGAGTTCAAGAAATAAATGCCTCCAATAAAATTGAAACAACATAATGAGTTATTTTTTTATGGAAAAGTTTATGTATAAAAATTATATAACTTCATTAACGCAATGGATTTATTCATAATTTTTCTTTTGTTGATTTAAGAAATAAATTTCTTTTCATTATAAGAATATTCATGACATATAAAAATATATTTGTGTACATGCTTTTAATGATTATTTTTATAGAAAACTTGTAATGTTCAGATTAATCGAGCATTATTTCGGAAAATAAATCAATAAATTAATTAACAATGATGTTTAGAATTATATTTGAATTGAATTACTTTTCTTAAAGAAGAAATTCAATAAATTCATTTACAGTAATGTCCGAAAGATTAAATCTAATTGTTTTTATTGTAAATAATTTTCTTTTTCATAAAAAATTAACGATAGAAGAAAACATTTTTCAAGAAGAAATGCTAGATTAATTTGGACAACATATTTCTATAAAAAAATCGTTAAAAAATCAACATAAACATAATTTTATCCATCATTAATATTCTCCTAATGAAGAGAAAATTATTTCTTGAATAAAGAAAAAAATATAAATAAATCCATTTACAAAAATCAAACAAAAAAATTGATTAATAAAACAATTTAAACGTTTTTGAAGATAATGGCACATGAAACACTCTTTTAATAGTTCAATGACATACCAGATGTCATTTAAAGTTTAATGGCATTTGAGGAACTTTTAAAATAGTACGGTGGCAATGATGATTTTTACTTTGAAGTTTAATGGCACACAAGAGATAATTCAAAGTTCGATGGCATTTGAAGAATATTTGTAATAGTTCAGTGGCAGTGGAGACATTTAACTCCAACTTCAACTAACATTTATCAAATTCATCTTTATGCATAAGAATCATTTTTCGAAAAAAAAAATAACAATTTGCGTTTTAGTATTAAACAATCATGAATGAAGCCTGATGCACTGACCAATAATTATAATTGTGCACCCAAACCAACCCAGCACCACAGCACGCACGCAAAAAGAGAAACAGACAGAAAGATAGAGTTAGAATAAGGCGCGCACACACACAAAAACTTGTCCTTTTGACTTTCTTGCTTATAAGCCAAGCATAACATCTTTTCATTAGTTCAAAGGTTTTGACACAAGCATCCTACTAGAGGAAATGAAATCTCGTTACCTTATCCAACTTGGTCAAAATCAATTATAAAAAAATGGGTTCATTCTAACGTCTGGCACAAATAATAAAAGTGAGTTAAAAATGATCGTTATCAAAAGTATTTATTAAGCAAAATGATTAGAGTAAGCCATTTGGATTTCTTATGAGCATAAGTAACTATTGCTTAATCAGCTTTGAGACCTTCAGTGCTTCTCTAAGATCCCTGCTTTCACATCCAATAGCTACTTCACCAAAACGAAATTAACATGCAATAAAAAGAGAAAGGTTAAACTTCATTTGATTAAAAAGAAATCATATAAATGGGTTGAATATTGGATACAAGAATTGGTCCAAAAGGACTTGAAAAGATTGTAAATCAAGGGACGGAACCATTTTCAAAATTAATAAAGTCGACCTTGCTGTACAACCTTGTACTGCAAAACACAAAGATCAATATTCTCCTCCAGTATTAAACAAAAATTAATTTGGGAGTAAAATGTCAAAAAATTTACTTGAATAAGGCTTGATAATACGTATAACTTCATTAGATGCATACCGGAACAAAATAATAGATTCTTAAAACACGGTAAATGGTTTTACATGAAGATATTGTACCCTAGGGTTCCAAATTTCTCAATGGCCTCTTTGAATATTGGTGAACATGTTTATTGCAAGAGTAAATAGAGAAAAGATTGATAAAATATTTCTGTCAAGCAGGGGCAGACCTAGAACAACATATGGGGGGTGAAACTTTTTAAAAAGAACTCAATGTATGAGTAGCACTTACAGAAGACCAAGTCATTTGCAAGACATCACACATGAGCACGGAGGAGAAGAAATGTCTTTGCCAAGAGTAGCATTTGCAGAATACCAACCAACCATTGGCTTTTCCTTCTTCAGCATCTGCAATAAAGTTGCAAAATTATATCTCAAGAATATAGAGGCAACCCATTTCACCAGGAAACTACAGTTCCGTAAAAATGTAAATCCTTCTTGCAAAAGAAACGACACTCTTGACATATATTAAATTGGGGCAAGTTGTTTGTATGGCAAGGGTTACCCCCTGCGGTACAAGCAATTTTTTTCTATTTAATTAGGTGAGCAGATAGCAGTACAGCTGCACAATGAATCTAGACTTACAATACATTATAAAGAAACTTGACATAAAATGCCCAAGATATACCTGATTTCCTGACAATAATAGGACTAGGGATGACAATAATACTCATAGACCCGATACCCGTTGGAGACCCGACATAAATGGGCGGGAATTACCCGACTAAATGGGTTCGTGGGTAGGGTATGGAGGTAAACTTTAAAACCCGACATGGGTATGTGTCGGGTGTGAATTTTACTATAATACTCATACCTGACCCGCATATCCATTATTTCCTTAAAAAATTATAGAATTTAAAACAAAAGTGATTGTGTAAAAAAAATAATGAATAAATTAAAAATAGAACCCAAATATCTATTGAGATTGTTAACGTCCAAACCTTAATATGTTTAAATTATTAACTTTGTTAACGTCTAAAAAAATTGTTCAAATTCGCTTGTTTAGTTTCAACATATAACAAGCTTTTTTCAAGCCAAATTCAAGTGAAGTCCAACATTTAACTGATTCAAGTTAATCCGGAGCACATATAACCTATTTACAACCTAAAAAATAATAACAAAATAAATAATTAGTAATGAGTTTCAAATGGGCATAGAAGCAAACTCGCATCCGACCCGACTCCGACCCACAATTCTTAAATGGGTATATGGGTAGGGTATGGAGGTTGTAAATATTTAGTTGTTAGGGTATGAGTTTGGCATACCCGACCCATTTTATCTCTAATTAGGACAAGGCATCCTTGAACTTGTTCCAGCAATCCCCCGTCCCAACATAACCATCATGTTATGTATTGGGGTTAAAAGATGGCAACTCTAGAGTTCGGTGTTACTTACAAGGGCACGAGGAGTATGATTGGAAAGTTGTGACTGCTGATATTTCAAAATGGTCCAGTCAAACATACAATCATGTTGAAAACCTGCAAAAAAAAAAAAAGGAGAAATGTGTAAGCATGAATGTATGTAGAACAAACATCATATAAATTAAGAAATCAGTATAGTTTGTAATGCTAACAAAAATGAAAAAACCTTCAGATATAAAAAGGCCATAGAAAATTCTCTTCGGATAACCATGATCTGGTTTAGCATCAAACATAAGTGAAAGACAATAATGGAAGTATAAGCAAATTTTTTAGGATATTTAGAGTGTCCATATCTTGCTTTCAACTACATAAATTTATCAACTAAAAAGTCTCGGAATCATCAAAGTTTTAATTTGGAAGCTCAATTCCTTTGTTTCAAAAGCAATTACACTGCAGTTATGTTACTAAAAAAAAAGGCACATTTAGTAATTAATTATGCAGGACATGCATAATGGGAAATATTTTCTTCTTTCAAGGTGGAAAACAACATGTTATATTGTTTTATAAACTCTTGATCGTTAATAACAAAAAGATACATGTCTTATAAGCTACAACACAACACATTCACACAAAAAAGTAAGGTGACATCTTTTTCGCATATTTTGTAAATACTTAATTTTGGAAAAATAAAAAACAGTCAACTTAAGGGTAACTTCAATGTTAAAGCTGCTTTCATGCATAGAGTCAAGCTATTCAGAGTGTCAAGAGTACTTTATCCATGTGTGTTACGCATGCTGATTAATTATTGATATTTTTACTGCAGTAACTAGAAAATTGATTCAATAGTAGACAAATTCATGTTGAATAAATGACACGTGTGATAAAGAAGCAAATATGCACAAACATAAGTATGATCAAGAAATTCATCCAATTACATCATTATACTACATAAACATAAAGAGAGGGACTATATGTTTGAAAGGAAGATTTTGATCATTTTGTCTTGTTTTTTCAATGATTTTACAAGAAGAATGGGCACCATTTGAAATGAAGGGCCCAAATATGTAAGATTAAATCAATTAAGATAACATTGCTGTAGAAAACCCACAAAACCGCATTAAACCCGTTCTACATATACAAAACATCCCAACAAAGAGTCTACTAAAAGCAAACGAGAAATTATGAAAACAAGAACAAATTCACCTACCTAAAAGTCAAGTCATGGGAAAGACTCTTAGCACCTACAACCCTTCCTTTGGTAGGTTAATCATTAGTCGAAAATCACAAAGCAAATGTATTTAGTCAAAAAACAAAACAAATAGGCATTGTTGCTTCAAAAGATGGCAGACCAGGTCGGATTTTAAATGTGTTAATACAAAAAATGTTGTCTCTAGCCCAACCATATTTTAGATGTACTAACGGAGGAATGATAAAAAAAGCAAGTACCCCAGCCAATTGCAACTTTTAAATAGAAAAATTTTACATAGATGCAAAGCAAAACACTTTAGAGAAAAATCAAGCATGACACATATTATCACAAGAGAACCAAAAACTTCACTTACCATTTCATCTGATGGGTCAAATTCAAATTTTAAATCTGCACACAGCATACAATCATAAAAATTGTTCAGCATTTATCTACCTTAATGACTGCTATGAATTTAGTAACTTTATGACTGTTATGAATTTAGTAAATGCACAAGTGAAACATAGTCACCACCAAATAATTGTCGATGGGACCTTCAAAGAAGTAAAAACATAGAATTATTTCACCACACAGCCAATACTTCAACAAAAATGTAAATAATAACCTTCCACCTCGTCTAAAATTCACCAAATTCTCATAACTGCAATTAGTAACATGAAGAAGCTTAATTTACTCGTGTTCCATGAACTGCGTTTTGGATCTGTCCAGTAGTAATTATCTAGCTTTTATTCGGGCATTTCAATTAGGTGGGAAGTATGAGATGGGAAAACAAGCTTATTCTAGTTGAAGTGAACATAAAAATAAATAATTCTTGAAACATGCTAATATATCGAAAAAGCCCAAAAAATTACATATTGTTCATCGTTGGAATGAAAATTCCACCAACATTCCTCAAATAACAATGAAAAAATTCACAAAAAGATTAAATTTTTAGACTTGAAAAATAGAAATGGAGTTAATTGGGCCTTCAAGGTATGAGTTACACCTTTTAGAAAAGGGGCATCGGCATTTGGAGTCAATTGGGTTTGGGTGGTGGAGGAGAGGACGTCGGAAGAGTACAGAAGGAGGTTGTGTAGGAGAAATGAAGGAGGAGTATGGTGGTCGAGTGGAAAATTGGAGAAAGAGTACATAGGAAGGGAAATACCGTCTTTAAATCCTAGCTGAACAAAACGGGCTTAATGGCTAATAGTCGGCTTCTGACACATAACTGGCTCCAAATGGCTTATGAATGGTGCCATTAGGAGGTGTTTCCCACACCCTGAGGGCTCGAACAGACCATTCTCAAGATTATTGGTTTGAGATTGCAAATATAGATTATGCCCCCAGGGATTAAGGTGGAGAAATTTGAGTAAGTATGAGCAATTCTCAATAACTCTCGCTTTCCACAAGTAGCAAATCCAATATTTCAGGATTCGAACCCTACATACGGACACGCTGAGGACTTATCAACCCTCCCTTTTGTCACTGGGAGATGTGCTCTGGGGACATGAATGGTGCCATTAGAGAATAATCTTTTATTGTATAGGGATAGTCGGCTTCAGACACATAACGGCTCCAAATGGCTCATGAATAGTATCATTAGAGAATACTCTTTTATTGTATAGGGAAATGAGATGAGAGTATGAGACCAAATATGCTCTAAGTTTAATGTTCACTAATATTTCGCGAAGTGAAATATACTCGCAAGTGTACAGGTCGTAAGAAGTAATAAAATGGACCTGAGAGTCTAGATTATCGTCAAACGGAGTCTGGTACTAAGTATCGAAATATGTTAGTCCTTAACCCTATTTGAACGGACGAAAGAATTTGTTTTGTTTAAAACTAAAACTAAGATATTAAATTAAATTAAAGAATTAAAATTACAAGTTTGTTGTTGTTTTCAAAATTGATTGTAAAATAGTTGGAATTCACGATTTCATCTAACCAATTAAATTACCTTCAATTTCATTTTTATTCCTAAATATGCATTCGACCGAATTCACTAATGTATATTGAAATTCATCTCTCGAGTTTAAGTCAATTCTACATAAATAAGTCAACCATATATCTTTACAGAGGGTCCGAATATTCCTTATCTAAATGCATAGCACACAATAATTCACACACAACCGCAGCAATAACAAAAATATATCTCTATCTCTTGTTCAATTACCGAATTTATTACCTTGAACTATGTTATTAACTCACCTCTTGAATTATGGAAATAACACATTAAATCATGAATTAATGGCCAATTAATTCACGCATTAAACACAATAAGAAATCAATACATTCAACGAATCATTAAAACAAGGGAAATTGGAATTATATAATCAACTGGCTATATCGTTCATCCCAACATGAAAAATTAGTTACACATCATGATTAAATAACAAAAACAATAAAAGTAAGCGTTCATCGAAAATAATAAAGAAGAATGGAAAGTTTGCACAAAGTATCAATTCTTCAAGTAATCTCCAAGTCTAGCCCCTTACTTTGCTTTGATCTCCCAAGAATTCCACGTGAAAAGCTCAATTATATGATGTTCTTAGGTGAGGCAAATATCCCTAATTCGTGCGTCATATGTTGTATTTATAGGTATTGGAGAAATCTAGGTGAGAGAGGCTGAAAATCTGTTGAAAATAGCAGAAAAGCCTGACTCGCTGCCTAGACTACGCGATCGCGCGGTATAGTGTAAAACATTTGGGTGAAAAATTCAAGGGGTCGCACGATCGCGTGGTGTACAACGCGCGATCACGTGGTCCTGGACTGTAATGCAATTTTCCACTTTTCTCGGTTATGTATGTTGGTCCCTGCCTTCTTATTGCACCTCATGTCCTCCACTTTCAATTTGAGGCAATTTAGTTTCCACACTTTGAAAACTTCTCAATTTGCTCGTTTTAGCACTCAACTCCTTCAATAGGGTCCTTCAAATTCTGATTTATTCATTTTGTCACCATACATGCTTCCCGGTTGACGTCATATACTCCTCAATTGCTCAATTAAGCTTCAATTAGCATCAAACTGTGCATTTTTCCCATCAATTGCATCATTCTCCATCTTTTGGAATATTTTCTGAAATGTAAAAAAATAAACACAAATTAAATAGCATTTATTCTAAAACGAAAATAATTAATTCTTATTTAAACATACAAATAAGTGTATAGAATACACTTATCATTTATTTAAAATAAATTGCGGTAAAACTAATTTATATAGGTGAATTTTACAGTCACTGAAATTTGAGAAAATTTCTAAACTGTCACTAAGCCTCTGTTTGACAAGTATGTTTAAAAATATGTGTTTAAATGACACAATTTCTCAAATCACTTTTTAACCACGCATATTTTCTCTCTCCACGTTTCAACCACATATTTTATTTCGAAAACATAAAAAATATGTTTTTAAACACAGAACTTTTAACAAACAAATAGTTCCATTCTTATGACTTTGGTCGGTGAAGTTACAAATAGTTTTGGAAATGGGATTAACTTTCACCCAAAATTTAAAATGGGGACTTGAGGTATAATTTTGATCTTTTTTTTTTTTTTTTGTAAATTTGCAAACAAGCCCTCACCTCACCTCACCCCACCCTACCCCACCCCACCCACCACCACTACCCGTCTCCGGCCACCATCTACGTTGTCTCCACTGCCATCACAAATTGCGATTTTCGAATAGAAAATTGGGGGAGAAATCGCTCCCAAAATTTGATGCGAAACTGCATAATCTCCGATGTGATTTCACACCGGAAAGGAGAGGTTTCTCCACCACCCCCCCCAAATCTTGTGCAAAATAGCACTTGTTCCGGTGCAATTTCGCATATCGACAAATGGAGGGGGAGGAACCCCCCCCCCCCCCCCCAAACTGGTTCAATTAAAGGTCTTATTGTACATAATGATTTGACCTTAATAAGTAGAAAAATAAGCTTATTGACAGTAATGTTAAGCATGTTCACAAAATTACGGTTTGAAGTTGTGCTTACAAAGGATTAATGACACATTCCACACCTGGGTCACTTACACTATTTACTCAATTTTAACTCAAACTGAGTATGTGAGAAAGTTTACTAATCATTGATTTTACTTGTACATGCTATCAATTGCATATTTGAGTTGTTCCATATGTTGCTAAAATTGCGTTTGACATTACACCCTTCATCATTTGTGACAAAATTTGGGAGAGATATGTGAAAAAATAATTGTAAGCATTTTATGTCTTTGGGGTCGTTGGACAGAGACATAGATACATTTTGATATTGCGTAAAAAATTGAGTTTGTAGTAAGGGAGAGAATTTGAATTCCTATTACATTGCATTTCATAATGCATAGTTGTTTGAGTTTTGATGTTTTATGATGTTAATATTTCGGTTGGTGTTTTTGATTGACTTTATTAGCTTACCTATATTTATGATTATGTACTTCAATTTTTATATTCGTGCTTTTAGACTGGGTATTTGAGTTTTTCATTTCAAAAAACAAATATAACAAGGAATGCAAGCTTGGTTGATTTAGATAGTTTTGTCCTTGTTTTTTACTCTTGACTTTATTGTATAGTTTTGTCACATAATGCCAATGGGGGTTTGTAACTTCGTTAGGAATTATGTATTGACGATTCTTATTCAAAAGGACTAAATTGAACATGTGTAAAAGTCAAGGAGTTAGTTGCAATTTGTATATTTGGATAAGGTAGGTTAGAGTTAGAGCTCGAAAAAGGAAAGATGACTCGCCGCAAAAATGCTCACCTCCCGCTACTACCTAAACACGTTCTACTATATATAACAAGCATATGCACAAATTCTAGGCGGTTGTTACATTGTGCCTCTCATAGAAAACACATCTACATTATTGATTATTGGGAAAAATACATAAATAAGGTATTTTAAAATACAAATTTCAAAAATAAGGTGAATCTTATATAATTTCAAAAATCAGGTCTCTAATTAGAATTAATTAATTAAATTAAAAAAATAAATATATTTTAATATATATATACATATATTAAGGTCACAATATTGTATAATTACAGGTCACAAAAGATAAATATTTTAGGTCACA
The DNA here is from genome assembly GCA_963555705.1 of Ligustrum vulgare. NCBI lineage: Eukaryota > Viridiplantae > Streptophyta > Magnoliopsida > Lamiales > Oleaceae > Ligustrum > Ligustrum vulgare. Next base: position 56,436,866 of record OY743170.1, read on the forward strand.
AATTTATTTTAAGTCACAAGTCAAGTTTTTTAAGGTCGCGAACTTATTTTCAGGTCACAAATTTTAATTTATTTTAGGTAACATCTTATAAATTATTAAGTCACAAATATTTTAAATGTCAGAATTAATCTTTTAGGTCACAAATCAAAAGTTATTTCTAGGTCACAATCACAAATTACAAGATCACAAATTATCAAATATCAAGTCACAAAATGTATTTAGGTCGCAATTTGTTAAATTATTAGGTCACAATTCTTTTATATTTTAAACTTATTAGGTCACAACTTATCAGGGTAGGCACCAACACACCACCACCTTCACTAAGCCGCCGCCTCTACCACCCTCCCAACGCCGCCGCGCCGCCACCCTCCCAAAGAATAAAAATAAAGCAGGCACCAACAACCACCACCAATCCACCGCCACCGCTCAACGTCGTTGCCGCCATCCTCCCAACGTCGTTGATAACGCTCCGCAAGTGCACGGGTTGCGCAAGTAATAAAGTGGACGTGAGTCCAAGTATCGATCCCACAGAGATTGTTTTAAATCGTATTTTTAGATTACTACCTTAACCGGAATAAGAAAAGCTTAGGATTTGGAAATTTTGATTTTGAAAAACAAATTAAAAATTAAACTAAAGAAAATAAGAAAATTTGATTTATGAAAACGGTGAGATGAATTTGTTAGAATTGTGAATCCACATTAATCATATCAACCATGTATTTGACTTAAACATTTAATAACAATGTATGAGTATTGAAAATCCATGTTCCTATATTTATTTATGTCCCCTTTCGAGCGATGCATAAACACCTTTTCCTACATGAGATGAGCCTATATTTCTATGACAAATCCAAACATGTAGAAAAGCATTAACGAATTATGAACACTTTTAAGGATAACACGAAGCATAGGGGTATATTTCTATCCCCTATCGGACTTCGCGGCAATTAATCAAGGTCTAATAAATTTCCACTCTTTCGAACATAGAAATCTATCACAAGCATCAATAATTATGCGTCCACAATCATAGATGATAATAATAACATAATTAATTACATCAATCTCATAAATTGCATAATATAAATATAAAGTCAAAACATGGAATCAATAAATTAACGCTTCATCACAATTCTAACAATTAAAACCTAGCCTAAATACATGATCGAAAATAAATCACAAGAAGTATGAAAAGATGTCACCCCGTTCATATTTTTGATCCTTGTTCTTCAATCTTGAATTTGGCCTTCAATGGATCCCTCGGCAGTTGGACAGCGTTTTGGCATGAAATATCACAGTTGAGAACCCCTAATTTCGTGCCCCAAGCCATGTATTTATAGATGTTCATGGGAATTAGGTTACTTGGGGAGAAAGAATGCAGAGTTTCACGTCCAAATTAAATTCCAAAAGAGTTTCAACCGAATAAGGAAAGTTACCTTCGCGGAAGATCTTTTTGTCACTGCACAGCGTTTAGTATTTTGATCATATCTTTCTATTACCTTATCCGATTTATGTGATTCAAAGTCCTTTAGAAAGATAACTTAAAGGACTACAATTCTTCCTGAAATATGATTTTTCCAATTCAAACTTTTATTGCCCCGAAATTAGCTTTCAAATCTGAATAAAAATCTGCGAGAAATCTTGTTTGATTGGAATGAATTTATGATAATATTCTTACCATATTTCATTCCTTTTTGACTTCTAATTGCATCCAATTGACTCCTAAAAGTCCTCAAGTATCTTATCTTCATTCGAATCAACTATTGAATATTTGCAATTTGGTCCTTGAACTTCTGAAATCTACCAATTTGGTTCTTTCTTTGACTTTTCTTTCAATTTAGCCCTTGATCTACTTCATCCATTCTTGATTTGCATACTTTGATTCTTTTATCATCCAATTTGCTTGTTTTTGCTCCAATTCCATTGTTTTCTCGACTTTGGAATTATTTCTGAAATATAAACAAATAACACAAAATAAATAGTTAATATTCTAAAACAAACATATAAATTCATACTTTTAGGATAGAAATAAGTGTATAAAATACACTTATCAGTCGTCGTCGCGGCGCCTTAACCAAAAGGAAAAAAAGAAGAAGAAGGAAGTGTTGTTGCTGCAAAACCAACAGATCCACATTCCTCCAGCACTTCACCGTCGTCGCCACCAGAAAACTCATGAACGTATCAAAAACCAAAAATCACAAACCATCCGCCCCAGTCACCGGCGCGACCTCCCATGTCGCTGCCTCCGCTAGAAAATCCCTAACCATCTAAAAATTAAAAAATCGCAGATCCTCTCCAAATGTCAAGGTCACAGAAACAACAACAACCACCACCACTGTCGTCGCCGTCTCCAACCATCATCCCCGACACATCACCATCACCAAGACCACAGCAAACCAACACCACAAAGCGCACCACGCACCTTCAAGTGTAGATGCCACACCAATCTCCCTACAATGGGAGGGCAACCGCGCAGCGAAGTGATGGAGCTGGATAGGCACAAGCCTGAGCAGCAGCAGCAGCTGCGCCGTCGCGCAATAAGTTGTTGTGGCTGGAATGGGGTGGATTACTGGAGTGCCATCGCTATTTGTCGTCGTCGCCGGAGGTGTGGATAGAGAGAGTAGAGAGTGTGTGCCGCCGCAGAGGTGTGAAGAGGGAGAAAGTAGTTTGCATCTGTTTGCAATGTTAGGGAAATAGGGTTTGATTTGGTATGAAATTGGGTATTTAATTTAATATTAGATTATTTTAATTTATTAATTAATTAATTTTTATAATTCTATTTATCACCTGAAATTTGAAGTTATTTAAGTTTCATCTTATATTTGAATTTTGATCTTTAAAATTAGGGCTCCTTGTAATTTCCACTTGATTATTCTTTGAAGATCCAAGAGCTTATTCATTCGTTGAATCAATCTATTATCTCTTGAGATTATACTACCATAGATTTGGAAAAATATCGAAGTTCCTAATCTAAATAACCAAACTTCCTTAACACATCAAGGAAGGCATTTTCTTAATTGGAACTTCAGAGACTGCTGAAGATTGAGGAATGTTGAACTTCAAGCACGGGAATAAAAAACAAAAATTGCAAATTCTTGAGTATCCACTTAAAAGAAATAATTGCACAATATCGGAAAGTTGGACGAGACAACAGTATTTTTAGTTTTTACAGGAATAGTGTAGGAAGTCTAGTGAAGTTGACTAGATAACGTTTAATTGTAACTTTATTATCTATAGTGGAGGTAACTAACTTGGGTTTGAAGTTTTTCTCATGTTAGGTTTTTTCATAATCATATTGGGTGTTGATTATTATTGTTATTGTATTACAACTATGTCAATTCAACTTAGGAAAATTTGAATTGCTTAATTAACCATTTAGAAACAATTAACAAGCGACGTATTATTTTTAATTGTGTTGATTCCGCATTAAAGTTAAACTAATATGGGGATCTAGAACTTTCAAGTTTCAAGTAGCAATGATGTTCCAACACTGATGCATAGGGAAAAGTCCAATTTAATTTAGTAATATGGAATTCATTTAGGTCTATCATTTAGCTTCACTTGATACACTTTAAATCATGGATGTCAAATATCATTACAGTTTTTCAGCTTACAAAGGGTAGTAAGTACATTTTTGGAACAATCAGTCATAAGAAAACAGGCAAGTTTTCGACACTAGATTCAGTGAGTGGGTCCTCTAATAAATCGGCATCAATCTTGGATTGAATATGCTCCAATGAGGCGTGGTTTATACTTTATATATACACTGAAAGTACACATATAATTTCATGGGAACAAACCAGGTTCACACATTTGTCAAGTGGGAATAGGATAAGCAGATCCCCTTGTACTCAACATTTTACTTGATACAGAGATACAAACAGAGATAGAGAGAAGATGGCTGAAGCAATTCAAACAATATTTTCAATGTCATTGAACAACATCTATTCGACCTCTCGTTCCATCTCTCGTCCACCTTCGTTACCTTTAGGGAGGTTTACGCAACTTAGAAACTGTCCACCCGAGACTCTTCTTTGTCCCGTACGCCCCACTAGTAGACAATCAATTATAATTAGCGGTGCCGACCGAAGATTTAGCTGTAACGCGTTGGGACTAGAAGCCACGTCGTCAACACCGGCCGATACCACTAAGAAGAAGAAGAAAAGCAGATATGAAATGGAGAATTTGACGACGTGGTTGTTGATGTTGGGGAAAAATTTATTCGGACCACAAACGGAATTGCCAACACAAGTAGCAACCGCCAAATATTTCCCCTCAAACTCCGTGTGATTAAAATAGGAAATCAACAACTCAATCAAGCCAATCCAAACAATAGAATATCGAAATTATAAATACCAAAGCGATAACACCAATAATTATTTAACGTCGTAAAACCCTCCAATGAGAAGGGAAAATCGACGGGGCAAACCGACAATTCCACTATTATCAAATAATAGGAATACAATATTTCTTTCCTAGATTTTTGCCCTAAATCTAGAAGTAACCAATACACACCTTCAAGAATTAATCTTGGCACCCAAAACATACATCATCTAATACAATAGATGGAACCCCAACAACAACAACAATAATGGAGATTAAATGGCACCTAAACCATTCTAAGATAATACTTAGAGAAACTCAAATCTTGAAGAAGAAGAATACACAATAATCAACACTTTCTTCTCCAAAATATAACAAGAAAATAGCACCTTTTATTCTCCAAATGTTGTATGCATTTGTGTTGAAATTTCATACCAAAAATGAGGAAATTTACAGCTCCATTGCAGTCCCCTGTGCGTAATATTTTTGGTCTCTGCGTAAGAGAAAAAGCCTCTGTTCGTGCGTTGAAGAAATTGAAGACCCAGCCCTCAGCCTCTCTCTTTTTGAATTGTATATTGCAATGATCATTTCCCTTTTGCTTTTAATTAGACTAGGCTTTACTTTTTAGAAATTGCACCAAAGTCCTCCATGTATTATTGTCAATTTAAAATGGGCTGGAACTTATATTTAAGCCCAACAATCTCCCCCTCCAGCCCATGAGGGAGGTACACCACAAGACTCCAGTCACTTGGAATCCATCCCGGCCTGCTCGGCACAAAACTCAAGCTTCTGCTTAGTAACAACCTTGGTCAACATATCAGCAATATTCTTATCGGTGTGAATCTTTTCCAACTGCATTAACTTCTCGTCAACTGCTTCACGTATCCAATGATACCTCACATCAATGTGTTTAGTACGAGAATGGAAAGTAGAATTCTTACTTAGCTCAAGAGCACTCTGACTATCACAATAAATGACGTACTCACCTTGCTTCACGTTGAGCTCCTCAAGAAACTTTCTCATCCATATCATCTCTTTACCTGCTTCAGTAACTGCAATATACTCAGCCTCAGTTGTAGACAAAACCACACATTTTTGCAATCTTGACTGCCAAGAAACAGCTCCCCCTGCAAAAGTAAACAAATACCCAGATGTAGACTTTCTGTTGTCAAGATCTCCTGCCATATCTGCATCTGTATACGCTGTCAAAACTGGCTGAGCTCCCCCGAAGCCCAAACACAAAGTAGAAGTTCCCCTGAGATACCGCATAATCCATTTTACTGCTTCCCAATGATCTTTGCCCGGATTAGACAGAAATCTGCTTACCACACCAACTGCATGTGCAATATCTGGACGAGTACATACCATAGCATACATCAAACTACCAACTGCTGAAGAATAGGGTACTACTTCCATCTTCTTCTTCTCTTCACTCGTTGAAGGACAAGATCTTTTGGTAAGTTTGAGATGACCCCCAAGAGGTGAGCTAACTGATTTAGCTCCTTTCATACTGAACCTTTCAAGAACTCGTTCAATATATTTTTCTTGTGATAACCACAACCTCTTAGATTTTCTGTCTCGAATTATCTCCATGCCCAATATCTGTTTAGCCGGCCCCAAATCTTTCATATCAAATGACTTATGTAAGGCTTCTTTCAATTTCTTGATCAACCCCACATCCTGGCCAACTATAAGCATATCATCAACATAAAGCAGTAAAATAATAAATTTGTCACCTGGAAAAGATCTGATATAAACACAAGAATCTGCAGTCGTCCTTGTGTATTCCTGGCTGGCCATAAAAGCATCAAACTTTTTATACCACTGTCTTGGTGCTTGCTTGAGTCCATACAAACTTTTCTTCAATTTGCATACAAGGTGTTCTTTCCCCTTTTGTTCAAAACCCTCTGGTTGTAACATGTAAATCTCTTCCTCCAAGTCACCATGTAGGAAGGCAGTCTTCACATCAAGTTGCTCCATTTCTAGGTCTAGACTGGCTGCTAACCCCAAAACAACTCTGATGGATGTCATTTTCACAACAGGAGAAAAAATCTCATCAAAATCAACACCATATTTCTGCCCAAAGCCTTTAACAACCAAACGAGCTTTGTACTTCATCAAATCATCATTGACTTCCCGTTTGATTTTATATACCCATTTATTTCTCAATGCTTTCCTGCCCTTAGGAAGATTCACCAAGTCATAAGTATCATTCTTCCTCAAGGAATTCATCTCTTCTGTCATTGCTTTCATCCACTGAACTTTATCTCTGTTATCTTGTGCCTCAGAAAAACTTTCTGGCTCCCCATCAGTAGTAAGCAAAATATAGTCAGAAGTAGGATACCTAGTAGATGGCCTGTGATCTCTGGTAGATCTTCTGACAGGTGCTTCTTCGTCTTCTTCTGTCTCAGGTATTTGCTCCCCCTCATTAGCATTCTCATCGGCTAGTATATCATCATGAGCAATGTCATCAACATTCTCATCAATAGGAGCTAAATTCTCTTCAACAATAGGCTGTGATGTTGAAGTGCTAGTAGATGCGAGATCAGGAACAGCTGCAGTCACTCTAGGCTGCTCCAATTTATCCAAATCTTCAATGGTTTGGTCTTCATGAAAGACCACATCTCTGCTTCTCACAATCTTCTTTTTCTCTGGATCCCAAAATTTGTACCCAAACTGTTCATCACCATAGCTGAGAAATATACAAGGAGTAGCTCTGTCATCAAGCTTCGATCTCTGTTTCTTAGGCACGTGTACAAAAGCTTTGCACCCAAACACCTTCAGATGAGAGTAGGAAACATCTTTTCCTGTCCAAACTCTTTCTGGAATATCAAAGTCCAAGGGAACAGATGGAGATCTATTGATCAAATAGCAAGCAGTCTGAACTGCTTCACCCCAAAACATTTTTGGTAGCTTGGCTGTCTTCAACATGCATCTGACTCTGTCAAGAATGGTACGGTTAATTCTTTCTGCCACACCATTATGTTGAGGAGTACCTGCTTCTGTAAACTCATGTCGAATCCCAAATTTTGAGCAATAATTCCTGAACTCATGTGAAGTGTATTCTCCACCATTATCTGTTCTGAGACATTTCAATGGCTTACCTGTTTCTCGTTCTACCATGGCATGAAACTGTTGAAAACTCTTAAATACCTGATCTTTAGATTTCAACATATAAACCCAAAGCTTCCTAGAAGCATCATCAACAAATGTGAGAAAATACTTATTTCCACCCAAAGAAGCTACATCGCTAGGAGAGCACACATCAGAATGCACAAGTTCTAAAATATCATGTTTTCTTTTAAATGAACCACTAAAAGAAACTCTGTGCTGTTTACCATATAAACAATGATCACATTTGTTTAACGACATACCTTTGACTAAGGGAATAGATGTCTTCTTAGCCAGAACCTGCAAACCTTTTTCACTCATGTGACCAAGCCTCTTGTGCCATAAATCAGGAGAAGTATCTTCAACAACATTCACCTCATTTTTACAAGCTTTTGCATAAGTCTTGTAAAGCGTGCAACAAGCTTTTCCTTTGGCAACAATCAAAGTGCCCTTTGACAATTTCCAATTCAAATCACCGAATCTGCTATAATAACCCTGTCTGTCAAGAGCCATAACTGAAATTAGATTGAGGCGCATATCATCAATATGCCTCACATCATTCAGTATCAAGGAGTAGCCAAGTTCTGTTTGCAAGTAAATATCACCAATCCCAATAATCTTAGATTGGCTAGTATTTCCCATCTTTGAAATACCAAAATCACCAGCTGTGTAATTTGCAAACAAGTCCATGTTCGAACAAACATGGTAGGAAGCACCACTATCAACAATCCACTCAGTACTAGGATCACCCACATGTAGGCAATGACCATCTACACAAGAAAGTACTTCATCACTGGTAGAAACAATAGCTGTAGTGTTCTTTTCATCTTCCTTCTTCTGATTGCTACCTTCCCTTTGCTCTCTCAACCAAATCCGACAATTTCTTTTAATGTGGCCCACATTACCACAATGATAGCAAGCTGACTTTTTATCTTTTGATTTCGACCGACCTCTTGACTTGCTGCGACCTTTCTGCCATCTATTTCTATTTCTCCCCCTGTCCTCTACAACAAGAGCATGTGCATGATTTGACCCTGCATGTACACCTGAGGACTTTCTTCTTGATTCCTCATTCTGCATACTGTCTTTAACAGACTCCATAGTCAAAACACCATCGGGAGCAGAATTACTGATAGTCACAACAAATGTCTCCCAACTGTCTGGCAAAGAACTCAAAAGTAACAAAGCCTGCAATTCATCTTCTAATTTCATACCCATAGTAGTCAACTGATTTACAATATTCTGAAAATTGTTCAAGTGCTCTGTCACACCCATGCTATCTTTGTATTTCATGTTGACCAAGTCTCTAATCAGAAAAGACTTCCTAGATGCAGTCTTTTTCTCAAACATAGACTCCAATTTCGACCACAATGTATGTGCGTCAGTCTCCTGTGCAACATGATGAAACACACTGTTATCCACCCACTGTCTTATAGTTCCGATAGTCTTTCTATTCTGTTTGGTCCAATCACTGTCTGACATATCATTCGGTTTAGCCGTGTCACCCTCAACGGGGTCATGCAAATCTTTGCAATAAAGGATATCCTCCATCCTAGGCTTCCAAGTTACCCAATTATGATTAGTGAGTCTAATCATAGCACAACCAACTGGATCATCCATTTTAATCCACACAATCCAACACAAGCTCTGATACCACTGTTGGGGAAAAATTTATTCGGACCACAAACGGAATTGCCAACACAAGTAGCAACCGCCAAATATTTCCCCTCAAACTCCGTGTGATTAAAATAGGAAATCAACAACTCAATCAAGCCAATCCAAACAATAGAATATCGAAATTATAAATACCAAAGCGATAACACCAATAATTATTTAACGTCGTAAAACCCTCCAATGAGAAGGGAAAATCGACGGGGCAAACCGACAATTCCACTATTATCAAATAATAGGAATACAATATTTCTTTCCTAGATTTTTGCCCTAAATCTAGAAGTAACCAATACACACCTTCAAGAATTAATCTTGGCACCCAAAACATACATCATCTAATACAATAGATGGAACCCCAACAACAACAACAATAATGGAGATTAAATGGCACCTAAACCATTCTAAGATAATACTTAGAGAAACTCAAATCTTGAAGAAGAAGAATACACAATAATCAACACTTTCTTCTCCAAAATATAACAAGAAAATAGCACCTTTTATTCTCCAAATGTTGTATGCATTTGTGTTGAAATTTCATACCAAAAATGAGGAAATTTACAGCTCCATTGCAGTCCCCTGTGCGTAATATTTTTGGTCTCTGCGTAAGAGAAAAAGCCTCTGTTCGTGCGTTGAAGAAATTGAAGACCCAGCCCTCAGCCTCTCTCTTTTTGAATTGTATATTGCAATGATCATTTCCCTTTTGCTTTTAATTAGACTAGGCTTTACTTTTTAGAAATTGCACCAAAGTCCTCCATGTATTATTGTCAATTTAAAATGGGCTGGAACTTATATTTAAGCCCAACAGTTGAAACAAGAACAAGCAGGTAATATTGACGCCGAGCTCACTATAGTGCTTTCTAGCATATCATTAGCTTGCAAGCAAATTGCTTCATTGCTTCAAAGATCCAGCATTATTAACATCACGGGAGCTCAAGGCACTGTCAATGTCCAAGGCGAAGATCAAAAGAAACTCGACGTCATTTCCAATGAGGTTGGTTCGCTTCGCTTTGATGAACACTCCGTCGGTAAAAATTTGAGCTCTTAGATTCAAGTCTCAACGCTCACTATTTATGACAGCTTAATTTATGTGGTTCAAAATAGTCTGAGATAGTAAAGATTGGCCACCATCAATTTGATTATTTCGTTAATGCCTTAACTAACTAAACTAAAGTCGGTACCACTATATTGCAGTTGTTCTGCAACTGCTTGAGATCAACTGGTCGGACGGGGATTATAGCATCGGAGGAAGAGGATGTGCCGGTTGCAGTTGAAGAGACCTACTCAGGAAATTACATTGTAGTTTTTGATCCAATTGATGGCTCTGCCAACATTGACACCGCTTTGACCACAGGATCCATTTTTGGGATATACGGCCCTGATCAGCAATGCCTCGTCGACATAGATGATGATGTTGATGATCTTGAGCAGCTTGATCAAGCAAGACAAAAGTGCATAGTCAGCGTTTGCCAGCCGGGCAGCAATTTATTGGCTGCAGGCTACTGCCTGTATTCAAGCTCTGTGTTCTTCACCATCTCCATAGGAAGCGGAGTTTTGGGGTTCACCCTGGATCCCGCGTATGGCGAATTTGTTTTGACGCATGAAAATATCAGGATTCCAAAGACCGGAAAAATTTACTCCTTTAACGAAGGAAACTATGATTTATGGGACGGGAAATTGAAGAAGTACCTGGATGATTTAAGGAAGCCCGGTCCAAATGGTAAGTCGTATTCAGGGCGTTACATAGGTTGTCTTGTCGGTGAAATCCACAGAATGCTGTTGGTTGGTGGGATATACGGAAATCCCAAGAACAAGCATGCCAAGAATGGGAACTTGCGGCTTTTATACGAATGTGCACCAATGAGTTTTTTGATAGAACAAGCTGGCGGAAAAGCAATAGATGGATTCCAAAGAATACTGGATATCACGCCCGAACAGGTACTAAATACTATATTAGCTTTCAAAAATTAACTGAGAATCTATTAATCATTCTTCTTTCTTTCTGGCAGATTCACCAGCGTACTCCAATTTTCATTGGAAGCCTGGAGGAAGTCGAGAAACTGGAGAAGTATTTATCTTAAACCGGGCGGGCTCTCGCCTCCCATCATCAGTAATTCTTGATTTGACATTTTTCTCTTACATTGTGTTGTTATTGAACATCTGATTCTTTAGGGCATGGCATGAGATTCAATATGTTAGGAAAGGCGTGGATCGCGTTGGTCAACAAGTATAGTGGAATTGAGAAAATGCGGTTAAAATGGAACACAAGTATTTACGTGGTTCACCAATAATGGCTACGTCCACGGGCAAGTATAGGAGGATTTCACTATAGTAGGAGAATTACAACAACCTTCTCTCTAAATACAAGGAGATAACAATATTTAACCTCTCTTGTAATAGGAGAAAACAAGGTAGGAAAATACTTAGGAGAAAACAATTTATTTCTCTCTAATTTTCTCTCTACTCACAAATGTTTCTCTCTACTATTTTCACTCTCTATTTTCCTCTCTACTTGGTGCATTTTCCATTGAGGTTTTGCCCTCTATTTATAGGGAAAGTTTGGACAAAAAATCAACAATGGATGGAAGAAAAATAGGTGTGAACATAGACTAGATTGTAGGCTAAATTTGTAGGCTATTGGTGGCTTACCAAATTCAACAAAGTTGGCTCACCAAATTCAACAAATGGCTTTATTTTCCACATTTCTCCCACTTAAAGTCACTTTTGTTTCAACCTGTCATCCTTCCCACACTTGCCATTCTCATGCTGCTTATGCTTCTGCTAGGCCGATAGAGGATCGGCTCCATGTGAACTTATCAGTGTTGATCGGCTTTGTGAACATATCCGCTAGGTTGTCCTCCGTATGGATCTTCTGGATATCCACACTTCCTTCTTCCACCTTCTCTCGTACAAAGTGATATTGTACTCTAATATGTTTCGTCCTTGGATGAAATGCTGGATTCTTTGCTAAGTGCAAAGCACTCTGACTATCACAAAATAGAGAAATCTTCTCTTGTTTGTGTCCGAGTTCTTCCATTAACATTTGCAACCATATTGCCTCTTTGCTAGCTTGTGTAGCCGCCACATATTCTGCTTCCGTCGTAGAAGTAGCCACGATAGACTGCAGTTTTGAACCCCAGCTTACAGCTCCTCCAGCAAGAGTAAACACATATCCAGTGGTGGACTTGCTTTTATCAGGATCACCTGCATAATCTGAATCTACATAGCCTCTAACATTAAATTCTGATCCTCCATAGCATAATGCAACATTTGAGGTACCCTTGACATATCTTAGGATCCTCTTCACCATATTCCAATGCTCTCTACCAGGATTTGCCATATATCTACTGACCGCTCCCACTGCTTGTGCAATGTCTGGTCTTGTACAAATCATAGCAAACATTAGGCTACCCACTGCTGATGCATACGGTACTCGAGACATCTCCATCCTCTCTGCTTCACTGCTAGGACTCATACTTGAGGATAACTTGAAATTAATAAGAAGAGGGGTTGAAATTGGCTTACAATCTTGCATATTGAAGCGTCGCAAGATTTTCTTCAAGTAGTTCTTCTGACTAAGCCAAATCTTCCTATTATTTCTGTCTCGGTGAATTTGCATCCCTAGAATCTTGTTTGCGGTTCCCAAGTCCTTCATTTCAAACTCCCTAGCCAACTGTGCCTTCAAATCTTTAAGACAATCTTTGTTGGGGCCTGCTACCAACATGTCGTCAACATACAACAGCAAGATAATGAAATTACCATCACCAAATCTCTTGCAATAAGCACAAGGATCTGCACTAAGTCTGTTGTATCCAAGGCTCATAATGAAGGAATCAAATCTCTTATACCAACACCTCGGAGCCTGTTTGAGACCGTATAGAGATTTGTTCAACCTGCAAACCAAGTTCTCTTTTCCTTTTTCTTTAAAACCTTCTGGTTGGAGCATATAAATTTCTTCTTCAAGCTCACCATGAAGAAATGCAGTTTTCACATCTAACTGCTCCAGGTGCAAGTCTAATGTAGCACACATCGCCAATAATACTCGAACTGTCGTGAGTCGAACAACAGGAGAGAATATTTCGTTGAAGTCAATGCCTTCTTTCTGAGCATATCCCTTTACCACCAGTCTAGCACGATACCGCTCCACTTGGTCATTTCCATCACGTTTGATCTTGTAGACCCATTTATTTCCAATGGCTTTCCTTCCTTGTGGTAGCGAAACAAGATCCCATGTCTTGTTTTTATGAAGAGCCTCAATTTCTTCCTGCATAGCTTCCATCCACTGCGAAACTTCTTGGCTATTTAAAGCCTCATGGAAAGTTGATGGCTCTCCATCCTCCGTCAGTAGACAGTATGCAACATTGCTCTCCATAATGTACTCAGAGTGCCAAGTTGGTTCTTTCCTCTCCCGAGTTGATCGTCTGATTTCAGGAACTGTAAACTCAGCTTGTTCTCCTTCTTCATGCTCCGGTGCTGCTTCAGAAGAATCCCGGACTTCTTGTTCTTCTCTATTTTCAACTTCAACTTCAACCGTAGTAGTTTCTGGCTCTTTTAAAGTGCTATCATTTTCTTGTACCTTGCCTTCCGTGAATATCACGTCTCTGCTGATTATCACCTTGTGGGCAGTGGGATCCCACAGGCGGTACCCCTTGATTCCATCAGCATACCCCAAGAAAATGCATTTTCTGGATTTTGAATCCAACTTTGATGTTTCCTGGGCATTGTACATAACGTACACAGGACTTCCAAAGACATGTAAGTGAGAATAATCGGCTGGCTTCCCTGTCCACATCTCCATCGGCGTCTTCAGATCAATCGCGGTTGATGGTGACCGGTTGATCACATAACAGGCGGTTTTGACTGCTTCAGCCCAAAATGATTTAGCTAACCCTGCAGTTCTCAACATTGCTCTCGTTCTTTCTAACAATGTTCTGTTCATCCGCTCTGCCACTCCATTTTGTTGTGGAGTATATGCCGTCGTGAAATGTCTTTTAATACCTTCTTGTTGACAAAAAATATTAAATTTATTACCAGTATATTCTCCTCCATTGTCCGTCCTCAAACACTTGATCTTCTTCTCAGATTCAAGTTCTACCCGCGCTTTGTAGATTTTGAAGACTTCGAACACATCAGCCTTCTTCTTGATTGGATACACCCAACATCTCCTGGAGTAATCATCAATAAAAGATACAAAATATTTTGCACCTCCTAGGGACATAACCGGTGCTTGCCAAACATCAGAATGAACCAATTCCAAGATAGCTTTACTTCTAGTAGTAGAAGTGCTAAACTTCAATCTGTGCTGCTTACTAGTGACACAATGCTCACAAAAGGGTAATGATACCTTTTTGAGCCCTGGAAGAAGATCTTGTTCAGAGAGAATTTTCAAACCACGTTCAGACATGTGGCTAAGTTTTCGGTGCCACATCATTGTTAATTCTTCTACTGAACCTGCCGATGCAACAGATGCTTCTCCTTCTTGTAGAGTATCTCCTTTAAGCATGTACAGGTTTGCAGCTATCTTTTCTGCTTTCATCACCACAAGCGCGCCTTTGACTATTTTCATAGTCCCATCTTGAACATGGGTTTTGCACCCAATACTATCTAGTTGTCCCAAAGACAATAGATTTTTCTTCAAGCCCTTTACGTGTCGAACCTCCTTGATAGTGCAAATTGTACCATCATACATTTTTAATTTGATAGTACCAATACCAACGATCTCCAAAGCATGATCATTTCCCATAAACACTGAACCTCCCGAGATGTGTTCATATTGATGGAACCATTCTCTCCTTGGTGTCATGTGCCATGTCGCTCCTGAATCGATGAGCCAGACATCGGTGAAATGCTTTCTGCCTTCAACAACAGTCATTGCCTCGCTGTATAAAATTTCGCCATCATATGAGGTGCTTGCTACACAACCCTGAGCTTTTGGTATCTCATGTGCCTTCCCTTTGGCTTCTTCATTCCTCTTAAGACTCCAACAATCCCTTTTTAAGTGCCCTTTATTGCCACAGTAATGACACTTGGCATTCTTCTTACTTCTGGATTTAGATCTACCTTGGGTATGACTCCCACTGGGGCCACGTTCCGTTGATCTCCCTCTCATCATCGTCAAAGCTTCCTCCTGCTGTGAACTAGATAGTCTGTCCTCCTTGTTCTTGCGCCGACTTTCCTCTTCAAGAACCGCAGCTGCAATATCATCGAAGACTAGATCTTCTATGTTGTTAGTTAAGTTGATGATGAGTTGATCATACGAATCTGGTAGACTTTGAAGTAGAATTTCAGCACGTTCGCCTGCCTCTATTTTATGGCCCATTGATGTGAGCTGTGAAAATAGAGTGTTGAGGGTGTTGATGTGGTCTGTCACTGTAGTTGACTCCATCATCCGAAGGGTGTAAAGCCGTCTCTTTAGGAAAATTTTGTTGTGTAATGACTTGGCCTCGTACAGCTTCGTTAGGGTGTCCCATATCTCATTTGCTGTTTTCTTTTCCGCCACACTTGACAATACTCCATCAGCTAGTGCTAAGTGCAGATTAGCAATTGCATTGCTATCCATCTCGTTCCACTTGCCATCGTCAGTGATATCCGCGGGTCTCTCTCCAATTGCCGCCAAACAGTTATCTTTTCTCAAAACTGCTTTTATTCTCATTTTCCATAACGAGAAATTGTTCCCATTGAACTTTTCAACCTCATACTTTGCTGCCATTTTTGCTCACGACTTGGTAATAATACCGAGTGATAGTGAACACCAACCCTACGCAAAACAATCACAAGAAATCTTTTCTGATGTGGAAGATCAGACAAAGCTGCAACCACAGAGCATACTAAGAATTTCAAAAGATGTAACCAGGCTCTGATACCACTTGTTAGGAAAGGCGTGGATCGCGTTGGTCAACAAGTATAGTGGAATTGAGAAAATGCGGTTAAAATGGAACACAAGTATTTACGTGGTTCACCAATAATGGCTACGTCCACGGGCAAGTATAGGAGGATTTCACTATAGTAGGAGAATTACAACAACCTTCTCTCTAAATACAAGGAGATAACAATATTTAACCTCTCTTGTAATAGGAGAAAACAAGGTAGGAAAATACTTAGGAGAAAACAATTTATTTCTCTCTAATTTTCTCTCTACTCACAAATGTTTCTCTCTACTATTTTCACTCTCTATTTTCCTCTCTACTTGGTGCATTTTCCATTGAGGTTTTGCCCTCTATTTATAGGGAAAGTTTGGACAAAAAATCAACAATGGATGGAAGAAAAATAGGTGTGAACATAGACTAGATTGTAGGCTAAATTTGTAGGCTATTGGTGGCTTACCAAATTCAACAAAGTTGGCTCACCAAATTCAACAAATGGCTTTATTTTCCACACAATAGTCATTGCATAATCTAATCATGAGTTTATTGATACGCAATACTGAACATGTGGTTATATTCGTAATCAAATGCAACAAGGAAATATCACCCATCAATGCATGTCAATAAATTGATTAATAAGGTAAAGTCTAACAGATAAATTGAATGAATTTATTATTTACACATCATAATACTAGTGTTGAAGATCAGTATGGCTGGTCTTATGAATCCTATTCTGGTCGATTAATCTTACTAGTCCACGAGGCATCTTTGATTTTTAACTGCAAATTAAGATAAATGTCAATATCAATGATTCGATTTGATGCATAAAGATCAAAATGTTACTCCAAATGAGGATATGGAGAAGAATCCATCGGCATCGGCTGCTGGTAGGAAAAGCCAGGTCCATCACTGTGAAGATCAAACTCGACTAAAAGTTCGGAAAGATTGAAGTCTAATCCAAAATTGTCAAGATTCGTCATATCGAAATCTAGGATACCCTCTTCCCTATCAAATTCTGCCGTTGAGGTAAAACCAGGAGACCAGTTCTCCGAAACAGTCAGTACATCAGAATCATCAAAATTTAGCCTTCCTTTCACATGTTCTTTCCTATTGAGCCTCTTCGAGTCTGTCTTAAACGGTGAGGAAGTAGAAATACAACAGGTTTTCTCTATTGAGTAGTATGCCATCTGTTTAGCAGGACTAACTAGAATTGTCTGTGTGGTAGAGGATGTGATTTGTTGAGTAATTTCAGATGAAGTAGCAGTCGAGCTAATTTCCAATGGAGAAATAGATTTATCGGTATGAGGAGGCAATGCTCGTGGAGGCGTTTTAGGACCAGAGGAGTTAGCTGGAAGGGATGGAATAGGCTGAGCCTGAGTTAACAAACATTTAACATTAGATCCTTCAACTGATGACTGAACTACAGAATCTTCAATTTTCTTTTCTGAATTGACTGCTTTCGTCGAATCTGCAAAGAAAATGAAATAACAATATGTAACCAATTGACACCTCAATAAAAATAAAAAGATGGCCTCTTACAATCCATAATTGAATTTACCTTTGGGCGGGATGCACCTGCGAGATCTCTTAGCAGCCACAGCTGCATCTGTGGCGTCTTTGGATCCTATTCTTTTCGTATTACTATGACTTGTAATTGGAGTCGAGAAATTTGTGGGATCTTGTTTGGACATAATAGTTTGAGTGTTGTACATAGGAAGGTGCCCTGTTGAACAACATAGTATTTGAGGTACTATAGCATTGATCAAGACAGGAACCACTAATGACAATTCAAAATAAATGTATTTATCTTGTTTCTAAAGGAAACGATGAACTACCCGCAATTGACACGTGTTAATGTTTCGATCGTGAATGTGATACTGACACATGTTCAGTATTTTAAAATTTCTAGACATGTATAACATCACGGTGAACACATTAACAGTTATCCATCGTAGATAGGTGATCAAAACTGTCGTTTCTAACGAGACATTTACCTCTTTATAAAAATTGTTCGTGTCACTCGCAAGAACACAAGATCAACAACAATTACATGAATAATTGTTTTTCTAACATTTTATGCTGCTACTATCCCAAGAATCCATTCAAGATCTTAAAAATTTCCCACAACAAATTGAGCAAAACGTCCCATAAAAAAAATAATTAATACATGACGAAAAATAATCTTAAAAGTAGAATTGGGAATGATTTTACCTGCTGCCCCTGATTTTGGCATTGTATTAGATGAAACAGTTGGTGGCAACTGCGGCGGAAGAGTGACATTATCTCCATTAAGATTGTATGCATCCATGACTCCCTGCATACCCCGAAGCAAATTCTGGACCCTGGATTTCTCCTGCTCTAAACGGCACCACCCTTGATCTAACATCACCTTCTGCTCCTTCAGTCTTATGTACTCATCCAGAATAGCCCCCAAACTCAATAAACTCTTGGGAGCCTAGAACAAAAAAGGAAAAAACAAAATCATAAATCTTTATCCGAAAAACAGAAAACAACCAAAAAAAAAAAACATGAGAGATTTACTTCTCGAACAGGGGATTTGGAGATGAGATTGGAAGCTTCGGATCGGAAAGCGGATCGGGTATGAGGGTAATTGTTGTCCGAAAGATAACGGTCTACGATGAATGCAATTTGGACCGGAGTTACCTTTCCTTTGCCTATGTTTTCTGTTTTTCTTGATTTGGTTTGCTTCCCCATTTTCTATCTCTATACGAGAAAAGCCGAGAATGTAGAGATAGAATCATAGATAGAGATTAGGGATGAGTGATAACTATAAGAGTGTAGAAAGGGGAAGAGGAATTGATGAGAGAAGGCGGGAGTATTTTGAAAGTGGAGGGATAATTTTGTAGCGGTTTCCCTCCTCGTGAAAAAACAGGCTTTTAGGCGCTAAGTGGTGTATATACTTGGCGGGGGATCCAACTGTTAATCAAGTCAAATCGAGAGCATAGAGGCGGCACTACATGGCGAGGTCGATCCTTGATTCCTTGTTATAAGTTGTATGCTTTCAAGAAATATGTGTTATAATCGGCACGGGTTTCAAACTACATTTTTAATCATAAAAATCATTTTTTTGTCCAATTTTTAACCACAAATTTTATCTCGAAAACACAAATAATATTAATCATTATTATTTATAATAGTTGCTGAAGAGGGTGTAAAACATATATTGAACCAAAAATGGTTATGAGGGTAGAGATGTCAATACGGGTAGTCTGTATCGTGTCAGTTCATCAACATATGAACCTGGTAACGATCTGTCTAAAAAAAAAAAGTCCGCCCGTTGGAAGTTTACGGGCCAATCCGAGTCGACCCACAAATTTTGAATTACAACCCAGGCTTGCCCACTGACCCATGGGGCATGTGGGTTGCGGTTCGTTTCGATTTGATTCGTATGAATAAAAATATAGAATTTTTCATATTTATAGCAAAAAAAGTTTTTTCTTGAATTTTTAAATACAAAATGAACAAAAATGATGAATTCATATTTATACAAAGAAATGTTTATATAGAATTTAAATTTATATCTTATGTTACATTAATTACTTCTAACTTTGCAAAGTTAAATACAACATAAACAATAACAATTAAATGCATCTCTAATTACTACTATAAAAAACAATACATTTCTTAGCTATTAGGGAAAAAAAAGATTTACATCTAGAAGTTGTACTAGAATTTATATAAGAAGAGAGATTTTCGTTGTTACTATACTGAATAAAAAAAATTATTATTTTTTTTAGTTATTTCACGAGTCGGCGGGTTAACCTCAGCCGCTGTAACGGATCTGTCGTTCCGCACCCGAGATGCTCGCAATCATATGGGTCAGCCTTCCCCAACACACGGGCCAACGCATTACGATGCATGAACAACATAACTCTTGGAATGGACTTATTGGTATTACCTGCAATTGCATAGGTCATGTCAGTGCACATCCTGAATAATCCGACGATGTATGATCATTGTCGTGCCACATGAGTAGAGGAAAATCGGGCTGTGAAATACTCCCCCACCCAATCCGCTAGCGTCATCGCAACGATGATCTTGCCTCGAGTCCACACATGGCCTTCATCTTCAATTGATCTTCCACGTCAAAGGACTTGCCAAATTCTCCACATTTACGATACCGCCCCCTTAGTGGACGAGAGTCCACAGTGCCTCGTCTCGCAGTGCCCCTGCACTTATCGCCTTCGACACCAACCTTCCCCCTATGCCCTCTGCACTAGTCCCTCGGTTGGACGGCGCTCCTCATCGCCGCAGCTCCTTCGACATGTCGAAACATACTCAATGCACTGCCCTCTTTTGGTGGATTTCCCTCAATACACTGTCATGCTCAACGAAACAAACGTACAGCATGACTGCACTAACCATGCATTTTCCTTCACCATCCCAAAGTTCTCCTTCCTCAATTGATTAGCTTACTGATGCCGTTTTGCCATTTTGCTCTTGTCAAAGTCACGCATTTGATGGCCCAAAACATTGCCGCAGAACGTTCGCCATTGGTCTGTTGACATATGACTATTCACGTATATATTGTTTTGATTATAACAAACAAGATCTCATGTATTACTAATGGTTTCGATTCTTGAGTTTTATCACATATGTTTCATTTTAATACTCCGAGATCAAAATCGTTATCCATTGAAGTACAATGCAATCATAAAAGAGATTTAAAGTGAACAAGATCGTCGAAAACCGAAGATTAAAGCTTTAGGAAATTTATGTTGAAAAAATTCAACTCATTTGTAAAGGTATCGACTCATTATTTTTTAGCAAGTCCATAAGTTCAAAATTATTTCTAAAAATCATTATTTGCATAAAAATAATTTTTCAAATCATAACATGAAATAGATTTTGAAAAAATAAACATTTTTATATGAAAATAAAAATTCCAAAATTTACTATTTCAGTCAACCGAAACTCTCTTGATCGACCGAAACATGTTTGCTCAACCGGGCTCAAATAGTGTAACGGCTAGTTTTGAACTTTCGGTCGACCGAAAGTGTAGAAATGGTCGACCAAAACTTCCTGCAGCTCATTTTCTTGATTTATAAATAGTCATTTCTCTTGCATTCAATAACGCTAACTTACAAGAGCATTTAAGAGAGAGATTGATTGAGAAAATCATTGAGCTTACTTTGTTTTACATTCTATTTCATTTATTGCAAATAATTTCTTGATTGATCAAAACTTTTCATATTTTTATCAAAAATTCTATTTTGTAGAAAACTCAATACTCTTACTTTATTATTGATCATTGATTGAGTTCATCATCACCAAACACTTATTGACGTGTAAATCTCTCTCCATATTTAACTAAGTATTATTTGGAAAGAGAAATCATTGGTTGAAAAACTTTGATTCAAGCAAAACTATCTCATATCATTTTTCAAAGTTTTCATAAACACTTGAGCTTTAAATATTTGCTATCTATTGAAGTGTTATCCTAAAACCCTCAAGATACTTGACTTGATCATATCATTTGTTAAGAGAGTTTATTCAATTGTAAAATTCTCATTTGTATTTTGCTTACGATTTCGAGATCCTTGTGAAAACTTGATTGTAAAGGATAAGTGCTCCTTGTTGTAAAGTCACTTAAGGATAAGTGTTCCTTGTTGTAAGTCACTTAAAGATTCGATACTCCTTGTTGTAAGTTATCAATATAGTGGATTTGGCCTTACTCGTGACGGAGAGCTCGGTAACGGAGGACGTAGATCACGTTGGTTGATTGAACCTCCTTAAATCGCGTTTGCATTTTCTTATCCTTTTTACTTACTTACATTGCACTTACTCTATTCTATCGATTTATATTGTGCAACAATATATCTAAGTTCTATACTTGCTTTATCAATTAAGTTTACACATTTACAGCACACTACATTGATAGTTAATTTACTTGCAACACTAAGTGCTCATACTTGTACCCATTGGTTTTTAAGTTTAAGATTATTTATCGAAAAGTTTTATAAATCAATTCACCCCCTCTTGGTTAGTTTATCTTGGGCTAACAATTGTTATCAGAGTTTTAGAACTCTTTCATTTAGATTTTACTATCTAGAGTTATGGCTAACCAAAATATTGAAGGTTATTCTACTAATCGTCCTCCATCGTTTGATGGTACTAATTATAATTATTGGAAAACTAGAATCATGACTTTTATTCAATCCATTGATTATAATATTTGGGATGTCATTGAATCCGGTCCTCGTGAGCTTACTAAGGTTATTAAGGTTGATGGAAAATTGGATATAACTATTTCAAAACCTAAGGAAGAATATGATGAGGATGATAAAAGAAAATTGTCTTTAAATGCTAGAGCCAAAAATTTTCTCTGTTATGCACTTAGTATTAATGAATTTAATCGTATTAGCACATGTGATTTCACACACGATATTTGGCATGCTTTAGAAGTCACACAAATGGGCACAAATAAAGTTAAAGAAACAAAAATAAATCTTTTGTATAAAAATTTTGAAAATTTCTTCATGAAACAAGATGAACCCATTTCGAGCATGATTACTAGATTTACCGATATTGTTAATGGTCTTAAGGGCTTTGATCGAAAATTTTCTAATGGTGAACTTGTTAACAAAATGCTTAGGTCACTCTCGGAAGATTGGAACTCATTGAGAGTGTTGATAGAAAACACCCAAGATGTCAACACATATCCCTTAGAAGAGCTTTATGGAACATTGATGACATATGAGATAAATCATGCCGAGACAAAAGAAAAGTCTAGAAAAGCAAAAGATGAAGAAATGAAGGATCCTCCTAGGAAACAAATTGCCTTAAAGTCATCAAATGATGAAGAAGCCTCAAACTCTAACAAGAGTGATGAGGAACTCGATGATCTTGTTCTCCTTGTCAAGAAGTGGAAAGCATTTCGCAACAACCGTAGATTTCAAAAGAAAGAAAACAAAGGTGAAAAGAAAAAAATTATTTGCTATGATTGTGACAAACCCGGTCACTATATCTAAGTTCTATACTTGTTTTATCAATTAAGTTTACATATTTATAGCACACTACATTGATAGTTAAATTACTTGCAACACTAAGTGCTCATACTTGTACCCATTGGTTTTTAAGTTTAAGATAATTTATCGAAAAAGTTTTATAAACCAATTCACTCATCTCTTGGTTAGTTTATCTTGGTCTAACATTGTTTTCCACTCCAACAATGCAACATTCGAATGGTTCCGCTCTGATACCACTTGTAACGGACCTGTCGTTCGGCACCAGAGATACTCGCAAGCATACAGGTCAGTCTTTCCCAACACACGGGCCAACAAGTTAATACGCATTAACAACAGAATTCTGAGAAGGGGCTTATTGATATTACTTGGAATTGCATAGGCCAAGTCAGTGCACATCCCGAATAATCTGGCGATGTATGATCTTGCCGTGCCACATGAGTAGGGGAAAAATCGGGCCGTAACACTGCGGTTTACTCCCGGGTCGATCGGGGGCCAATTTTCACGGGTCCAGTCCCCTCGTCCGTCTTGGCACCTTTAGTGAGGGGTGGTACCCCCACAGGGTACTACCCGCGGTACAACTGCTCTTTTCTGAACATAATTATCTAACAAGCAATTATTCTAAAATTTGGAGGTATTGGATCAATTTTAAGCTTGTTTTGGTAATAATGTAGTGGTTTATAAAATTAATTATTTATGATTTTGATATAAAATGTGTAATTGAAAAGTGAAGCGACATTTGTGTTTAAAAAATTATTTAAAAAATTGTGTACTTTATAAATTGGTTTATAAATCGTTTACCAAATGGATGCTATATATAGATCCCCATAAATAATTTTAAAATATATAATATTAATTAAATTTTTTTTTATTAAATAAACATATTCATAAGTTTCAAAAATAATAATCTAGAACTTTAAAAACTCTAAATTTACTATTCCAACATTTTTTACACAAAATCAATATTACGTTTCTTTTTTTCAAAGTTATATTATTGCAATCAAATTATGCTAAAACTCTTTCAATAGACTCCATGATTAAATTAATAGGTTCAACATTTCTTGCGACATGATGGTCGAGGGTCTTGAACTTTGACAAGTTCTTCTTGTTGACCGATGCACTATAATTAGTAGTCAGTAATATTTCATAATTGGTTCACACATTTGAAAAATAACCGTCCATCATTTTTACATAGCATAACACTTCTATATACCCCCTTTTTTTTTTTTTTTAAATGGTTCTATATACCTTTTTGATTTCTTGTGACGAATAGTTTCTCTTCTCACAATTTGCGGCTCAAAAATAACTCATGTTCATCAATATCAGAACATATGGTGCTTTAAAAATTTTAAGCTTATCACACCAACATTTAAAACAATTCTCACCTGCAGTTTGTAATTTTTTAAAATAAAACAGAAACCCAAAATTATCTTTCATATTTTAAAAATTACTATTATTAGGTTTTGATGTAATTCGTAGTTCCATGAGCAAAATGACTTTATAAAGTTAAAATTAGAGTCAAAGTGTTCTAATTAAGTTAGTTGAATATTTGAGCTCAAGAAGATCAAAGTGGTGCTAAAAAAGACTTGTGATATAATTAGAAGTCAATAAATTCAAAAACCCGTAAAGATTATGTTTCAGATTCTCAATTACAGGTTTCGACCCAATTTTCGCATAGTAAAAGGTCGAATTTTTAAATTTCCACTACTAGAAAAATTGTTGTCCATTGAATTAGCTTTCCAACGTACTTTCAATCACCTCAATTATACACCGGGAGAGAAAGTTATGATAAAAATACGAATGATAGCTCGTTGGTTACGAAATTACCGCTCAAACAGGTTTTGCAGTTTTGGGGTGCTCGAGCAGGCATCTCGTTTGGAAAATTTATATTTCGAGATTTTTAGCCTTTCACAATCCTGTATGATCTCAAACACTTCATATTATACATGCTCAAGTCCTGTTCCATTTTTCTGGGTGGTTGATCATTATATTTAATTAAGAAAACATCGTATCCATCATTTGATTCCAAATATCAATCACAATTTTTACTTGACTATTCAAGTTTGTCAATCATAAAACACCAAGCCCGGAATCTTTTATTGATAAGCCTTCAAAATTCCAGGGTTGGGGGAGAGGTAACTTGAGTTTTAGTTGAAGAAGAACGATGTTCGTTCTGGTCATTGACATGGAGGGAAAAAAGAGTCCAGAGGTTCTGAAAAGTGCTGGATGGCAAGATCGATCTTCGGTGATTTACATGTTGTATTTGTGTTAGAGTTAACTAAGGTTTAGTAATGTCTGAATCATCTTTAATTATTCTTTTTAATGGAATTTATTGGCAAATTTTCCTTGAGGTTTTTTATCCCCGCGAAGAGTTATTCAAAGAGTTGTCATTCATTACCAATGTTTTATGTTATTTACTTTATGGATTTATTTATTGCTTAACATTAATTACTATGTTATTTAATTATTTGAGTTTCTTCCAGATTTAATTTAATTTACGATTCTGACAATTGTCACGTCGTTCAGAATGGACGTGACGATTGGGATCAAGTAAGGGCGATTGTTGAAGTAAGTAATTAAAATTCATTTACGTTTATTTAAATTTATAGTTATTTTCAAAACCGATGTACATAAGCATTATAAGGTGTACGGCCCAAATCATCCCTTTGGCCAACTATCTGTCGAGTAGTGGCAGAGGTGTATTAACTTGTTCACAAGCCCAGCTTATATTGCATGTATAATATGTTTTCAAAAGTCAAGTTAATATTCGTAGTATATTATATTTACATAACTTTCAGTTTTTATGTTCATATATATCCTCGGTCTCAAAAAAACTATAATAAATAGAAGTCATGCCAAATATCCTAGCGTACAAGGCTCCAAGAGCTTTTCTGCCACGCGTTACTAAAAGGTAATATTATTTTCTATTATAATTATGTACTTTATACAATATTTGATTAACTAGTGCATTTAAATTCTTGCATATTGACTCCTAGACTAAAAAATTGTCGAGCCTAATTGATTCTTTTAAAGAATTTCACACATTCAAGTCCGGCAATTGGGTGAACACGAATGCAGCGGTTGACTACGTAAGTAAAAAGAAATAAATTTTACACTTGAATAACTTTTTCTGTTCAGTTAGTACATTACAATAATTTATTTTCTCCTTGATCACATGATCAACTTTGCGAGGTGCGACAAACTCAGTAGACTCAATGCTCCTCCGCTCCCATTAACGAGCGTGCAATCGTTAGGGAGGTCCCTGGGACATGACATGGTCATGAACGTGGTATTGGACGAATCCCTTAGGGCACGATTACCTCTATTAACTCCACTGCTGGAACATCATCGCATGCCCCACAAGGATCTACTAGTACAGACGATCTTCGATTTGCAACATATGATTTCAGGATTCGTCAGTTGGAGATGACTAAACTTTCTACTCTCTTCAGTGTTATTAAAACTAATTGACGATTGAAAGTGGGTATGCACACGCGCACGCACACACTAATCGAACACAAGATAAACTAAACTTTTTTTTTTTGTAGCATTATTTAGAAGCATATTTTTTAATTGATTATACAATTTTACACGCATGAGTAATTTGCAAGTTCTCTAAAATTATTAATCTATATTCCATGTTACTTGATTGCATTAATAGATAATTTTGCTCGAGACAAACAAAGGCTCAAGATTGGGGGTGTGATAAGTGTGTTTTACATACTTATTTTAGTCTTAAATTGATATTTTAATTGACGAGTTGAGCAAATTTATACTTATAAGTTGTATGAATTATGATCTAATACCTGATGGAGGGTATAATATTATACCCTCCATCCACTAATGTTAAAAGGGTTGCAGCTTTTTTATTTTGGTTTTTATATTTTTTATTTTCTTTTCCTTTGCTAACCTAATAGTATAAAATGTAATAGGTTAAAAAAATAATTGTTGAAAATTGGAGAGAAAGAATGTATGTGATTAAAAAGTGATTTTGAAGATTGTGTGATTTATAAATTTATTTATAAACCAAAAATTGCTGTTTATTGAACACAGGCTAAGAAACATAAAATCTACAACCAAGCCATGCCATTTTCTACGTTATAATAACGTTCTATTTTTCCAATATATTGTAAAAAATAAAAAAAGAGTGAATTTAAACAATTTTTGTAGATGTTAACAATGTCAATAATTTAAACATATTGTGGTTTAGACGTCAACAATATCACTAGATATTTGAGTTCTATTATTTTAATTTTTTCTTACACAATCACTTTTATTTTAAAATTTATAATTTTTTTAGGAAAATTAATGGGTATGCTGGTCGGGTATTGGTCTTATAGTAAAACGCACACCTGACCTATACCTATGTCGGGTTTTAAGATTTGCAACCATACCCGACCTACAAACCCATTTAGTCGTATAATCCCCGCTCGCTTATGACGATTTTTGGAACTACTTAAGCCTCCGTTTATATGGAATTCGATTTTTGGAACTACTTAAGCCTCCGTTTGGTGATTGATTTTTTAAAACCACTTTTTAATCGTACATATGTTTTCTCTCCACTTTTCAACCGCACATTTTACTTCAAAAACATAAATAAATCAATTTATAAACCACTAGAATGTTACCAAACGAAAATATTTTTTCAACAAACAAAACTCAAAACAAAATAAAAATGAAAAGTTAAAAAAATACGTAAAAAACGTAACCAAAAGAAAAAAAAAACAAATGACTTAAAAAAAAAAAAAAAGAAGCAAAAAGTCAAGAGGGTTGCAGCAAAAAGCTACAGCCCTCTTAAATTACTACTGGAGGGTAGGACCAGGGGGTAGGAGATCAACCCGCTAAATTGTATTTATCTTATACAATTACGTAGAACCTCAATTGAAAAGAAAATGAAAAAGATTGAAGAGTAATTGAGTTAAAAGAAGAGCAAATTTGATATCAAGAGACCTAATTAAAAGAAATCAAAAGTTTGGGGACTCAATTGCAACATATCATAAAGTTGGAGGACTAGAAATGTAAATATTTCAGGGGTATTTTGTAATAAAAGTCAAAATGTGATGACTAAAATTGAAGAAGTCCAAAGATGTGGGACTTTACCTGCAAATAATTTAAAAGAAAAAAAAACAAAAAAAGGGAATTTTTTTTTTTTTTTTTTATATATAATGGCATGACTTTGACAATTAAGCTGGGTGGTCGCTGAAGCGCCCAGCAATTCAACAGCGTTAATTTTTGTTGCCCAGGCGATCGCTTGGGTTTGGTCCACACGATCACGTGGACCAATTTCTGCCCCAGTGCAACTTTTTATTTCTATTTTAATTATTTTGATTTAAGGCCATGTTTGGCTATGTTTGGGTGCATTTTTGGGGATTTCTAGGCCTAAATTTTCGGAATATAAATACTTTCACTTCTCTCTTACACAATATACCCATTTTTTTTTAATCTAAAAACCCTAGCCTCTTTCTTTTCTTTTATTTTTATTTTTTTGTTTTAGTTAATTTCATTTTAGTTGTTACTTGTTTTTTTTATTTCAATCTTAAAGCATCATTGGAGCAAAGAAACAAGGAGTGAGATGGAAATACAGAGCAAAGTTCAAAGAATTTTGGAGCAAAAAACAAGGGGAGTGATTTATTTCATTATCTTGTATTTTAATATTTGATTTTCATATTTTGTGATGTATTTTTATAGACTTTATCTTTTGTGGAATATTTATATAATGGGCTAGTTATTTTATTATGTGATGATTGATGTAGCTTAACTTAATTTAATTATTTTTAATGTTTGTTTATTAAGTATGAGCTTATTTCATGTGTATTTTTATTGAGATTATTCCACGTGTTTAATTAATTACCAAATATATGTTTAGTAAAGTGTATGATAACCGAAAGATATTGTACATTTTAGACCAACTAACAAATGCCCTGGGTATTAATTTAGGAGAGATATATACTTCTATCACTAGGTGATTCATTGAGTTATTTTCACAAAGAGTAATGCAATTAATTGTGTTTTAATTGATATAGAGATATAGTAGGTTAAACCAATTGATTATGATTAATTTCACTCGAAGGAGGTAATTAGCTAAGCTTGAAAAATCGAGTCTAACATTGTAAATGTGTAATTTATTAATTTGCATGTGTTTAGAAATTACTTGAGCGAAATTTAAGTGAAATCATGAATCCCAACTATTTTATCTTTCCTTTACTTTATTTTAATTTAGCTTAAAGTTAGTTTCTTTAATTAAGAATTCACAAAAACCCATCTTTTAATTGTGTGTTCAATTTGTTAAGATTAAATTAGCTAGAGTTTAATTAAGTATGCAATCCTCGTGGGATCGACAATCCGGACTCAAAAGTTCCATTTTATTACTTGTACACGACACGTGTGCTTGTGGTACACACTTTTAGGGAACAATAGTTTTCCTTAATTGGTTTACTATTAAAATTATTCTAGTTTCTATTATTGCTTGTAGTATTCCAACTTTTGTTGGAATTACTCAAAGTCTTTTTATCCCTAAAGGAGTTTCTTTTCTTGCTAGAAGTTTCTACTACATTACAGGTTTCTTTATGATCAACTTTCAGTTCTAACTCCTTATTCTTGAAGGAAGTATGGATAATTTCAGAAGTCAGTTTCTGTCCAGATATTCTAAGGCATTTCTTAGGTCTTTATATCTATCCCCCAGAGCATTCAAAAGACACACACACACACACACACACACACAAAGAATCACAAACAGAGGAGTCACACCATGTCACGAAGATATGATGTATATATCACAAAGATTCAACAAATGCAGAGTCTCAGAAATACGGTAATCAAGATGATCACTAGACACAAAGTAACAACTATACCCTAAGTATAAATCACAAAGATTATGAACACTAAGCAGTAATGTTCTTCCAGTGTATCCCTCAACCTAATTTGGGTTAGCCCTAGACTTCCTCAAATTCGATTTTCAAGAAATCTTGGACAAGGTAAGTAAAGAAGTCCAACAGAAGGCTTAAAAAACGAAGGACTTTTGGAAAGAACAAGAGTTTGGAGAAGAATGAAATGAAAAAATAGATGCAGTAAGGAATGATATCACCCTTTGCAAACTAGGGTTATAGCATCCTTTCGAAAATTTTAGTTCCAGTGAGTTTCAGTCGCATGCACCAAGTTCGATCACCAAGATATTGTTAGATCCCTTTAGAATTCAAGGATAGCAGAAGATTTATCTTGAGTTCAAGGATCTTGTGAATTTTTTACACAAAGTAAAAGATTTAGAACACAAAGAATATAAGAAAACCCCTTTAAATCTAATTTGCTAGGGTTTTAAAACATATTTTCCACAGTATAAAAATTTAAAGAACACCACGAAGAATTTCAAAAGAAATTTTTTGAAAACTTTACAGATTTGAAAGATTTCACACCAAAAAAAAGGTAAAAGATTAAAACGTTTTTATTTCCAACTTACAGATCTGAAAGATCTGTACAAAGATTCTTCAAAAAAGAAAAAAAGAAAAAAGAAAACCCTAAAAAAATGTTTTTTCAAAAACCAAAAAATATAACCTCAACAAGTCTGGATCTCTAGGGTTTGTGTCGTATTTCAGCGTATTCAACAAGAATTCTAAGGCTCTGATATCACTGTTACGATTTTAAACCTAGAATCAAAAAGAAAACGACAAAGAATTCAAACTTGATTAATAAACAAATATGAAAGTAAAAACATAAAGTTAAAGAATGATAGTACAAATTTGATACTTAACAAAAATTCTCTCAAATCGCACAAAGACATAACACGAAGATCCCTCAAAATTATACAATCTATCACGTGTATTTCACTAAGAATTCTCTAATTTTACACAAAGAGAATGATTAGAGAAGAACAAAAAGGAGGGGAAAACCACGAAGAGTCAGAGGGAGAAATTGAGAGAAATCAGAGCAGATCGACACGAAGAATTTGGAACCAACTCAAAAGTCACGATCTTATCAAATCATTGGACGGTGTAGATCAAATCTTGAGATCCAACGGCTAGCATTAAGGAAGATATTAACACCGACTGGGCCTTAATCTGGCTTCAATAAGTTGGGCCGGTTCCTTGCTTGGACTGGATCAAAGGAAATGGATCAGCAATATTTTGAATTCAATTTTAAATGAAACATCCGGTTGGGCTCCACTCTGTTGGACTTCTTTAGTTGGGCTGCAGATTTGTTGGTCCAATTACTTCACAAACCTTGATGGGACCCTTTTCACGGAGTTTCCCCTTGGAGATAGTTTGTCTATTCAATCTTGAGTTTACTGGAAATATAATTCTCAGAAATGTTCCAGGAAAATATGTCATAAAGATTATTTGACTTAAAGATAGATTTGATTGTTTGAATCGTGAGAACTCATAAAGATTGTCAAGAATTTATCATTTAATAATTCAGTAATTGAAACAGAAAATGGATTTGACAGTTTGACCATTGATCCTTTGCTTTTCCTAGTTCTTACCTGGTCGGATTGTCAAAGAATTGTGACTATGTTAATGGATGTGCTTTTAGGTTAGTTCACTGTGATCCAAAATTGTAAGGCTGCGTTTAATAGTGATGATGAAATTTGAGTGAAAAAAAAATTTCAATAATTGAATTCCTGAGAATTTGAAATTTAATGTGTCTGATTGGTTTAATTTTTTAGGTGAAAAAAGTGGAAAATTTTTCAACTTTTGTTGTTTGATTGACATTATTTTTCATGGCAAATAAAGAAAAATTTATCTATTTTAATAAAATAAAAAAATTCATTTTTTAACACATTTGTATTTGATAATAATAATGTTAACTTTTAGAAAAAAAATAAATCAATTAACAATAACAAAAAGAATCAAACAAAACAAGTCGTCTTGAAAAAAAAATTCTACCCCTTATAGGCTAGGATAAGAATTTCTCAATTTTGAGGAAAAGACATCACTTGAGTGGAAATGGCTCAATTGAATTCCATGGAAAAAATGTTCAATCAAACAATAAGGTGGAAAATTGGCAATATAATTGAGCAATTACACAAGGAATTTCTTACCCGTACCCGTTTTCAAAGAAGCTGATGATTATGACTTTAGGTTGGTTTATTGTGGCTGAAAATCTCTCGCTTGTCACAGGCATGATTTCTATTATGTAGTTGAAATTGTGACTTTATCTAATACTAATTTTGGTGCGAGCGTTACATGCATATTATCAGTATTTTCTTATAAAAAAAGTTTCGAATAATGATTTTTTGTTTGATACTCCCCATATCCTATAAAGATATATTCATTTCTATTTTTTACACAGATTAAGAAAACATAATTATTATATGCTGGAACTATAAATTTGCTTACATTTTACCTAATATATACTTCTATATTAAACAATAAGTAGTTCATATGTGTTGATAACAATGCATATTAAATAGAGGTATATTCCATGAAAAAACAAGGGCAATCAAACAGAGCAGTGTTCGACTAGTGGAAGATTATTTAAAATGTCATACATTCGAACGATGATTGATTCATTAGAAATTAAATTAAATTAAAAAAATTATAAATGTACAACTTTGTTGACAATCCACTCACATGGGTGGTAGGACCTTGTTCACAAAGTTGTTCACGTAGCATGATTGATTAAATTAATTAATACATAATTAAATCTCAAACCTGACATACAATAATCCAAACTAGCCAACCCATAACCCTCCCTCTCTCCCACCTCGACGACGTAATGACGAGATCGCCGCCTTCGAGAGTGACAATTGCCAGTGGGGAGATCGCCATTGAAGATGTCTAACAATTGCCACCACAATTGACGTCATTCCTTTTCTCTGTTGAATTACATCGAGTTCTAATTTTGGTATTTGAATTTGCAGATAATGTGGAGTTTTTGTGGTGGACGCCATGGTGACGGTGTTGATGATGTGGAGTTTTGCATAGTTGACAAACCCGCAAATTTTGGGGATAAGTCATTGTGACCAATTTTCGTGCATTTTCTGGGAGGAAGACCTCAATTGTGTGACCTAGCTCGACTCCCAGCCGGTAAAATCCGTAATTTATATGAGTTTTGGAAGTGGGCGACGGATTGCTGGTGGTAGAGGAAATTGGAAAGAGTTTAGGATGGAAAGGGGACGGGTTTGGGTGGGTGACTTCATGTTACCAATTATGGATTGTTATCAAAATATTGATTAATTACGACTTTGTGATGAGAATAAAATGTGACTAGTTTAGTTAAACTATCGACCACAAAATTTGATTTGAGATTGGATTTGCAATCGTGACCAATAATTTGTGTCAACTGTGATTTTGTATGACCAAATTAATTAAATTATCGTGAGGATGTGATCCATTTAATTAAATTATCGATAACAAAATTTGATTTTACAATTAAATTTGTAATTGTGATCTAACTATGAATCTGTAACACGTTTATAAATGCTTGTATATTAATACTATTTGTAAATAACGACGTAACATTTGAAAATATTTCGTTGGTCTTTTTTTTTTTTTTTTAGACAAAGGTTTGCCAAACACACTATGCAAAGATAGTCTAAGAAACGAAAAATGGAAGAAAAATTACGCGAAACTGAGCAATTTTTAGCAGCTACTGAGCTAGAACATAAGCACACTTAAATCAAAAGATTGAAGTGCAATATGAGAAGATTTACATATGGAAACCGCCCCCAAAATTCCAAGCCAAGACCTACTTGTGACCATCTTCGATGGTGCTATCTGCTGCAACATTCGACCTTCTGTACTCGAACTCCTTAGATTGCATATCAAATTCCTGTGGAACCACGGGTCGTCTATTTCCAAAGATAGCCCAGAAAAATAACACGATGATTACCCCCAACGCTCCACATCCAGTACCAAATATCAACGTAGCTTGGATTTTCAAACCACAATCACTTGATCTCCTATGAACATTCACCACTTCTTGTTTCTCCCCAAATGCCCCGGGGCCGGGATTTAATGGTTCTGAATGCATCCATTGTGGAACATTTCTTGTCCTAAAACTCCATGAATACACATTGCACTTCTGCGACGAATTCGCACCCAATGAACTCATCCCGACTACAAATTTCTCCTCTTTCCACATTCGTGACAAGTTTATATCATACGAAAGCAATGGATGGACTGGCCTAATGTCGCCTAGTTTACTCAACCTCACCTCTAATCTTTCACTGCTTGCTTCATAATCAATCCAACATTGCAATCTTTCACCACTATTTAGCACCAAATTGATTGATGAAACATTGCCCACTTTAACAGACACAAGACTATCGATATCAACCCTAACACGGTTATTTAAAGTATCAAATTCAACACCAAGAAACCGAAATTTTCTTGCCTTGAAAAATCCAATAGAGCCACCTTTAAAAACATTCAAGGGCAACCCAATATTGGGAATCATAATAAAGGCCAAACCCTTCCCACTTTCTCTAGAGACCGAGAACAAAAAATACATGGAAAAATAACACACTTTTCTTGTTTTTCCTTCAACAACCTTAATGGGTTTCTTGTATACGACACTAGAAAGCGTTGAACTAGTGATTTGGATTGACATGCTGTCATTTACAACCTTGGCACCACCATAAAGAGCAAGCTGTGAATTAAAATTTGAATCTTCACCGAAATTCTTAAAAGAAAACGATATATTTTTTGGGTCTTCAGCTTGAACTTTCAAGTAAAAATTCAGTACAAAAAGAGCCATGAAGTACCTGGACACTGAAAATGCAGCCATTTTTTATCTGGGTTTTAAGCTAGAATCCTTGAACTTGGTTTGGTCGTTTATTCTAGATTTATTAAAGAATCCATGAATGAAATACGCTAATTTTTTAGAATTTTTAATGGAGTTCGAGTGTTGGAAAAGCTTGGGTGAATGGGCAAGGGAGGGATGGCGGGGGAGGCCAGTGGGATTGGATGACGTGAAATTATATCTTAGGGGGAATACGATATGGCAAAAACTATAAATGGGTCCCCAAACTATTGAAAATATTGTATGTAGATTCAAGCTAAATATTTTGGAAGCCTCAGGCCCCCACCTTTCATTTTTGGAATATGAATAGCCATTTAGGATCCGTTTGATAACCATTTTTTGGAATATGAATATACGTTTTCATGGAAAACGTACATTTCATGTGATTTTCCAACTTTTACGCTATTTGATTGTTTAAGATTTTTATGGAATTCATTTTCCGACTTTTCTAGAAATTAAATATTTTCCTTTATTTGGAGGAATTCGTTTTTTAGGGGGATACGATATTTTATTTTTCATGGGAATTTTTTTATCATTTGTGTCACGTTTGATCATTTTTGTTGTTGTTGTTAATTGATTTATTTTTTTCAAAAATTAACATTATTATTATCAAGTACAAATGTGTGAAAAAATAAAAATTTAATTTTTTTTTTATTAAAATAGCTAAATTTTGCTTTATTTTCCATGAAAAATAATGTCAATCAAATAACAAAAGTTGAAAAAATCTCCACTTTTTTCACCTAGAAAATTAAACTAATTAAACACATTAAATTTCAAATTCTCAGAAATTCAATTCCATAAAATTTAATTCATTAGAATTCATTTTTTTTCTACCCAAATTCCACCATCGTTATCAAACATTAATGATTGTTGTATATCACTATTAATCCTTGTTTAGTAGAGATTAAAATTAATCTTTTAGTAATTTTTTTAGTCATTACTGATGAATTACATCACTCTATTGGTTAATAAATGATGAAACCTAT
Source organism: Ligustrum vulgare (assembly GCA_963555705.1). Classification (NCBI taxonomy): domain Eukaryota; kingdom Viridiplantae; phylum Streptophyta; class Magnoliopsida; order Lamiales; family Oleaceae; genus Ligustrum; species Ligustrum vulgare. The sequence continues at coordinate 56,472,536 of OY743170.1, forward strand.
TTTGTAATTAAAAATCATATAAAATGATATTTTTTAAGGATTATTACTATTAAAAAATAAGGAAAAATTATAGATTCACTTATAAAGTTATTTTAATGGGAGAATTTAGGGATGACAATGTGTTGAGTTCGGGAAGGGTCGGGCGTGTCCTTCCAAGACTCGCGAGTTCCCCGCGCGCGGGTCTCGGATAGCGTTGGCAACGGGGCGGATTCGTACAGCCCCGAAAAGGTTTCAATAGATTCAAATTCGCCCTACGATCCACTATTTTTTGGGTCGGGACGGATCGGCCTCTCAATCTGCTGCATTTTTAAAATTTTTTTTTTATATATAATTTAAACTAAATATTTTTAAAAAAATTATTTTTTTAATTAATCGGGGCGGATCGCCCTGATCCGTTGACCCGCCCGGCCACTCTCCAATCCGCCCCGCCGATCCAAGGATCTGCATTTTTTTAGATCGGGTCGGCGAATCAGTGGAGCTAATAGAATTTTTTTGCTATCTCTAGTATCGGGGTCGGTCAGGGCAACCCTTTCGACCCATTTATTACCCCATTTATATTTTTTAATTAATTTTTTTACTTTTTTAAATATTTTTCTTTTTTTTAATAGGGAAAATTAGAGGAAAAAACTTGGATCATGAGACGGGTTCAGGGTGGAGAAGCCGCCCGAACCCGAATATTCGTGGCGGGTTCTCTCTAACGGGATCGAGTTCCCAGGGGTCTCTAGTCCGTGGATTTTTTTGCCATCTCTAAGAGAATTTGTGGGTGATAGCTAGTTTGAAAAAAAAAAAAATTAAAGAATTTGTACCAATCGTGGCACATTTTTTGTTAAAAAATACAACTTTGAAAGGATAATATTGAACAATATAATGACAAGAAAGATATGGATAAAATTGTCATTCTGATAAAAAAAAATTTGAGTTTCATTAAAATTGTCTATAGAATTTGAGCGTTGAAAAAAAATAAGATGAGGACCTACTTTTTACATTTCCAATAGATTTGGGATCCAAATGTAACTTTCCATATGATACAAGATTTTACAAATTGTGTCCTTGTGTTTTTCATAATTTGCATTGATTGATCTCTGCTAATCTAAGCACATTTTGCTCTCGAGTTGTGAACTTTTTTCATTTAAGACTGTTGGCTTGTGACTTACGTGACAGCATTAAGTGTTTGTACTTTTAATTATACAATATTTCTACCGACCATGAAAAGAAATAAATTAGTGGGCATTACATAAAAGGTCATGGCCAATCCACTTCAAGAACATAATGATTATATTATTTATTCAAAGCACCCACAAGTTAATAAAATCACAGTTGATTTTTGAAAGTTAATGCCAATTTGTTGCTATATTCTCAATCTATTTCAAGATTTTCACAAGGAAAATGATGAACAACACCAATGAAATTGTTTTATATTTTTAGGGAGATTCAAGACGAGTCATCTCAAAACATAATGGATGGTCCAACATGATAGGATTTATATCTTCACGACAGAATAAGCAAAAATGTAATATTGTGCATTGAGGAGTTGTGGACTGTATTGATTTTATGAAGCTTCTTTTTATGCCTTCAGAATTTATTTATTTTTTAAAAAAAAGAAATTATGGGTAGAGAAAAAGACATACATATATAAAATGCATATATTAATTACGAACTTTAAACATCGAGATGACAGCTTGATATGTGGACCTTTGCTTGGAAGAGGACGACTCACTATATTTAACTAACTTGAGCTACTGGCCAAATTTCCTTTATGAGAAGGAACCGTGTTTTCTCATGTCAAGCTCTGTTACACATTTGATTTTGATGCCAATCTAGTGATACAAGAAGTTTGACCCCCCTCTAGTGCATCTCTTGTGGCAAGGAGGATCCTTACATATTGACGAGCGTCTACCTCGAGCACGACCACATAAGTAATCCCGATCATACTCAAACCACCCATGGTGAAAACATTTCCTCGACCACTCACAATACCTCGAGGAGATATATCTCACCAGAGTATGCATGATGTGCTCGGGTCACGTCTCTTGTTGATCGGGCATAATTTGATCTGACACGTGGAATCTACAACCTCGTAATCCCAATAAAACTCATCTTCCAAACGGAACCTATCTGAGACTTACAATCTTATCCCTAGAAATTAGGAAGATGATTTCCGAAAGGACTCTTGCCTAATTTCTAGGACCTTAGTTCTACAATGACTCAATTACACACCTCTATAAATACTCGCTTCTCAATCACAATTTAGGTACACACAATTATTATTTTCCAGTTTATAGCATCTTGCATAAATCTTATTCCTCCTTACTAACTTAAGCATCGGATGGGCGACGATGACAGACCTCCACGCCTTTGTTGCAGGTATTCAGATATCCAGATCGTGCTTATTTGCTGTTCAAGCTCGGGATATTTCATGTGCAAATTTTTAGCATCATCATTGGCGCCGTTTGTGGGAATTATAACTAGAATCCATGGTCAATACACGTTCTGGACTTCCACAAACAAACCTACCTTCTCATGATCATTCTCTTAGGGGGAGCAAGTGCCTCAAGCAAAACCGCCAAACCAGTCTACGTTACCAGGGAATCAGACATCACATCCCCAATCTACTGCTGATACCCATACATCTGTGGAGGAACTTCGTCAACAAGTCATTGCGCTGACCTAATTGCTCACGTAATAGAATCAACGTGGGCCGCCAACACCTAAGGAAGGGAATGCTTCATGGATCCAACCACAGAACCATGCACACAACACTGCTAGGGCGAGTACTTCAAGATTGCCCCTTTCACCACTGAACATGATGAGTTCAAGAACAGTCGCAATGTGCCCTGCTGAGCTTGCGAGAATTATCCAAGAGGGGATAGCAGCAGGTATATGACAAAATACTCAAGCCCCAGCGGTGTATACTCTGAACACTCCATTCACGCCAGAAGTTTTAGCCTTTCCCCTACCAGACAGGTTCAAATACCCGAGGATAAAGGAGTATGATGGTACAACTGATCTCGTGAATCATCTTAACGTATACACCGACGTCATGAATTTACAAGTTGCCCCCGACCAGGTTATGTGCAAAGCATTCCCCCAAACATTGACCAGTGTTGCTAGAGATTGGTTCTCAACTCTTGAACCAAACTCAATTCGGAAGTTCACAAATCTTGCCAATAAATTTTTGGCTTTCTTTGCAAGTAGTAAGCGCATAATAAAAACAAGTGCCTCGCTTATGAGACTCAACCAAAGACAGAATGAAACACTGCGTGAGTTCATGACGAGGTCCAACGTTGAAAGACTAAAGATCCCCGATCTTCATATCTCTGCTGCTGTATCTACTCTTACTCACGCCGTAAGGCGCGAATCTCTAAAAAATGTCCTTATCAAAGACACCGTCGAAATTGGTCACTGAGCTTCTTACTCGGGACGAAAAATATATAAATATGGAAGAAGTTGTGTATCCAAGGAAAGGGTGTACTACTTCCGAAAAATCTGAAGGCAGGGATTGTAGGCGCAATCGTAAGAGACAATGTGATGATAATACAAGGCAGGAGCGTGATCGGGGAAAAGCAAAACCAGAACAATCATCATCTTTTACTTCGTTGAACACACCTCGGGCTAACATCCTTATAGAGATCAAGGATATGAAGGAGTTAAAATGGCAACTCAGAGTCAGATCACCTCCAGACACACGTGACAAGAGCAAGTACTGTGATTTTCATCGTGATCATGGGTACACCACAAAAACTTGCTATGCCTTGCAGCGAGAAATTGAAGCTTTAATAAAGAGGGGTTTTCTAAAAACATATGTCGGGAATGACAAGCGACGCGTGATCATGAGCAGGATCAATCATCAAGGAATAATAAACCTACAGCTAGAACAATCAATGTCATCATTGGTGGAATAGCTTCAGGTTGAGACTCACAAAATGAGCGCAAAGTGTATGCCAGGCAGTCTGCAGGGCCCGTGCCTGTTACTCATCAAGATATCACGTTTGGGTCCGATGATATGAATGGTGTGATCACTCCTCATGACGACGCTATGGTAGTCACGACAATCATTGCTAACTACGAGGTAAAAAGAATCTATGTTGACAATGGGAGTGCAGCCAATGTGTTATCACATAAGGCATTCATTAAAATGGAGATATCAGGGAGCAGCCTGAGGCCTATCAGAACTCCTTTGCAAGGATTTGGGGGGAGTGTCATCATGCCTGAGGATACTACCGAGCTTTCTTTGACATTGAGAACAGACCCCAAGCAAGTGACAGAAGTAACGATGTTCCATGATGTGCAAGCTCCAATGAACTACAATGCAATACTAGGCAGACCATTTCTAAACAAAATCAAAGCAATAGTGACGACATTCCATCTCGCCTTGAAATTTCCAACAATAGAAGGCGTAGGGGTTGTTCGTAGAGACCAAAAAATGGTGAGGCAATGTTATTTCACCATTATTAAGAATCTCCTGACTGAAGTTGCACAGCTCTCTACTCTGGAGCCTGACCTCGAGCACCGTGGTAGACTCTCACTAGTTGAGGAGTTATTGGAGGTCGAGCTCGAGCCTAGGAAGAAGGTCACAATTGGTAGGGACTTGGACGATGGTCTGAAACCCACGCTCATGCAGTATCTGAAGAAAAATGTTGATGTGTTTGCTTGGAAAGTTGAGGACATGCCTGGGATTGACCTCGAGGTCGTAGTGCACAGGTTAAATGTGAACCCAGATGCACAACTAGTTAAATATAGGAAGATACAGTTTTCTCTTGAACGACGAATTGTGATTCAAGAAGAAATAGGTAAACTCACAAAGGTGGGATTCATCAGAGAAGTAAAATACCCAGATTGGTTTGCAAACGTGGTCTTGGTAAAGAAAAACAATGGAAAGTGACGAATTTGCGTGGACTACACAGTTCTGAACAAGGTATGCCCCAAGGATAGCTACCCCTTACCATGAATTGACAACATCGTGGACAACACATCTGGTCATAAACTATACAGCTTCCTTGACGCCTTCTCAAGCTACCACTAGATTCCAATGGCAGAGGATGACCAGGAAAAAATGTCCTGCATGGCAGATTCAGCTATACATTGTTATATGGTCATGCCTTTTGGTTTAAAGAACGCAGGAACAACATACCAAATGATGACTAATAAAGTGTTTGCAAGCTTGTTGGGAAGAATATTGAGGCATACATTGATGACATAGTGGTGAAAAGCACCATAACCAACATACATATTCATGACCTTGAGGAGGTATTCTCCACACTCAGAAAGTACAGAATGAAGTTGAACCCAACTAAATGTGTGTTCGGGGTATCATCAGGAAAATTTTTGGGTTTCATGATCACTCATTGGGGTATTGAGGCCAATCCCGATAAAATACAAACTTTAGTATCCACGGAGTCTCCCAATAGCAGGAGAGATGTTCAGAAGTTGACAGGTCGGGTAGTAGCACTTAACAAATTCATGTCAAGAGCAGCTGACAGGTGTTTCCCATTTTTTCAAAATACTTAGGGGAAACTGAACTTTTGAATGGAATGACGAATGTGAGCAGGCACTGCAAAAGCTGAGGACATCCCTATCAACACCACCTGTGCTTATGAAACCAAGCCCATGGGATGTGTTATCCTTATACCATGCAGTTTCTCAAAATGCAGTGAGCTGTTCTTATCAGAGATGTGGGTCGGATCTAGCAGCCAATATATTATGTCAGCAAAGTTCTTCTTGACGTCGAGACTCGTTACACACTTGAAGAACAGCTGACATTAGCATTCGTTGTAGCAGCCAGAAAATTGAGACAGTACTTTCAGTCACATGCAATCATAGTACTCACTAATTAGCCTCTTAAACATATACTTCAAAAGCTTGATGTATCAGGAAGACTGCTCAAATGGGCTATTGAACTTGGAAAATTTGACATCGAGTTCAAACCCCAACCACCGATAAAAGCACAGGCCTTGGCGGACTTCATTGTAGAGCTCACACAAAGGCCTCGGGGGCTAGAAAATAGCCCGATCACCCCCAATAGTTACAGGAAATTTTTGTGGATGGAGCATCCATTCCCTCGGGTCGGGAGCAGGAGTCATAGTCATGAGCCCGGACAGGAACATCGAAATACAATGCGCATTGAGACATGAGTTTGAAACAATGAACAACGAGGCAGAGTATGAGGCTATCATCATCGGGCTAGAGGTTGCCTGTGCCCTTGAACTTGAATATATAAAAGTGTTCAGTGACTCCCAGTTGGTCGTAGGGCAGATAGATGGCACATTCAAAAGGAAAGAGGATAACATGAGTTTGTATTGCCTACGTGTTCATGACTTGCAGAGGATGTTTAAAAGTTGTGAGATCTTGAAAATACCTCGATAAGAAAATAGCAAGGTTGACTCTCTTTCAAGGTTGGTGTTTATGAGCATAGACAATCTTGAAAGAACAGTTCACATGAAATATGTGACACAACCCAGCATAGCCTCGAGGACTACTGTCATGGATATTGATCACGAGCTATCATGGATGGACCCTATAATCAAATATATATCTGATGGGAGCCTCCCTAAAAATCCACGGGAAGCAAGGACCACCAAACAAAGATCAACTAGGTATTGCTTGATAGGAGGAATCCTTTTTCGAAGGAGTTTTACACTACCTTACCTCAGATGCCTAAGAAATTCAGAAGTTGCTCAAGCTCTTGTCGAGGTACATAAGGGTATATGTGGAAATCATCAGGGTGCCAGGGCTTTGGCTTACAAACTTCTCAAATATGGATATTATTGGCCAACCATGAGAACAAATGCAATCAATTATGTGAAGAAGTGTGACAAGTGTCAGAGGCATGCAAATATCATCCACACTCCAGCTGAGGACCTAACTCGTATCCAGTACTTAGGACATTTTGAACAGTGAGGGAATCAACATCCTAGGTCCTTTTCCCTTAGCAAGAGAAAAACTGAAATTCATAGTAGTAGCAGTAGAATAGTTCACTAAATAGGTGGAAGCAGAGCCCCTAGCAACAATTTCAGAGCCCAAGCTCAGGTCTTTTATTTGGAAATCCATCATATGCAGGTTCTGACTTCCAAAGGTATTGATAAAAAATAATGGCAGGCAGTTTGACAATGCACAGTTTAAAAATTTCTGTACGAACTTGCGCATTGACCATCTTCTGACGTCGGTAGCACACCCCCAGAGCAATGGGCTCGCAAAAGTGATGAACATGATAATACTCCAAGACCTTCACACGAGGATAGGAGAAGCACGAGGCTCATGGCCCGATGACCTACCATCCATTCTTTGGTCTTTCAGGACCTCACATCACATAGCCACTGGGGAAACTCCATTCATGCTTGCTTTTGGAGTAGAGGCAACAATTCCCATCGAAGCTGTTATACCGAGTTACAGAAGTCTTTTCATGAATGTTGAGGGTAAAGGTACAAGCAAATGCCTCGACCTGCTAGAGGAAGTTCGTGAACAGACTAGCACAAAGATAGCGTCTTATCAGAGCAAAACAACCAAGTATTTTAACAGTAAAGTCACCCCGAGAAAGTTTAGAGCAGGAGACCTCGTACTAAGGAGAGCGGAAGCAGTTGGTCATCCCTCGAGAAAACTAAGGCCAACTTGGGAAGGACCTTATGAGGTCGTACGACGAACCCGAGGAGGTTCTTATAGCTTGCGAGATCTTTCAGGAACACCACTCCCAAGACCATGGAATGCAAACAACCTGAAAATCCACTACAAGTAGCAAGACCGTGTCCTTGAACTCGCCCTTTTTAATTCTTTTGTACTTTATTTTTAGTTTAGTTTCATTCATTTTGGCCTGTGCGCCGACTTTTATTTTGTCAAAGTCACCTCTACAAATAAAAGAAAAGAGTTCTCCAATGATTGTATCTGCGCCAAAGCTTGGCTCACCAACAAGCACCTCAAAGCCTTGCCCACGAGCAAGCTCCCCAAAGTCTTGCCCACAAACAACCACCCCCAAAGCCTTGTACACCAAGAAGCACCTCAAAGCCTTACCCATGACCAAGCATTGCAAAGCCTTGCCCACGAGCAAGCACCCCAAAGCCTTGCCCACCAGCAAGCATCTCAAAGCCTTGCCCACGAGCAAGCTCCTCAAAGCCTTGCCCACGAGCAAGCACTGCAAATCCTTGCCCACGAGCAAACACCCCAAAGCCTTGCCACAAGCAAGTACTCAAAGCCTTGCTCACGAACAAGCACCCAAAAGCCTTGCCCACGAGCAAGCACCCCAAAGCCTTGCCCACCAGTAAGTGTTCGCTACAAACACACCGCAAGTGCACGAGTCGCATACAAGTGATAGTGGACTAATTGAGTCCGATTTATCGATCCCACAAGGATTGTCTATTTCAACTACACTCTAGTATAATTAATTTTAACAATAAACACACACAATAAAAGTTTGTTTTGAGAAAGTTTTCGTACTAGAATTAAAGTTGCAATTATAAATAAATAACTAAAAAAATGGTGATGAATAGATGATAAAGGAGTATTGGGATTCTTGATTCCACTTGACCATTACCTAATTGAATTATCAACAAGCAAATAGAAATGCAATTCATTAATCATGTTAGACCCGATTTTCCAAGCTTAGCAAATTACCTCTCTCGAGTGAAATTAACCCTAACTAGTGGCATTAACCTACTATATCTCTATGTCGATTAAAAACACACCAATTGCATTAAACCTATGTGAAAATAACTCAATGGGTCATCTAGGGTTTTAGGTATATCTCTATCTTAAACAAGATTCTAGAGCAAATATTGTATTGATCTAGAATACACAACAATTTCTCAATAATTGCACATTCCATGGAACCTAAGCATAAATGTGGCCACAATAAATGTTAGTCAATAAATACAACAATAAATGCACAAGATAATAAAAAACTTAAATTCTTAATACAAGCATTAAAATCAACTAAGCTAGGTTAAGCTTCATCAACATCCCAACACAAAATAGTTTAGCCCATGATGAAATAACAATGAAATCCAAGAATTAAATACATTATTTCAACAATGAATTAAAGTAAATAGAGAAATATGAAGATTAAGCAATAAATACTTCCCTCAACCAATGATTCAAGCTTCAAAATATCAATATTCTTCCACAATGACTTTGGTATTTCTCCCCTTAATCAATATTCATCAACTAAACTATACAAAATCAAGAGAAATTACATGATGAAAATGGGATAAAAATAGGGAAAGAGAGAGCCTAGGGTTTCTTGAGTTCAAAAGTGTCAAGAATATTTCAAAAACTCACCAAAAAACACTCAAAAACCCTAAAATTCGCTAAGATCCGCGTATAACAGCTTTTGGGCCGAACCGGGTCGGCCCAGATTATCTGTCAATATTTTGACCACGCGATCGCGTGGTTGCCATTTTTAGTCTCGGGTTGGATTTGTGCATGACTTCGCGAACGCGACTTGCGCATGACCACGCGATCGCGTGGTTGCAGCTTGGTCCTCAAACTTTGACTCTTTGATAGATTTGACTATTTTCTCCTCAATTTCTTCAAGTATTCATCCATTCAGCTTCTTTCTTGTGCTTTCTCCATGAAGTTGATAGTTAAACCTATTTAACCACAAAATATGCACAATTAAGTAGGTATTTGTCCAAATTACTCAAAAAGTATTACTAAAAATATATGAAATATGCATGTAAAATGCACTCAACAAATACCCCCAAACTTAAACTCTTGCTCGTCCCGAGCAAGAATATTCACGTGCATTTACAAAAAAAATGATATAATGATCAACAATGCTAGATAGCTTGCAATTTTCCATGAGTGTGAAATTGCCTAATTAATTGACAATTATGTTCCCAAATAATGCTACAAAAATGAGTTTGGCTTATCCGATGTTCGATCGGTTTGTGTGTGCATAGCCACTGTCAATCGTCAATAAGATTCAAAAATGTTGATGAGTAAAGAGGTTTCAAGTCAAAAACTATCCCACCATTAGTGGTTAATTATTTCCTTTCCTACTCGTGACATTCATCCCCCAATAAATAATTTTCTTTCCACTGCCGGGATCCAATTCTAGAGGGTGCTTCTCAAATCACTCTTTCTTTTTCCACTAAAGCATGGGTGTGTTTTACCGACAATCTCGACAATCTAGACATGCAGTGACTCTCCACTAATGAGTGCTTCGACATTCAGGTTTATACCAAGCAATTCAAACCCACTATTCATCTAAGCCCTTATGCAAGTACAAATGCATGATTTCTAACAACCAACATGGTGTTTGCTCGTGACTCCCCCACTCTCTTAAGCTTTCTAATTGACCCATGTAACGAGCTTTAGGTCGGCAGCTCCCCGATTGTTTTAAGATCAAAGGGTACCAGGTTTCAAAATACCCCTACGGACTTATTAACTCGAGTCAAAAAGGCTACGAAGTGGGGTAGACTTATTAAGCGAATGCAATGATAATGTGCTTTTTTTTTTATAAGTGTGTGTGTGAGTACCCTACTCATTAAGCTTTCTAATTGACCCATGTAGCGAGCTTTTGGTCGGTGACTCCCAAGTTTCAAACTTAAGGCACCAAGTTTCAAGATACTCCTACGGGCTTAATAACTCGAGTCAAAAAGGCTTCGAGATAGGGCAATGCAATGCAAAAATTAAAATGGGCTTAGAACTCTAGCATACGGTCATTACTTGGCTTTTACTTGGCGAAAAATACTCCACACAAAAATTTACTTCCACGTGCATGGAATCACCACACGTCTAGGTCGTCTCCTTTACCGGGTCGACCACCCCCAAACTTGTCTTACATTAGGGTCAAGAGATCTAGAGCATTAGGAAACATTTGATAGATTGATACAAATAAACAATACAAGCTCACAACCTAGTTCATCTACTCCATTAACCTCTTCGCCCTTCAACAATTCCCAAACTCACCGACAATTGAACATTACTATTGTGCTCAATGTACATATGATCTTACATGGATAAGCATTTAAAGAAAGTAGCACAAGTAGCACATTTGGTCATAACTCATGAATTAACAACAATTTCAAACAACAAAGTCTTATAAGCCGGTAAGGCTATCTAGCATGTCAATATTCTCAACAAAATAAACAATTTCAACCATCAAGACATCAAGGGCCGGCAAGGCAATGTAAAATGTTCATAAAGCACATGATCCCACAAACTTAAATCAAACATTGTCCTCAATGTTGACAATGGCATAATAACAAGAAAGGAATGGGTGATGGAACTTCCCCGGATTGATGCGTGTATGATGTTCCAAATTGACCTAAGCTTTGATTCTCTTGATACGCCAATCTCCCCCAAACTTGTTGAGGACAAGGTTTCTTAGGATTTCAAAAAGAATTTCGAACCTACAAAAATTGGTGATTAACCAAGTTAGACATAAAAATGCAATAAGTAAATATCAACAAGTAATTAAAAGAGTAGAAATTTGGGTTGCCTCCCAAAAAGCGCTTGGTTAAAGTCGTAAGCTCGACTTTTTGATACAATTACTCTGGGTTTGCAAGAGGGATGGATGACTTCTCCTTTTCATAATTACCCCCCAAGTATGGCTTTAAACGTTTCCCATTTACTTTGAAGTTCCCTTTACTTCCATGATAAAGTTCAACCGCTCCATGTGGGAAGATTTGGGCAATTGTGAATGGTCCCGACCATCTAGAGCGGAGTTTACCGGGGAACAATCGAAGTCTTGAGTTGTAGAGAAGTACTTGTTGCCCAACTTGGAAGTCCCGCTTCACAAGGTTCTTGTCATGCCACCTCTTTGTCTTCTCTTTGTAAATCCGAGCATTTTCATATGATTCAAGGCGGAATTCATCAAGCTCATTGAGTTGGAGTAGTCTTTTATCAAAGGCCAACTCCATATCAAAATTCAACACTTTTGTTGCCCAATATGCTTGGTGCTCAAGCTCAACCGGGAGATGACATGCTTTTCCAAATAAGAGTCGAAATGGAGACATACCAATGGGGGTCTTGAAAGCGGTGCGGTATGCCCATAATGCATCATCTAATTTCTTGGACCAATATTTCCTCGAGACATTCACCGTCACTTCAAGGATCTTTTTCAATTCTCTATTTGAAATTTCAACTTGCCCACTTGTTTACGGATGATAAGCTGTGGATATTCGATGTTTGACCCCATACTTGGTCAAAAGTGAGTCGAAGAGGCGGTTACAAAAGTGTTTTCCTCCATCACTAATGATAGCTCGAGGGGTGCCATAACGAGTAAAAATATTTTTCTTCAAAAATTTCACCACCACTCGAGCATCATTTGTGGGGAGTGCCACCGCTTCTACCCACTTGGACACATAGTCTACCACAACTAGAACGTATTGATTAGAAAAGGATGATGGAAAAGGTCCCATAAAATCAATACCCCAAACATCGAATATCTCTACCTCTAAAATAGAATTTAAGGGCATTTCATTTCGGTTAGAGATATTACCCAATCGTTGGCATCAGTCACATTTGGACACAAGTGTGTGAGCATCCTTGAATAAAGTGGGCCAATAAAATCCCGATTGAAGAACCTTTGATGCAGTTTTCACGGCACCAAAATGGCCTCCATAAGGCGATGAGTGACATTGTTCAAGAATCTTCTCCATCTCCTCCTCGGGCACACACCTTCTCATGATTTGATCCGGACCCCTTTTGAACAAAAACGGGTCATCCCAAAAATAATGCTTGATATCCGCAAAGAACTTCTTCCGTTGTTGATAAGAGCGGTCCGGGGGAGTGATGCCACTTGCAAGAAAATTCACATGGTCCGCATACCATGGCACACTAGCACCTTGTAGAAGATCCATGATCTGGAAAATTTGCTCATCCGGAAATTCCTCACTTATCTCTTCATCCAAAATTTCCTCGGTTTGCTCAAGTCTAGACAAGTGATCGGCTACAAGATTCTCCGTCCCCTTCTTGTCACGAATCTCCAAATCAAACTCTTGGAGAAGAAGAACCCATCTAATTAACCGCGGCTTGGCATCCTTCTTTGCCAACAAATACTTGAGGGCCGAGTGATCGGTATACACAATCCCTTGGAGCCAATAAGATATGACTGAAACTTATCAAAGGCAAAGACCACCGCTAGCATTTCCTTCTAGGTAGTAGCATAATTCAATTGAGCATCGGTCAAGGTTCTACTAGCATAGTAGATAACATGCAAGAGTTTGTCCTTTCTTTGCCCCAAAACTGCCCCCACGGCGTAATCACTTGCATCACACATAAGCTCGAAGGACAAACTCCAATCCGGAGCCACAATAATAGGTGTCGTGATGAGTTTCTCTTTAAGAGTGTTAAAAGCTTGAAGGCACTCTTTAGAGAAATCAAACGTGGCACTCTTCTCAAGCAAAGAACAAAGTGGCTTTGTGGTTTTTGAGAAGTCCTTGATAAATCTCCTATAAAACCCCGCATGGCCTAAAAAGCTTCTTATGCCCTTTACCGAGGTTGGGGGAGGTAATTTTTCAATAACTTGAATTTTTTCCTTATCAACCTCAATCCCCTCATTTGAAATCCGGTGCCCAAGAACTATCCCCTCTTGAACCATGAAATGATATTTTTCCCAATTCAAAACCAAATTGGTATCCTCACATCTTTTTAGCACCATTCTCAAATTATTCAAACAATCATCAAATGAAGTACCAAAAACTGAGAAGTCATCCATAAATACCTCAATAAATTTCTCCACCATGTCGGAGAAGATAGCCATCATGCACCGTTGGAAAGTAGCGGGGGCATTGCAGAGACCGAAGGGCATCCTCCTATATGCAAAAGTTCCATATGCGCATGTGAATGTTGTCTTTTCTTAATCCTCCGGGGCTATAGAAATTTGATTATAGCCCGAATACCATCCAGAAAGCAATAATGAGAATGACCCGCCAATCGCTCAAGCATTTGATCGATGAATGGAAGGGGAAAATGATCCTTCCTAGTAGCATTGTTGAGTTTGCGATAATCAATGCAAACTCTCCACCCCGTCACTGGCCTTGTTGGAATAAGCTCATTATTCTCATTCTCCACCACGGTTACACCTCCTTTCTTTGGCACTACCTGCACTGGGCTCACCCATGCGCTATCCGAGATTGGATAGATAATACCCGCATCAAGCCACTTCACCACTTCGGCTTTTACCACTTCCTTCATGTTCGGATTTAACTGAAGTTGATGCTCCACGGAAGGTTTAAAATCATCTTCCATAAGAATTTTGTGCATGCATAATGAAGGGCAAATACCTCGAATATCCGAGATGGTCCATCCAATGGCCTCCTTGTGCTCCCTCAATACCCGAAGCAATTTGTCTTCCTCCTCCTCATTCAAAAAGTTAGAAATAATAACCGGAAGGGTAGAAGATTCTCCCAAGTAAGCATACCTCAAATGAGAAGGAAGAGGCTTTTGCTCGAGGGTAGGTGCCTTCTCGAGAGATGGTAGGGGTGGTGAAGAACTCTTTTTCAACTCCTCAAAGTAGGGGGCCCTCTTGTGTTGATATTGTGGTGATGCCTCCAAATAATGAGCCATTTGTTCAACTTCATGATCATCATCCTCAATAGTCAAAGAGTGGGCGATACACGACTCCAATGGATCCTTAGAAATCCCATGGTTGAAGGAGTTTACCACTAGATGATCAATTACATCCACCCGAAAGCATGAATTTGATTCCAAGGGATATTTAATGGCCTTCAACATATTGAAGGTGACTTTCTCATCTTGAACTCTCAAAATCAATTGCCCTTCTTGCACATCAATAAGAGCTCTCCCGGTTGCTAGAAATGGCCTTCCCAATATGATCGGAATGTCATGATCTTCCTCAATGTCTAGAATAATGAAATCCGCCGGGAAGATGAATTTATCTACCTTCACAAGAACATCCTCAATGATTCCTCGAGGATATTTGATAGACCTATCCGCCAATTTTAAAGACACGGTGGTTGCTTTAGCTTCTCCTAACTCCAATTTCCTGAAAATGGACAAAGACATCAAATTAATGCTAGCACCAAGATCACATAAAGCTTTACTAAAATTAACATCACCAATAGTGCATGGAATAGTAAAACTCCCTGGATCTTTAATTTTTGGAGGAAGCTTGTTTTGAATGATAGTACTACATTCCTCAGTTAGCATCACCGTCTCATGCTCTTCAAGCCTTCTTTTGTTGGATAAAATATCCTTCATGAACTTGGCATAACTTAGCATTTAAGCTAATGCATCGGCGAAATGAATGTTGATATGTAGCTTCTTGAACACTTCTAAAAATTTTCCAAATTGACTATCAAGCTTTTGCTTTTGCAACCTTTGAGGAAGTGGAATAGGAGGCACATAAGCCTTGATCGGTGTTGGAGCCTTTGATGTGGATGCTTCCGGCTCACTTTCCTTTGGCACTTCAACAATTGGTTCGGATGCTTGAATATGCTCATTTTCTTCAATGGGAGCCTTGTTTGATTGAGTTGTTGGTTGTGGGGCCGTGATATCGGGAAATTGCACCCCGCTCCTTGTTGTAATAGCTTGCACATTCTCCCTAGGATTTGTCTCGGTGTTGCTAGGCAAAGCTCCTTGTTGCCTTTTCGAGAGAAGTTTAGCTATTTGGCCCACTTGCTTCTCCAAATTTTTCAAAGAGGCATCATTGCGTTCTTGATATTGCAATTGATGATTTGCTAGCTTGGTGATAGCCTCTTCCCATCCCTCTTTCTTCTCTTGTGGCTTTGGATTCAACACATTGTGATTGTTTCCATAAGATAGATTAGGATGATTTCTCCAACCGGGATTGTATGTGGGAGCATATGGATTGAACCCTTGGCGTTGGAAATTTTGAGCATAAGCAACTTGCTCTGTAGATGAAGAACCACTTGCCACCAATGGACACATAGAGCTTTGATGATTAGCCCCACATATATCACATACGGAGGGGCTTGAACCATATTGACGGGCCGAGAGGTTGAAGTAGATAACCCTTCCACTTTCTTGGCTAAGGAATCAATCTTTGACAAGACAAGTGCATAATCATCACCCCCTCGTGCACCACTAGAACTCCTTGATGCACTTCTATCCGGCTACATTGCACTTTGTTCACTCATGATCTCAAACAAATCATAAGCCTCCCGAATGCTCTTTGTCTTGATGGATCCATTAGAGGATGAATCCACATTTGAACGGCAAGGAGGAGTTAACCTGGCATAGAAGTGGTTGACTTGTTGCCCCAATGTAATCCCATGATTTGGGCACTTCCTAAGCATGTCTTTGAATCTCTCCCAAGCTTCATGAAAGCTCTCCATCTCGAATTGTTGAAATGTTGTAATATCATGCTTGAGTTTAGCAACTCTAGATGGTGGGAAAAATTTTGTAGTGAACCTTTGGAAAAACTCCACCCAAGTCGTGATACTCCCCGGAGGCAAAGTGTCAAGCCATTCTCTTGCTTTATCCTTCAAAGTATGTACAAATAACCTCATCCGGATTGCCTCCACATTCACACCCTCATAGTTGAAGTTGCTACAAATCTCTAGGAACCGTACCACATGAGCATGTGGATTTTCATCGATCCTCCCATAGAATGAGATGGTGCTGGAGAATAAATTGATGACATCCGGCCGAAGTTGGAAATTTGGATGATTGTAGGAGGGATAGACAATGCTTGATTGATTCTCGACAATAGGAGGATTCATGAAATCCCCAAAAAGCATGTCTTCCTCATTAACAACGGGCTCTTGAGCTCTAGCCGCTTGAGGAATAAAACCGGGTGGGATTCCACCCCTTGGAGGAATTACAACTGGAGCATTAAGCTCGATGTTAACCTTTTCTCCTTCCATCTCAGTAAGAAGTTGTCTCCTAACTTCCCGTTGTTCCCTTAACCTACGTCGAAAAGTTCCCTCAATATCCGGATCTATTTCAACTAGATCAAGGCTTCTACTTCGACGCATGCACAATTAACAACCTAGAACAACACGAGAAATTAAAAGATTTCTTACACAAAACAAAACAAAAGAAAATTTTTACAAGAAATAAAAGTAACCAATAGTTAAAACTAATATCAACTAAAATGTAATTTAATTAGAAACAATCACCGGCAACGGCGCCAAAAACTTGGTCGCTACAAACACACCGCAAGTGCACGAGTCGCATACAAGTGATAGTGGACTAATTGAGTCCGGTTTATCAATCCCACAAGGATTGTCTATTTCAACTACACTCTAGTATAATTAATTTTAACAATAAACACACACAATAAAAGTTTGTTTTGAGAAAGTTTTCGTACTAGAATTAAAGTTGCAATTATAAATAAATAACTAGAAAAATGGTGATGAATAGATGATAAAGGAGTGTTGGGATTCTTGATTCCACTTGACCATTACCTAATTGAATTATCAAAAAGCAAATAGAAATGCAATTCATTAATCATGTTAGACCCGATTTTCCAGGCTTAGCAAATTACCTCTCTCGAGTGAAATTAACCATAACTAGTGGCATTAACCTACTATATCTCTATGTCGATTAAAAACACACCAATTGCATTAAACCTATGTGAAAATAACTCAATGGGTTATCTAGGGTTTTAGGTATATCTCTATCTTAAACAAGATTCTAGAGCAAATATTGTATTGATCTAGAATACACAACAATTTCTCAATAATTGCACATTCCATGGAACCTAAGCATAAATGTGGCCACAATAAATGTTAGTCAATAAATACAACAATAAATGCACAAGATAATAAAAAACTTAAATTCTTAATACAAGCATTAAAATCAACTAAGCTAGGTTAAGTTTCATCAACATCCCAACACAAAATAGTTTAGCCCATGATGAAATAACAATGAAATCCAAGAATTAAATACATTATTTCAACAATGAATTAAAGTAAATAGAGAAATATGAAGATTAAGCAATAAATACTTCCCTCAACCAATGATTCAAGCTTCAAAATATCAATATTCTTCCACAATGACTTTGGTATTTCTCCCCTTAATCAATATTCATCAACTAAACTATACAAAATCAAGAGAAATTACATGATGAAAATGGGATAAAAATAGGGAAAGAGAGAGCCTAGGGTTTCTTGAGTTCAAAAGTGTCAAGAATATTTCAAAAACTCACCAAAAAATACTCAAAAACCCTAAAATTCGCTAATATCCGCGTATAACAGCTTTTGGGCCGAACCGGGTCGGCCCAGATTATCTGTCAATATTTTGACCACGCGATCGCGTGGTTGCCATTTTTAGTCTCGGGTTGGATTTGTGCATGACTTCGCGAACGCGACTTGCGCATGACCACGCGATCGCGTGGTTGCAGCTTGGTCCTCAAACTTTGACTCTTTGATAGATTTGACTATTTTCTCCTCAATTTCTTCAAGTATTCATCCATTCAGCTTCTTTCTTGTGCTTTCTCCATGAAGTTGATAGTTAAACCTATTTAACCACAAAATATGCACAATTAAGTAGGTATTTGTCCAAATTACTCAAAAAGTATTACTAAAAATATATGAAATATGCATGTAAAATGCACTCAACAGTAAGCACCCCAAAGCCTTGCCCACAAGCAAGCACCATAATATCTCACCCCGAGTAGAAAAAATAACGCACTAACCCTATCAACTTATAACCATGTTCGGGATCGATAGTGTTCGGGATTAATACTTGTTCATTACATTAGCCATCATCGAGGTTAATACTTGTTCATTACATTAGCCTTCATCGGGGTTAATACTTGTTCTGTTGTTCATTACATTAGCCATCATTGGGGTTAATACTTGTTCAATACATTAGCCTTCATCAGGGTTAATACTTGTTCATTACATTAGCCATCATCGGGGTTAATAATTTTTCAATACATTAGCCCTGATCGGGGTTAATACCTGTTCATTATAGTTTCCTTCATCTGTATTAATACTTGTTCATTATATTAAAACATGTTTGGGTTAATACTTCTCACAGTGGTTTTAAGTTTACTAATCGTGCTCGTGTGCATTGAGTGTTCATACTTACCAACCCGACACGTGGAGAATGGGTGGATAAATTATATAATGCCCATTGGGTATATTCTCTTGGATATAAGCCACTGAGAACCTTGATAGTTGCTCTTCAATATTTATTTATATCCCTACTATATATAAAATTAAGTTGCAAAATTATTGTTCATGGACGAAAAATAACGACGTTAGTTGAAGTCTGGAACGCGTTTTTTCCCTTTTTCCTTTTTGTTTCCATATTAGCGCTTTCATGTGTCCATACAGATAAACATTCGGAAAATAAACGATTCATTCATTTCTCTCTCTCTCTCTCTCTCTCTCTCTCTCTCTCTCTCTCTCTCTCTCTCTCTCTCTCTCTCTCTCTCTCTCTCTCTCTCTCTTCGAGAATCTTCTCCTTAGGGTTACAGCGTCTGTCGTGTACCGCCATCAAAGGTTCGTATTTTTTTCCCTTTTGCTGTTCTGTGTAGATCTATGTCTTCTTTTCACCGCTTGTAGATCCGTGTCTCTTTTACCTACGAATCTGATGGCATCGTGCTTGCAAGTCGTTCGTGTGTGGGAATACAGCTTTCGTCGTCTCTTGCCGCCGGCAGTCGATCTTTATTGATCCCCTCTTTTTTTTGTGAGAATCTATTTTTCTCTGGTTTTCCATTTTTTTATCAGATCAAGAGGTTTGGAAGCTAGAGAAAAGTAACCAGACATTCATGCTGTAACGGTTTAGGGTATGGTACTTGCATACGAAATTTTACTTCTTCAGTTGTGTTCTCTGTTTATAGAAATGTTTCCTATTGGGTTTATTAATAGATTCTTTAATATTCATGAAATAAAATTCGAAATTTCAACAATTATTCATATATATCATTTGATGAAATATTCAATTATTTTGATTGGAAATGGAAGAGATTAATAGACAACGAGTTACTTGGGTTTTTTTAACTATCACTTTGTTCGGATTACTTGAACTGGATTAAAAATTCAAAACCCGAGATGGCATCTGACACACTGAATGCGTAGTGTTGTCCTAGTGTCCTTCACGCTCTGGTCCAGCTGAATAGATGTACGATATTTCACATTTATTGTTTTTTGGTGTTTTCCTATTACTTCAAAAGCAGCTCTTCATGACCGTTTGAATAGTCAAAGTGCTTGGACATTTCCAACAGGTAAGGACATAAAGAATAGGAATGTACGAATTTTGAATTTTTCCTACTATTTGAATATTCTAGTTAGCTTTTTTTTCGAAACAAGTATATGCTTACGAAATGGGTACGCATAGATAGCAATTTGTTGAGATTCATATAATATGCAGAATGCTAAATTCAAGCGCGATACTTAAAAATTGAAAACCGAAATGCATAACTACAGCTCGTCCATTAATCCATGAAAAGTTGAAGCTCCTGAATAAGCCTAAACGGTGACCTACGATTGGCACAATTCATTAGTGATATTTTCGCGAAATATTTCCCACTCTTGTCTCGTGTGCGCACTTTGGGGCTGCATATTTTGCTGGTGTTCACGTACATAGACATCAGGTTCTCTTGGCAGGTAGTCTGGTCGGACCGTCGCGAGAAAACCCGGGTCCATTCGATCAACTTTGCGAAGATAATTGTGGATAGCAATTTTCGACAACACAATTGATACTTGTGAACGAAACTCATAGTCTGACATCCTTTGTAGAAATATGAATCTCTTCTTAGTACTATGAAGCATCTTTCAACAACATTCCTGCACGAGGAATGAACGTACTTAAATAGCTCTTCTTTGTTCCTTGATTATCGTGCTTGCGATGAACTTGCTCTATGAAATTCTTGAATATGGTATCTATTTTGACCCCTTTATGGTCCTAGGAATCCCCTTCTATTTGCAAAACCCGAATCCACAACATAATATTTCTCCCCCATTGGGAATGGGAAATTGGTATTGGGTGTCTCCATTGCACCATGCAAATCATGTTGTCATGTGTTGAGCCTTCCTAGCCAGCACCAACAAACGTGAAAGACATGTTGAAATCGACTATAGCCAGCATGTTCTGCGTTAATTCTCCATTTCTATTTCTGTAACGTTCGGAACCAGTAGCTGGTGGAATAGCAGGTACGTGGATTCCATCAATAGCGCCAATGCAATCCTGTATGTCACAATTATTAATCAAAGAAATGCATATTTTTGTATTCTCATTTTCCATTTTACGAAAATTATTTTAATTTTCATTTTTTTCCCAACGTCTCATTTAATAATTTGTACAACTACACTGTTTTACCTGCCACGTAATGAATAAAAATGGTTCACATACCCGAAATGCCTCGTGTTTGGGGTCCACTGGTGCGTGAGTGCCCTCCCCCATTAGGTAATTCAGATGTGGACTAATCATTTCTTCAGAGAAACGACGTAGCATCTCCAAAACCTGGTGGAAATGCTGGTGAATTGTGGCCGTAGAAAATCCGAAGAAAATGTGTGCCAAACGCATTCCAACCAAGTGACCCAGGATAAACAAGGTAAATGCTAGCCTAACTTCATCCGAGATGTAGCGGCAGTCTCCAAATCCATAGTGTTGTTGTAAGTGACATACTGGTTTCCAAAAAGCTGGGGGCCACATTCGACATAACTGTAGACAATCGTCGCCACTATGATGATTTAAAACTCTATCCACCAAGTTTTGGCCCATATTTTCATCCCCATACCCCTCTCCTTGCAACAATGCTCGTTCATCGCGTACATATTTCATTAAATTTATTCCCGTCCTGCAGAAGTCCAGCCATGATGCGTCTTCTTCTCTTAGGTTTTGGATTTCAACATAAAGTGTTGTTGAATCGGATGGAGGCATAATGAAGTTGAAAAACACTTGTTGGGAAATAACACAGTGATTTCACTGGTTGGTGAATTTCTCTAATGTATATATGTGCAAGTGTGAAGTTCCCTCTTCAACCTACACAACCATATATAAAGGACTTGAAGAATAAAGTTACTCAACTTAAAGCAAAATTGAACCCAACTAGCCACCTGCATTCGTACCACTACACTTCAAAATAGAAATAATTGAACGAATAAAGTTGTACCATGCATGCACATGCAATCTCACTCTTGCTTCCAACTACACACTTTATTGAGCATTAACTACACGTGGAAATATGATTGCTAAAACTATTAGCCCACTTGTACAGTCCTTGGAGGTGTAAATGTATTCCAACCAAGTTCAAACGTTTGCCCGATGAGTCCAAAATCAAATATGTCCAAACGCTCATTATTTCAGATTTTGGGTTGTAATCCAACTTAGACAGCAAACAAGATTATATAACGAAAATGCATGAATTAGATAAAGCATGACAGTGAAATGTTACTTGGTACACATTTCCCTTCCACAATACCCGTGTTAATGTCTAAATAGTTGGGATACTACATAACCGAACTGAACTTCATCAATAGCTGAGGGGAAACATTTCCAGTAGTCAACAACTCGACACCACAAACTAATTAAACTAAAATCATTAAAACCAAGTACCGCGACTCACAATAGACTTCTCAAAGCAAAGCATTTGAAAAAAAATTAGAAAAACTAAACTAGAACACCACCTTGCGTTGCATATACATCAGCCATCTAATCTTCCTCTCCATGGTTTCCATCCAGAGAAAAGCCTTCACGTACTTCTCGTTGCTCTCCAAGAGTGTAGTGTTGTACATATAAAGCTCCTCGTTGTAGTCCATGATCTGGTTTAAAAAGGGCATGCAGGAGTCTATATCTTCAGCAGTCTGATCTTGAAGCAACTTTGATTCGATAGATTCTCGAAGGCCCCTATTAAATCCTAACTGGAATGTGCTTGCTTTTTCCGTGGTCTCGATGTTCCTGCTATGCCGGACTTGTGTTTGCTGCCCACCCTGCTTGCTCTACCCAGAGTCCAATTAGAAGGAATGAAACATGAAGCTCCTTCCCCACCATTCGGATCAATATTCAAATCCAGCCGACGAGTTAAGTCTGTTTTGTCCTATTGGCCGCATGCAGTGGAAGGGTAGGTGATGTGCTCGTTCGTTGCTGTAACTGACTTGAAAAGTATATCTCCATATGATAGCAATTCAACGATGTTTTTATTCCTGATAGTCTTCACATCAGGTATTTTCTGCACAGCAAAAGTTTCGAAATCAAACTAGTTTACACGGAATGAAATGGTGGTCAGTGATACAACGTTCTCGCAAAAACCATCTGAAATCCACATTCCCTGTCTATTTGGCATAACAAAGTAAACAATCCCAAACACAAATGTAGATGGATTTGAGTCAGCTAAAAACTATCTACATGCATTATAGCAGTACATTCAACCATTAAAATTAAAACATATTTCTGGAAGTTTTCATTGCTATGGAATCAGACAACCAGTTCTCCAACTGAAGGAAATTAAAATACCCCGAATTACTTTAGGGTCAATAGTTGAGAAATGAAGACAGAGAGT
Organism: Ligustrum vulgare; assembly: GCA_963555705.1. Taxonomy (NCBI): domain Eukaryota; kingdom Viridiplantae; phylum Streptophyta; class Magnoliopsida; order Lamiales; family Oleaceae; genus Ligustrum; species Ligustrum vulgare. Next base: position 56,495,910 of record OY743170.1, read on the forward strand.
AGGGCATTTGCACAAAGCATTCAATGAAGAAACGGATGACTTGCAGTCCAATCTGTATGAATAAAACAAGAAATCCAAAATTTATTTGGACCTACAAATAGAATACACATCTGGTGCTCTATATTTCAATATTTTCGTGGGGGTGAAGAATAAAAGTCATTCATTTTATTGAAACCTGAAATCGAACCAAACTCCAGAGTGTTATATCCATCAAATATGTGATATTCCATGTCCGTTACAAATGAAGCAAAGCTTATACATTTCTAGACATTGGAATCTGCCAACATATTTCTTGCTAAAAATAAGACTTCAACAAAAATCTCACACAAAATTGAAAACCAAGGTTGCAGTGAATATTAAGCTACTAAGAATGGATTTAAGACATGGAAAGATTCGTGAACCAAGTTACGACTGCGAAACAAGATATGTAAAAGGTGCAGACATAGCATATTTTTTTAAATTATCAGCTACTAATTATTCAAAAAAAGAAAAAGAAAATGCAGGTTCTATTAAGTACAGATAAATAGTTTTTGGGAACGCATCAATATCCGAAATGTAGTATTCTCCTCAATATGAAAGGAGCCATCCAATTTACGCCAGCCTGAGTTTAATAATTATCAACTGCTTTTATCTAGTATGCTCTCTCTTCCGGTTTATTCACAACACTAGAATTTTCAACAAATCCAACAACAAAATCACATGTATAGTCCCATCTTAGATGTCATTACAAGGTAAATTTCCTATTACGAGAGCCCTGTTTTCGACCTCTTACACGAAATCCGGAGAAGAAAGAACACAAAACATATTTGGTACTAACCTTGATTGCCTCCGACCACCATTCTTTGTCGGCCGAGAAAGATTCGTTAGTTGGGTCAAACCCAAGGCCCATCGCATTACGTAGAGAGTTTGCTATGCTCTAAAATCCATTTTGAACGGTCCAAAATATTTTCACTTGGGTTTCCACACAGGTGGAACCGAAGTGGGTTTTGAGCTCTTGTACCACTCAGGTTTCAAACTTGCACCAGACCGATTCCCGTTCTGAACCTCCTCAACGCAGAGGGTGAAGAACATGGCCCGACGCTTGTCATCCCATTTCCAACTCACTCGAGTTGATACTTCCTTTCCAGTGCCCTTCTTCTTCAGTGAGGATCTCATGTTATAACCTGGGACGTGTGCATATTGCAATTGGGAGAGCAGATCTAGGTCAGCTTCAGCGAGTGAAGAAAGTAGTGTACATAAATAGGGATGAACAACATACCTTGTTAAAAATGGATGGGTCCATGGTTCGGATTTGCAACCTTGTGTGACAACGTAGCTGTTTCCAGTGACTGTCAGGGCGGGTCGTTGGTTTCATCACTTTTGGGGAGACGGAACTTGTGTAGTTGAAGAAGCTAACCTCGAAATGTGTTGAACGAATTAGTACGCCTACAGAGTACGCCTCAGTGTTGATGGACAGATGGTGGGCCAACCTGGAGTAAAGATGTCTGACTTCACATGTGATTTATGAATTTTTCTACTTGTACAATGTATTTGACAATATATTTGACAATTAGGTGATGTGTAAGTTTGTTAATTGTTGATTTAAAATTTGATGTGATGGGTGAAAAAATAGGATTATGCCACGTAAGCTAATTGTTAAACTTATTGTCAAAATCATTATACATGTAACAAAGCTCGTAATTTATATTGGCTTTAGTGCCACAGGTTTTTTTAAAAAATAAATTTACTTTACCGATCACTATGTATATTATATTATTTCGTTTTCATTTTTAGGAAAAATAAGGATAAATGATAATAATGTACTATCATCCCCTTATGATTGTACTATGCAGAACCTTTTAAGCTAGAATGAAATTAGTCTTAGCATTCGGAAGTAATACTTTTTGAAATTGCATTAATAATTTTGCTTTTTTTATTTCTTGACTCCATGCTGATTTTATTTTATGTTTTTATATATTCTATTTTGCAATATAGTTTTTTTGTGCTACCTTAAAAATATATATGTTTAAGAACAACTTGATTAGAAATGTGCAATAGTTACTGGTGGATTCTGAGTGAAGAGAAAAAATATAAATTACTTTTATATATGAGCTCACTATATCTATGAGGTAATGAAAATAGAGAAAAAATGATTGAATGGTTTGTTATATAACTCCAGTAGTGGTTGAGATTAAATTGAAGAAGAGTTGAGTGCAGTTTTTTTTTTTCTATATGTTTTGTATATAATTTTTTTTCTAATGTCATTCTTTTTATTAGTTGTTCTTCCACACTGATCAATTTCTTTATGTTCACTTATTACCACTGTTTTACATAATGGTCAAAAAAATTCTAGGTTTAATGATTTTCTTACTATGTTTGTAGGTAATGTCTGATTATCGTTTGTTACCACTGACAATAAGTGTGATGATTATGGGGTTAAGAATGCTTTGCTTTCAAATAAAAGAGAATTTCGAAATAAGAGACGAAGAGAATTGTATGCGGAGCGTAAGGAATTGCAAGGAAACAAATAAAGATGTGTTGGTCGACCTCGACGTCAATCACAATGAACAGGTCGATGTTTCGTTTATTTATTGAATAATAAAAGTGTTGTCTGGTAGATATTAGCTAGGTAACTGAATTTGTAATAAAACATCTTTTAAAGTTTTATAGTAAAGTGTATTATTATTTTTTTTTTTTAGAGAAGTGTTTGTGCAAATACATTTCCCTTCCATATTTGTGTTATTTGAATAATTTTTCTTCACCTTTATTTTAAAGGAAACATGTTCCTCGCATAGTTTTCTTTTGCAGTTAATGGATGCAACTTCCAGGTAATATCTGGAAATGAAAAGAGTTTTATTCCACAGTTGCATATGGTTAGTTCAGCTTTCTGAAGCTATAGATGTATATATTTAAACGATACTTTTTATTTACATATTTATTTCCTGGTGCATTAGTATAACTTCTTTTTTCATCTCCATTTTTAACAGCTAAAATCAACAACACATACTCGCTTGCCTGCTCAACAAGAAATAGTTTGACTTGTGTGTATATTAGTATATTCGTATTACACTAACTCTGTTATTTCCCTGTGAGAAGAAATCATGCATTGCTTAGTTGGCTCTAGGTATTGTTACATTTATCTTGATGCACTTTAACTTTTCCCCACTTCCCTAAAGTATGCTTCTGCTCCCACCTGCTTTGTTGTCTATTTTATTTAAATATAGAACATGACAGTATTTGATAAAAAAATAAAATGTTATTTACTCCTAATATAATTTGAGGGCTTTTCTTCTTACCATGTCGGCTATTTTTTCAAATGAGTGTAAAATGTTTCTAAACTTTGCCTGCACTGTTGTAATTCTTTGTATATTTTACCAAAATTAACCATAAGCATCTCCTCCTACGTCACTAGATAGAAGAGACTTTTCTACCTTTGTCTATTAAATCATTATGAATTTTTAAAAGGATTTAGACCTGGATAAATCTGATTGCCTTGACACCATAAAACTTAGCTGGTAGAGAAAATGTTTATCAAGGAAGAATATTATATTCGTTCTCTTTTATGATTTAATAATTTGATTTGGGTATCTCGTTATGCACCAGGCGATGTGAATATCATCAGTGTTGATTTGTGATTTTTATGGTCGTGAGCTTTTTTAACTTAGTGATTTCACTAACTTTATTGAGTATGTTAAAAGGGATAATTTATGGCATCGAAACATATATTGAAGGAACTCAAGGATTTGTACAAGGATCATCCAACATCATGCAGTGCTAGTATACAAATTATCTTTAATGTGCTTATTGAAGTTTAGTATTTTGTTCCATTTTAGTCAATGATTTTAATGTACTGTAGTATTAGAACATGTTCAAAAGTTATTTAGTAGAATTTCTGAAGTTAGGTGATAATTTGTAATTCTTTTTGAAAATATGGTGGAAGCTTTATTCTCTTGTGGTTTAATATTGATATATTGCTTTACATTCTGTTAAAGTTTCCAAGAGGATATTTGAAATTTCTATTAGGGGTGGGCGTCGGATGGTTCGGTTTGGGTATCTCAAGAATCGGAATTGAACCATATTTTTCGGTTCTTGTAAAATGGAATCATTCGGTTCGATTAAATCGCAAGAACCAAACCATTCGATTTTGGCTCAATTTCGGTTCTACAATAACAATTATTTTTCGAGGGTCTTACCAAAGAGTATCAAGGCCTCAGGAAATGAGTCAATAACCTGAAATAAACTTCTACCGAATATACTAAGACCAGGGATTCCGAAAATCCTTTCATCCCGGAGAAAGCATAGGATTTTTCATGAAACAGAATATATTCATAAATCAAAATAAGAAATAAATGGTCTGTAAGGTTTTTTGAGCATGGCAAAAAGCCATAAATTTGTATGGTAAACTTGTGGGATGAATCATGAGTTTAAAATTCATTACTAATAATTATTTTATATTTGTATTTAAATATTTAATTAATTACATCGTGGTTATTTACAACTTGGTTATTAATAATTTAATCTCATTCTATTTTCATTTATTAAGAATTTCAGTCCAAGTGTGAAGTTAAAGGTTACAATGAGGTAGAGACGTTACAAATTTCATAAAAAGAACTTATTCTTTTCACTTTACATAAAAAAATTATAAATTCTTTTGATTTTTAGTTTTAGGACAATCAATTAAAACCATCAAAAAAATAAATAAGGATCAAAGACCTGGTTCTAACTTCAGTTTTTCGGTTCTAAAGGTGGAACCGAGAAACGAATCGAACCGAACCGGACCGAAAACTAATCGGTTCTCGGTTCCAAAATCGATTTTCTATTTTATTTTTTTAAAATCATACGGTTCCGGTTTGATTATATCGATTCCGATTTTTTTGTCCATGCCTACTTATATAGGCTATAACATAAGCACGAATTACTATGTTAAGTTCAATTTATTTTCATTATTCTATTTTCAGAATATATATCTGTAAAACAATGAATTTGATTTTTCGAGTTTTGGATCCCTCTTTAATCGAGGATTCTAAACGATCGCCTTAATCGCCTATGTTCGGGTGAAAGGAATGGATTGCATGTATTTCCAAGCTTCAAGCAACGTCCACCCTCACTCGTAAGGCCATACCTCCCGCCAGTAGGACCCATTTGCAACATTCTTATAAACAAAGTTTGTATCGTTCTATGGATTTGAAAAAGAAAACCAGCTAGAAAAGTGTATTCATGCTTTTAGGCTGGAACTTGAGAACCACTATTAAAATCGTCAACATACAGCCAATTCACTGTAGAAAACCCACACGAACAGATAAAATAAATAATTACTTCCCTATAAGACTTGAAACCCCAGATCCTTATTTGTTGTAATTGAAGTATACGTGATCAAATCAATAGTGGATTCTTTTGTAATTGAGTTCTTGAAAATGGGCTCATCAGATCGGTTGTTTAACAGGCAGAGAACAATTCATCAGATCTTAGGAGGAGGCCTTGGTGAGTCTGCACTTCTCTGATGCTTTTTCACAAACATTGATTTTGAATATTTGCAATTCACAGTTCTGACTATTATCTTTGTTTGATTGGCAAAGGTTCATCAATTCAGATTATGGAATTTGATATCTATGAAGTTGAATATGTGTGTTTTGTGTTGAATCAGTTGCAGATGTGATGCTATGGAGGCAAAATAATTTAACAGTGGGAATATTAGTGGTAACTTTGGCTGCTTGGGTGGTTTTTGAGAGATCTGGTTATACTCTATTATCATTGACCTCAAGTGTTTTCTTACTCCTGTTTACCATTCTTTTTCTCTGGGCAAAATCAGCAGCTATTTTAAACAGGTGATGGCAATTTGTTAACAAATCTTTATACTTATTCAATTCTGTTTTCATGGATTCAGAATGTATATAGTATGTGAGCAAATTTGAGATGATGTATTGGTTGAAATGTTGAATGTGTTGCCTGCTTAAAAAAGTAGAATGGATGGGTGTAGACTTGATTTAGCACTTGTTTGATATTGATAAAAATCAGATTTTTAATAAATTTTGATAAAAGTGGATGAGATGTGCTTAAAAAGTTGTGGGTCCCATAAAAGCTGTGGTTAAGATTAAATGTTGACTTTGAATTTGATTAAAATCTAAAATGTTAGTGTTACCAAACATGAGCTTAGTGTCACCCCAAATGGCAAACTAAACGAAGTACTATTTTTGTAAGTTTATATGTCTACTTTGAACAAGAAAAGAATAGCCCAAAGCTACCTTGGAACTGATGACATGAAGCTAAATCCATGACATTTCTGTTCGAATGAAATTTACTATGAAGATAAGTGTCAGCACTTAAAATTGTTCTTCAATTTTTTGTTTAATAATCCTGCAAATAATCTGAAACAGACCTGCTCCACCTCTACCACATTTGTATCTCTCGGAAGAAATCACGAATGAAGCAGCTACTTTCATCCGCAATCATGTAAATGTTCTGCTCAGCGTGTCCGAAGATATCGCACTTGGTAAGGACTCAAGAATGTTCATTAAAGTAGCTCTTTGTCTGTTGCTGATCTCTGTCATTGGGAGCCTCACTGATTTCCTCACATTGTTCTACACTGGTAAGTTCATCTTCTTCAAGATTATGAAGGTTTCCCCTACTGATAAGCCTCACCCAGCTTGCTTATCTCTCTCATTCATTGGCAATGGCAGGCCTTGTTATTGTTCTTACATTTCCAGCACTTTATGAAAGATACGAAGATCATATCGATAGAAATGCACTAATAGGTTACAGGAACTTGCAGCTGTTATACGTGAGATTTGATGCACAATGTATCAGCAAGGTTCAAAACTGGATTTTGGAAAAGAAGAAATTAAGCTGATAATTTGTTTGCTTAAATTTACACTTTCGTTTTGTTTTGTTTGCTCGTACATTTTTATTTTTTTCTTTTTCTCCGTTGAGTTTATATTATTTTATTAGGCACTGGACAGTGCTAGAGGTGAGAAAGAAGTTTGTATTTCGAGTTGTTCAGTCTTTCTGTCTATCATTCCAGGTTTTATTCAAAAGGAAAAAGTACACTCGAATGACTTCAGATATTTGCAAATTCAACAAAACAGCCACCTGCCATGACTAAAATTTTATGTATCCATACTAAGAAATCAAAGCCTTGTCTAAAACAAAATTCATTCAGCATCTACAAACAACATAAGAAAAACATGCAAAATGTGATAATGGTCCCACATAACATACCAACAAAATCCACTACTAAGCCATGGGAATATCAGCATGCTGCTAGGGGAAGAACAAAAGTAGATTCACTAATCTTGGCCACTTCCATAGCTATCGCGATTCTCATGCTGCCAACCAAAGCCTGGTGAACCATCATGGCCAGACTCACCATAGTATGACCTGCCTCGTTGAAGCTGTGGTGGCGGTGGTGGTGGGAGGGGCATGGATGGTGGGCCCATAAAATTACCGCCCTGCCCATGTTCCATCACATTATTGGCTGACGGTGGAGGCAGGTTTGGAGGTAAAACCCCCATACCGCGTCCATGTTCACCTTGAACTACCAGAGGAGGTTCAAAAGGCCCAGCAGGCCCCAAATTCCAGGGCCGAGGATAATTTTCGGCGAAATTCATTGCTCCAGCAGGACCCTGCGGGAAACCTATCAATGAGCCCTGTTCTGACCCAACCTCTGGTGTTGAATCAGGTCTTGGCATATCGTAGGGACCTCCATAGAATTGTTGTGTTCCAGTAGGTGCATAAGGAGCATAACCAAATTGAGGGGGACCTGGAACAGGACTGACTGATACTGCAAAATCAGAAGGTTTATGGGGGTATTCAAAGGAAAAGGATATTCAAATATCATTCCTTGTTCTTTGAGGAAAAAACTGACCTGGGTTTGGCTGCAGGCCACCCAATGAGTCAAAAGCTTGCTGAGGAAACTGGTTCAGCGGACCAGGCCTCTCAAAGATTTGGGCTTGGTTATTATCAGTTTGTAGTTCTGATGGGTGATTTAGGATCTGTCCAGGAAAAGGTGGCACTGGCATGACAGGCCTTGGAGGTTGTTGGTCATGAACCTGGAAACTCGAACTAGAGGGAAAACCTGGCCTTAATGGTGGTGCTTGGACTGTGGAATCTGAAGCTGAAGATTTTCTGGCACTGGTAGCCTCCGATTCATTTCCTTCTATTTCCCTTGTTGTATGAAGGTTGGCATGGTACTCATTAATATGCGACTTAAATTCGGACTTATTTAGGAAGGTCTTGAGACAGTGAGGGGCAGCACAAACAAACATTCCTTCCATCATTTTGATTGTCTGAATCTTTTGAATGCGTTCGTCACAGCTGCATACCCAGAAGAAAATGGCATGAAAGGTTCATTAACTTCATCATTCACTTTTTTTTCAATCTACAACAAACAACTAAAAACAATAATAGGATATGAATGATCAATTTCAAGAGATCCACTGATCCACATATACAAAATTGCTCCAACTTTAGCGTTTTTCCTCTCCTTTTGTTGATTGTTGAATTAACAGAGGCTCTGGAAGGTGACAAGCAACAATTAAAGTTCATTTTTTTCCGATAAAAGCAACAAATATTAGCATTCAGGATAATACTCATAGAACATAGGTTAAGAGACATAAAAATCTTGCTGTCCCCTAAAATATTTCCAGGTTTGCTGTTTTCAAGGTAACCTAATGTTCCGTTAGATATTTCTTCCACCAATGATTAGGAGGCATGGGTTTTAGCTCCAGTTAGCAAATCAAATTCTAAATAAAGCATGCCATGAACTCCAAGGTGGAAAAAGAAAAGTGGGATATGCCTTACAGGTAGCAGATAGAATCACTCCTAGCACAGTCCAAACAGAAAGCATGTTCACAAGGGCTCTGCAATAACATAAGCTTGTCAACACAAATTAAAAGAAGCTTGAAGATGAGGAAATGTAAGTACGCATTAAAACGTTACTGATGTCCTTGGATAGCTTCAAATTGCATAAAGAAAATGCCAATACTGGAATCCAACATGAGGGAATAATATTAGGCATAGGAATTGTTTTCCCCTAATAGCACAAAGAAAAAAATGTCTGGAAACAAATCTGGGGACCTTCAGCAGTTAACGAGTTCCAATTATTGATGAATAAAAGGGATTGAAATAAAACAAGGAAGGTGAAAAGTGTATTATGTATTTATCATTTTATACATACAACATGTGGAAATGCGCAAGTATTAGAAAGTAATCGAAGAAATGTGAGACAGAAAGAAACAAATCTCCCGCTGCTTTCTTCATACAATTCTTATATCAGCTGTGTGCATGCACACTTAAATTTGAGTTCTCACATGTATATAGAGGTTCAGCGCATTTACTGGAAACTGTGGGAATAGATATTCAACCATCTTCTTTTTACATTAATAACCTCTTCTGTCAGTTGAACTTATTAATTGGACAGCGATACAGAGAAAAAACAATGTGCACAAGAAAGTCATAAATACCAGACGCCCGTAAATAGCTATAGGAAAGTCGCAACGGACACAAATATGAACCCGGTCACCAAGTTGACGACGGGATCTGCGACCAACATTCTTGAGAAGAGCAGTCTCACTTGCTGAACCAAGGCTCTTAGCTACAGGAAGATCAGCTAAGATAAGGTGATCAGGACATGCAACAGTCACAGTTTCTTCAGGCAAGGGCTTTGTACCTCCAACACCTTCACTAGCTGGTTTGCTGAGTCGAATTTGCATTTTTCCAGAAAATTTTTCTGTAATGGTTCCCTCGAGCTTCAAGTTTTAACCTCAGATGGCCAATGCTAACGGTTTCCTCCTCCTGCGGAATCAGGAAGTATGAATATTTTTTAGTTTCAGGTGAATAAAATATGGCCTTATATAAAGAGAAATGATATACTTCGAGGTTTTTACCATCGATTGATATGGTAAGAACATCCCTCATTACAGTAAGCATTTACTGCGTCAAATACAGATTGTGCATTTATATAGTCAATTCTAACTATAAAAGGGCAATAAAAAACAAGTGAAGAAACCTAAAATGAAATCTCTACCAATTGTCTTCACAATGTAAGGAAATGCGCTGGCAAACTATGTGTCTATTGTGAAATACATCATAGAGCAATTACAAGAAATTCAGGAACCAAAAGCCCAACAGAAAGCACAATATACACCCAGGAACAGAAAGTTAAGCATACGATTCCAAGCACTTATTTCAGGAATCACAAGATCTCAATAAGTTGCGAAAACAATCCACCCACAAACAAATTTGACACAGCCAATACCTAAATCCATCACCAAATTATACTCATTATCTACTTTCCCATACTCAACCCATTATTTATCCTCAAGGGACGATCTATTAAAACCAGAAAACTATTACATTTTCGGGTATTATAAAGATCCAGGAATTCCATTTCCCCAACCAAGAAACCGCTTTAAACTTTTTTAGAAACTAAAATTCACGAGAAGAATTCGGGACTTTATGTTAATAAACTATATGCTGAAAAAATCGACGGTTCCAATTCCGTGAATTAGAAATTAACTTGTAGGCTGTAGCCGTTAATTAGAACCGTCATAATTCTTTTTCCATTTCAAGATTTTCTAAAATTGAACACCAAATTGCGAAGAAATTAAATTACCCGAACCGGGTGAGTTGAACGGAGAATCCTCAGTTACTTCCTCCGGTGGCCTTTTGAGTACGACGATGCTTAAACGTTTAAACCCTGGTGTGCAACCATCGGCACGACGTCAAATGAACGAGTAATTGCAATTTGCAACCGAGTCGCTAGCTGCAAGCGTAAATTTAAGCGACTTTCTATTTTCAATATGTACTTTTTACTTTTAAATAATAAAAATAAAATAGCTAAGCTTTTTTAAAAAATAATAATAAGAATAAGTCTATTTGCACTTTTGACCCTCACCCCAATGTGAAGGATTGTTATTGTGAATGTAGCATCATTGAAATAATAAATATCTCATTTTTTCAAATCACTTTTTATTCACACGTATTTTTTTAATTCATTTTCAATCACATCTTTTACCTCAAAAATTCAAATTCTTCTTTTTTATAAAAAATAAAAATTAGCCGCAAACTATTTGGTAAATTTTTTTTATTTATAAACAAGTATGTGATATTTTCGAGATAAATATGTAATTAAAAAATAATTTTGAAAAATATGTTTAATTAAAAAGTAATTTGAGAAAATGTATTGTAGCTATTGTTTATAATCAATTTACCAAATAAAGAATAAAAACTTATTTTCAACTTTAATCAATAAAAAAATATGTATTTCAAAAATTACTTAAATGTGCTATTTAAGAAAATGAAGGAAATCGTTACTTTGTCTTGGATAATAAACCATGAGTAATTTTAGGGAAACTTTTTTTGGAATATTTTTAAATTTTAAGTGACAAAAATGTCTTCAAAAAATGTCTCCCTAGAATTATTGTAAAATCATTAATATTTGTTTTGTAGCATGACATGCTAAACCATTGATATTTGTTTTGCCACTGCGCAGTAGTGTAATTTCGCGTTCTAACCATTAAGCTGTCAATTGTGCGACCGTGTGGTTATGAGATTGGCGTGCAATTTTCATCTTTCATTTCACGTAAGTTAGTCCTCATTCTTTTATTGCACCCCTGATTCTTCATCTTCTAATTGGATTAATTTGATCTCTGAACTTCTGATTTTTTTTTGTTTGATTCTTTCTTAGATTTTTCTTTCAATTTTCATCTTGCCTAGCTTTATCAACTCTTCATTTCCACAATTTACCAATTTTATCATCCATTTGACTTTGATTTTGCCTCAATTCATTCATTTTTTCGTCTTTGAGATATTTCTGGAATATAAACATATAATAACAAAATCATAGTAAATATTGAAAAACGATAACAATAAATCTTATTTTTAGGATATAAATAAGTGTATAAAATACACTTATCAATATGCTGAACTCAACGAAGACTATGCAAATATCAAACAATTCATGTGGTGCGAGGATATTCATATTAAAGTAATAACTCGACCATGCTAATACGAAACTAAGCTAATAATGCAAATAAATTCTAAAACTAAATATAAAGCAAAATAAATAAAATGGTAGAATATTGGGTCGCATCTCAATAAACGCTCCGTTTATAATTTAAAGCCTGACTTTTTACCATGTGTGTTCAAGGGACTCTAAATAAGACTTTTGATGACTTTCTTTATTTGTGTTGTTTGAGCTTGCTCCGGTTTTCATTTATGCTCCATAGTTTCATCTTTCCCATGTCATGTATGTTGACATATCCACTCTATTTGAACTTCAATATGTAAATTTCAATCATTTGTCAGTGCCAATGATGAATCAATTTTTGCGTATTCATTAAAGTTAGAGGGCTGTGTGGCAAAGTTATGATCCTTCAATGTCACCTTATTCGTTTGCTCTTTTGTGATCAACTCCCATTTCTTCAATTGATCTTCATTTTTTATTGAAGTTTCCTCGAGCTTGATGTCCTGAATTTGAATTGTTGACAATGGAGCAATAATCTTTCTTCCCAGCTATTTTCTTCAGCCCGATCCACTATTTCAGGTTGTTCTACTTTTTCTTCAGTTGTTTCAACTAATTTTTCTGATTCATCTAATCTTTTCACCTGAATTCTAGCAACGAGAAGTTTGGATGCTCGTTTCAATGAGGATCATAAGTTTTAGAATATGGTAAATCTGCTGCACTAGATAATAATTGCTCACACAATCAACCTTCTACATACCATCTGGAGGTGCAACATGGTAGTCATGTAAAGCACGATTTCATAAGTAGAAGTCACAAATCAGATTAGTCTAAACTATTGTTCGATCAGAGCACCAATGATAATCGTTTGTTGCCATCTTCTTTATCTACTATGATGCCCCAACTATCTGAAAATCCGTTCATTCCTTGAATCAATAGGAAACAATTCACAGGTTTTAAGAGTCCTAAAAAATAAGAAATAAAAATAAAAAGGAAAAATTCGAAGTAAAGTAAGAACTAATTGGTATTGATATTAATTAAGAATCCCCACAACGGCGCCAAAAAATTGATGTCCTAAATTGCAAGTGTACATATCGCAATCAAGTAATAACGTGGATTTTTTGAATCCGAGTTATCGTTCATACAATAATTGAAATTAAGTATTGAAATTGTATTAGTTATCGCCTTATTTGAACGGTCAAATTGTGATAAATTATCTAAACTAGGATATCCTAAACTAAAAAACGAAAGAAAATATTACAAATTTGGATTTTCTAAATTGATGTTTGAAAGTATTAGTACTCACGATTTCACCATAATCAATACTTTTAATCCCAGTTTCAATTTTTATTCCTATTAATTAATGTGATCCATCGAATTCACTTATGCATATGAAATTCCTCTCTCGAGTTTAAAACAGCTCTACATAATTTAGTCAAACATGTATCTCTATAGTGGGTCATAATAATTAGGTGCATGGAATATAAGAATTCATGTAATCCTCACAATAATAGCAAACGTATGTCTCTATGCTTCATTCAATTACCGAAATTTATTCCACGATCTAAATTGTTAGCTCACCTCTCGGATTATGAAAACAACCCATTAAATAAATGAATCAGTCACAAATTAATTCATGCATTAAATATAAAATAAAATCAACACATGCAATGCAAGCACAAAACTTGAATTATAGAATTAAAAGCGTAAAATTAAGCTATATCGATTATCCCAACTAAAAGTTTAGTCATTTATCAATAAAGAAATGAAAATGCAAAAATAAGAATTACTGCGCATGTACAGTTTATCATATTAACAAGAAAATGAAATATTGCTCCAAGTATTTCGTTCCACATTGATAATCTTCAATTTTCCCGCCTTTGTATTGATTTTCGCCTCCAAGATTTGAATGATAGAACCATAAATTAAGTACTTGAGAGGTTGTGCCAAAGGTTCTCAATTTCGTGCCCAATCGGTTGCTTATATAGTCGTAGAAGAAACCTAACAAGACAAAACTTGCGCATGGCCTAACGTCACTTAGCCAAACTCGCCTGCTCGGCCGCTAAGGGTAATATCACACAACTGTGCGCCTTACGAAATTGCAGATTTGCTTATTTGGGCATCTTCCGCACAGCCTCTTGGTGTATCACTCAGTGGCAGTGCCTCTGTAGGCTTAGTCAGCAATTTCCATCTTTTGAATCTATATAAGTAGGTATTCGTTATTATTTGCATGTTAGGTCCTTCATCTGTTGATTACAACGTTTTAATCCATGAACTTCTTAGTTTCTTCCATTTCTCTTCCAACTTCAATCTATCTTCAATTAAGCACTTGATTTCTTTCACTTTGCTCCTCAAGTATTTCCCGGTTGACTTCATCAACTCTTAATTTTTCCAATTTAGCTCCAAATGTTATCTAATTGCGCACTATTTCCATTAATTGCTTCGTTCACGTGATTTTGAGATATTTTCGGAAATATAAACAAACAACAGGCTCTTAGATAGCTTTTATTCTAAAACGACAATATATTATTCTAATTTTAACATATAAATAAGTGTATAAAATACACTTATCAACGAACAATGAACTACTCATCCAGAAAAAAAGGACATGACACGAGATTGGGCTCTGATACCAATTGAATGATCTAGAATGTCCAGGTAGTTCGACCTTAGAGTGGAATTATCATAATTAAAAAGGACACGTGTTCGCTAACATCGTATACCGCAAGTGCACGGTTCGCGTTCAAGTAGTAAAGTGGACTCGAAAAGTTTGGGTTATCGTATCCATGAAGATTTATTGATTTGTAACTAAACTTATTGATTTCATTTTAAAAGAAAAGTCAAGTAACATAAAAAGTTGGTTTGATGGTGAATACTAATTAAAATAAATTAAAATATGGCGATATGAAAAACTAGTTAACTAAAGCAAACAGACAACAATATGTAAAAGCTAGAATTAAAACTAATTATCCAAAGTAAACTAATGACAAAAAGAACTTGGTGATTAAACTAAGACAGAAAACATAAGACAAGGTGAATTTAGTTTTTATAACTACACTAATTTCTTCTTTCAAAAATCAATTAGTAGTAGTTAATCAATTAACCAAATTACATGAGAAATTCTAAATTAAACCTAACATGTATAATGACTTGCAAATACAATACAAAATATTGACAACATTTTTAAAATTACATAAATATAAAACAACATTCCTAATCATAAAAACATAAACATAAATACCCAATATTCATAAACAACCTAAAATGCTAAAATAAAAATAAACTAGTCAAAAGTCCCAACACAATAACATTAACCCATAATAAACTAACAACAACATTTAACAAATAACATAAACATATGAATAATACTCAAAATAAAGATTAAAAACAAGAGAATAAAGAAAACTCCTCATTTTGTAAAGTTCTTGAAGTGAAAATTTAAGAATCCTTCACTTTGAACCAAGTTTCTCAATCAACCATTAATATCTTCAACAACCTAAGTATAAAACATTAAATGCACTCAAAATATATGGAATTTATGGTAGGAATTTGAGAAAATACAAGAAATAAAATGCTTAAATAGCAAAAAGATGATGAAATGTAAAAGAAGATTACTAAAACATTAAAACATTAATTGAAACTTCCATTACAGATGTAAATGTTAAGAGAAAAATACAAGAAAAACTAAAAAGAGGCATAAAACTTATATGATTACCTAAAAAATGAGGATTTTTCTATTTGAATCCTCCCCAAAAATCACCTAAAAACCCTAAAAATGCACTAGATCAGCGTAAATCAGCTAACTGAGCTGAACTGGGTCGGCTGGGTTGACCCAATCCGACCCAAAAAAAAAATAAAAAAATAAAATATATATATATATATATATATATATATATATTCTTTTTTATTTAAAGCCGTGCGATCGCGCGGCCAAAATCCGGGACCAAGTTTGGTATTGGGTCTGTTTAGAGCCATGGTTCGCGCGCGCGTCTTAGTTCGAGCCACGCGTTCGCGTGGTTCAGCCGTGGTAGGATTTTACAGCTTAGTCCCTTCTATAATTGTCATGAGGTCCTTCATCTTTCAATGATGATCAATTAAGTCCCCAATTTTTCAGATTTCTTTCGAATAGGTCCTTCTAAAATTGCACTTTAGGTCCTTTAACTTTTGGAATCTTGCAATTTGGTCCCTCGTCTAATTGTGCATCTATTCCAGAACTTTTCGAAAGTGACAAAATGGTCCCCAAACTTTCAATTTCAGCATAGTTTGCACTCTTTTTTTGATTTTTAGCTTCAAACTTGGATATTAACCTATTTAAACACAAAATGTGCATAAATTAGTAGATATTTGCTCAAGATATTCCAAAATATATTAATTTAAAGGTATAAAAAGTGTATAAAAATGCACTTAACAACACGTCACTTTATTAATTGTTTCTAGATGGTTAATCAATCAATTTAATTGTCCTTAGTTGAATTACCACAGTTGTAATATTGTAAACAATAAATCAACATCGATATGATGACGGAGAAACCTAACGTGGGTAAAAACCCCAAGACCAATTCAGTTACTTCTACTATAGACAATATATTTTACCGTTAGATGCTATCTAGCAACTCCGCTAGATTTTTCGCACTACTTCTGCAAATCCGAAAATACTAATGTTCACTCTTCCAACTTCCTGATCTTATCCAAATGTCTCTTCCAAGTGGATACCCAAGAATCAGCAATTCATGTTTGTAATTCCTGCGCTTGTAGTCCAACTTTCCTCAATCTGCGGCCGCCTCTGAAGTTCTAAATGAGAAAGTGTATTTCTTGATGTATTGAGAGAGTAGATGTTTTAGATTATGAACATTGATCTTTTCCTAACACGTGGTTGTTTGGATCTCAAGAAATAAATGATTGAATCTTTGTATGAAAATGTTCTAGGATCTCCAACGATTGTATAGAAAGATGTTATAATGTTTAGGCTGAATCAACAACCATTATTTTCGTGCACATAGTAGATGGTGAATGGGCCGAGCAAAATCTGTTTAAAATACGAATTAGGGAGCAAAACTTGTGCGGACCACTCGAACGGTATTCGAGCGAAAATTTTCCCCCTAAAATGGCTTAAGCGAGAAATGAGTGTGCAACAAACAGTTTTGCAGCTGATCTTCTTTCATATTCTTCGAACTCGAACCCTAGCCTAACTTGACCAAACTATACATAATTGCAACTAACTCATTGAATTTTACACATGTTCAATTTAGTCACTTTTGTTCACAAAATCACTAATATTAAATTCTAGGGGTGGGCGTCGGGTGGTTCGGTTCGAGTATCTCAAGAGTCGGGATCGAACCATACTTTTCAGTTCTTGTAAAATGGAACCATTCGGTTCCATTGAATCACAAGAACCAAACCATTCAGTTTTGGTTCGATTTCGGTTCTACAATAATAATTATTTTTCGAGGGCCTTATCGAGGAGTATCGCCTTGGGAAGCAAGCCAATAACCTGAAATAAATTTCTACCGAATATACCCAGATCAAGGATTTCGAAAATCCTTTCACCCCGAAGAAAACATATGATTCTCCATGAAATAGATGATATTCATAAACCAAAATAAGAAATAAATGGACTGGAAGGTTTTTCGAGCATGGCAAGAAGCCATACAAATTTATAAATTTGTATAGTAAACTTATGGGATGAATCATGAGTTTTAAATGCATTATTATTAAATTTTTTATATTTGTATTTAAATATTTAATTAACTCCATCGTGGTCATTTACAACTTCGCTTATTAATAAGTTAGTCTCATTCTATTTTCATTTACTAAGAATTACAGTCCAAGTGTGAAGTTAAAGGTTATAATGAGGTAGAGACGTAACAAATTTCATAAAAAGAACTAAATCATTTTCACTTTACACAAAAAAATCTTTTGATTTTTAGTTTTAGGATAACCAATTAAAACCATCAAAAAAATAACGAGGATTAAAGACCTGATTCTAACTTCGGGTTTTCGATTCTAAAAGCATAACCGATTATCCAATCGGTTTCGGGTTCCAAAACCGATTTCCTAATTTATTTTTTTAAAACATACGGTTTCAATTTTTTTTGCCCACCCCTATTAAATTCATAACAGTATTAGAGCAAGGTTGGGCTTGAATTGTGGTCATTGCATTTGTCGCATGTCGTGTTTGTGCATTTTTGGGATAAGATGACAACACTTGATTTTCTAGAACTTGTGATGGCAAGGTTTTAGGTCTAAGTTAGTATGAAATATAAGGTGTTATAACTGCAATATATTTGGACTTTCTTAAGAGAGTTTGTCCTAATTGAGATAGTAAAGGGAGAGTGAAAGGTGTTAGGAAATAGTTGAGGTGAACAATGCCATTGGATCTAGGTAAGATCTGAGCGAGGCTTATTGAGGATAAGTGTTAGATGTTACTGCATATGCATCCTTGTGAAATCCTTTCTGTATGTTTGGTTACTTAATTTGTGCATTGTTTTATGTAGTATTTCAATTTGTTTGATATTTGTTCTTTGCATAAATTTGTGTGTGATCAATTTTACCATTTGTAATGTAAGTATATGCATGCATAGTGGATGGTGGTGTATTTGCTGTAAGTATGTCTTTTGATATTGTGTGGAATGGATGTTGCATTGGTGGATATACTGGGAGTGAGTGTGACATTTGAATCACGAGTTGAGATGTGATTAAATGTTTGTGAAATCCTCTATCTAAAAATCCTGGATGGGTGAAGTATAAGAGTGACACTTTGATCACTTTTATTAAGTGGACATCCATTATCCACTTAGGATTAGAGAAGTGCGATTTTAATAAATGAGCATCCTATGGACTTACGATCTATTGTTGTTTACCAATTTTACAAGTGTGGTGATCGATCTAGTTAGCATAGGTGGCGGTGTGTGTGATTTGTGTTCTCAAGGTGCGAGCTATACAGAATGTGATAAGATAATTGTGGTGAGATTTTTCATTGGATCATTTTATGCATTGTATTGTATATTAGTTGTTGTGTTTGATTAACTAGGAGTTAGTCTTATGTATTTTATTGAACATGTATGAAAATATTGTTTATTATCATATGGTTATATCTTTATTGCTTGTGTTATATGTTTTTGATTGATTATTGTAATTATTTGTCTTCTACTTGGGTGTTCTTGATTGTAGGTTGATTGGGTATCAAGGTAGAGATTTGTTGAATTTTTTTATACACAATAAATCTAGGCGATGTTATTAAAACGACTGTGGCATAAATATTTTGACCACCAAAATTGACTCGAATCCATTTGAAGAAACTTAATTGGCAATTACTCGTGGCCCACTTTGAAGACTCATTAGTATAGGCACATTTAAGGGAAAATTACATAAAACCTTGTGTTTCAAAGATGCAATTCAAAAATTATGTGAATGAAATCTTTTTTTTTTAAATTAAGGTGTTAATTCATTTAGTTAGATGTTTAATAATTAAAAATAAATATAATAATATATAAGATAAACATTATTATCTATTATATATTATATTAAAACTAATATAATATTAAATCAAAATTTCAAATTTTGACGTCACAACCTACCACCACCCCGTCCACCCACCACCTACGCACCCACCCTACCCTACCCCACCCCACCCCACCCCACCCCACCCCACCCGACATAAAAAATAATTTTTATTTTTTTTCCTTTCGATATTTTCCTATCATTCCCCATCTCACCCCCACCTCAACCCCACTCGACCTTACCACACCTCATTGCAAAGTGACAAATTGATCTCACCCTATCCACATCCCCGACCCCACCCACCCACCCATATCCTGCCCACCCAAAAAATAAAGTTTATTTTTATTTTCTCTCGATGTTTCCATATACTTCCCCATCCCACCCCACCCAATCCCAACCCAACCCAACCCTACTCGACCCCACCCCACCGCAAAGTGACAAATTGATCTCACCCTCGCCACATCCCCAGACCCCACCCACCCACCACCCTGCCCACCCACAGCATCTCACCACCCATATCCTACCCCACCCCAAAAATAAGTTTATTTTTATTTTTTCCCAATATTTTCCTACACTTCCCCATCCCAGCCAAACCCTACACCACTCGACCCTACCCTACCTCATCGCAATGTGACAAATTGATCTTATCCCAGCCACAGACCACCACCCACCCACCCTACACCAAAAATAATTTTTATTTTTTTCCTTTCGATATTTTCCTATCATTCCCCATCTCACCCTACCCCACCCACCTCATCTTAAAGTGACAAATTGATCTCACCCTAACCACATCCTCCGACCCCGCCTCACCACCTATATCCTCCCCCACCCCAAAAATAAGTTTATTTTTATTTTCTCTCGATATTTTACTACCCCACCCCACCCCACTGACCCTACCCTACCCCACCTCACCTCACCTCATCGCAAAGTGACAAATTGAACACACCATAGCCACATCCCCCGACCCCACCCACCCACCCACCAACCCCACCTCACCACTTATATCCTACCCCACCCCAAAAATAAGTTTATTTTTATATTCTCCCGATATTTTCCTACACTTCTCCATCCCACCCCAACCCAACTCCACTCCACTCCACTCGACCCTACCCCACCTCATCGCAAAGTGAAAAATTTACCTTATCTCAGCCACAGATCACGACACACCCTGCCCGCCTTTCCACCCACCCTACCCCACCTCACCGTAAAAACGATTTTTTTTCCTTATACTTCTTCAGGCCCCCACCCCAACACCACCCTGCCCACCCCACCCCACAAAATGAGTTTTTTTTTATCTCTTCATGTTTTCCCACCCTACCCCGCCACCCACCCCATCAAAAATGATTTTTTCTTCTAATTTTCCACACTCACCCTGCCCCCGACCCTACCAGCTACCCACCCAACCAATCGACCCCACCCCACTAAAAAATGATTTTTTCTTCCACTTTTTCACACCCACCAAGACCCTACCCTTGCACCCACCCCACCCATCCCATTCCTACCCACCCCCCAAAAATGATTTTTTTCTTCAATTTTTCACAACCCCACCCACCTCGCCCCCGACCCTTCCCCGCCACCCACCTAACCAACTGACCCCACCCAAAAATGATTTTTTTTCTGCTTTTTCACACCCCATCCCGACCCTATGCCCGTCACCCAACAACCCCACCACTACCCACCCCATCCAAAAATGATTTTTTTTCTTTTCCACACCCCGTCTCGACCCTATACCCGACACCCACCAACCTCACACCTATCCAAAAATGATTTTTCTTCTTCTAATTTTTCACACTCCGTCCCTACCCCGCCACCCACCCAACAAACCGACCCACCCAAAAATGATTTTTTTCTTGTACTTTTCCTCGTCCAATGGTCACAAAAAATTATAGATGGCCACAACCTTTAATATAATTGGTCACAATCATTTATAGTTGGTCACATATTATTTATTTATTGGTCACAAGTTGCTCGTTTTTTATGATTAGTTAATATTTTTTGTCATAATTACCTAATAATTGGTCACATTCCCTACTCGTCATAAGTCACACAAAGTCACATTTAGTCGGCATTTTGGTTACACTTACCTAATAATTTGATCACCCCACCCCCATCCCCACCCTACCCCACCCCCACATGCAAAGTCACAACATGTCACACAGTGTCACAATTGGTTACACAATGTCACATTACAAATTTAGTTGAAAAACCTCACCCACCTACCCACATATTCCTAAAGTCACAGTTGGTCACACAAGGTCATAGTTTGATCACACAAGGTCATAGTTTGGTCACACGAGGTCACAGTTAGATCACAATTGGTTTAGTTGCAAAATTCGGTCACACAAAGTCACAATTCGATCACATAAAGTCAAAGTTGGTCACATGAAGGCATGGTTCGATCACACAAGGTCATAGTTTGGTAACACATGTGACCGAACTATGACACCGTGTGATTGAACTGTGACCTTTTATGACCGAATTGAGACTTTGTGTGATCGAACTGTGACCTTATATGTTCAAATCGTGACTTTGTGTGATCAAGTACGGGATGTGACCAATTATTAGGTAATTGTGACCAAAATATTTACTAATTGTGACTTGTGAGAAATAGGGGATGTGACCAAGAAAACTAAGAATACGAAATGTGACCAAATATTAGGTAAATGTAACAAAAATGTTAACTAATTGTGATTGAGGAAACGTGTAAATTATGACCAATAAATAAATAATACGTACCAATTATATGATAATTTTGATCAATTATAGGTATATGTGATCAAAATATTGACTAATTGTGAGTTTGTGCGACTTATGATAAGTGCGAATGTGATCAAGAAAACAAGTAAGTTTTGATCAATCAATAAATAAATTGTGATCAATTATTGATGACTATGACCAATTATTAGGTAACTGTGACCAATAAATAATATGTAATCAATTATGGATCATTGTGACCAATTATATAGATTGTGACCAACCGTGACTTGGTGTGACCATTGGACGAGGACGTGGTGTGACCTACAATTGTGTCAAATATAACTATGTGTGACTGAACTGTGACTTTGTAAGAACGAAGCGTGACTTTATGTGATCGATCTGTGACCTCGTGTGATCTAACCATGACCTTGTTTGACCTAATTTTGACCTCCTGTGACCTAACTATGACCTCGTTTGACCAAACTGTGACTTTGTGTGACCGACTGTGACTTTGGAGGGGTGGGGTTTTACAACTAAATTTATAATTGTGACTCTGTGTGACCTTGTGTGACTTAACTGCGATCTCGTGTCAACTTATGTGACTGACTGTGATTTTGGGGGTGGGGATGGTGGGGTAGAGGTCGGGTGGGGATAGAAAAAGTAGAAGAAATCATTTTTTGTGGTAAGGTAGGGTCGGGGTGAGTGGGTTGGTGGGGTGGGGTTGGAAAAGTAGAAGAAAAAAAAATCATTTTTTTGGGTTGGTGGGGGTGGGGTGGGTCAGGGAGGGGAAAAGTAGAAGAAAAGAATTATTTTTTGGAGTGGGGTGGGTGGGTGGGGTGGGGTCGAGGTCGGGTTGGAGATTGGAAAAAGTAGAAGAAAAAAATTATTTTTTGGGTGGGTGGGGTGGGGTGGGGTGGGGTGGGGTGGGGTGGGTTGAGATCAGGTGGTTGGTGTGAAGTGTGAAAAAATAGAAGAAAAATAATATTTTGATGGGGTATGGTGGGTGGTGGGGTGCGGTGCGGTGGGATGGGGTGGGGCAGTTGGGGGAAGTGTGAAAAAATAAAAGAAAAATCATTTTTGGGTGAGGTGGGGGTGGTTGGGTGGGGTGTAAAAAATAGAAGAAAAATCATTTTTGGATGGGGGTAGGGTGCGGTGGGATATGATGAGGCGATTGAGGTGAAGTGTGAAAAAATAGAAGAAAAATCATTTTTGGTTGTGGTGGGTTGTGGTGGGGTTGCTAGGGTGTGGTGTGAAAATATAGAAGAAAAATCATATTTGAGTGGGGTAGGATGGGGGTGGGGTGGGGTTGGGGATGGGTGGCGTGGTAGGGTTTGGGGGAGTAGTGAAAAAACAGTAAAAAAAATTATTTTGGATGATGTGGGTTGGGGTAGGGTTTGGGGCGAGGCTGGGGGGGAGTCGAAAATTAGAAGAAAAAAATTAATTTTGGGTGGGGTAGGTGGTGGGTATGATAGGGTAGGGTCGGCGAGTTGTGAAAAAGTAATAGAAAAAAATCGTTTTGAGTAGGGTAGGGTAGGGTAGGGTGGGGTGATATCTCAAAAAAAAATTTATTTTTGGGGTGGGGTGGGGTGGGGTGGTGTGTGAGTGGGTGTGATGGGATGCAACTAGTGGGTGGGTGATTGGGTGGATGGGTTGGGGTTGGGGTGGGTGGGGTTGGGTTGTGGAGGAATGGGGGTGGGGTGGGTAAGGTGGTGTTGGGGGTGGGGGTGAGTGTGAGTGTGGAAAAGTAGAAGGAAAAAAGTTATTTAATGTGGTGAGTTGGGTGGGTGTGTGGGTGGTTGGGGTCGGGGTGGGTGGGTTGTCGGGTGGTGGGGTGAGTGCGGGGTTGGGTTGGGATGGAGTGGAGTGGAGTGGTTGTGAATTATGTATTGTTTTGATTTTATTATTTAATATTACGCATTTGTTTGGCAACTAATTATAATCTTAATCTTAATCTTAATATATATAATAATAGTATAGCCGTCAAAAAAACCCACACATAGTTTCCCGCCATTTTTCCTTGCTATTTTAGGAAACTTTGTAATTTTATTAATTATTTTAATAATTGAATTAGTAAACTTCAATTAATGCAAAATTAATTATAGGTGACATGTAATAAATGACTTTTTGATTGTAAAAAATAAAAAATCTATAAAAAGATCAAATTGTATATTATTTTTATTCTTTTGATAATTATTGTAATATTTTGAAGTCAAAAAATATGCAATATAGGTGTCAAATTCATGATCTTAACGAGAAGTTCAATACAAGTGAACAAATTAGAGCAAACTCTAAATATATCATTCTTAAAATTGCCAAAATAATAAAGATAAAAGTTTTACTTATACTTTTTACTTTTTTCAATATTCAATCTTTTTAATTTATCTCATCTAAGTCATAAAATGATATTTATCATTTCTTACCTAACTTCAATTTGACATAAATGATTAATTTCAAATCTTTTTTCTTATCAAATTAAAAGAAATAATGATATCCGATCTTTCTAAGTAAATTCAATTGAATTATTTTAATTTCTACAACTTCAGGTTTAGATAAACTCTTTGGTAATTTTGAAATTAATTTTATAAATTTACTCATTTTGTTCATTTATCTATTTTTTAATTTTTATAAATTTAAAATAATATCAATTTGTAAAATACATACTACAGACTTTAACAATTAATTCATTGAATTCTATAGAAAATAAAAATATAAGGTTTTATCAAACTTATTCTATTTAAAAATAAAATATAGTCCATACATTTATTTAACATGCACAAAAAATAGTTTTGTGTGTGTGTGGCTAACATGGCCATTTTCAATACTTGGTGAAAAATAAAATGTCACATTATATTTGAAACAATTGAATAGGAGTAAGTTTGATATAAACTATAGAAATTGTTTTAAATGTATGATTGAAAGTGAAAGAATGTAGTATAAAAATAAAATAATTGTCAAATCAATCAATTGTGTGGTTAAAATTTGATTTTCTTTCTTTAGAATGTGTGGTTAAAAAGTAGTATGTGCAATCTTAATATATATAATAATAGTATAGCCGTCAAAAAAACCCACACATAGCCATTTTTCCCTGCTATTTTAGGAAACTTTGTAATTTTATTAATTATTTTAATAATTGAATTAGTAAACTTCAATTAATGCAAAATTAATTATAGGTGACATGTAATAAATGACTTTTTGATTGTAAAAAATAAAAAATCTATAAAAAGATCAAATTGTATATTATTTTTATTCTTTTGATAATTATTGTAATATTTTGAAGTCAAAAAATATGCAATATAGGTGTCAAATTCATGATCTTAACGAGAAGTTCAATACAAGTGAACAAATTAGAGCAAACTCTAAATATATCATTCTTAAAATTGCCAAAATAATAAAGATAAAAGTTTTACTTATACTTTTTACTTTTTTCAATATTCAATCTTTTTAATTTATCTCATCTAAGTCATAAAATGATATTTATCATTTCTTACCTAACTTCAATTTGACATAAATGATTAATTTCAAATCTTTTTTTTTATCAAATTAAAAGAAATAATGATATCCGATCTTTCTAAGTAAATTCAATTGAATCATTTTAATTTCTACAACTTCAGGTTTAGATAAACTCTTTGGTAATTTTGAAATTA
This sequence comes from Ligustrum vulgare, assembly GCA_963555705.1. Classification (NCBI taxonomy): domain Eukaryota; kingdom Viridiplantae; phylum Streptophyta; class Magnoliopsida; order Lamiales; family Oleaceae; genus Ligustrum; species Ligustrum vulgare. The sequence goes on from OY743170.1 coordinate 56,521,689, forward strand.
ATTTTATAAATTTACTCATTTTGTTCATTTATCTATTTTTTAATTTTTATAAATTTAAAATAACATCAATTTTTAAAATACATACTACAGACTTTAACAATTAATTCATTGAATTCTATAGAAAATAAAAATATAAGGTTTTATCAAACTTATTCTATTTAAAAATAAAATATAGTCCATACATTTATTTAACATGCAAAAAAAATAGTTTTGTGTGTGTGTGGCTAACATGGTCATTTTCAATACTTGGTGAAAAATAAAATGTCACATTGTATTTGAAACCATTGAATAGGAGTAAGTTTGATATAAACTATAGAAATTGTTTTAAATGTATGATTGAAAGTGAAAGAAGGTAGTATAAAAATAAAATAATTGTCAAATCAATCAATTGTGTGGTTAAAATTTGATTTTTTTTTTTGAATGTGTGGTTAAAAAGTAGTATGTGCAATTGTGAAAAATTAGTTTTTAAATAATATGTGGTTGTGAATGAACATTAAAAAAAATATTTTTGAATAATCAATTTTATATGAATAAATAAACTAAGGAAACTAGATAATGAACAATTAACTGTTAAAAAAAATGCAATTCATAACTTTTTTTTTTTTTTTTTTTTTTGATATTTTAATTGTATATTGAATATACAATTTATGCATTAAAGTAAGAAATCTTATATGGAGAAATGAAATTACAAATTATTCACAATTTGCGTATGGAAGTTATTATTATTATTTTTTTATTGTGTTATTTTTATCGGACATTGTATTTTTACAATTTATTCAATAAATATTATTTATTCCGTGCATCGCACGGGTGCGATTACTAGTATATATAATAATAGTATAGCCGTCAAAAAAACCCACACATAGTTTCCCGCCATTTTTCCCTGCTATTTTAGGAAACTTTATAATTTTATTAATTATTTTAATAATTAAATTAGGAAACTTCAATTAATGCAAAATTAATTATATGTGACATGTAATAAATGACCTATTGATTGTAAAAAATAAAAAATCTATAAAAAGATCAAATTGTATATTATTTTTAATTCTTTTGACAATTATTGTAATATTTTGAAGTCAAAAAAATATGCAATATAGGTGTCAAATTCATGATCTTAACGAGAAGTTCAATACAAGTTAACAAATGAGAGCAAAATCTAAATATATCGTTCTTAAAATTTCCTCAAATAATAAAAGGTAAAAGTTTTACTTATACTTTTTACTTTTTTCAATATTCAAATTCAATCTTTTTAATTAATCTCATCTAAGTCATAAAATGATATTTATCATTTTTTACCTAACTTCAATTTGACATAAATGATTAATTTCAAATCTTTTTTCTTATCAAATTAAAAGAAATAATGATATCCGATCTTTCTAAGTAAATTCAATTAAATCATTTTAATTTCTACAATTTCAGGTTTCGATAAACTCTTTGGTAATTTTGAAATTAATTTTATAAATTTACTCATTTTGTTCATTTATCTATTTTTTAATTTTTATAAATTTAAAATAAAATCAATTTGTAAAATATATACTACAGACTTTAATAATTAATTCATTGAATTCTATAGAAAATAAAAATATAAGGTTTTATCAAACTTATTCTATTTAAAAATAAAATATAATCCATACATTTATTTAACATGCACAAAAAATAGTTTTGCGTGTGTGTGGGTAACATGGCCATTTTCAATACTTGGTGAAAAATAAAATGTCACATTGTATTTGAAACCATTGAATAGAAGTAAGTTTGATATAAACTATAGAAATTGTTTTAAATGTGTGATTGAAAGTGAAAGAATGTAGTATAAAAAATAAAATAATTATCAAATCAATCAATTGAGTGGTTAAAAATTGATTTTCTTTTTTTAGAATGTGTGGTTAAAAAGTAGTTTGTGCAATTGTGAAAAATTAGTTTTTAAATAATATGTAGTTGTAAATGAAAATTAAAAAAAAATTATTTTTGAATAATCAATTCTATATGAATAAATAAACCAAGGAAACTATATAATGAACAATTAACTGTTAAAAAAAATGCAATTCATAACTTTTCTTTTCTTTTTTGATATTTTGATTGTATATTGAATATACAATTTATGCATTAAAGTAAGAAATCTTATAGGGAGAAATGAAATTACAAATTATTCACAATTTGTGTATGCAAGTTATTATTATTATTATTTTTTTATTATGTTATTTTTATTGGACATTGTATTTTTACAACTTATTCAATAAATATTATTTATTCCGTGCATCGCACGGGTGCGATTACTAGTTATTATAATATTGTATTAATTAATTAACTAATTAATATCTGATTTTTAAAAAAAATTCTTAAGTTTGTTATGTTTAAAAAGTGAAAGTTTTAGTTGTATAGTTATGTACTTTTCCCCACATTTAATAGTCAATTTAATAGTCAATGTGTATTGGGGTTTAGGTTGGTTTAATGGCCATTTTGTTGGTTGTTGTATAATTTGGGGTTCTTGTTTGGCCCATTATTTAGACCTAACCCACTTAACCATATATTCCACATCTTAGTACCATTTGACTTGGGGTTCTGAATGTGTGCAATGGGGGGTGTGGGGGGGGGGGGGGGGGCATATGGGAGTAGCCGTTCTTGGCACTTCGAGGAGTCTGTCTTGTTGTCTTTCTGCCTTCCTCTCTCACTTTGTGATATATAGTTGTTTCGTTCCCCCTAGTTCTTGTGTGAATTAGGTAAGTTTGTTGTTCATCTGATGTGGAAATTGAGCCCGAATCGATGTATTCAATGATCAACAATCAACAAACAACACTATCTTAGTAGAATTCCAAAATCTAAATATTACAAATGAAAGGCGCTACTCCCCAAGGTTGAACATCAATTGTGTAATCGAGGAAGTCAACATTGATTGACTTTCATTGTTAAGGGCTTTAGGAAAAAAAAATCACATTTCCATTTGGAAAAAATCAACAACATTTTTCTAGCAAAATCCCAAAATCTAAATATTACAAATAAAAAAAGAAGCAAATAAAACATTAAAATAGTGATGAACCGAAAAGACGCACCAAAGTTCATAAAACATCATTGTAGGTTCATACTGACCGGCACTAACATGTTGAACTTGGACTTCAAAGGTGGCGCCCATCACACGGTCTAACAATGATCCCAACTCGACGTAGGACCTACCTATAACCTTACGGTGCTAAAAAAAATATTTAGAAACAAAAAATGTGATATTTTTGACGTAAATTATTTGATTGAAAAATAATTTAAGAAAATATGAGTGATTAAAAGTGATTTGAAAAATTTATTGTTTATGTTCATAAACAAGTTTACCAGACGAAAGATCATGACATATACAACTAGTCAATTCAACTGGAAAATTTATCTAAAACTCGATCTGGTTATAAGTAAAAATTAAACAAAATAAATTGTTGGGTTGGACTACGCATGGTAAGAAATGGTCATTTCTTGATTTTAGTTTTTGTTTGTTTAATATTTTATATAGGTTCTGATGTGAACGTCCTAGGTATATTGATCCAAGATTTTCACAACAATTTAATATCTTCCCAAGAAAGTTAAAATAATAAATAAAGCGATAAAACACCTTAACACAAGTTTAAATCTAAACCAAAATTCAAAGATTAACAAACCTAGCCAATAGGTATCAACTAAACAAATTTTAAGGTGGCGAAAATCAACAACAACACAAGAATAAACAATACTCAAGTAAAGTTGATTAACTTCCAAAGATAATACAAGAGCAAAGAGATGTGATTTTATCTCACCCAAGAGAGAAGCTTCTCACAAGAGCTATCACATGAACATCATGGTTAATTTAGGGTTTGAGGAACGAAAGTGTATTTATTACAAAATATGGACCAAAAGAGAAATTACGAAAATTGCATGAAAAACCCCGTGTTTTCAAATTCAGGGTGTTTCGGTTTATCAGATGGTCGACCGAAATGTTACTTTCGGTCGACCAATCCTCAGCCGAACGTGACTGAGGTTGCACCCCTAAATCTCTACAGATTTTCGGTCGACCGAAATTGGATGAGTCCAATTTCTTCTTATTTTTTGCTCCAATTTGATTCTTTGTTTCTTTTCTTGACTTATTCACATTGTTTAGCCTCGAATCTTGAATATGGATGGCAATGGGTCGGATTCGAGTCGCCCCGTCCCGAACTAGATATCCTGCCCCGCCCCGCCCCGCCCTGCCCTCGCGACTAGTCACGGGACGGGTTGGGGCGGGGGCGACCTACCCGTCCCACCAATGACCCGAAAATATTTTTTTTTCCTTCTCAAAATTGGTAATGAAATTTTATGTCAAAAACTTAGGCGTCGAACTAGTTAGAGTTTTAAAGTTTGAACTTTAAAGATAATATGTATATATTTGAAGAAAAAAAAATCAATAAACAATATAATGGTATAGTGGTTGTGTATTCTCATACCCTTAAATCCCACCAAGGTTCAATTCTTCTGGGCTTCATTAATTTTTTTTTAGTTTCTCATTCTAATATTAAAGAAAAAAAAGAAATTCGGGTCACGGGGCGGGGCAGGGCCGCCCCAAACCCGCCCCGTGGACCCGATGGGGCGGGTCAATTCGGGTTTTTTGCCATCCCTAATCTTGAACCTCCTTGGCATCGGATCTCGTCATGGGTCTCACAGGCACACGCATCGATGTTTGACTTCTCGATTCTCATCATGTTCGACTTGAATTTTAGGGACAATTGGTCGAGTTCGAGGTGTGTCGGGATTTCCTCGACTTGGACTCGCGAATCACGGGTCCATCGACCTTTCTATCCTTGTTTATAATTTTTTATTCTTTTTTAAATAGGATAAAAATAAAAATAAATAATAAATAATATTCGCGGGTTCACAAGGCGGGTTCAGGTGTTTGGGGCAGGGATTCTCTAATGGGATCGAGTCCAACGAATCTCGGATCCGTAGAGTTTTTTTTTGCCATACCTATTGAATTTTTTACACTTTTCGATTAAATTTGAACTGGGGTAAATATTATAGTACAGAATGACTCACTTTGGGATATTTGTCGACACAGTCCGATTATGGTGCTCTCAGTGAGCATCAACTGCCAGGCACCCCCAATAGGGGACACTTGATCAAGTGGGAATTGAGCTCCTTAAAATTCCTATGGACAATAGGTTTGGGGTATGGGTAAACAGCACAAATGACCCCCCAACCTTTGAATTTTGAAAATCGGTCGATGTCAATTTTCAAAATTTTATTTTTTTAAAACTTATTTTCTTTCACACATTCTATTAATAAAATAATCTACACTTAGGGTGTGTTTGATTGAAGGGATTTTTCATGAAAAACGTCCCATCAATTAAAATATTTTCCATCTATGCACGTTTGATTCCCTAAATTTTCCATGGAAAATGTTCCAATATTTTCCATTTTCATGCATTGTTTTAAATTATTTACCTTGAAAATTTTCCAATGCAGGGAGATGGGAAAAGATTTTCCATGAAAATATTTTCCATTTTCATGTTCCATCTTTTGTCTATCAAACATACCCTTAGTTTAACTACAAATTCTCTAAACTTACTTTTCAAATCGATCAATTCTCAAAATCAAAAATAGAACTGATAAAAACATATTTATTATTCAATTCCTAAAATGATGTCCAATGTATTTGGTTGTTTATGTTCCATGGTGAGTTTTTGTTAAAAATTTTACCGTACACTTTGAAATCCAGAATAAACTTTATTTTTTTAAAAATTGTTTTCAACCATACATTCTATCAATAAAATAATTTACACATAAATCCAAAAAGAATTCTTAGTATTTAATCACAAATTCTTCAAAAAATTATAATTACAAACCACATTATTTGAAATAACTAGTCTCAAACAAGGACTTTATATGATAGAGACTAACGGAATCTGAAGGTAGGGACCATTTACACAACGTTTGGTAATTCCGATGTATAAATAAGGGTAAACAGCACAAATGGTCCCTAATCTTTGGATTTCTTGCGAAAATGGTCCCCAACGTTTAGATTTTGACATTTATATCTTCAGAATCATCAAATATTTCGAAAATGGTCCTTACCGTTAGATTCCGTTAGTTTTAACCGTTAAAAACGTGTAAATAGCACATAATTGGTCCCTAACTTTTGAGTTTCTTGCAATAATAGTCTCTAATGTATTAAAGTTATGTTTGACATATTTAGTTTGTAAGCTCCAAACGTTTGGCGTATTTAGTCCATAACATATTAAGTCCCTATACGTTTGGCGTATTTAGTTCTTAACATATTAAGCCCCTATTTCAAACCAATTATTTCAAATAATGTGATTTTTAATTGTAATTTTTTGAAGGATTTGTGATAATTTTTAAAAGAAAATTGAATTTATTTGTAGATTATTTTATTGATGGAATGTATGGTTGAAAACGAGTTTTAAATAAACAAAGTTTATTCTGAATTTCCAAAGTGCACAATAAAATATTTTACAAAAATTCACCCAATTCACAGTTCAACCTATTGGTAAAAAAAAAAAAAAATTCACGGAATATAAACAAACAAATACATTGGACATCATTTTAGGAATTGAATAATAAATATATTTTTATCAGTGCTATTTTCGATTTTCGGTTTTGAGAACCAATTAATATCGATTTTCAAAATTTCATTTTTTCAAAACACGTTTTCTTCCACACATTCTATTAATATTTTTTTAAATTTATGCATAAATTAAAAAAAAAAAATCTTACTTTTTAACTCAAATTATCCAAACTTAATTTTCAAATCGATCGATTCTCAAAATCGAAATTGAAAGTAGAACTGATAAAAACATATTTGTTATTCAATTCCTAAAATGATATCCAATGTATTTGTTTGTTTATGTTCCATGAATTTATTATTTTTTTACCAATAAGTTGAAATGTTAATGCGGTGAAATTTTGTTAAATATTTTATTGTGCACTTTAGAAATTCAGAATAATTTTTTTTAAACTTGTTTTCAACCACACATTCTATCAATAAAATGTTTTACAAATAAACTCATTTTTTTTTTTACTTTTCAACTGCAAATTCTTTAAAAAATTACAATTACAAACCAAATTATTTGAAATAATTGGTCTGAAATGGGGGCATAATTGTTAGGGACTAAATATGCCAAATATATAAGGACTTAATATGTTAGAGACTAAATACGCAAACGTTTGGAGATTACAAACTAAGTATGCCAAACATGACTTTAATATGTTATGGATTATTATCACAAGAAACTTAAATGTTAGAGACCATTTGTGCTATTTACGCATTTTTAACGGTGGAAACTAACGAAATCTAATGGTAGGGACCATTTTCACAACGTTTGGTGATTCTGAGGGTATAAATGCCAAAATCTAAACGTTGGAGACCATTTTCGCAAGAAACTCAAAGGTTGGGGGCTACTTATGCTATTTACCCTATAAATAAATGCCAAAATCTAAACGTTATGGACTATTTTAGCAAGAAGTCCAAATGTTGGGGGACCATTTATACATTATACACTTTGAGTAGATATATAAATTCTTTGAACATAACAAATAAACCTCACCCCAACCTAAGCCTATAAAGAGACATCCATGCAAAATCCATAGAATGTTGAGAGACATTTTCAGGGGAATAATAATAATAATAATAATAATAATAATAATAATAATAATAATAATAATATTATGAAGAAGAAGAAGGTAAATGATAACTATTAAGATGAATCAATGTACACAACTTTCTCCACTAAATGGAAGACTAAATACACTGGCACATGATCAAATTTATCATTAGAAATAACAAGCTCGCTACTTAAATAAGAGGGTTGAGAACGAGTTTGACAACCCCTTCACATTAAGAATGTGGGGAATTTTATAATTAATTAATTATTAAAATCATTTTTATTAACACGTCCCACTTCCATGTGAAGTGGGAAGTGGCCGTCAAGCGATGGTCCTATCTGACACCCACAATAGGTGGGGACAAGTGCCCACAATGGGCACCATGCACATTGTGGGCATTTTAAAACTTCTACAACTTTAATTTCTTACTCGTACTCATTTATATGAAATTGATATATTGTCCACGGTGAGCAATTCTTATGTTGCTCATTGTAGACGTATTGATGTGATCCAGACCACGGATACAAGCCCGCACAAAGATACGTTGAAGATCAAAGGAGGACCGATGACTCGATTGCAAGCAAAGAGGGCCAAGGAAGCAATGGACAAGTTAGTTCAAGAAACAATGGCCAAAACAATGTTCGTGTCATCGAAAGAAGCAAGTTTCATGTTGGGGCCGAGCCAAAACGACGAGTGGATCAACCTCATCCAAGCCGTCGAAGAAGATTGCCAAAATTTGGGAATTACGGCCGTAATTCAACATTCTCACGGCCGTAATCAACGTTCTGCTTAAAACTGAATTTTTGAATAAATTAAGGTTTACGGCCGTAAGGTTAATATCACGGCCGTAAGGGAGTTACTGCTTAAAATTGGAATTCGTATGTTTTGGACTTACGGCCGTAAGTCCAATTGTCACGGCCGTAAGAGTGATTCAGAAACAGGGTTACGGCCGTAAGAAAATCAGTCACGGCCGTAAAACCGATTACGCGTAAATTTAGGTTTATTTTATTTCCATAATTTTGGATAGTTGTTTCCTTATTTAATTAGAACTCTTTAACCTAGTTTTGACCCTATATATAGGGATGTAAATTTCATTATTCATTAGACAACTTTGATATATTAATTGAGAGGCAAATTGCTTTCACATTCTTATTCTTTATTGAATAAAATCCGAACTTGCGAGTTAATTCTTGTTTGTTCAAATCTTGGGTGAGATTTATCTTCTTTGTGATCAAGAGGTCAACATATCAATTGATTGTGTTGGTTGCTTGATTCAATTAATTTGAATCAATCTCTAAATCGTGGTTTATTGGCGTTCTTGGGTCGATTCCAATAATTTGTGGGTTGCGTAGCTACAATTGCTACGTGGTTTGCATCATCTGGTATCAGAGCTTAGGCTCCAAAAATCAAGGTTATATCTTTGTTTTTGTTTTCTTGAGTTTCTTATTCTTGTTCTTCGTATTCTTCCAGTTTTGAGTCTTTAATCCAGAAAAGTGTCACAAAAAATTCAAAAGTCGTTATTTCCTTCGTTTGTTATCCGAATTTAATTTCGTTTGTTTCGTTATTCTCGTAGTTGAATTTTCGAAAAAAAAAAAAACGAAAATTCTCAGTCCAACTAAAATATTTGATATTTGATTTCAAGAATTATTTTCTTGAAACAATCCTAGTTTCCATAAAAAGTGTCAAGTTCTATATAAAGTCAAATTCAATTCTCTAAAGGTCTTCTTTGAGTTTTCCAACAAATTCATTACTTCTCACTCATATTCGATTTGAAGCAATCGGGTTTAAACTTGTTTGAGTTCGGATTCGTTCTTTGAAGCAATTGGGGTGAAAGCTATTGAGTGGAAAAAGGCAGAGAGGTGAGATCAATAGAGGGTAAAAGCCTAATTTGAGTGATACACGAGCGAAATACACGTGAGGCATATAATATTTAGTGTTAGGATGTCTGAACAATCTTCTACTGCAAAAAACAACGATCGAGTCAACATGACGGAAGAGATGGTACAACGGTTTGAGCGGTTGTTCGGGGATGTGTTAGGTAGGTTAGAAAGGCTTGAACAACCTCGGGAAGTGCCTAATGTCCGTAGGCAAGGTGGGCAAGGTCGTAGAGTAGAGGGGGTCGATGAGAATGAAGAAGATAGTGATTTTGACGATGGGGCGATTGTGAATAGAGGAGTTAGGCATGGAAGAAGGGATAGGGATCTTGGTGGCGATAGAATGGATGGTAGTATGAGCAACATCAAAATGACAATTCCATCATTCAAGGGTAGGAGTGATCCGGAAGCATACCTAGAATGGGAGAAGAAGATGGAATTAATTTTTAATTGCTACACTTATTCGGAAGAGAAAAAGGTTAAAGTAGCGGTACTTGAATTCTCCGAGTATGCTATTACTTGGTGGGATCAATTGGTGACTTCTAGGAGAAGGAATCGCGAGAGGTCCGTTAGTACTTGGGATGAATTAAAAGCTATCATGAGAAAGAGGTTCGTTCCTAGTCATTACCATCGGGAGCTTCGTCAAAAGTTGCAAGGTCTATACCAAGGATCAAAGAGTGTGGAGGATTATCACAAGGAGATGGAGATATTGATGATTAGAGCTAATGTAGATGAGGATAGGGAGGTTACGATGGCTCGATTTTTGAATGGGTTGAATAGGGATATAGCTAATGTGGTTGAACTACAACATTACTTGGAGATGGAGGATATGTTGCACATGGCTATAAAGGTTGAGAAGCAATTGAAGAAGAAGGGGACAACAAGGTATCAATCGGGTACTAATTCTTCTTGGAAGCCGAAGTGGGAAGGTAAAGGAGAAGGGGCTGTTTCTAAAGGAAAGTTTGAAGCACCAAAAGGGAAGTTTGAGCCACCAAAAGGGAAGGAGGAACAAGCTAATAAATTCGTACCTAAAGGGGAACCTCAACTGTCTAGGAGTAGAGACATTCAATGCTTCAAATGTTTGGGGAGAGGACATGTGGCGTCTCAATGTCCTAATTAGCGAGTGGTACTTTTGCGAAAGGATGGAACTATGGAGAGTGATAGTGAGGAAGAGGATTATAGCGATATGCCAGCGTTGGAGGAAATATGTGAGGATGAAGATGTGTTATCCGGGGAGCATGGCGAGTTATTAGTGGCAAGGCGAGCCCTTAGTGCCCAAATCCACACGGATGATTTGGAACAACAACGGGAGAACATATTTCATACTCGATGTCGCATTAATAACAAGATATGTAGTATGATTATTGATGGCGGTAGTTGCACTAACGTCGCTAGTACTATACTTGTTGAAAAATTAGGATTACCTTTGTTAAAACATCCTAAACCTTATAGGCTTCAATGGTTAAATGATAGTGGAGAAATTAAGGTGAATAGGAGGGTGTTGGTGAATTTTTCTATTGGTAGCTATGTGGATGAAGTTATGTGTGATGTGGTACCTATGCATGCCGGGCACATTTTGTTGGGTAGACCTTGGCAGTATGATAGGAAGGTCACGCATGATGGGTATAAAAATAGGTATAGCTTTACCAAGGGAGGAAAAACCATTACACTTGCACCATTGACACCGTCACAAGTGTATGAAGATCAAATAAAACTGAAAAATGATGAAGAAAAAAGAGTAAAGGAAAATGAGAGAAAGAGAGTTGAGGCCACGACCTCAGAAAAAGGAGAGGAAAAGAGAGTTGGAGCCACGACTCCAGAAAAAGGAGAGGCGAGAGAAAAAAAGAGTGTTGGGGTACATACCTCAGAAAAAGGAGAGGGAGCGAAGAGTGCCAGAAAAGAAAGAAAAATGAGTTTCTACGCAAAAAGGAGTGAAATCAAAAAAGCATTTATGGAAAAACGACCAATGGTCCTTTTATTATACAAGGATTCATTCCTTGCCTTTGAAGAAACTAACAAATCCCTCCCTAGTTTGGCTATTTCTTTATTGCAGGAATTTGACGATGTATTTCCGGAGGATATACCTAGTGGGTTGCCACCCATTCGTGGTATTGAGCATCAGATTGATTTTATACCTGGAGCAGTCATTCCAAACCGTCCAGCTTATAGGAGTAATCCCGAGGAGACGAAGGAGCTTCAAAAGCAAGTGGAGGAGTTAATGAGTAAGGGATACATAAGGGAAAGCATGAGCCCATGTGCCGTACCCGTGTTACTTGTACCGAAGAAGGACGGGACGTGGAGAATGTGTGTTGATTGTAGGGCCATCAACAACATAACGGTAAAGTATCGTCATCCTATTCCTAGGTTAGATGATATGTTGGATGAATTGTATGGCTCTAGCATATTTAGTAAAATTGACCTTAAGAGTGGTTATCATCAAATTCGAATGAAAGAAGGAGATGAGTGGAAAATTGCTTTTAAAACTAAGTATGGCTTGTATGAATGGTTAGTAATGCCTTTTGGACTTACTAATGCACCTAGCACCTTTATGCGTTTAATGAATCATGTTTTACGTGCATTTATAGGTAAATTCGTTGTAGTTTACTTCGATGATATCTTGATATATAGTAAAACTTTGAATGAGCATGTGGAGCATGTTAGGTGTGTGCTTGTGGTTTTAAGACAAGAGCAACTTTTTGCTAATTTTAAAAAGTGTGATTTTTGCATGGAAAAAGTTGTATTTCTTGGCTATGTGGTTAGTGCTAAAGGGATAGAAGTAGATGAAGAGAAAATCAAAGCTATTAAAGAATGGCCAACACCTAAAAGCATAACTGAGGTTAGGAGTTTTCATGGCTTGGCTAGTTTTTATAGGCGCTTTGTTAAAAATTTTAGCACGATTGCTGCACCACTCACAGAAATTGTCAAAAAGAGTGTAGGGTTTAAATGGGGTGTAGAACAGGAGCATGCATTTGATACTATCAAAAATATGTTATGTGAAGCACCGGTTTTATCACTTCCTAACTTTGACAAAGCTTTTGAGATTGAATGTGATGCCTCAGGACTAGGCATTGGAGCTGTTTTAATGCAGGATCAAAGGCCAATCGCCTATTTTAGTGAAAAACTAAAAGGGGCTGCACTTAATTATCCCGCATATGACAAGGAGTTATACTCACTTGTGCGCGCTTTGGAAACATGGCAACATTACTTGTGGTCACGGGAGTTCGTGATACACACTGATCATGAATCCTTGAAACATTTGAGGGGTCAAGCTAAACTGAGTAAGAGACATGCAAGGTGGGTAGAGTTCATCGAAACATTTCCCTATGTCATCCGGTACAAACAAGGTAAGGAAAATGTGGTGGCAGACGCATTGTCTCGAAGGTATGTTCTTTTAAATTCGAAATTGCTTGGATTTGAATACATTAAGGACATGTATGCTAATGACCTTGACTTTTCTAATATTTATGAGTCATGTGGTAAAGGGGCTGTGGATAGGTTCTTTAAACATGATGATTATTTATTTCGAGAAAATAAATTGTGTGTCCCTAGGTGTTCAATGAGAGAATTACTTGTGAGAGAGGCCCATAGTGGAGGTCTAATGGGTCATTTTGGGATTAAAAAGACCATTGAAATCCTAAGTGAACATTTCTATTGGCCTAAAATGAAAATTGATGTGGTTCGGGTTTGTAATAGATGCATTAATTGTAAGAAGGCTAAATCTAAGATTAAACCCCATGGATTATATATGTCTTTGCCCGTCCCTAGTGAGCCTTGGGTCGATATCTCTATGGATTTTGTTTTGGGATTACCTAGGACTAAGAAGGGGAGAGATTCAATTTTTGTGGTAGTAGATCGTTTTATTAAAATGGCACATTTCATACTATGCCACAAAACTGATAACGCTACTAACATAGCTGAAATTTTCTTTCGAGAAGTCGTGCGCTTACATGGGGTTCCTAAAAGTATTGTCTCGGATAGGGATGTTAAATTCCTTAGTCATTTTTGGAGAGTCTTGTGGAACAAATTAGGAACAAAATTACTTTTTTCTACAACTTGTCACCCACAGACCGATGGACAGACCGAGGTAGTAAATAGGACAATGATCCAATTATTGCGCACCATAATCAATAAAAATCTGAAAAATTGGGAAGAGTGTTTACCATTTATTGAATTTGCATATAATAGAGCTATACATTCTACTACTTCGTGTTCACCATTTGAAATTGTTTATGGTTTTAATCCGCTAACACCATTGGATTTAATTCCTTTTTACCTGTGAATGAACGTAGTAGTTTAGATGGAAAGAAAAAGGCTGAGATGGTTAAAGCACTCCACGACAAGGTGAGGTTGGCGATTGAAAAGAAAAATGAACATTATGCTTCGCAGGCCAACAAAGGAAGAAAGGGCATCATTTTTGAACCCGGTGATTGGGTTTGAGTTCATTTGAGAAAGGAGCGGTTTCCAGAACAACGCAAGTCAAAGTTACAACCGCGGGGCGATGGTCCATTCCAAGTGATTGAAAGGATCAACAACAATGCCTATAGACTCGATCTTCCTAGTGAGTATAATGTTTCGGCTTCATTTAATGTTTCTGATCTATCTCCGTTTGATGCAGGTACAGATTCGAGGTCGAATCCTTTCGAAGAGGGAGGGGATGATGTGATCCAGACCACGGATACAAGCCCGCACAAAGATCCGTTGAAGATCAAAGGAGGACCGATGACTCGATTGCAAGCAAAGAGGGCCAAGGAAGCAATGGACAAGTTAGTTCAAGAAACAATGGCCAAAACAATGTTCGTGTCATCGAAATAAGCAAGTTTCATGTTGGGGCCGAGCCAAAACGACGAGTGGATCGACCTCATCCAAGCCGTCGAAGAAGATTGCCAAAATTTGGGAATTACGGCCGTAATTCAACATTCTCACGGCTGTAATCAACGTTCTGCTTAAAACTGAATTTTTGAATAAATTAAGGTTTACGGCCGTAAGGTTAATATCACGGCCGTAAGGGAGTTACTGCTTAAAATTAGAATTCGTATGTTTTGGACTTACGGCCGTAAGTCCAATTGTCACGGCCGTAAGAGTGATTCAGAAACAGGGTTACGGCCGTAAGAAAATCAGTCACGGCCGTAAAACCGATTACGCGTAAATTTAGGTTTATTTTATTTCCATAATTTTGGGTAGTTGTTTCCTTATTTAATTAGAACTCTTTAACCTCGTTTTGACCCTATATATAGGGATGTAAATTTCATTATTCATTAGACAACTTTGATATATTAATTGAGAGGCAAATTGCTTTCACATTCTTATTCTTTATTGAATAAAATTCGAACTTGCGAGTTAATTCTTGTTTGTTCAAATCTTGGGTGAGATTTATCTTCTTTGTGATCAAGAGGTCAACATATCAATTGATTGTGTTGGTTGCTTGATTCAATTAATTTGAATCAATCTCTAAATCGTGGTTTATTGGCGTTCTTGGGTCGATTCCAATAATTTGTGGGTTGCGTAGCTACAATTGCTACGTGGTTTGCATCACGTATCACGTATCGACATTAGAGGATGCAGAGCTGTTCCACGTGATGTGCACTTGGGCAGCTCGACATTGTCCAATGTCGAGCTGCCATGTGTCCGGTGGGGGGGGGGGGGAATACAAGAGTTGCCCACCGTGGAAAACATATCAAACATGCTCATTTATAGGGGTGAACAAAAAAATCGGAACCGATATGATCTAATCGGAACCGAACCCAAAAAAAGGAACCGTATGGTTTTTAAAAAATAAAATCGAAAATCGAAAAAATCGAAGTTAGAACCAAATCTTTGATTCTTGTTTATTTTTTTGATGATTTTATTTGGTTGTCCTAAAACTTAAAATCAAAAGAATTTATAATTTTTTGGGGTAAAGTGAAAATGATTAAGTTCTTTTTATGAAATTTGTTACGTCTCTACCTCATTTTAACATTTAACTTCACACTTGGACGGAAATTCTTAGTAAATAAAAATAGAATGAGACTAATTAATAAGTGGAGCTGTAAATGACAATGATATAGTTAACTAATTAAATATACAAATATAAAACAATTAATAATAATACATTTAAAATTCATGATTCACCCCACAAGTTTACTATACAAATTTATCGCTTCTTGTCATGCTCGAAAAACCTTCCAGGCCATTTGTTTCTTATTTTGGTTTATGAACATTTTCTGTTTCATGGAGAATCTTATGCTTTCTTCGGGGTGAAAAGATTTTTGAAATCTTTGATCTTGGTATATTCGGTAGAAGTTTATTTCAGGTTATTGACTTGTTTCTCGAGACATGATATTCCTCGATAAGGCTCCCGAAAAATAATTATTATTGTAAAACCGAAACTAAACTAAAATCGAATTGTTTGGTTTTGGTGATTCAATGGAACCTCAAGAACCGAAAAGTATAGTTCGGTTCCGTTTCTTGAGATACTCGAACTGAATCACCCGACGTCCTTCGGTTCCGGTTCTTGAGATATCCGAACTGAACCACCCAACACCCACCCCTACTCATTTATATCGATTTATAGTTTAAACGATTTATAACACTTTCCAAACAATTGAGGCTCTGTTCGGTAATAATGTAGTAATTATAAATTGATTTATGTTTATTTTTTTAAATAAATATGTGATTAAAAAGTGAAAAGAGAGATGTGTAGTTAAAAATGTTAAAAAATTATGTTATTTATAAAATGTGATATTCTTAAGAAAGCGCCTCTGTTAGGCTGAAAACAAATAGAATTGAAATTATTTTGCTGATTTGTTTTTATTTTCTAAGTAAAATGTAGGATTAAAAATTAGAGAGGGAAAATGTGTATGATAAAAAATAGAATGAAAAATTGTGTAAATTAAATTTGATATATATTTTTTTTATTTCTTTTTCCCAATTAATTGGACGCCACCGAACAACCTATAACAAAGATTCCACAACTTCGTGGAATTGTACATTAGTTTGACCAAAACCAAACAACGAAATTAAACAAACCCACACGAAACAAATCACAAATGTGTCTTTGATAGAAGATGGAAGCTTTTCCATCTAAATTTTACCACCTCAACTCATAAGGAAACATTTTTTTGAAAATTGGCAAAAATAAACTTTAATTGATTGTATTTAAAAAAAAAAAAATTCATGACAAAATTTTCAATCAAACACCAAAACTGAAACTGATTTTCCTTGATTTGGCATTTTTTCATGTAAAATTTGCTCAATTAAATAAAGCCTATGACATATTTGATATCAAAAATCTTATATGAAAAAATATTTGAAAAGTAAAAAATGATGAACTTGACTAAGAATAAATGATTGAGATTGAGTTTAAAAAATTGTGATAAAAATTTTATCATTACCAAACAAGCTCTTAAATGATAATTAACCATGATAATTAGCAGCCGAAGAGTGCTCATCGAAGCTAAAATCAAGGGCAATTCCGTGAATGCAACAAAATTTACAACGTCGTTAAACCATGATAATTAACCATGATAATTAGCAGTGTTCTAAAATGCGCGAATAAACGCCGCCTAGGCGCGCATTAACTCAATGCGTGAGGAAAACGCATCGCATTACCCATATGCGCGGAATAATGCTTTTTACTAAACATAAATCGAAAAAAATCTGTGATGAATGGTTAAGAACCAATAATAAACTGTTACTTTTCCAATCCAATCAGTTAGAAACCAATTGAACCAGTGCTATTTAAATAAATAAATAAAATATAATCAAGGGCTGCATGTAAACAGATGCAATCCCTTTACAAATTTAATTCAGCTTACCACTGAATAGTCCCTTTATAAGGGTTAATAGGTGCTCCCATCCCACATCAACATCCGATGTGGGATGAAAACTGATAAACTTTTTTTTTTTTTTTTTTAAATTGCTTTGCTTCCTCTCTTTTTTAATTGTTTTTACTTACCGTTTTTTGTTTGACTTCTCTCTCCAAACTATTATTTAAATATTATTTTTCTTATTTTATAAGTAATAAAATATTTTGACATTTTGAAATAAATAGTATAATATAAATAAAATTATCAACCATAAAATCTCTATGTTTTTGAGTTAGTAATTCTAAAGTTAAAGAAAATTATTTATATATTTTATATTATTTGTGTATTTAGTTTTTATGTAATAAAATCTATTTTTCATATAAAAATTTATTTAATGTATTAAAATATTATTAAAAATATAAAACGCATTATGACGACTATTCTTCGCATTGACACGTCTAAACTTATGATTCTTGATTCTCGACCTCGACGCATCGCAACGCATTATGCATTTTAGAACCTTGATAATTAGCAGCCGAAGAGTGCTCATCGAAGCTAAAATCAAGGGCAATTCCGTGAATGCAACAAAATTTACAACGTCGGACCCGAGAATGACACAACAATTTAGAGAGAGGAACAACCTCTCTCTCTATGTATGTATATCTCTCACAAAGTCCTTTTCGCCTCTCTCCTCTACGCGTTAACGCCGAAGATCATAGTACAACTTTTCGGTGGAGGCAAAAATACAAAAGCATTCTTTTTTTATAACAAAACAGAGCAACGGTTCTAAATTTGATAGAAAGTTAGAAACACATCGCCATTTACGGTGGTCTTTTCAACTATTACTTTCCCATTGTTTTCTCACTTTTTTTTTTTTTTAATCTACTGAAAATGTCAAACGGTGGCATCACCAATTCCGCCACCAGCGGCAGCCCCATACACGGTGCACCCCCCAGCACTCACCGTCGCCGTGTACCTGACTCGACCAACGACGTCGAGAAATCATTGGACTATGTACAAATTTCTTGCGATAATTCTCCAGAAGTTGATGATTCAGAAACGTCGTCGGACGATAATGTCGGTGGGTATCAATATAATAGTGGTGGCAGCCACCATCACCACCCGATGATTCGGTATTTGTTAGTGCGTAAAAGGGTGCCGGAGAATTGGGTTTTGGGCTTGGAGGAATCTATATTAAGTGCTTATTCGATCTTCCACTCTTTGAGATCGAGAAAAAATATGGTTCGGGTAATTTTTGGGGTGCTGTTGATGCTGGTGGTGGTTTCGGCATTATTGAAGTTTTCTTTTACCTCCGGCATCGGTGGTTATCGGGAGGTTAATGGGATTTTGATTGTTCAGAATTTTAACAATGATTGGTCTAATGCCCAGAGAGTTCTGTTTGATTCCGACGGGTCTTCCGGCAGCGAAGTTACGCAGAAACGGCGAATGAAGGAAATTCCGGTAAGTTCATTAAATCTTTCTCCTGTTTTATAAATTATAAAAACTTAAATCTTATGTTTTGCTTATATTTCTGCAATTTCTTTGCAGAAACACATGGAAGATTGGAATTTTTAAGATGCTATTTAATTTTGTTCAGATTTCTATTTGTTTATGAAATAGTAATATTTTTTTGCAAAACTTTCTACTTTTCCACAATACTATTATTTAGGAATGTGTTTGTTGGGAACTGAGTTGTGTGTGTTGAATTTTACAATTATTAATTAATTTAAAATGTTTGGTAGATTTTTCTGTCTTTTTATTATGACTCACATGAAAGCTGAAACAATTAGTGGGGCGGCAATATGAATTTCTCCAGTGCCCTTTTGACCCAATCACCCAATTATTTTCCAGGCGGCTAATGATTAATTGACCGTTATGTATTTCCATGTTTTTTTTTTCTCCCGTCCTCAAGTTGCAGCTTGCAATTCGAAGTGAGGATGGGGTCTTCTATAATTTATCGATTTGATTCAGTTTTCCCAATTATTTTCCAGGCGGCTAATGATTAATTGACCGTTATGTATTTCCATGTTTTTTTTTTCTCCTGTCCTCAAGTTGCAGCTTGCAATTCGAAGTGAGGATGGGGTCTTCTATAATTTATCGATTTGATTCAGTTTTCTTCCTTCTAACAGAGGGATTTTATGTTGAACAGGACCCAGAATTATGGATGAAACCAAATAGTGATAATTATTTCCAATGCATTGCTCGACCTAGGAATCGCATAAGTACGTTAAGATTTGACGTCCTGAATTTAACGACTCCTGCTGCACAGATCGTTTTTGTTTGATCAATGAATGCTATTTTTTCTTTTTTCAGGGATGGGTTCAGTGACAAATGGTTATATTATAGTTCATGCCAATGGAGGATTGAATCAAATGAGAACAGGAGTACGTTTATTGCCATACACTATCATAGAATCTTTCACCTAGTTTTCTGGTGGTCTGAATTTTAATCCTTTGCTGACGATTTGCATTTTATTAAACTTCAGATATGCGATATGGCTGCCATAGCTAAAATTATGAATGCCACTCTTGTACTTCCTTCACTTGATCACGAGTCCTTTTGGACAGATCCTAGGTATAATCATCGGCGTTTCTCGGACAATGTACAGTGTTCTATCTAGGTTTCTCCTAAGCATATGCTTTATTTGCAGCGATTTTAAAGATATATTTGACTGGAGGCACTTCATTGAAGTTTTAAAAGACGATATTGAGATAGTTGAATCCTTGCCACCACAATTTGCTGCATTAACTCCCCTGGTCAAGGCACCAGTCTCTTGGTCGAAGGTCTGGAAATTACGAGAGTCATCATATTCTTTAGTATCATTAGCTATTTGCGTGCTTTGTGAATTTCCCCTAAATATGGACGCTTTGTTTTGTTCACAGGCTAGTTACTATAGAGGTGAAATCCTTCCTTTGCTGAAGCAGCACAAGGTGATCAAGTTCACACATACCGATTCACGACTTGCTAATAATGGCCTCGCGGCCTTTATTCAGAGGCTCAGGTGTCGTACAAATTATGTGGCTCTCCGGTTTACACCAGAGATTGAGGAACTTGGAAAGAAATTGGTGGACAGACTTAGGTTTGATGGTGAACCATATGTTGCTCTCCATTTGAGGTAACTAATAATTAATTTATCATTGCTAATTGGATCTTCGAGTAGATGTAGCAATTACCATCAAGTGACTTAGCAATGGCTATTTAATGCAGATACGAGAAAGACATGCTTGCATTTACTGGCTGCAGCCAAAATTTAACCGAAGAAGAGTCTGAAGAACTACGGGTCATGAGGTTTGAAACCAAGCATTGGAAAGAGAAAGAGATCGACAGCAAAGAAAGGAGAATACAAGGAGGCTGCCCAATGTCTCCTCGGGAGGCTGCACTACTTCTCAAGGCCATGGGATATCCCTCCTTGACTAGAATATACATAGTTGCTGGTGAAATTTATGGTAACAATAGCATGGATGCCTTCAGATCAGAGTACCCAAATGTTTTCACTCATTCGACCCTTGCGACCGAAGAAGAGTTGGAGCCATTCAGGCTTTATCAGAACCGCCTTGCGGCCTTAGATCACATTGTAGCCATAGAAAGTGATGTCTTTGTTTACACGTATGACGGAAATATGGCAAAGGCTGTGCAGGGGCATAGGAGATTTGAAGGATTTCGGAAGACAATAAATCCCGACAGGTTTAGTATATTTTTTTCGGCACTAGTTTACCTCTCAAGGCTTTTTCTTGGACAAAAGTAAATTTTGTTCTTTCTATTTTCAGGCTCAATTTCGTTCGACTGATAGATTTGTTTGACGAGGGAGCAATCTCTTGGGAGGATTTTGCTTCAGAAGTCAAGAGCTTACACTCCAACAGAGTCGGAGCACCGTACCATCGACAAGCAGGTGAATCGCCAAGACTCGAAGAGAACTTTTACGCGAACCCTTTTCCTGGATGTGTTTGTGATAAATCTGAGCAGCAAATAAGGCATCAGCAACTCACCCGTAAACCTAATTTGAGAGTTGCTTCACAAAGATAAAGAACTTCGTTTTAAATTAATTAATTGTCAACTCGTCTCAACAGTGGAAGTACACGGCATAATACACGTAGATTTGGATGAATCCGGGATTTTCATCCCCTTCAAGATACTATCAGAAACAGGATCGCAGACAGATGATATGCAATGTATCGACACCACAGGTTTGTGATTGATTAAGAAATTGGATCACGGAGTACAGGATGAAAGCAATTCTGTTATGTTAATAATACAGCCTACAACAAATGCACATTATTGCTTTCTGATACTGGAGTACAGGATTGTGTATACGTAATAGATTTTTATTCTCTTCACTAGCATTGTAGAAAATAGGGGAGTAGAGATTTTTTATTTTATCGATCCATTCTTATTTTTATCGCCAAAGAGGCTTTATGCGGGATGTAACTACTGTATCATCATAAAGAAATTTCAAGAAAAGATCGTTATTGTTATACATCTGTGTGTGATTTGCTAGTTTTTCATCTTCGATTTACAAAATTGATCCAATATCAATTAAGGGCACACACTATGGTGCTCTTCAAGGCACAAGAGCTGGGTCCCGTGTATTGGTGGGGTTCAGTTTTTGTGCTTTGAAGATTATCATAGTTTGTATCCTTCGCTGAAACTTGATCAAAATTGTTTCAATTTAATGTGTAAAAATGGATTTTGGGTTGGGGGTGGGTTCAAAGTGGAGCTAAAGAGCGAGTGAACATCTAGAAGAGGGATTCAAGCCCAAGGTCAAGTTGTAAGCCTATCTTTTAATAGACTGTTCATCTACTCAAACTATTTAAAAGCAAGGAGAATGATATGGTATGCACCAATTATGGGAATCTCCACCATTCAAATATTGTAAGGGTGCGTTTGATTGTGACAGTGGAAAATAGATAAAAAGAAAATATTTTTCAAGGATAAGATTTTGCTTGAAAATTATTTTCGTAGAAAATCATTTGAGAGTGTTTGGTTTAATTTTCTAGGTAGAAAAAAGTGGAAAACTTTTCAAGTTTTGTTTTTTAATTGACATTATTTTTCATACAAAATAATATCAAATTTAGCTATTTTAATCAATTTTTTTAAAATACATTTGTACTTGATAATGATAATTTTATTTTTTGAAAAAATGATATTAAGTCAATTAATAACAATAAAATTAATCAAACGTGACGAAAAACCTTTTAACACGGAAACGGTCCTTGTGGCTTTCCTTCTACGTTCTTGGTACATTAACTAGATCCTTTTAAGGTAATTTGACGTAACTGTATTTGTTAATAAGGTTGGAGGCTGCCTATACTTTCTGTAAAATTCGGTGTGCTGTGCACGGGTGGTTTTCAGTAAAGCCTTAAATCTTTTGAACATACATGGTAATCCATTTTGATCTCTTATTCTTGTTAAAAACTTGGGTTAATTTGCTCTCATTCTGAGGCTGTTGCTAGACCAAATATGCGGCAAATTCTGCTTTGCTTAGAGACCGCTGTAGAGCTGCTAGAGTTATCAACCCTTCGTATTTCTGGGACTGATATTACATTTGCACATGGTGAAGGTTTTGATGAATATATTATGTCACATCCATCATCAGTAAGCAAGGCCTTTCCGTACTCTTCCTCCGTTACCGACTCCTTGCTATCTGGCATGGTCAATGATTATTATATTTAGCGTGTTAACATTTTGTTATATATAGACCAATAAATAATAAGATTACTTATAGCATGTTACTGTATTGTCGTGCAGCTCGTTGTATTTATCAGCAACGTTATCAACTTCCGTTATTAAATAGACCTTCGGTGAAACCAAATTAAAATTGTCTTCGAATAACTTATGACCATACAAAAGCTTTGTCTGATTTGATAAAATGACTTTTCAATTTGTAGTAATAAATTATTATAATTAAAATACATAACGAGTTTTAAATGAGTATAAAAATATACCTGCACCCTACCCACACCCAACTCGCTCAACTTTCTAAAATGCATAATGCGTTGCGATACGTCAGGTTGAGAATCAATAATCACAAGTTTAAGGGTGTCAGTGCGAAGAATAGTCGTCATAATGCGTTTCGTACTTTTAATAATATTTTAATTAATTTTAAGACATTAAATAAATTTTCATATGAAAAATAGACTTTATTATGTAAAAACTAAATACACAAATAATATAAAATATATAAATAATTTACTTTTATTTTAAAATTACTAACTCAAAAAATTAGTGATTTATGATTGATAATTTTATTTATATTATACTATTTGTTTCAAAATGTCAAAATATTTTAATCCTCATAAAATAAGAAAAATAATATTTAAATAATAGTTTGGAGAGTAAAGTCAAACAAATAATGGTAAGTAAAAACAATTAAAAAAAATAGAAGCAAAGCAATTTAAAAAGAAAACAAGAAAGAAGAAGCCTATCATTTTCCATCCCACATCGAATGTTGATGTGGGATGGGAACACCTATTACCCATATAAATGGGCTATTCAGTGGTAAACTAAATTAAGTTTGCAAAAGGATTACATATGTTTACATACAGCCCCTGAATATAGTTTTTTT
This sequence comes from Ligustrum vulgare, assembly GCA_963555705.1. Lineage (NCBI taxonomy): Eukaryota > Viridiplantae > Streptophyta > Magnoliopsida > Lamiales > Oleaceae > Ligustrum > Ligustrum vulgare. The sequence goes on from OY743170.1 coordinate 56,545,514, forward strand.
TTTCTTTTTATTTAAATAGAACTAGAACTAGTTTAATTGATTTCTAACTGATTAGATTGAAAAAGTAATGATTTATTATTGGTTCTTGACCATTAATCATCGATTTTTTCGATTTATGTTCAGTAAAAAGCATTATTCAACGCATATGGGTAATGCGAGGCGTTTTCCTCAAGTATTGAGCTAATGCACGTCTAGGCGACGTTTATTCTCGCATTTTAGAACACTGAACTCGCTATTCTTAAGTGAGTATATGAGCATGGTATGTATATTATAAATCTCTAGTGAGTAGAAAATGAGTTTTCCAAATCCGACTCACACCTTATCCATTGTCTTCTCTAAATTAGAGGAGTATACGCGTCAATTAATGATTATTGTTATGGGAATCAAAACGGCAGATTGATAGGACATAAGCAAGTGTAGGGATGGATCCACCTATCGGCCAAAAAATAGATTTTTTTTGGAGTGTTATCCACATTTTGGGGGTCCTAATCGACCCTATCTTGGGTTATTGGTTCGAGATGTAAATAGCAGGTTATGTCTTCCAGAGTCAGGATGGATGACACTCAGTAATGTCTCATGGAGTAAGGTAACCCCCACTTGCCATAGGGAACAAATCATTATTCAGCTGTAAGGATTCAAACCCTATAAACAACTGCGCTGTGCACATTATCGGTCAATCCCTTTACCACTGCAAGATGTGCCATAAGGACAATTTTTTTTTTTTTTTCGAAGTAATGCACCTAGACTCGGGCCGCGAGGGGGGGGGGGGGGGGTGTAATTAAATTTATGAAAAAAGTGCTACCAATCTTTTATTGTCCCTCGTATAATGTTATCTTTATCTATCTATCTATTATATATAAAAATAGAAGTGAGGAGAGAGAGTTATTTTGAAGGGAAAATTGCATTTGGATTAATATATTTTAAAATAAATAAATAAAAATTATTGAAATTTGGATTAATAGATATTAAAATAAATAAATAAATATATTCTATATAAATTTGTTAAGTTAGAAATGAAAAAATTGAATTATTATATTTAAAAATGAAAATTTTTGATTAATATATTTTAAAATAAATAAATATATGCTATATAAATTTGTTAAGTTAGAAATGAAAAAATTGAATTAATATATTTTTAAAATAAATAAATAAAATTATTGAAATTTTACTTACTAATATGTCAATAAATAAGTAGACTCTTCAATACGCATATTACAAAAATAATTAATTATTTTCTATCAACTTTTTAACCACACATTTTCTCTCTCTAATTTTCAGTCATTACTTTTTACCTCAAAATTATAAATGAACAAGTTTATAAACCAAACATTATTGCCAAATGGAGGCTTAATCATTTCATCATTTTGACAAAAATTGACATATTTAAAAAATAAGGAAAAACAAAATATATTAATTAATATATTGAATTTCAAATAAAATATATGTAAGCAACATATTAAAAAATATAGTTAATAAAAAATTATAACATATCAAAAGGGAAATATGTGATGAGGTGGGCAAATTTTCTGAGAAAAACGTAAATAAAAGTAAAAGAAAAAAATATATAAAAAATTTAAATGTGTGGCAAATTTTGAGTGGTGCAGTATACTTAGTAAACACGTAGCATTTTTTATTTTGAATGATTTTGTATTTTTTAAAGTTTCAAATTCAATAACATTTTTTATTTGATATGATTGAATTAAGGTATTTTCAAAATTATGATTTCAAAATTATATATTCCGTGAATTGCACGGGTAGACAACTAGTTTGACTAAATTTTCAACAGAAAAATGGCCTTTATATTTTGAAGAATTGAATTTATTAAGCGTTTGTTTGGTTAACATGTTAAAAAATATATTTTCTAACATTTCAATTCTTCAAATCACTTTTTAACTATACATATTTTATCTCTTCATTTTTTAACCACATATTTTACCTAAAAAACATATTAAAATAAACATATTTTTAAACGTAAAAAAGTTTAACAAAGAGAGCCTAAGCCCCTATTCTCTTTGCTATTTTGAGGTCGTTTTCTGTTTTTATTTTCGAAAACGGTAAAAACGTGTTCTCTTTACCATTTTCGAAAACGCATTTTGGAAAACAAAAAAAAATTTGTACACAAAACGCAAAACGCTCAAAACCTCGTTTTGGACGTTTTGTGTGTATTTCGACAAAAAATGTGTTTTGGGATTTTTTTTTTTTTTTTTTTTTTTTTTTTTTTTTTAATTATCTTAACTTAGAACTAAGCTTAATATAAAGTTTTTATTTTTTTATTACTTTTTTTAGAATTATCCTAACTTGGAACTAAGCCTAAATAATTTATTTATTTATTTATTTAGAATTATCCTAACTTGGAACTAAGTTTAAATAAAGTTTTATTGAATTCAATATCAACATTACAAAAAAAAATTAAGTGAGAATTCTTGTTATTATATTTCAAAAAATGCACTGATAAATGGACTCTGATGGTTTTGAAAGAATTTGCATTTTCTAAATTTTAATAGAAGTAGAGCTTTTTCAAATCCTGAACCTGACCAAACTGTGTTAATATAGACTCTTAATACTCACATTAGTGTGTTGCATGTAACCATATTTTTAATGTATTGTGAACGAAAATTTGAGTTTGAATTAGTAGTATTCTGCAAGCAAATTAATTAAAAATAGTTTAAGTAGTATTCTACAAAATTTCAAGCAGAACGTATTTTCCAACTTTTCATTTTCAAAAACAGTTTTTAGAAATGACAAACCAAACGCGTTTTCAGCAAAATTGAAAACAAAAATGAAAACAGGAAATACAAAACATTTTCGAAAATGAAAATACAAAATAAAATACAAACAGAACGCCACCTAAGAATTTATTTCTCCACAATGTCATCATTTACAAAAGACTTTAAAAAGTAAATTATACATATAGTACATGTGTGCATTCATATGCTCTTCTATCAAAATAATAGTGAATGCACGTGATGTATTTATAACAATGTTTTTAATAATGTTGTAAATATTTTTTTTACACAAGTATTTTAAGAGAGGATCGGAATTAGTGCATGGAATAAAGCATTAGAGTTTAAAACAAAACAACTTGAGTTCCATCATAAGTATATTACAATCAATAGGAAAGAGGTAAAAATAAATTAAACATAAATACTTAAGAAATAAGTTCATTGGAGTTGCATTATCTTTGCATTATAATAAGCAAAAATAGGCACCATAGATACCTCAAATCAACTTTGGATTTTATTCGAAAAAAGTTTAGTAGAAGACAAATAATATTGAAATTAAGGAAAAATAGAAAATTACATTCCCTCCTCTCATTTGTCACTTGCATTGAGACCACTAATCTAGTATTGGTCTTCTACTCTTTCCACGGGCTCAATCAAATCGATACCACAATCTTCTTAAAAAGATGTCATTGGCAAATTACCAAGTTCTTATGAGATGCTAGTGTGAATAAATCAGAAAGTAAATTCGCATTACTTTTTGTGGGAAAAATAAAAATTACACAGAGGCCTAGATGACGTTCTGTTTGTATTTTATTTTGTATTTTCATTTTCGAAAATATTTTATATTTCCTGTTTTTATTTTTGTTTTCAAATTTGCCGAAAAAGTTTTTTGTTTGTCATTTCTGAAAACTGTTTTTGAAAATGAAAAGCTGAAAAACACATTCTGTTTGAAATTTTACAGAATACAACTTAAACTATTTTTAATTAATTTTCTTGCAGAATATTACTGACTCAAACTCAAATTTTATTTCACAATACACTGAAAATATGGTTACCTGCAACACACTAATGTGAGCACTAACAGTCTATATTAACACAATTCGGTTAGGTTCAGAATTTGAGGAAACTCTGTATCTATTAAAATCCAGAAAATGCAAGTTCTTTTAAAACATTTAGAGTCCATTTATCAAGACATTTTTTGAAATATAACAAAAAGAATTCCCACTTAATTTTTTTTGTAATGTTGGTATTGAATTCAATAAAATTTTATTTTAGACTTAGTTCCAAGTTAGGATAATTCTCAAAAAAAAAAATGTAAAAAAAAAAATTAAAAAAAAAAAAAAAATTAAGCTTAGTTCCAAACTAGGAAAATTCTTATAAAAATTAAAAAAAAAATCCCAAAACGCATGAACACATTTTTTGTACAAACTTTTTTTTTTCAAAATACGTTTTCGAAAATGGTAAAGAGAACGTGTTTTTAGTGTTTTTGAAAATAAAAACAGAAAACGATCTCAAAACAGCAAAGAGAACAGGACCCTACATTCTAAATTCCAATTTTAAAAATGAGATGGTAAAGTTTACTTTTCTAAAAATCAGGTGTTAATTACCTAATTAACATTTATTATTTAAATATTGTATTTTTTAAACCTTAAAATTCACGCCCATCAAACAGAACCCAAATGTCAACAATCAGATTCAAGTAGGGATGACAAAACGATTCGTTGGCTCGAGCAAAAAAAAGCCCGCTAAAAAAGTTCGATGGGAGCTTGAGCAATGAATTTCAACCACGAGCTCGGTCCAACTTACTATATATACATATTTTCAAACAAATTTTATGAACTTTTGCTATAAAAAATTTAAAAAATTAAAAGCTCGGGACTTGGCCCGATTCGCCTCGAAAAAAGCTCGAGTCGAGCCTTATTTTTGGGGACGAACTTTAGCTCGACTAGAGCCAAAAAAAGCTCGACTCCTAAAAGCTCGAATCAAGCTCGAGTCTTGATCTTCGATTCGGCTAGTTGACATCCCTAGATTCAAGTCCCTCTCCGAGTCTCTGCCCAATCCTTCTTCAGCCTCTCTCACTCTACCAATTCCACCCATGGTCGACGATCGGTGACGTAGTGGCCCTACTCTACTAAAACATCAAACCTCCCCTGACTACCCCTCTCTCCACCCTCTATATACGGTCTTCCCAAATCGTTTCCACCACCCACGACATTGGAGTGGCAGCTTCCAGCAACTGCGCAGATCACCACTCATTCAGTCCTTCTAAAGGCGATACCACTAGGTTGCAACCGCAAGCAATACCACTAGGTTGCCATTGTTGGTTTTTATGTGGTGGTGTTTTTGGTTGTGGCCGTGATGCAAGATTTTTGTGCAAGGGTGGTGGCAGTGTTGGTGCTGGCGAAATGGTTGTGGTGGTGGTTTGTAGGTGGCGCGATAAATATGTTTGTAGATCTGATACTGTAGATATGATTGTTTGTAGATTGTGGTGGTTGGGGTGGCAGCATTGGTGAGATGGGTGGTCTTCCAAAGTTTGACCGGGTACATTCCAAAATACGGAATTAGTTAAGGATTATAAGAACATTGGCGAACTTTGGTACGAGGATTGATTTTAGCTAGGGTTTTTTTTTTTTTTTTTTTTTTTTTTTTTTTTTTTTTTTGTATTTTGAAAATCTATGTTTTTAAGTATTTTTCGTATCATATATTGATGCTATGGTGGTTTTCTGTATGTTGAAGGATGCTAATGATATAGGCAAGGATATAATTCCTGAAAAATGTGACCCAATTGAGTGTAAGCTTAATAGATTATCATTTTCTTTATCCATATGTAGTTATCAAGTGTATTAGAATCTATATGTAGTTCTATTCATTTTCTTTAAAATGGTGCAACTGGGAGCATGAGGCTCAGTTAAGCCTCTGTAAATTTAAGACTGTAAGCCTTGGGAAAATAGTACTCAAAGCGCATAGTACGTGTTTAAAGCCTAATGTGAGGAATCTCTCATGGCATAAGCCTCGGACAGGTTTTTAAAACAATGATCCTATTCTCAATTTTTGAGAAGGTTATGGTTTAATATGTCATGAGCAATAATGACCAAGCTGTATGTCTTAACATAAATCAAATTGAAGTAGAGAAGCATTGGAACTCATGGATGGGTTTCTCAATTTTTTCATAGATTAATTGAAATTTTTCTCCAACTCTAACGCTTATTGGGTGTTTAGATGTAAATTGTGTTCCCTTAGAGGCTATATATTGGGATTCGTTTTTCAGTTATACATAGTAATTGGAAAAATTTATTCATGGCGTGAACATTGAAAGATTTTGCATTTTTTTCTTTTCTATTCAAGTGTATTTATTGTATTGTAATTTGTAACTTTGGGTGCCAATATGTAATTTATTGGTTTTAAAATGTAAGTTGCAACACTATTCTATAAAAATGCACACAGGGTTTTATCCCTACTTTCACTAGCAATCCTAAATGCAAATTATATTTTTGTAATATCTGGAACCAATGTGCCAAGTAGGACCAGTGCGATGATACAAGTAGATTAAGGTTGTGTTCTAACATAGAGACATATTTTGTATATATTTCCCATTCAGGTTCTACATTGGTTGTAAAATGTACTGTATAGATTTTGTATATACATTGTGGTTGGAAGTTAAGATTCCGATGGTTACTATATTTTGTAATTGGACATGTCTATTGATTATGGAATTTGTCTACCACACATCTTTATAGTTTAGGGACCGTTCAGTAAAAAATTAATTTGGCAAATTAATACATTAAAAGACAACAAATTTAATTTACACAATTTTTCAAATCACTTTTTAACCACCCGTATTTTCTCTCTCCAATTACACAATTTTCCAAACCAATTTTTAACCTCACATCTTACCTAGAAAACACAAATAAATCAACCAAATAATTCTAATTCTCTCCATAAGCCGCCGAACAGAGCATTATACATATTTCATATTTGTAAGCATACAAAATGAATGCAACAATAAAGTCTATCCAATCTTTATTATTCGGATTTTTTTTTTATTGTCAGATGTGCATAGCATATGCAATAAAGTCTCCAATCTTTGTTGTGGCCTTGGGTTAAGGATTTCATTTGGATGAGATCTATCTAAACACATTATAAACGTCTGAGTAATTTTTGGTTTATTTCTAGACTAGCAATGTCGAGAGTTTTGGGAACTATTATGTCAAAGATTTCATCTAGATAACTTAGAATGAAGATTGTGGTTTATTTTTTAAATAATGTGAAAAAATTCGACATTGGGATTTTGATAGATAAATGAGCAATTATATGTAGTGTCGAGAGTTACGAATCGTGTCAATCTCAAGATATTGATATGTGATGACGATGGATGTTGTATACAAGGAGGTTTTCCAAAATTTATAATACTTTTTTATAAAAAAATTATTAATAAAATTTAAATTGACATTCTTCGTTGTTACTTTTTATTAATTTGTTTTCATTGTTTCGTATCAATACATTATATTTTGTCAATAAAATATGTTCGTGCACCGCACGAGTATTAAACTAGTTTGGATATAAAATGTAGTGATCGAGAGTTTTGCAATGACTTTACTGACATATTAAATAAATATTTCAATTTAAAAAAAAATGTATCGCTACAATCGACTTCACCCATTTAATTGAAAGCGTGTTCCTTTATCCATTTAAATTTTTTAAAAGTCAATGAGATAAATCAAATTTCACTTTCAAGTTTCAGCCCAAATTCAAATTTCTAAAGTTGTCCAAATCCGTTATTTGATTTAAGTACAAATTTTATTTCGTTTGGACCCAAATTTATTTCTAGTTCAAAAAAATTTCGATTTCATTAATTTGTGCCAATCTAAAAATTTATTCACATATAATTATGTTGGCTCAATCTTGAAACATAATTCAATTAGAATCATGCTATGTGTACACCTATTTTTTGTACACTTTATTACACCCCACTCACATAGGGGTGGGACATGCCTTTAGGGGGATTAAAATAATGCATCCAGGTCCCACCTCTATGTGAGTCGTGTAAAAAGGTGTACAAAAGAAATAGGCGTACGCATAGATTAATTCATTCAATTAATAGCTTTCTTCTATTCCCACATTTATTTCTTTTCCTTGATCGACTAAATCACTTCTTAAATCCTCACCAATTTCCCCAATCAAAGATCTTTCATAACCTACCAATTTGAGCCCCAGCAATACGTTTCCCTTAGGCTTTCACTACACACACTGAAAACTTACAGCAATTCTCATGTTTTTTGGGTATGAAATCTTCTCTTTCCCCATTTGATATCTTCAGTTTAGATAGGATGTGTCCACTAGAAGAAATTCATACACCTCATTGCCTGATGCGAATCCCCTTGGTATAATGACCAAGAATTCCCACAATTATTTAGAATCAATCCCAAGAAAGCTTGTTGACCACAAAATTTGGCTGGACCTTGGACCAACACGTCTCAGCTCCTCTCTCTTGAATACGTGGATCTCCTGCACACTAGGACAAACAATCAGCTTGCAAAGGGGGTCAAGGTGGCTCCCGTCTGCACTCCGATGCCTAAGTCAGTACTCATTTCAAGCAAATATAAATTATGTACGGGAAACATAAGTGTGTAAAAGAGAGAAAAGGAAGAGAGAGTAAAATATTGAGTTAGAGTATTGGATTACCAACCCTTTCCTTGGAGGCAAGTGTGCTCTATTTATAGAATGTGTAATTATCTTAGATTGTGACATGTGTTATGCTTTACATATAGTAAGATCCTAACCCTTCATGAGGTAAATCATTTCTTTGGTTATAATCATTACTACATGTCATAGGATTAAAGCAACCATCAAATCCCTTTAAAGATGTTGTCACATCAAGCTGTCTTGTCACCTTTTCAGGGTACTCCGCTCGGCCTAGGAGTACCTCATCACAGCATCACCCCGGCATAAGGTCACCTCGGCATAAGGTCACCTCAGCATAGGGTCACCTCGGCATATAAGAATCCAGCAAATTTGGTATCCTCAGTTTTGGCATGTAGGTCATGATTAGGTGACTGGATGTTTTGTGGCTCCCCTGGTGGGCTCATATAGATGACATGTCATGTCCAATTAGTCTTGGTCGTAACAAAGCTAAAGTGGTAAAATAAAGGATAAACACCTTAACTCAAGTTTAAATCTAACCCAAAATTCAAGGATTAACTAACCTTAGCCCAATGGGTATCAACTATACAAATTCCAAGGTGGCGAAAAATAAACAAAAACACAAGAATAATAATACTCAAGTAAAGTTGATTAACTTTCAAGAATAATACAAGAGCAAAGGAGGTTTTTACCTTACCTCAAATGAGCTTCTCAAGAGGAGCAATCTCATGAACATTCCAAGTTGTTGTGTTTCAAATGGAAAATGTGTATATATTGTACAAAATGGGTAAAAGTTATAAATTCGGAATTTGCAAGAAAAATCCTTTTTTTTGAAACAGGGTGTTTCGGTCGACCGAACCACTTTCGGTCGATCACATGGTCAACCGAAATGGTACTTTCTGTCAACCAACCCTCAGCCGAACGCGACTAAGGCTGGCTTCAAAATCTCTGTAGAGTTTCGGTCGACCGGAATGACTTTCGGTCGATCGAAATTGGCTGAGTCCAATTTCTTCTTCTTTTTTGCTCCAACTTGATTCTTGATTTTTTTTCTTGACTTATTCACATTGTTTAGCCTCGAATCTTGAACCTCTCCAGCGTCGTATCTCGTCAGGGTCCCATGGGCACACTCATCGAGGTTTGACTTTCTCGATTCTCATCACTGCCTCTAATCCAATCAATGGAACTAGAGGGAGTTTAGAATCCTTGCCTCAATTCGAACCATGGATTGAAAGAGACGAGAAGAAAATTTAATTGAAAACAACATACTTGCACACCAAATCGACCACTAGCCGATCCCAAGTTCATGAATCACCCACGTCGACAACCACTGCCATCACCAAGCACAACCCCACTTCATGAACTGTCCCCCGATCCACAGTACAAAAATAATATCTTAATGGCGTGAAAACACTTCTCCTTTAATATGGAATAAGAGCAAGATATAGATATAACGTCTTAATGCCATTAATAATATAGCACAGATGCTAATAATATTAATGACATACATACAATAATACTTTCTAAAACATTTAATACTTTTTTTGGGCAAAAAAATTCAGATTTATAAAATTGTTTTGGCAGAAAACTATGTGCAAATTTTGGTAATGACACTTCTGTTTAGAGATTGTACCGTGAACATATCAACTCCATTTCTGAAATTAACGGTTAATAAATGAAAATTTCTTTTTTAAAAAATTTTTTGAACTACAAAATTAAGCTCATACAATACATGTGCAAAACTCAGCTAACATATTCTCCTTAAGATCGACGCTTTTCGTTTCATATATTGTTCTTCATCATATTCTTCCCAAAAAGAGGTGTAAGGTAGGTTTTTTTGGGTATAATTTGATATTTTAAGCATTAATTATTAATTTCAAGTGTTTTCTAAAAAAATAATCATTAATTTAATAAATATTGTTACATTAATTGATTCTTCTTTATTCATATTGACAATTTTTTTATTCATATTGTTACATTATTATTTTAATAAATATTACTGATCGATCAATTGTTTAATAAAAATTATATGACCAATTGTTAAAATCTGTAATATATTTTTGCATATTTTAATTATTTAAATTTATAATGAAAAATAGAAAAATGAACAGAATCAGTAAATAATAAAAATAATGTGAAAATGTTGAATGAATTGTAGAAATCTTAAATTTGTAGAATTAACCCAATTAATTAAAGTTACCTTAAAAATTCATATAGTTATTATTAATTTTAATTTGATGAAAAAAAATCAGGACGAAAATTAATCATCTATGACTAAAATGAATTAAGTTAACTAATTATAGATAATCTTTAATTTTTTATATGATTTTACGGACAATATATTTACAATTTGCTCTCAATTGTTAGTTTGCATTATCTTACCGTGATTTTTAATTTGACACCCATATTACATATTTTTCGATTTCAAAATAATATAATAATTATTAAAACAATAACAATAAAATAAAAAAAATAACATTTTGATGTTATTAATAGTATAGCATGGACGCCAATGCAAATGCAATTAATAATACATGTAAAATAATAATTGCTAAAATATTTAATATACTATTTGTTTAGCAAAAAATTTCCAATTTTAGAAAGTTTTTTTAGCGGGATATACTAGTATTTTCACCCGTGCGATGCACGAGAATATAGTCTTGATAGTGATTTCGATCAAAATTTATGAAAATTTATTAATTATACAATCAAATAGAGGTGTCAAGACGGACGGGCCGACCAGACCCATGAAAATCGACCCGGATTGACCCGGGACCACGGGCCGACCCGTGACCGGTGCGGGCGGTTCACAGGTCAAGAAGTTGTGAACTGCGGGTTTTGCGGGTCAAACCTTCGCAGGCCACGATTAACCCGCTGGCCCGTAAAAAAAAATAAAAATAAAAATAAATTGTTTTATTAAATATAGTAACATTGAAAATCTCTCTTTTTCTAAAAATTCTAATACAACTTTTAAAGTAAAATCTTATTTTTTTTTCCTCCCTAATAGCTAAAAAAGTAACGTTTTTTGATAATAGTAATTAAAAATACATTTATCACTTAATTGTTATTTGTTTATGTTTTATTTAAATTTGTAAATTTAGAAGTAATTCATATAACATAAACTATAATTTTAAATTCTATGTAAATATTTTATGGTATAAATATGAATTTATCATTTTAATCATTTTGTATTTAGAAATTTGACAAAAAATTTGCTATAAATATGAAAAAAATCTATATTTTTATTCATACGAGCCAAATCAGAACAAACCGCGACCCGATGGGCTCGACCCGGATGGGCCAGCGGGCGGGCCTGGGTTGTAGTTCAAAATTTGCGGGCTGACCCGTAACCGACCCGTAACCCGTAGCAGACGGGCTTTTTTTCAAGCGGGCCGTTACCGGGCTTTTTATTGGCGGGCAGACCCGGACCACCCGGATGACACCTCTACAATCAAATCAAATAAAAATATAGTACAATAATATTTTAATATAAAATATTATCGATTCAAAACTTAAAAAAAAAAGTAATCAAAATAGTTTTATTTACTATTTATTTGTTTGTTTAACTTTCTTTTTTTTAAATAAGTTATTTTTATCTTTTTTTTTTTTATATATATATTAAATTATTTACAACCATAAATTTATATTTGCTTTGAATTGGTAAAGAATATTGTTATTATATTTTTGTTTATTTAATTTTACTCCAAATGAGTAAATTTCGTTTTATTTAATTAAAATCGATTCAACCCCGGTTCAATCCGATTCAATCTTGTGACCCTTGACCTGTCACCTCTTTCAGGTCGAACCATTTCAGGTTTTCTGAATATGGAGTATTATCTAACTTAAATAATATAATTTAAAATGAAGTAAAAAATATAAATTAAAACTTTGACATTTTATCTTTTTGACGATTTTACGGACAATATTTTTACAGTTTGCTTTCACTTGTTATATTGTATTAAACTTCTTGTTGAGATCTTCGATTTGACACCTATATTACATATTTTTCAACTTCAAAATAATACGATAATGTGTATGATTAAAAAAGAGATTTAAATGGTTTATAAACCATTTTTGCAAGTTTATCGAACACATGCTTAAACAAAAATTTAATACTGATAGTTGCCCATAGGATTTTTCAAATACATTCCAACATGCGAGAGTGATTACTTCTAACTCTAGTTAATTGTCATTACATATGACGAAAAATTATATTTAATCAAGTATGAAATTATTTGATTTGAAAGAAAAATTTTGAATTAGTCATTTAATGTTTTTATTTTTTTATATAATATAATTGGAAAACTTATAAAAAAATACACAATATAAGGAATATTCTTAAGTTATTTAAACTAAAATATTTTTCGTTCTTTAAACTAAAACATTTTCGGGTTATTTAAATATTTTTCAACACATTTTGTAATATAATTTTATATCATTAGAAATAATTTAATGTTATTTTACCAAATTAGTTACGCTATGATTAAGCGGAATATTTTTGAATTTTTTTTATTTTATTTAACAAAATCTCTAAATTACGGATCTTGAATACTTTTTTTTTTTATAACAATAGACAATTATCTATTTATTTTTTAAATTAACTTATGATGCTTTTGATGTAATTTTTTCAAATTTTTTACAAAAAAAAAAAAAAAATGAAGTTAAGATTCATTATAAGATTATAGACAATTTTAAATTACACATATTTTTTCTCCTCTTTTCAATCACTAATTTTTACCTCGAAAACATCACATTCTTTATTTTTAAACAAAAATTTTTAACTACCATTATTTTTTATAAGATTTAACAGTGCTAAAAACGGTTATTTTTATTTTTTATATTATTTTATTTTATTTGGGAACAAATGCATGTAGTGTTTAAAAGTATAATTCAAATTTGCAATCATTACACTTTCCAAAATGCAATCATTTTTCTTTAATTTTTATTTTTTGTATTTTTGGCAAGTGCATTTTGTCGGGAAAGTGTGTGTGTTATTTTTTATAAAGACTTTATTTTTGTATAGAATATATGGATTTTCACAAATATATATATATATATATATATATATATATATATATATATATATATATATATATATATATATATATATATATATATGAAGTTAAGATTTATAATATGATTATAGACAATTTTAAATTGTCATTTTTTTAAATTGGAACGAAAAATCTCTATTTGACAAAATATTTTTAAACAGCTCGCTTTTAAATTACTTTTTAATCACACATATTTTTTCTCTCCACTTTTCAATCACTAATTTTTATCTCTAAAACATCATATTTTTTATTTTTAAACAAAATTTTTTAACTATCATTATTTTTTATATAATTTAATAGTGCTAAAAACGATTTTTTTTATTTTAAATTTTTTTATTTGGGAAAAAATGTAATTCAAATTTGTAATCATTACACTTTCCAAAATGCAATCATTCTTCATTTATTTTTTTATTTTTATGTTTTTGGAAAAACCTTTCCAAATTTAGTAAGTGCATTTTGGCGGGAAAGTGTGTGTTTGTTATTTTTAGTAAAGACTTTGTTTTTATATAATAATAATAATAATAATAATAATAATAATAATAATAATAATAATAATAATAATAATAATAATAATAGATATAGATATAGATATAGATATAGATATGGATATAGATATAGATATAAATTAAGAATTAAGATTAAGATTAAGATTCTATATATAAAGAGAGAATAGTGGATTATTGTGAATACAAAATCTGGATAGATATGAATGCATTTATTGTCTTATATATATATACTAATATAATTTTATGGTAAATAACAAACAATGGTTAATATTTTTTTTAAATAATTTTTAATTTTAATAATTGTGCAAAGATTATATGATATAATAATTTCTTGATCTTCAATGTTTTTCATTTGTCGTATATTTGATGAATTAAGATTAAATACATATTTATAATTTATTGTGATTTTTGAACGAAAATTGAGAAAAAGTTAAATATATAAGGCAAATGTATAAATTATAATAAATATATTTATCTTGAACAAGTATCAATATTTGTATTAATATTATTATATCTAATATGATATACAATTAAAAAAACTACAGAATTTACATTTATTATTCAATAAAGTTTTTGATAATTTGGATTATTTATATTGTTTTTAAATTTTAATAATTGTTGTAATAAAAAAATTATTTTTTGCATTTTTTGTATTTGTGTTGATTATGTATAATCATTAAATTTTATGAATGCTTATCTATATTGAGGATAACAATTTTAGTTTATCACACTGGTGAAAATTTATACTTCTATACTATATATAAATGTAGGATAATTTGACAGAATTTAAGAATTAAATTCTTTATGTTTTATTATTATAGTAAATAATTAATATGATGTTCTTGTTATTTGTATATTTTGATTATAATTATTATTATTTTTATTATTACATTAATAATGAATGAGTTCAATCAATATTTTTAATTATCAGTATTAAAATTATTATTTAATCATTGATTTTTTTTTATTTGTTGTTCTTAATATTATAAATCCTATGTGTAGCCATCAATAATTAAATTGTGTTTTAATTATTAATGGTCAAATCATTTGTTATGTTTAATATTACAAATCATATTTTTCTAAAATATATATTATATATTATAATTAAATATTTTAATAAATTAGGCCTATGTTCAGCAACTATATTTTTGTTTCGAGGTAAAATGTATGATTGAAGAATAGTTTTGAAAAAATATGTGGTTAATGTGTTGCTTATAAATAATTTATAGAAAAATTTATTGAACGAATGTTAATTTTGAAGAGTTAATGCTTTTATTTTATTTTTTAGTTAATAATATTAATAGAATGAGTAATATTTTTTAATCATTCTTAATTTTAATAATTTTTAAAGATTATTGAGTATAATTTTCGGTATAATTTCGTAATCTTCAACTTTAATCGGTTATCGTATCATGATAATCATGAGATTTTCAAAATTATTATTTTGACCACTTATTTTTGCAAATAAAGTTTTATTGGTTAAATTCAAATATTTTGATGCTTTCTTTTTTAATTATTGTGATTGATGTTTTTGAATGAAAATTAAAAAGTACATTAAATACAAGAGGCAAATGTAAAAATTATGAGAAATATGCTAATACCTTTCACATGCATCAATATTCGTACACACAGTATTACATCAAATGTGATATACCATTAAAAAACTACTAAATTTACATTTTTAATGAAGTTATTAATAATTCATAAAAAATATTGAAATCAATAATAATTTATTATATAAATAAATAAATTGACGTTTACTATTCAAAGAATTTTTTTAATAATTTGAATTACTTATATTATTTTTTAAATTCTAATAATTATTGTAATAGAGAATTCTTTTTTATGCATTTATATGTGTTGATTATGTATAAGCACTAAAATTTTATAAATACTTATTGAAATCGATATTGCGGATAATAACGTTCGTGAATCGTACGGGTGAAATACTAGTATTTCTAACCACTCAATATATATATATATATATATATATATATTGTGTCTATGTATATTCGTTTTGGCGTCCCTTTTGAAATAAATGAAAGGCGGTGAGAAGATTTCAAATATATTTCTCAACGGATTAAATTCACAATCAATATTAATCTATCTATCTATTAAATATATAAAAGTAGGAGAGTTGGAAATGTGTTTCCTGCCCAAGACTCCCACTCAAGGGAAGAGGAGGGGAAAAACAAAAAAAAAAAAAAGGAAAAAAAAATTTGTGAAGAATACCGCCAGGTTTCCTCATTCAAAAACCAGGCTTAAGTTTTTTTCTCTCTCAGTGGCGATTTTCTCTTCTTTTCTACCGACTTCGTCTACGGTAACTTCCACTGCCCACTTCCATCGCTTCCACTTCCGCGATTTTCTCCTTCTCTTTTGCTACCGACTTCATCTGTGGTAACTTCCACTGCCCACTTCCGTCGCTTCCACTTCCAGAGACTTCGTTCTTCTTCTCTGCTCCTTTCACCAGCGTTTTGTTGGCAATGACGCAGCCATTGAGTGGTTGGGGCGACGGACAGCGGTGGGGGAGGCGAAAAAGGTTGGGGCTCAGTTTTTGTGCAAAACCGATGCTGGGATCTGTGATACAACAGGCGATGGTTGAGGTAAGGTTAAAAACTGTTGTACTTTTCTGTTGTGTAGCTCTGGCATTAGGCAACTATCTACTACGCTTTCACTACAAAAGCTTTTGGAAGGATAAATCTTTGTTTATAAGTTCTCATTTAGACCACAGGTGAATCTACTAAAGATTCTGTAGCACATGAGTTGGTAGGCGTCGCAGAAAACCTTTGCCTCTTCCACTTTTGACACTCCAGTTCTTGCCCACAAGCTACAGTAAAAAAGGTGAGTTTGCTTTGTTTAGTTTTGGGTTTTTTTTCCATTTGCATCTACAACTTCTGCACAATAGCTTATGTCTAGTTGTTGGAGTTTAGGCTCTTATTGACTTCAAATTTTTGGGGGTTTCCATAATACATTTGTGTGGTTTTGGTGATTTTGTTTATTTGGTTTGTTTGGTGTTTCAAAGCTTTTTTCCTTTATTGAGTTTTTTTCAGAAATTTTCAGCAAGACACTGAGCAAAGGGATTAACCCTGAAATTATGTTAAGAAAATTGAATAGGTGTCTATTCAGGACCTTATCCTCTCCCATTTGAGCTAAAGATCAACTGCAAACCACTTTTTCTGTGGTTTCTTTATCAGCCTTTTTAACACTGCAGAACTACTAGAATTGCCATTGAATATATGCTTGGAAACTTGCTGTTTACAATTTAAGAACTGATTTTGGTGATTATATTTGACTTAATGTTTGAACAGGAAAGCTGATTCTATAAGGATAACGTTTTGTTAGATTATTCATTCGTCTTTTCCCCGATATGATCTATGATAGGAAAGGTAAAACTTGGTGAATTTATTGTTTTTGTTCAATTGTTTATTACATTTGACTTATTGCATATTTTCAAAATATCCATCTCTTTATATAATTCTGGATTGATTACTCAAACTTTTATCTCATGATAAAATGTAGGAGTTGGAATCATTTTCTAACCATTGTGTACTGCTATATAACCGAAGAAAGGCTAAGCTCTCATCTGAACAAAAAACTTTTTGTGCTGAAAAGCTCAAAGAGGTCGAATACATTTTTCACCTGGGTGCTGAGCTTGATAGAAGTGGCACAGAGTCCGAGAAAGGGAAGAAAGTGGAGGCTGGAACTGATTACAACATTTATGAAATGAAGAACTTACACGAATCAAGCATTCGCAAGGCTGCTGAATTCGTTGCAGGGTAATTTTTTTCCTTGAGTATTCTTTGCTTCTTTTGGTCTAATTACTTTTGAAGTCCTCTTATCATTTTGAATGCCGAGTGGCTCTAATAATTAGAATGTTATTCTAGGAACTTAAAAAATTATTTTGGAAATTGATAATTTAAAATTTTAAAGCATTGAAGCTTAGATTATCATATGTGCTTGTTTGGAATACCTTGCAAAATGAATCCTATGAAAGTCAGCAGCTGTAGATTTTTTAATTATTTTTATTCCCTAATTCCAAGCATTTAGTTATCACTCTAATTTTATGAAATTGATTTATTTTCTTGATTCAAGAAAGTGATTTATTCTTTTCTAAAGTTGTGGCTACTGCAGGAACGGTGGCAACAATGTTGGATAAAAGACTATGTGAGGTCTACTCCAAATAAGAGTTCAATACCTTGCAAAATGAATCCTATGAAAGTCAACAGCTGTAGATTTTTTAATTATTTTTATTCCCTAATCCCAAGCATTTAGTTATCACTCTAATTTTATGAAATTGATTTATATTCTTGATTTAAGAAAGTGATATATTCTTTTCTAAAGTTGCGGCTACTGCAGGAACGGTGGCAACAATGTTGGGTAAAAGACTATGTGAGGTCTACTCCAAATAAGAGTTCACTCAAGTGGAAGGGTTTTCACGAGGAGAGCTGGAGCAGGAAGGATAAAGAGCAGTTCTTGTGCTCGATGCTTGGATGTCATTAGAGATGTCATGTGTAGGTTATGTGCTATTATTCGTTTTGTTTTTTCTTTCACTGCATTGATATGAAAACTGATGCGTTCAAGGCTTTTTTTGGGTGGTGGTGGTGGTGAGATATATATATATATATACATTTTTATGAATAATTAGATTTTATAGTGGTGGTTTCTTGATGATTATACGTGACATAAAATAACCTTTTCTTTGGCAAGTCAATGCGGATATGACTTTGAGAAGGTAAGGGCAGTGAATTCGACTTCTTCCTTTACTTCAAATATTAATTTCTAAAACTTTATATCATGAAAGCCAAGCTCGATAAATATTGTGGGTGTTAGTTAGTGATTGGGGAAGTGGTCGTGTGGGATTATAGGTTTAAAATATAATAGTAATCCTTTTTTCCTAGAGTTCTTTTGGTCTAGAGTTCTCAACTCTTCTTTAATTTAAAAAATCCCATTTTCCTCTTTTCTCTTTCAGTGTATGATAATGCCTTATTAGAGGCTTGCTATTTCTTATTGTCTCATTTTTTGCATTGTTGAGCTTTTATGTTCCTGATTTTGAAAATTTGGGGACACCTAGCTTTGATAAA
Organism: Ligustrum vulgare; assembly: GCA_963555705.1. Lineage (NCBI taxonomy): Eukaryota > Viridiplantae > Streptophyta > Magnoliopsida > Lamiales > Oleaceae > Ligustrum > Ligustrum vulgare. The sequence continues at coordinate 56,564,515 of OY743170.1, forward strand.
CTAGATTTCATTTACTGCTTTCAAATAAATAGGTCATGTCTTTTCTCAATGACATTTTCGACACCCTTCTCAAGGCACTTTTTGATCCTTCTTATGAGTTATCATATTCTGCTGCCTTCTCTGTCATTTCATGAATTGTTGTGATATTATCCTTCTTATGAGTTATCATATTCTGCTGCCTTCTCTGTCATTTCATGAATTTTTGTGATATTCTACTGCCTTCTCAAGTCCATATCTAGATAGTTACTTTAGAGATATGGAAAGATTGGTGTGATGTACCTAATATTACCAGATTCTATGTTGTCCAAATTCTATGTGATAATCTTCAATAATTATTTGATTTTTAATTAGTGCTACTCAATTCTCCTATTCCTTCCATTGTTTCTTAGCTCAGCCATATTTACTTCATAGTTCTTAACAGCCGAGAAAATATTAATTTTGATGCAGGTGACATCAAAGAAAGACCAGTATATGGAATAAATCCACAATTTAGGTTTAATTTAGTCAAAATGCTACCAATCCTAATTGCTGCTAGGTAATGGAGCTTGCAAGGGCATCTTCAAGGGAGAGGCTGTAAATATTTTCAAAACGATTTGTTCTCATATGGATAACTTAGTCAACATCTACAAGAGCATGGAAGTTGACTCTGGAGTCAATATATTTATCACTCAAACTGCAACTTCAACCAAATTATCAGGTAATAAATTACTGTTGTTGACAATTAACAGAATGTTCACAAACCAAATTTATGAGTTAACACTCTTTTGTGGTGATGGAAGTACCTCTGTAATTTTTTATTCAACCAAGTATTAATTAGACGAATTTCTAGCCTGTAAATACCTTTTCCAGAGATGAAAATGGTAATGTTTTGTGACATCAAAAATAATGTTTGATGATAAAATGACTATATAGGAACGTGACTGTAGTTTAATCATTGATGAAATCGAGACTTTTCCTAAGGAGATGAACTAAAAATTGAAGAAACATCTCTTACCAAAAAGTTTTCACTGAGGGTGTGACATTAGTGCATCCTTCAACTATTCACATCCACGGCTTAGATATAGGATTGGCACTGGCTACTCCTGCCAATTCCATGGACAGTTAATTTTCACATACACAACCTCTTGGGCATCAATATCCTCCAATAAGAATAAATTTTTCTATACTTTATAGATGAAGTTGATGAGCTTATGGATCTCATTAAAAAAAAACTTAGGGGATCCTAGGACTGAACCAAATGCTACACAATCCCTGTTCAACTAAGTCTTGGTTGGGTTTTTGGTAGTCAGAACATTAAACAAGAAGAAAAGGAAGTGAATTTGGAAATGGCTTCAAGAGCTATTGTCCAAGAACTACCCAGAGGCAACAATCGTAAGTGTCAATATTCGAGTTTTATACTACCCGATCGTAGTTTCATTTTTTGTATGCAGCTAAAGTTGAAAGTTGAGTCCGCTTTCTTTATCTGTATTTTTTTAATGATTGTGTTGGTCCTTCTCTCTCAATTCTCATTTCATGCATATTGATGGCAACAGATATTAATTTGTTCCTAATCTTGTGCAATGCTAAGAATTTCGGTCAAATTACTCCACTGGATGAAATTGTCCGGCTCAAGGAAAAATATCGATTCCATTTAATATTGGATGAGAGCAATTCTTTTGGTGTTTTTGGAAGCTTTGGTAGAGGTCTAACTGAACACTGCAAGTTCCTGTATGTTTTCTATAACCTTTTTGATACATCCATTTATCAAGTTTATGTGGTTATATATATGGTGTTACATTTTTATTTATTTATTTATTTTGAGAAAGTAGATATTGTAGCTGCTGCCATGGGAAATGCATTGGCTTCTGAAGGAGGATTTTGCACTGGGAGTGCCCGAGTCATTGATCATCAAGTAGGGTTCTGTACTTAGTTTCTATACTGAAAGATCTCACTAGACTTTCTTAACAAAAATCGTTGTTACCATATTGTATAGTCTTTCTTTAGCTATCCTTTACTAATGCCCAATGCATGATTTGTTTTGCAGCATCTCAATAGTATAGAAGGGAGACCGGTATTATTTGCATCAAGTTCAAGATTCTGTGTCTGAGTTCATTAGATTGCTTTTGCCTCCAAATGGTAGTAGCCAATTTTATATCATCCTATTTGTAGAATCTAACAAACTTTGGAGTGGGGAAGTTGATTGCTTACGTAAGGGGTCTCGAAAATAGTAAATACATGGAGCAGATCGAGGTATGAACAGAAATTTTTCTATTTAATTATAGTGATATTGATTGATTTCCTAATGATATTCATTAGAATTTTTAGGGAGCTGCATCGAGTTCATTAAGGCCCGCACTTCAATTACCACCAGTATTTGTATAAAGTTTAAGAACATGATCCCACGTCAGCATGTTATCACTAGCCAAGTTATTAGTGAAATCCTTTAGTAATTGTTTTTATCTATTTATTAGTATATTCTACACAAGATTTTCTCATGTTGTTTTGTAAATACATATTTGGGTCAGCAGATCAAATGGAGTTGAAGTTCTATAGATTTTTGTAGTCTAAATTCGTACTTCATGTATGCATCTTATTCTGATTTATCTAGAATATATGAATATAAACTTCATCTTTTTAGTACTTATTTTATAATGTGAACATTGAAAATTTATTATGCTTTCTCTTGAAATCAATCTATAAATTGCATTTTTCATACATTGTACAGGTAAGAACTAGTATGAAATTATAAGAAGAGCAAAAATGACATTAAACAAGTCACCCAAACCAACATATTAGGGCGGGACATTTTTTTAAGAATAAATTTCCTGCGAGTATAGCATATTGCACTTTGTTCTTGTCAGGATAGGATGCTCGACTTCGCAAACTCCGTAAATTTCAAATATGAATCTTATTCAAAACGACAACTTATAATGCTACAACCCTCATTTTGTTGTGAAACTATCAAAATTTAACAAGAAATAGAGAGAAAGAGATGGAGAGCTTAGAGAGAAACTCTTCTCATTCTTGGTATATTCATAATGAAATGACTTCTATTTATAGGAGTGAATAATGGCATAATCGTAATATGTAAATTTTATAGGGGCATAATAGTAATTGTCATTCATACCTAATTTTTATCTAATTTCTTACCTAATTTATAATAATATTTTATAACACTCCCCCTTGAATGACATATTACTCGCTTGCTCAATTGTCTGCCTCGTTAAAACCTTGCTAAGAAAACCCGATGGGATAAAACTTGAGCGAAGGAAAAAGAGTATAGCTACTCCCCCTGATGTTGGGCATCATTAATCATTGAGTCTAATATATAAAATGACATCAATGATAAGTAGTACAAATCATGTACTGAAATTTGAAGTTCTGAAGTGCTTCAGTTCTTTAGTGCTTTAGTGCTGCCTCGTTAAAACTTTGTCAGTAAAACCCAATGAGACAAAATCTGAACGAAGGAAAAAGAGTACAGTCGCTGTCTCGTTAAAACCTTGTCAGGAAAATATAGTAGGACAAAACCTGGACGAAGGAAAAAGAGTACAACATGATTCTCCCCCCGAAGTGTGCAATCAAGTATTCATGAACCTTTTGAATAATGATATCATATTTCGTCTGGAATATGTATATATGAAAACCTTCTTGTGTGTAGCCGATATCATAACATTCTTCATAAAATGTCTATGATTTTCTTCATTTGTTGATACCATTCCAGATGTCTATGATTTTCTTCATTTGTTGATATCATTTTAGCACAATTTAAAGAGATAGCTTGTTGTTGAATTATTACTTGCAGATAACTGTGACAATGTCTCAAAAATCTTGCTAGGAAAACCCTGTGGGACAAAATCTTAGCGAATGGAAAAAGAGTATATTATTCTCATTGATACGCCATAATTGCTGCCTCATTAAAAACCTTGCTAGGAAAATCCTGTGGGACAAAACCTCAGATAAGGGAAAAAGAGTGCAACGCGTATTTGTTCCATTCATAGGAATATCACAAGTATATTAATGCAATCTCAAATCATTTTATCAAACATATAGTTTGTGATGAGCTTTTATAAATAGTTTATAACTCATTTATGAAGTCATAGCTCATTTATGATTTACTGAACATGCTATATCAAGCAATGTTTAGTTAGTTGACTGATTGCATTACTCAAATCTAGAATTGATTCACTTCTATCAAAATCTAGAATTCACTTCTGATGAATAATTGAATATTCATTTTCAAATTCACTTCTGGTGAATATTCATTTTCGGTGGATAATATAATTTTGCATATTGAAAATCAATTGCATGCCCAAATATTCAAATATAATAATAGTACACTCCAATTTCATTTTCAACATATTATATTATGGGGTCTTATGTATCATTCTTCATGTGATTTTATTTTAAGAATCACATTTCATTCTATAATGATACTATTCTGGGCAAATTGAATCTTTCAATGATTTATACATGTATGTTCTTGTACTTTATAAACTGCAATTTCTAATTTGCAGGAGTATAATCAATCATTGAAATAGATATCAATTTCGACATATAATCTATAATCATTTCGCTTGAAATCCCAACGTATCGCGATCAACTGGTACATCAAAGAAAACTCCCAAAGTACCGATATGAGAATCATACTTTTTGATCTCACTCATTGGTATATCAAAGAGCTCAAACTAGTGATCTAGATTATAGTCACATCCACCATATGTCATGCCAGTTCTTTGAAAATTTTTGCTCGCAACGAGTCGTCTTTTATGACTGTGTAATATTTTTCTTTTCATTTGTACAAATAACTACTGGCATTACACATTTAAATGTTTTGGACTTCAGGTCCTATAACAATAATCCCTACATTGGGATTTTATACTTGGCCAAACTATTATAATTTCATCAACCTCATTTTCATAAGAGGGTTGTTTATGTATGCAATTGACTTATTTATCGATTCCATTTCATCTCAATATAACATAGAGAGATCTCTGTATATGTTCTATCATCAGGTACCTGAGTCTCTTAATTATATCCTTTTTACTCACCATGAGTATTTAGCCTCAAAGGGATCATTTCAATTATTCAAAAGATATTTGTTTTTGGAATCGATTGTCATTATTCTTCAGGAATAATTACGCTTTAAACTTGATCACGCTTCATGCGTGTTATTGTTTAATTTCCCATAATATTCAAGAATCTTGTATTATATCAGTCGGCTAAAAATGTCTCAACACATGTCATTCGTAATTATGGATATAATCACAATCATATATCAAGTGCGTGTTGTTGGAGTGTATATAGATATCGCACTTCTTAGAAATCATAAAGCTTCATAAGTAAATCTTTATTTCATCGTATTTACATGTAGAATATTGCTGCATAAGAAATATTTATATTCAAGTTGTTCTCATAGCAAATACTTTGAGGCTTTTAATCTGCTAAATCATTAGCAATATAATATTCTATTATCTCAACTAATTTGTAAAATCATTAATGACTTTAAGATATATTCATGCTAGCATTTATCATTTTGCTCGTAATATCATTACTTGAGCAAATAATAAGTCATTCATTTTCTTAGTGAGATAATTAATTTGCCCTTGAGAACAAGCAGCAATGATAACTTGTTTAACCTGAACAATATTCTGGTTCTTTAATGAATGTCATTTTGCATTCTCAATAAATGTCATTATTGAATTGGAATCTAACCAATCATTATAGAACTTCAGGTTCATCAAGATATTTCACTTGTACATATGTATGAACTTTTGGTTCAATACAGTATTCATTTCATCAGTACTTATTTCTATATAGTACAAATCAGTATACCTTTATTAGTGTACCGAAAGAATCAGGTACAATATCCAAGAAAATATCTCATGATCTCAATCTTGTCGCCAGATCTTCCCTTTTATCGAAAAAGGTAATGACGCATTATCTCATTGTTCCCACCATTTCAATAATTTATTCCATTATTTCTTGATGGAATCACTGACACGCGGAGCCACCTCTCTTTTACGCGTTAAATAATGCATTTAAATAGATTGTTTGGGAAAAGATTAGATCCAAAAAAAAAATGGATGTTATATTATCAAATATCCGCAAATACTACTCAAATCTTCCGATAAATGTTTTGAAAAAAGATTTACCGAGTTCGACTCAAAAGATTGAGGTTGCTGATGGATCAAGGTATCCCAGAAGATGTTCGTTGGTTGATCGAAGCAAAGTTCGATTAGCTGGTGAATTACCAGATTCATTTTCTAAGCACATGCCTGGCTTAGGTAAGAGTACTTTTGCAAAGAAGCGAAGAGCAAAAAGATTGAAAGGTTGTTACAAATGTGCTCGATGGACATGTAATACCCGTTGTAAGTCAGTAGGATATTCATCCATAAATCGAGATGATAAGATAGACTTCATTAAGAGTGGACTGAGTAAGGAGTCATTGGATGATATCCGATTGACTCTTGAGACGCACCCTAGTGGGTATGTGCAGTGTGAGCTACTATCTTTATGGGCTAAATTCATCAGTGATAAAGAGCGTTATAGTCTCAAAAATATAATAGCAAAAGATCCTGTTTGCCAGGTTGTTATAAACAATGATGTTTTGGCTATTCAGCATTGATACAAGGTAAATCAGTATATTGTGTGTATATATTTTTGCACATATATTTATAAAATATTTTCATGTTTCATTTCTCAAGCATTGATAAAGTGTATTGAAAAATCACCGAAAGGTAAGTTTTATCAAAAGTAGTGTAATTTAGTCAGAAGTAGGTTTTCACTTTTTCAAAAGACGAGCAGTAAATAGTGAAGTTTTTCAAGTTTAAAAAGTCAATGATTTTCATAGTTTCATGCATCCCAAAATATCATTTTCTTATAAGTTTTTTCTTCCTTATACTCTCAAAGATGGAAGGACCAAAACTTCGACAGATCAAAATTATTTGTGTATTTTGTGGATCTAAAGTAGGGAAAGGTTTTGGGTATCTAGAAGCAGCAGTGGATCTTGGAAAGAAATTGAGGGAGAAAGGTATCACTCTCGTGTATGAGGGTGGTAGCAGTTGTTTGATGGGTTGTGTTTCCCAATCTGCTCTCACAGAGCGAGTAAAAGTGATCGGTGTTATACCTGTTCATTTGGTAGATTTTGCAGGCAAAACACGAGGACATGAAGTACAAACCTTATCTATCCATGAACGCATAACTTGCATGCTATATGGTTCTGATGCCTTTATAGCCCTGTTTGAAGGTTTCGGTACTTTAGAAGAAATTTTTAATATTACCTCATGGGCTCAACTGGATCTCCATACTAAGTTTATTGGGATTTTAAATATTAACAATTTCTTTGATGGTTTGTTAACATTTCTTGATTATGCCGTGGAACAGAGATTCATCTCTCCATTTTCTAGGAGAATCCTTATTTCTGCTCCTACTATCGAGGAACTGCTGGATAAGTTGCAATCATATATCCCCATACAAGATCCACCAGGAGTTAAGATAGATTGGTCGCAAGGAAGGGGAATCAAGTGAAAATGGAGTCCGGTTAATATAAACTTAACTTTGTGAACCCTAGAATAGGTGGTGGTAGAGTACGGAGTATTCTCACTCTTGAGACACACCATAAATTTCTAGGATTTTATCAATGTTTAATCTTGTGTACCTCAAAGATTTAAGGTGGTAGAGTACGGAGTATTCTTACTCTTGAAACACACCTCTTTGAATGTTTCTTTATTTCCTCAAAAGATCAGAGGTGGTAGGATACGGCTACTCCCGAAACACATCTCTAATTTTGAGGATCATAAATGTTTCCCCCTTTTGTATTTTGCACGTATGACTCGTTTATGCTTCTTCAGGAGCAATAATAATAATATCATTTCAGTATGTTTAGATGATAATTTCTACTTCTTCTAGAGTAAATATGTACTTCTTCTGGAATACATAAGTGCTCGTGCAAGAACTTTTCCAGACACTTATCATCTAATATTAATCTCATAATACTGATGAGATTATTTTCATATTAGCCATATTCGTGCTATCATATGATATTATCTTATCATACATCAACATTTTTCTTATTGGATAATTCATTTTTATTTATCTTTTCAATACAGATAATGGTAACTTCTGGTACCGTTTGATAAAATATTTTTATCAACATTCACCAACTTTTTGGTAATGATAACTTCTGGTATCATTTGATAAAATATTAAATAACAATAATATTGTATATATATTAACAATAATAATACTTGGGTTATACCACTACGTATATATGTTGACAACAACCTCTAATATGTTAGAATTAATCAACAACTGAGGTATTTCTGAAATAATATAAAATATGAATATATGTAAAGTATTCCATATATATTCAATTGATAGACCGACCATATAGGCGGTGTCAACATAATGAAATAATCACCTTTCATGAGTGGGCGAGTCATATCTTCAAATCCAGTCAATGTATTCATAATAGTCCAATCCGTTACGATAATGAGTCATATCCAGTTAAGGTATAAATGCAGTCCATAATAACTCAATCCATCACGGTATGACAATGATTATATTACTTATACCTCGTTTAAAAATCTTAATTTATCTTGTTGATCACATATTAATCGTTAATTTACGATTAATATACTTTTATGTATTATCAAGGGTAAAATGGTCCATATTTTAATGTATTGCTCATATGGATAAATCGAAACCGTCAATAGGTTTGAAATTTAATTTAGAACAAACTTACTTTTGGTTCGAAGTTTAAAATCTCGTCGAAAGTGCTTCAAAAATAGTTTTTAAGAAAACCGCCACGTTTGACCGTCGAAAAATTTCAAAATTGCACAAAACAGAAAAGTAAGATCATAGAAAAATCCAAAACATCAAGACGAACAAACTGCCTTTTGACGTCATCGCCGGATTCTTCCTTACGCGCCGTCACGCGCCGCGTGGACGTCTGCATATGGGCGTCACGCGCCGCCGCTTCGGTGACTCTGTCGTCGACACGTGCCGGTGCCGGAGGATCGTCCCGTCGCCGTGGTCATAGATCTGGTCTCCGATCATCGTTTGGATATACGGTTTGGCATGAATTTGCTTTGAAAGTTTCGTGTTACACAATTTCTCCAATTTTTCTATAGACTTGGAATTGATTTTCTAATCTATGATGTATAAATGATTTTCTAACACCAAAAACGCTAGATTTGGAAAATGAAATGTTGATTAATAATAATCTGATTTCTCATACAGACGTTCATTATTTAGATGCAACTGTAGAGTATACTCCCGTCATATTACTCAATATGTTAGAGACTCATGTTGATAACATGTTGTGAAACTATTAAAATCTAACAAGAAATAGAGAGAAAGAGATGGAGAGCTTAGAGAGAAACTCTTCTCATTCTTGGTATATTCATAATGAAATGACTCCTATTTATAGAAGTGAACAATAGTATAATCGTAATATGTAAATTTTATAGGAGAATAATAGTAATTGTCATTCATACCTAATTTTTTACCTAATTTATAATAATATTTTATAACACATTTATAATTTTATACTATTCTTTCTTAGTTATAATAAATGATGCTTACATGTAACTAACTATAAGACAATTTAATATAGCAACATGATCTCACACGTGAGCTTACTACGTGTGAAAAGTGCTACTACTTCCTAACCTAATTAATAATTAAGTTTAGATCAATAATTAAGATTAGAGTGGTATAATGAAAAGGGCAGAAGAATTTAAACAATGGATATAAAGTATAAACCCACCGGCATGTAATTTTCAATCCTTGATTGTTTGCTTTGACTTGGGATGTGTTTGCTTCATATAGTTCCAAATTCATTATCATATAGTTTTATCATAAGATCCTTCTACTTTTTAAAAATATATTATAGGCCCCCCTCTAAATTTCCAATTTTGGGTCACTTCCCACTCTTTGGGTCAGTGTTGAGTACATATTAAAATCCAACGAGGTTTGGAAACATCAATCCATTCTTATGTTGTCCCGTTGCTTGATATCTGGAAAGATTGTGGCCTCTAGTCAGGGGAGTTTATTCAATGTAGATTTAGGAAAAATTTTAAAGATTTTAAATGATTTGAAAAGTTTGGATGTATTCAATTTGAATTTTAAAGACTTCATTAAAATCTTGAACTATTTAATATAAATTTTAATGGACATCTAAAAGTTCATAAAAGTCATGATGTATTATACAAAGACTTTTAAAAGTCTGCGTTATTCAAAAAATTAATGATTTTTAAAGATTCATACGAAATTCTTTATGTACTAACTTTTAAATAGAAAGTACAATCACAAAATCTCTTAATTTGTCTTTCATTAACTTCCAAGATTTTGAAAGACTTTTTTTTTTAAAAAAAAAAATCTTTTAAATTGTAATTTTGTTTCTTCTATATTTTCTCTATTCTTTTATGTTATTTTTAGAAACTTTAAACTTGTGATTTACTTTCATGTTAATTTTTAGAAACCTACTACTAAACAAATTATTATTTTTCTTCTCTTTACCTTGTTATATTTTTTTTTCTTTTTAATATTTTTTCTTTATATTTTGGCTATCTTCTTTTTCATCGTTTTTTTAATTTTTCTATAAAAACAAATCTAACTAAAATTTATAAGATTTTATATAAAAATAATAATTAAATCATATCAAAACAAATAATAATTAAGCAAAGTTGTTCTAGAATTTTCTCTAGAGATATTTGAATATTCAAAAAATTAATTAAAAGTCAATCGAAATCTATAAAAATGTGTATATTAAAAAAAAAAATTTATTAACATAGTACAATTTTTAAGTCGATATCAAATATGATTTTAATTTTCCCTAATTTTTTAAGGTTAATTGCACAAAACGTCTATACCTTTGACATGTATTGTGCAAAACATTTCAACGTTTTGATTTTTTACGTTGAACATCTCAACCTTTACATTTTCTTGTTGGAGACGTCATTTTCATTATGTTTAACCCTATTTCAACGTTAAATGACATACATTTTTGTCCAATTCCATTTTTAATTTATTTTTAAGGGTAATTGGCACAAAATGTCGGCTTGATTTTTCATTATCATTCTAATTGGCTTGACTTTTCATTATAGAAAAATAATTGTTCCTCTTTGATGCTATTTTTTTCTGAAACTATTTTTTTTTGAGTACTCATTTTCTACAGCACATACAAACAAAAAAAAAAATATATAAACCAATAAAAATTTTCTACTTCATAACCATGCATTCTTAAAAAAAAAAAATCACTATTCAAAAAATCAATTTATCAAAAAATAAAAAATCAGACAGATGGGTGTAGGGCTATGCGTAATTTTGCATTTGTTCGGACCGAAATATTTCCCGTTTATAATCCATGCACACACACCGTGGAATTCGTTGACGGCAGAATTTGGAGGTTATCTATCACGGTCATTATTGTAGCTGTCTCAAAATCACAGGTGTCAAGTTTTCTCAGCATGTTGTAAAAGTACAGGTATCGAGATAAGAACGATATGAATTTTTGGTAATTACTGTACCATGATGTGATTTTTGTGCAAAATGGTTTATAAACTAGAAAAAACGTTTTTCTGAGCACGGGCTTTGTCATCCAAATTTTCATTGACTAAATAGCCTGCCGACCATATAAAAGTCTACTTTCTTGACTTATCAGCTCAACACTCCAGGCCTGACTCAGTCCCTGGCATGGATTTCAAAATTTCAATTGTACCATTACACTGTTAATATATTCTTCTGGCCGAGTCCTGGATCAAGCAAAAGCCATGTCTTTCAAGATTGCTTTACTGGTGCTGTATTGTCCAGTTGGCCAAGCAACAATGGAAGATGTCGCGTTCAAATTCAATAGATTCCAGTCGGCAGACTTGAGGCTCAACGACATAGCCTGGGTCACCTCCGGTGGCCTTTTAAAGCTAACAAATGCCACAAAACAAGAAGTAGGTCATGCCTTCTATCCTAGACCCATCAGCTTCAAGAACCAAAATGGCTCGGCCTTTTCTTTTTCCACCTCCTTCGTCTTTGCCATACAGCCTGAGTATCCGGATTTAAGCGGACATGGGATAGCTTTCGTTCTTGCACCAACAAGTGGCCTTCCAGGAGGTCTTGGAACCCAGTTCATTGGCCTCTTTAATGCAACAAATAATGGCAATCCCAATAATCATGTTTTTGCGGTGGAGTTAGACACGATCCAGAATAGCGAGTTTAAAGATATCAATTCCAACCATGTTGGTATTGATATAAATGATATGACATCTATTGAATCAAAACCAGCAGGATATTATGCTAATGGCAATAGCATGTTTCACAACTTGACTCTTTTTAGTGGCAAGCCAATGCAATTTTGGGTTGAATATGATGGTCCAGGCAAGAAGATCAGTGTCACACTAGCTCCACTGTATGCTAATAAACCAAATAATCCTCTTCTCTCCCTGTCCTACGATCTTTCACCTATACTCAAACAAACCATGTATGCTGGCTTTTCATCATCTACTGGTTCGACGTTAACGTCCCATTATGTTTTGGGCTGGAGCTTCAAGGTGAATGGCATGGCTCAAGGGCTTGATCTATCTCAGCTTCCCAAGGTACCTCGAATTGGACCCAAGGAGAAATCTAAATTTTTGACAATTGGCTTGCCTACTATTTCTTTGGTTTTGTTGTTGACGGTCATATCAGGCATAGCCTATTACATGAGAAGGAAGAAAAAGTACGCGGAAGAGCTCGAAGACTGGGAACTTGAATATGGACCTAGCTCACCGGATCAAGTACAAAGACTTATACGTAGCCACCAAAGGGTTTAAAGAAAATGAGCTATTAGGGATTGGGGGATTTGGTAGGGTGTTCAGAGGTGTCTTGCCTACCTCTAAAGTTGAAGTTGCTGTCAAGAGAGTGTCTCATGAATCAAGACAAGGAATGAAAGAATTTGTTGCAGAAATTGCAAGCCTTGGCCGGCTACGCCATCGGAATTTAGTACCGCTTTTGGGTTATTGTCGACGTAAAGGCGAGTTGTTATTGGCATATGAATACATGCCAAATGGAAGTCTAGAAAAGTTTCTCTACGACCAACCAAAATTTGCTCTCAGCTGGGACCAAAGATTTCGGGTCATCAAAGGGGTGGGATCTGGACTTCTATACCTACATGAAGAATGGGAGCAAGTAGTGGTTCACAGAGACGTAGAGGCTAGTAACGTGTTGCTTGATGGTGAATTTAATGGAAGATTCACTACAACAAAAATAGCCTTTTGCAACACTCAAAAAATATTGTCAAAAGGTTTTTGCAACGTTTGACAAGTGTTGCAAATCGCAGTGTTGTCGTAGAGAAAAAACTTTTTGCAACGTTTTTTGAACGTTGCAAAAGACCTTTTGCAACGTTTATTAAGTGCTGCGGTAGACTCTTTTGCAACGTTTATTAAGTGTTGCGGTAGACCCTTTTGCAACATTTTTTAAGTGTTGCCGTAGACTCTTTTGTAACGTTTATTAAGTGTTGCGGTAGCCCATTTTGCAACGTTTTTTAAGTGTTGCCGTAGATCCTTTTGCAACGTTTATTAAGTGTTGCCGTAGACCTTTTTGCAACGTTTTTTAAGTGTTGCCATAGACCCTTTTGCAACATTTATTAAGTGTTGCCGTAGACCTTTTTGCAGCGTTTTTTGAGTGTTACCGTAAACCCTTTTGCAACGTTTTTAAAGTGTTGCAAAAACTATTAACCCAACATTTTGCAACATTTATTAAGTGTTGCCGTAGACCATTTTGCAACATTTTTTTAACGTTGATATATATATATATATATATATATATATATATATATATATATATATATATTTTAAAAAATACTATTGAACAAATTATTTATAAAACCCAATTTTTTGTAATTACTTCATTAAAATGGTACTTTAAATAAAAAACAAAAGTAAATACATTATGAATTTTCAAATTCATACAAAATAAAGTCTTGATAATGTCTAATAAATCCACAATACAAAATAACAAATCCACGAAAGAAAGTGTGATAATGTTTAACAAAATCGCAAAAGAACATCATCATTTGACAAAATAAATATTTTACTAAGGGAATATCAACTTCATCCCGCAATATAACCGCACCTTTAGATCGCAAAATTCGGTCCATCTTCAAAGTTACACCTATAACAAATTTGAGCAAAGTTATAAGTGAATGTCACGTTTTAATTAATACTAGTGGTACCCGTGCGTTGCACGGTTGTAGTAAAGTTGTGTGTATTATAGCGTTATATTATTATCCATGTTAAATAAGCACATACTGTATTTGTACTTCTCAAATAAAACTTACTTATGACAATTGTTCATGCTAAGCAACTACATAAAAGTTCTTAACTTAAATCGAGAGGCCATTGGAGAAAACTTGTATGATGATCGTGAAGATTCTTCTTGCAGCGAGGGAGGAAGCCAGCAACAAAAGGACTTCTGGAAGAAAAGTAGTAAATTACAATGTTCAACTACAACTTAATCAACGAAAATTCAAAATAAGAAAAAATTACAAGTAACAAAACAATTATAAGATAAATATTATTATAGTCGGAAGCATGATATATCCTTTTCATCTTTATACCATAGGTAAATACCAAGTTGCACAACAACTTTTGTATGACTTCAGCAAAATATATCGAGATATTGTACATTGTGAGAAATGAAGAAAAAAATAAGATAGAGAGAAGAAACAAGAGACATTTTTCTACCTGCTTGAACATCATCTGATTTTTTCCGTCCATTGAAGGGCTGTGTCCCTAGAAATAGATACAGATTTAGAGAGAGAAATAGGAGTAAGATTTCAAATAAACTGAGAAAAATTCCCATACTTGTTCACAGTAGCATTTATCCAAACACACAGATGTACACAATGAAGAAAAATAGCACAAAAACAAACGAAGCTCACTAAATAAAAATACCAACGATTGAAAATTTCAAAATCATTCAATAGATATGGTAACCCACCAAAAAAAAATTTGTGCCTATATAGAATAAATATTAATACCAATTGGAATGTTAACAGGACGGACTCGAAAATATTTCTTCTTCCAAATTTTGTTTAATGTAAACAACCTATGTTTGAAATTTCCAGTACTCATTTAGTCACCTATTCGAAATATATGTTCCATATTCAACTCACTTCAAGAATAAGTAATAATATTTATTTTCAGAATTTTATTACAACATATAAACTGACATTTTATAATTCACCAATTAATTGAAAAATAAAGATCATCCTTTCAATCAAAACAATGGGAAACAATTGAGCCAATAACCATTAACAATTTACATGCATAAAATTGGAAAATAAATGGAATCCAAACCAAGTTCATCTAAACATAAACAAATCCAGCGAGAAGGAAAACGAAAACCAACCTTCTTCATGCATTTCTATGAAATCCACACAATCCACACAATCCTTATCTTCAATACATAGTTTTCCATGTCGAACACTACCCATAGCCTTAAATTGAGAAGAAGCACAAACAATAAAAAGGTAAGAAGAGTAGAAAAGTAACAAAATCATGAAAAGCTTTTTTCAGGACCATAAATATTGCGAAGATTCAAATTAGGTAGAATGATGTCCTATCAAATAGCTATGCATATGATTATACGGAACAAAAATGAAAAATGAGCTAAGCTTATAATTAATTGTTATTAAATTAAAACATATCATTTCCAAGCTTGCTCAAGAAACTGAGAAATATATAATTGAAGGTTAGGTGCGTTCTAACATATTATTAACCAATATACCCGAAATACCACCAATTTAATTTCTAAAATCTACTACCCAAATCAGAAATTCAATTTCTAGGATCAATATGCGAATGTCAGATTGAATTTTGACAATTAACAATGACTAAGAGATAGATTACAAAATCTGAAAAATCTTACAATATTGATAGAATTTCCCAGATGGGCATCTCATTTTCTAATATTTTTATTTCTAATAGAAAGTAAAACTATAAGAAAAGAAAGAAAGAACAACCCTTTGAATATTCAATTCCAAGCAAAATCGAGCAAGTAAATACGAAATATACCTCTATCACCAGCCCCCTTCACCGTCACCACCCCTGCCAGGCTGAACTCCAAACCGGCCAATCACCATTTTCATCCGCTTGCAGCACCACTAAAATCACGGCCAACCCAACTTCAATCTCAACTCAAAATCAAAACCCAAATTAAAACCCAAAAACGTCACCTCCAACCAGCTCAAATCGAACCCAAATCAAACCAAAAAAAAAAAATCAAAACCAAAACAAGAAATAAGTTAGCCCAAATACTTACCTAAACCACCGGCATGTTCGACCTCACTTTCCTTGAAGATCGACCAAAACCGTGCCTCAGATTTCGCACCCCAAAACCACTCAAATCTGCCCCAAATCGTGCCTACCTACTACAAATGTCGTCTCCTTGTCACCGCCACGAGACATCGGTGATATCGCCGGGGGATTGGCGAACGGAGTTCAATTTACGCATCTCCTCATTTATTCGCTTTGGTCCGATCGTGAGAGAGAGAGAGAGAGAGAGTGTAGTGAGAGAATAATGAGAGAGGGAGAGATAAGATCTGATATATTAATTTTTCAAGAATTTGCAACTTTAGTCCCCATGTTTCAAATTTGTTTGCAAATGAGTACCCTTTCGCAACATTTGCTAAACGTTGCAAAAGAACACCTTTTTGCAACGTTTAAAAAACGTTGCAAAAGGTTGAACTCTTTTGCAATATTCAATAAATGTTGCAAATGAGTCTCTTTTGCAACATTCACTTGACAAATGTTGCTAAAGCTCAATTGTTAACACCAATCGCAACATTCACTTCTTAAAATGTTGCGCTATGTCTCTTTAGCAACATTCAACTGTCGAATGTTGCAATTCAAGTGTTGCAAAAGCCTTTTTTTGTTGTAGTGATTAGGGGACTTTGGGCTTGCAAGACTGTATGATCATGGAACTGATCCTCAAACTACGCATGTGGTTGGAACTCTAGGGTACCTTGCCCCAGAGCATTCAAGAAGTGGCAGGGCCACAACAAGCACTGATGTATATGCCTTAGGAGCCTTTCTACTCGAGGTTGCCTGTGGAAGGAGGCCTATAGAGCCTCGAGCACCCTCGGAAAACATAATTTTGGTGGACTGGGTTTTCTCCCACTGGACTAGAGGTGAAATTTTACAGGTCGTTGACCCGAAATTGGGTAATGAATAAGTGAAAGAAGAGGTGGAACTGGTGTTAAAACTTGGGTTAATCTGCTCTCATTCTGAGGCTGTTGCTAGGCCAAATATGCGGCAAATTCTGCTTTGCTTAGAAACCGCTGTAGAACTGCCAGAGTTATCAGCACTTCGTATTTCTGGGGCTGGCATTACATTTGCACATGGTGAAGGCTTTGATGAATTTATTATGTCACATCCATCATCAGTAAGCAAGGCCTTTTCGTACTCTTCCTCCGTTAGTGTTACCGACTCTTTGCTACCTAGCGGGGTCAATGATTATTAAATCTAGTGTGTTAAAGTTTTGTTATATCAACACCAATAAATAATAAGATTACTGATAAATGTTACTGTATTGCCGTGCAGTCCGTCGTATTTATATGAAACATTATCAACTTCCATGAGTAAATAGACCTTCGGTGAAACCAAATTAAAATTGTCTTCGAATTACATATGACCATACAAAAGTTTTGTTAGATTTGATAAAAAGACTTTTCAATTTGTAGTAAAAAGTTTAGGCCTTGTTCTCTTTACTGTTTTGAGGTCGTTTTTTTTTTTTTTTTTTTTTCGAAAATACTAAAAACGCGTTCTCTTTACCATTTTCGAAAACGCATTTTGGAAAACGAAAAAAAAAAATTGTACACAAAACGCAAAACGTCCAAAACTTGTTTTGGGCGTTTTGTGTGTATTTCAGCAAAAAATGTTCAAAACGCGAAAAACACGTTTTGAGATTTTTTTTTTAAAAAATTATCCTAACTTGAAACTAAGTTTAATATAATTTTTTTTTAAATAAAGTTTTATTGAATTCAATATCAACATTACAAAAAAAATTAAGTAAAAATTCTTGTTATATTTCAAAAAATACCTTGATAAATGTACTCTGATTGTTTAAAATAACTTGCATTTTCTGAATTTTAATAGAACTAGAGCTTCCTCAAATTCCGAACCTGATCAAACTGTGTTAATATATACTCTTAATGCTCATATTAGTGTGTTGTATGTAACCATGTTTCAAGAAAAAAAAAGAAACACATCACTCAATGTCTAGCCGATCAATTAAAGTAAATTCTACTTATCAGGTGGTTGCCTTAGCCAAGAAAGTTAATTTTCAAAGTATTATTATTCTTAACTTTCAATTAACTAACGTATTTTGTTTTTAATCTCAATTTATATTCAAATATTCTGATAATGTGCATTGAAAAGAGAGAAAAATATTTATTATTGACTTTTTTATTAGTTATTTACTTAGATTATTTAAAAATATGAGAGATAAATATTTTTTTTGCCCTCATAAGGAATATTTTGGACAAAAATCATCTTTATGGACAAGATATGAACATTAATAGATGGTTGATGATAAAATATTTATATATAAAAAAAAAACTTGTGAGACAAGTGTAAAAATAAGAAAAACATAGAAATATTCATTAAAAATAAAATACGGTGTAATTAACTAATGTTGTAGTGTCAATATAATTATCCGAAGGATATTCTCACCCATTTCTGTTTTTCAAAGATGTTGATGACTATGACTTTAGGTTGGTCTGTTGTGTTTGAAAAGCTTTCGTGTGTCACAAATATAATTTCCATTATGATAAGTAGTTGAAGTTGTGACCCGTATCTAATATTTTGGCAATATGGCTTATGAAATTTTGATGATTGCATTGTGAATAGTTTGTAGAACTATTTTCCTATTAATCGTCTGACATCATAAGTTGTCAAACTTAGACACATTGGGTTGTGACCCACAACACAAGTGCCCACACCCCTGTGTCTGGGTTTGACACCTTATGGTGTCAGATGATTGGCAGTAGAACGATTGTCGAATAGTTTGTAGCCTTACAATTTCTTGGATGAGATATTTTTGATTTGTTGATAGAGATTTTTTGGTTTAGGGATTTGATTTGGGCAATCTGATTAGCGTGAAATTATGGTTCATTTGAGATGATAACTGTAATTGGAATCTATAAGGTAGCAATTCAAATATAAATAAAAAACTAGGATTTTAACATTATTTTATTTTAATAACACCTTTTTTTTAATATAACTAGTTTCACATCCATGCGTTGCATGGACATATTCAATTGATTAAGTATAATGTAATGATACGAAACAACGTGAAAAAATAATGAAAACATAACAAAAAGCTGAGAATATTATATTTTTTGAGAATCTATTGAAAATATATATTATGTCGAGAAACCGTAACATTCAATTTCTTTCATATATCCCTACGAACAACTTGTGCTTTGTCTACGTCATCAATGAAATAAGTTTTATTTATTAATTCGTTTTTGTTAAATTTTATTCTTATTTCTTATTGACGTCAGTTATTTGAAGAATTACATGTATCAAAAACTATATTAATTAATTATTTACCGTTCACATATAGTATAGAAAATCAATGATTGTGCCTACACATGAATCTTATATTAACTGCAAAATTGTATATCTAAATATCCTATTTTTATTTCATTACGAAGAAAAAATCATCCCAACTTGTTTGAATTGGAATGTCGAATCATATGCAAGAAATTTTTAATGTCAAATCTTACTCAAGAAAATCAAGGAGAGATTAATGGAAATCAGAAAGGGTAAAAGCAGATTGGAATGATTTTATAGCCTCTGTTTGACAAACATGTTTTTTACGACACAATTCCCCAAATTACTTTTTAACCACATATTTTACCTAGAAAACATAAAAAAACATGTTTTTAAATAATTTTTTTTAACAAACAGAGCCATTGGTTCTTATATAATATTATTTATGACGAAAAAAATATGTGATGTATAAGAAATAGTAAATTGTTAAATATTTAGTTTATATAAAGCAATGCTATAGTTGTATTGTCAAACAATCATTTTAACATAAATCATAATTTTCAAATTGACAATCAAATAGTCAAATGCGTTATATAAAAAGGAATTTTAAAAAATGCTCTATTAATAAAACACGTCATACAAAAAGCTCTATTCAAAGCAGTTGTGTCAAATAGATCATAAATTTTGATTAAAATGATTTAATTTCAATGTTAGTGAAAATATAAATTAAGTGACAGAAACATTTTATTGCTACTATGGATAAATAATTAAAGCATTAATAAATATGATTAGGCCCTTGTTTGATATATATTAAAATATGATTTTTAGAATATTTTGATAAAAATTTAAGAGATATGTGATTAATAAATTATGAGTCCTATAAAATATATAATTAAAATTAATTATTTACTTTCACTTGAAATTAAATCAAATTTTAATCAGAATTGTAAGAAAAGCAAAAACATAGTCTCATCCACAAAAAAAAATTACCGGCATAAAATAATTCTAGACACTTCTATTTTATCAACTCCAACCACTCAGTGCACTCACCACACAAAACCTAATTTCACTCCTCAATCCTCACTCCTCGCTGTCCCTCTCCGCCGCACTCCACTAATTGAAACCATTTTTCACCAACTCAAGAAACAAAACCTAATCTCTTGGCTCACTATAGTTCTCACCTCCTAAAGACCATAACATTCAGAATATTTTTTTTTTAATGCTCAAAGCATAAAAATCACAAGAAAATCCAACCCTCAATAATGGTTTAATTTTCGAGCTCCACTACGTCTGTATTCTCGCTCCAAGGTTTTCATCATGATGTAAAATCGCAATTCTTTATTTTGACTTTTTTCCTTCAAGTTTATTCAACAATCATACACGTTTATTTCTTCTTAAAAAAAATATTTTACAAAAATTCATGAATATTATTATTGGGGGTTTTGTGCAGATAAAAAGAATAGAGTTTAACAAAAGATTGATTAGTTCATTCATGTACAATAAATGTGAATTTTTTATATTTCTCATGTCAAGCTCTGTAAAACTGTGTAATATATTGTTGATTTTTGGCCATATTTGGAACTTAAAGTTCCGGGCATATAATTAAAATAAATACTTATGACGAAAATAACTGTTATTATATGTTTGTAATGTGTGCTCGATTTATCTGTAAATATATTCGATTTGTATCGTCTATAAATATAAAAAGAAATTGAATCCTTGTGTTTATGTGTCACTGAAATACTAACTATCTAATATCTAATTTGTTCGATTTCTTAAATTTGAAAATAAAACATTTTAGATACGCATCGAGGAGTTTCATTTTTTTTTTTTCAGATCCAAAACCAACAGTAGAAAAACAACATTTGAGGTCAGCTTCGTCAAGTTGCTAGAGACAACTGTACTTCATTGTGTAACATAAAATATATGAAAGTAAAAATATGTCATAACTAATACTGAATTGATTGCTTCGTTTTTAGAAATATGAAATTACCATTCGGTAACTCATTGAATGGTGCTTGATTATGTACTTTATTACCTATCCCCATTCTTTTAATGTTGTTACATTGTATATATTCTTGAGCAGGATGCTTCGATTGATCAGAATAAGGAACTGCACTTCAGTCCGACATCAATTATTGAATGTATAACATTAACCTTTCTTTTTGCAGCAATTTTTAACATTGTTATAAAAGTCATGAACACAACACATGACACAATACAATTTTTTAACAAATTCAATTGAAAAACAGAAACCAAATGGAAAATGTACACATCTTAGAAAAAATGAAATAGTAGTTGTGAAATGGTACATTGATAAGACAACTTCCTGATTAGGAAAGAATTAGATAAAAAACACGCAACAGGGACAGAAAAAAATGATTTAAAACTTTACCTTCTTGTGTCGATTATTGGAAGAACGTTTTTCCTTTTTCATATCTTGAATCATCTGTCATTTGATCGATTTGATTGCTTGGGAACTGTTTGCAAAGAAGCTTAATAGGAAATGTTAGATTTACGATTTTTGAAATTGGATCTCATTTATGTTTTTAGAAGAAAAACATACGTTCAAAATTTATGTGCACATAGATTTCAACCTTATTTAAGGTTAGGTTTTGAATAATACAGAATCTGCAAGCTCTTATTTCGTTATTGATATTGCTGCAAGTTTTCCTCATAATTTACATGAAATGGTACAGATTGGGATGTGACAAAATGTTTTACCTCTTGGTCCATGAGCATGAACTCCATGCTGCCTGCTACTTCGACATCATTGTTAACTGGAACCACATTTTCTGGCTACCTGAACTTTATTTATCTAGTTTGATCTCTTTCTACATAGATCAACAAAGATGACTTGATTTTGTATGTCTAAATGTATGAGATTGGTTAAGAAGGTAGGTAAAATGGCGACACTAAACTGAAAATGTTTATTCTATAGTATGATCACTTCAAAAGCGACTGAGAATCACAAAATGCTTTAATCTCTGTAGATGTATGCTTGAACTTTGTATTTATGAGGAATGAAATGTACATGTATTATTTGTAAAATAACTGTGGAAAGCAATTTGATGAAATCTTTTAATGTAACCTCCCACTGTGATAATGGAACTTGAATTTGCAGTTTCTTGAAATGCTGTGAAATGATCGTAAATAACTGCCTTGTAATAGGACCCACGTTCATAACTGTTAAGAAATAGTAGAAATTGGTGAATGCCAATTAGAAGAAATATATATAAATAAATGGTTGAATTTTCAGATTCTGAAATTCTTTGACAATTGAGATTCTGGTCAAAATTAATTGACTAGAATCTCAGTTGTCATTAGTAATAATAAATATGGATTCTAATTGACTTTATTTTTCATCGTCATCATTATAGAAAAATATGCATTTATAAAAATACTCAATTTTGGATATCGAAATTGAAATTTACTCTATTTAAAAAGTATCATAATATGATATTTTTCAAAATTTTGTGATTTACCGACATCTACGTCATTTAAAAGTATCAGGATTTGAAATTTCTCTATTTTTATGGCACTTTTTGTATTTTTTATGATACTTGCGCTATTTTTTAATTTATTTAAGAGACAAGTATTTTTTACTATGCAGTAATTATACAAAAAAAAAAAAAAAAAAAAAAAAAAAAAATGCTTCTCATCAAATTTTTTCCATGCCCATCTAATAGGGTCCACTTTCTTGACCCATCAAGTCAACACTCAAGTCTCCAGATTGATAAAAACTAGTGCAAGGTTAGAAAAAAAAAGTGTTCTTTTATTAACATTAAAATGTCATTGACTTGCATCATGTAATGGCAGCAGAGAAAAGAAAAAAGGCATTGAAAAAGTTTACAAAATTTACAGTTACGCCATCTACAAACATGAATTAACTTACAAATATACTTCAAGACAACTATAAATCATGTTTGGTACTCAATTATTTAGAATATATAGTTAAAAATGAGTTTTGAAAAAAATAAAATTTTAAATAATGAGTCATGATTTATTGTTGTCTTGAAGTAAATTCATGTTTGAAGGATGGAATAAATGTAAATTTTGTAATCTTTCAATGATTTTTTAATATTAAAAGGACACTCGTTCCTTTCTAATTGGGCCATGCAAGTTTTTCTCCGTGACATGTATTAGAAGAGTGCAAAGTAATTGGGCCCAAGCTGCAGCCCATGTAGTCCAGAATTCAGTCCAACCCAAATCGGAAAATGTCAGCCCACATATGTCAATACTGTCGAGTCCATTACTTGTCTGACCCGGTGCCCACGTCGCATCTTTGATAACCCGTTTTTCTTGATCTAACTGAATTTGTTACAACCGTTTGATCAATCCACCTGGAGTAGTTCAAGGCGTTGGATTTCCTTATCCCTTAGCTAGATGAAAAGGCAGGAGGAAGCGTCTAGATTCATTCCACTCTGATTCATTCGTTTCTCTCTTTCTGCATTCTCTCTCACCTCTCTCATACGCCACTTTGATCTCTGGCGATTTTTTCTTTCTCACTTTGATTTTCGGAAGAAATGTTGTAATATTCTTTTGAATTGTTAGAGAGTGTTTCGTGTTCTAGTAAACACATTTTGTTTCTGTGATTTGAGAGGTTTTTGTTGAGTAGTTTTGTACGCAGTTGTGCGATTTGCATTCTGAGAAGTTTTTGGGAACTTTTAGGTTTTTGATTCAATTTTTTTTTACTCTGATTCTTGTAAAAGATTGTTAGTAAATCTATAAAACTTCACCGTTTTTGTTGGTTTTGTGTTCCTGATTTCTTTACAGTGGTATCAGAGCCTTAGGGTTTCTGATACGTAAATTTTTTTGGGGTTTTCTTTTGGGTTTTTTGGGAATCTTTGTTTTTCCTTTCAAAACTTCAATTTTTTTTGATAAAAACCCCAGATCAAACGAACTTAAGGTTGAATCGCTGATACCTTTGAGTTTCTTGAAAGATCTGCATACTTTGGCTTCGAATCTGTTGGTTACTTGGCACACTGTTACTTGATCTTGAAAGATCTGAGGTCAGATCTACTTCTGCTTGAAAGTTTCAAAAGAAACCATAATATTCGCTACAATCAGGTGATATCTTGAAACTCTTTTAGGGTTTCTTTAATTTTTTCTTTTTGATTTTTCTGTTTCCTCCGTTGAAGCCCTCTTGGACCCTTTTACTCACCTTTGTCCAGGATTCCTTTTAAGAATCAGGGAATTTGAGGGAGTTCTTGTCCGATCTAAGTAGGGTTGAGGAAATAAAGACATTTTTTACTGATTCTTGCACTTAGTTAACTTACTTCTGTATAATTTGAAATCTACAGTAGTAATTTGTGCCTTGTGTTGTGAATTTTATGTGCAATCTGAAATTTGTAACATTCTGTTTTACCCTTGACTGCATAATTTGCCTGCATTATTCTGTTTCCACCCTTTACTGTGCATTCTTAGTCTCCCATAATTGTTTAAATATGAATATAGCTAAGGTTGAGGTTGAAATTTGGAATGAGAAGGGGGATTTTAGTTTATGGCGACAAAAAATTAAAGCCCTCTTATTTCAATTAAAATATGCTAAAGCAATAGATGAAACCTGGCCTGAAAATTTGACCGAGGAAAGAAGAACTGAATTAGATGAACTTGCTTGGAGTATCATGTTCTTTCACCTTTCTGACACTGTGATTAGGAAAGTAGGGGAAACCAAACCAGCTGCAGACCTTTGGGACAAACTTGAAGAACTTTTTCTCACTGTTTCTCTTCCAAACAAATGTTTTTTATGGAAACAATTTTTCAGCTTCAAGTTTGATCCTTCCCTAGGCACTGAAGAAAACATTGATATGTTTAATAGAATAACTCAGGACCTTCTAAATGTTGGAGAGAAAACTACTGAGGATCAGAGAGTTGTGTGTTTGCTAAATGGTATGGGAAATAAGTACAAAGATATTAGGAATGCCTTAGAGTATGGAGGTCAGAAATTGACTGTTGAAATAATTCATACATCTCTTAAAAATAAAGAACTAGAGTCTAAGTCAGAACATAAAGAGGCCTATAATGTTGAGTCCACATCACAAAGGGGTAGAAACTCATCTAGAGGAAATTACAGAGGCTGGAACCGAAATAAGAATAACTCCAGACAGGCTAAAGACTATCAAGATAAGAAGTTCATACCAAACAAGCCTAGGGATAAGAAATATGATAATCATAATATATTTGATAAGAAAATATGATCAAAATAGGTTTGAAACAAAAATGTATGATAATAATAAATTTGATAGGAAGCCTGATGAAACTAGAAGATGTTTTTATTGTGGAAAAATATGTCATCTAGTTGATAAATGTTTCAAGAAATTAAGGGATGATAATAAGAATAATCAACAGAACCTGTAGACATTCAGAATAATAGTGGAGTTGTTTATGTTACTACCACTTCAAATATGAAAGATGAATGAATTTTAGACTCAGGCTGTACTTTTCATATGTGTCCTTATAGGGATTTATTTGATAGTTTCTCTGTGCATGCTACTGGTTCAGTAAAACGGGGGAATGATGTATCCTGTGATAAAAGGGATTGGAAAAGTGATTTTAAAACTTGCTGACAATAACATTTTGATATTAAATCAAACTAGATATGTCCCTAATTTAAGAAGAAACCTGATCTCATCAGGAATTTTAGATGATGAAGGTTATGAAATTAGAGTCAGTAATGGATACATAAAAATTTTGAGAAATAATTTGTTGATTTCCAGTACAGTCAAGTCTAATGGAATTTACATTCTGTCTGTGCAGTTTGTCCCTCCTACTTCTCTAACTATTGAAACTGTTGATAATAATTTGTCTGATTTGTGGCATAAAAGATTAGGCCATGTAGGAGAAAAATGACTTAAAATGTTAGAGAAAAATGGATTTTTTTTTGGCAAAAACAGTTTTCAGAAACTTAATTTTTATAAAGAATGTACTTTGGGAAAATAAAAAACTTCTTTTTTTGGAAAATGGGTGCATAAGTCCAAGGTCATTCTTGAGTATTTGCATGCAGACCTGTAGGGTCCTGCTCATGTTAACACTGTTTTTAGTTTTAGATATTTTTTGTTGATTGTTGATGATCACTCCAGAAAATCTTGGGTTCATTTGCTGAAATCCAAAGACCAAATTATCTCTGTTTTCAAAAATTTTATTACCTTAGTTGAAAATCTGAAAAATAAAAAGGTTAAAATAATCAGAACTGATAATGGTTTAGAGTTCTGCAATTTTGAATTTGATGATTTCTGCAAACACTAAGGTATACTTAGGCATATGACTGTTTCATACAGTTCACAGCAAAATGGGGTTGCTGAAAGGATGAATATGACCTTGTTAGAAAGAACAAGGTGCATGTTAATCCAATCTAATTTGCCAAATTTTTTTTGGGGGGAAGCAGTCAAGACTGCATCTTTTTTAATAAATAAGTGTCCTTCTAGTGCTGTGAACTACAACATTCCATATCAGATTTGAAATGGTGCAGTTCCAGACTATTCAGTTTTAAAATTTTTTGGCTGTGCAGCCTATGCTGATCAGGTTCAATCCAAACTTGATCCCAGGTCTTTGAAATGTGTTTTTGTTGGATATGGGGAAGGGGTTAAAGGTTATAAACTTTGGGTTAAAGAACAAAGTGATTTCAAAGTCATTTTAAGCAGGTTAGTTGATTTTAATGAAAAAGTTTTTCCTTGCAAGTTTGAAAAGAATGAAAATCCACTTTGTGAAAATGATTTTTTAATTACTAAAGTGAGCTTTGAT
This sequence comes from Ligustrum vulgare, assembly GCA_963555705.1. NCBI lineage: Eukaryota > Viridiplantae > Streptophyta > Magnoliopsida > Lamiales > Oleaceae > Ligustrum > Ligustrum vulgare. The sequence continues at coordinate 56,591,769 of OY743170.1, forward strand.
GATTCTCATTTTCAGCCTAAGCAACCCCAACACTTGTATACTAATTTTCCTGAATCACCTGCACCCACTTCACCGACTTTTTATGATCATGACGAACCTGTTTTGAATGATTACCAACTGGCCAGGGACAGAATTAGGAGAGAAATTAGACCCCCAGCTAGATTTGATGATTTTGAATATTATTCTGCCTCTGCCCTGTCAACCTCTTTAGATCCTGAACCTTGCTCATTTGAAGAAGCAATGGGATCCAAAGATAGAAATTTATGGCTTGCAGCCATGAAAGAGGAAATGAATTCTTTAATAAAAAATCAGACATGGACCTTAGTAGAAAAACCTCCTGACAAAAAACTGATTGATTGTAAGTGGATTTTTAAAATAAAGGAAGGCGATTCTGAAGGGGGTAAGCCTAGGTATAAAGCTAGGTTAGTTGCGAAAGGTTTTTCATAAAAAGAAGGCATAGATTACACAGAAATATTTTCCCCTGTTGTGAAATATACTTCTATTAGAGTCTTGTTTGCTTTAGTTGCTCAAAATGATTTAGAACTTGAGCAAATGGATGTCAAAACTGCTTTTTTGTATGACATGCTTGATGAAACCATTTATATATCTCAACCAAAAGGCTTTGAACAGAAAAACAAGACTGATCTAGTGTGCCGCTTCAGAAATCTCTTTATGGCCTGAAGCAAGCACCTAGACAGTGGTACAAAAGATTTGATAATTTCATTCAAAGTTTAAACTTTCAGAAAAATTCATATGATCCCTGTTTTTACTTTAAGAATGATATTTCTGATCCTATGTATTTGCTTTTGTATGTGGATGACATGCTAATTGCTGGTAAGAGTCTGGATGTCATTTCTTGTCTTAAAGAGAATTTGAAAACTAAATTTGAAATGAAAGACCTAGGTCTAGCTAGGAAAAATTCTTGGAATAGATGTTTTTAGAAATAAATCTGCAGGAAAATTTTTTCTTAATCAAAAGAGTTACATTGAAAAAGTTTTGACATTTTTTCCCTATTTGATTCTAAACCTGTTACACTGCCATTACCTGCTCACTTTAAATTGTCAAATGATCAGTGTCCTAAAACTGCAGAAGAATTTCACAGGATGAAAAATGTTCCTTATTCTAATGCTGTAGGTTCTGTAATGTATCTCATGGTCTCAACCGGACCAGACATTGCATTTTCAGTCAGTGTTTTAAGCAGGTTTATGAGTAACCCAAGTGAACCTCATTGGGAAGCTCTTAAATCTTTACTGAAATATTTGAAAGGAACCTTGAATTTGAGTATCATGTTTTCTAAATCCAAAAATACTTTTGAACTTAAAAGGCTTTCTAGACTCTGACTTTGCTGAAAATATTGATAACAGGAAGTCTACTTCAGCCTATTTTTTCACTTTAAACTCTTCCTGCATCAGTTGGAAAGTAGAACTACAAAAATTAGTTGCCCTTTCTTCAACTAAAGCAGAGTACATTACAACCACTGATGCAGTAAAAGAATGCATGTGACTGAGGGGGTTACTTTCTGAAATAGGATGTTTGAGTAAACCAGAAATTGAAATAGAGTGCATTATATCTTACTAAAAATCTCGTGTTTCATAATAGATCTAAACATATAGATGTCAAATTTCATTTTATAAGAGACATCACTAAAAAGGGTTTTATAAAACTGGTTAAAATCCCTACTCAGCTTAATCCAGTAGATGTTGGAACTAAAGTAATACCTATAACAAAATTTAAAGATGCACTTGGACTTCTAAATATCCTTGAATTTGATACTGCTTCATTGAATTTGCAGGGAACAAAACTTGGAAGAGCCACCTGAGGATGCTGAAGACATTTGGAACCGGACATAGAAGCTGAAATGAAGATAGCTGCGGCCTGCACCAAAGTAAGGGGAAGATTTGTAAAGTAATTGGCCCAAGCTGTAGCCCAAGTAGTCCAGAATTCAGTCCAGCCCAAACCGGAAAATGTCAGCCCACATATGTCAATACTGCTGAGTCCATTACTTGTCTGACCCGAAGCCCATGTCGCATCTTTGATAACATTCTTTTCTTGATCTAACTGAATTTGTTACAACCGTTTGATCAATCCACCTGGAGCAGTTCAAGCCGTTGGATTTCCTTATCCCTTAGCCAGATGAAGAGGCAGGAGGAAACGTCTAGATTCATTCCACTCCGATTCATTCGTCTCTCTCTGTTTTGCATTCTCTCTCACCTCTCTCATATGCAACTTTGATCTCTGGCGATTTTTTCTCTCTTTCACTTTTTTTTTTTTCAGAAGAAACGTTGTAATATTCCTTTGAATTATTAGTGAGTGTTTCGTGTTCTAGTAAACACATTTTGTTTCTGTGATTTGAGAGGTTTTTGTTGATTAGTTTTGTACGCAGTTGTGCGATTTGCAGTCTGAGAAGTTTTTGTAAAGTTTTGGGTTTTTTATTCAAATTTTTACTCTGATTCTTGTAAAAGATTGTTAGTAAATCAATAAAACTTCACCGTTTTTGTTGGTTTTGTGTTTCGGATTTCTTTACAAAGAGTTTTGCTCTAGTGCCCGCCCTTGAAGGGTGCCTGGAAGGGCATGGCACTACATCTTTTTTGTGTATTAAATGAAGCAATTGTAGCGTTAGCGTTACACTGTCATAATAATACTGGTGTCAAGCTAAAGACATGTCTTTCAAGATTGCTTTACTGGTGATGTACTTTCTAGTTGGCCAAGCAACAATGGAAGATGTCGGGTTCAAATTCAATGGATTCCGGTCGGCGAACATAAGTCTAAAAGGCGATGCCGGGATTTCCTCTAGTGGCCTCTTAAAGCTAACAAATGCCACAACACGTGTAGTCGGTCAGGCATTCTATCCTAGTCCCATCAGCTTCAAAAACTCAAATGGCTCGGCCTTTTCTTTTTCCACCTCCTTCGTCTTTGCCATACAGCCTGAGTATCCGGATTTAAGTGGTCAGGGGTTAGCTTTCGTGCTTGCACCGGCAAGTGGCTTTCCAGGAGGTATTGGATCCCAGTACCTTGGCCTCTTTAATGCAACAAATAATGGCAATTCCGATAACATGTTTTTGCGGTAGAGTTGGACACACTGCAGAATATCGAGTTTGATGATATCAATTCCAATCATGTTGGCACTGATATAAATAGCATGAAATCTATTAAATCAAAACCAGCAGGATATTATACTAATGGCAATGGGGTGTTTCACAACTTGACTCTATATAGTGCCAAGCCAATGCAGATTTAGGTTGAGTATGATGGTCTAGCGAAGAAAATCAGTAGCACAATAGCTCCACATAATGCGAATAAGCCAAATTGATGTGATCCGAAGTAGGAGACCAAAGGAGAAGTCGACCTATGGGCAATGTGACAGTGATCTACGAGGGAAACGGCACAAGTTTCATGCTGGAGTCGAGCCGAGAAGGCGAAAGGATCAAGCCGAGACAAATAATCAAGAAATTGTGCAGAAAGACACTTACGGCCGTAAGAAGAAACTTCACGACCGTAAAAGTCAAGTTCACGGCCGTAAAACTCAAATCCTCACGGCCGTAACTCCGCCTCGGGTTTGAATTAAGAATTGCAGAATTTTATAGTTACGGCCGTAATGAAAATGGTCACGGCCGTAAGACTTATGCAGAAGGACATTTACAGCTGTAAATCAGTTCTCACGGCCGTAACATCTAATTTTCCAGATTTCGCATATTTTAATTTAATTCCGTTTTTAAATTATTTACTTCCATATTTTGGGCCCAAATTAGCGGCTAACCCTAGTTAGGTCAATTGTTACATTATATTACCTTGTATTTCATTATGGAACAAAAACTTTGAATTATTGAATGAATGTGAGATTTTCTCTCTCGAAAAGGAGGATTCCTTTTTTCTTGTTCTTGAAGAACAATTCCTAGAACTTATCAAATATTTCGTGAATGTTTGTGGCGTTTCAATCAGAAACTTATCAAGGAATTTGACATCCCTTGTGGCGTTTCGAAAACCTCGGTTCTTCAATCCGCATCGTCAATTCTTGCGTCGTGATTGTTGGGTCCAGGTCCTATCGTCAATCTTATTTTAATTTCCTTCTATTTATTCGTGTTCTTGTTAATTTCTTGTCAGATCTGATTTAGATCTTTCCTAGGGTTTTTAGATTTTTCGTTATTCTGCGTTTTCGACGAGATTCCCCGACTGGGATCGCGTCATCTGGTATCAGAGCTTGGATCTATTTCAGATTCTTGCGTTCTTGATTTTTTTTCTTTCGTGTTCTTCGCGTTCTTCGTGTCGTCATAATTTTTTTCAGTTTGATCCATAAGAGTCAGTCCCAAAAATTCAAAAGTGTTTTTCTTGTTCGTTTCTCGTCCAAATCCAATTCCCTTTTTTTCGCCATATTCGTAGTCAGATTGTCTAACAGTTTAAAAAAAATAATAATAATAAAAAAAAATTCCATTATTTTCCTAAATATTCCAAATTTGTTTCTGTGAGGACTAATAATGTCTAGCAGACGGGATTCATCATATTCATCAGTTGGAGACAACCAGGGAATTTACAAAAGGGAGCCAGCAGCTCTATCAACGAGCCACAACAAACGACCGGAAGGTATGAATAGAGTGAATAAAAATGATGTAGGTGTGATGGAGACGATACATGAGTAGTTTGAGAAGTTGATGACTAGGATGGATAAGCAGGAGGAAACTATTAACAAGTTGCGTAGGGAACAAACTCGTACGGGTCCTAGGGTTAGGAGGGAAGACCGGAGGGATCATAGGGGGAGATATAATCAAAGGGTTGGATATGGGTTTGATGATGAAGAGTTTTCGAGTGAAGGAAGTAGTATCCAATCATCTGTGGATAGTGTAAGGAGGAGAAGGGGTAGAGGAGATAGGAATGAAAGGGCAAATAATAGAAGAGATCGTGGTGATCGGGATGAGATAGATGATAATCTGGGTAAAATAAAAATGTCTATTCCACCCTTTCATGGGAGGAGTGATCCGGAGGCTTACCTAGATTGGGTGAAGAAGGTAGAATTGATGTTTGATTGCCACAATTATTCTGAAGGAAAGAAGGTGAAACTAGCGGTTGTTGAGTTCACCGATTATGCCATTAATTGGTGGGATCAGTTGGTGAAGGATCGGAGGAGGAATGGTGAAGGGCCGGTGGATACATGGCGTGAGATGAAAACCATCATGAGGAAGAGGTTTGTCCCAAGCCATTATCATAGGGATATCTATCAAAGGTTGCAGGGGCTCACGCAGGGTTCTAGGAGTGTAGGGGAATATCATAGGGACATGGAGGTCGCCATGATTAGGGCCAACGTGGTGGAGGATCGGGAAGCTACAATGGCTAGATTTTTGAGTGGGCTGAACAGGGATATTGCGAACATTGTTGAGTTACAACATTATGTGGAACTGGAAGACATGGTTCACATGGCAATGAAGGTAGAAAGGCAATTAAGGCGGAAGGGGACATCTAAACAATCACCAGGAACCTATCCTACATCACAACCGAGGAAGGATCACAATGATGAGCACGTCCCGAAGGGAAAGGAGGAGCTTCCAACTAAAGGTAAAAATATTTCTGATTCTCAACCTACTAGGGATAGAAATATTAAGTGCTTTAAGTGTTTGGGGTCGGGCCATATAGCATCACAGTGTCCAAATAAAAAAAGTAATGCTTTTGCGTGATAATGGTGAAATTAGTTCTGAGGATGAATTTAAGGGAATGCCTAAGTTAGTAGATATTGGGGCTAGTAGTAGCGATGAAGAGGGGTTAACTTATGCGGTGAAAGGGTCCCTTGTGAATAGACGTGTCCTAAGTTCTCGAACTAAGATGGTTGAGGTTGACGAACAACGGGATAATCTTTTCCACACTAGGTGTTTGGTAGGGAAAAAGGTTTGTGGGATGGTAATTGATAGGGGAAGTTGTACTAATGTGGTTAGTACATTATTGGTGGAGAAGTTGGGATTGCCTAAGGTGAAACACCCCAACCCCTATAAATTACAGTGGTTAACCGAGTCGGGAGAACTTAAGGTGAACAAGCAGGTTAATATTAAATTCACCATTGGGGGTTATAGAGATGAGGTTGTGTGTGATGTGGTCCCTATGAATGTTGGGCATATTTTATTGGGAAGGCCATGGCAGCATGATAGGAGAGTGGTGCATGATGGGTTCAAAAATAGATATTCTTTTGTGAAGGGTGGAAAAAGGATCACTCTTGCTCCGCTAACGCCTAAAGAGGTCCAAGAGGACCAATTGAAAATAAAGAGCGAGTTTGAGGGAAAAAATAAGAGTGTTGAGGCCACGACCTCAGAAAAAGGAGAGGGTGTGAAAATTGAAAACAAGAGAGTTGAGGCCATGACCTCAGAAAAAGGTGAGCTTGAGAGTACAAAGAAAAAGAAAAGAGAGTCCACCACAAAAATGAGCTTATTTGCATTTGCTAACACATCCCTCCCTAGTTTGGCTAATTCTGTTTTGCAGGTACTAAAATCAGATTACAAAGCTAAGGCCAAAAGGAAAATTAATTGCCGGACAGGACAACCCCAAAGGATGATGTATAGCACCAAACAGGAACAGGTCCTTCGAACCAACGAAAGAAAGAGTTACATAAAGGAGAGGCCATATACGGATTCGAGGTCGAATCCTTTCCAAGAAAGGGGGGATGATGTGATCCGAAGTAGGAGACCAAAGGAGAAGTCGACCTATGGGCAATGTGACAGTGATCTACGAGGGAAACGGCACAAGTTTCATGCTGGAGTCGAGCCGAGAAGGCGAAAGGATCAAGCCGAGACAAATAATCAAGAAATTGTGCAGAAAGACACTTACGGCCGTAAGAAGAAACTTCACGGCCGTAAAACTCAAGTTCACGGCCGTAAAACTCAAATCCTCACGGCCGTAACTCCGCCTCGGGTTTGAATTAAGAATTGCAGAATTTTATAGTTACGGCCGTAATGAAAATGGTCACGGCCGTAAGACTTATGCAGAAGGACATTTACGGCTGTAAATCAGTTCTCACGGCCGTAACATCTAATTTTCCAGATTTCGCATATTTTAATTTAATTCCGTTTTTAAATTATTTACTTCCATATTTTGGGCCCAAATTAGCGGCTAACCCTAGTTAGGTCAATTGTTACATTATATTACCTTGTATTTCATTATGGAACAAAAACTTTGAATTATTGAATGAATGTGAGATTTTCTCTCTCGAAAAGGAGGATTCCTTTTTTCTTGTTCTTGAAGAACAATTCCTAGAACTTATCAAATATTTCGTGAATGTTTGTGGCGTTTCAATCAGAAACTTATCAAGGAATTTGACATCCCTTGTGGCGTTTCGAAAACCTCGGTTCTTCAATCCGCATCGTCAATTCTTGCGTCGTGATTGTTGGGTCCAGGTCCTATCGTCAATCTTATTTTAATTTCCGTCTATTTATTCGTGTTCTTGTTAATTTCTTGTCAGATCTGATTTAGATCTTTCCTAGGGTTTTTAGATTTTTCGTTATTCCGCGTTTTCGACGAGATTCCCCGACTGGGATCGCGTCATCTGGTATCAGAGTTTGGATCTATTTCAGATTCTTGCGTTCTTGACTTTTTTTTTCTTTCGTGTTCTTCGCGTTCTTCGTGTCGTCATAATTTTTTTCCAGTTTGATCCATAAGAGTCAGTCCCAAAAATTCAAAAGTGTTTTTCTTGTTCGTTTCTCGTCCAAATCCAATTCCGTTTTTTTCGCCATATTCATAGTCAGATTGTCTAACAGTTTTAAAAAAAAAAAAAATTCCATTATTTTCCTAAATATTCCGAATTTGTTTCTGTGAGGACTAATAATGTCTAGCAGACGGGATTCATCATCTTCATCAGTTGGAGACAACCAGAGAATTTACAAAAGGGAGCCAGCAGCTCTATCAACGAGCCACAACAAACGACCAGAAGGTATGAATAGAGTGAATAAAAATGATGTAGGTGTGATGGAGACGATACATGAGCAGTTTGAGAAGTTGATGACTAGGATGGATAAGTAGGAGGAAACTATTAACAAGTTGCGTAGGGAACAAACTCGTGCGGGTCCTAGGGTTAGGAGGGAAGACCGGAGGGATCATAGGGGGAGACATAATCAAAGGGTTGGTTATGGGTTTGATGATGAAGAGTTTCTGTAGCGACCGAGAATTTTCTGTGACTTATTTAAATATTATTTAAAATGTGTCGCTACGACTTTACCTATTTATTTTAAACACAATTTCGTCTAATCAATTTAAGTTAAAAAAATTTAAATTATTTAAATTTATTGTAGTTCAATTTCAATTTCAATAAAAGTATTTTATTTTCATTATTTATTTATTTATGTATTTTAATCCAAATTTTAATTATTTAAGTCCAAAAATATTTTATCTCCAATTCACATTCATTTTAATTTGAATCCCAAAATTTCTTCCCCAACTTCCACTTTCATATTCAGCACATTATTTTCCATTCCCATGTTTATTCATTTGGCTTAATCAGTGGAATCAATTTTCAAAAATTCCTCACTCCTGCAATCAGCATCTTATGCTCTCCAGTTTCCACACGTTTTTCCCAACAACATTCATATTCCATAATCGAATCCTACCTCACAGCTTTTACTCCATTCTAACCTTGTTTCTTTCCCTAAGCAATTTGCTAAATCACTTCCACAATTCTCAGAAATTTCTCCCGATCAGAAAGCTGTCCTAATCTTCCATTTTCAGCCCTAAAATCCTTCCCTTTTTTTTTTCCTCAATCATAAACACTCACTTTCCATCAACCAGTTTATCCTTCCTAATCCTCTCTCACTCAGTCACCAATCAAGCAATTTCCGATTCTGAACCCAAGCCACTGTATATTTTCTCATCTCCACTTCATCAAACTCACGCCACAACAAGAATTCAATCAGCAAACCAGTGTAACCTCTAAACCAACACTGATTCCCAGCAACCTCTTTCATCATTATCATCATCAAGCACACTGCCCTCACAGCCATCAAACGCAACCAGTAGCCAATCACCATCAACCTGCACAAACCATTATCATCACCACCCACCGAGATCACAACCAACCGGCAGTAAAGTTTCACCATCACCATAACCATCACCCCGACCCAAAACCCCAGCCATGTCAAACCACAAACAACCAAACTTCAATTCCCAATCTGCAAAACAAAACCAACCACCGCAACGCCACAGTCAAACCACCGCCTCCATTGCCAACTCCAAATTTTCATCAATCAGCCCCAAATTCATCATCATCACTTCCCGCACCCAACTTCAGCTCAAGTCCACCCCTCACAGTCACCACCACACGCAGTCAACCACTATCAATTTCGAATCAACCATCACCGTACGACAACCAATTGCCCAAAACAGCTCAGTCCCAAATCAATTCAAATCCATACTCAAATCAAACCCCAAACCCAAGAATAAACCAAGAATAAACCAAGAAAGAAAGTAACCTGATCCTTACCTTATAGTTTCGACCGGAGTTCCAACGGAAATCACAGTTTCAATCCAATCCCAGACCTCGGTTTATTCTCGTTTTTGCACTCTCACGCAGCCCCAATATCCAGCCTTTTTGTACCCTCGTTACTCGCCGCTCACCGCGCCAGCGTTTCGCCGGCGTTTGCGCCGGTAGTGCCTCACTGATTTTTTCCCCATCGCCGCTCACCTCGCTCCCTCTGTCCCTCATCTCTCTCTCTCTCTCTCGTTTTTAATCTGAAATGAAATAGAAGAGATAAGATCTGAATATATTAACTTTCGAAAATTTCATTTTGGTCCCTAAGTTTGTGAAATAATTTAATTCAGTCCCTATGTTTTAAAAAGGTTTTATTTCAGTCCCTGCTGATTTACTTTATTTGATTTTAAGCCCAAGTTTTAAAAGATTTACATTTTAGTCCTCAAATGTTTTAAAGCAATTATTTAAGCCCCATATTTTAAAGTCTTTTGATTTTGTTCATATTGATTTAAAATGATATATATGTATATATGTATATTTATAAATCTTAACTTTCAAAGTATTCATTTTAATCACTCAACTTTCAAAAATACTCATTTTAGTCCCTCAACTTTCAAACCATCAATTTCAGTCCTCAAATTGTAATTTATCATTTTTAAACTATAAATTTCTAAAGACTAATTTAAATTATGGGCTAGACGAAGCGTACGGAGAATTAAAGAATTTGAAGTCATTTCCCGCTCAACTTTTGCACTCGTCGGATTTAAGGTAGACTCGCCCCCACTAATTGATTTATACTATAATTGCATGTGTTATGTGGATTTGTGTGATTTTATGCTTAATTGCATGAGAAAAGAATATCTCTTTTGAGATAAATAATTTATGTTATGCTGGGCATAACTTATCTGCTAGCCAAGAAAAGAAAAGAATGTGTTCATTTGCGTTCACTATGTGATGCCTATGAATAAGAAAAGAATGTCACTACATTATTTGCATGATTACGTGTTCAATTATCTTGTAGATTAATTACTGGCGATGAGTCTACTGAGTATTTCATTTTTGAAATGCTCAACCCGTTATTTTAACATTTTTGCAGATTTCGGAGACGGTGGCGAGTGATGGGCAAATTACAAATTGATATTTTTTAAAAAGTCGTGAACTTTGAAATAATTATTTCATTTTATCAAGAATTGTCATTTTTATAAATTTGTACGAATTTACTTATTCCATCTGAATTATCGCTAAACTTTTATTCAATAAATGTGATATTTAATATTTATTCAATTTCCGCAACAAAGTTCATTCAAGAATTTAGAAAAGTGACGTTCCCGCGCTCCTTGGAACTCGGGGCGTTACAGTTTCCGAGTGAAGGAAGTAGTATCCAATCATCTGTGGATAGTGTAAGGAGGAGAAGGGGTAGAGGAGATAGGAATGAAAGGGCAAATAATAGAAGAGATCGTGGTGATCGGGATGAGATAGATGATAATCTGGGTAAAATAAAAATGTCTATTCCACCCTTTCATGGGAGGAGTGATCCGGAGGCTTACCTAGATTGGGAGAAGAAGGTAGAATTGATGTTTGATTGCCACAATTATTCTGAAGGAAAGAATGTGAAACTAGCGGTTGTTGAGTTCACCGATTATGCCATTAATTGGTGGGATCAGTTGGTGAAGGATCGGAGGAGGAATGGTATATGATGTGATCCGGACCCTCGACAATCGGAGTCATAGCAGGCTTGACGGGAAAATTCAAATATTCAAGCCAAACAAAGAAAAACAGGATCAGTTTTGACATTACGGCCGTAATGTCAAGGATCACGGCCGTAACATTCAAACAGGGCCATTTTCACGGCCGTAAGAAATTACTCACGGCCGTAAGACTGGAGGAACAGTTTTGATCAGAAAGGTGATTACGGCCGTAAAATGATTATTCACGGCCGTAAACAAGCTGGCCAGATTTTCCGGAAATTTTCAATTAATTTATTTCCTTTTATTATTTTTGGTTATTTTCCTAGTTTAGAATTTTAGCATAATTAGAATTCTATTTTGAGTAAATTAGATGCTAGGTTTTCTTGCTTATTTATACGCTTTTTGATTCATTGTAAATTAAGACTTTGATGATTAAATAAAACAGAGATTGAATGTTTTTCAATTGTTTAATGTGTGGATTCACATTACAAACCCAAACTTATCAAGATTGATTATCTTGTGGCGTTAATCCCGAATTTATCAAATATTCGCGAGAATATTTGTGTCGTTCAAATCAGAGACTTATCAAGGAGATTGGGCAAATCCTTGTGGTGTTTCGAAAGTCGTGGTTCTTTATTCCGCATCGTTGAGCCATCGCGTCGTGAATATCGGGTCATGATTCATCCTCCAACCACAACCTGAGTTCGGAACTTTTCGGCGTTTCTTCCGCGCTTCGAACCTCATCATTTGGTATCAGAGCTGGACTCTGAATTCAGGTTTTTATATCCAGTTTGATTTTTATGTCTATCATCGAGTCCCATAAAAATCATCTATATCTTGTTGTTGAGTCTTTCTTTTCTTTCTTTTCTTGTTCTTCGTGCCAGTAAATTTTTTCTTTGTTTGATCTATATAAAAATCCAACAAAATTCAAAAGTGTTTGTTTTGCTTAATTCTTATCCGAATTAAGTTCCGTTTGTTTTGTTGTGTTCGTTGTCGAATTTTCGGATTTATAAAAAAAAAAAAAAATTATTTTTTTTATTCCGAAAATTCATCCTATAATTCAAAAAAAAAAAAAAAAAGAGTCCATTCAAGAACCACTTTCTTGAATTTCTTGATCCTTTGTTTTCATTATTCTTTTTCTGTGTCCTTCCACATAAATTTTACAATGTCCAATTCCCATAAAAACGTCAAAGATTGTATGTGGAGATTTCTGAATGAAGCTTTGATGATGTTGGATAAACTAGATGAAAGGGAAGGGAAATTGAAAAAGGGGCGTTCTCAAGCAAATCGTAGTGATTATAGGCGTGATCCTAAACCTAGGGATGGAATCGGGGTTAAGAGAGGAGCTGAGATTGATCCAAAAGCAATTTTGAAATTTCAAAAAGAAATTTATGAGGAAAAATTGAGGTGTGAACGGGAGGCAGAAAAAAAATATTTGGCTAAATTGCGAAAAAAGGAGGAGAAACGAAAGGCGGTAATTAGATGGTTAGAAGAGAGTGAAAATCATGTTGAGCCTCGGGATATGAAAGTTGAAAAGAAGGAGGGAGGCTTAAGGCATGAATTAGTTGAAGAGACCCCGAACTTGGTGGTAGGAGTTGAAAACGTGGAGTTGTGTGAACAAACTCCAAAATATGATGAGGAATTAGAAGTTGGGGTAGAAGTTCAAATTTTGAGTTTTGAATTGGAAGATCTACATTTTGGTAGTGATGAGATAGTACATGAACATGGTGATTAAAATGTGGAGGTCGGAGATGTGGTTGAGTTTGAAGATAAAAAAATCGAACAAGAAATTGCAAAGGAGGAAAGAGGCGAAGAGAAGAGCCTCGTGGTTCAAGAAGTGGAGTTGGTGGTGGTTTGTCATGAATACAAGGATCCATACCTTGTACCCCATGAAGCTAACATGTCCCTCCCCATTCTATTTAATTCTTTCTTGCAGATTTTTTACACTTGGGAGCTTGAGTCACACCAATCATGGAAATTCAAGCTTGAGCTTCAATCCATTCATGTAACCCAAGTTACAAAATACTATTGGGCATCCCACCGGCATGGAAGCAATAATTTTCCGTTTGATCCAGGGGGAGCAGTTTCATTCATGAACAAAGCTATGATTCGGGACGAATCATCCTAAAGAAGGAGGGTATGATGTGATCCGGACCCTCGACAATCGGAGTCATAGCAGGCTTGACGGGAAAATTCAAATATTCAAGCCAAACAAAGAAAAACAGGATCAGTTTTGACATTATGGCCGTAATGTCAAGGATCACGGCCGTAACATTCAAACAGGGCCATTTTCACGGCCGTAAGAAATTACTCACGGTCGTAAGACTGGAGGAACAGTTTTGATCAGAAAGGTGATTACGGCCGTAAAATGATTATTCACGGCCGTAAACAAGCTGGCCAGATTTTCCGGAAATTTTCAATTAATTTATTTCCTTTTATTATTTTTGGTTATTTTCCTAGTTTAGAATTTTAGCATAATTAGAATTCTATTTTGAGTAAATTAGATGCTAGGTTTTCTTGCTTATTTATACGCTTTTTGAATCATTGTAAATTAAGACTTTGATGATTAAATAAAACAGAGATTGAATGTTTTTCAATTGTTTAATGTGTGGATTCACATTACAAACCCAAACTTATCAAGATTGATTATCTTGTGGCGTTAATCCCGAATTTATCAAATATTCGCGAGAATATTTGTGGCGTTCAAATCAGAGACTTATCAAGGAGATTGGGCAAATCCTTGTGGTGTTTCGAAAGTCGTGGTTCTTTTTTCCGTATCGTCGAGCCATCGCGTCGTGAATATCGGGTCATGATTCATCCGTCCAACCACAACCTGAGTTCGGAACTTTCCGGCGTTTCTTCCGCGCTTCGAACCTCATCATTCAGTTTATTTTTCGAGCAAGAAAATAAATTCCTTCTTGCTAGTTGGTGTCTAGATCATCTATTCTTGAGTTTTCTTGAATTGCCACATAAGGGATGGATTATGATCCGGGTTCGTTGTTCCAAACTAGATGTTATGCGGGTCAGAAGGTGTGCAGTTTGGCAATTGATAGAGAGTGCTTCACTAATTTTCCTAATATCACCATGGTTGAAAAATTGGGATTATCTCTAATACCGCACAATAGACCTTATTGTGTGACATTGATGAGGGAATTTGGGGAGTTCCATGTAACCAAGCAAGTCCTAGTGACTATCTCCCGTGGAAAATATATTGATGACGTATTTTGTGATGTAGTGCCTTTAAAGTCTTGTCATATTTTGTTGGGAAAATCATGGAGTCGTATGAGGGAAGCAATATATTATAAGAGTATGCACATATACAGGATTCTTACGAGAGGGAAAACATTCACACTGTATGGGTTAACACTCGAGGAAGCACTAGACGATTCGAGGAAGGTAAAAAAAGAGAGTGAGAGGAAAGTTGTAGTGGGATTGCAAGAGGAACCTCGAGATAGGGATGTTGAGAAGAAGGAGGGGAAGCTGAAACTAGAAATGGTTGATCAAATTCCAAAATTTAATGTAGGAGATGTGGAATTGGGTAATAAAGAGGTGGATGAACAAGATGTTAAAATTATTGATGAGGATATGCATGAATTGAAAGTTGACGGGGTAGAGAATGAAAACATGAAAGAATTGGTTGAGGCCAAAAATTTAGAAGAGGTGGTTAAGCTTGAAAATGTGGAGTTAGAAGAGGTGGACGAGCTTGAGAGAAAAGAAATAGAAGAGATTGAGCAAGAAGTTACAACAAAAGAAGGAAGTGAAGAGAAGGACCTCGTTGTTAGGGAAGAGGATTTGGAGGTGATATACCATGAGTACAAGGATCCCTATCTTGTACGTTGTGAAACTAACATTTCCCACCCTATTTTGCTTAATTCTTTCTTGCAGGTTGAATATACTTGGAGGTTTAAGTCACACCACATTTGGCCAAGGAAGTTCTTATTTCGACTCGTCCTTCCAATCCAAGTATTCGACTATTGGTTGATCCTATGTAATGGAGGCAAAAATTTTCTTTTTGATCCAGGCGGTGCGCTGAAACACCATGAACCAAGCTATGATTCGGGACGAATCATCTTGAAGAATGGGAGAATGATGTGATCCGGGATAGGAGCTCAGTGATCCGGGATAGGAGCTCAAAGGAGAAGTCAAGTCACGGACGACGCAACAACATCCGACATAGGGAAATGAACAATTTCCATGTTGGAAGCTAGTCGAGACGACGAGTGGATCAACCTCATTCAAACCATCGAAGAAAATTAAAGAAAATTCAATGTTACGGCCGTAACAAGTAATTCCTCACGGCCGTAACTAGCTCACTGTTAAAATTGATAATTCGAGAAACAAAGGATCACGGCCGAATAGACGGAAATTAAAATAAGATTGACGATAGGACCTGGACCCAACAATCACGACGCACGAATTGACGATGCGGATTGAAGAACTGAGGTTTTCGAAACGCCACAAGGGATGTCAAATTCCTTGATAAGTTTCTGATTGGAACGCCACAAACATTCACGAAATATTTGATAAGTTCTTGGAATTGTTCTTCAAGAACAAGAAAAAAGGAATCCTCCTTTTCGAGAGAGAAAATCTCACATTCATTCAATAATTCAAAGTTGTTTTTCCATAATGAAATACAAGGTAATATAATGTAACAATTGACCTAACTAGGGTTAGCCGCTAATTTGGGCCCAAAATATGGAAGTAAATAATTTAAAAACGGAATTAAATTAAAATACGCGAAATCTGGAAAATTAGATGTTACAGCCGTGAGAACTGATTTACGGCCGTAAATGTCCTTCTGCATAAGTCTTACGGCCGTGACCATTTTCATTACGGCCGTAACTATAAAATTCTGCAATTCTTAATTCAAACCCGAGGCGGAGTTACGGCCGTGAGGATTTGAGTTTTACGGCCGTGAACTTGAGTTTTACGGCCGTGAAGTTTCTTCTTACGGCCGTAAGTGTCTTTCTGCACAATTTCTTGATTATTTGTCTCGGCTTGATCCTTTCGCCTTCTCGGCTCGACTCCAGCATGAAACTTGTGTCGTTTCCCTCGTAGATCACTGTCACATTGCCCATAGGTCGACTTCTCCTTTGGTCTCCTACTTCGGATCACATCACAAATACTTCTCTCCTCTCCCTATTATACGATCTTTCGCCTATACTTAAACAAACCATGTATGTCGGATTTTCATCATCTACTAGTTCAACACTAGCGGCCCATTATGTTTTGGGCTGGAGCTTCAAGCTGAATGGCCTATCTCAAGGGCTTGATCCATCTCACCTTCCCAAGGTACCTCGAATTGGACCTAAGTAGAAATCTAAATTTTTGACAATTGGCTTGCCTACTATTTCTTTGGTTTTGTTGTTGACGGTCATATCAGGCATGGCCTATTACATGAGAAGGAAGAAAAAGTACGCGGAAGAGCTCGAAGACTGGGAACTTGAATATGGTGTTAGAAAATTTATCACAGATAATTATTTATCTATAATCCAAAATAAATCATCATGCTGAATTATCAAGAATTAAATAACTGAAGCGGAAGCGTACCTTAATCAAACGCGATTCACGATAAACGATTCGGCGGTTGGATCTTCTAAATCGATACGTAGTCCTTATTTTCTCTCTGATGATGGGATGTCAGACAAGAATGAACAGTACGTAGGATTCAGGGACCATAACCGACTTTTTATATTGTATTACCAGTTAACCTAATCCGGCCCATCATGAATTAGGTAATGGTCTGGTATCTACACATAAAAGCCCATACATTAATTAGATGCATTAAAGCCCAATATACAAAATCCTTATTAGATCACTTTAAATGGGCTTAACCAAAATTGATAGCCTTTTATTCAATATACAATAATTCACATATAAGCCCACACGATTGATTAAAATCCTTACAATCTTCCACTTGGGCTATATGTGTAACCTTACAATTGTGTATCAATCATAACCTTATGAGTACTCAGAATTTTGCTATCATTACTGAATGCATCCCCAAACAATCCGGTCCATCAATTATATCAACATAGGATCAAAGCGGCTTTCGCTACATTAATCGTAACTAAACCTTCAATGGTCACGTATATCGACATAACTGAATGACATGGATCAAGTATGGATGTGTAGCATGGAAATTACATGTAATGTGATCTTCAACATGCCTATTTCCAACTGGTCCAAATTTAGTGAGATCATCCTCAAACAAGTTCAGAGATAATAAACCTGAAACCTTACAGCAGTAAATAACTTTAACTTTAACTGTATCCAAAAGGACAATAAATGTGTCTAATGCACCCAAAATACAAACTCCCACTGAAACCGAATATCCTTAAGAAATACAACACCCATATGAGTATTGTGCTCATGAAAGACCTTGGGTTGTAATACTTTAGTAAGCGGATCCGCAATTATGGAGTTTGTCCCAATGTACTCTTATTGACACGTGTCCACTCTGAACTGTATCATTCACAACCAGGAACTTATGTCAATGTATTTTGACTTAGTTGAGCTCCTGTTGTTACTGGAATATAAATCTGCTGAGTTATTGTCACAATATAACTTTAGTGGTCTTTCTATACTGTACAGAATACGCAGCCCAGCGACAAAATTTCGCAGCTATATTCCATAATTAGATGCCCCCAAAATTGCTACAACTGTGTTGTCAAGTGAAAGAAGCTAAAGTATCTGTTAAGCACTCCATCCGGAAATAGCTCCTCCAACCAGCAGATAAATGTAGCCTGATGTGGATCTTTTACTTTCTTGGCATCTAGTAAAATCGGAATCATAATACCATATGATCTCCAACTGATCCGATTTTCTGTATGTGAGCATGTAATCTTTTGTTCTCTTTAAATACCTTATAACCCATATTTGGCTGCTTTCCAAATTATCAATCCCAGGGTTACTTAAATATCTCATTAGTATCCCAATAATGTATGCAATATCCGAACGCATACAAATTTGAGCATACATCAGATTTTCTATAGCTTAACTATATGAGATCCTCTGCATTTCTTTAACTTCAATATAACTTTTCGGGCATCAATTGAGACTAAATTGTCTCCCTTAGCGATAGGGATGTCCCCTGATTTACTTTCTTGCATGCCAAACCTCTTAAGTACTTTATCGATATATCTCTTTTGTGACAATTCAAGAATACCCCGAGAACAATCCCGGTGTATCTGAATTCCTAATACAAAAGAGACGTCACCAAGATTTTTTTTTTTAATCTCAAAATTCTTTGACAAAAAATCTCATACTTTTATGTGACATGCCTATATCATTAGTGGCAAGTAATATGTTATCAACATACAAAATCAGGAAAATACACTTACTCCCACTGAACTTGTAATACACACAACCACCAACAACATTAATCTCAAGACCAAATGAGATAATTACTTGATGAAATTTGTATTACCCTTAACGAGAAGCTGGCTTAAGCACATAAATGGATTTCTTTAATTTGCAAACCGTCTCATCAATGTCTCCATTGAGAAACGTCGTCTTAACATCCATTTAATGTAACTCGAGGTCAAAATGTGCAACAACCTAACTTTCCTGAAAGAGTCTTTCATTGAAACCGAAGAGAAAGTCTCTTTATAGTCAATGCCATCATTCTGTGTAAAGCCCTTAGATACAACACGAACTTTATATCTTTCCACATTACCTTTCAAATCCCTCTTGGTTTAAAAATTCATTTAAGACCAATGAGTTTCGTACCTTCTGGTAACGGGACAAGATCCCAAACTTTATTATCTTGCATATGCTTATACTCCCTATTTATGTCATCAATCCACTTTTGAGAGTTAGAACCCTGCATGTCCTGATGGAATTGATTGAACAATCTTCCACCATTTCATTATTTCCTTATGTTCTTGGAGAAATACTATTTAATTATCCGGAATAGCATTTTTCCCTTTTTCTCGTGGATCTCCTTAATGACTTTAGTTATTGAGGTTGTTGAGTTTGTACTTCTGAAATTTACCTTATTTTGGATGGGAGGTTCTTCAATATTGTCGAATTGAGGTTCCGGATATACTTCTTGATCAATGACATGCATAAAAACTTGCATGTTGTCAAAAGCAATAGTAGGAATCGAAACCGATCATTCCTCAACTTATTCCTTAAAGACAATATCTCTAACCTTATTTCTCCCCCAAACTCAACATCCTCAAAAAATGTTGCAGTTCCCGTTTCAAAATTAACCTAAGTGTGGGATCATAAAATTTATAGCCCCTTAAACGCTCAAAACAATTAATAAAGTAGCTGCTTACTGTTTTGGAATCCAATTTCTTTATGTGGTTTCTTTTATTTTGAACCCTCAACAACTTTATTTTCTTTATTTGTTTTCTTACCCTTATCTTTAGAGGTGTTTTCCAAGTGAACACTTTCAGTTCTGTCATGCTTCAACTTTTCTTCCTCTTGCACACAAAATAGAATGAGCTCATTTAGAGTTCATTTCTCCCTTTGATAGTTACAACTGACCTTAAATTGACTGAATTGTGCAAGAAGCTTGCACACTATGAAATGAGCTCATTGAGAGTCCATTTCTACTTTGACAGTTACAACTAACTTTAAATTAACTAAATTGTGCAGGAAGCGATATCAATACCAAAAGCACGAGCAAGTCATTAGACTAGTCGAGTTTTAGTGCCTTAAGTTTTGAAGCAGTTTGAGACATCTGTATGATGTACTCCCTTAATTTCTTATTGTCTTTATACTTTATTGAAATCAAGCTTTGCATAAGCGTGCTTGTTTCAGCCTTATCGTTTTTCGCAAAACGTTTCTTAATTTCGGTAAGGAATTCATTGGCATCATTTACCTCCTCAAATACTATGCCACTAAAGGCTTCCGGAATGCCGCACTTAATGATCACGAGACTCACGTAATTTAAGCAATCCCACTTCTCAAAGTTCCTCGTTTGATTAGATGGACTTTCATCCGTAAGAGGAGCAATTTGCTCAATCCTCAGTACACGGTCTAGATCCATGCAGCCAACGAAAAGTTAATGTTCTTGTTTTGATCCTTGAAGTTTGTTCCATAAATACAGGGATTAAATTTGAGCTTGTAGATGTACTACTAGCGAAATTTGAAACGGAATAGAGAACACTTAAACAAAATAGCTCACATAAATACCTTATTATGCAAATCATACTTCCAAATAATATTATGGCCCATCACAAGATACCTAGCACAACATCAATATTTAGTCTTTGGACAGAAATAGTGACTTGTAAGTGGTACTCTTGGTGTAGTAATCAAACACTGACAGTAAGACATGTCAACCAACAAACCTTTCTTTGGACCGATTTATTGATCACACGTAAAACCAAATAACCATCACGTATTTATCACCACAAGTTCATGTGAAATTCGGGCCAAATATTGACCTTCCTTTGGGCCGATCAATATCCGCATGAAATAACACACAAACACCTAATTTTCTAGAATTGGCATAACATTTGCGCATGGTGAAGGCTTTGATGAATTTATTATGTCATGCCCGTCTTCATCGAGCAAGGCCATTTCGTACTCTACCTCTGTTACCGACTCCTTACTATCGGGTGGTCGATGATTATCTGATGTAGTGTGTTATCGTTTGGATTTATCTTGACCAATAAATAATAAGATTACCGATAGAATGTTATTGTATTCACAGCCGGCCAATCGTATTTATTATCAACTGCGTTAGAGCATCTTCAATGGAACAATGTCTACTATGAATATGTAGCAAAAACATTAACATTAAAAAACTTCTCCAATGCAACAATGTTCATTGTGCATACGTGGTATATTATTATTAGTTTTCAAGAAAAATGAAAGAGAGAAAAATGTTTTAATTAGATAAAAATTATTAAATTAATGCTAACACAATGTCTAGAACTAGACATTGTCTAGCACAATGTCTAGAACTTGACATTGTGCTAGATAGTGTCAAGCATTAATTATGTCACATAAGCAATTCTTGCAATTTGTCAAAAAAATAGCTAGACATTATATCTAGAAAATGTCCCATTAGAAATGCTAACTAGACCTTTGGTGAAACCAAATTAAAGTTGTCTTCGAACTAAATATGTCCATACAACTTTTGTCATTTATCATCCTCTATATATTATGGAACATAATGTAATTATTTTTTAATTAGAAAAGTGCTACCAATCTTTTATTGTCCCTCGTAATTCGTATAACGTTATTTGACTGATTTTTCAATAGAAATTTGGGCTCTTTCAAAATTTGAAAAATTGTGTTTATTAAGGATATATATATATATATATATATATATATATATATCTTGACAATGTCGTCATTTTAATTTACAAAAGACTAAAAGTGAGTACATATAGTACATACTATGTGTGTTTATTTTCGTATGCTATGTACATTACAATCAATAAGAAAGAGGTCAAAATAAATTCATGGGTGTTGCATTATCTTTGCATTACAATAAGCAGAAAATAGGCACCATAAATACCTCAAATCAACATTGGATTTTAGACAAAAGTTGAGTGGAAGACAAATAATGAGGAAAAAAAAATGGAAAATTACATTCCCTCCTATTTGTCACTCGAGTCTTGAAACCAGTATTGGTCTTGTGCTCCTTCCATCATTCCATGGGCTCAATCAAACTAATACCACAATCTTTCTTCTGAGAAAAGATCTGAGTTAAATGCCTCCATTGTCATCGTATTATTACAAAGTTTCCTCAAATGTCATTGGATTTTAAATTGTATCTGAAGTGCCATTGCACTTTAAGATTTAAACTCTCACTGATGAAAATATGTTTGTGTAGATTCTTTCAATGATTTTTTTTTTTTTTTTTTTTGTAGAAATGATTTGTTCATGTTATTTGAGCATTTCTTCTAGAAATGTAATTTTTTCTATTATTAATATTTTATGAAAATAAAATTATTTAAAAATATATATATATATTTATATAGGTTCTTTCAATGAGTTTTTTTAATAGAATTGAGTATTTCTTCTAGAAAAATAATATTTATCTATCCTTAATATTTTATGAAAAGAGAATTATTTACAATGATGTTAAATTTTTAAAATATAAATTATTTCAAAGGAATTATTGCATTATTGGAAATTGATAGGAAATAATTAGAATTATCTTTTGGAAGTTATTGTAAATGAGTTTATTGTATTTCGTCTTTTAGAAAATTAATTTAATTCAAATATAATTCTAAACATCATTGTAAGTGGATTTATTATCGAAAGAAATGCTCGATTAATTAGGATAATACAAATTTCTAAAAAAAAAAAAAATCATTAGAAGAATCTAAACAAGTATATTTTTATTCATCATGAATATTCTAAAAATAAAGACAAAAATACTGAATAAAAAATTATAAATCCATTTTGCAATAGTGAAACAAAACGAAAAATAATTAATAAAAAAATTTAAAACGGAGTTAATGAATGAAAATTCTATTTAGAATTCTATTTGAATTTAATAAATTTTCTGAAAGAAGAAATGTAATAATCCATTTTAATCTGAACATTATTATAAATAATTTTGTTTTCATAAAATATTAATAAATAGATAAAAATAATTTTCTAGAAGAAATTCTCGATTAATATGGACAACTTGTTTCTAT
Organism: Ligustrum vulgare; assembly: GCA_963555705.1. Lineage (NCBI taxonomy): Eukaryota > Viridiplantae > Streptophyta > Magnoliopsida > Lamiales > Oleaceae > Ligustrum > Ligustrum vulgare. The sequence continues at coordinate 56,614,502 of OY743170.1, forward strand.
ATATAAAAAAAATCAACTAAAAGAATCTACATAAATATATTTTATCTATTATTAATATTTTCATAATGAAGATAGATTTTTTTTATTGAATCAACAAAAAAATTATGAGTAAATTCATCTACATTAATGAAACAAACAAATTAATAATTAATAAAAAAAAAATTGAAAAGGTTTTAAAAGGAGTGGCAAATGGGGCACTCTTTAATAGTTTAATGGCACACCAGATGACATTTAAAGTTCAATGTCATTTAAGGAGTATTTGAAATAGTACAATGATAATGAAAATTTTAAACTTAAAGTTCAGTAGTAAATCAAACACAATTTAAAGTACAATGACTTTTGAGAAAACGTTTAAATAGTATAGTGGCAATGAGAACATTTAACTCGAAAAGATCACAATAGGAAATTACCAATTTCTTTTGCAATGTGAAATTATTTGAATGCTATACTGTAAAAATAACACAATAAATCAGTATTACTTTTTTATTCACATCATAAGTACCTTGACTTTTTTCTTCAGCTAACAAAAAACACATGATTGACAATCATAAAGTTCACCATAAAATCGGCATTGAAATTGGGAGTTATATTAAGGTGTTCAAATATTTGTGCCTTGAGAAAGGTATTAATCATTACTTAGAGCCAGTTGGTTACATCTAAATTTTTTTTATTAATCATTACTTAGAGCCTATTTGTTACATCTAAATTTTTTTCAAAATTTTTTCAAATTCAATCTCAACCATCAATCATTAATCAAGTCCATAATTTTTTACTCTTCAAATAAATCTAAACCACACATCCATTAAAAAAAAAAAAAAGTCACAAAAATCAAAAATTTTCCATTGACCAAACAGGCTCTTAAAAAGCAGTTTTTCTGAATTACAAAACTTACATATTAATTATCAGATTCTTTCACAGATTTCTCAATAATTTGAGTACCAAGTCAAGAGACTTCAACTTATATATATTACACTGTTAATATATACTTCTGGCCTAGTCCTGGATCAAGCAAAAGCCATGTCTTTCAAGATTTCTTAGCTGGTGCTGTATTGTCTAGTTGGCCAAGCAAAAATGCAAGATGTTGAAAATTAATTTTGAAAAAGTTTAGGCAGCGTTCTGTTTGTATTTTCATTTTCAAAAATATTTTATGTTTTCTGTTTTCATTTTTGTTTTCAAATTTGCTGAAAATGCGTTTGATTTGTCATTTCTGAAAACTGTTTTTGAAAATGAAAAGCTGGAAAATACGTTCTGTTTGAAATTTTGCAAAATACTACTTAAAACTATTTTTAATTAATTTGCTTGCAAAATATTACTGACTCAAACTCAAATTTCCTTTCACAATACATTGAAAACATGGTTACATGCAACACACTAATGTGAACATTAAGTGTCTATATTAACACAGCTTGGCCAGGTTCGGAATTTGAGAAATCTCTAGTTTTATTAAAATCCAAAAAATGCAAGTTCTTTCAAAACCACCAAAGTCCATTTATCAGTACATTTTTTGAAATATAACAACAAGAATTCTCGCTTAATTTTTTTTTTTTTTTTGTAATGTTGATATTGAATTCAATAAACTTTATTTAAGCTTAGTTCCAAATTAGGATAATTCTCAAAAAAAATAAAATAAAAAAAAAAAAAAAAATCTTTATTTAGATTTAGTTCCAAGCTAGGATAATTCTAAAATAATATTAATAAAAAAAAAATAAAACGTTATATTAAGCTTAGTTCCAAGTTAAGATAATTTAAAAAAAAAAAAAAATTTCCCAAAACGCGTTTTCCGCGTTTTTGACATTTTTTGTCGAAATACACACAAAACGCCCAAAACGAGGTTTCGGGTGTTTTGTGTACAATTTTTTTTTTTTTTTTGTTTTCCAAAATGCGTTTTCGAAAATGATAAAGAGAACACGTTTTTAGCGTTTTCGAAAATAAAAACAGAAAACGACCTCAAAACAGTAAAGAGAATAAGACCTTATTGTTTTGAATTTAATATATGGTTCTAGAAAATTTCTCATGGAAAATCTGTGTCCTTAGAGTCCCGTGTCAATTAATGCAATGTCTCTAGAATTCTCTCTAGCACCTATAAATTCTATGTATTCAGATGTAACAAAGAACATGCAATAAATAAAATTCTTGCAGTCCTTTTACAAAAAGCTTTTGTCCAACATAACTCTTTGTAATAAACAAAACAAATTTGCATCACAAAACAATATCAGAAGCTTGGTATTAGATTTTCATATTCCATCAGAATCAAATTTTCATATCAGTGGTATCAGAGCACATTCAAGGTCCCGTTGGCATCAAAATAAATATGGCAGCAAGCTCCAATGGATCAATGTTCAATTACAGTCAAGGAATGGTGCCAATTTTTTTATGGAGAATTCTATGAATACTAGAGCTGTCAGATGAAGGCATTCTTTATCTCTCAAGACTTGTGGGATCTCGTTGAAGATGGTTACGCAGAGCCACCAACAGCAGGGAATACCAATGCTTGGAGAGAGGAACAACAGAAGGAATACAAAGAGAATAGAAAATAGGGGTGGGCATTTCAGTTTTCCGTTCGGTTATTGAAGGAATCAAAACTGAAAATTTCGGTTCGGTTCCGGTTCTAAAACTCAAGAACCGAACGATTTAGGTTCCGATTCGGTTTCGGTTCTTCGTTCGGTTCTTTTATTAAAAAATCCAATTTTGAGCAAACGTGAAAATGTGTGCAAAAACAAATAAGTTTTGAGTCGAAATTTCCCAAACGAATCCATCCACGTGGTAAAATATTCAAATTAAATATATTCAAGTTCTAAAGACACTAAATACAGTTTTAATATTCTATATATTCCCAGTAACAACTAGAAATGTATGATCTTCATTTTTTATTGTTCTATCTACTGCTTATGCTGGAATGCTCGGATCATCCGGATTAAAAAAATGATAATAATGACATATAGACGCATTTACCATAACATAAAATCATTTAGGTCATTTGAACATAGGTATACTTCGAAGATAACAAACGATTTTTAATGAACTCTTATCTCAGATATCAATGTAAAACCACAATTCACTAATGCACCTCCACAAAAGTCACATACATGTCAAACTACACATTCTTCTTAAAATTAGTTCAATACATATTAACACAACACTCATTACCTTAATTTGTAAATACTGCACACACAGAAAAGCACTAAACTAGTGCAAGTGAGAGACCAGACATCCAATCTTCTAAAATTGGTGTAAAGAATTTCATGTAAGATGTAACACGATGTGAACAATTCAACAATTATTATAATACATCAAAGTAAATTGGATTTGTACACTCTATTATGTAAAAAACACAGAAAATGTTAAAAGTGTCACGTTGACTTATTTTTAAATTAAGAATGTTCGGTTCTTTGTTTGATTTTCGATTTTGAAATAGGGACCGATCGATTTTCGGTTCTCCATTTTTCGGTTTCGTTTCTCATTTTTCTCCTAAAAAATCGATCGATTTTTTTTTTGTTTGGTTCCGATTTTTTTGCCCACCCCTGAGAAAAAGAGTTGTATTACAAAAGGAAAATCGAATATGGGTTGCGTTTTCCCAAACGATCGCTTGGGTAGAAGCCGGGCGATTGTTTGGGCAATGCAAGGTTGGTTCTGCCTTTAAGTTTTGCCCTTGGGAAATCACTTGGTATAACTAAAGTGATCGCTTGGGGAAACTTTTAAAAATTCCATTACGGTCCTCTGTACTTTATTTGCATGATGGTCCTTCATCTTTTGGTTAATGCAACTTAGTCCTTATATTCTTGATTTTCTTTAACTTGACTCCTGATTGGTTAGGGATGGCTAAAAAACTCGTCCCATCCCTAACTCAATGGGGGCCCTAACCCTCATAGGGCGAAAAAAACTCTATGGGGGCCCTAACCCTCATAGGGCTAAAAATAATTAATTTTTTTACTATATAGTTTGAGAAAATTTTATATTTTGTTAATTGTTGTTTATGATGAGTATTTGACTATATAATATGATCTTGTTGGAAAAAGTATTGTTTGATTAAAGATTCTTTTTTTTAAAAAAAAAAGTTGTTTAATTAGGATAGATAGAATTTAGCAATAAAATAAGTGAAAAAATGTTGTTCAAATAGTTTTATTTATTTTTCTTAAGAAAAAAAAAATAATAAATGGGGCGGGTATGGGATGCCTTGCCCAGAACCCATACCCGCACCCATCGCGTTATAACTTAGCGGGTCATGGGGTGGGGCAAGGGTCCAGGGTACCTGCCCCATTTCCATCCCTATGATTGGTTTTCGATTTTTGTCTTTTACTTTCATGGTGTATAATTAAGTCTATAATGCATCTAATTGATGTATATTTACTTCAATTCATCTAATGCATCCACTTTGGTCAATGTGAAATAAATACTATTTGTGATGTGATTCTGGACACGAGAATCACGATAAAGACGCGGAATAAACGAAACAACAAACGGAAATATCTAAACTCAGTCAAACACGCAAAAACATGACTCAAAAAATAATAAAAACGATAAATAAATGACAGAATTGATGATAGGACCTTGACCCAAGATTCACGACGCAAGAATGGCGATGCGTAATTGAGATCCAAGATTTTCGAAACACCACAAGGACTTGTCAATTTCCTCGATAAGATTCTAATTGGAAACTGATGTGATCCGTGGTAGGAGATCGAGGGAGAAATCAGGGCACGGGCGATTCCATGGAAATCTACGTGAGAAACGGAGCAAGTTCCGTATTGAGCCCGAATCAAGGATCAAGCCGGGTCACTTTGTTTCAAAGAGAAGAAAAATGGAACTGCCCGGGAAGACCACGCGATCGCGTGGTAGAATGGGACACGCGATCACGCGAGAACACCAAAAAGAGACCCGAGAGTTTTAGGCCTCTCCACGCGATAGCCTAGGATATGACCACGCGATCGCGTGGTTCAACTAATTCAGAATTTCCGCGAATTTTTAATTTAATTTTTCGTTTTATTAATTATTAATTCTGTTTTGAACCCTAATTGCAGCTAGGGCCAGGATAGGCGCGTTTTACACTATATTGTCTTGTTTTTCATTATTGAACAACAGTTTTGAGTTTGATTAAAAATTGAGAGAGGATTCTCTTGTGAAAAGTTGAGTTTTCCCTTTTCTTGAATTTATCAAAGATCCGATCTTTGTGGCGTCCACCAAACGAACTTATCAAGGAATTGACAACCCTTGTGGCGTTCACTAATCTTGGTTCTTCAATCAGCATCGCATTCATTGCGTCGTGATTTTCGGTCAAGGTTTATCGTCAATCTATCTTTTAATTTTCGTTATTTTATTCTTGTTCTTGTGTTTAATCTGTCGTAGATCTTTCCTAGGATTTTATTTTCGTTATTTCGCGTTTTTGTCGAGATTCCCAGATTAGGATCGCGTCATCTTGTATCTGAGCTTGGATCTATTTCAGATTCTTTCGTTTCTTGTTAATTCTTGATTTTCTTGATTTTTTTCGTGTTCTTCGCGTTTTTCGTGCCAGTCATAATTTTCTTCAGTTTGATCAATAAGAGTTAATCCCAAAAATTCAAAAGTGTTTTTCTTCTTCGTTTTTTTTCCAAATCCAGTTTCGTTTTTTCTGCCATACTCGTAGTCCAATTCTCTGGCAGATTAAAAAAAAATTTCCGAAAATTTCCAGTTATTCTCCAAATATTCAGAATTTTCTCAATTTCCAAATTTCCTTGTTCTTGTGTTCTTGATTAGTTCTTGGGTGAAATTTGAAGGGATAGAGGAGTGAAACATGAGTGAAAACACACGTGGGGAGAAAATTATTTTTGATATTAAAAATGTCTTATAGAGAGGGTTCCACATCTTCATCTTCTGTTGGAGACAGAAAACAGCTCAGGGGTGTGAATAGAAAGGATGAACAAGATAATGATGATACTGCCGCAATGAGGGCACAATTTGAAAGGTTTATGGCACAGATGGAGAATCGAGGTGCAGAACGTGAACAAAGACCTCGTGATCAATCTCATGATGGTTCTCGGGTTAGGAGAGGTAATAGGCGTGAGGTTGGTATGGATGATAAGGGCATGGAAAGTGAAAGTGCATTACAACAAAGTTAGCCTTTTACGGCGTGCATCCGCACGCAGTAAAAAGTCACGGCATGCATGTATGCATGCCATAAATTTACGGCGTGCGAAATTGCTCGTCGTGAATTTACGGCGTGAAGAATTGCGCACCGCGTAATATAGTTCACGCCGCGCAATTCTGCACGCCGTAAATTCAAGGCGCGCAATTTTGCACGCCGTAAATTAGGATTTTATTTTTTTAAAAAAATAAAATTTGTAAATTATAATTTCAAAAACCTATAATAATAAAACAAATACTCATTAATGCATATATAATCAATAAACATGATTTCGATAAATAAACAATATCTTAGTAAGATTCAATGCTATATACAAAAATTTTGATCTCACATAGCCTACTCAAAAGTTTAGATATGAATTAATGTCTAAAGTGTATAGACAACTACTTCAAAATAAACTTCAAATGTCATAAAAAATAAAAGTATCCATATCGAAACTTCTTCTTTGACCAATAGTACCATGCCAAAAATAATCAACTTCCTGCACATCACATAAATAATAAATTTATAATTATCATATCAAAAGTATATCAAAAAGTGAAGCATACCTTTGTTGTGATTTCAACTAATCCACTTCAATGTACCTAATTGGCCATGCAATTGTACTTCCTAATGCATCTTCAAGAAGAAAAAGCTCACGTGTAGGACGATATAAACTGACATAATCAATTACTTCAATAACCCATACTTTCCAACATTCATTTCCAAGGGGCACATGATGCACTAAATCATTTGGATTTTTTGATGCGATTTCACCTTTTGCAACAACATCACCTTTCCCAAACCAAGATAACAATTTGCATTTCTTAGTTTGAAGACTATCTAAACCATTCAAACTTTCATCTCTAGGCTGTAAAATTAACATCATATTGTACGATTGGTTATTTTGAATATAGAAAAGTGTATGTAATATATACATATAAGATAGCATTCACTAATTATAGTTTTTCACTTACATTATCTTCTTGTACTGTACTTTTGCCCTTCATTTGAAACAAAGCTTTTAATTCTTTAATTTCGTCTCTTAAATCTTGGAGTTGAGATTGCACATTATGATTATGCACCAAAGCATTCAACTTTGAAGGATTCGTACCAAAACCAAGACCTCTTACACGACCTCTACGTTCTAGACCAAGTACTTTTGTAACGCCATCATCTTTTAGAGAGTGTTTGTTTGGAGAGTTCACAGTTTCTGAACATGCTTTTATTTTTTTCTGATATTAAGAAACAAATTAATTCATTAAACTTAAATAAATATAAACTTTGAATATATCTTAAAAAAATAACATAGTCAAAATTTACCAGTGTTTCTCCAACTAATTCATTAATTGGTTCACCATTTCTCCCTGTGTGTCCTCGAATGTACACATCATCCTTGTAATGGAATCAAGGTCTTCACTTTCAACACGCTGCATCAAAATACACATTTTATATATGCGATATTTTTAGACATAATTTTTCAAACAAATTTAGCATTTTTTTACCAATTCAGCTTCTAAGCGAGCAAAGCCCTTTCTACTCGTTGTATCTATTATGGTTTGACTAGCCCTCATCTTTTTGAATATTTCGCTCTTTTCCTGAAAAATCAATAAAGGCTCATGTCAATAACAAGTTATGACCATTCACAAAGAACATTTAAACTCAAATGCATGCATTAAAATAAGAAGTGTAGACACATTAAGTACACTTCTCTAGTTTCTTATGGCAAACAGACCTACTGAATTTTAAAATTGTCATTTTTCTATTATAAATTTTACAAAAATTTCGGCAGAATCTCCCCTACAAATTGGACTTAGCAAACATGTAGACGGACATCGCAATACTATAAACAATCAACACTTAACCACAATGATTCAAAACACCAACCATAGCTCAATCAAACCCCAACGTCATCAACTACTCCAAAAACAATCTCCAACTCCTCAACGTAACAAATCAAATCCGAACAATAGAATTTAAATCAACATGCAATCCAATAATTGAATGAACAGGCGAATAAATAAATAACTAATGGAAAACTACATAAATAGTCCAACAATAGTGCTTCAACTAAATAAGTCATATTCAACATATTAAAGAACTTGTTGTTTTCGAGTGAAGCAATGGACGCTTACCTTGTATGGTTGAGAATTGCGTTCTTTGACAAATGCTTGCCATTCTTCCATTGAATTAACATTATCGGGCTTGAGGAGAGCAGCAGCTCTTGTTATGCCATCTGTCATTCCTAAGTTATTGATTGCTTTAAGAACATTAGATCTATGATCTCACCAATGCTTTCCAAGTTTTTGCATGATGTACTTTCTATGACAATTATCAACGTCAAACTTTTGCTGCATCAAAATACACATCATTAATAGTAATTTCACTTAAATTATATATGTGAATTGAAGTTATTGTCACCTGCACATGCTCCCATATGTCATCAAGAAAACTTCCGTTGATATCTTTCCAACTTTTCCATGTAATTGGTATAAGTTCTCTTGCAGTTGTTCCAAGAAATGACGACAGCTTATTTGAACATTTACAAATTTGCTGACCTCTTTCATTAAACTCTATAGTTAACTTTGCACCCTTCCCCCTATTGAGACAATTCACTTTCGCTCGACCTCTTCCCTTATTTCCCTTTTCAGTATTGCTAGATAGGAGTTCAACATCATGTTGCAAATAATTTTCTTGTCTTTCTGGAACAGAATTAGAACCTCCTTCTGATATTCTTATACTTTCATTTCCTTCTCTTGTTGCAGCAACAATTGAAGCCTTTCTAGCTTGTTTCGATTTTTTACTTCCTTGATTAGATGACTGTATTAAACAAATAAGATAAAACACATTTACTCAAAAACAAAAAGAACCATATATATATATATATATATATATATATATATATATATATATATATATATATATATATATATATATATATATATATAAAAGTTGAGAACTTACTTCACCAGGATATGTCATCTTATGGCCACTTATATGAACATCAGCATCCACAAAACTCAACTTTCATCATTTATATCTACAAATAAAGGAAGACAAACTGGAATTAGATATATTAGCATCTACGTAATGTCACATAAATTTAAAATTAAACTAATTAATAAAGAATCTGGAAGATATACAATTACCATATTCAATATCAATGCCCTCACAATCATGTCTTACATAACCTTCATCTTCAACAATAATATCAAGTTGTAATACATCTAATGTGGTTGGAGTATAAGTTTCTTCATCAAAATTTTCTAATTCATGAAACCCTCTAGGAGGTGCCTTTAATACAATATACCAATTAGATGTATCGCTTTCTCTAGAATAAAAAACTTGTTTTGCTTGTGATGCTAAAATAAATGGATCTCTTTCAAATTGATGTTGTCCTCTATGAAGATTTACCAACGTAAATCCTTCTTCAATCTTGACTCCACTATCTATATTTGCCCAATCACAATGAAACACAGGAACTTTAAAACTATGATAGTCTAGTAAAATTATGTCTCTTATCACCCCATAATAAGAAATTTTACCAACTACATGACTTGTATCCTTCACACTAGATTGACAAATAGTTTGTGCTTCAATAGAAACACCACTATTTTGTGTACTTCTACTAACATCGGTTGTATGAAATTGATGCCCATTGATAATATAACCAGAATATGATATCACATCACATCTAGGTCGACGTGAAAGCCACTTCAATGTACTTGACATGTTACAGCTGTCTTGTTTGCCTTTTTCAGCAAACCAAGATGTAAAAGTCTCTATATGTCTCATTTGCAATAAAGTTTCATTCCTGACAATACGACTATCTGAATTCTTAATCTCCTCCTTATGCATCCTAAATGAAAAAAAAAAAAAAAATTAGATAAGTTTATGGGTAAATATTAATCATTATTAAGTATATTAACTAACTCTGTTATGTTATATATGGTTCAACTGCATCGCTGTTAAACAACACATATCGATTAGCGACCTCAAGCATTTCTTGACTCAAAATTTTTGACTTTCCTTTCGAAATTGTACGTCCATCAATAATTGTTTCATTCTCGAAATCCTCATTTCGAGTATGTCGAACACCAACTTCAGCAGCTTGTTTCATATAACCACTACAAAAATGCGTACATTCATCAGCTAAATAACGCTCTGCTATACAACCCTCGGGTCTTGAACGATTTCTAACATATCCCTTAAGTGTCTTCATAAACCTAAATTCAAAACATAATATGTATGATATACATAAAAAATTAGGAGAATAAATGTTGAATAAATACATACAAAAGTGTAAAAGTAAGTTACCTCTCAAATGAGTACATCCAACGATATTGTACATGTCCACCAATACGGACTTCACGCCCAAGGTGGATGGTTAAATGAATCATTATGTCAAAAAAAGATGGGGGAAAATACCTTTCTAGCATACACAAAGTCACCACAACATCCTCCTCAAGCTTTTCTAATTTATTTTTATCGACGACTCGTTGACACATTTCATTGAAAAATGCACATAGTCGAAAAATCGCATTTCTTGGTCTTGGAGGTAGAAGTCCTCTTAATGCAACTGATAACAACTGTTGTATGAGCACAATCATGAGACTTCAAATTTAAAATCTTATTATCTACTAATGAGATGCACTTTGAAATGTTGGAGCTATAGCCATCAGGTAATCTTAAATCAAACGGCCTCTTACAAAATAACTCTTTCTCCTTTTTGGATAGCATGTAAGATGCTGCGGGTAGGTAATATGTATTTCCTTTTAATTCTGGATGAAGATCCTTTCTAATACCCATATTGAGCAAATCCTTACGAGAATTAAGTCCATCTTTTGATTTTCCCTTCACATTCAAAATAGTGCAAAGAATGCTCTCGCAAACATTCTTCTCAACGTGCATTACATCCAAATTATGACGCAAAAGTAGTGTCTGTAAAATAATACTATTAAATTAGAAAACTTTAAGAAAAAAACAGATAATGTAAAATAGCTTGAAATGGCTAACCTCCCAATATGGTAGCTCAAAGAATATTGATTTTTTTTCCATGGCCAATCAGAATCTGATTTTTTCTTCTTTCTTTTTTTACCTATTTTCCCCCAATTATTGTCAACATTTTTGATTGTCTGCATTACTTCTCGGCCAGTTAATATTTTGGGACTAGGCATATCTTCCTTATTCCCATCAAACCAAGCTTCTTTTGATCGATAAGGATGATTATATGCAAGAAATCTTCTATGACCCATGTACGCAAACTTTCGACTAAATTTCAACCATTTTGCACATGTGGATAAACCACATACTGGACAAGCTGCTTCGCCTTTTGTAGGATATCCTGATAAGTTTCCATAAGCCGGAAAATCATTAATTGTCCACATCAATACAACCTTCAAATTGAATTTAGACTTTGTAAATCCATCATATACTTCAACACCAATATTCCACATCACCTTTAAGTCTTCAATGAGTGGTTGTAAGTACACATCTATATCATTCCCTGGTTGTTTTGGACCTGGGATTAACAAAGTCAACAACAAATTTTCCTTGGACATGCATATCCAAGGAGGGAGATTATATATAACTAGTATCACCGGCCAACAACTATACCGAGAACTTAGGTCACCAAATGGATTAAATCCTTCAGATGAAAGTCCAAGCCTAAGATTGCGTGGTTCTGATGCAAAACAAGGCCACTTTTGATCAATTCTCTCCCAAGCTAATGAATCAACTGGATGACGCATTTTTCCATTTTGACTTTTGTGATTTAAGTGCTATATTAGTTGTTCTGCCTTATCAAGTGACCTAAACATTCTTCTAAATCGTGGTATAATCGGAAAATATCTCAAAACCTTTGCAGGTATCCCCTTTTGAATTTTTTTGGTTCGTTCATTAAATTTCCATCGTGAAGATGCAATTTTTTGGACATGTCTCCAGATTCTCTAGATCATTCCTAAACAAACAACAATCATTAACGCATGCATGTATCTTCTCGTACCCAAGATCAAAAGTGTTCAATAACTTTTTCGTTGAATTACAAGAATCAGGAAGGGTGTTCCCATCTGGTAGAATTTGTCAGATATACCATGTGTAGCCTTAAGCTTGTATAAGACAACGATGGCAGAAATCCTTGTGTACTTTGTGCAACCAGGGTATAGAGGAATTTCAAAGCCCTCATATAAATTTGAAAAGTCCCTCTCCCTATTTTCATCATCGGGTTCCACAATATTTTCATCCTCAAAAAATGCATCCCTATACATCTTATAAGTCTCTAGATTTTCTCTTTCTTGATGAGGTAATGAAGCTGCATTCAATTTCTCCCCATGAAACACCCATGTAGTATAAGTAGGATCCATCCCATTAATGATCAAATGCCCATACATTGTATCAAAATGTTGATGGAATAAGTTTTTACAACATTTACAGGGGCATAAGACCTTTTTTTGATTTCCCGCATTGGCTTGCACCATATTTGCAAACTTTCTTGCACCATATTGATATGCCTCTGAAACTCTAAAAAAATACTAAATATAAATCCTCTAAATGCATTTATTGGCTCATTTTAAAAATTTCTAAAACTAAGGAGATAAAATAACCTTGATAGATGAACCCAATCTTTATCCATGATAATATACCAACACTATTAAGATATAACCTGTTATAAATATAGTAAAAAGACTAAGAAAAAAATGATTATATTTAAACAACAATGAAATCTAAGTTTACAAAGCACATGTAATATGGATTAATCTCTAATCATGTATTGCCAATAGCAGTATAATAACAACGGAAAAAATTGAAATCAAGTAAAAGAACTCAAAAATTAGTGGTTCACCACCAATACAAGAGCTATGTACACTTACAGGAGAACAAGAGACAAAATTGGTGATAAGTGCTTTATTAGCACGTATTTAATTCACTTATTATCTTATTTTGTTGTTGGTTTGATTCTATTGAAGCATCGTTTAATGCGTTTTCACTTATTGTGCTATGTAAGGTCAAAAAGAAGAAAAAGAAAGGAAACATGACCAAAGAAATACAAAAAAGTCAAGAAGTGAGGTTCAAGGGCATATTCAAAGAGCTCCAAATCAATAATGACATGTGTGAAGAAGATTAGATGCAAAAATTATGGTCAAAGAAGGTTTGGAATGAAGTTGGAAATCAAAAACTCGCAAGGATTGTGATCATGAATTTTAGTCATAGATTGAAGCTCAATTTTGTCATAGAATACTTTCTAATTTTGGAAGATATATTTCACAAATAATTGTAGATATTTGAGTTTTCTTTCCAACGCAACTTGAATCACCAAAATCGGACTTCGGGAGAGAAAGTTATGACCAAAACATCGATCACATGCGCTTCTCGGCAGAAATACACTTACGGCCGTAAATGACAAAGTTACGGCCGTAAATTCCAAATTCCGGAAATTTTCAGAATCCCAATTACGGCCGTAATAAGGAAAGTTACGACTGTAACTTGCTCTCCAAGGAATTTCCTTATCTGATTCAAGGTCTATCTTTGGTATATCTTGGGATAAAGCTAGGGCACGATTTTGGGAGTATTAAAGGAGGAAAATCACCAAAAAAAGGAGGCTGGACATTGAGGAAAATTGAGAGCAAAATATAGAGCATTCTTGGGAGATTTTCAAGCCAAAGAACATCAACAACAATGGAATTCATGAAGCAACTTGAAGAATCTACCACAATCATGCTAGGCTAAATTCCATATCTTGTTCAAAGGGAAAGTTGTGTTAACTTAATTATGTTATTTTCTTTTTCTACAAATTAGTAGCGTGAATTTATTCATTTATTTCAATTGTTGGATTATTATGTTTTGAATGTTCATTGAGTTTATTTGATTAATAGTTTAATTTGGCCAATTGGATTATTTATCTTTGAATTCATGAATATGCTATGTTTAGATTCTTGATCCGTAATTGTCATTGAATCTTTACTTTAGTAGAAAATAAATCTCGTGCAGGTTTAGTAATAATTCAACTTGGATTGATTAATTCGAGCTTGTGAAATTAACGATCCAATTCAATCTATTCTTCTAAATTTTCATACTAGTCGTGCATTAAATCCTAAGAGCTTGTTTATGATTGTCCGTGGCTAGAATTGGTTCGAAGAACTTGTTTTGAATCAATATACATAAGGAAGAATTTAGATAATCAGAGCTTGTTGATTATTTATGATTGATAATTGAATAGGGATATAAACACGTTACAAGGAAAAGTATAACATTAATTAAGAGCACAACCGAACCCGAGAACAAGATTTCGTCTCATATTAATTATCTAGTTATATTTTATTATTTATTTTATGCATAGTTTTCATTCAATCAATTTCACACAACAAAACCCCCCATTCCATTCTAATTGATCGAACAACTAAAATTAGTTTTCGTTCCTCTTGGGATCGACCCTTACTCTCGCTACTACATTATTAATTATTATTTGACGAGTAAGGATTTATTTATTATTTTGGTGCATTGCGACACGCATCAATTGGTTTAATTTTTTACTAATTAGAAAGAAAAAGGTGAAATTCTCAAATATTAACAATACAAAATGCCCTCTCTTATGTTTACCTGTTTAACTCACTACCCCAGTAACTAGATTGGAAGATTACCTTATCAGGGGGTCCAAAAGTTTTTGAGGGGAACCAGTAATCACCAGACAAATTAAACAACTTTTCCGATCAATTTCTTCCATAACACAGAGTACCAATACACGAAATATATCAAAACTCCAAGTCACCAATTTCCCAAATTAATAATTAAACTCAGTAAGCCATGAACATAATTAGGAAATCCACATAAAATAGTCTGTTACATTGCATTGGACGACAGGTATAAAGAGAGAAAGGAAACTAAAATAGTCTGTTGTAATAAAAAGGAAAACTAATCCAGTAACTTCATTTATTTATCCTCTCAAGCAAAGAATACTAGGTAACAAATTGCAATAACAAGAGTTCAACATGAAATGTTATTTACATTTCTGCAATAAGCCTTCCTAAGTGTGTCATTCCTAAGTATGTTCTTCACTTTCCAGTAGAAATATGTGCCAGTAGAAATTTCCCTTTTGTGACTAAATGAATGCATCTCTTCCCTTTAATGGATTAATGGGATGGGTCCTATTTTGTGAACAAGCTTTGATGTACACAATAGCATATACTCACCTTGGTCTTTGGAGACTACAAATATGTTCGACAAGAATTTGGAATTTTCAAATAATACTAACTATTAGGAATGAAGAGAGTGCTTACTTGGGGTTTAATTCGGTATATTTCTTCGAAGGTATTTGATCATTCCTCTGTAAGGTTGTTTCTCTATTTTGCTAACTTTTAAGCTTATGTAAGAAAGTTTTAGTATGTTTCACATTTCTTGTTGTTTATTGAGATAGAATTTTATTTATAATATTAATTCTGAATGACGATGTCTACAGAAACAAAACTTTTGAATATTTGAAGAAGAAGCCAAAAGGGGTGACAAAGAGAAAAACATTAAAATCACGTGATCCCCCCATTAGTCTGAGTCACTATGGGAAGATATATTGGGAACTATAACATAAAGATTAATTACTTGCCACAATAATTGAGGACTGAATCTATGAACTTGTTCTCTGATGGAGGAGAGAGCTTTGTAGGTGTTGGTAAGATAATGATTTTAATTACCCAATCATCGTTGTTGGCTACCCCTGAGAGAAGGAAGAAATTATTGAAACGTCTAACACTTATAATATATAATAATGAGCTAATGTGAATCTAAAAAAGGCAGACAACATTAGTCACTTAATCATTTATGCATATCAGGTTATTTTTCTTTGTCATAGAGGAATAATAATAATATTGATTGCATTATGCAAATGACTAAAAGGTAGACAACATTAGTCACTTAATCAAATTTTTGATCTTAGCAATACGCCTTCCTAAGAGCGTCACAAAATATGTGCCAGTAGAAATTTCTGCAATAAGCTTAAGGCATTAATCCACTAAAGGGAGGAGATGCATTCATTTAGTCAAATTTGACGGATTTATGTTTTATCTAAGGTCTAACACGTGTACAATTTTCACAATGCATGACAGGGAGATCTGAAAGCGAGACCTTCGCATGATTTGATATAGTGATGAACCACACCATCTAAAAGCTTCAAGATTTTAGAGGGGAAAGACATTTATGTATTTAAATTTAGTCTTAAATGGTGTCCTTAATCAATAGAAAACAACTTAGGATGGGCTGCGTTTAGAAATTACCAGGCGAAATTAGAAAGGTGTCAACTTACAAACCTTACACCTTCTGGACTCGCTCATGAACGTGCAAGGCTTCTAAAATGCTATTAACCCACCTGCAGAAAAAGGACAGAGCCAAAGATACTTAGAACGTGTTTGGTATGCACTGTTATAATTGGATAACAATTGTTAACATTTCAACTATTTTTTTCTGCTTTAATATTGTAGTGTTGTGGAATCAACTTTCCATGCCATTAGTGGAAGCAACTGGTAAATGATAATAAGGAATAAAAAGGAAAAGGCAAGGTAAACAAAATTCATAGAACTGCAATCAACCATAAGCTCATTATTCTGAAAAAATCATTCAACAACAGTGTGTTACGATTATGCAGGGCTAAATACAAACCTGAGACTAAGCATAATCACATTCTTAGATAAAAATCCCAAATCACATACATTATTCAAAATCAGAAAAAAGGAACAATTTTCATGAACTAAAAATAAAAAATAAATCAAATTCAATATTTATCAATCTGAACAGAAAAAAAAATCATCAATAGTCTTGACATTCATCAAAACGAGGAACTGACCTCATAGCTTCACCGCAGGCGTTGGAGAAGAAGTCGCACACTTAATCGGTCACTCTCTAATCCCCGACTCTTGCTGCTCACTGGTGGGCTATGGAAGGTTAAGAAGAAGAAGGAATCTTATACGTACGATGTTGAGAAGACGAAGAAGAAATCTGGTGGGCTATAGATGGTTGAGTTGTGAAATTGGAATTGGGGGGAAAGAAGTGATAGACGGAAGCGGTGATGAAATTGAAATTGGAACCGAGAAAGAAGTAGACGGAAGCGGTGATAAATTGAGAAGACAAGAGAATAGGATCGAAGAACTCTGTCGCGCCCTAATTTAGCATTGCCCGGGAAAGCGGGCTAATAATATTGGGCCTTTTACGACGTGCCAATTTGCACGCCGTAAATACTATGTTTTTCTCTTCTATTTTACGGCTTGCAAATGCACGCTGTGTTTTGTATTACATATTAATAATTTTTACGGCGTGCGAATATGTACGCCGTGTTTTTTTTTTTTACGGGGTTTTGCTTTTGCACGCCGCTAAAGATGATAGTTAATGAAATTTTACGGCGTGCTTATCATGCACGCCGTAAAAGACATTCCTTTACGGCGTTCATTTTATCCACGCCGTAAATAATTAAGATTTACGGCATGCCTATATGCACGCCGTATATTCATGTCGTAAAAGGTCACTTTTGTTGTAGTGGTGGAAGTATATCTTTGGTGGGAAGTATGCGAATGAGGGATAGATGAGATAGGAATGAGAGGAGATATGATAGGGAGCGTCATGATGCTAGGAGGCATCGTGGGGGTAGAGATGTTGATGACGACCTTGGGAAAATTAAAGTGAAAATACCATCGTTCCAGGGTAGGAGTGATCCGGAGGCGTATCTGGATTGGGAAGGTTGAACGGATGTTTGATTGTCACAATTATTCAGAAAAAAGAAGGTGAAATTAGCAATGATTGAATTCACAGATTATGCAAATATTTGGTGGGATCAGCTAGTGACGGGTAGGAGGAGGAACCTTGAGGAGCCGGTGGAGACTTAGGGTGAGTTAAAGACCATAATGAGGAAGCGATTTGTACCAACTCATTGTTATAGAGATATTTACAAGAGGCTACAGGGTCTAACTCAGGGGTCGAGGAGTGTAGAAGATTATCACAAGGATATGGAGGTGGCGATGATTCAGGCTAATGTGGTGGAGGATCGGGAAGCTACGAAGGCTAGGTTTCTGAGTGGGCTGAATAGAGATATTGCCAATGTCATTGAGCTGCAACATTATGTGGAGCTAGAGGATATGGTGCATATGGCAATGAAGGTGGAAAGAAAACTAAGGCGAAAGGGGGCAGCAAGGCACTTTTCGGGATCTTATCCTACATCACCACCGAAGCGGGAACACAATGATGAACATAACCCGAAAGGGAAGGAGGAACCTACAACGAAAGGTAAAAATATTTCTGATTCTCAAACTACTCGGGATAGAAATATTAAGTGCTTTAAGTGCTTGGGTTCGGGTCATAGAGCATCCCAGTGTCCAAATAGGAGGGTAATGATTTTGCGTGATAATGGTGAAATTAGTCTCGAGGATGAATTTAAGGGAATGCCTAAGTTAGTGGATGTTGGAGCTAGTAGTAGTGCTGAGGAAGGGTTGACTTATGCTTTTAAAGATTCACTTGTTAATCGGCGTGTCCTTAGTACTAGAGTCAGGGTGGATGAAGTTGGTGAACAAAGGGATAATCTCTTTCATACTGATGCTTAGTGGGTAAGAAGATTTGTGGAATGGTGATTGACGGGGAGAGGTGTACTAATGTGGTTAGTACAATTTTGGTTGAGAAATTGGGCTTGAGCTTGATGAAACATCCAAACCCTTATAAATTGCAATGGCTGACCGAGTCGGGAGAAATTAAGGTGAATAAGCAGGCTAGGGTCAATTTTTCCATCAGGGGTTATACGGATGAAGTTATATGTGATGTCGTGCCTGTGCATGTTGGCCATATTTTATTGGGAAGGCCTTGTTAACATGATAGAAGGGTGGTAAATGATGGGTATAAAAATCAATATTTCTTTGTGAAAGATGGGAAAAAAGTTACTCTTGCTCCTCTATCACGTAAAGAGGTCCAAGAGGATCAAAGGAAAATAAAAAGTGAGTTTGAGGGGAAAAACATGAGAGTTGAGGCCACGACCTCAGAAAAAGGAGAGGACGTGAAAATTGAAAATCAGAGGGTTGAGGATACGACCTCAGAAAAAGGAGAGCTAGAGTGTAAAAAGAAAAGAGAATCCACCCCGAAAATGATTTTTTTTTTTGCACAAAGGTTGATGTACAAGGATCCTTGCCTTGTACTTAATCAATCTAACAAACCCCTCACCAGCTCTATAAAATCTGTTTTGCAGGTGCCAAGAACAAACCACGATCCTGAAATAAAGGAGAAATTCATTGGTACAAAGGAGCAGCACAACAAACATAAGCATGATACAAAGGACAACAAACCCCGAAGTTGCAGGAGGATTAGACAAGTTCAAGTTTCGAGGTCGAATCCTTTTCAAGAGAGGGGGGATGATGTGATCCGTGGTAAGAGATTGAGGGAGAAATCAGGGCACAGACTATTCCATGGCAATCTACGTGAGAAACAGAGCAAGTTCCGTGTTGGGCCCAAATCAAGGATCAAGCTGGGTCACTTTGTTTCAAAGAGAAGAAAAATGGAGCTGCCCGAGAAGACCACGCGATCTCGTGGTAGAATAGGACGCGCGATAGCGCGAGAACACCAAAAAGAGACCCCCGAGAGTTTTAGGCCTCTCCACGCGATCGCCTAGGATATGACCACGCGATCGCGTGGTTCAACTAATTCAAAATTTCAGCGAATTTTTAATTTAATTTCCGTTTTATTAATTATTAATTCTGTTTTAAACCCTAATTGCGGCTAGGGCTAGGATAGATGCGTTTTACACTATATTGTCTTGTTTTTCATTATTGAACAACAGTTTTGAGTTTATTGATTAAAAATTGAGAGAGGATTCTCTTGTGAAAGGTTGAGTTTTCCCTTTTCTTGAACTTATCAAAGATTCGATCTTTGTGGCGTTCACCCAACGAACTTATCAAGGAATTGATAACCCTTGTGGCGTTCACCAATCTTGGTTCTTCAATCCACATCGTCATTCATTGCGTCGTGATTGTCGGGTCAAGGTTTTATCGTCAATCTATCTTTTAATTTCCGTTATTTTATTCTTGTTCTTGTGTTTAATCTATCGTAGATCTTTCCTAGGGTTTTATTTTCATTATTCCGCGTTTTTGTCGAGATTCCCCGATTGAGATCGCGTCAAAAACGCCACAAATATTTTCGTGAATATTTGATAAGTTCAACGCCACAAATATTTCTCAATATTTGATAAGTTGAATTTTTTCTCGAAGAACATAAAAGGGACTCCTCAACCTTTCAATTGGAGAAAACTCTCTCAACTCAAACTCAATAATCTCAAAAACTCCTTTTACAATGAAATGACAAGCATATAAATAACGAAAAATGACCTTAAAACTAGGGTTGCCGCTAATGGGCTCAAAATAGAGTCCTAATTAACCCAAAAATTGAAATTAATAAATAAAATGCGAAAATCTAGTTTCGTCACAACCGTGCAATCGCGTGGTTGAGCTCTGTAGCTTCTGCCTCGATTTTACTGCGATGGTGCGATCGCGACCCAGGCTTTTCCACGCGGTCGCGTGGGATATCTGGTGTTAATTTTATATTATTGGCATTCCCTATTTTTCACGAATGTGTAATTTAAGAAAACTTGATTTAATTACTAAATACGTGTATTTAGTAATTTATTGAGTTTAATTAAATTATGCAAATATTTATTGAAGAAAAATATTTCTTATTTTCGAGAAAAACATTTTATTGTTGGAAAGATAATGATCAAGAAATATTGATAGTGATTTGATCATAATCTTGAAAATATTGAAATTGATTTCGAAATCTTGATCTTGTTATTTTGGTAAAATTCATGATAATATATTGTGATTATTCTTGACACTCAAGCTTATCCAAGATGTGGTAAGTGTGTTCTTTATATGGTCAAGAATATTTCAATCTTATCTTTGCATATAATAAGATCATCATCTTGATAAGGGTCGAACTTATCTACACATGGAAAGATTTGTTGGACGAAAATCTATGTTGTGAAAATCCTTGATAAGGCTGAAAATTTAATGATAAAATTTGATATCCTATTTTATGGTAAGATCTTTTAAGATTTATCATTATCCTTGTTTATGGTAAGATTTATTTAAGGATAATTATCTTACCTTTTCTAATTGTCGCTACTGTATTTTGCAGGTATTAGAGATCTTGTACAATAAGGAAACTTGGGAGTTAAGTAAACCTAATTGCACTTTAAATAGGAGGAAAACGGGATGTTTTCATAAGACATGAAGATACAAAAAATCTTGTGGTGCTAGAGAAATTCACGTCCACTTCATTAAGAAGTCTTGAAACTTTATTTTCATGTGGTGCAAAAATAATTAAAGCTTCAATTATGTTGTGACTTTGGTACTCCGGGAGGAAGATTCAATCGCTTAGAGAAGGAAAGAATTTAAGCTTGAAGATCAAACGGGAGGTTTGGATCAAGATTGAACGGGAGTTCATGTTGCCGAAAAGTGTTGCATATTCAAAGAAAACTACTGAAGAGTGTTGGGACACCAACTCATATTACATGCCAAAGAAGGATCAGGAAGTGATCTATTTCTTGAATGTTTGATAAAGTCTATGCGTAGATTTATCCTGTGTTTTAGATTGATCTGTATAAAATCTTTCCTTATATAGTGATTGATTTTTGTTCGCAGGATGCGAATCGTGGGTTTTCCCTGTTAGGGTTTTTCCCACGTTAAGCTCAAATTATTGTGTTCTTGTCCATTTACAATTCTGCACAATTTATTCTTATTGTTTATGTTTTACTATCCAGAAGAATCTGCCTGAGCAAGATTCATCTGGTACTGCGCTAAAGAATACTTAACGATTTACTGTTAACTGATTACAGTCCAAACTTGTCTGTGACAATCTGTTTATACAATTTAGACAACCTCAAATTTTCAATTGGTATCAGAGCAGGTTCACTTCTAGAAAGTGAGATCCGGTTATCTAAATAGGAAATTCTGCATCTTTTAGGCCACCTCTGTTAACTGGTAGTAACTATGCATATTGGAAAATCCGTATGAAAATTTTTATTCAATCTATTGATGAACATTGTTGGACTTCTGTTTTTGAAGGTTACACAGCACCCACTGTCACTGCTGGAGGTGTTGTTACAACTATAGCTAGAAGTTCTTATACTGCAGATGAATTAGCTAATGCAAATTGGAATTCTAAGGCACTTAACTCTATTGTTTCTTTGGTTGATCCAGGTCAATTCAGACTCATCTCCTCCTCAAGGACCGCCAAGGAGGCATAGGATGCTTTGAGGATAGCAAACGAAGGAACCAATGCTGTCAAAACCTCCAAGCTGCAGATGATCACTCTAGAGTTTGAACAACTATCTATGGATGAGAAAGAAGACTTCAAAAGCTACTACGCCAGATTGAGTGATCTCACCAACTCAGCTGAAGCTCTTGGGAAAACCTATTCAAATGAGCAGATTGTACAAAAAATCCTTAGATCTTTACCAGACAGGTTCCATGCAAAAGTGACAGCAATTGAAGAAAGCAAGGATCTTTCAACCATGCGAGTTGAGGAGCTTGTAGGGTCATTGATGACCTACGAGTTAAATCTGGCCCGAAGATAGAAAGACAAATCACCAGGGATTTCCTTCAAGACGAACAGTGCCAATCCAGACGACTCTGGAAAGATTGATGAAGATGAAAATTTTGTACTTCTCACCAGACAATTTAAAAAGTTCCTCAAGGGAAAACAAAAAGAAAGATCCACAAATCTTCAAGGCCAGAATCAAAAACTGCAAAAATAATGGAGGAAAAGCAATTTCTATCCTAAAAATAATGCTAACTCGTCTGAAGGAAAGCCTAAGAGTCGAATTCAATGCCGAGAATGTGAAGGATATGGACAAATTGCAGTTGATTGTCCTAATACTCAAAAGAAGACCAAGGGAAGGAAGGCCATGAATGTTACATGGAGTGATGGAGACTCAGATGAATCAGAATCAGAATCAGATAGCAGCAATTCTAAAAAATAGGTAACTACCCTTACTGCTTTACAGCTGTCAGGTGCTGAATCTGGTATCTCTTCTTATGCAGATGAATCTGGACCAAACACTGAAAACTTGAGAAAGGAACTTCAAGATGCAGAAGAGAAGATCCAACTGTTGCAGGCCATCGCTGAGCACAGCAGGGAACGACAACTGGACGTATCTGCAGTCTCAGATGTTGAACAAAATGAGGTAAGCATGTTAAGTTCAGAACTTGCTAAAGCACAAGACAAAATCAAGAAGCTGGCACTTGAATGTGTCCAACTTGATGAAATCATGAACAGCGGCAGACCTGTGAGCTTAAAAACAGGTCTTGGATATGAAGGTAAAGGTAAAAATCATGACCATAAAATAAATTTTGTAAGAGAATCTGGATACAGATGCATGGAACAAAATAGAAATTATACAGATGCATATACCTCTCATCATCATCAATACAATGCAGCAGGAACTCAAAACTCACATCCAGTCAGGAACTATACAAGAAGACAATTTTAGCCGAATCTGTACAAGTCAGATAAGTCTGTCCATCATAACGGCAAGAAATTTCAACCTCGAAAGAGTCGGCAGGATACATCTGTTTTCAGGTATTCTATAATTTTTGTACTAAATCTGGTCATGATGTATTTAGGTTTCATGAGTACTTGAAATTAATCAATTCACATAAAAGAAGACTTGTTTCTAGACAGGAGAAGAAAATTCGAACTAATGCTTATGTAGTTCAATTATCTTTGAGTGCTTTGATTCCTAACACATGATATTTTGATAGTGGATGTTCTAGACACATGACATGTGATCTCTCTCTACTACACATTTTGAAAAAGGCGAAACAAGTGTTGTTACATTTGGTGATGGCCAAAAGGGTAAGATAGATGGATCTGGTATCATCAGCATCAAGGGATTGCCTACATTAACAAATGTCTTATATGTTATAGGGCTTAAGGCAATTTTTATCAGTGTAGGACAATTGTGTGATGATAACTTGCTTGTCATGTTTTAAAAAGAATATTGCAAGGTTTTAAGTTGTGACAAGAAGTCTAACCCATTAAAAAGTGTTTTATTTAAGGGAGTTAGATCTAGAGACAAATGCTATACACTTGAGAGTCACGTAACTTGTAATTCTGTTAAGACCAAAAATGAAAAATTGTGGCATAACAGATTAGGGCATCTAAATTACCATGATCTCATGAAGCTGACCAGACTGCAGGCTGTGAGAGGCTTACCCAGCATAAACAATATTCCAGATGAAATCTGTGGTGATTGTCAAAAGGGTAAGAAAATCAAAAGTCAAAACAAATCAGGTACATCTGTTAATACCTCTCATATACTTGAACTAATTCACATGGATTTGATGGGTCCTATCTAAAAGGAAAGTATTGGTGGCAAGAGGTATATTTATGTCTGTGTTGATGATTTCTCTAGATACACATGGGTCATGTTTATTTGGGATAAATCTGATACCTTTGACAATTTTGCTAATCTTTTTCAGAAATTGAGCAATGAAAAGGCAGACGAACAGGTAAGAGTCAAAAGGATCAGAAGTGATCATGGAAGAGAGTTTGAAAACTCTGAGTTTACTGATTTTTGTATCTAATATAGGATCAAGTATGAGTACTCGTCCCCAAAGACTCCTCAACAGAATGGAGTGGTGGAAAGGAAAAATAGAACTCT
The DNA here is from genome assembly GCA_963555705.1 of Ligustrum vulgare. Lineage (NCBI taxonomy): Eukaryota > Viridiplantae > Streptophyta > Magnoliopsida > Lamiales > Oleaceae > Ligustrum > Ligustrum vulgare. The sequence goes on from OY743170.1 coordinate 56,639,266, forward strand.
ATAAGAAATGGCTTGTGTCATGCTAAACAGCAACAAATTGCCCACGAAATTTTGGGCAGAAGCCATAAACACTGCTTGTTATATTGTCGATAGAGTCATGCTTAGATCTAGAACAATCCAAACTCCATATGAAATTTGGAAGGGTAGAAAACCTAGGGTTGATTACTTTCATGCCTTTGGAAGTAAATGCTACATTTTAAAAGATAGAGAACGCCTAGGAAAATTTGCCTCAAAATCGGATGATGGAATATTTTTGGGTTATGCTGAAAATAGTAGGGCCTATAGAGTTTACAATCTTAGAACCCAAATCGTTCTTGAGTCAATTAATGTGAAAGTGGATGATACTAATTGTGTAAATTCGGATTTGCAGGTAGCAGATGGTGATCAACTGGAAATTCCATCAAAAGAAAAAGTTGGAACCGAAAAATTAGAAGAAGAACAACACCAAGATAGAAGTCTCAATGATACTGAAGAATCCGATCAGGATGAGTCTGGGCACCCAGTAATATCTGCATATCGAGACGAATATGATTACCCGACACACCTGATATTGCAGAATCAGAAGCATCGAGACTATCACCTGCTAGGATTCAAAAGGCTCATCCACTTTATAACATTCTCACTGATATGTCTAAGAGAAATGTGACCAGAAGAAAATTTGCTGAGATGGGTAACATCCGTCTGTCATATGTCTCAAATTGAGCCAAAAAATGTCAAGGAAGCTTTGACAGATGAACACTGGGTACAGGTTATGCAGGGGGAGCTTAACCAATTTGAAAGAAACAATGTCTAGGAGCTGGTTCCAAGTCCTAAAGAAGGTAATATAATTGGAACCAAATAGATCTTCAAGAATAAGTCAAATGAACATGGAAATGTGGTAAGAAATAAAGTCAGACTTGTTGCTCAAGGCTATACCCAGATTGAAGGGATAGATTTTGGCGAAATATTTGCTTCGGTAGCTAGACTGGAATCTATCAGACTGTTGCTAGCTGTGTCCTGATACATCAACTTCAGACTATTTCAGATGGATGTCAAAAGTGCCTTTTTGAATGGTGTTCTTAATGAAGAAGCTTATGTGGAGCAATCCCAAGGATTCACAGATCCATCTCACCCAGATTATGTCTTTAGACTCAAAAAGGCGTTATATGGGTTGGAACAAGCCCCAGAGCTTGGTATGAAAGGCTCACATCATTCTTGCTAAGCAACGGATACAAAAGGGGAGGAACTGATAAAACTTTTTTCATTAAGCATCTAAATCCTGGACTAACTGTAGCTCAGATATATGTTGATGACATAGTATTTGGGTCTACATCTAATTCCAAAATTAATGAATTTATAAATACAATGAAAAGAAAATTTGAAATGAGTATGATTAGTGAGCTAACATTTTTTCTTGGTTTGCAGCTACAGCAGGATGAATCTGGCATATTCATATCTCGAGCAAAGTATCCTAAAAATCTGGTGAAGAGATTTGGACTTGAAGGTGCAAAGGCAATGAGAACTCCCATGACAACTACTCTAAAACTTTCAAAGGATGACAGTGGTAAGGATGTAGATCCATCCCTTTACAGAAGCATGATTGGAAGTCTTCTATACCTTACTGCCAGTAGGCCAGATATATCCTTCAGTGTTGGAGTTTGTGCAAGATATCAAGCCAAACCTAAGGAATCTCATGTTGCTGTTGTGAAAAGAATCATCAGATATGTAAGTGGTACGTTGAATTACAGAATTTGGTTTACAAGAGATACCACTGCCCATCTTGCAGGTTTTTCAAATGCAGACCGGGCTGGGAATGTGGATGATCAAAGGAGTATATCTGGAGGATGTTTCTACATTGGGAACAATTTGGTGATATGGCTAAGTAGAAAACAAAGTTCAGTGTCACTTTCCACAGCCGAAGCTGAGTATATAGCAATTGGCAGTTGCTGTGTACAACTCCTTTGGATGAAACAAATGTTGGAGGACTATGGAATCTCTACAAAACAAGCCACTATGTATTGTGACAACACCAGTGCCATCAATATCTCAAAGAATCCAGTCTAGCACTCCAGAACAAAACATATTGACATCAGACACCACTTCATCAGAGAATTGGTGGAACAAAAGATTATCAATCTGGAGCACATACAGACTGATCTACAGCTGGAAGATTTGTTTACTTAGGCCCTCGATACTGTCAATTTGAAAGCCTTAGGAAACAAATTGGAGTATCATCTCCTTCTGAATAGGAACATGCATATTTCATAACAAAAAAAAAAAAAAAAACCCAGCATTTGTTTTTCTTTTTGCATTTTGGTTAACTTATCCTATTCTTATATTAAGTAGATCATGTTTTTGCTTGCGGATATATCTGAGTGCTTGTGGCTGATAACGAGACAGATACGTCTGGCTAATAGCAGTCAACATGTCTCCGGATGAATCTAACTAGCACTCAAATCTGGACAATCCTAAGGATAAGTCACTGCTGTCTATGTCATATGGTTGTTACTGGATGAGATTTCATATTCTGTGTTTAGACCTATGATCTAAATCTTGCTTATAACATTGCACGCATTTTTCTTATTATCCAAGGGCAAGGCTAGTGGAAAAGAAGGCTGCCTATCCAAGCCAAATTCATACCCTTTAGCTTCAAAATACGATGAATTGAGATAAATGTGGTAATATTGTAGAAGTAAGGGGAAAACCTAGTAAGATAACTTTTAAGGATTGTGTGAATCTACCAATCCAAGTCAAGTTCATACCCTTCTTCTAACCTTAATGGGAACATACTGTAAGATAACTTCTGGGGATTGTGTGAAGCTATTTCCACCTCCAAAAGACATTTCCATACTGTAGAAAAAGTCGGCAAGCCGGATTTGAGAAAATGCACTTCGTATAGATTTTGATCGGTCTTATTGTGCATTACGGTGATAAATCGATAAGTCAAGGCAATCATATGATTTTTAATTGTATGTGGATGACTAAGGATTGCTCGGATCACACACGCACATTAATCAACTTATTTATGTACGTGGTGGATTGTATACTGCCAGATGTATCTGACTCAACAGATGTCAACAAGTGCTCAGACGTGATTCAGGTATCCAGATGCATTTAGATTTTTCTTATTCACAAATTTTTAGATTTTTTCTGAAAATCTTTATTTTTAAGGCAGTATATCGTGGGCTAATATGTGCAAATCTTGCAGAACAAGTCAGTTGATTGTGGAGCCCAATTTTTAGTAATTTATTTGTTTTCTAATTCTCAACATATTCTGTTTCTATGCTTATATATTTTTTAAGGAAAGAAGTTGGCAAGAATCAGGATTCTCCAGTTACCATAATGAACTCTAATTCCTTTTCTATGAGAATTCCTCTTAACCCCAAAAAACTCTCACTCTCCTTCATAAAACCTCATGTCCCAAGTTCCAAAAACCCCAAAACTCTCTCAACAAAACCCTAATTTCCGTCGTCCTCTCTCTCAAATTCCATATTCATTCCAGACATGGCTAGAAGCAAACAATCGAGAAGGAGGAGAGTCACCAGAGGCGGCGAAGCATCGTCTGCACAAAACTCATCTGAGTTGGGAACTCCAAGTGCCGGGGCCATTGTACCTGCACTGCCCTCCGTCACCAGTCCAACGCCGACCTCTCTCTCTCTACCGCCAGTACTACTCCAACACCTGCTCTTCTCATGGCCCAAATTGATCGGAGCACGCCTATCATTCCACAAACCATGGGCGTAAATTTGGCACCCATCTCAGGTAATCTTGGCCAAAGTCATCTTTCTCCCTTGGACATTCGCAGTAAGGTGCAGGGAGCAAGTAAACTTGTAACTAAGAAAAGGGTAAAGGATGTGAAAGTTGTGTAAGAAGAAGGTAGCGACAAATCAGGTGAAACAGAATCTGGTGATGAAAAGGAAATACTAAAGGAGTAGGAAGAGTCTGGGGAGGATGAAAAATCTGAGGAAGACAAGGACGCCGACGAAACTGGGGATGAAGCACCACCAGAAGAGCCAGAGGAATCTGAGGATGAAGATGAGTCTGAGCAGCCGGAAGAAGAGACTGAAAAGGAGGTTGTAATCCCAAACAGAAAGGGAAAACAAAAAGCTGAAGCCACTGCGAGTTCGAAGAAGAAAAAGGGTGACACAGCTGCGGGTCTAGTGAGATCCAAGTTTGATGTTTCTTCATTCATCTGCACCCCCATGCAGAAAGCAAGAGGTATGTTTACACCATTCAATTTCAAATTTTGGTCGTCTAAGGCATACACTGATTTCCAAAAACACATTTCGGGTAAATGGTTGCATTATGAATCTATAGTGACTATAGGCGAATTTGATGACTTTGAGATCATATTGTGTCACACTTTGGGTTGAAGAAATTGACTGATTGTAAGGGGGAGATCAAAGAGACCCTGGTCAAGGAATTTTATGCCAATATCCCTATTGATTATAACTCCAAAAAATGTCTTTTTACCACTTCACTTTTTGTTAGGGGACAGTTAATTAAGATTTCTACAAAAGAACTTAGAAAGTGGTTAGGACTGAATGACGATGTGGCTGATGAGGATGAGTTTATGGAAGCCACTAATGATGAAATTGCTATGGAGTTGTCAGGGGGAAAGATCACGTGGCCAGTGAAGGGGTTAAAACAATTGCCTAGGTCAGAAATGTCAAAGAAATATCAAATTCTTCACAAAATTGTAAAGGCAGATTTTGACCAACTCATCCATGACTCAAGCTTTAAGAGAGAGTCTGCCAGAACTTTGTTTCTCCTAGGGACTAAATGTAATATTGACCTTGCTGTACGAATCTGGAATTCTATCATTGGTAAGGTCTCGGGAAGTGGTTCTAGACAAGGGAATACTTATCTTTTGGTTTACCCTTGGATTATTTCACAGTTTTTGAGTGATCAGGGTATCCAGACACTGGAAGATGATCTGGTGATCACCCACAAAGTGTTAAACAAGGCCAGATGCAGAAAAACTCTGGAGATGCAGACGGGTCACAAGAAGCAGGTTGTGGATGAGACTGCTGGGAATCAGGATTCAGCTGATAAAGATGGCAGGCTTGGTCAGCTAGAAACAGAGAATGCTGGGATGAAAGCTGACATATATGAACTCAGTGTGCGTGTTAAACATCTTGAAGACACGCTTGATCAGTTGCTTGGAGGGTCTTCGAAAGATGTAGCTCCAGTCAAAGCCAAGGAAAAGAGAAAGGTTGCAGCCAAATAGTTCCCTCTCTCTAAGAAGCAAAAGAAGACCCAAGACTGATCTCAACCCTGCCAATTTCATCTATTTATTTTTAGTGATTTAAAAACATTGTTATTATGTTTTGACTTAACACTATTGTTCTCTTGATCAACTTTAGGTTGTGAATTTTGTATGCAGGTTTTGTGAACTTTATGGCTTCTCCTCTTTCACCGAAAAGGGGGAGTAGCATGGCATGGCATGTCATCTTTTTTTATTTATGCTCTCTATGTGTTGATTCCCTTTACATGCATTAGTTGATCATGATGCATATTTTGAGGGGGAGATTTGTGATAGGGGGAGCTAATTGATTTCTTGTGATCATAAAAAGATGATTGGTTTCGGAAAAATAGAAAAAGCCAAAGGGGGAGATTGTTAATTTTATATTATTGGCATTCCCTATTTTTCACGAATGTGTAATTTAAGAAAACTTGATTTAATTACTAAATACTAAATACCTGTATTTAGTAATTTATTGAGTTTAATTAAATTATGCAAATATTTATTGAAGAAAAATATTTCTTATTTTCGAGAAAAACATTTTATTGTTGGAAAGATAATGATCAAGAAATATTGATAGTGATTTGATCATAATCTCGAAAATATTGATATTGATTTCGAAATCTTGATCTTGTTATTTTGATAAAATTCTTGATAATATATTATGATTATTCTTGACACTCAAGCTTATCCAAGATATGGTAAGTGTCTTCTTGATATGGTCAAGAATATTTTAATTTTATCTTTGCATATAATAAGATCACCATCTTGATAAGGGTCGAGCTTATCTACACATGGAAAGATTTGTTGGACGAAAATCTATGTTGTGAAAACCCTTGATAAGGCCGGAAATTTAATGATAAAATTTGATATCCTATTTTATGGTAAGATCTTTTAAGATTTATCATTATCCTTGTTTATGATAAGATTTATTTAAGGATAATTATCTTACCTTTTGTAATTGTCTCTACTGTATTTTGCAGGTATTAGAGATCTTGTGCAATAAGGAAACTTGGGAGTCAAGTAAACCTAATTGCACTTTAAATAGGAGGAAAACGGGATGTTTTCATAAGATGTGAAGATACATAAAATCGTGTGGTGCTAGAGAAATTCACGTCCACTTCAAATAATTAAAGTTTCAATTGTGTTGTGACTTTGGTACTCCGGGAGGAGGATTCAATTACTTAGAGAAGGAAAGAATTTCAGCTTGAAGATCAAACGGGAGGTTTGGATCAAGATCGAACGGGAGTTCATGTTGCTGAAAAGTGTTGCAAATTCAAAGAAAACTACTGAAGAGTGGTGGGATGCCAACTCATATTACATGCCAAAGAAGGATCAGGAAGTGATCTATTTTTTGGATGTTTGATAAAGTCTATGCGTAGATTTATCCTGTAGTTTAGATTGATCTGTATCAACTCTTTCCTTATATAGTGATTGATTTTTGTTTGCAAGATGCGAACCGTGAATTTTCTCTGTTAAGGTTTTTCCCACGTTAAGCTCAAATTATTGTGTTCTTGTCCACTTAAAATTCCGCACAATTTATTCTTGTTGTTTACATTTTACCATCCAGACGAATCTGCCTGAGCAAGATTCATCTAGTACTGCGCTAAACAAAATTTAACAATTTACTGTTAACTGATTACAGTCTAGACTTGTCTGTGACAATCTGTTTATACAATTTAGACAACCTCAAATTTTCATCTAGCAGCAACAAATTTCGTCCCCTTGAAGCAACTCGGTTCGATTTGATCCTCGACTCGAGTCCAATACAAAAGTTGAATGTTTTTCCATGTAGATTGTTATGACATCGCTCGTATCTTGGTTTCTCTTTTGATCTCCTATCTCGGATCACATCAATTTGTAACGAATTAAGTAGAAAAACTGTAAAACGACAAATCAATTGCTTAGTTTTAGAGTCTATATAAGTGCACAAAATGTACTTATCAAATACCCTAAATTAGAATATTTGTTTGTCCTTGAACGAAATAAAAATAAAACATGACTCCAAAACTAAACTAAACTTGACAAACAAATAAATGACTCAATGATGACTTGCTCACTTAATACCTCAGGTTCAAATTAAAATGCACTTTAGAAAATTTCGAACGATACAGTAAAATCATCTTTTACTGATTCGAGCTCGACTTTTCATGTGTAAAAAGCCAAGATCGAACACACACCTATATAAGAACACAACAAATATAGAGTTGTTTATAGATAACGATTTTTTTTCTTGCACCTTTTATGTATGATCATCCTTGTACTTTTCTCTTCAATCCCGATGTTAACTTTAAAACATGTGTAGTTTTTATTGTTCACTAAAATGCATTTTTCACACAAGGTGACTAGAATCAGATTCATGTCTGCATAGAAGATCAATGGTAAGTAGTTCCCAATTTCACACCCAGTCTCAGAAGTTCTAGCTTGAAAGTGTACACCAAGCACTTTACATAATCTAATTTTTTGTAGTGTTTTTCTCATCTTATTTGCAAGACTTATTTCTAAGTGACCCCTATAGCGAGCTTTGGACCAATGACTTCCAAGCCAAATGACCATAGGGCACTAGATTTTAGGAGACCCTTAAAGGCATAATTGTTCAAGTCACCAAAGCTACTAAGAAAAGCGTAAGATGTAATGTTGTCTTATTTATGAGACATCTCCCCGTTAAGTTTTCTAAGTAATTCCTGTAGCGGGGTTTAGGTCGATGACTCCCAAATCAAATGACTATAGGGCATCAGGTTTTAAAAGACCCTTAAATGCTTATTTGCTTAAGTCACCAAGGCTAAGGAGAGAATAATAAGATTGTTATTAAGTAGTTAGTGTGGGTTTAGAATCGTTGACTAAAACTTCTTCAACCAAAGGTACGATTAGGAACTTCAGACCATCAAACTTCTATGCATACATGTACTAATATTTCATCCTCAAATTGCTTGAATAATTTGATAAAGGCCAGGATTACTATACTTAAGATTGAGGAACATCAAGTTAATCCTAGGTTGGATTACATAAGTAAATTACCCCATATATGCAAGCTATATTCACACATAAGCGATAATTCAATATTGGCGTGTGCTCAGTTTTATAGAGTCTAACATGGATAAGAGATTTAGTAAAAGAAAATTTTTAAGTATTGTCCGGTATTCCTCCTAAAGCAGTATTTTATTTCAAACTAGGTATAATCATAGGCAACAAGCTTGTCAACAAACGTAACCAAGAAAATAGAAATTTCTTTTTCTACATCCAAATGCAAATGAATGAATGAAATAAATTGCACATACTAGATAATCATATTATACAGACCAAATGTATAGAAATGAAGATTGTACGGACCATGAATTACAATAAAAGACTAAAAGGGTTACACCCGCACTACTCCTAAACTTAGAAAATACATTGCCCCCCATATATGTCAAAAATAAATCAAATATATAGAAAATTGATCAAGTACTTCCCGATGTTCGATCTGGTGCTAAGATGATCCTGCTGGTGTAGGTGCTACAGCCTGTGCAATCAAGTATTCAATGACATCCATCCGATCTGCATCGCACAACACCTGGGTGATGAGCTCGTTCATGACATACCGCATTGTGCGCTGATCACCCTTCAGATCTATGCTAGAGATTCTTATTACCCTAACATCCTATCCTATCTCGTCCAATTGCCTCTAAATGATTGGCCGTGTCCCAGTAATAGTGCTTATGGTGTGGCTGAGTACTGGCATCTTGTTTAAAACCTGTCTGAGGAGTCTATCTATCTTGGGTGGAGCTGGTACTGATGCTAGCTCTCCTGGCCCTGCTTGCTCTACGTGATCTACTGGTGGGGCTTATGGTCTCCTCGATCTAACACTATCCAGCATCTTTCTGTTGATCATGAGCTCCAACAGCTCGGCTTCCTCTTGTGGTAGAAATGGTACTAATTGGGTTAAGTAAACTACATTGATTAGCCAAGGAAACATTACCTATCTAGTCGAAAAGACAAGCTAGGACGCGAGATTAGAGATAAAGTCAAATATATATCCTGTCCCTGATCTATCTTGTGTCCCCTCGCAAGATGGTATAGTAAATGGGTCCTGTCACGACCCGTCCTAGATCACCCTACTGGACCTGAAACGTGACGTGTGCCGATGGCAGGTGACAACTAGATGTTGGACCCACCACCCAGGCAAACTTGACTTTTCTTATCTTTCAGATTTACCTTTTAAATAAATTTGATCCCATAAGAATTAATAAAAATTTTGACAGAGTCTCCCCTATATTATTAACATAACCAACCTGTAATTCAACGTCAAATCCTCAACAATCATGCATGATAATCATAAAGACTTCCCAAACCTTCCAAGCATAACATTAATATAATAAGACAATTGAAATTCTTAGCCAATTCTTTTAATATATACACATACAACATGTATTACATAATCACCAGGCCTATTATCGACAAGGCCACAAAAGAATATCACAGCCTATCACAAGAGCCTAAAAGATAACTTCTAAATACTATATCAGAATAAACCATAGAAATGCCTACTTTTAGCTCGTCGACGGCGATGACTCTATCCAAGCTGCTCAAAATCTGTAATTTTTCCTATAAGAAAGAGATAGGGAGAAACGTGAGCTTGTGACTCAGTGAGTGGAGTTTCTGAAATAAAAGTATTTTATAAACAATTTCTGAAACATAATTTATTTCATAAGCTTTTGTCACTTTAAATCAATTCATACATGCTAAGGATAATCATTAAGATCGTGGAATAATCATCTGTGGCATAACTGATAAACTGTAATACATAAGAAAATCACACCAAAAGTACCCAACTAAATCATCTGAAATCTATATCTAATCATACGCGCGTATACTACTGAGCACCTCCGTACCCGGCCCAAAGCCCCTCTGGGTACAAAAGTGGGTCCCAAAGACCTCATATATGCACCCTTACACACGGGCCATAGGCCCCCTCCGTGCATAAGAGTGGATCTTAAGATCATCTGAACACGGGCCATAGGCCCCCTCCGTGACGGAGCCTTAAGATCAAAAATAATATCCGCTAGTACACGGGCCCAAGGCCCCCTCCGTGCACTAACACAAGAACAGATAACCACGTCGGGTACTTCTGGTGGTTTTGAAATCATACATGCCAACTTAACTAATCATGCTCGTAAAAATGGTATTAGAACCATCATGCTTAAACAAACGTAATTATAAAACATTTATTGCGATAACCATGCTAAAAGTCATTGCTTTCAAAATCATTTGTAACTTAAAGAAAATCAATGTAATAGAAAACTTGAATAACGTAAATTCTTTTAAGTTTTCTCCACTCACAAATTAATTGACCGTCCACTAGCTTGGCCGATATATAACGCCAACTTCCTCGTCACCTCATCTTAAAGTTAAGAAAAAGTGGTAGTATAAACCCAAAACAATAGACACTTGAGTTGGACAAACTTTTTCTTCTCCTTTCTTTCTTTTCTTCCCCTTTCTTCCTCTCTTGATTTCTCTCGAAATTTCCCTCTGTTCTCTGCCGAAAGCACACATAAAAATGACCTTTAGTCCATTATTTGATGGATAAATATAATGAAATTACAACAAGTCCAAAATCCTTCATATAATATAAACTTTAGTCCTTAAGTTTGAATATAGAAAACTAAATCCTTGAAATTTCTAATTTGTCTCATTCATGTCCTTTAAATGCTTGAAATTATAAAATAGAACCCATAAAGAAATCATTTACTTAATTTAAATCCTTATGAAAATTTTGCTTCAATTTAAGTCTTAATAAATTTATTTGTTCAATCTAAGTCCTTACTTGACCATTTGAGCATTTGACTTTGACAAAATAATTTCTTGACTTTTTAACTAGTATAAACCGGGTTGTTACAGGTCCTGTGCTCGTCGAAGTCCGTAGGTGAGTGCTGGGGTCGATGTTATGTCATAGAAAGATACGGAGGACACAAGATGTCTGTTAACTCCCTGTGTTCACATTTGTTTGCCCTTTTTAGCTCTGCATTGGCTCGATCATACAAGAATCTGGTGATAAGATCAAGATCCATATTCTCTAGTATCGGCTCAATATCATCTCTAACTCTGAAACCCTCTAAATCTCCACCGGGCTAAACCTAATCCACTTGCCCCGAACCCATGTCATGTATATGCTTTCTACTCCTTGCTTCTCAACGGCATGATTAAAGTTGGTCAAGAATTCTTTCATCATCCTACAAACATATGAATATCACTTGTGTCTAATGGCTCAGTGTTGTTGTCTGAGTCGTTCCCCGCCAATTTCATTTAGACAGTCCGACCTTTTCCTTTCCTTTCCGTGTTTGGGTCGTTGTATTTTTAAGCGGCATTTTTCCTATAAAAGATAGGATATATATGTTAGAATTCCATAATGCTACATTAATGAAAAACAGACATAAATAAACACCTTCAAACTGAGAAGTCACCACGTAGGAACCTCACCGTAGAAGATGCTGCGAGTCGTAGAAGACGCCAGGTTGGAGGCTAGTCACAGTGAATTTATTACTACCCTGAAATTCCAAAGAGAACTTCAATTCAACTTTAAGCATTTGTTTGATAACACTATTTGGTTTACAAACATGTTTATTTATAATTTTGAAGTAAAAAGTAGTGGTTAGAAATTGGAGAAAGAAAATATGTGTGATTAAAAAGTAGTTTGGAAAATTGTGTAGTTTATAAACTAGTTTATAAACCAATTTATTTTGTTTATCAAGTTTATTTTGCACAAAACCGGTTATGTTTTACACTTTTAATAGTTGTACAGAGTTTTCCAACTAATAGTTTGTTGACAACTTAAAACAAGCCACTGATTGTGTGTGATAATAAGCTTAGAAGTAAAAAGCCAACACAAAAGTAGAATTATTTGATGAACTCTAGGAATTATGGGAGGGAAAAGGACTATAACCTATGTGAATATTTTACAATTCCAACTCTATTGTGGAGATGTTGAAATTTAGGAAAACTGTCTTGAAAAATTTGTAGTAGTTCACTGGAAAAAAGAAGTTGCACAGACTCCTGCTGGAAGCTTTGTTGCTTCAACCTTGACGGGACTCGTTTTAGGAAGTTTCCCCTTAAAGATGACTTGTCTGGAAATGTAAAGTTCTAAAAAATGTTCTAGGAAAATATGTCATAAAATTGTGGGAATTTGGATAGATGACACTACAATGCATAGTGTAAACAAAACTTGACACTCTCTCAAATAGTGCTAAAATTGACTAATTTGGGCTTGAAATGTCTAGTTTACCACCCCAATTCGACTTTTGATAAACTTATTGATTGCAGCAACGAAACATTAACGCATGATTAGATGTACATCACATCACACAAGAAACTAATGGATAAATATTTAAAACAATGGATAAAAGAATTAGACAAAAATAAATTAAAAATGCAATAATAAGAAGAAATTGTTATTTTAATATTTTGTAATTTCTAATCAACACTATTATTATTTCTTCTTCATCTCAATTGACAATTAAAGAAGATAGAATTAGAGGCATCACATTCCATTTGGAGAGGTAAACATTTTCAATTTGTTATATTTATTTATGTTGCACTAACTATTTTGAAATTGTTAAATAATTCTTTTTGAAAATGAATGGGATTTTGACGAACATTGATTTGGATTAGGATGGTAACTTAGATATGGCATAAATGGATGAAGATCCTCCATTATTGTAATATTCTTCAAACCATAAAATATTATTTATCATATTTTTTTTAATTGAAAGCTCGACATTTATGTAGAACATTAATTGTTTGATAACCACTCGTGCATTTGACGCCTCATCGCGTAGTATGAACTGTCGAGTTCGACAAGTAATCTTTCGAACTCGACAGTTTAACGCCAACATCGATAATTGAACTATCGATTTACAGTAAGTCTTGCAAGATTATGGATGATCGTATGCTGAGTTGTCCAATTTTTGTTACGAAATTTTGGCTTCTGAAATTTGAGTTTCATTGACTACCAATATCAAAGTCAAGAGATGTTCCAGAGGTGATCATATAGGGCACAATCGTGTGACATGTATCAATCCAACTGGGGGAAGTAACAGTTAGAACGTATTTTTGTAACTCTCTTTTGGATTGATGTATGTTATTTTGTAGATACGTTGATTTTTATATGGATGATGTGTACTAATGCAATTATATTAACACAATACAACCTGTTTCATTTGTGCTAGAAAATATTACATTTCATAAAAATTCTGTAAACTGTCTATCTTGACATTTAACATCTGGAATTCTAGAAAGTTTGCAATACCTGTGTAATACACATCACCGATGCTTTTTTCCGCTCCTTGTGATATCGACATTCATTTCTTCTAATGCTTTATTCCTCTCCTTGTGAAAGCGTATGTGCGTTGACTGATGATACTCTAATGCCGTTGGAACGACATTTTCTGGTTTGAGCGGAATTGTCAACATCCACTTCCTTTGCGATTATTGGGGCATGTCTTGTAAATCTACAGATGTTCATTTACATTAGGGAATCATGCATTTAATGAAAAAATAACCATATAAGAATGATAGCAAAACTAATATTATGCCAATGAACATGTAATATTATGCACCATCAATATACCAATATTTTTCACAAATACAGGAAGTTCATACACCACCAACGCTCATTTGTTTGCCTCGACTTCTGCCTTATGTTCTTCATTCGAAAATTAACGTTGATTTTTATGTGGATGATGTGTACTAATGCAATTATATTACCACAATACAATCCATTTCATTGGTGCTAGAAAATATTACATTTCATAAAAATTCTGTAAATTGTCGATCTTGACATTTAACATCTGGAATTCTCGACAGTTCGTAATAACCGTGTACTACACATCACTGACGCTTTCTTCTACTCGTGATATTGAAATTTATATCTTTGAATGCATTCTTCTGCTCCTTGTAAAAGGCATAAATGTGTTGGCCGATTATACTCTAATGCCATTGGAACAACATTTTCTGGTTTGAGCAGAATTGTCAACATCCTCTTCCTCGAGGATTATTGGGGAAAGTCTTATAGATCTACATATGTTCTGTCAACATTGGGGGCTCGTGCACCTAATGAAAAAGAATCATATAATAATGATAACAAAATTGATATTATGCCAATGAACATATAACATTATGCATAATCAACGTACCAATATTTTTCAGAAATATAGGAGGCTCGTACAATCCCAACAAAGGTTTAAAAAGTATGGTTTCACAACAAATTCACATTTTTTTCAAAATATAAACAACAAAGAATCAAGTTCCACCTCCATTGATATTAAAAAAATATTTGAATCAATTAACAACTGCTAGAATTATCCATTGTCACAATCAAAATCGGAGAACACTTTTAAAAGTTCAACATATTTGAAAAGCAAAAAATCTCTTAAACCTTAATAATTTTTTAATCTTAAATTCATCAACATATAACATGCCTAACTACGAAACATTGTTTCATGCATCATAAAAACTTGACCAAAAGCTATAAAGAATCGAACAAATCCTCTCAAACTATCAAAGTCAAAACACCATCTTCTTCAAAACCTGAAAATCGATCACTGAACTTTAAAGTGTCGAGTTTTGATCACTGATATTATTTAATGATTTCAATAATCACTGAACTATGTCTACGTCTTTGATTGGTCACTGAACTTTAAAATGTCGAGTTTTGATCACTAAACTATGAGTTAATTGTCCTGAACTATGTCTACGTCTTCTATTGGTCACTGAACTTTAAAATGTCGAGTTTTGATCACTAAACTATGAGTTAATTGTCCAAATAGTCACTGAACTTATGTAAATATCGAATTTTGATCACTAAACTTATCAGAATGTTGGACGTTAGTCATTAACTTAATTTTTGTAACAGAATTGACCATGTGGTAGACGAAATGTACGCGTGGCGTGGCGTCACGTCACCTTCAATCAACCAATCACGACATACCAAATTACAATGTAAGAAAGCTTTAAAAGGTCATCGATTAGTCATTAAAATTTTAAAACTTTTTAATTGTTCATTAAACTTTAAGTTGATCGAGTTTTGGTCACTGAACTTGTAAAGATGGCACGAATCTAAAGATTTATAAACGCTCTTTCAAATTATAAGTTGTATACAACAAATCAACAGTCAAAAATATTTTTAAAAATTTAGTTATCAATTGAAGATGTTCTTAAAATTTTTTTACTTAGCAATTTGATGTGTCTTGATTGGTCGGTTGAAGGTGACGGGCATTCCACGTAGTCAATTCTGCTAGGAAAGTTAGTTCAATGATTAACGTCCACCATTTTGATAAGTTTAATGATCAAAACTCTACATTTACATAAGTTCAGTCATTATTGTGACAATTAACCCATAGTTTAGTGATCAAAACTTAACATTTTAAAGTTCAGTAACTAGTCGAAGACGTTTATGTGTCATTTTTGTTGATGCAAAGTCAAAATGTATTATGTGGTGCAATTTCCTCTAAAATTATTAGTTTGTTTAGTAAATGCTGGTTTGAATCTTGAGAAGTGAAAAGTCATAAAGATTAGGGAAAATTGCAGCGCATGCCCCAAACCTTTTCATTTTTCATAGGTTTTACTTAAATCTTCACTTTGGCCATACACAGTCATAAACTTTTAAAATTGTTGCACTAGAAGTACAAATGGATGTGTTATTGACCAAACTTATTTATTTTTTTGACAATTTTGACTAATTTTAAAAGGCCAATTCTATAATTTTACCACATAAATAATTAAAATAAAACAAACAAATAATAAATAAATATAAAAAGAAAATGTTATTTTCTTCCTCTCCCCATCCCACCATATCCACCCTACCCTACCTTGACCCCAACCTAACCCAATCCAACCCTGCCAAACCCACAACAAAACAGCCACTACCACTGGCCACCGCCGAAATAGCCTCCAACATGAGGCTCCGGCTGCTTATTTATCAAAATCATTTTTACTACTTTTTTTTCTTGCTCCTTCAATTCCTCCATGTACATTTCTTCAACCATCGACTTTCAAACACGAGCATTGATGACTCAATTTGAAACCTAATAGTAATTTGATTCCACTTATCAGTAATTCCACTCTTATTAAGCATAAAATGTCCAAGAATTTAAAGGGCTATTTGATAAGTGACTCCACTTTGTCCATCTCAGGCCGTTGGCGGCGGATCTCCAAATTCTTGGCTTGTCCATTAAGGTTCTTGGAAGTTTTAGAAGCACTCGTTATAAATCCCTTACCAACACTTACATCTTCATCAAGAACTTCTTGTGTTGCCTCCAGATCAACAACACACTTTGCACAATGTTCACACCGTTCGATAACATACACCCTCCTCATCCTCTTACCCCCA
Source organism: Ligustrum vulgare (assembly GCA_963555705.1). Lineage (NCBI taxonomy): Eukaryota > Viridiplantae > Streptophyta > Magnoliopsida > Lamiales > Oleaceae > Ligustrum > Ligustrum vulgare. The sequence continues at coordinate 56,655,852 of OY743170.1, forward strand.
ATACATCATCCTCATCACCACCATCGGCCTCCTCATTATATTCCTCCTCATAACACTCTCTCCCTGCCGGCAATAGAAAATAGAACTCCTTACCGACAATAGAAAATAAAACCCTTATCCCCAATTTGCAGTAGGTCCTGTGAATCGAGCTTGGGGGTTCCCAGGAAGATGAAGCATGCCCTAGACGAAACAATTGTTCTCTCCAAGCACCTCGAGAACAAAGCATCGTCGCTATAAGTAGTAAAAGATGCACTTGTGTTGGCAGCTGGTGTTCATGCCACCGTCAAGGGAGGAGAGATCAACATCCATCGAAGATTTCTTGGAATTGCGCCCTAAAATTATTGAATAATTCTGCATATAGTACTCGAAATCCTCCCCCTGTAGCTTTGCGAACCCTGGCTCCACATCGTTGCTTCCCTTTTTTTCTGTAATTTGTGTAAATAATCACAGAAGAAAGAAATTGAGATATCTCAATTAAATTTATTACGAGGGCAAGGATTTAGCCACTTGATGTTTTCTGGCAAAGAGGCAGGGAGGTAGAATTTGAGGTTGAGGTTGGGAGAAGTGAGAAGATAAACAATTATTTTATTTTGTTTTAATAATTTTTAGGGACTGCTGTAGCAATTTTTCCTAAAGATTATCAAGAATTTATCATTTAATTCAGTAATTGAAACAAAACTTGATTTTTCACAATGGATTTGACACCAATTCGACCTATTGATCCTCAACCGTTAGCCTTCTTCAGGTTAATACGTGGTCCGATTTTCAAGTAATCGTGACTGCTTTAGGTTAGTTTAGAGCATCTCCAAGACAATGTCTAGTTATTTTTTTGATAACAATTTTGCTACATGTACACATAATTTGACATACATGTCGACATATTGCATGCTTGGTACAATCATAATAATTCACATATTACATCAACTTTTAAATTAACATTCACAAACTTGTCAACTCATTTTTTGGTCATCCTAGTGATTATGCTCTAAGTACAAGTAAAAATGGCAAAAAATGCTTATGTGTCATTTTCCTTTTCTTGGACTCTTGATCAATCACTCTTGTTAGTTTTGCATGTGAAGAAATTCATTCCTCTATACAATAATTTGCTCGAATGAAATAACTGCAGTGGAAGAGGCATTTCATATGGCCAAGAAATGATTTTGGGCAAAAAGTCAGGGCCTCCATGCATCATTACCGGATCCATATATTTACATTGACGAAATAAATTGAAGTTCGAAGATTTATCCCAAGGCGCTATTGGAGCTTGAATGCAAACCCAAAATTCAAAAGGCAGATGAAAGCCACGAGGTAGTAGTAATTTTTGGTGATTATTTCCTCACAAACCAAGCATTCTTATCGACTGGTTGGGGTTACAACGAACAAAATTTTGAAATACCACCTAATGAATCTCTTGCCAAATATGGTACTTTAGGGGTGCATGACTGGGATGGAACTACAAATGTATGCGCCAGTTATCGCGATAATACATGGCACGTTAACGATGGCACTGGACCATTTTATTTTCCCAAAGGTAAAGGTAAAGGCTTTGGCTATTCTGCTGATAATCCAATTCTGCTGATAATCCAACTTGGTTATCAGAAGACGATTTGGACTATTAAGCCAAGAAGTTTGAGCAAATTGGATTCTCTAGAGTGAATTACTACCGTGCTTTTGACAGGTACTTGGCCTCTATACGTCTCCTATTCCGCCTCTGTGTGTTGTTTTATAAATCTGGACCAAATTCACAAAGCAATATCAGAAAATCCTCTTCTCATTATCTAAAAATTTCTGATGTATATCTATTTTGACAATTTTAAACTCGAAGTTTAGAGTAAATCATATTCTTGATTTCACAAAAGTTCTTACAAACACTATAATGTCTCGAAGCTGAATTCAAAGTGATATTTGAATTGACAATTCTAAGTATGAATTGCAGGAGCTGGGAACTGAATGCCTCGTGGCCCGGGGCTCAGGTGAAAGTGCCAGCAATGTTTATAGTCGGGGAATTCGACTTGACCTATCATGTACCAGGGACCAAAGAATTCATACACAAAGGTGGGTTCCAGAAATATGTGTCATTGTCGAAGGAAGTTGTTGTGATTGAAGGTGCAGCACACTTTATCATCCAAGAAAGACCAGATGAGATTAGTCAGCACATTCATGATTTTCTTGAGCAATTCTAAATCCTTTTGTATTTAGAATGAGTTTCTTTTAAGCTTAAGTGCTTGCTTTCTGTGTACAGTTTTAAGAATAAGTTCTCCACAATATGGTTGTAAGAAAACTGCTAAGGCTCCAAAATGATGTTAAAGTTCAATTTGTGAAGTTTTCTTTTTGTATTCTTGCTTTGTATCTGCATTTTCTAATCAAACCCCATTTTTTTTCACTTAAAATTATTTGGTATCGTGTCAGTGTGTGCATTAGCTTGTATTATAAATTTTTTCACAATTTGTCATTTTGACAATGACTATAAGTATTGATCTTTGGACTAATAAATTTTAACACGTAAATGTTGAGAATATCATATTGAGCAGGTTGGTGCGTATTCATCGAAGTGGCCAATACGTAACATCTAATAACGTGTTTCGCGAATTTATTTATTAAGTTTATAAACATCACATTTCTTTATATCAATTTTTAGACTCTATCCTGTAAGGCAGTAACACTGTATTATAGAAATTATAAATTGATTTATTTATATTTTGAGGTAAGTAAAATGTATGATTGAAAAGTGAAGAGAGAAAATGTGTGATTAAAAAGTGATTTGAGGAATTGTGTTGTTTATAATTTGATTTATAAATTATAATTATTTTATTAAAGAACATTGACTTAATCACACAAAATTATGGTGCTAACTTTCTGATATTGAGGCAGATTGTATTTACAAGTCACTATTGTTTTTATAGTATATTTCTGTTTTCATTAGTAATATATATTCTGGTGTTCCATGTAATATAATATATCAATGCCAATAATAGAATATTTTGGTGAAAACTTTCTGATATTGATTTTTTTCCTATTGTTCTGTGTCAGTATATTATAATTTTTCAATAGAATATGTACGTGTATAGCAAGGGTGTGAAACTAGTTAATTTAATAATTTTTACTCAATCAATGCATTTCTCTCTTTTATTTTTCTAGAAAACAAATAATAATTTGTAACATTTGTATATTGAACATTGTTGTATAGTAGAAATTTTTTAAAATAATGTCAATGTATTTGCCGTATGTACAAAATAGACATTGACTAGTCAGAGATGCTCTTACTGTGAATCAAAATTATGCCCCTGTTTGGTTCCACTATTTTTTAAGGTTTTAATCTAATTCAAAGTCAACATTTAATTATGAGGCCTACCATTTTTCAATCATATATTTCATCAACTTTTATCAAAATCTGATTTTTTATCAATACTCAATTACAGAAGGAAATTCTCACCCGAGTTCATTTTTCAAAGTTGTTGATGACTATGACTTTAGGTTGGTTTATTGTGGCTGAAAAGCTTTCGCGTGTCACAAACATGATTTTTATGAAGTGGTTGAAATGGTGACCTTTGACTAATATTTTGGCAATATGGCTTACGAAAATTTGAAGAGTACATCGTGAATAGTTAGATTTTGTAGTCTTACATGTTATTGGATGAGACACTGTTGATTTTTCGATGAGATTTTTTGGTTTGGGGATTTGATTTGGACAATCTGATGGGCTTGAAATTAGGGTTCATTATAATGGTAATTGGGAATTATAGTAAGTCTTTGTTTGACAAACATATTTTTTACAGTACAATTTTTTAAATTACTTTTTAATACCATAAATTTTATCTCTCCATTTTTCAACCACATATTTTACCTAAAAAAAATAAAATAAAATAAAACGTTTTTAAATACAAAATTTTTAACAAAAAACTAGAATTTTTAAAATTATTCTATTTTGATAATAACTGAGTTTTCAATTTCTATAAGTTTGATCTCCTGTCCGTGACGTACAAGAGCAGGTGATTGTGGGCCTCTGTTTGGCAAACGTGTTTAAAAATATATTTTTTACAACACAATTTCTCAAATCACTTTTTAACTACATACATTTTCTCTCTCCACTTTTCAGCCACACATTTTACCTAGAAAACATAAAAAACATGTTTTTAAATACAAAACTTTTATAAAAAAAACAAAAATTTTTAAAATTATTCTAGTTTGACAACATCGGAGTTTTCAATATAATTCTAAAAGTTTGATCTCTGTGACGGGCCATAATTAGCAGGACATCATGTTGAGAAAAATTAATTTTCCACCACAAATCAACCAATACAGTGGAAACACAAATAATTGGACAAAAGAAAAAAACAAGAAATTTAATGTGTTTCATCTGACTGCTAACAACCACGGGAGAAAAACAATTTTATTAATGATAAAAATAAATCACTTGTTACAATATTTTTCTCACCCTCACAACTTCTCTCAACACAAAAAAAGGACAACAAGCGTGTTTTTTTTTTCCCTTGCTGACTTCAAAGACACTGCCTAATTCACTATTGGACCTTATTTTTCTCACTTCACTTAAAACACCTCTCTCTCTCTCTCTCTCTCTCTCTCTCTCTCTCTCTCTCTCTCTCTCTCTCGTGTCCCTGTCCTTCTTCTTTTTCTCTCTTCCGCAATTCTGGTTCGCTACAGCTTTAATCACCAAGGCACGTACATATATATGTAATAAATCAATGCAAATAACTTACCTAATTACAATTTAGAATAATCTTCTAATTGTATTAGGATCTCTTAATTATTTTCCTTATAGTAATACTGATATTATTTTATTTCTTTTTCAATTGGTATTATATATACAAAGAAAATGCTCATAATATAATTTGATCATGTTTCCTTTTCTTGTCAAACAAGGATCCTTCATTCCCTAAATCTTTTGTCAAACCCAACAATATCCATTGTTGACAACGGTGCCCTGCCTCGGAAGTCTAATAAGTATGAACAATATTCAAAGATTCATGAAATGTCACTTTTCGTTTTAACATCTTTGAACTACTTTCTTCAACATTCACGTCATTGGCCACAGATGTCATCTTGGCCACTTCACAAACTTTAGTAATCGTAGAAGACTTTCCTAGGCGCGACTCCAATCTAGCAGCTCTACCTAAAATTGTCTTCCATATTAGCTTTTACAAATTAACAATTTTTTCACCTCTAATTATTGGCACATAATTTTTCTTCACAATTATTATACCACCTCTGGCAGAATATTCATCACCTAGCTGTCCAATGCTCTCAACGATATTAAATTTCGCTTCAATCTTGGGACATACAAAACACCTGTTATTTTTCTTACAACTCCATCAAACATCCTCACCTTTACAATACCCGAATCCTTGACTTCGAGTTTTTTATTATCAGCCACAAAAACATCATGCTCATCACATGATTTATAATTCTCAAATCAATCTCTATTTGGACACATGTGATAAAAGCATACAGAATCCAGAAACCAATCACTAATTGGTCCCTAACATTAGCAATACATAAAACATCGCCAGCATCATAATTTTCGTCCACATCATTTGTAAAGTCTAAATTCTCTAAAACTTCTTTACCTTTCCTCTTCGATTCCAATTGTTTCGTCATTCTTCACAATTTTTTTCTAACGTGACCCTTCTTGTGACAATAATAGCACTCCATGCCTTTCTTTAAACGAGATTGAGAACGATCCCTCTGATCGTAATTTCTTCCCCGAGATTTGCCTCTACCATACCTATTATCTGAAGTGGTAAGCAAAACAAGATCACCATTCATATTACCATTTGGTTTCTTCATGGTGCATGTCTTTAACAAAGCAGTTGAAACTTAGTTCACCGTCAAAATAGATTTATCAAATAACAACGTGGTCATCAACATCTCATATTATTTGGGCAATGAAGACACTAAAATAACAACCTTATCTTCGTCCTCAATTTTCACATCCACATTCAACAACCCAGTCAAGCACTTATTAAACTTATTCAAGTGGTCCCTAACATTAGCAATACATAAAACATCGCCAGCATCATAATTTTCGTCCACATCATTTGTAGAGTCTAAATTCTCTAAAACTTCTTTACCTTTCCTCTTCGATTCCAATTGTTTCTTCATTATTCACAATTTTTTCTAACGTGACACTTCTTGTGACAATAATAGCACTCCATGTCTTTCCTTAAACGAGATTGAGAACGATCCCTCTGATCGTAATTTCTTCCTCGAGATTTGCCTCTACCATACCTATTATCTGAAGTGGTAAGCAAAACAAGATCACCATTCATATTACCATTTGGTTTCTTCATGGTGCATGTCTCTAACAAAGCAGTTGAAACTTAGTTCACCGTCAAAGTAGATTTATCAAATAACAACGTGGTCATCAACATCTCATATTATTTGGGCAATGAAGACAATAAAATAACAACCTTATCTTCGTCCTCAATTTTCACATCCACATTCAACAACCCAGTCAAGCACTTATTAAACTTATTCAAGTGGTCCCTAACATCAATATCATCATCCATCTACAACTCATACAATTGTTTTTTCAAGTAAAGTCTATTTGTTAGGGACTTCGATATATATATAAATTTTCTAGCATTTCCATAACCTAGAAGCAGATTTTTCGTTCAGAACATTATACTTTACCTCAGGTGCAAGAGCTAATCTGATTGTACTGACTGTGTTCGCTTCTAGTTCTTCCCAATATGCATCTTTCACCCTTCTGGCCTCTTACCCTGCAAAGCTTTGTAAAGTCCTTGTTGCACAAGAACATTTTCAACCGTACTTTTCCAAATACTGAAATTATTCTTCCCATCAAATCGCTCCACATCAAACTTGAAACCTGTCATTATCTTCGCAATAATCTCAGAGTTTGAACATTTAGCTCTGATACCTCTGTTGCAAAATCAGTTTTCCCACCCCAAATCAACCAACGCAGCGAAAACACAAAACACAATTATTATTGAACAAAAGAGAAAACAAGAAATTTAACGTAGCTCAGCTGACTGCTGACACCCACATGAGAATAACACTTTTATTAATAAGAAAAATAAATCACTCGTTACAATATTTTTCTCACAACTTCTCCCAACACAAATAAAGGATAACAAACGTGTTTTCTTTCTTTTTCTCTTTTCTCCTAACGACTTCAAAGAAACTACCTACTCTTCTCTCTCACAAATCACATTCATAGTCACCTTTTCCTAATTCACCTTTGCACCTTATTTTTCTCATTCCACGCGCACAGCTAGCTCTCTCTCTCTCTCTCTCTCTCTCTCTCTCTCTCTCTCTCTCTCTCTCTCTCTCTCTAACAATTGTGTGGTTGCCCTTCTTCTTTCTCTCTTCCACAGTTGGCTACAACTTTAATCACCAAGGGGCAGGCGCACGCGCACACGCACACACACTTATATAAATCAATGCTAAGACATTTCCTAATTGTATTAGGATCCTTTAATTATTTTCCTTATATAATAATACCGATATTATTTTATTCATTTTTCAATTGGTATTATATATACAAAGAAAATACTCCTAATTTAATTTGAGTTCTTTCCTTTTTTTTTTTTTTTGTCAAAGAAGGATTCTTCATTCCATAATTTTTTGGCCAAACCCAACACATCAGATTTCTCTATAATTCTAATTGACCTGATTTTCCATCATAATAGAAAACTATGCATTTATAAAAAAGTAAATTTTACTTCTCATTTAAAAAGTATCATAAAATAATATTTTTTAATTTTCTTTTTGTGATTTATGATACTTTTCATAAGTACAAACTTTTTTAGGATAAAGCTACTTTGCCCGAAAAATCAAACTGAAAAATTGTGGGCTATTGATTTTAGATTTGATGTGATGAATAAATAAATAGATTACTGTCATATGTGTAGAAGTAAAACTTTATGTTTCTATAGCATGATTCTTTTTAGCATCACATATAGCGGCCTACTTTCTTGACCCATCAAGTCAACACTCAAGTCTCCTGATTTGGATTGAGGGATAATGATCTAATGCCATACCCCTCCCTCTATAAGTCGGTGGGTGGTGGAGTGGCCCCCCACCCTCTATATGTGAGGGGATGGTAAGGGAATAATCAAACTGACTTAAACGGTTTGATTTATGTTTCAATTGTCAAAACTGTGGTTTCAAACCGCTAACCTACCAAATTTTTAAAAAAAAAAAATAAATAAATAAAGTTAAATGTTCAATTTAAAAAAAAACAATGCACCACACTTTTTATTTTCAACAAATCAAAATTAAGGAGTCAATGATTAATTTCTTCAAATTCACAGTCATTTGGAAAGAATATTTAAATAAGTCCACAAAGAGGTTTAATTTAAAAAAAAAAAAAAAAAAAAAAAAAAAAAAAGAACAACAAGAGAAATAGAAAAAAGAAAGAAGGAAGGAAAAAAAGTAACATAAAAAATGTAAATTCACTTGTATATCCCATAACCCCACGAGATAGACCGTGGGGCGTGGGTGATAAAGACAGATTATGAGAGCATGTTTCGAAAATACTATTCATTTATGGCTTAACATTTTTGTCCTTTAGTGAATTTTTTTTTTTTTAGCTTTATTTTTTTTCGTTTGGTCAACTTTTTTTTTTTTTTTTTGATAAAAATGTTTGGTCAACTTTGTTGGCTCAAATGAAACCATTATAGCATGATTTTGATGTTAATGTAAAATTTTTGAACGGTACTTTCCTGCCTTATTTTTTGAATTATAAAATCGGCAATCGTAGCTAAAGTTGTAACCATTTAAAATGGTCTTTTGACAATATTTTTCTCATGAGTCAACTTTCATCACATTTTCGAAAATCATACATACTTTAGATAAAAGTGATTTTTTAATATATTACCCAAAGAATTCGCAAAATATTATAAATTCATCTTTGAAATTATATAACAACCGATGAATCATAATTTGAAAAAATGTTATTTCTGATTGTTCATATGTAATCTAGAGTTCTCATAAAGTATTTTATCATATTATTTTTGAATTAAAACCGTCAAACTTAGAAAGATTTATAGCCGTTTAAAATTGTCTCTTAACAATGTCTTTTTTTCACGAGCCATTTTCATCTCATTTTTGACAATCTTACTTTTGATTATTCATGTGTAATAACACTATTATATACATATTTACAAACAACAATCGTGCATCGCAGGAGCTGGACTATTAATAATATAATAAGAGTGAGCTAGGATTTACTATTCATATTTGGTAGTCTTTAAGGGCATATTTGGTTGGTTTTATTTATTTTTTCTTTTTTCTCTAATTAGCTAACGAACTAATTATAATATATTAAAAATCAGTCTCCATTTACACTTTTCTTGTACACTTTTTGTACATCCACTCACATAAGGATGAGATGTTACGACCCGAAATTCTCCATTTAAAATAATATCATTTAATCGAATAACTGGGTAAAATTTAAAAATATTGGCGCGCTTGAGCTTCAAGTGTCGACACAAAACTGACTGAGGCTTCACTGCAGAGTAGGTGTCGACACCAACACTATTTATGAGATAAAATAGTTTGGTGTTGAAATCTAGGGTTTCGGTGCCGACACGTAATGATCCTACCAATCTCCTTCCTTGAAATAACGCTTTAACGTATACTTGACAGAAATATAAACCGAAACATATGTATAGATTCTTAAAAATCTCTTACAACCGAGTTTTAGGAAGATGTTACAAAATTACCCCAGACATCTTCTTCCCTATTTTAAAACAAAAACTAACCCAACCCTTGACTTCAAACTTCTTTGCCGGTGAAATCATCAGACTATTCCATAGAAGTGCGAGTACATAAACTGAGAGAGGGCAGGGAAGTCGCGATACGTTTGTCACGTATAGGTCTTTGTAACATACATATAATACTGTTCATCGATCGACAAAATCCACTCCCGAGAGATGACTTCCAAGTGATCAAAGTGCAGCATCTACAATTTTGAAAACATGAAAAACATAAATTGATAATTCAATGAGTAATTCGATACACATGCAAGTTTTTCAAAAATTCATGATTTCAGGGCCCGATTATAGATTATCTCCTCTATCCCGAAGCGCTTAATATATACATCACACGAATATCAATAAATGGCCATAATCATAAACATGTTACACGAGATTCCATATCCCTTAGGGCTTCTACATCCCTATCATCTTTCACCCTGTTCAACTCCAACATGGATATTAGATAACCATGTCGTTCATCACTACCCTCGGAATCGCGAGGTGCTCCCGACATCATCAACATCGATATCCAAACAATAACCATTTGATTACCAAGGGGGCTAGAGTTCAAATCAATAATCATTACTTGAAAATGCTCCTTTTGTGAATCATATCACATTCAATATCATCATCAATATGCATCAAAAAGCATTTTATTACATATCATACTTGCACATAATAAAACATGTAAACGGGTGTATCGAATACTCACAGTTTTGATGATTATGTAATATCTATCAACCTGAAATTCGTAAAATAACTTCATATCATGAATAGAACTAAAATAGAAGGGGTGTCTACATGGGTGTCTATATAGATGTAGACACCATGTTCTTCATTCTTTGTTTGGTGTCGACACCACCAAGCGTAGTTTCAGAAATTGGGTTTTGATTTCTTTGATTCTTTTGATCTCTAATCAACATATTTTGATAACTACCTTTGAGAAACCAATTTCGAAGATCAAAAGAATGGTTTAAACGGATTTGAATCATAACTTTGGCAAGAATCCAATACCTAGTGATGTGTTCCGGACCCTCGACAATCGGAGTCATAGCAGGCTTGACGGAAAAAGTTAAATATTCAAGCCAAATAAAAGTGCAATCCAGTCAACCATGTCAGAATTAGATGCATAATATGTGTTTTTCGAGTAGACATGGGCCACTAAGCAAATCTCATTGGCTAAAGCCCTTGAGCCGACTGATTTTATGGTCAAATTCCATCATTTGGGGTTTCAAAACAGCAAGTCAATTATGCAGACGGAAATTAGGGTTTTTGCATATTTTTAGGTTAAATTTTGTTTTTAATTATTTGTTTTCCTATTTTAGAATTTTAGTCTAATTAGAATTCTATTTTGAGTCAATTAGCGGTTAGGTTATTTTACTTATTTATATTCCTTTCCATTCATTGTAATTCAGACTTTGATTTTGATATAAAACAGTTTTTATTGAGGATTCAATAAAAGTTATAAGTGAATTCCTATGTTTTTCGAACTTATCAAGATTATTTCTTGTGGCGTTCAAATACCGAACTTATCAAATATTTCTTGTGAATATTTGTGGCGTTCAAAACCAGAAACTTATCAGGGAGATTGGACAAATCCTTGTGGCGTTTCGAAAGTCGTGGTTCTTTATTCCGCATCGTCGAGCTATCGCGTCATGAATATCGGGTCATGATTCATTCGTCCAACCCCAACCTGAGTTCGGAACTTTCCGACGTTTCTTCCGCGCTTCGAATCTCATCATCTGGTATCAGAGCTGGGCTCTGAATTCAGGTTCTTGTGTTTTTCTATCCAGTTTGATTTTTATGTTTATCATCGAGTCCCATAAAAATCATCCATATCTTGTCAAGTGTTTTGTTTTCAGTTTTTGGCGTTCTTCGTGTTCTTAAGTTTCTTGAGTCTTTAATCTAGAAAATCGTTCCAACAAAATTCAAATGTGTTTATTTTGTTCGATTCTTATCCAAATCCTGTTCCGTTCGTTTTGTTGTGTTCGTGTCGAATTTTCGGATTTATATATATATATATATATATATATATTCCAGAAATTCATCCAAAATTCAAAAAAAAAAAAAAAAAGTCCATTCAAGAACCACTTTCTTGAATTTCTTAATCATTTGTTTATTGTTCTTTTCCATTCCGTTCTACATAAATTCTACAATGTCCAATTTTCAAAAAAAATATCCATCTAGAAGGGGGAACGATAATGATAAAGATCGTATGTAGAGATTTTTGAATGATGCTTTGATGAGGTTGGATAAACTAGATGAAAGGGAGGGGAAATTGAAAAAGGGGCGATCTCAAGCAAATCGTAGTGATGAGAGTCATTATAGGTGTGATCCTAAACCTAAGGATGGAATCGGGGTTAAGAGAGGAGCCGAGATTGATCCAAAAGCAATTTTGAAAATTCAAAAAGAAATTTATGAAGAAAGATTGAGGTGTGAACGGGAGGCAGAAAGAAAATATTTGGCTAAATTGCAAAAGAAGGAGGGAGGCTTGAGACATGAATTGGTTGAAGAGACCCCGAACTTTGTGGTAGGAGTTGAAAATGTGGAGTTAGGTGAACAAACTCCAAAATTTGATGAGGAATTAGAAGTTGGGGTAGAAGTTCAAAATTTGGGTTTGAAATTGGTAGATCCACATTTGGATAGTGATGAGGTAGTGTGCGAACATGGTGATATGAATGTGGAAGTAGAAGATGTGGCTGAATTTCAAAGAAAAAAATTTGAAGAGGTGGGTGAGCTAGGAAATCTTGAGTTAGAGGAAGTAACTGAGCTTAAGAGAAAAGAGATAGAGGGGGGTGAGCAAGAAATTGGAAAAAGAGAACGAGGTGAAGAGAAGGGCCTCGTAGTTCAAAAAGTGGAATTGATGGTGATAATTCATGAATACAAGGATCCATACCTTATACCTCATGAACCTAACATTTCCCTCCCCGTTCTATTTAATTCTTTCTTACAGGTTAATGGTACGTAGAAATTTGGGCAACACCGCCAATGTCCAAATGTGTTTCAACTTCAAGTCATTCATGTGACCCCCGCTGCAGAATATTTTTGGTTGATCATGTGCAATGGCAGGAGAAATTTTCCGTTTGATCCAGGATGTGAAGTGAAACAACAGGAACAAAGCTATGATTCGGGACGAATCATCCTAAAGAAGGAGTGTATGATGTGTTCCGAACCCTCGACAATAGGAGTCATAACAGGCTGACGGAAAAAGTTAAATATTCAAGCCAAATAAAAGTGCAATCCAGTCAATCATATCAGAATTAGATGCATAATATGTGTTTTTCGAGTAGAAATTGGCCACTAAGCAAAACTCATGGGCTAAAGCACTTGAGCCGACTGATTTTATAACCAAATTTCATCATTTGGGGTTTCAAAACAGCAAGTCAATTATTCAGACGGAAATTAGGGTTTTTACGTATTTTTAGGTTAAATTTTGTTTTTAATTATTTGTTTTCCTATTTTAGAATTTTAGTCTAATTAGAATTCTATTTTGAATCAATTAGCTGTTAGGTTATTTTACTTATTTATATTTATTTCCATTCATTGTAATTCAGACTTTGATTTTGATATAAAACAGTTTTTATTGAGGATTCAATAAAAGTTATAGGTGGATTCCTATATTTTTCGAACTTATCAAGAATATTTCTTATGGCGTTCAAATACCGAACTTATCAAATATTTCTTGTGAATATTTGTAGCGTTCTAAACTAGAAACTTATCAGGGAGATTGGACAAATCCTTGTGGCGTTTCGAAAGTCGTGGTTCTTTATTTCGCATCGTTGAGCCATCGCGTCGTGAATATCGGGTCATGATTCATCCGTCCAACCCCAACCTGAGTTCGGAACTTTCCGGCATTTCTTTCGCGCTTCGAATCTCATCACCTAGGTTTTTGGAAGATTGGAAGATAACTCAGAAGCGTCTCAATCTAATTTCTTTCCAGTTATATGTTTAAAATTTTCAAAGTATCAGGTATTTATAGAGTAATAGAGGTGCAGGGAAGGAAGGAAGTCACGGTTGAATTGGATTGGGACCTTCCTTCACTATTAAGGAGTAATGATTGTCAAGAATGAGGTGTCCTTCCTTTACCATGCAAGATGGAGGTGTAAGCTACAGATAGAAGATGACTCTTGTGGTAAAAACGTGAGGCAGAAGCATAAGGCCAGCACCTTGGCCCAAATTCCCAGTTTCTCCCAATTTCAATGGCTGTTTTTAAACATAGTTTTTGGATAGCAACCTGAATCCAAATTGAGTGTTTTTGATATCAATTCAAAGTACTCATATAGTACTTTCATATAAAATTTTCCTCGTGGAATTTGGATAATGGGAGAAGTAGTTATAGCGTTCCAAAGATGGCCCCTCGAAACTGTCTTTTCGAGTCGTATGATTGAGCAGCCAACTTTGAAAAATTTCTGAGAATTGTACAGCAGTCGAAACGACAAATGGATTTCAGATTCTCGAAGTTCACTTCGAGTACTTATCCGTACATATAAGATATGCATTTATTCGAGGTCGGAAGAGGTCAAACGAACTTCCTAAAGATAGACGTTAAATCACCATTTTTATTTCTAACATAGGTTTTATTTCCTTTCTTAATTTTAAATAAAAACCTTAAAATATAATTAATACGTAATAAGGACGTCATAATTTTTCAAGTCGTTACATGAGACCCGATTTTATGGTGAATTAAAATAATGTACCCTATGTGAGTGGTGTACAAAAAGTGTGCCAAAAAAAAATGTATTAAAAGTGAGCAGTAAGGATATGGTGCTCACAATAGGCACCATAATCCATACCCACCATGTATGTGGGTTTTCCATGTGGCAAAAAAAAAAAATTCAGCCACATGGCAAACCCACATACATGGTGGGTATAGATTATGGTGCTCACAATTCATTTGTGACAGTCTCTAAGGGCGTGTTTGGCTGTTTTTTTTTAAAATAGTTGTTCATTTGGTTCACTTTTAAGGCCTTATTTGATTGGTGATTTCTTTTTCAGAACTTGGTGGAACAAATACATCAACTTTTATATTTAAGGTGAGGTCTTCACGTATCTCTTTCCAGCTTCTCTACCATATTATTTTCTAATAAAAACTGACACTTTTATACTTTATTTTTCTTGTTTATCTATCCTAGCTCTTAAGGGTTGTTTGATTGTTGATTTTTTTTTTTTAAAATATGATGGAACAAATACATCATCGTTTACGTTTAGGGTGAGTTTCTCATGTCTCTTTTTCCAGCTTCTCTATCCTATTACTTCTTACTAAAAAATAGATACTTCTATATTTTATTTTTTGTTTGCTCTCACTCAAATAATTTCTTCTATTCAATAACTTCCTACTTTTATCTAGGATTGATTCTATAAGGGCATCTTCAATGGAGGAAGTCTGTCCAAATGCTATTATCCATGTGGCAACCAAAATTATTAAAATATTTCAAAAAAGTTCCACAGCGTTGACTGGAAGGAGTACAGAAGGACTTTCATCAGGACCTTTGGCTTTGTTGATGTGTCCCTCTCTCATAGATTCACTCTCCCTTCATGGACTCTCTCCTCCTACATTTTATCTCTTTCAGATTTACACTGTTGCATAGCTGGACCAACCTTGTCCATTAAAGATGCTCTAATTCCAATAACTGTTGATTTTCTGCAAGTGAATTATAGATCGATTCTTTGTTTCCATTTCCTCTAAATTTTATTTTGGACATTGAATATTTTATGTGGGTGTTTCCCTTGTTCCGATGACTACTTCTTAGTGTGTAGGTGCATTTTTTAAGGAATTTGAGAAAGTATGATTATGCATTTTTTCTTCATTTTTCTTTGCAAAACTAGTTTTTTCTATAGTTCCATTTGATCTAATTTTGAAAATCTTCATCAAACTACATAAATTGCATTAGCGTATATTTTAAAATGATACATTTATCCTCAAATGTTCTTTTTATGATTGTGAAAGTGTTGATTGCATTGTTTTTTTAAAAGATTTATAGTTCGATTGCCTCAACTTCCAACTTCATACCATTTGAAAACTTTCAATCGTACATGGAAACTTGAGAATAAATCAATAAGTAGTTAAATTTCTAACTACATTAACATCCTATCTTTTATTATTATTATTATTATTATTATTATTATTATTATTATTATTATTATTATTATCTTCAATAGATTAGATTCTACATTAAGAGCCTGTTTGATAATGTGAAAAATTTTAGTTTTTATAATTTATTTTTTTTAAATGAATGTGTGATTTTAAAAAGTTTGATAAGTCAAAAATTGTTAGTTTGACTAAGAATAGATTGTTGATATTGAGTTTGAAAAGTTGAGGTAAAAAAATTTTCGTTACCAAACGGATTCTAAATACAAATAAATATGATACTATTATATACTACATATAGATCAATGCATGTGCATAGCATGTGCCCTCATTAGTTCTATTTATAAACCTTGAGCTTACCATTACCAAACACACACTTGGAAACGAAACAATTGTAGTGTTACACTGTTAATATATATAAGTTCTGTCCAATTCTTGGGTCAAGCAAAGGTCATGTCTTTCAAAATTGCTTTACTGGTGCTGTATTTTCTAGTTGGCCAAGTAACAATGGAAGACGTCGAGTTCAAATTCAATGGATTTTGGTTGGCAAACTTGAGTCTCAACGGCTACGCCGGGATTACCTCTAGTGGCCTCTTACAGCTAACAAACGCCACAGCACGTGTAGTCGGTCATGCATTCTATCCTAGTCCCATCCACTTCAAGAATTCAAATGGCTCGGCCTTTTCTTTTTCCACCTCCTTCGTGTTTGCCATACAGCCTGAGTATCCGGATTTAAGTGGTCATGGGTTAGCTTTCGTGCTTGCACCGACAAGTGGCTTTCCAGGAGGTATTGGATCCCAGTACCTTGGCCTCTTTAATGCAACAAATAATGGCAATTCCGATAATCATGTTTTTGCGGTAGAGTTGGACACACTGCAGAATATCGAGTTTGATGATATCAATTCCAATCATGTTGGTATTGATATAAATAGCATGAAATCTATTAAATCAAAACCAGCAGGATATTATACTAATGGAAATGGGGTGTTTCACAACTTGACTCTATATAGTGGCAAGCCAATGCAAGTTTGGGTTGAATATGATGGTCTAGCCAAGAAAATCAGTGCCACCATAGCTCCCCTTAATGCGAATAAACCAAACACCTCTCTCCTCACCCTGTTATACGATCTTTCGCCTATACTTAAACAAACCATGTACGTCGGCTTTTCATCATCTACTGGTGCAATACTTGCGTCCCATTATGTTTTGGGCTGGAGCTTCAAGTTGAATGGCCTATCTCAAGGGCTTGATCCATCTCACCTTCCCAAGGTTCCTCGAATTGGACCTAAGGAGAAATCTAAATTTTTGACAATTGGCTTGCCTACTATTTCTTTGGTTTTGTTGTTGACGGCCATATCAGGGATAAACTATTACATGAGAAGGAAGAAAATGTACGCGGAAGAGCTAGAAGACTGGGAACTTGAATATGGACCTCACCGATTCAAGTACAAAGATTTATACATAGCCACCAAAGGGTTTAAAGACAAGGAGCTACTAGGGATTGGGGGATTTGGTAGGGTGTTCAGAGGTGTCTTGCCTTCCTCTAAAGTTGAAGTTGCTGTCAAGAGAGTGTCGCATGAATCAATACAAGGAATGAGAGAATTTGTGGCAGAAATTGCCAGCCTTGGTCGCCTACGCCATCGAAATATATTGCCACTTTTGGGTTACTGCCGGCGTAAAGGTGAGTTGTTATTGGTGTATGAATACATGCCAAATGGAAGTCTAGACAAGTTTATCTACGACCAACCAAAATTCGCTCTTAGCTGGGACCAAAGATTTCGGGTCATCAAAGGAGTGGCATCTGGACTTCTATACCTACATGAAGAATGGGAGCAAGTAGTGGTTCATAGAGACGTAAAGGCTAGTAATGTCTTGCTTGATAGTGAATTAAATGGAAGATTAGGGGACTTTGGGCTTGCAAGACTGTATGATCATGGAACTGACCCTCAAACTACGCATGTGGCTGGAACTCTAGGGTACCTTGACCCAGAGCATTCAAGAAGTGGCAAGGCCACAACGAGCACTGATGTATATGCCTTTGGAGCCTTTCTACTCGAGGTTGCTTGTGGTAGAAGACCTATAGAGCTACGAGCACCCAAGGAAGACAAGATTCTAGTGGACTGGGTTTTCTCCCACTGGACTAGAGGTGAAATTTTACAGGTCGTTGACCCGAAATTGGGTAATGAATATGTGAAAGAAGAGGTGGAACTGGTGTTAAAACTTGGGTTAATTTGCTCTCATTCTGATGCCGATGCTAGGCCAAGTATGCGGCAGATTCTACTCTGCTTAGAGAGCGCTGTAGCACAGCCAGACTTATCATCACTTCGTAATTCTAGGGCTGGCATAACATTTGCACATGGTGCAGGCTTTGATGAATTTATTATGTCACACCCATCTTCATCGAGCAAGGCCATTTCGTACTCTACCTCTGTTACCGACTCCTTACTATCGGGTGGTTGATGATTATATGATGTAGTGTGTTATCATTTTGATTTATCTTGACCAATAAATAATAAGATTATCGATAGAATGTTATTGTACTCAAGGTCGGCTAATCGTTTTTATTATCAAATGAGCATTTCCAATGAAACAATGTCTATTATGAATATGTGATAAAGACATTAACATTAACATTAAAAACCTTCTCCAATACAACAATGTTCATTGTACATACGTGGTAAATTATTATTAGTTTTCAAGAAAAATGAAAGAGAGAAAAATGTTTTAATTAGATAAAAAAAAATTATTAAATTGGTCTAGCATTAATTATGCCATGTAAGCAATTCTTGACATTTGTAAAAAAAAAAAATAGATAGACATTATATCTATTCAATGTCCCATTGGAAATGCTAACTAGACCTTTGGTGAAACCAAATTAAAATTGTCTTTGAACTAAATATGACCATACAACTTTTGTCATTTGTCATCCTATATATATTATGGAACATAATTAATGTAATTATTTTTTAATTAAAAAAGTGCTACCAATCTTTTATTGTCCCTTGTCATTCGTATAACGTTATTTGACTAAATATTTCAAAAGAAATTTGGGCTCCTTCAAAATTTGAAGAATTGAGTTTATTAAGGATTTATATATCTCGACAATGTCATCATTTAATTTACAAAAGACTAAAAATGAGTTCATATAGTACATATGTATTTTCGTATGCTCTTCTATCAAAATAATAGTGAATGCACGTGATGTATCTATAATAATGCTTTTAATAGCTTTGTCAAAAAAATTTACACAAGTCTAGGTTAGAGAGGATTGGAACTAGTAGTGAATGTAATAAAGCATTAGAGTTTAAAACAAAACAACTTCATTGGAGTTGCATCATATGTACATTACAATCAATAAGAAAGTGGTAAACATAAATTCATTGGTGTTGCATTATCTTTGGATTACAATAAGCAGAAAATAGGCACCATGAATACCTCAAATCAACTTTGGATTTTAGACAAAAGTTGAGTGGAAGACAAATAATGACAGGAAAAAAAATGGAAAATTACATTCCCTCCTATTTGTCACTTGAGTCTTGAAACCAGTGTTGGTCTTGTACTCCTTCCATGGGCTCAATCAAACTAATACCACAATCTTTCTTCTGAGAAAAGATCTCATTAGAAAATTACCAATTTCTTTTGCAATGTGAAATTATTTGAATGCTGTATTATGAAAATAACACAAACTAAATTTGCATTACTTTTTATTCACATCATAAGTACCTTGACTTTTTTTCTTCTGCTCACAAATAACACATGATTGACAACCATAAAGTTCGCCATAAAATCGGCATTGAAATTGGGAGTTATATAAGGTGTTGAAATATTTGTCCCTAGAGAAAGGTATTAATCATTACTTAAAAAGCAATTTTTCTGAATTACATAACTTACATATTAATTATCACATTAAATTTCTTTCACAGATTTCTCAATAAATTGAGTACCAAGTTAAGAGACTCCAACTTATATATATTACACTGCTAATATATACTTTTGGCCTAGTCCTGGATCAAGCAAAAGCCATGTCTTACAAGATTGCTTTACTGGTGTTGTATTGTCTAGTTGGCCAAGCAACAATGCAAGATGTTGTTGAAAATCAATTTTTAAAAGGTTTATTGTTTTGAATTTAATATCCGGTTCTAGAAAAATTCTCATGGGAAATCTGTGTTCTTAGAATCCCGTGTTAGTTAATGCAATGTCTCTAGAATTCTCTTTAGCGCCTATAAATTCTATGTATTTAGATGTAATGAAGAACAGGCAATAAATGAAATTTCTGTAGTCCTTTTACAAAAAGCTTCTGTCTAACAAAACTCTTTGTAATAAACAAAACAAATCTGCATCACAAAACAATATGAGAAGCTTGGTATCAGATTTTCATATTCCATCAGTGGTATTAGAGCACATTCAAGGTCCTGTTGGCAGCAAAATAAATATGGTAGCAAGCTCCAATGGATCAATGTTCAATTACAGTCAAGGAATGGTGCCAATTTTTTATGGAGAATTCTATGAATACTGGAGCAGCTAGATGAAGACATTCTTTATCTCTCAAGACTTGTGGGATCTCATTGAAGATGGTTACGCAGAGCCACCAACTGCAGGGAATACCAATGCTTGGACAGAGGAACAACAGAAGGAATAAAAGAGAATAGAAAAGGAGATGCTTCATCTTTGAGGTATACTCAACAAGGGGTAAGCAAGTCCATCTTCCCTCGATTTTTTGGAGTTGATAAAGCAAAAACTGCATGAGAAATAGTGCAGAAAGAATTTCTTGGAAATAGTAAAACAATCTCAATAAAGCCCCAAAACCTGTGGAGAAATTTTGATAATCCCTCAATGAAAGAAAATTAAAACATCAAAATGTTTTCAGCAAGAGTAGCTGAAATAGTCAACCATATTAAAAGTTGAGGGGACACAATAGAAGAAAAGAAAGTAGTCGAGAAAGTTTTAAGAACAATATATGAACATGTTGTTACTGCAATAGGGGAATCAAAAGATTTATTGATAAGTGTATTTTATACACTTATTTCTATCCTAAAAGTAGGATTTTATCTGTTTGTTTAAAAATATCTGCTATTTATTTTGTTATTATTTGTTTATATTTCGGAAATAATCTCAAAGTCGAGAAAGCAAAGGAAATAGAGCAGAAACAAGTCATTTGGATGATAAAAGAGCTAAAGTGTGAAAATCAAGAGTTGATGAAGTAAATCAAGGGACAAATTGGAAGAAAATTCAAAGAAATGACCAAATTGGAAGAAATTGGAAGTTCAAGGATTAAAGTATACAAATCAAATGAAGAATGATCAAATTGCAAATACTCAATGATTGATTCAAACCATGATGCAATACTTGAAGATTCTAGGAGTCAATTGGATGCAATTAGAAGTCGAAAAGGAATGAAGTGTGATAAAAATATTACCATAAATTGATTTCAATCACACAAGATTTTCGGGCAGATTTTTATTCATAATTTGAAACCTAATTTTGGGGAAATAAAATTTCGAATTGGGAAAATCCTATTTCAGGAATAATTGTAGCCCTTTAAGTTATATTTCTAACGTAATTTGAATCATCTCAATCGGATAAGGGAATAGAAAGATATGATCAAAATACTGAATGTAGTGCAGTGACAAAAAGATCTCTCGCGAAGGTGACTTTCCTTGTTCAATTGAAACTCTTTTAGAAGCCAATTTGGACGGATTTTCGGAAATCTTATCTTTCAAGTAAACTATACTTCGACCTAATTTATAAATACCCTACCTTAGGCACGTTTTTAGCTCAATTCATGCTAAAACGTTGTCAAAGTGCCGAGGGATCCATGCAAGGCCAAGACCACAATTGAAGATACAATTCCAAGAAGATGAACGGGGTGACATCCTTTTATTATTCTTGTTATTTATTTTCAATTATATTTCTAGGATAGGTTAGTAGTGTTAGAATTGTGATGAAGTTTTGAGTTCTTGAATCCATGTTTTAATCTATTATTTATTTCATGCAATTTATGATTTTGAGCAATTGATTCATGCTTTTACTATTATGCAATTACTTAATCACTATTTGTTAGATTTTAGGTTATGATTTCTTAAATTCGAAAGATTACGATTTCATTAGACTCGTTTCAACCGCCACAAAGTTCAATAGGGGATAGAAATATACCCCTATGATTTGTGTTATCTACTATAGTATTCATAGATCTTCTATGCTTTTCTATACATTCGGATTCTTCATAGAAATATAGTCGGGTTGTGTATAGGAAAATGTGTTAATTCTTTTCAAAAGAGAGTCTTAACAACATTTGGAATATGGATTTTAAAAACCTATGAATTGTATATAAATAATTTGGATAAAATATGGATGATAGAGCCAAAATGGATTCATAATTCTAAAGCATCTATTTTTCATAGTTTTAAATCAAATTTTCTCGTCGTTTTTAGTTTAATTGTTAAATTAGTTTTAATCCAAAATTCTCAAAATCAAAGTTTCTTAGTTCCGGTTAAGGAATAGTAGTCTAAAATACAATTTGCATAATCCTTATGTGGAATGATATTCGGACTTAAAATCCGCTTTATTACTTGTGCGGTCCGTGCACTTGCGGTTATCAAACATTTATCACAACTGACTATGTTTGAACTAATAGGTTCTCTTGAAGCACATGAAACAAGAATGAGCAAGTTTGCAGATCAATCTTTGAAGCAAGCATTCCAAGCAAAGGTCAATATACAAGAAAGGGACAGAGGAGAAAATAAGAAGCAAGATCAACACAAGCAATTCCAAAAAATGGGCTACCAGAATTTCAACCACAGTCAGGAAAATGGAGGAAGAAGGAAAAATAACCAATGTCCTAGACGAGGTAATTCTGAATCCGGAAAGTTATGTACTATCTACAAGAAAAGCAATCATGAAACCAAAGACTGCTGGTACAAATCGTGTCCAAGATGCAAAAATTCTAATCATCTTGGTAAAGACTGTTGGTATCGATCAAAAGACAATCAGGCAAATTTTATTGAAAAAAATGTAGGCTTATAAAAATTGTTCTACACATGTGAAAACACAGGAGAACTATCTAAAGACATATGGTATGTTGATAGTGGTTGTAGTAACCACATGAGAGGAAACAAGGAAAGCTTTGTGAATCTGGATAACGGTGTGAAGTCAAGGGTGAAACCTGGAGATGGTAATTTTCAGAATGCTGAAGGAAAATGACCTATTGTTGTGCAAACAAGTGGTGGAAAATCTAAGCTCATTCATGAGGTTCTATATGTTCCAGGTATTGCTCAAAACTTATTGAGTGTGGGCTAGCTAATTCAAAAAGGATGCCTGGTGCAATTTGAAGATGATGAATGCGTTATCATGGACAAGAAAAATAGTCAAAAGATTGTTCAAGTGAAATGTCTCAGAACAAAGTATTTCCTTTATCAATGTCAAGTGAAGATGAATATATGCTGTGGCACTTGAGATATGGCCACCTAAATTCTCAAGGATTGGTGTTATTGAAGCAAAAGGAGATGGTGATCGAGTTACCTTCTATCAGTCCAGAAAGAAGAATATGCGAAGGATGCGTCTATGGCAAAATGCACAGGCCTCCTTTTCATAAGGCATCATGGAGAGCAAGATTCCCACTTGAACTAGTCAACTCTAATATTTGTGGACCAACAAGAACTCCATCTCACAACAATAGGAGGTATATGACTTCACAAGGATGATGTGGGTGTTCATTTTGCAGCAAAATTTTGAAGCCTTTCCCAGATTCTTGGAATTTAAAGCATTAGTTGAAAAGACGATGTGATCCAAGGTAGGAGATCAAATGAGAAGTCAAGCTATGGGCAATGCAATGATGATCTACGTGGCAAAACGAGCAAGTTTCGTTTTGGGCCCTAGTCGGGAATCAAATCGGATCAAGTTGTTTCAAAAGGACAAAAAATTATGCAATCAGGTCATTATGACTGTAACAAAAAAACCAATTACGTTTGTAACCTATTTTCAGACTCGGAGTTACGGCCGTAACTGGGAGACTTACGACCGTAAGTCGTGTTCTGGTCACGCGATTCTTCCAAGTCCGAATTTCGCGAATTTTTAATTATTTTTTATTTTAATTACTTATTTCCATAATTAAAACCCATATTGCGGCTAGGGCTAGGTGAGATGCATGTTTTTCATTATATTATGTTTTATTTTCATTATTGAACAACAACTTTGATTATTGAATTGAATTTGAGAGTATTTTCTCTTTGAAATGTGATATATTCCATTTTCTTGTTCTTCAAGAACACCATTGAACTTATCAAATATTTGTGAAATATTTGTGACGTTCCAACTCGAACTTATCAAGGAATTGGACAATCTTTGTGGCATTCAATAATCTTGGTTCTTCATTTAGTATCGTCGATTCATCGCATTGTGATTGTTTGATCAAGGTCCTATCATCTACTTTTCATTGTTTTTATTGATTTTCTGAATTTAGATCTTTCCAAACTTATTCAATTCTTTATTCCACGTCCCTTGTCATGTTTCCCAAGAGAGATCACATCATGTTGTATCAGAGCTTGAATTTAAATTCAGTTTTTGAAATTTCTTGATTTTTTGGGTTTTCTTGGTTTTTCTTGTTCTTTGTGTTCTTCATGTTTTCATAATTTTTTTAAGTTTTGATCCATTTAAAATCCCACAAAAAGTTTTAAACGTGTTTATTTTAGTCATTTCTTATTCGAATTCAGTTTCGTTTGTTTTACCGTGCTCGTAGTCGAATTTCGAATTAAAAAAAAATTGAAATTCATTATTTCCACCTATATCCTGAGAATTTTCTCAATTTTCAAATTTTCTTGTTTTTATTCATGTCTTCTCTTGTCCTACCTTTACTTGAACTTCTTGGATTTTTCTTTTTGTAGTACTTGAAAGATGATCAAGAGTGTTACACGAGCGAAAACATACACGTGAGGAAAATTCATATTCGATTCTTGAGAACTAACCATGTCTGATAGGCGAGGATCATCTTCTTCATCAATTGGTGACAACAAAGGAGTTTACTAGAGGGAATCAATAGCTTAATCAATGAGTCACAACAAATAACCTAAAGGTATGAATCGGACTGATAGGAATGATATAGGTGTAATGACAACCTTGCAGGAACAGTTTGAGAAATTGATGAATAGAATGAATGGGTTTGATAAGAATATTACTCAGTTGCGTAGGGAAAAAATTCATACGAGTCCTAGAATTAGGATGGGTGAAGAGAGGGACCATAGGAGAGAAAATAATCATATGGTTGGATATGGTTTTGATGACGAAAGGTTTGACAGTGGATGGGAAAGTTTACAATCATCCATGGCTAGTGTAAGAAGGAGAAGGGGTAGAGGAGATAGGTATGAAAGGGAAAATAATAGGAGACATCATGGTGATCGAGATGAGGTAGATGGTAATCTAGGGAATATAGAAATGTCTATACCACCTTTTCATGGGAGGAGTGATCTGGAGGCTTGCCTAGATTGGGAGAAGAAGATAGAATTAATATTTGATTGCCACAATTACTTGGAGGAAAAGAAGGCGAGGTTAGCAGTAGTAGAGTTCACTGATTATGCCATAAATTGGTGGGACCAATTAGTGACAGGTAGGAGGAATGGTGAGAGACCGGTAGAAACATGGGATTAGATGAAGCTATACTAAGGAAGAGATTTGTCTCGAGTCATTATCATATGGATATTTACCAAAAGTTGCAAAGGCTTTTACAAGGATCTAGGAGTGTGGAAGAGTACCATTAGGATATGGAGGTGGCAATGATTAGGGCCAATATTGTAGAGGATAAGGAGGTAACATTGGCTAGGTTCTTGAGTGGGCTAAACCGGGATATTGCTAATGTGGTTGAGTTGCAGCACTATGTACAGTTGGAGGACATTGTACATATGTCAGTGAAAGTGGAGAGGCAATTGAAACGAAACGGGGCAACAAGACATTCACTCGGGTCTTATCCTACGTCACAACCAAGGCGGGAACACAATGATGATCATGTCCCAAAAGGGAGGGAGGAACCTACAACAAAAGGTAAAAATATTTCTGATTCTCAATCTACCAAGGATAGGAATATTAAATGTGTTTGGGTTCGGGTCATATAGCATCTCAATGCCCAAATAAATGGGTGATGATTATGCGTGATAGTGGGGAAATTAGTTCGATGGATGAATTTAAAGGGATGCCTAAATTAATAGATATTGGGGCTAGTAGTAATGATGAGGAAGGATTAACTTATGGTTTGAAGGGGTCACTTGTCAATAGACATGTTTTAAGTTCTAGAGCTAAAGATGTTGAAATTGATGAACAAAGGGATAACATATTTCACACTAGGTGTTTGGTGGGTGAAAAGGTTTGTGGAATGGAGTAAAAAGGGAGTTAATAGTTAGAAGAACACCACAACAAAATGGCGTTGCGGAGCAAAAGAATCGAACAATTGTAGAGATGGCACTTAGCATGCTTAAAGGAAAAAATTTACCAAATGAATATTAGGCTGAAGCTGTCAATACGGAAGTATATATACTCAACAGATCTCCCAAAAAAGCTGTCCAGAACATGACACCATATGAGGCTTGGTTTAGAAGAAAACCAAAAGTTGAGGATATGAAAATTTTTGGGTGCATTGAGTATTACCATGTTCCTGCACAACAGTCAGTGTTATTTCAAGATTTATGGATAAGCTAAGGAAAGATCATTTCACTGCAGCAAAGAAGATTCTGAGATATGTTAAAGGGACTAAAAACTTTGGTCTCGTATATTTAGCAAATGAAGAAAATACCTTGATTGGTTACATTAATAGTGATTGGACAGGTTGCATTGACGATAGAAAGAGCACTTTAGGCTATGTCTTCTTCCTGGGATCAAAGGCTTATCTCTTGGTTATCCAAAAAAATAGAGAGTGGTAGCTTTATCAAGTGCTAAAGGAGAGTACATTTCCTCAACTACAGCAGCATGTGAAGCAATGTGGCTTAGGAGGCTTCTTAATGATATCCAGCAAAAGCAAGGAATCTCAACAACTCTCTTTTGTGACAATATGTCAACCATTGCAATGACGAAGAACCCTATTTTTCATGCACAATCGAAGCATATAGAGATCCGTTACCATCTTGAAACTAGTTGAGAATGGTGACATCAAGCTGGAATTTCCCAAAACACAAGAACAAGTGGTAGACATTTTCACCAAAGCATTGCCAACTGAAAAATTCATTTACTTCAGGCAAAAAATGGGATTTCAAGATTTTCAAAATTGAGGGGGAGTGTTGAAAATCAATTTTGAAATGGTTTATTGCTTTGAATTTAATATCTGGTTCTAGAAAAATTCTCACGGGAAATCTGTGTTCTTAGAGTCCCGTGTCAATTAATGCAATGTGTTTAGAATTCTCTCTAGAACCTATAAATTCTATGCATTTAGATTTAATGAAGAAAAGGTAATAAATAAAATTCCTGCAGTCCTTTTACAAAAAACTTATGTCCAACAAAACTCTTTGTAATAAACAAAACAAATCTACATCACAAAACAATATCAAAAGCTTGGTATCATGTTTTCATATTCCATCAGAATCATATTTTCATATTCAATCAATCAAAAGTTGAAGGACTTGCTGTGCAATAAAACCATGAGGACCAACTTAAATGAAATCAAAAGATGAGAATTTCTATTATCCATATAACCGCATGATCGCGCGAAACATAAGCACGCGGTCGCATGAGGGAAACTGTAGTAAACTGAGGCAAAATAGTTATACCGCGCGATTGCATGACATTGTATCGCGCAGTAGCGTGGGCATTTATTGGGCCACACAGCTAGGTTTTTTGCGTGATTTTAGCGGGTTTCTCATCTTTTTGACCTAGCTTTTGACCAAAGTTATATATACCAGACATAGGGCACATTTTTTTGGGGTTCCCAACCTGTTGAATTCATGTCAAAACGCTATCCAATTGTTGAGGAATCCTGCAAAGCAGAAAGCACAATTGAAGACCAAAGATCAAGAAGATGAATAGGGTGATATCCATTTCTTTTTCTTGTGATTTCTATTCAATTGTGTTTCTAGGCTAGGTTTTTAATTATTAGAATTGTGATGATACTTTAATCTCTTGATTTCAGATCTTGACTTTATATTTACATTATGCAATTTATGGGTTTGATGCAATTAATTGTGAATTATCTTCATCTATGACTGTGGATGCATAATTATCAATGTTTGTGATGTTTTTCTATGTAAGAAAGATTAGGAATACATTAGACTTGAATTGATTGCCACAAAGTTCGATAGGGGATAGAAATATATCGCTATGTTTTGTATAATCCTTGAATGTGTTCACTAAATCAAATGCTTTTTTATATGTTTGAAATTGTCATAGAAATATAGTCAATTCCCGTTGAGGAAAATATTTTTATACATCACTCGAAAGGGGACATAAAAAACCTTAGGAACATGGATTTTCAATATCCCATAAATTTTTGTTAATTATCTAAGCTAAATGTGGATGATAGGATTAGTGTGGATTCATAACTTTGATATGTTTAATTCATCGTTTTTTTATAAATCAAAAAAAAAATTTTTTTTTTTTTTTTTTTTTTGCTTTCAAGTTTAATTTTTAATTTAGTTTTAATTCAAAAATTCTCAAATCAAAGCTTTTTCTAGTTTCAGTTAAAGTTTGTTGGCTAAAATACAATTTACACAATTCCTGTAAGTACAATAACTGAATTTAAATCCATTTTATTACTTGTGCGATCCATACACTTGCTGTTAGCAACATTAATCATTACTTAAAAAGCAATTTTCTTGAATCACAAAACTTACATAATCATTGGACTAAATTTCTTTCATAGATTTCTCAATAAATTGAGTACCAAATCAAGAGACCTCAACATCGTTCTGTAATGCAATCGTTGTAATTTATAAACCAATTTATAAGCAATATTATTTTTCAAACCAATTTTTAGTCACACATATTTTCTCACCACTTTTTAACCATATTTTAGCTCAAAATAACAAAAAAATAATTTGTAAATTGATACAGTGTTAAAGAATAGAGCATTACACTTCAATACACAGACTTAGGTAGATAGAATATTCACATGTGATAAAAAATCCTTCTAAAAATCTTTTTTCATTGACCTCGAGACTTGTGATGGTCGATTTAATTGAAAATTAACCTTAATGTCGGAAATTAAGTTTAAAGAATTTAATCTTGTTGATTGATTGATTGTGGCCAATTGAATTGAATTATTGAGCTCTCGGGGTATGATCCGAGAACTGTATCGCCCATCATTGTCATGCATTCCACTGCATTGGTATAATTGTTTATCAACACAGTAATTAATTATTATTTACATTGAAAAAATATCTATGATGTACGAGTTACCGATGATACAATACCTACTGCATATCACGACTATAAATGGATATCACAATACAGATCTACTGTTGAGTAGCCGATGATTCGATACATATAGCATATCAAGATTTTGATATGCTAGTTATTTATGATACACATATATTCTGACCATATATCGAACTATAACACTATAATTGATATGAATGATTGATTGATTGATTTTTGCATGGAGTTATTAAATTGTATAGCTGTAATTGATATGACATTAATGATTGGTTGCTATATAGAACATATCGAACTATTTCACTATGATCGATATGCTATGAACTGTTACATAGAATATATCAAATTGTATCATTGTAACCAATATGTTGTGAATGATTTCATAGAATAGCACACTTGTGCATTACTTCATCTTTATCCTACTGTAATTGTACAAATCAAAAAAGTAATAAAACTTCTATGAATAAAAAAACTAATTGCATATCATTTTTGAATGGATGTTTTGAGTACATCGAGTGAATGTAGTGCTAATACCTAGAATCCACTTTTTATTATATCTTATAAATTTCAGGTTATTTTATTGACAACAATTTCTCGATATGAAAATCAATATTCCTAATTTATCTAACACCCTCTATCTCAAACATATAAAAAAATATTAATGGGTTTATGAACACTTAGAGACCACATAAAGTATAATGTTATATTTTTATCCCCTATCATATTTTATGACAATTAATATATGTCTAACTATTTTCTAGTCTTTTAAATCTAAAAATAAGCCATAACATGTCATATAATTACCGTGCACATAATTGTAGATGTAAGAAAGAATAATATTAATTGCTCAAAATCAATAAATTGTCTTAAAGTCAAACAAAACCTAAAATTTAACAATTTAAAATAAAAGTCTCATCATGATCCTAACACAATTTAGAATTAAAAATAAGACTTCGATTCATTGTTGGATGAAATCGTGATGCAAATCTTAAAGTTTTCTTGTTCTTTAATCCCAAAGAAAGCTCCTTAATGATAAATATATGATATTTTTGTGTCTCTGGTATTTATATTAAGTCAGGAAACAAGTACCCAAAACCAATTAGAATTTGTATTACAAAAGGAAAATCGAATATGGGTTGCGATTGCCCAAACGATCGCTTGGGTAAAATTCGGGCGATAGCTTGGGCATTGCATGGTTTCTTCTACCTTTAAGTTTTGCCCTTGAGCAATCACATGGTATAACTAAAGTGATCGCTTGGGGGCAGCTTTTAAAAAGTCCATTCCGGTCCTATGTACTTTATTTGCATGATGGTCATTCATCTTTTGAGTGATGCAACTTAGTCCTCATATTCTTGATTTTATTTAACTTGAATCTTGATTGGTTAGAGATGGCAAAAAAACTCGTCACATCTCGAACTCAACAGGGCCCTGACCCTCATGGGGTGAAAAAAGTTGCCTTGCGGGTCAGCAGGGCGGTATGGAATTAAAATAAAGAACCCGAAACGGGTTCGGGGCGGGGCGTGTTTGATCATGATCCACCCCGTCCATAAATAAAAAAATAATTAATTTTTTTTACTATACAGTTTGGGAAAATTTTATATTTTGGTAATTGTTGTTTATGATGAGTATTTGACTATATTGTAGGATCTTGTTGGAAAAAGTATTGTTTTATTAAAGATTGTGTTTTTTTTTAAAATTGTTTAATTAGGATAGATTGAATGTAGCAATAAAACTAGTGAAAAAATTTTGTTCAATAGTTTTATTTATTTTTATTTATTTTTCTTAAGAAAAAAGAAAAATAATAATAAATGGGGCATTAGCAGGATGGAGCGGGTATGGTATGGTATGGGATGGGATGCTCTGCCCCGAATCCATACCCGCCCCGCCCTGTTATAACTTAGCGGGTCATGGGGGGTGTGGGTTTGGAGTTCTTCTCGTGGGGCGGGGCACGGGTCCAGGGTACCCACCCCATTGCCATCCCTATGATTGGTTTTCAATTTTTGTCCTTTCCTTTCATGGTGTATAATTAAGTCTATAATGCATCTAATTGATCTATATTTACTTCAGTTCATCTAGTGCATCAACTTTGGTCAATAACTGAAATAAATACTATTTGTAATGAATTAAGTAGAAAATCTGTAAAACGACAAATCAATTGCTTAGTTTTAAAGCCTATATAATCGCACAAAATGTACTTATCAAACACCCCAAATTAAAACATTTGTTTGTCCTTGAACAAAATAAAAATACTCTAAAACTAAACTTAACAAACAAATAAATGACTCAATGCTAACTTGCTCACTTAATACTTCGATTCAAATTAAAATACACTTTAGAAAATTTTGAACAATACAGTAAAATCACGAGCTTGATTTTTCACTTGTGTGAAAGCCAAGATCAAACACACACCTATATAAGAACACGACAAATATGGTGTTGTTTCTAGACAACATTTCTTGCACCTTTTATGTATGATCATTCCTTGTACTTTTCTCTTCAATGTCGATGTTAACTTTATAACATACATATGTAGTTTTTATTGATCACTAAAATGCATTTTTCACACAAGGTGACTAGAATCAGATTCATGTATGCATAGAAGATCGATGGTAAGCAGTTCTCAATTTCACACCCAGCCTCAGAAGTTCTAGCTTGAAAGTGTACACCAAGCACTTTACATAATCTAATTTTTTGTAGTGTTTTTTCTCATCTTATTTGCAAGACTTTTTTCTAAGTGACCCCTATAGCGAGCTTTGAACCGATGACTTCCAAGTCAAATGACCATAGGGCACTATATTTTAGGAGACCCTTAAAGGCATAATTGGTCGAGTCACCAAGGCTACCAAGAAAAGTGTAAGATGTAATGTTGTCTTATTTATAAGACATCTCCCGTTAAGTTTTCTAAATAATCCCTGTAGCGAGGTCTAGGTGGATGACTCCCAAATCAAATGACCTTAGGGCATCAGGTTTTAAAAGACCCTTAAATGCTTATTTTCTTGAATCACCAAGGCTAAGGAGAGAATAATAAGATTGTTAATAAGTAGTTAGTGCGAGTTTAGACTCGTTGACAAAAACTCGTTCAACCAAAGGTACGATTAGGAACTTCAGACCATCAAACTTTTATGATGCCTACATGTACTAATCTTTTCATCCTCAAATTGCTTGAATAATTTGATTTCTATGTTAAAGGCCACGATTACTATACTTAAGATTGAGGAACATCACGTTAATCCTAGGTTGGATTACATAAGTAAATTACCCCATGCAAGCAATATTCACACATAAGTGATAATTCAATATTGGCTACGTGCTCAGTTTTATAGAGTCTAACATGGATAAGAGATTTAGTAAAAGCACAAGTTTAAGTATTGTCTGGTATTCCTCCTAAATCAGTATTTTATTTCAAGCTAGGTATCATCATAGGCAACAAGCATGTCAACAAACCTAGCCTAGAAAATAGAAATTCCTTTTTCTACACCCAAATGCAAATGAATGAATGAAATAAATTGCACATACTAGATAATCATATTATACAAACCAAATGTACAGAAATGAAGATTGTACAGTCCATGAATTACAATAAAAGACTAAAAGGGTTACACCCGCACTACTCCTAAACTTAGAAAATACATTTCCCCGAATATATGACAAAAATAAAGAAAATATATAGAAAATTGATCAAGTACTTCCCGAAGTTTGATCTGGTGCTAAGATAATTCTACTATTGTAGGTGCCACAGCCCGTGCAATCAAGTATTCAATGGCACCCATTCGATCTGTATCGCACAGTACCTGGGTGTTGAGCTCGTTCATGACATACCGCATCGTGCACTGATCACCTTTCATATCTATGCTAGAGATCCTTTTTGCCTTAACATCCTATCCCATCTTGTCCAATTTCCTCTGAATGACTAGCTGTGTGTATCTAATAGTGCTCATGGTGTGGTCGAGTACTGACATCTTGTTTAACACCTATCTAAGGAGTCTATCTATCCTGGGTGGAGCTGGTACTAATGCTAGCTCTCCTGGCCCTGCTTGCTCTACCTGATCTACTGGTGGGGCTCATGGTCTCCTCGATCTGATACTATCCAGTGTCTTTCTATTGATAGTGAGCTCCAACAACTTGGGTTCTTCTTATGGTAGAAGTGGTACTCCTTAGGTTAAGCAAACTACACTGATTAGCCAAGGAAACATAACCTATCTAGTCGAGACAAGCTAGGATACGAGACTAGTGATAAAGTCAAATATATATCCCGTCTCAGATCTATGTTGTTTCCCCTCGAAAGATGGTATAGTAAATGGGCCCTGTGCTTGTCGAAGTTTGTACGGTGAGTGCTGGGGTTGATGTTATGAGATTGAAAGATACGCAGGACACACAAGCTGTCTGTCAACTCCTTGTGTTCACATTTGTTTGCCTTGTTTAGCTCTGCATTGGCTCGATCATACAAGAATCTAGTGATATGATCAAGATCCATCTCCAGTATCAGCTCGATATCATCTCTAACTCCGAAACCCTCTAAACTTCCACTGGGCTAAACCTGATCCACTTGCCTCGAACCCATGTCCTATATATGCTTTTTACTCCTTGCTCCTCAATGGCAGGATTAAGTTGGTCAAAAATTCTTTCATCATCCTACAAACATATGAATATCACTTGTGTCTAATGGGTCGGTGTTTTTTTCTGAGTCGTTCCCCCACCAACGTCATTTAGACGGTCCGACCTTTTCCTTTCCTTTCCTTTCCTTTCCGTGTTTGGGTTGTTGTATTTTTAGGCGGCATTTTTCCTATGAAAGATAGGATATGTGTGTGTGTGTGTGTGTGTGTTAGAACTCCATAATGCTACATTAATGCAAAAACAGACATAAATAAAGACCCTCAAACTGAGAAGGCGCCACTTAGGTACCTCGTCGCAAAAGATGTTGCAAGTCGTAGAAGATGCCAGGTTGGAGGCTAGTCGCAGTAAATTTATTACTACCCTAAAATTCCAAATCGAACTTCAATTCAACTTTAAGCATTTGTTTGATAACACTATTTGGTTTACAAACTGGTTTATTTATAATTTTGAAGTAAAAAGTAGTGGTTAGAAATTGGAGAAAGAAAATATGTGTGATTAAAAAGTAGTTTGAAAAATTGTGTAGTTTATAAACCAATTTATTTTGGTTATCAAGTTTAGTTTGCACAACACTGGTTATGTTTTACACTTTTAACAGTTGTACAAAGTTTTCCAACTGATAGTTTGTTGACAACTTAAAACACGCCACTGTGTGTGTGATGAGAAGCTCAGAAGTAAAAAGCCAACACAATAGTAGAATTGTTTGCTGAACTCTAGGAATTATGGGAGGGAAAAGGACTATAACCTATGTGAATATTTTACAATTCAAACTTTATTATGGAGATGCTGAAATATAGGAAAATGACTTGAAAAACTTGTAGTAGTTCACTAGAAAGAAGAAGTTGTACATACTCCTGCTTGAAGCTTTGTTGCTTGAACCTTGACGGGATCCGTTTTGGGAGTTTCCCCTTAAAGATGGCTTGTCTGGCTAAAATTACAAGTAGCTTTTTGGGTGCTTATTCGGGTACTGCTTTGGACATTGCTTGGTGTAACCTAACACATGAAGATTCCAGTTATATTTACTAGTTTCAAGATAACAAAGGAACACATTACTCAATGCCTAGTTGATCAATTAAGAAAATCCAAGTTATCAGGTGATTGCCTAGAAAGTTAAATTCATTTGTATGTGATAACATTCTGAAGGTATAAATATAATATATATTCAATCTTGAGTTTACTGGAAATGTAAAGTTCTTAAAATGTTCAAGGAAAAGATGTCATAAAATTATGGAAATTTTGCATAGATGATACCAATGAATAGTGTACACAAAACTTGACACTTTCTCAAACAGTGCTAAAAAATGACTAATTTTGGGCTTGAAATGTCTAGTTTACCCCTAGTTCCACTTTTGATAAATATTTTTTGATTGCAATGATGAAACAATTAATGGATGATTAGATGTACATCACATTACACAAGAAACTATGGATAAATATTAAAACAATGGATAAAAGAATTAGATAAAAATCAATTCTCAAAAATAAATTAAAAACGTAATAATAAGAAATCTTTATTGTAATATTTTGTAATTTCTAATCAACACTATTATTATTTTTCCTTCATCTCAATTGACATTTAAAGAAGATAGAATTAGAGGCATCACATTCCATTTGGAGAGGTCAACATTTTCAATTTTTTATATTTATTTATGTTGCACTAACTATTTTGAAGTTGTTAAATAATTCTTTCTGGAAATGAATGGTATTTTGATGAACATTGATTTGGACTAGGATGGTAACTTATTTACGGCATAAATGGATGAAGATCCTCCATTATTGTAATATTCTTCAAACCATAAAATATTATTTATCATATTTTGTTAATTGACAGCTCAACATTTAGGTAGAACATTAATTGTTTGATAACCACCCCACATTTGACACCTGGTAGCGTAGTATAAACTGTCAAGTTCGACGAGTAATCTGTCGAACTCCACAATTTAATGCCAACATCGACAATTGAACTGTCGATTTACAGTACGTCTTGCATGATTATGGATGATCGTACGTCGAGTTGTCCAATTTTTGTTACGAAATTTTGGCATCTGAAATTTGAGTTTCATTGACGTACCTATATCAAAGTCAAGAGATGTTCTAGACGTGATCGTGTAGGGCACAATCGTGTGACATGTATCAATCCGATTGGGGGAAGTAACAGTTAGAACGTATTTTTATAACTCTCTTTTGGACTAAGGTTTGCAATAGCTCTGAAAATCAAGTCATTGATAGCGAACAGTGACTCAAAGCTTGTTGTGAGCTAAGTTGAAGGGCAGTTTTCCGTCAAGGAACCGACTATGATTGCATACTTGAAGAAAGTAAAGGATCTAAAGGCCCATTTCGAAAAATTCGAATTGCTCCACATACCCAGGACTGAGAATTCCAATGCAGACGCCTTATCTGAGTTGGAAAGTAGAAAAGACGTTGAGCTCCTCAATATGGTACCAATCAAACATCTACCAGTCTCCTCCATTGAACTATGGGCAGAGGTATATGTGATAGAAGAAGAGAATTCTTGGATGACTCTTACTTTGGCCTACTTAAAGTATCAGACTCTACCATTTTAGCCACAAGAAGCTCAAAAGTTACAAAGGAATGCTGCCAATTTTGTCCTCCTCGATGGTTTCCTTTATAAGCGGAGTTACACCTCTCCTTTGCTGCGATGTGTTGGACCAAAGGATGGTAAGTACATAATGAGGGAAATTCATAAGGGCATTGGCGGCAACCATGCAAGAGCACTATCTTTGGCTCGAAAAGCCCTGAAACAGGGGTATTTCTAGCCAATTATGCGGAAGGACTCTCATGACTTTGTTCAAAGATGTGACAAATGTCAAAGATATGCCACCATACCACACCATCCACATCACGAGTTGATGGTGGTAACCAGTCCCTGGCCCTTTGCGAAGTGGGGAATCAATATTATTGGTCCCATGCCCCGGACAGGGGTATAATTACTTCGCAATTGTTGCAATAGACTACTTCACCAATTGGGTTGAGGCAGAACCCCTAATGAGAATCACTAAAGCGAACACTTCCAAGTTCATTTGGAAGAACATTATTTGCAAGTTCGGAGTTCCACACTCATTGGTAACTAACAATGTGAAGCAATTCAAAAACAAAAGGGTTGACGAGCTTTACGATGATTTGGGAATTTGCAAATTGTTCTCATCTCCACATCATCCACAAGCGAATGGGCAGGTTGATGCATTTTACAAAACCATAAAAAACACTTTGAAAAGGAAACTGGAATCAAAGAAGGGTGCCTTGGTAGATGAACTTCCCCAAGTCTTATGGGTACTTCGGACTAGCCCTCACACTGCAACAAGAGAAACCCCATTCTCCATAGCGTACGGATTCGAGGAAGTGTGCCCAGTGGAAATCGGAGTGCCTTCCCTTCGTCAAATTCACTATGGTGAGGTGACAAATGAAGAAGCTCAAAGGGCAGACCTGGATTTTCTCTTGGAAAGAAGGAATGATTCGCAGGTTGTGATGGCCCACTACCAAGAAAAGATGGCGCGCTACTACAATAAGGTAAAGAAATGGTTCTTCAGGATTGGGGACTTGGTCCTCAAGAAGGTCCTCCCTTCAACCCAAGAACCAGGAGTAAGGACTCTAGGTCCTAATTGGGAGGGGCCCTACAAGGTTATTTTCGAGGTTATACCAGGGACTTACCGGATAGAAGACTTATTCAGAGTACCCTTGCCGAATTCTTGGAACACAGATCACCTTCGCCACTATTTCCAGTAAAAGGAGTTTTTCTTAATTTGTAATAAGCTCATCTGACTTTATGAAAATTATATGATGAAGAGATTAATTCCTTTGTCTTATCTTAAAGAATATCTTTTTCTTACGCCAAACAAGAAACGGTGAAGCTATCGTATTACTATGCTTAAAATTCCACGCAAGGGACTCTCCCGAACCTACAAGGCCTTTAGCGTGCCTCGGCCAAAGGTGACAAGTATCTTCTTTAATTACAAGAGTGATGCGATCAGCCTTTAGTGAAATTACTTTAAAAGAAAGTAAGAGTGAACCCTTTGCATAATGGTTCTCTTAATCAAAAGAGTTAGGTTGATAAAATGATACACACTGAGGACTGTAGTGTAGATAGAATCAAACACTTATGAATCAGACCTAACCTGTGAATTCATATTCAGAGAAGCGATGTCATGCAAATGTTGAATCTCACAAAATATTCAAAACAATGAATTAACAAAGAAATTACATTGTTTAAGGATAAATCATTACATTACAAAAATGAAGGGCTATTCCTAGACCGGTCAAATATAAGAAAAACAAAAATCAATGAGGAGGGGCATCTTCTGCAGAGTTTCCACCGAGCAAAACTTGACAGAGATCAGCAGGATCATCAACGGGATCACCTTCTTCAGTGTCTTGTGGCTCGGGGTACAAATCCTCGATTTGGGAAAGGTCCAAATTGGGGAAAGTTTCCTTCACATCCCCTAAGGCCATCCTAGCTCCAATGTTTCCAAAGACCCTCTGCATAGCCTCATACTCAGGCATCTCTTCAAAGGTATCTTTGAAATTTTGGACAGCCTCGGATACCCTGGTCCCCACGACTTCTTCCACCCTAGCTGCGATCGTTCGCTCCAGGGCTTCCTTAACCCCGAGACTCTAGGTGTCGTTCCAAAGAGGAGTAATCCTTCTCTACCTTCCTCCGAGCCTCCACCTCCCTCTCTAGTTTAGCGGTGACTTCTGTCACCTCGGCCGCTAACTTACATTTTGCAGCGTTGGCTGTAGTTAGAGCTTCAGCAGTTATGGACTGTGCTCGGTTAGAATCATCAAGTTTTTTGCACAAGGTCGCCACATCCGCTTCAGAGGCATGAAGTTCATGCTTTAACTTTTCATTGTCTTCTTGGAGACGCTTTTCCAGAAGTCTGTCATCTGAAGAGGTCTTACGAGCTATGGACAAATGTTCTTTGAGGTAGTTAATTTCTTTTAACATACTTTCCGCATGGCGAAGGGCCGTCTCAGCCTCTTTCTTATCACTTTGCACCTCCAAGATAGAATATTCCACTTCACCGATCAACGCCAAGGCTCTAACATTCATGGCCTTGGTCCCAAGCAGTTTTCGGGTTGGCGAGACGCTGGAGGAAAAAGCAGACCAGCCTTCTTTCCAGAATTGTTCTGTGGCCAATGCATCTCTGGCGGGCGAAGAGCTAGGCGAGTCAAATAAACTAGAATTAAAGATAACATCCCTGGGAAGGACACTGGCTTTAATTTGCCCCAGCTCATCAGCCACAGCCTAGGTCACGTCGTACTGCATTCCCAGGATGGATACTTGAGGCTCCTCGCCTGGTTCAGGAAATTCTGGCGGAGGGGGCGGAAGCTTAGAAGAGGCCTCTTTGCCTCTCTTCAATCTCTTCAAGGGTGGAGGCTCCTCCTCTGAGACGGACTCAGTGATGTCTTCGGAAGAGGTATCTTTAGTGAGCTCTTTTTGGCTCCTTTTTCCCCCCTAGGACCCCCTCTTTTTGACCTTTTCCCTTTTCCCTTAAGAAGACATTTCTTAGGATCACCTCCTTCAACTATATCTGGCTTTTGGGGGCCAATAGGTAGCAAAGTAGGAGGCGGCATTAGAGCAGAAAAGGTACCCTCAAGCCTCGCAGTGGACGCCTCGGATACTTGTCTAGCGGCTTCCACTTGAAGATTGGAAAGCACGGACTTCTTCTTCTTTTCGACCTCTCTGCCATGGCGGAGAACCGGAGGAACCTTCTTAGACATGAGCCCCTTTAGGGAAATTTTGGGGAAGTCCTTGGAACCTGGTGAGGAAAGAAGGGGTTAGTCCTAGCGAACCAAACCCGCAGTAAAAGTTAAGGCAAGGGATTCGACTCATAGCTCTCATGAGACCTTGTTTAACGAAGAGCTTGTTTTGCTGAATGACTTTTTGGAAGGTGCCTCGAAAGGCAAACATTCATCTCACCGATGATAAATCTGCGTCGAAAAGTAGAGAGGCAAAGGTTGGCCCTGGGATAATAAACAGAACAGGAAAACGCGTTAGATGTGATGAGCAGAAAATATGAAATATAATCTATGCGCCCACATCTGAAAAAGTGAAACAAAGTGAAACTCACGCGAAGAGGAAAGAGTTCGGGGAACGGTGATCTCGGGAGTGGGGTCTACAGGCGAGCTTTGCTACTCTCCCGTGGCCCAAAACCACTGGTTCCTCCATTTTTTTATGGAAGTAGGGTATCCAGTGATGATGGGGGGTGGGAGCCCCTGGAAGATAAGTAGTACCAGTCTTTCACGTCCGACCTCACATTCTTATCCCTTTTGACGAATTTCTTCAAAATGTATAAGGTGTGGATTATATGCAAAGAGATGGGGTAGTCCGGATTAACCTCTTGCCATACTAGCCAAGTACTAACCGCTTGCATCTAGAAGTTTGGGGCCAGTTGATAAGGACACAAGTTGTAGCTCCAAAGTAGTGCCCTGAAGAAGGGATGCAGAGGGAGCCTCATCCCACACGACAGCGCGTCATAACAAATTGCCACATGACCTGACGGAGGACTGCAGGGTCGACAAGAGTGTGTGAGGTGTACCTGCCGGACCTCTTCCGGTAACCTGAACTTGAAGGGGCGTCCACCAAATTAATGCCCTGGATCTCGGATGCTATTTTGCTACTTTCCCATGACTCAGGATTTGGGTCAGGACCCACATGGTACCCCAACACCTTATTTACATAGTCAATCCATCCTTCAACTTGGGCGATTTCCTCCTCGGATAAACCCAGCTCCTCTCTATGCGCCCTAAACGGAGCCCTAGCACCAAAACCAAAGTCTTTCGGATCATATGAGGAGCATGTTATCCTTTCACCCCTCAGATCTCTATTACGCTTACTTCGAAGTTCTCACGGTGAAGCTTCCTCTTCAGTAGATAAGCGAGCCATGTAAGGTTGGTTCTTTTCTTCTTCATTGTCAGAATCATCCAAATAGATTATACTACTGCATTTCCTATTCCTCCGCCTAACCTGCTCCCTGAAAAAGCGAGAGCTAAAAACTAACGAGGACAAAGGGCAGAAACATCTGATAGGAATTGCCATTGCCACTAAATCCTGCGAACCCGTTCCCCCAACTCTTTCCATTTTTTCTCAAAAATTCAAACTTACCTAGAGGAAAACAAAAATGTAAAAGGGAACTTTCAAGCAAGCACTCAAGAGTTGAAAATCAAAAGCTATATGCACGCAAGGGAAAGAAAAAATTACCTGAAAGAAGTAAGGATTAGAGGACCAACACTCAAAATATTGGCACGTTGACATAAGATTTTGGTTGATTAGAATAGCTTTTAGAATTGAAACTCTCAAAAGTCACGAAGAATCTCGTGTGAAAAGAGTAAGGAAACTTCAAAGATGCAAGAAAAGAGAAGTGCTGAGATGAAGAAGGCTTTATAGAGAACCCTGTTGATCCGAACCTTTAATCTCTGGGCCGAAATATTAATCCAGACAGAACACCTATCCTAATAGAAGAGTAAGCTAAAGCGCTAACCGTTTGGAATCTGAAAAGGAAATAACCATTTGACTGCTAGAGTGCGCACCACGCGCAGTAGGGCATTTCCCTTGAACGTTTCTTGGAAATGTGAGCTAATCATTTCTTTGTCATGAATGTGCCGCCAATAAAGCACACTGGCATCCCCTAACGTTTGTCTTAAAATGGGAATAAACACAAACAGCCCTTATTTCCATGAACTTGAACGCATCCCCCAACGTTTGTCTTAAAATGGGAATAAACACAAATGGCCCTTATTTCCATGAACTTGAACACCGCTAAAAAAATCACTTAATATCCCACAGTTTCGAAGTGTTAAAAGGTGCTCCGTATGCAATCAACCTCGGACTAACAGAAAAGCACTTGAAAATAAATTCAAAATTTCACGTTGCTCCATGATTATGCGATAACCTCTTTGAAATGAACCTCCCAAAACAAATCACAACGGCTGGTCTATGACAAATCCAATCTGCTAATAAATAAACGCATCGGACTTGAGGGACTAATGTTACGACCATGCCTAAATGAGCATAACTCGTCACTTATAGGGACCCACAAGAGACCTGATGGATGCCAGCAATGCATGGAGCCTAGGGCCTCACAAGTTATCGAATCGTCATGGTGAAATATGATCCAGAGCCTACATGACCGAACTGGTTTTTTTGAGCTGCTACAAACCAAGGCGGTGCCTCGAATCGGTGATTGGACCAGCCAATGTGTTAGAGAGATGTGACCCTCCTTGCAGACTGTGGCTTGATGAGACAACGACTTTACAATGGATGTGATAGGTGCCCCTCCCCTATAGAAGGTAGCAATGATTATATCTAAGAAATTGGTTTACTTCTCCAACGGCTAGGGACGTAACGGGTGTAAAGTATGACACGTGTCACCATCTGAAACAATAATTTTGACTATAAATAGAACACGTTGATCTCCAAGTAAAGGGTTAGAAACTCAATATATAAAATCTCACTACCTTTTCTCTCTTTTACACACTTATATTTCCCGTAACAATTTATATTTACTTGAAATGAGTGTTGACTTAGGCATCGGAGTGCAAACGGGAG
This sequence comes from Ligustrum vulgare, assembly GCA_963555705.1. Taxonomy (NCBI): domain Eukaryota; kingdom Viridiplantae; phylum Streptophyta; class Magnoliopsida; order Lamiales; family Oleaceae; genus Ligustrum; species Ligustrum vulgare. The sequence continues at coordinate 56,698,195 of OY743170.1, forward strand.
CCAACTCAGCCCCCTTTGCAAGCTGATTGTTTGTCCTAGTGCGCAGGAGATCCATGTGTTCAAGAGAGAGGAGCTGGGACGTGTTTATCCAAGGTCCTACCAGATTTTATGGTCAATAGAAGACATTCTTAAAATTTTCGTACTTAGCAATTTGATGTGTCATGATTAGTCGGTTGAAGGTGAGGGGCATTCTGTCTACCACGTAGTCAACTCTGTTACGAAAGTTAAGTCAATGACTAATATCCACCATTTTGATAAGTTTAATGATCAAAACTCGACATTTACATAAGTTCTATCATTATTGGGACAATTAGCCCATATTCTAATGATCAAAACTCGACATTTTAAAGTTCAGTAACTAGTGAAAGACATTTACATAAGTTCAGTGATCAAGACTAGACACTTTAAAGTTTGGTGATTGATCAAAGGCATGAGTATAAGTTCAGTGATCACTGAGGCAATTAACTCTAAAATGTGTCATTTTTGTTGATGCAAAGTCAAAATGTGTTATATGGTGCAATTTCCTCTAAAATTATTAGACTGTTTAGTAAATGCTGGTTTGAATCCTGAGAAGTGAAAAGTCATAAAATTAGGGAAAGTTGCAGTGCATGTCCCAAACCTTTTCATTTTCACAGATTTTACTTAAATCTTCACTTTGGGTCATACACAGTCCTAAACTTTGAAAATGTCGCACAAGAAGTACAAATGGATGTATTATTGACAAAACTTATTTATTTTTTTGACAATTTTGACTAATTTTAAAAGGCCAGTTCTGTAATTTTACCACATAAATAATTAAAATAAAACAAACCAATAAATAAAAGAAAATGTTATTTTCTTCCTCTCCCCATCCCACCTACCTTAACCCCAACCCAACCCAACCCTGCCAAACCCACAACAAAATAGCCACTACCACTGCCCACCGCTGAAATAATCTCCAACATGAGGCTCCGGCTACTTATTCGTCAAAATCATTTCTACTAATTTTTAATCTTGTTCCTTAAATACGTCCATGTATATTTCTCAACCGTCGACTTTCGAACACTAGCATTGATGACCCAATTTGAAACCTAATAATAATTTGATTCCACTTATCAGTAATTCCACTCAAAATAAGCAGAAAATGTTTAAGAATTTAAAGGGCTATTTGATAAGTGACTCCACTTTGTCCATCTCAGGCCGTCGGCGACGGATCTCCAAATTCTTGGCTTGTCCATTAAGGTTCTTGGAAGTTTCAGAAGCACTCGTTATAAATCCCTGACCAACACTAACAACTTCATCAAGAACTTCTTGTGTTGCCTTCAAATCTACAGCACACTTTGCATAATGTTCACACCGTTCGATAACATCCACCCTCCTCGTCCTCTTACCCCCTATGAAACCATCCTCGTCGCCACCACTGGCCTAATTATATTCCTCCTCATAATACTCTCTCCCTACAATAGAAAATAGAACTCCGTACCAACAATAGAAATCCTCCCCCTGTAGCTTCACGAACCCTGTCTCCACATTGTTGCTTCCCATTTTTTTCTATAATTTGTGTAAATAATCACAGAAGAAAGAAATTGAGATTTCTCAATTAAATTTATTACGAGGGGAGGGATTTAGCCACTTGATGTTTTCTGGCGAAGAGGCAGGGAGGTAGAGTTTGAGGTTGGAAGAAGTGAGAAGATAAACGGTTGTTTTATTTTGTTTTAATTATTTTTACAGACTACTGCAGCAATTTTTCCTAAAGGTTATTGATAAGCGTATTTTATACACTTATTTGTATGTCTAAATTAGGATTAATTATTGTCGTTTGAGAATATTTGTTATTTAACTTATTTTTATTTGTTTACTTTTCAGAAAATGTCCCAATTGAAGAAGAATGAAGCTATTAATGGAAAAATGACACGATTGGATGTTAATTGGAGTTAAATTGGACAAGTGAGGAGTTTGTGACAACAAACGGGAAACATGATTGGTGCCAAAGTGACTAAATCAGAGGTTGGAGGACCTAATTGAATTAATTAAGAGCTTTAATGGTCAAACCGAGAAGAAGATAAAGTTTGGGGACTAAAGTGCAACAATTGAAAGTTGAGGACTGAAGGTGCAATTAAAAGTCAGGGACTAACTTGCACATCTGGAAGAATGATGAAGTCGCGATCGCTGGTCATACACCAAGCGATCGCGAGAAGACGCAAAATTGTAACCCGAGAGTTTTAATGAAGTCCACGCGATCGCTAGGGTTGATACCACGCGATCGCGTGCGTATCCGGCTGGGCCAACTGTGGGCTTTTTCTCGCGATTTTTATCAGACTTCCCTCTTCTTGACCTAGGTTTTTCTCCAAAAGATATATATACAACATGAGAGGCACGAAAATCAGACATTTGCCTCTCCATAGAACGAGCCACAACAGAGAAATCAACATCAAATCCTTGGAGATTCCAGCATTGCAAATGGGCGTGAATTGAGACAATTGAAGAATTGATAATTGATGCAATCTTTCCATTCTTTGTATTGTTTTTCAATGAACGTTTATTTTTACTGTTTTTGTTATTTAAATATGATGTGTAACTAAATTTAACGTTGGGATGAACGATGTAGCCTAGTTAATTATTTTAATTCCAAATTCCTTTGTTTTAGTAATTCGTTGCATGTATTGATTTATTATTGTTCTTAATGCTTGAATTGCTTGATCACCAATTCATGATTTATTGAGTTATTTCCATAATCCGAGAGGTGAGTTAATAATTTAGAACGTGGTAATAAATCCGGTAATTGAACAAGAGATAGAGATATACTCGTGTTATTATTGCGGTCATGTGTGAATTCTTGTGTGTTATGCATCTAAATAAGGAATATTCGGACCCTCTGTAGAGATACATGGTTGACTTATTTAGGTAGAATTGATTTAAACTCGAGAGAGGAATTTCAATATACATTAGTGAATTCGACCGAATGCATATTTAGAAAATAAAATCTGGAATTGGAGTTGATTTAATTGGCTAGGTGAAATCGTGAATCCCAACTACTTTACAATCGTACTTGAAAACAAAACAATTTCACAATTTAATTATTTAATTCATCTTCTTAGTTTTAATTTAAAACATCAAATTCATTTATCTGTTCAAATAAAGTTTAGATCTAACACATTTCGGTACTTAGTAAACAGTCTCCGTGGGACGATAATCCGGACTCTTAGGTCCACTTTATTACTTCTCACGACCCGTACACTTGCGGGGATATCTCGCATCGCGAGATATCAGGTGAACAGTTATCAAGAGTTTATCATTTAAATTCAGTAATTGAAACAAAACTTGATTTTTCACAATGGATTCGACACCAATTTGACCTATTGATCCTCAACCATTTGCCTTTTTCAGGTTGATACGTGGTCTGGTTTTCAATTAATTGTGACTGCTTTAGGCTTTAGGTTAGTTTAGAGCATCAAGACATTGTCTAGTTATTTTTTTTATAACAATTCTGCCACATGTACACATAATTTGACATACATGTTGACATATTGCAAGGTTGGTACAATCATATTAATTCACACATCACGTCAACTTTTAGGGTGTGTTTGATTGAAAGGAAAATATTTTTGTGGAAAATATGAATTGTAATTGTTTGATTGGTTTAATTTTCTAGGTGAAAAAAGTGATAAATTTTTCAAGTTTTGTGGTTTGATTGACATTATTTTTCATGACAAATAAAGTAAAATTTTGTTATTTTAAACAAATTTTTTTTTTTTTTTTTTACTTTTTCAACACATTTTTACTTGATAATAATAATGTTATTTTTTAAGAAAAAAATAAATCAATTAATAATAACAAAACTAATCAAACGTGACGTAAAACTATTTTCCATCTAACATGAAAAACAATTTCTTACCAAAAGTCAAAGAATATAATTTTCACCTTTTTGAGAAAAATAGACGTGTGTGGCCAAAAGGTGGAAATCAATTTCCTAGGAAAACTTGTATTGTCAAACACAAAAACTTGAGAAAAGATGGAAAAAATTTTCATTTTCCATGTCAAATGGTGTCAATCAAACATAGCCTAAATCAACATCCACAAACTTGCAAAATCATTTTTTGGTCATCCTATTGTTCATGCTCCATCTACAAGTAGAAATGGCAAAAAATGCTTATGTGTAATGTGAGCGTCTCCAATGAGACATTGTCAAGCTTGTCAAATTATCAAAGTAGACAATGTCTAACAATTTTCTTCTCTAATGCACCACATGTCATGCTGAGGTGGGAAAAATAAAGTTGAACATTGTCCAAGCCAATGTCCAACTTTGGAAGGCAAGTTTAATATTCTGACTTGGCAATATTGATGAGAAAACTGAAAATTACAGTTGACAATACAGTCCCGTACCTCCATATCTCTGCACTTTCTGCAAAAAAATTTCAATTTCTCAAACAGAGATAGAAACATTGTTTTTTTCTTCGTCTAAAATTGCACCATTTGTTGAATTGAAAAGATGCTTGTATTTTTTTATTTTTATTTTCCATTTTCAAGATTCCCTAAATGGTCTGCTACTGCTTTACTTTTTTCAACTCTGATAAATTGATGGTGGAACAAAAAGGATTGTCAAAAAAAAAAATGAAGAGGAGAGGAGGAAAAAATTAAATTGTAGAGAAGTAGGAAGAAGAATCGGAATTGAATCCCACTCCCACATATTTAATAGTTCTTTTTTTTTTTTTTTTTTTGATAAAACATATTTAATAGTTTTTTTAAAAATAAATAAATGTCACATAGTCATCAATATTGGGTTATAGACATACTGCATTGGAAATCAATTTTTTGCCTTAATGTCTTTTTATTAGACATTCATTAGAAGTCCAATTAATGACTGGCAAATGACAATTTTTTTTTTTTAGGTTGGACAATGTCTCATTGTAGATGCTCAATTAATGCTAACACAATGTCTAAATCAATGTCTACCATTAATTTAATAATTTCTACTCAATCAATGCATTTCTCTCTTTTATTTTTCTATAAAACAAATAATAATTTGCAACATTTGTATATTGAACATTGTTGCATACAGAATTTTTTTGAAATAATGTCAGTATATTTGCCACATGTACAAATTAGACATTGACCAATTGAAGATGCTCTTACTGTGAACCAAAATTATGCCCTTGTTTGGTTCCACAATTTTTTTAGGTTTTAATCTAATTCAAAATCAACATTCAATTATGGGGCTCACCACTTTTCAACCATATATCTCTTCAACTTTTATTGAAATCTAATAAAAATCTTATTTTTATCAATACTAAAGAGGGCAATTACAAAAGGAAATTATCACCCGTGTCCGTTTTTCAAAGATGCTGACGGCTTTTCGCGTGTCACAAACATGATTTCTATTAAGTAGTTGAAATTGTGATCTTCAACTAATATTTTGGCAATATGGCTTACGAAAATTTGATGATTGCATCGTGAATAGTTAGATTTTGTAGCCTTACATATTCTTGGATGAGACGCTGTTGATTTTTGGATGTGATTTTTTGTTTTGGGGATTTGATTTGGGCAATCTGATTGTCCTGATATTAGGTTTCATTAGAGACGGTAACAAAAATTGGGAATTATATTATGTATCTGTTTGGCAAACATGCTTTTTACAACACAATTTTTCAAATCACTTTTTAATTTCTTCCCCGCGATTCACCTCTATGATACCTATTATCCGAAGTGGTCAACAAAACAAAATCACCATTCACATTATCATTTGGTTTCTTCATGATGTGTGTCTCTAACAAAGCAGTCGAAACCTAATTCATCGTCAAAGTAGATTTACCAAATAACAACGTGGTCATCAACGTCTCATATGATTTGGGCTATGAAGCTTTATCTTCGTCCTCAATTTTCACATTCACATCAACAACTCAGTTAAGCACTTATTAAACTCATTCAAGTGGTCCCTAACATCAATATCATCATCCATCTTCAGCTCTTACAATTGTTTTTTCAAGTAAAGTCTAATTGTTAGGGACTTCGATATATATAAATCTCCTTTTCCATAACCTAGAAGCAGATTTTTCGTTCAAAATATTTTACTTTAAAATCGAAGCAAGGAGTTTACTTCTCATCAATTTCTGGAATTATGCAGCCAAAATGGGTAAAAAGGGAGTTAACAGTAAGAAGAACACCACAACAAAATGGCGTTGCGGAGGGAAAGAATCAAACAATTGTAGAGATGGCACATAGCATGCTTAAAAGAAAAAAATTACCAAACGAATATTAGGCTGAAGCTTTTAATACGGAAGCATATATACTTAATAGATCTCCCACAAAAAATGTCCAGAACATGACACCATATGAAGCTTGGTTTAGAAGAAAACCAAAAGTTGAGGATATGAAGATTTTTGGGTGCATTGTGTATTACCATATTCCTACACAAAACAGAGAGAAGTTCAATGAAATGGGAGAAAAATGTATCTTTATTGGATACAATGGTGAACAAAAGGTTATTGACTTTTCAAGCCCAGTTCAAAAGAACTCATAACATCAAGGGATGTCATCTTTGATGAGTTTGGGGCATGAACATGGAGCAAAGATAAAATCAGTCCACCAATTTTTGTTGATCCAGAATATTCAGAAGCAAAAGCAAAAGAACATGTTGCCACTCCTCCATCAAGTCCAAGACAACCAGTTGCTGCTCACTTTAATTCATCTCCTGATTCCTCACCTCCAAGGAAATCATGTAGCCTGCAAGAAATTTATGAACATTGTGATGTTGCATATCTTGCTTATGAGCCAAAGGAGTTGAAGAAAGCAGTAAAAAATCAAGCTTGAGTGGAAGCTATGATACGGAAATGAAGATGATTGAGAAGAACAAGAGTTGGGAACTTGTCGACAGACCACAAGACAAGCAAATAATCGGGCTCAAATGGATATACAAAACAAAGTACAATGAAGATGGCTCAATTCAAACATTCAAAGCGAGACTTGTCGCTAAAGGATATTCTCAACAACCTAGAGTTGATTTCACTGAAACATTTCCACCGGTGGCTAGAATGGAGACTATATGAACATTTCTTGCAATAGCTGCACAAATGAAGCTTCAAGTTTCGAATTGGATGTAAAATCAATGTTTTTAAATGGAGAAATTGAAGAAGAAGTGTATGTGGAGCAACCACTTGGTTACATCATCAAAGGAAAAGAAGAAAAGGTGTATCTACTTTGAAAAGCTTTATACGGACTAAAGCAAGCACCGAGGGCTTGGAATAGCAAAATTGATTAATATTTTCAGCAACATAGTTTTCAAAGAAGTCCAAATGAGCCCTCACTTTAGCTGAAAATTTGTGAATCTAGTGACATCCTCCTTGTTTGCCTTTATGTACATGATTTAATCTACATGGGTATGTCTCGAGAAATGATCAAAGACTTCAAGAAGGATATGAAGGAGTTTGAAATGACTGATCTCAATCTCATAAAATATCTTCTGGGTTTTCAAGTCAAGTAAGAGCTTGGAAAAATATTTTTATCTGAAGAAAAATATGCAGGTGACTTACTAAAGAAATTCAATATGATCGAGTGCAAACCATCAGTAACACCTATGAGACCAAGTGAAAAATTATCAAAAGGTGATGGCAAGGATAAGTTTGATGAAACAATATATCGCAGTCTTGTTGGATCACTAATTTATCTAACAACAACTAGGCCTGACCTTGTACATTCGGTCAGTGTTGTTTCAAGATTTATGGATAAGCCAAGTAAAGATCATTTCACTGCAGCAAAGAAAATTCTGAGATATGTTAAAGGGACTAAAAACTTTGGTCTCTTATATTTAGCAGATGAATAAAATACCTTGATTGGTTACACTGATAGTGATTGGGCAGGTTGCATTGACGATAGAAAGAGCACTTCAGGCTATGTCTTCTTCCTAGGATCAAAGGCTATTTCTTGGTCATCCAAAAAATAGAGAGTGGTAGCTTTATCAAGTGCTAAAGCAGAGTACATTTCCTCAACTACAGCAGCATGTGAAGCAATATGGCTGAGGCTTCTCAACAACTCTCTTTTGTGACAATATGTCAACCATTGCAATGATGAAGAACCATGTTTTTCATGCACGATCGAAGCATGTAGAGATCTATTACCATTACTTCCAGGAACTAGTTGAGAATGGTGACATCAAGCTGGAATTTCACAAGACACAAGAACAAGTGGCAGACATTTTCACCAAAGCATTGCCAGCTGAAAAATTCATTTACTTTAGGCAAAAAATGGGAGTTCAAGATTTTCAAAATTGAGGGGGAGTGTTGAAAATCAATTTTGAAAAGGTTTATTGTTTTGAATTTAATATCTGGTTCTAAAAAAATTCTCATGGGTTATCTATGTTCTTAGAGTCCCGTGTCAATTAATGCAATGTCTCTAGAATTCTCCCTATCACCTGTAAATTCTATGTATTCAGATTTTATGAAGAACGGGCAATAAATAAAAGGGTTAATTAGGCACAATCATACGTTTACTTTTTAAATTTATAAAATCAAGTAACTAGAAAATATTATATCAAATCGGTTATTTCCCCCAATAAATAGAAAACATACAAGAAAAGACTTTCTCTCTCTGGAAATCTTGAAGACCCATCTACACGTTCTCCAGTCGGAACCTTCAAGCCCAACTGATCAGATTTTCGCTGGCATCTCGTTGTTGTTTGGTGAATATTAGGCAATGGGGGCAGCAGCTATTGTAAGCCACATAAGTGTACAATAAGCACCTAGCAACTTCCACCATTGAAGGAAGATCCTGATCCCGATCCTATGCCCCACCTCCACCATATATACATACACTATTCCTATATCTATACATACCTTTATAATATTGATTAAATGATAGCTCTTTATTCTTTATTTAGGTTGGATCATAGGTTTACAAGGACTATTGATAGGATGGTGGTGGCTGAAATGTGAAGAAGATGACTCTTTTGTAATATTAGTACTTTTGAGGCCAAAAATACACTTTGGCCCTCATCTTTGATTCTGGACATATATTAGTGTCTAGTGACAATTACAAAAATAATTGGCTAATTATATTTACACCGCAATTTCTTATAAATACACCACATTTTAATTGTATTATTGGTCCCTATTCTTTATAGATTGTTATATTTATGTTCTTAATTTTTTTCGCCACATTCTTATCATTAAATTTTTAGCAATTAACAAATTTTCTACTCATCGATGGTTTTTATCCAAATTTTTTTTATCTTGCTTTAAAACGATGGACAAGTATTTAATCATAATTTTGATTTTTTTACTTATTAAATATACGAGGAATAAATAAATCTTTTTATTTCTTCTTAACAATTTTTTTTGTAGAGCCCGATAGGAGAGATGAGATATAGTAACTAATGAAAGAAGTAAAATAAGAATACAATTAAAAAAAAGTTTGAGGACATTGTTGCGAAATTGACTAAAGATTATGAACATTTTTGTGCAATTAAAATGTGGTGCATATATAAGAAAATGTGGTGTAAATATATTTAGCCAAAATAATTTGTTACAATTTTATTTGATTACATATTGTAATTAATTACAATATGTATCTAATTTGATAAATTTTAAAATTAAAAATGAAATTTCAAGTGACTTATAATATACAATTAAGTTACAATAGTAATTAATTAGTTACAATTCCAATTCATTGCAAAATTGAAATTAAGTTACAATTGTTATTAATTACATAATGTAATTAGGCAACAATTGTAATTAAAATTGCAATTAAGTTATAATTATAATTAATTATAATTTGTACCAATTCAATTAATTTTAAAAGAAGAATAAAAATTTGTGTGACTTGTACAATTTAGTTACAATAATAATTAATTACAACTGTAATTAATTGCAAAAAAAAGTTGTAATTGTAATTAAGTTAAAATTGTAATTAATTAAAATTTGTAACTAATTCAATTAATTTTAAAAGGAAAATGAAATTTGAGTAACTTATAATGTATAATTAAGTTAGAATGGTAATTAATTAGTTGCATTTGTAATTGATTATAAAATTGAAATAAAATTATAATTGTAATTAATTATAAAATTCAATGAAAGTTACAATTGTTGTAATTAATTACAAAATTGAAATAAAGTTACATTTGTAGTTAATTACAAAATTCGAAAAAAGTAAAAATTGTAATTAATTGTATTCATTATAAAATATAATTAAGTTGCAATCGTGATTAAGTTAAAATTGTAATTTTATCCAATTCAATTATTTTAAAAGAAAACTTGTTATACGGATGCATTGTGTGTGGATGTGCACACTTGATATATGGGGATATATCCCTAAATATAGGGAAACGAGATCAATAGGAGAATGTTCGGCTTCATATAGATCATAAGGAAAATTTCGAGTCACATAATTTGTGAGTCAAGCTTATAAACTAACATCTTTTTTTTTTTTTTTTTTTTTTTTTTTCACCACCTAAGACATATCAACTTTAACCTGACCTCTTCCTATAAGGTTACCACTGGCACTCCCTTACAAGATTCCTAAGTTAACTTATCCCTTTCCCCAGTATCTAAGGATCACAACAGGCTCACTCCGGCCAACAATCCTATCTCTCTGGGTCACTCAGGGTTAACTTAAAAACAGTACGGCTTCTAAAGATCAAGTTATGCTTTTATGATATGCATAGAATGAAATGATTTAAATCATTAACAAAAACTTTACATCATATGGAATACTGAAAAACATAAATACAAGACTATAAAACATAAAAGTTTTTTGGAGATCTATTAAAACATTATAAAGAAAATACAACTAAGGGTTTCCCTTTCGGAAAATCCCTTAAAGGATGAAATAAAACTTAAAAGAAAACAAGTACCTTGGAGGTATTCACAGTTTTTATACAGGGGTTCCTATTTGGATTGATGAATTTTTCTTGATAAGGAAGGTTTAGAGTAGAGAGCAAGGAGATCACAGGCTGAAAACTCTTGCTTCTTTCTTTGAAAACCAACTCCTTATATAGAGAAATTCTTGGGAGCGGAAAATAATTCTATCCTACAGCTGTCTTTGCTTTTCTAAAGTTGTCTTCTACTTTTTTGACACGCGTTTCTCCGAGCAACTCTGGTCAAAAAAGTTTTGGACATCTTCTCAAAGAGCATCTTTCTTTTTTGAAAAGTAATTTGTCTTGATGTGTCGGCAGCATCTTCTTTTCTAAAAAGTCTCTTGGCAGCATCTCTTCTTTTCTATGTGTTCAGATTATGTTCTGCTGTGGATGAGAATGACATTCCACTGTCTGAATTATTGAAGGCTTCTCCTTCATGTCCTTCGTGACTGTTTTCTGGACTTGATCCATTGTCTTCTGGTTCTGGAACGATCTGTGGGTATTCTGAGATTTCTTTTTCTTTTTCTGTTCTGTTCTGAGAATAAATTTTTTCGAAAATTTTTTCTATGGTCTCACTCATTTTTTCTTGGAGATCTTTTTCTTTTTGATTAAAAATTTTTTCTTTCTTTTTGGTATTTCTTCCTTGCTAGATGGAGTCTTCTGAAGTTTTTGTATCTGTGAAAGTAACTGATCTATGGAAACAATGTCATCTTCTGGATCTTGGGCTTCTTGGACTATTTCTTTACCTTTGGTATTCTGACTACTTGATTCTTCTTGGGTTTTTTGTAATGGGCTGAGATTTTGGGCTGAGCTAGAAATTTGTTCTTGAGATTCATGGGAGTATTTAACAAGAAAATCAAACTTTCCACTGGGCTGGCCCAATGTGTCCCAATTTTCTTTGGTCTGAAAGGGAAATTGCTGGGTTCTTTCAAAATTAAAATGGTCTTGTGTATTAGGGAAATCAACAGTTCCCTGAGTCTGTTGGGATTTTGGCAAGTCCACAGCCATCAACGGGTTTGAAAAGTCTTTACCAGCTACCGTTTGAGCTGGACTAGCTACTGACTTCTTGGGCTCAGTAGTACCTTTTCCTATTTTCAGACTAATCACTTCTCTTTCTAATTCTGTGATTTTCTTTTGTAAGTGAGTTCTTTCTGAAACAAGGTTCTGATTGGCTTCATTAATCACTCTGAAATTGTTCTTCAAACATTCACAGTGATTGCAAAAAATGTTCTCTTCTCTACTTGGAGAAAAATCAAGAGGCGGGTCTTGGTAGTTTTTAAGAGAAGGGGAAATGTAAAAATTTAAACCAATAAGCTGTCTTGCTGAATCTAAAGCTTCTTTCAAATTTGTAAAACCTTTGTAAAGAGGGTCTCTGAAATTGCTAATGCTTTCTAGAACTTCTAACCATGTATGAAAGACTCCTAACTTATGACCTTTAATGACAACATAAAATTTGAATCTAGTTCTGTTCTGATTAAAATGTTCTGACAATGCATTTAAACATGCAAGAAAGTATTTCTGGTCTTTTGGATTCTTATTGTAAGAAATCCACAAATTGTCTAGAATGCATTTTTTTTCTTTTGAAAGTGAAACGTGTGCTAATGCTTTAAAAGAAATATTACTACGAGGAAAACAAGTAAGTTCTTGATTATCAAATCTAATTCGTTCTGAGTAATTTGTTCTGTTCTGAGTAGATGGAGTCTGAAATGATGCAAAGGAATTTCCCGGAGGAATTCCTGGTCTTGGAGGAGGTCTAGACATCTGTAGAAAACAAGATCATGATGAGTTTATCTCAAAAATTTCTTTATTTTCTACCATTCTACTAAGAATGTCTGCTGCTTTATTGTCTACTCCTTTAATATGTTCAAACTCTATGTTTATTCCTGTATTGGTAATTCTATCTACAAAATTCAACCATCTCCTTCTACTAGTTTTCTTGGAATCTAATTTTAACTTATTATAGAAAGAAACTATAGCAACACAGTCTGTTCTTATAATGATTTCTTTCTTAGAAATAATGAATAATTCAAAACTATCAAGGGCATAATTAACAGCTAAGAGTTCTGCATCTATGCTACTCATGTTTCCTTTTTCTTTATAATTACCACTATTGTATCTACAAATTCTTTCTGTATTTTTGTCTGCATATCTATTTGGTTTACACAATAGAATGGCTCCCCATCCTAATATGCTTCCATCTGTTTCTATGATTAGAAAATCTATATCTAATGGCATTGCTAATTTTGGTAAATTTTTTATTCTATCTTTGATTTCTTGTACAAGTTTAATATCTTCTTGATTAAAATGTCTTTGTCCTGTTGGAGAGGTCTTGGAATATAAGGGTCCTGCAATTTTTCCTAAATCTTTTATAAAAGGTCTTGCATAATTTACTAATCCTAAAAATTTTTGGATTTGTTTAAGATCTTCTAATTTATCTGGAAATTCTAAGGCTTTCTGAGCTATATGAGGTTGTAACTTAATTTCTCCTTGTCCTATATTTACTCCTAGAAAGTCTATGTATTCTTTGAATAAGATCATTTTTTTCTTACTAATGATTAAACCATGTTTAATGAATTCTGAAAAAACAATTTGTAAATGTCCTCTGTGTTCTCTCCTATTTTTGCTAAAGACTAAAATATCATCTATGTATGCAATAATAAACTTACTATGTTTATTAAAAATGTCTTCCATTTTCCTTTGGAAAATACTAGGTGCGTTCTTTAATCCAAATGGCATGACTAACCATTCATAATGTCCTTCTGGACATGTGAATGATGTCCATCTAATACTATCTGGGTGCATTTTTACTTGCCAAAATCCTGATTTTAAATCAAACTTGCTAAAAATCTTACATTCTTGGATCTTGTTGATTAAAACTGTTTTATCTGGGATCTTATATGCATCATCTGTTGTATTATCATTAAGTCTTTTATAATTTATCACCATTCTGCTTTTTCCTCTAACTATTTCTGAGTGTTTTCTAACAATAAAGGCTGCTGATCTATGAGGGCTATCTGATCTTCTAATAACTCCTAATTTCATGAGTTCTTCAATATGCATTTTAAAATCTTCTAAATTTCTTAGTTCTTATGATATATTCTGGATTTTTAATCTTTATTTCACAAAAAATCTTGTCTTTTTCCCAGTATTGTAAAACATTTTCTCCTAAAATCTCCATTTTTTCTAGTCTATTTATTAAATTCTCTATATCCTGTTCTGTAACCAACATGTCATAAATTTTTTCATTATCAATAAATTGATAATCTATTTCTATATCTTCAAGTTCTTCATCACTTTCTTCTTTTAAATCTTCTAAAAGTTGACATTCTTTTTCTTTGTTACAGGGGCAAATTTTTTCTTCTTTAGGGCTTCCACCACGCTTCTCAGCGTACTCTGATGGATAATGTATTGTCTGGGCTGGTGTAAATAATGTATGTTTTTGGAAATGTATAAAATCTTTTGTAATTGTAACACTACCATTGTCTTTTAATAAAAAACTAAGTCCTATAATAAAGTCTGTTTCTTTTAAATTGAGGGATCTAACCCATGTAGAGTCTCTTGGTAATGTATATTCTGTACTAAGGCCACAGTTTGTTTCAAAACTTATTTTACTGTTTGGTCTTAATAATTATGTATATGTATATAATCCTCCATCCATTTGTTGTGCATTAATTGGATTTTTGGATTCTATAACATATTGATCTGGAATTAGTCTTTTATTTATTATACAATTACTACTTCCTGAGTCTATTAATCCTAAACATTTTATTATGTAATTTCCTATTCTGATCTGACATTTTACTTTGATTGTTTTAAGTTTTTCTGGATTACAAATTACTTGAACATAATTAATTTGTGAACATTCTAAATCTGGTTCTTCTATCATGATATGCTTATCTTTTCTATTTGATTCTAATATTTCAATTCTTTTAATCATAAGTTTTTGCATTTCTTCTAAACTTTCAATTCTTTTTCTAAGAATTCTGATTTCAGAAATTTCTAGCTTATTTCTTTCTATTTCAATATTTATTTCTTCTTTTTCTAGAATCAAATTTTCTTCTAAGCATCTTATGCATGCTTCTTTATAACATTCTAAGCATTTAGCTCTGAGTTTTCTTGCTGGATACCATTTACAAATAAAACATGTTATGTTATCCATTCCTATGTTCTTTTGCCATTTATGCCTACATGAATCTATAGATGTCTCCATGAATTCAGTTTCTTCGTTCTGATTCTGATTCTGATTCTTCATCTATTTTGAATTTAGTAAATTCATCTAAGATTTCATAATCAGATTGTTCTTCTTCTATATTAGTCTGATCTTCTATTGATATGATACTGTAAATAGATTCTTTATCTGAAATATATTCGTCTAATTGTATTAAATCTTCATTAGTACATTCTATAAGAGTACTTTTCTTATCATAATTGTTTATTCTTTTAGGACATGTTCTTGCTAAATGTTCATTACTATTACAAACAAAGCAATTTAATTTATTTTTGTAAGTTCTTTCTGGCTTAAATTTTCTAACGTGTCTTTTTTCATCTAAGTATGGTTTTCTCTTATTTGATTTTCTTAAGAAGTATCTTTTCTTAATTGGGTTTCTAAAATTCTTCTTGTATTTTTTCTTATAAGGTTTAGATGTTGAAGCTCCATAGGTCTGAGGTGTAAAAATATCTTTACAAAATTTATAATCTGTCTTTTTTAATTGTTTTTGGATTTGTAATTCTACACATTTACCTTCTAAGCATCTTATTACATGTTGTATTCTTTGTCCTATACTCCAGTTTTTATCTGGAAATTCTTTTACTGATGCTAGATTATTCCATGATTCTGTGATTTCTAATCCTAATGGTCCTGGTAATTTATGAAATAACTTATTTCCTATTTCTTGGTTAAATGTATTTCCTGAAATTGAAGTCTGATAATAATATTCGTTTAAAAATCTTTTTACATACTTACCTTTAGTCCATTTATATAAATTAAGCTGTTCTAAGTCTCTCATTGCTTTTCTTTGTATACTCATATGTCCTGAATTAGGGTCTGCTCCTGTGACTAAGATTTGTACTTTGTTAACAAAATTATAAGGATTACTTCCTAATTGTACTAATTGATCATATTCTTCTTTTCTTTCTATCTTATAGGCTTCCCACATTGCCTTTGTACTTTCTCCTAAGAATGTTTCTAAGTATCTATACATATCTGAGGGTTCCATATCTTGTATGTTTCTAATATAATGTCCTACTATAGTGTTCTTCCAAACATCTATGACGTTTGTCCATGTCTGTGGATCATGTGCTGTGATGTTTAGTATTTGTGCTTTAGAGGCTGTCTGAAATTCTATTTTTTGTTCTAAAGGCCTCTCACTTCCTCTTGCTATGTATTTACTATTTTGTGGTGGTTCATTATATGTATTATAGGCTCCTCTAGGAGGAAAACCATCTCCGTATGTAAAAATCTCATGCTTAACTGTCTTATCAAAAGGGGTTTCATCAAATGTTCTATATCTAGTTGTGTCTTCCATTAGTTCTTTAGTATAACTACATTCTGTAACATTTGTATTATTATCATTTTCTTCATTGATAATTCCTATTCTAATATTCTGTTTTGAATCATAATATAAATATTCATTTTCTTTCACTTGCTTTGAAATATACATTTGATCTTCTAATTCTAAAAGTTCTTTTTTATTTAAAAGAATTCCTAGTTCTTTAGGAAATATTATTCTATCAATGTCTTCTTCTATAAGTTCTATGTGAACATTTTCTTGATAATGTTCTTCTTGGTTTTCTTCATCATTAGTTCTTGGTACATATGTATAATCAGTGAATCTTAAACTTGTTCTTCCGTGTGAATCTTTATAAGTTAATGATTCTCTGGGTGCTATGGGTTTAGCTTCTTCTTCTAAGAATTTATCCATATCCCATTCTAATCCTGCTAATTGTTCTGATGAAAATTCTTTTGGTTTAACCATATTGATTCCTTTACTACTCATTAATCCTACTACTTTATCTATGTAAACTTTATATTTAGTCTGGGAATTAATTGAGCATCTTCCTAAAAATGCTATGTTTATTAAGAGGTTTTCTCCACTATTTGTATCTTCATATCCTTTAGTTTGGATGCCTATCTTTATTTTTTCTGAAAAATCTCTAATTGTCATTAAAAAGTCTGGATTACAATAAATAATACCAGTATTATTATTCATGTCTACTTCCATACTTGCTATCTGTCCTTTTTCTATATTATTAAATCTTTCATCGAAAATAGTAATTAAGGTTTTACATCCTAAACTTCTTCTAGTTAATCCTCTTATTCCTATAACAATTAATCCTAAGTGCATAAATCTAAAGTTTCTTTTTCTAAGTTATTTATTAGAATCTTCTGAAATTAAATTAAGCTTAACAACTTGATTACTAATACACTGGATTTCTACTTCTCTATGATGTCTAAAAAACTGAGTTCTTGATTCGAAAATTCCTCTATTATATAATATATCAGGATTAAGTACTCTTAATCCATGTGTCTGGAATCTTGCATAATCTTGTTCTGGGTCAATAATTTCTTCTATATTTTGATTATGTTGTTCTACTCTTCTTAAAATTCTATCTAAAAAATTTCTATTTTCTCATGATGTACTTGGTCTTGATGTTCCTTCACTAATTGTTCTAGATCTTCCTATGAATGGAGTTGTTAAATTCATCTTGGAAATTTTAATTCTCTGGGTAATCTTCTTGTAATTTTTTCCTTACCTGTTTCTTTGATATTTAAATTTCCTAATTTATTTGTTATGGCTCTTAAATCACTTTCTATATCTGGATCAATTCTTTTATCAAAAGCGTCTAATTTTTTGTGTAAACTTATTAAAAGAGTAATAATTATATTATTTTGTCTGATTAAAATACCTTCAGAAATTTTTTGGGAATCTAGTTTTGTTATTCCTTCTGGATCCTTATGGAAAATTCTACAGTAATTATAAGCTTCTTTGTAGTTTCTTTCTGATTCAAAATCTGTGTTCATTAACTAAGAATGTATCCTTTTAATTCTTCTGTTTTATTACTGATCTTTTTTGTTTCTTGTAAAATTTCTTTATTGGAATCTAAAATTTTTGTTATTTCTGGAAAATTTAAAGTTACAGTTTCTTGTTTAGATATTTTTTCTAGAATAACACAATTTTGATTTTTAATAAAGTCTAAATTTTCTTTAATATTTTTAAAATCTGAGTTTTTTGTTTTAAGATGATCTAAAACTTCTTCTAGAGTTTTGCTAAATTTTTTATTAGCTTGTTCTAAATTTTTTGCAAAATTTATAACTAAGTCTATTAAAAGATTCTGACTTGGATCTTCTGAAAACAGCTTATGTAATTTATGTGATGTTTCTAAATTACAATTTAAAATATTATTTTCTATTGTTTTAAAGTTCTTACCTTGGCTAGAAAGTTCTAGGTCTAGGTATTCTATGAATTTTTTATTCGCTATGGCTCTGATACCAAAAGAGGGGGGGTATATACTTAAAATAAACACAGTCACTGGCGTAGAAGGGTTTATTCTAAGGTTGGATGCAGAGGTCGGCTTGTATGCGGAATTATTGATCTAAAAGACTTTCACAGTCTTGTCTATAATATCCTGTGTTTATTCTATATTGTTCTAAATAGAAAGGATAGAATTCACTGTCTGATCTTAAAATTTTTGTTTCTAAAATTTCTTCAAGTTCTTTGATTTTAAATTGTAAATCAAAACTTCTTTTGCTAGTTCTGTTAATATAATTCTTAAAAGGATAAGAATTACTACTATACCCTTGTATGTCTATAACTTTATCTAAAGTTTTATAGTCTTCTATTAAAGTTTGGTCTATAACAATAATTTGGGTCTGATGTAATGATAATAAATATTCAAAGTCTGAAATAATTTTAGGAAATTCTTTTTCTATGTTTATCTCGTTTAGAGTGTGTGATGATGAAGGGTTCATGAAATTCTTTCGTTTTTTCAAATCGTACTTTTATCCTACTAGGTACTTTCCTTAGTTTTCTGTATTTCTAAATAATATTCTAACAAATATACCATGATCATTCCAATGATAATTAAAGGGAAAATTTATCATGATCATTCCAAGCTTAAAATATATTTGCATTTTCACTATATTCTTCTTTTAAAATAGGATTATTCTGCCATTGGAAAAAAAAAATTGAGTTCTTCTTTGAAAATATTATTCTGCCATTAGAACCACAAGTTTCAGCTTCTTTTGGTTCCAATAGCTGGTGACTTAAGCGGCTAAAATGGAAACATGAGGCGGAATCCACGTCAACATCAGCCTCCAGATAGACATCTTCGCCGTGGTTAGAGCTCTCATCGGAATCTTCATCATAAAGAAGGTCCTCATCTTCGTTGTAGAGGGTGTTATTGGAATCTTTTGAGCGGAGGCCATGAGGGGCGGTGGAGGTTTTCAGAGGCATTTTTAGGATGGGTTTTGCCAATGAATTTTTTTTTTTTTTTTTAAACCTGATTTTGATAATATGTTTGGTATTGTTAAAAAATCTTTTAAAATACATGATACTTAAAATTAGATCTTTGATGTTGTGTACTTGTGTACTTAACCGTAAATAAAATTCCTGCAGTCCTTTTACAAAAAGCTTCTATCCAACAAAACTCTTTGTAATAAACAAAACAATATCAGAAGCTTGGTATCATATTTTCATATTCCATCATAATCAAATTTTAATATGCCATCAGATGTCGGGTTCAAATTCATTGGATTCAAGTCGGCAGATTTGAAGCTTAACCGACATAGTCTGGATCACCTCCGATGGCCTTTTAAAGCTAACAAATGCCACAAAACAAGAAGTGGGCATGCTTTCTATCCTAGTCCCCAGGGACAAAGCCAGGATTTTGAGGGAGTTGGGGCCAAAATTTTCAAATGGTGAAAGGGGATTTTTTTTGAACCAGAATGATTGAAACGACAATTTTGAGTACCAATTTGAATATAAGGATAGTCATAAATAATGACATATCAAAAAATGAGTTCTTTAAATTTAACATCATAATACATAAATAACAATTTTGTACACTTCTGTTGCCCTCGTCAAATTTAAAAATCAAGAAAATTGCTCGTAACTAATAGAGATCGACCCAACGTGCAATTATTATGTAAAGGACCTAGGCCCCACACACACACACACGGAGATAAATGTGTGTGTGTGTGTGTGTGTGTGTGTGTGAGAGAGAGAGAGAGAGAGAGAGAGAGAGAGAGAGAGAGAGAGAGAAGGCCTTACAGAGAGAGAGAAAAGACATCTTCTCTCTCCTAGGTTGTCTTCTTCATCGTAACAGAAATAGAGGCTTGCAATCAACTGGTATTAAATCTCTTCCAAAATAAACATCACATTTTCATGTGGAAATTCTGATCTTGAAGCAATCCTCACACATATCTCTAGATTAATTATAAATTTTTTCCTTCAAAAAAAATCGAAAAATTTCAGTGGGGGAGTAGGATCTCAATGGTCCTAAGGGAGATACGTCCATCCCATCAGCTTCAAGGACTCAGTGGCAATAGCATATGGCAGTGGCAGAATACAATCCAGAATTGACAACAATCTCCCTCAAAATGCCACTATGTAAATTAACAAATAACAGTTGAGGGGAATAAGCTACAATTGATGATTCTGTTTGTTAAAAATTTTTTGTTTAAAAACATATTTTTTTTATGTTTTCAAGGTAAAATTTGTGGTTAAAAATGTAGAGAGAAAATATGTATGATTAAAAAGCAATTTGGGGAATTTTTTTGTAAAAACTTATTTTAAACAAGTTTTCCAAACAGAGGAATAAAAAAGGCAGATTGATGGGACAGAAGCAAGTGCAGAGTTGGGTCCACCCAACAACCAAAAAATCGATTTTCTTTTCTTCAAAGTATTGCGCCTAGATTGAGGCTTAATTATTGCATCTGTTTGGTTTAACCGTTTGATAACACTGTAGCGGTTCATAAACTGATTTATTTATGATTTTGAGGTAAAATGTGTGGTTAAAAATTGGAGAGAAAAAATGTGTGTAGTTAAAACGTGGTTTGAGAAATTGTGTGGTTTATAAACAATTTACCAAACATCTGCTAAATAAACTGATTTATAAATGAGTTTATAAACTACACAATTTTTCAAATTACGTTTTAACCACGCATATTTTCTTTTTCCAATTTTTAACAACTAATTTTTACCTCAAAAAATAAATAAATCAGTTTATAAACCATATAGTGTTACCAAACAGAGTATTAAAAAAGTGCTATCAATCTTTTATTGACCCTCATAATTCGTATAACGTTATTTGACAAAGCCTCTTTTTGACAAAGATGGTTAAAAACGTATTTTTAACAACATAATTTTCCAAATCGCTTTTGAACCACACATATTTTCTCTCTTCATTTTTCAACCACATATTTTACCTGAAAAACATAAAAATAACATGTTTTAAATACAAAACTTTTAACAAACAGAGCCTAGCTATTTTCAAGGAAATATGGGCTCCTTCATAATTTGAAGAATTGAGTTTATTACGGATTCATATATCAACAATATCATCTTTTACAAAAGACTAAAAAGTAAACTATACACATAGTACATACTACGTGCATATTTCGTATGCTTTTCTATCAAAACTAGTGAAGGACTCGTAGCTCTACGAGTACAGTTTTGAACTTGAATTTATTTTCGGGAACCCAAATTAATTTTGTTAGGTTTTGATGTAATTGACAATCCCATGAATAAAATGACTCGTTTATAAATCTCAATTAGAGTGAAAGTATGTTAGTTGAATTAATTATGTATTCGGGTTTAAGGAGATCAAAGAAGTGTTCAAGGAGACTTGAGATGCAATTAAAAGTCAAAGAAGAATCCAAGATCCACAAGGATTATGACCCAGATTTTTGGACAGAGAGTGAGAGTCAATTTTTGAATAGAAAACATTCGAATTTGGAAACTGCTATTTTTGGAAGAATTATATCCCTTTGAGTTGGCTTTCCAACGCATTTTGAATCACCTCAATCGGACATCAATAGAGAAAGTTATGATCGAAATATTGAAGACACTAGAATTATGCTCTAATTCCACTCAAGCGGTTTTAACAGTTTTTGAGTGCTCGAATTCCGCTCGATGTGCGCTATAGCGGTCGGAACCTGTTTGCACCATAATACGCATTTTTCAACGATTTTGTTCAGCCCAAACACTTCCAAACCTTTTTCAATTTATACCCAAGCCTTTGCACAAATTTTGTAAGGTTGCCACATTGTGCCTCTCATAGACACATCATAAAATCCAAGAACACAATTTACCAAAGATCAAATATATTCTTTCTTGAGATCATGCAACCACAGATTTAGGAAAACATCAATTCCTAGAATCTTAAACACCTTCTTCCTTAACATATCAAGGAAGATACTTTCTCAATTGTAAACTTCAGAAGTTGCTGGAAGTTGAGGAATGTTTGACTACAAGCGCAGGAATAGTAACAAGAATTGGATATTCTTGGGGTATCTAATTGGAAGAGACACCAGTACAAGATCGAAAAGCTAAAATAGTGAACAACAGTATCTTGGGGTTTGCAGGGGTAGATTGAAAAGTCTAGTGGAGTTCCATGTACATATCTAATTGTAAATGATGTTGCTAAATCGCAAGTGTAAGATATCGTATCCAAGTAATAAAGTGAACTTTTTGAGTTCGAGTTATCTTCCCACTGAGATTGTAATTAAGTACCAAAATTATATTAGTTCTTGCCCTATTTGAGAAGTAAAATTTGGGTTTTTTGAATTGAATAAAATATTAAACTAAAAAGCAAAAGAAAAGAAAAGACATTTAGATATTTTAAATTGATGTTTATAAGTATTGGGACATTCTATTTCACATAGTCAATACTTTAATTCCAATTGTCAAGTTTTATTTCTATTATTGTGCTTGATCGAATTCACTTATGCATATGAAATTCCTCTCTCGAGTTTAAATCAACTCTATCTAATTATTCAACCATGTTTCTAGACAGCAGGTTGTAATGATGAGGTGCATGGAACACAAAAATTCATGTAGCGATCGCAATAATAACAAACGTATATCTCTATTGTTCGTTCAATTACCGAATTTTATTCCTAGAACTAGGTTATTAGCTCGCCTCTTGGATTATGAAAACAACCCATTGAATCAATGAACTAGCCGTGAATTAATTAATGCATTAAACACAAAACAAAATCAACACATGCAATCATAAATGTAAAACTGGAATTATAGAATTAAAAGCGTAAAATTATGCTACATCGGATATCCCAACTATGAAATTAATCGTTCATCAATAATGAAAATAAACACGCAAAAATATAAATTATTTTTCAATTTGAGTTTATCAAATTAACAAAGAAAAGGAAATCTTGAACTAAGTATTTCGTTCCCCATTGATAATCTTCAATTTCCAAGTCTTTGCCTTGATTTTCCACCCAAGATTTGTATGATAGAAAGGTAAATTATGTTTTTGAAAGTATGTGTAAAAGTGTGACAAAAGGTCCCTGAATTCCTGCCCTATAGGTTGCTTATATAGGTGCATGAGAAACCCTAGTAGAATAAATGAGAAATCCTAGTAGAATAAATGAGAAATTAGGTCAAAAACATGCATGTGCCAAATCTCCGTTGGGCCTCAGAAAGTTATGCGGCCGCACAGAAGAAACCCAGGTGGCCGTGCAGTTGGTTGATTTCCGGTTCTTCATCTTCCAATTATGAAAATTTAGTCCTCATACTTTTGATTTCTCCTCTTTTCTTCCTCTTTTCCTCAGTTGTCTTTATGCACTTCTCCAATGTGTACAATTTAACTCCAATAGTCATCCATTTGGCCTTTATTTGCTTCCATTCCTTCGTTATATCAACTTTGGGATACTTTCTGCAATATAAACAATTAAACAACAATGAGGTAGAATTTATTTTAAAACGACAACATATTATCCTGATTTAGACATATAAATAAGTGTATAAAATACACTTATCAGTAAACACACATTGTCAATAGTAGAGGTAACTATCTTTGTCCCGAAGTTTTTCCCATGTTGGGTTTCTGCATCATCATATTAGTGTTGATTTCTTATTGCTATACAATATTGCATTTATGGTAATTCAACTTAGAATAATTGGACGTGTTTGCTTAACCATCTAGAAACAATTAAAAAATGACCTGTTCATTTTATTTGTGTTAATTTCGCACATAAGATCGAACTATTTGGGATAACCCAGAACTTTCAAATTTAAAAAATGAATTTTGTAAGTTAGCTTAATGTAATTGTAATTTTGAAGAATATAAGCCAATACTGTTTATTCATTGTGTAATTTCTATGTGAATGAAAGATGAAACATTTTTTTTGCCATTGTTTGAGATCATTTTATGGAATGTTTTTATTTTTTGGTATAAAATATGATTAAGTTCGAAAACTAAGAATGGGCAAGATAAAAGGGTAAAAGAGGAAGATCTAAATGTCCATCAATCTAAAAATACAATATAAAAAACACAGAAATTAAATATATTAATCCAACAAACATGACTCTAGTTGATAGTGCAAAATAATAACTTCAAAGTTAATTGACGACATACAGATTCTTCAAGAGCAAATGAGACTTTAAAAAAGATTTCTGGCGATTGTGTTTAAAAAGGAAAGAGGACTACAAATCTCACCTAATCGATTGACCACCAAGTAGGAAACACGCAAGAAAAGAAAATAACCAATCACAGGTAGATTAGGAAAAAAGGAGCATGAGTTGTAGATATATGTTGCACCAAGAATCACAAATCCAACTACACCTATTTAGATCGTGTCCAAAAACGAACCCAATGAATCACCAGCAAGGGCCCAATAGAGGCCTAATGGGTCTTGGCCCATGACTTGAACTTAGGTTATCTCCTTGGGCCGACTGCCAAGGTGGAACAGCGCATAAACCTCTTTATCTGAACTGGTTCATGGCTAGCCGAGGTGCTCTATGGTAACGCCTCGGAGAGGTGATAGGACAACAGATGGTGTCAGAGATGCGTAACTTTTCCCAATTGACTGTGGCTTGACGAGACATTGCCTTTATCAAAGATGTGACAGGCGCCCATCCCCTACCAAACGTAGCAATGATTACTGCAAGAAAGTTGGTTCTCCTCTCCAACAGCTAGGGTAAATACACGTGTCCCCATCCAAGGCCATAACTTCTCCTATAAATAGAACACTCTCACCTCCAAATAAAGGGTTAGAAATCCTATACTCTAACAATATATTTTACTCTCATTCCCTTTTCTCTCTTTTACACACTTATATTTCCCGTACCCAATTTATATTTGCTTGAAATGAGCATTGACTTTGGCATCGGAGTGCAAATGGGAGCCACCTCGGCCCCCTTTGCAAACTGATTATTTGTCACACTACGCAAGAGATCCACGTGTTCAAGAGAGAGGAGCTGAGACGTGTTGGTCTAAGTCCAGCCGAATTTTGTGGTCAACATTTTGGTCCCGTCTGTGGGGAACCACACTTCTAACCACGAAATCACGTGGTAAAAAGCAACACAAGACCTTGAAAAAGGAAAAGAACCTCTTGAAAAAGAGGGGAGAAATATTATAAGAACCCCTTGAAAAAGACTTGAAACTTTGAAATATAAGTTTACTAACCTTGAAAAAGGCTTGAAACTTTGAAATATAAGTTTACTAACATTGAAAAAGGCTT
Source organism: Ligustrum vulgare (assembly GCA_963555705.1). Taxonomy (NCBI): domain Eukaryota; kingdom Viridiplantae; phylum Streptophyta; class Magnoliopsida; order Lamiales; family Oleaceae; genus Ligustrum; species Ligustrum vulgare. Next base: position 56,723,721 of record OY743170.1, read on the forward strand.
GAAGCTTTGAAATAAAAGTTCACCTATCCTTGATAGAAAAGATAGAACCAAGAAATTGCTATGAATATGAATGAAAGTGATGATGATGTTAACCCTCGTAGGAGCAGAGATGAACAATGAAGCGAGGAGGAGGCTCCCCAGAGGCCTCGTGAGAACACAAATGAGGGGGTGGCCCAACCTAATCCTCCACGCCGGCCCCGAAATCACCGCATGCTTCGAGATATGACTCGCATGGCAGCCCAGATGTTGGAAATGCAGAAACAGCAAATGGAACAAAGTGCTGTGATGAATGCCTATATGGCTAGAGGGCATATTATAAACGAACCCATGATGCCCCCGCAGTACTCGCAGCCACATTACTTACCATCTGATGCGGCCAATGCCTCGTATTATTATCAGGCATATGACGAGGTGGAATCTATTCCTTTCAGCAAAGAAGACTCGGTGCATGAAGCACCAAGAGAACAAGGTCAAAGTCTGGCAGCGTTTTTAGCCGAATAGGGGGACTATTAAGGGGCAAATGAGGGGGCCAAAATGACCAAGGTCGGCACAGTGTAGCTGAGCCTAGAAATAAGTGGGAGCGACGAGCTGAAGAAGCCCTTTCATGAAGCCAAATGTCTAGAGATAGGTATGATGCAGGGGCGGAAAAATTGAGCTCCACACATGAGCTTAGAAATAGGCTGGAGAGAAGAGCAGAAGCAGCTCGGACCCAATCTCATGGTGGCCATCCGACCTTTCAAAGGCCAAATTATGGTCGAGTTTTGCCACCATGGGGGCAGGATTACGTTTAACCACCCTGACTCGATGTTAAATCTACCCTCCAAGTATAAAGGGGTCAGGTTATAGCCTAGCAATAATCCAGGGTCATTCTTCCTAGGGATTTTGTTGGTATAATAATATTTGCTAAATTCGAAACTTAAACTATGATTTCAATTGTTTTTAAATGAATAAAAAGATGATAATTAAATTGCAATGAAAGGGAAATTTGAGTGGAGTTATTCTTTCGCTATCAATTGGGCTTTTCAAATAAGATTAGTGTGAATTTCTTGAGATCGATAAGATATAAAAATATTAGTGAGAAAATTACTCAATTTATTCTACCGCATTTTGTCGAGCATGTTGTGTGCATATCCAATACACACCACATCAGCAACATTCATACAAGTAAAATAATTTGAAAACTTAAAACAATTTGTAAACGCTTATCAGTAACAAGAATTCATTCATGACGAATTAAAGCACACCCATTGACGCTAAGAATAACTCCCCTCAAATATAACTTAGCCGAACATAATTAAATTAAACGAAACAAAAATCAAACAAAAGATAGCCATTACTAGGGATGTAATTCAAGCTTGAAAGTAAATATTCAATAATCAAAATATATCTCAAAATCAACCAAAGATAAAAAAATCTGAATTCACTAAAGAAAATAATTGAAACAACTAAAATTCTAAGCAAAACTATGAATATAACTGGAACCAATCACCCGAAACGAGGGAAGGAGCGGCTGTAAGTGGAAGTGAGTTGCACGAAGTCCAATTCCCAGCAATGTATAAGCCTTATCAACCTTTAATTTATTTAATCTAGCCAACCCTGTTAATTTCCTCCAAAATCAGCCGACCAATATATAACTTTTCCACCGCGTTGTGTATATATGTGTCTCCCTCAAGAATAAAATTCCAGCAGCTTCCAATGCCGTGTTGTGTATAAATCCCCCCTCAGAACTCGGTTGAGTTAACTGCGTGGATGAGGAGGGAAGACAGAGGCTGGTTTGCTGAAGATGAAATAGAGACTTGCGGCTGTTGTGAGAGAGGGGAGCAGGTTTCGGCTGAAGTTGGAGATGAAATAGGAGCTGCGTGAGAGAGAAGACAGACAGAGAGACCTGCGTGAGCTGGAGGATGAAGTCGAGCTGGGAAGAGAGGTGGCTGCTGTCTGAAGTGATAGGGCTGGTGTGAGTTACGTGAGGTAGAGGATGGAGACTGCTTCTGGTTGGGTGTGAAGATGGTGAAGTGGTTGACAGAATTGAGAGAAACGGAGGTTGAGGGACGAGGGCTTGCGGCTGGCACTGCTGTAGAAGATGAGGGCAGAGGGTGGAGACCAAACTGCTGGTGGTGTGAGAGATTGAGTTCGGCTAAGGGAGATGAGGGAGAGGAGCTGCGCTGGTTTTTGAGGAGAGAAGAGAGAGTATCGGCTGGAAGACAGGTTCAGAGTGCCGAGAGAAAAGAAGACAGCGGCTGTGGAAGAAGGGTTGAATAAATTGATTTTTTTGGGCTTTTTTTTTTAGGTTAATCAAGTTAGGGGTTATTTTTGAGATAAAATTGTCCAAAATGTACCTGCAATTAAATAAATGAAATTATTAGCAATTAAAATCGATTTAGAGTTTAACAAATAAAATTAAGTCTTTAATAAATCTTACTCTAAATAACAAAATTTATATCCCAAAATTGTATTTTTCATTTATTTGCCTATCTAAAATACGTAAAATTGGACAATAATCACACTCCCCAACTAGCTTTTTGCTAGTCTCTAGCAATTCAAGCGAATTAAAAACATGATTAGCTCAATGAAAAACTTCAATTGTAAAGTCAAGAATGAGTTTAGATAGTCGAGCACATCAACTTCGCACAATCAAGAGATCAATCATTATATCCAAATTAATCCATAAAAACATTCCCAAAATTTTGTGTGTGTGTGTTTTAAGCCGATCCATCAAACCACTAACCCCAACACATACAGTGTCGAGTATTCACTCAAGCCAAGTATAAACTCCATATACTCACGGGTATGTGTATTTTGTTTCTGTACTGGTTAGGGGTCACTCATGGAGTTTGAAAATTGATCACTCAAGCATTCAATAAAGGCCATATATATGTGGATGACAGTAATGCAAATATTGACCTCATGAAAAGCTCACAACCATTGGGACTCAACCGTTCTTACCACAAGCCTACTTAAGATCAAAATTTCAATGTCAACGTAAAGGTAGTAATGGTGTTCTCAAGAGAATTGATAAAGAGTGATGGAAGAAGAGGTTTGCATATTTCAGTGATAATAATAGAACAAGGAATTCCAATGGAAGTATACGACGCAATGGTAGCATTTTTTTTTTATTATTATTTTTTTTTTTTTGGTAGGATAAGGGAATAAAAGAAGTTGGTAGAAATCGAGAACTTTCAAAATATAAGCAAGGATAATAATTTTCACTTTTAATCACACTTCAAGCTTGCTTTCTTCTTCACATCCTTTACTTTCTCTTCAATACGTTTTTTTTTTTTTTTTTTTTTTCAAACTGAGATCCTCTCAAATAATTTTTCAACATTTTCCTCTAGTCTCAATGACTGTCAAATACTTTCCAACTCCACTTTTCTTTCTTTTTCATGCACTGAACGTTTGTTTCTCAAATATGGAGCAAAAATAATCATCCTCACTTATACTTGCAAGTAGAAACAAGGTTATGTATTTATGGAAGCAATGTCTGGATGTAATGTCGTTTTTAATGTGAAATAGATGAAAGGGCTTTGTAGCTATGAAGGAATTTTGTGGATATGAAGGGATTTTTGATGGGAAGAGAATATGATAATATTAGCTTCAAAGGATCAAATTTTTATTTGACATTGACCTTCATCGTTTCTCAAGTGTAAACCACCAACAATCCACAGTCCGTGTAATGATGCCCAATGGAAGTAGCAATATCAAACAAGGGCAATATAAGAAAACCACCAATCACTCAACTCTCATGATGAACAAATAAAATTACTTAACTTGAGAGAGCTCTAGTTGTATGTGTTGACTATCCATCTTACCACAAGGCTTAAATTTGTGCATAAAAATTTTTTTTTGGAGGGAGGTCTTTACAGAATAACAAAGATATAACTCAAGACTCAAGATGTACTCAATTTTAATGCTCAACTATCACAAAAGAATTTATGCAAAACAAGTACATTTGAGTCACTCTCCCCCCAACTAAAATCAGACATTGTCCTCAATGACTCAAAGAGAAGAAAAATGAACGGTGAATAATAAACACGACTCAAAATTAAATCAAGCTAAAGGAGAAGAGTGTACCTGAGAGGAGGCTTATGCACATGAGCAATTATTCAAGAATGAAAAACTAAAAAAATGAAGAAAAGAATGAAGTCTGCAAAAAGAAAATAAAATATATACATAATAATAAAAGTTAGTTCCAAGAAAATCAGCCGCTGGAAGCAGGGTCCAGCATAGGTAGTTCATTAAAATCAGCAGAAAAATTATCCAAAAATGGTTTCAGACGTTGTCCATTAACTTTAAAAACAGTACCAATTTTTGGATCCAAGATTTCAACTGCTCCATAAGGGTAAACAGTTTGCACAATGTAAGGACCAATCCATTTAGTTCTCAACTTACCAGGAAAGAGATGAAGCTTAGAGTCATACAACAAAACTTTCTGAGAAGGGAAAAATGATTTTCTAAAAATTTTCTTATCGTGAAAAACTTTCATTTTCTCTTTTGAAATTTTTGCATTCTCATATGCTTCCAAACGCAATTCATCTAACTCATTCAATTTTAATTTCCTAAACTCACCAGCTTGATCTAAGTCAAAGTTGAGTGTTTTGATTGCCCAATAAGCTTTATGTTCGATTTCAACCGGCAAATGACAAGGTTTTCCAAATACAATTCTATAAGGAGACATTCCAAGAACAGTTTTAAAAGCAGTCCTATATGCCCATAAAGCATCATCCAATTTTATAGCTCAATCTTTTCTATTTGGATTAACTGTTTTTGTCAAAATGCCTTTAATTTCCCGGTTGGGTAATTCAGTTTGACCATTAGTTTGAGGGTGATAGGGAGTGGAAACTTTATGCCTAATGCCATATTTCTTTAACAGAGTTTCAAAAGGTTTATTACAAAAATGTGTTCCACCGTCACTAATTATGGCCTTAGGCATACCAAACCTAGAAAAAATATGTTTTTTCAGAAATTTGAGCACAACTTTATGGTCATTTGTTCTACATGGAATAGCCTCTACCCATTTTGACACATAATCAACAGCAACCAATATATATAAATATCCAAAAGAAGGGGGAAAAGCACCAACGGGGGGTTTCGGTTGATTGAAGCAAATAAGCAAGGTCAGCACCCTCAAGAAATGCGTTGATGCGTATGAAAAGGAGTAGAGAGATTATTTCCGCAGAAAGGTAGTCAAAAACTTCAGGAACAAGGGAAGAGGGAAGGCTTTATAAGAGGGTTCTTTGGCACGGGCCCTTAATTTGCAAGTTTTAAAGAAAATGCGAATAAACTGCGTGCTTTAATAAGGGCAGTAAGTTAAAGCGCCAACCAATTGGGAATTTGAAAAAGGAAAAAATTATTCAACTGATGGAGCGCACCCCACGCGCGGGAGGAGCGCTTCCTTCCCATTTATTCAAGCGTTTTTCTTGGAAACAAGCGATAATCATTTTCCAGTAATAAATGCGCCGACTGAAGGACATGCTGGCATCCTCAATGATCACCTTAAAAGGAAGTGGAAATAAAGGTGGTTGTTTTCATAAATTTGCACGCCGTAGAAAATTACAAAAGCAACACATACATCCGAGGCGTTACGGAATGATTCCTGTGCAAATCACCTCGGATTGATTAAACGGTACCAATAATATTATACATAAAAATGATAGGGAGAATTAACGGCTCCATATTAGTTCCCAGCAAAACCGTAGCTTCGAACCTATGGAAAATCCGATTCGCTCATGAATGACCACATCGGATTTGAGGGACTAGTGTTGAGATCGTGTCCAAAACGGAACCCAATGAATCACCAGCAAGGGCCCAATAGAGGCCCAATGGGTCTTGGCCCATGACTAGAACTTAGGTTATCTCCTTGGGCCGACTGCCGAGGTGGAACAGCGCATAAACCTCTTTATTCGAACTAGTTCATGGCTAGCCGGGGTGCTCTATGGTAATGCCTCAGAGAAGTGATGGGACAACAGATGGTGTCAGAGATGCGTGACTTTCCCCAGTTGACTATGGCTTGACGAGACATTACCTTTATCAAAGATGTGACAGGCGCACATCCCCTACCAAACGTAGCAATGATTACTGCAAGAAAGTTGGTTCTCCTCTCCAACAGCTAAGGTAAATACACGTGTAAAGTCCATCACGTGTCGCCATCCAAGGCCATAACTTCTCCTATAAATAGAACACTCTCACCTCCAAATAAAGGGTTAGCAATCCTATACTCTAACAATATATTTTACTCTCACTCCCTTTTCTCTCTTTTACACACTTATATTTCCTGCACCCAATTTATATTTGCTTGAAATGAGCACTGACTTTGGCATCGGAGTGCAAGCACTGACTTTGGCATCGGAGTGCAAATGGGAGCCATCTCGGCCCCCTTTGCAAACTGATTGTTTGTCACAATGCGCAAGAGATCCACGTGTTCAAGAGGGAGGAGCTGAGACGTGTTGGTCCAAGGTCCAGCCGGATTTTGTGGTCAACAACACCAAGTAGAGCAAAGAAAACAAATCTATGGCAATCAAAATGTGAATAAAACAACCAATCACACAATCAACAAACTCACACACTCTTGACGTAAATAAAGATATGAACACCGATTTATTTTACGTGGAAAAACCCTCCAATGTGAAGGGAAAACCACGGGACCATAATCCACCACAAACCCTCCACCATAACTTCAAAGTGGGTACACCAAGTTCTTCCCTAATAAAATAGGGGCTGTCAGTATAAAACAATACAATAACACCTCAAAAATACAAACAAACCATCACTCAACGAAGTGGAAAACCAAAGGTAAAAGCTGAAAGAAAATCACCTAAATAGAGACTGAAGTCTACCAACAAGAATCAACTGTAGGAACCTCCAAATGACGATCCAAATGTCCAAAATGTAGGTCTATATGTCTACAACCATCCTGCAAAATTTCATCCCAATCGGAGAAGAAATGACTGTGCGATGAAGCTGATTTCTGGACTACACTGTTGAAATCCAAGAATCTTGACAGTTTTCTCTCTTCCCTCTTTTTTGGTCTAAAACATTCCCAGCTCTCTCTCACTTATTTTGAGTCTTGCCCTAGTATTTTACCAAGAAACAAAAGTGTGGAAATTACATTTCTCACTCCCAAACTTTGCAACAAGAGGTAAATAAGTCATTTTCATCTATTGGACTCAAAATAGATGAAATATATGGGTCATCCTCATAGGAGGAAAACCCAACAAATCTCCCCCTCCCGACTATAAGGAGAGAGTCTCCATATCGGCAACTCTACAAAAAACTTCAAGCTTCTTTTTTGGAAGAGATTTAGTCATCATGTTTGAACCATTATCATTAGTATGGATCTTTGTCAATTCTAACAACTTGGAGTTTAACACATCACGAATCCAATGATATCTAACATCAATATGTTTTGATCTAGCATGAAAGGTAGAGTTCTTACTAAAATGGATGGTAATTTGATTGTCACAATGCAATAGATACCTTTCCTGCTTAATTCCAAGCTCTTGGGAAAAAAATTTCACCACAACAACTCCTTACAAGCATCAGTTGCTGCAATAAACTCTGCTTCTGTAGTAGAAAGAGCAATACATTTCTATAGTCTTGATTGCCATGAAATAGCTCCCCCTCCAAAAGTAATCAAGTATCCAGATGTAGACTTTCTATTATTTACATCTCCGGCCATATCAGCATCTGTATATCTAGTCAATACAGGTTTCTCACTTCTAAAGCACATACACAATTTGGAGGTGCCACGGAAATACCTAAGGATCCACTTCACAGCATCACAATGTTCTCTACCTGGATTGGAGAGAAATCTAATAACAACATGAGCTATGTCAAGTTTGGTACATACTATCGCATACATCAAACTTCCCATGATTGAAGCATATTGAACATTCTTCATATTATCTTTTTCTTCTTCAGTAGAGGGACTTTTCTTGGAGCTTAATTTGAAATGGTAAGCAAGTGGAGAGCTAACTGCTTTAGCTTTGTCCGTGTTTAATTTTTCAAGCGCATTCAAAATGTATCTTTCCTGTGATAACCACGACTTCTTGGCTTTCCAGTCTCGAACAATGTTCATGCCAAGAATTTTCTTTGCTAGCCGCAAGTCTTTCTCAATTCCTTCTTTAACCTATCAATTTTAGACACATCATGGCCAACAATTAACATATCATTAACATAAAGTAACAAGATAAGAAAATCATTATCAACAAATCTTTTAATGAAAACTGTAATACCCCGACTAAGAAAGCTTAAAAGAAATGATAGGTACTACTCATACCAACAATGTGCACCTTCTTTTCCGGAAGTCCATCTTTAAAAACTCCACAGTCAAGCGTGCTTAGCTTGGAGAAATTCTGTGATGGGTGACCTCCTGGAAGTTTTCTTGGGGAGCGTGTGAGTGAGGACAAAGCATGCTGAAAAGACTCGTGTTGGTACAGTGGGGACAGTATGCCGTCATCCAACGGCCGAGACAGCTCGTTAAGTGAGACCCGAGTCGTTACAAATGGTATCAGAGCCGGCCGCCAGTCGAAAATCGAAAACTAAGTGCTACGCCATAGGGCGGGAGCCACCTCTAGAATCCCAATGCCTTGCAATAGATCCTCAGATGGGTTAAGCGCGACGAGGACGTCGCGAGTCTAACAGGGGGTGATTGTAATACCCCGACTAAGAAAGCTTAAAATAAATGATAGGTATTACTCATACCAACAAGGTGCACCTTCTTTTCCAGAAGTCCATTGTTAGAAACTCTATAGTTAAGCGTGCTTGGCTTGGAGAAATTCTGGGATGGGTGACCTCCTGGGAAGTTTTCTTGGGGAGCATGCAAGTGAGGACAAAGCATGCTGAAAAGACTCGTGTTGGTACAGTGGGGACAGTACACCGTCATCTAATGGTCGGGACAGCTTGTTAAGTGGGACCCAGGTCGTTACAAAAACACAATGGTCAGAAGTTGTTTTCCTGTAGTTATGATTCTCCATGAAGGATTCAAACTTATTATACCATTGTCTCGGTGCATGCTTCAACCCATATTGACTTTTCTTCAATTTACAGATCAGGTCTTCCTTTCCTATCACTTGAAAACCCTCAGACTACACCATATAAATATCTTCTTCAAGATCACCATGAAGAAAAGTTGTTTTTACATCCATTTGCTCAATCTCTAAATCCATGTTGGAGGCCAAGCCATGTATCAATCTAATGGATGACATCTTTACCACTAGAGAGAAGATTTCATTAAAATCAACACCTTCTTTTTGACTGAACCCTTTTACAACCAACCAAGCTTTGTACCTTGGTTGTGATTTATTTTCTTCAATCTTCAACCTGTACACCCATTTGTTTTTCAATGCCCTAATGAGAACCAAGGAAGTCAAACTTGCAAACCAAGGAAGTCAACTCTTGATTCGCATGTTGGTGGGGCCCGTGACGAGGTCCAAGGCCAAATAGGTTCAAGAGTTGATGGCGGGACTCATTCGCCAAGTATGGAGTCGAGCCCAAATGGAAGACGACATCAATTTTGACATCACATGCATTGAGGCTAAAATTTCCACATAAGTACTTTTACGGCCGTAAGTCCATATGTTACTGCCGTAACTAACCATGTCATTTTCTCGCATTTTCTTAAGCAAAGTACTTACGCCTGTAAGTATATAAGTTACGGCCTAACTTTTGAAAATCAGAATTCTCGTGGGCCTTGTGTAGTTTTTTTTTCATTTTTTTAATTCTCTTTATTTGTAATATATAACCCCAACCCCAAGCTCTAGTCTATTAGCTTGACATTTATGAAGACTCTTGGAGCACATTGAGAGGTAAAAATCATTTCTTATCTTGTGACTATCTTTGAAATTTCTTCAACTATATTTTGGTATTGTTGTTGATTATTCCACAAAAATCTTGGTATTTGCTTTACTCTCTCCATTGGGCTAGGGTTACTTTCTTTAGAATTTTGGTTAGGGTGAGCTTGGGTCAAGATTCAACCATTTCTTACCATCTTTAGCTTTCTTTTGTTGATTCTAAATTGTTGTGGGAATTTTGGTCCAAACACCAAAGGGGTTCGCATCATTTGGTATAAGAGCTTGGCTCTAAAATTGGTAAATCTATCTTTACATTATTGTTCTTGTTGTTCTTCATTCTACCCAAAAAAAAAAGACGAAAATTCAAAGAGAATTTGGGGAAATTTGTTTTTCTTGGTCATTTGTGATTCTTACATATTGGGTATATTGATTTGTTGTCCTACTTGAGTTTGTTGGGGATACATTTGAACAAACACTTGAAAACCTTATGCTAATCATAGTTGCATTCAAAGTGTTTGAAAAAATGTCTCAAAGAAGAATTTCATGTTAAACTCTACTTTCCAATATCAAACACAATCCTAGTTGATTTCTTGTTCCTTTGCCAAGTATATTGTGATCCTACTCTTGAAAACTTTGTTACAAAAATCCAATTCTCATCTTCTTATATAGTAGCAAGCCAAGAAATTATACTTACATTGTGACAACCTTTTTTATTTTCCCTCTACTTCCTTGTTCTGTTTGTGGAATTTTACTACACAAGGATTGATTTCTCAATTTAATTGATTACGTTCTTTGGAGATTTTGGGGTAAGAAAACTTGGAGTGGTAAAAGGCAAGAGTGGTGAGATCATTAGAGGGTAAAAGTCTAAATTGAGTGTAAACACGAGTACAAACTTTCATTTTAACCACTTGTAACCCATTTTTCTTCCCTTAAATCACCCAACATTGAGTCCCCAACCATTCCACTGTGTTTACACATCATATTAACTCAAATTCATGTCTTGCATCATTTCTTTGAATGCATTCTTCTGCTCCTCGTAAAAGGCGTACATGTGTTGGCCGATGATAATCTAATGCCATTGGAACAACATTTTCTGGTTTGAGCAGAATTGTCAACATCCTCTTCCTCTAGGATTATTGGGGATTATTGGGGGCATGTATTATCGATCTACATATGTCCTGTTTACATTGGGGGCTCGTGCATCTAATGAAAAAGAATCATACAATTATGATAACAAAACTAATATTATGCCAATGAACACATAACATTTTGCATCATCAACGTACCAATATTTTTCACAAATGCAGGAGGCTCGTACAGTCCCAACAAAGGTTTAAAAAACATGGTTTCACATCAAATTCACATTTTTTCAAAATATAAACAATGAAGAATCAAATTCCACCTCCATTGATATTAAAAAAAAAAAAAAAAAAAAAAAAAAAAAAAACCTCTGAACCAATTAAGAACTGCTAGAATTATCCATTGTCATAATCAAAATCGGAGAACACTTTTAAAAGTTCAATATCTTTGAAAAGCAAAAATCTCTTAAACCTTAATCATTTTTTTAATCTTAAATTCATCAACATATAACATGCCTAACTATGAAACATTGTTTCATACCTCATAAAAAGTTGACCAAAAGCTCCAAGAATCGAACAAATCCTCTAAACCTATCAAAGTCAAAACACTATCTTCTTCAAAACTTGAAAACCGATCACTGAACTTTAAAGTGTCGAGTTTTGATCACCGAACTTATTATTTAATTATTTCAATAACCACTGAACTATGTCTATGTCTTCAATTGGTCACTAAACTTTAAAATTTCGAGTTTTGATCACTAACCTTTGAGTTAATTATCCAAATAATCACTGAACTTATATAAATATCGAATTTGAATCACTAAACTTATCAAAATGTTGGACGATAGTCATTATAACTTAACTTTTGTAACAAAATTGACGATGTGGTAGACGGAATGCACTCGTGGGGTCACATCACCTTCAATCAGCCAATTACGACATACTAAATTATAACGTAAGAAAGTTTTAAAAGATCATCGATTAGTCACTAAGATTTTAAAACGTTTTTCATTGTTCACTAAACTTTAAGTTGATGGAGTTTTGGTCAATGAACTGATAAAGATGACACGACTGATCTGAAAATTTATAAACGCTCTTTCAAATTATCAGTTGTACATAACAAATCAATAGTTAAAAATGTTTTTAAAAATTTACTGACCAATTGAAGACTTTCTTAAAAATTTATTACTTAGCAATTTGATGTGTCATGATTGGTCGGTTGAAGGTGACGGTATTCCGTCTGCCACGTAGTCAATTATGTTACGAAAGTTAAGTTAATGACTAGCGTCTACCATTTTGAAAAGTTTAATGATCAAAACTCGACATTTACATAAGTTCAATCATTATTGGGACAATTAACCCATAGTTTAATGATTAAAACTCGATATTTTAAAGTTCAGTAAGTAGTTGAAGACGTTTACATAAGTTAAATGATCAAAACTCGACACTTTAAAGTTCGGTGATTGATCGAAGGCATGAGCATAAGTTCAGTGCTCACTGAGGCAATTAACTCTAAAATGTGTCATTTTTGTTGATGCAAAGTCAAAATGTGTTATGTGGTGCAATTTCCTCTAAAATTATTAGATTGTTAAGTAAATGCTGGTTTGAATCCTGAGAAGTGAAAAGTCATAAAGATTAAGGAAAATTGTAGCGCATGTCCCAAACATTTTCATTTTCACATATTTTACTTAAATCTTTACTTTGTGTCATACACAGTCCTAAACTTTTAAATTGTTGTACTAGAAGTACAGATGGATGTATTAGCCTCTGTTTGGAAAATTCAAAAAAAAAACATGTTTTTAAACAATACAATTCCCTAAACCACTTTTTAAACACACATATTTTCTTTCTCCACTTTTCAACACACATATTTTTTGACAATTTTGACAAATTTTAAAAGGCCAATTCTGTAATTTTACCACATAAATAATTAAAATAAAACAAACCAATAAATAAATAAAGGAAAGAAAATGTTATTTTATTCCTCTCCCCATCCCACCCTATCCACCCTACCCTGACCCCAACCCAATCCAACCTTGCCAAACCCACGACAAAATAGCAACTACCACTGGCCATTGCCAAAATCATCTCCAACATGAGGCTCCGGTTGCTTATTCATCAAAATCATTTCTTCTACTTTTATATCTTGTTCCTTAAATTCCTCCATGTACATTTCTTCAACCATCGACTTTCGAACACATTCCACTTATCAGTAATTCCACTCAAAATAAGCATAAAATGTTTAAGAATTTAAAGGGCTATTTGATACGTGACTCCACTTTATCCATCTTAGTCCGTCGGCAGCGAATCTCCAAATTCTTGGCTTATCCATTAAGGTTCTTGGAAGTTTCAAAAGCACTCGTTATAAATCCCTTACCAACACTAACAACTTCATAAAGAACTTCTTGTGTTGCCTTCAAATAACAACAGTGCCACAGGTACAGACCTGTAACCTGTACATGCTACTCAATGTAGTAGTGAACAGTAACTGTTCACTACTACAATGAGTAGCATGTACAGTACAGGTCTGTACATTCAGCATTTTTCTTCAAATAAACAGCACACTTTGCAAAACAATCCCGCTATCCGCACAAAAATTTCATACAGAACCACATACAGATGAAAAGCTGGCATGCTGATGTGGATGAATTTCAAATGTGAAGTGGGTGAAATATTTAATGACAACTCTACCCCTTTCATTTTAACTCAGAGGTTTGGGCATTTCACTTGGCAAACCACGTATAGTGGTCTTCTTCCTTGTAATGTGTGATCCGACGGTGGTCGCCGATCCTCCGAGGCCCATCTCCGCAACGCCGACGTTTTAAATCTTGATTTCGAATTCTCCTTCAACGATATGTATCTTCCTTCATCCAACCTAGTTGATCTCCTCATGGACCTCGTCTCCGACTTGATTCAGTCTCGACCCGAATCATTTAATAGTCAAGTGGGATCTGGGCCGGACCTCGAAAATCCATACAGTGTTTTCAACCTCAAAGAAATTACGTCATGATGTGATCCCGGGAGGGGGTCACGAAGAACACGCGGAATTAACGCCGGGAAAGTTCCGAATTCAGGTTGGAACGGACGGTAACACTACGACCCGAGCCTCGCGACGCAAGAACCAGGGGTATATTAAACCCGAAACTCGTTACGATGCGGAAACAAGAACCATAATGGGGCAACGCCACAAATGTCGTCCACGCCTTTGATAAGTTCAATTGGTGAACGCCACAAAGATATGATAATCTTTGATAAGTTCGAAAGTTCATTCAAGAACAATATTTGGGAGAGAAATAACTCAACACAATTTTTATTCATCAAAGTCTAATATTACATTGAATGGAAATAGAATATAAATAAGCAAAACGAAATTAAACAAACCCTAACCGCTATAGAGGCGCAAAGATCTGAAACAATTAAAAACAAAATTTAACCTAACAATACGCAAAAACCCTAATTTCCGTCTGCATAATTGACTTACTGTTTGAAGCCCCGAATGATAGAATTTGGTCATAAAATCAGTCGGTTCAAGGGCTTTAACCCATGAGTTTTGCTTAGTGGCCCATTTGTACTTGAAAAACACATATTATGCATCTAATTCCGACATGGTTAACTAAACTGCACTTTTATTTGGTTTGAATATTTAACTCTCGGTCAAGCCCACTATGATTCGTATCACGTCATCATTTTTCTGATGGAATTTCTAGTGATTTCCTCGATAATCAGAGCTTGAATGGGTCTGGGGATTTCAAATTTTGAATTTCTGGCAGCGAAGTCTTCTCAAATTTCTGGTTATCTTAGTTTACTGGGGTTGTTCATTTTCATTATGTTGTTTGGTGGGTTGGTTCCTATGGTGAATTACGGTATGGTGGAGTGGCGGAGTC